>CAKXYN010000002.1:67787877-69149316 GCA_935064755.1 Tragelaphus eurycerus
GGATGGAACCTGATTCCCAAAGGGCTTGGTTTTGTTTTAGGTCTATAGACTCAAGACCCCCAATTTTTTTTCATGGAGTAAAGATCTCTTAATATCTATTATCTGTTCTGCTTTTTAATGAACATATCTTATTTGCTTGCTTCTTCAATTCATGTAGGATACTCAGTCTCTCTTTACTGTGTGCCCAGAGCGTACAAATAACATGTATGTCTGAACACTGAGAGCCGCTTGTAAAGGCAAGAAAGGCTGTGTTCCCTGCTTGGAGAAACCTAATGTGCCTTCAGATCAAAGAGGAGGCAGACAGCACATGGAGTTTAAAATAGCAAGAATTATGTGCAGACATAACCTGTAACCCAAAGTATAATCACATGGAACATCTGCTTTGTTTTAAAATTTAACTCACAAAATGATTTTTTTCTTTACTTGACAAGAGGTCAAAATCTGGATATTATCACGTATAAATGCTCACTTGTAATTGTAAAATGAAGGGACTTTTTTTTTTTTTTTACCATTGCAGCTTCAAGCACATCTAATTCCTGGATTAAATCTGAACGCCTTGGGTCTGTTCCCACCCACATCTGGGATGCCACCTCCCACCTCAGGGCCCCCATCAGCTATGAGTCCTCCTTACCCACAGTTTGAGGTAAGACAGTGTGCCCTGCCTTTCCTTATGGTTGAGGTGGGTGACGTCAAGGGACACGGTCAGACTTTGTTGCCCTCAAGTGGTGTGACATTAAATGCTAGTTGGGGAAAATCTTAAGGTAAAACCTGACCCCTGTGGGACCACCTGTCAGTTTGGATCTGGTACAGGCTTTCCGGTTCTTTTCACTAGGACCTTCTTCTCTTTGTAGACATATGTGAGTTACTTCTTTGGATGTTCTTGGGTGGCAGGGTTGTCAACATGTGTTTTCAGATATCAAAAGAAAAATCTGAGACTCTGGGGAGGGAGGAAGAGGTTTCTTATTTTTAAATGTAAAGGAGAGGATTTTGAATAGACTTCCTTCATCCTGAACTTCACTTGAAAGGTCAGTAAAGACTAGATATGTTTTCCATTCTGAATGCTGTACTTTATTAAGTGGTGAGCTCAGATCATCGTGCCCACAAATCTGCTGTGTATGTGTGTTTGTGTGCAGACATTAAAGAGCTTTTATTTGTTTTGTAAACAGGTGTGTCATTAAGAAATAATTGTTAAGAAATTGTAATTTTTTATTTGCTTTTTAAGAGTAGCATTTTCCCTGAGGTTAGAAATTGGAGGCCAGTGATGGTATGAAAATAAACGCAGCCTAGCAGACACTGTATGCAAGAATTTTTTTGGAAAGAAGTTCTCAGTTCAGTTGCATTATCAATAATAATTTAAGACAATCATGTGAAATAGAATTAACATTCTAGGATCTTCCTTCTTGAATTTGTTTTTCTACCTCTTTCTTCCTATTGACTCTCTCACGACATAAAGTTGTGAGTGGCACCTGCTACACCAAACTGAGGGAGGTGTTCGGGGAAGAGGCTGGGGCTCTGATCTGTTAGTGCTTGGAGCACGTGCAGAATAAAAAGCCGCTGGAGTTCTGCAGAGGACACGGGTTATGAGACTGATCATATTTTATCCCTGTAAGAGTGCGAATTTCCTTTGCCTGTCCTTGAAGCCACCCTGCTGTTGGGTGTGCTTATTATTAGCTTTTGCTCTGGCCTTGTAGTGTGTGTCTTTCTGTCATTGCTGTTGGCGACATTTGCATCTTCCCCTGCTGCTCACCTGCCACATCAAACCTCTTTGGGCCTAGAAACCATGTAACAAAGCTCCTTAATCTAAAGACAGGCATCAGAATTTCATATCACATGTGAATAGACTTGATTCTAAAGCTTTGTGGGGCTTCCCAGGTTGAACTAGCGGTAAAGAACTCGCCTGCCAAAGCAAAAGATTTAAAAAAACACGGGTTTGATCCCTGGGTCAGAAAGGTCCCATGGAGGAGGGCAACCCACCCCAGTATTCTTGCCTGGGAAATCCCATGGACAGAGGAGTCTGGTGTGGTGTCCCACGGGGTTGGACACGACAGAACAACTTAGCCCGTACACCCACAAAGCTTTGTACATGTGATGTGTAGCTAAAAGTGATGTGAAGTGGCTAATGTGTTTGTAACTGGGTGCTGAAGGGGACGGGTGGAAAGAAAGCGAGCCCTGGAGGGCGGCCCCGGGCCCCACCATCTCTCTGTCGCTGTAGGTCGGTCTCCTCTTTGCTCTGGGCTTCTTTGCTCATCCACACAGTGAAGAAACTGAGCTAGACGAATATCTCTAAGAACTGTTCTTTCCAGCAGTTTTAATTTTTACAGAATTTGAAATTGTTACTTTCAAATTGAAGGTTTGCAGCAATCTGCATTGAGCAAATCTCTTAGTAACCATGTTTCCAATAGCATTATTTTTAATCAGGTATGTACAGTGTGACATAATGCTGTTGTACACTTAACGGGCAACAGTGTAGTAGAAACTTACATGCACTGGGAAACAAAAAAAATGTGTGCAATTCACTTATTCTGATAGTCCATCTAATGCAGTGGTCTGACACTGAACCTGCAGCGTCTCTGGGGTGTGCCTGCATTTAAAAACTGGGTTAGAGAATTAAAGGTCGGGAGGAGCTTGCTCTCGGCACTTGACAACACTCTTGCATTACTTTTCTGTAGACATTCTCACCGAGAAGTCAGGTTGCTCACAAAGATCGTGTCTTTATCCTCAATGCCTGTAGGTTAGTAGCAAATCTGTGTGTTTACTTTATACATTGCCTGGCAAGGAGTAGGTATTGATGACTAAATGGTTCAAAGACTGACTCTATTTTTATGCGCTCCTTCCTCTTTTAGAATTGTTTCATTTTTCTGCTCATGTTTTCTCACTTCTGCTTTGTAACATGAAGTAGAATTTGATGCATCTCGTCTTTGGATAAATTCCTTGTCTCTGTTCTGTTCCAAAACTTTGCCCGTCCCTCCCCCTAAAACATACTCTTCTTCCTGAACCTGCCAGGTTGGTGTTTCCAATAGAGCCAAAGAGTTGGTTCTTCCAGCAGACAAAAAGTCTCTAGTTCCTGCCTAGCAGCTGGCTCATGCAGTACTTAATTGGCAGACTTCGAGTTTATAAATGACAGGAAATGCTCCTTTCAGAGATGCTCAAACAGTAGGGAAGAGGCAGTTGGCAGCTAGTGAGCAGAGGAGGAGCTGGAATTGGCATCACACACAACAGCACCCATAGCTGGATGGTTTGGCAGCTTGTGCTGGGGTTGGCAGAAGTTAGCTCAAGAGCTGCTGTCTCCATCATTTTGATAGTGCCTTTGGAGTCTTCCCAAGCCTCTAGAACAACAGTGTAATCTTAAAATTGCTAACTTTCTGCTTATGGAAGAGACAAGAAAGGTGAACACTTTCTTGGGTCTTATCTACTTTGAAGTGGTCTTTAAGAAGCAAAACTATAATTTGAAAGGGACAGTTAGATCAAATGACTTGCATGGAGTCTTAGTCCTCCTCTTTAGGATGTCTTATGGTGGGTGTGACTCATTTGCTAGTAAACAATCTCAAAGTAAATAACTCATTGCATATATTATCTCTAAGAGGTCTTGTACTTAGTATATGGAGAAATTTTCTTTGCCTTTTTTAAAAAAGACTTAAATATTCTGTTCGGGTCATAAAGTTGAGTAAACTCAATTCCAGTTCCAGGCCAAAATCCATTAAAACACAACAAACAAAACAAAAAACCACCAGGAGTATGTATTTTACAAGCCAAAGGGAGATGCTGGCATCCTTCCAGGTTCCTGGAGGCTGGTCTTGTTGGCTGGCATGCTTGTCTCCGTGCCTTTGTGATGTCTTAGATTCTGTTCCCCACAAAGTAAAAACACTTAACCTTACTGTTTGCTCATTCTTCTATCTCCTCATGATAGATGATTAGGAATTACTCATTGGCAGACTTCACCAGTTAAGCAAACTTTCAGTTGAGCAGCTTTGTTCTTCTGTTATTTCAAGCTATAGCACAGAGGCTGCCAAGAACTCCAGAGGAAGTGCTGCCAATAGGCATCTGGCAGAAATCCACTGGGAAGCAGCTTGTGGCCTGAGTATCATTCACCTCTGAGGGTTTAGGAAGAAGGGTTCAGGGTAACGCAGGTGAACATTAACTTCCATGTGAAGAATGTGTAACATGAAAAGGTAAAGCTGATGAATCTTCTCAAAAACCACCTCAGTCTTAAATTCACAGGTGAAAGAGGCTTGTCATAACCAATTGTTATGGCTTCTGAACTTTATAAGTAAAAATTATTTGCTTATTTGGGTGTCCTAACCTGAAAGCTGAGCACTGAAGAATTGATGCTTTTGAAGTGTGGTGTTGGAGAAGACTCTTGAGAGTCCCTTGGACTGCAAGGAGATCCAACCAGTCCATTCTGAAGGAGATCAGCCCTGGGATTTCTTTGGAAGGAATGATGCTAAAGCTGAAACTCCAGTCCTTTGGCCACCTCATGCGAAGAGTTGACTCATTGGAGAAGACTCTGATGCTGGGAGGGATTGGGGGCAGGAGGAGAAGGGGATGACAGAGGATGAGATGGCTGGATGGCATCACCGACTCGATGGACGTGAGTCTGAGTGACCTCCAGGAGTTGGTGATGGACAGGGAGGCCTGGTGTGCTGCGATTCATGGGGTCGCAAAGAGTCGGACACGACTGAGCGACTGAACTGAACCTGAAAGCATGGCTTACTGTGCAGAATCCCATGTAAGACTGGGCTGGTTTAATGACTGTCCGGTAGACAGGACGTTTATGTGAGGTGCCTTATACTCCTCGGGGAAATTTTGCTTGAGAAGTAATTTATTGTCAGGGATGTGCTTGTTGGATATGGAACTGGACAGAGGGATCTGGGTAGGGTTCAGAAAGGTCTTCATCAGGCTGCAGACATCTGATGAGTCACTTTCTCATTAAGAAATCTCATGTGCCATTGTCAAGAGCACAAACCACAGTCCCTGAGTCTGGGGCACCGCCTCCTGGCATGCTTCCTTCTCTTCCTGCTAACCTGCCTTGTAGATTTCTGTTACTTCTGCTTTCATCTCAGCCTGGAACTTTTATCTGCATAGCAATGCTTTCTTCATGACTTTGCCCTTCTTTCTGCTTGGTCCTTTCAGTCCTTGTCTCTTCACCGCCGTTCCTTTCCCACAGCTTCACTCAACTTTATGTATTCATTCATCATCGCCTCCCCAAGGTCAGTGAAACAAAAGCACCTGTAGCCTCTCATCCATCACTGTATGGAAAGATGATTGCTTTGTTCAGCTTTTGAGGTGACAGTAGTTATGCCTACTTGTAGCGTTTTTCTCATATCTGTGGTGGTCAGTGTGTTTCTTCTAGGCTGTACTGTGAGGCTTGGGGACTTTTGGTCTGATGGTCCTGGTACTTTAGGCCACTAAAAACATTCAGAAGTTATGCTCTGGGGTCAGTCCCAGGAAAACTAGTTTTTACTAAACAAATAGATTTTCTCTTAAAGATATGATAAATTATGCTATTAATTTTTTTCTTAGTTTAAATTAATTGCTAAGAAGCATAGAGCCAAATTTGTATAATAACAGCATTTCTGATTCTCTTTTCTGTTGAGGTCCCTCTGCTATTATTTCTTCACTTCCTTTGTCTTTCTAAATCTTCTGTATTTTGTAAGCAGTATAAAGTATTCCTGGAACAAGGCCCAGAAAGCAAATAACTACATAGTCATGGCAAAATACAATGGGGCAGATTTTGGCAAGTTACATGATAGATTTAGTCTGATCCTTAGAAAAGTCTTAAAAAAAAAAAAAAAGAAAGGTCTTTATTACTGCCAGACCCCTGACTCCTCACCACCCCCCTTAAAAGTATACTCAGAAGATCTTAGCAAGACAAAATAGATCCTATCTTTACTTTAGAAGAGCTTCCCTTGTGGCTCAGCTGGTAAAGAATCTGCCTGCCGTGTGGGAGGCCTGGGTTTGATCCCTGGGTTGGGAAGATCCCCTGGAGAAGGGAAAGGCTACCCACTCCAGTATTCTGGCCTAGAGAATTCCATGGACATCCATGGGGTCGCAAAAACGTCAGACACGACTGAGCAACTTTCACTTTACTTTAGAAAATTGGTTAATATACAAATGCTAATTTAAGGACCGGAATGACAAAATAAATTGATATTATTTTGAACATTTAAAATAAGTTGATATTAATTGAACATTAATTCCGTTCTATCCAGTTACTCAGAAAGGCCTTAAATTGTCCCTCTGGAATAAATGAGTTGTATGCTGTGTTCAGCTGTGTCTCTCTTTGTGACCCCATGGACTGTAGCCCACCAGGCTCCTCTGTCTATGGAATTTTCCCAGCAAGAATTCTGGGGTGGGTTGCCACTTCCTTCTTCAAGGGATCTTCCTGACCCAGGGATCGAATCCATGCCTTTTGCATCTCCTGCACCGACAGGTGGGTTTTTTACCACTGCGCCATCTGGGAAGCCCCTGGAATGAATAGTTTATGGTAATTGCATAACGCCCTGGCAGGCTGTGATGTATGGTGCTTCCCAGAAAGGCATTGTTCCTATGACTCGGAAATACTGAAGGGTGGACTCATTTTATTTTTTGTTCTTCACTGATGAATAGCAGTAAAAGTTGGTTTGGCCAGGCTGTGCAGGACAGGCCTCTTCCACAGATCTCTACAGGCAAGAGGTTAGTGGGAAGGCAAAACCTCTTCTGGTGTGTGTGTTCTAAGAATGCTTACCGAGCCCCCAGGGAGACTTCCTTAGGTTGACGGCTGTATGAAGACCTGCAGTGTGTTACAGCATCCTGGGAAACAGGAAATACCAGGTTGTAAAGAATATAGTGTGCACACATCTATTTATACTGATGCTGAAGAAACAAAGTGTCATGATCAGAGAAAAGTACAATGGCTTTTGTCAAGAATACTTTCTGGAGTTGAATTTTAGGTTAACTTGGATAGAACTGAAGGGACACATGGTGCAGGGGTGGTTAATAGAAAAAGGAAGAGGCTTAGAAGAACAGAGTTCAAATTTTTCTGTGTAGGAAACAAGACATCAGGTCTAGGAATCACACGCTGCTTTAATTTTCTGTACGTGGGAAAGGCATGTTTTAAACCAAAATGACTTCCCTCTGTCTTTTACACATTTATTGACTGTAAGATAATTAGCGTGAGAGTTTAGAAATATAAACTTTAAATGTTCATGCTGCAATCCAACACTTTTATTACTTAAAATCTTAGAAGTATTTGTACATGGGCACAGGATTTATGTTAAAAGAGCTGACTATAGTGTTGGACAAATTAGTGAGAAACGGGAAACCATGCTTTCTTGAAGTGTTCCCAAAAAAGTCCTCAGATACAACAATGTACTGTCAGGGAAAGATAGAGGAATTGGGTTTTTTGGGGGTCAACTTTTCTGTGATGTGCTTATTTTATTCTCATAATCTTTAAAAGTTTCCGTTGAAAGTGTCTTACAGATGCTTTAGATGGATGTATGCAGATGAGACAACAAACCTGTTGATTTCTTTTCCTTGGTCTAGTAGAGCATCTTTTCTTTGTGATTTAATTAAACTTTTTTTGGGGGGGGGGTGAATTTTTTAATTGAGGTATAACTGACATATATTTTCAGGTGATTCAATATCTATATATACGAAAAAGAAAGAAACTGAAGACTTGGCATGCTCTCTGTCCCCACACAGGGCTTACGGGGAGAAAGGGAAGTGGTTACTGACACTAGCAACCTTTGTGTGCTGAGTGGTTATGTCATTTGCTGGACCAACATTAAGTGCCACAAAAGTTGTTGTAATTCTGTAACTCAACATTCTAAGCTTTAAGGAAATTGTACACAGAAAAGTGGTATTATTATAAATACTGATGCTTTCAGGGTGAATATGAGAACTTCCCAACCTCTTTGGGAGAGTCTTATCAACTTCCTGTGGTGATTTTTCCTAAAACTATGCTAATATCCCTAACAGTACAAGAATGCCCCCATCCCTATGCCCACACCACAGCCTGATCTGTGTCCACTGAGCATGGATGTCCTGTCTTTGCAGCAGCAATCCGAAACGGAGACCGTCCATCTCTTTATCCCAGCGCTGTCTGTAGGCGCCATCATCGGCAAGCAAGGGCAGCACATCAAACAGCTCTCCCGCTTCGCAGGAGCGTCTATTAAGGTACTGTCCTGCCAGCTGCGGCTCTCCTCTGCTATAAGGACAGCACGCCACAGAAATGTGAGTCTGTCACTTTCTGTGAACTGAATATAGCAGTCTATACTGGGGTTACATAGGGTGTGATAGGAAGCTCCGTGTAACAACACTAGCCTAAACAAGGTAAGCTTAATTTTCTCTCCAGAAAAAGCAGTCTGGAGGTAGAGAGCCCAGCACTGGAGTGGGGTCCTGCTCCGCCATGTCCTTGGACATAATATTCCTTCTAGCTCATCCCCGGGGGTGGCTTTAGTCCCTTACTCCCTCCCAGATGACGCTACTGCATGTCCTAACAATCAAGGCTGTAATCCTTTCGTTTTAAGAAATACACAAACTGACACAGCCTTGATATAGTTTTCGTCAGGAAAACATCAGTGTACTGGAGGTTTTGTTTCGGTTATGTCTTATAAATATTCGAATATAGTACCAAAAAACCCACATTGCACTCAAGTGTTTATAACATCTTTATTTATAACTGGGAAATGGGGAAGAAGTCAACTAGGAAATGCATGAACTGTGGCTTATCTGTATAATAGAGTTTCAGTTCAGTCGCTCAGTCATGTCTGACTCCTCGCGACCCCATGAACCGCAGCACGCCAGGCCTCCCTGTCCATCACCAACTCGTGGAGTCCACCCAAACCCAAGTCCAAAATAAAGATTACTTAGCACTAAAAAGGAGGGGGCTGTTGATAAAGACCACACATGTTATATTGAGAAAGAAGACTCAAAAGGCTATATACTGTATGATCCCACTTATGAAAGTTCTGGAAAAAACAGAACTGGAAAAGGAGGAGAAAAATCAGCGGTTACAAGGAACTGGAGGAAGGGTTGGAAACAAAGAGCCAGCAGGAGGGAATGTTGAGAGCGCTAGACTGCGGACTGTGGTGGCGCTTACAGCCGTGCATTTGTCACCAAGTGAGCTCCAGTGTACATACACTACACAGTTAATGAGAAAGCAAAATACACAGGACAGCCCTCATATGCTGTCTTGCAGCAAAAGATTAACAAAATATGTGAACAGAAAATGCAGCCAAAATAAATAGGTAAAGGAAAAGACATGGTAAAAAGACCAAGTGGTGAACTAACTTTACTATCCTGTTAGTTTCCTGATTAATGAATTAAATCAAAACATGCTCATGCACACAAAAGAACCTACCAGATACTATGTTTTTGGAAAAATTCCAACAAATGTTTTATGAACAAGAATTGGGTATTTAGACACCGGGCTCTTTTTCTTTGTGCCTTGGAGTTTTGATGATGAGGGTAAAATGTTTTTCTTTCCAAAAAATCTGAAACATGCATAATGTGAAAGGTGCATTAGCACTCTTAACACTTGGCTAGATTTCCATAATGTAAATTCCCATGTAGGTACTTTAATATGTACCTGTATGTCTGGTTATCACCAAACCGTAGTTATTTGTTAACTTACTGGACATTAAGATTGTTAGAAATTTCTCCTGCACAGTGATGGAGTAAGTTCTTTTGATCATATTGTCATATACAACCTTATTCTTTGACATGAGTCTATACAAATGGATCTGGTGAGTCTCAGGGCATGTGCTTTCTTTTCAGCTTCACAGACATTAGAGCAATTTGTACTCCTAACCTCAGTTTTAAACTCAGTATTAAAACTCAACATTCAGAAAACTCAGATCATGGCATCTGGTCCTGTCACTTCATGGCAAATAGAAGGGGAAACAGTGAGAGACTTTATTTTTGGGGGCTCCAAAATCACTGTAGATGGTGACTGCAGCCATGAAATTGGCTCCTTGCTCCTTGGAAGAAAAGCTATGACCAACCTAGACAGCATATTGAAAAGCAGAGACATTACTTTGCCAGCAAAGGTCCATCAAGGCTATGGTTTTTCCAGTAGTCGTGTATGGATGTGAGAGTTGGACCATAAAGAAAGCTGAGCGCCGAAGAATTGATGCTTTTGAACTGTGGTGTTGGAGAAGACTCTTGAGAGTCCCTTGGACTGCAAGGAGATCCAACCAGTCCATCCTATAGGAAATCAGTCCTGAATGTTCATTGGAAGGACTGATGCTTAAAGCTGAAGCTCTGATACTTTGGCCACCAGATGCAAAGAACTCACTCATTGGCAAAGACCCTGATGCTGGGAAGGATTGAAGGTGGGAGGAGAGGATGACAGAGGATGAGATGGCTGGATGGCATCACCAACTCAATGGACATGAGTTTGAGTAAACTCCGGGGGTTGGTGATGGACAGAGAGGCCTGGCATGCTGCAGTCACAAGAGTTGGACACGATGAACAACTGAACTGAACCTCAGCATATGAGTGCTCTCCCCTCCAGTCCTCTACCACCAGTACTGACAAAGACAAAAGTTCTTTTTAAAAAAGAAAGCCAGGGACGTCCCCCAGTGGTTAAGACTCCGTGCTGTCACTGCAGGGGGATGCAGGTTAGATTGCTGCTCAGGGAGCGGAGATCCTGCAGGCTGGGTGGCCCAGTGAGGGCTACGGGGGAGGGAAATCAGAATGATACCTTCTTTCTAGGGGTTTTCTGTGAATAATTCTGAGTGTGGCCTACAGTAATTATGGGCCTTTTTTTACAGATTCAAATTTAGTGCCCAAAGTAGGAATAGTATCATTTTGGGTCTAAGTAACAGAAATGTTAGCTTTATTTTCAGGGAGTGAGAAAGCATGACTCTGGTAAAAGAAAAAACCTGGTCTTGATTTGTAGCTGTGTAGGACAGGGCGTACTAGACTGTCAGTCATTGATAGTGATCACACTGAGTGGCAAGTGCGGTAGCTTTTATTGCAGTTTTTGCTTCCTACTCCCATTATTTACTATAGGGAGTTGCTTCTTGCTCAGCAAATGTCTAGCAAAAATTTTTCTTCAAACAATTCCTACCAGCCAACTGTCTAAATCCTTTCTTACTGAGGGAACGCTGGCTTTTTCTCCCTTCAACAGTCTCTGCAGCATATCCCTGGCCTGGCCTTTTGTGTGATTTCATATGCTCTGCCAAAATAGAAGAGTCTGAGTTCACTCTTCTGTCAGATTAACATTTACTCTACGTGTTACTCCAGTGAGTGTACTTTGGGGGGACGTACGTACCATGTATCTATACGTATGTGTACATACCACGTTGTAGATTTGTGACCCGAGCAGTTTCTTGCACTTGGGGGAAGCCCAGGGCATGATGCTGCGTGTGGGACCAAGGACCACACGTTGAGCACCTGCTGGTGCAGCGAGGAGCAACGTGACGGTGGAGCCAGACACGGCTCTTTCCCCAGTTGCACTTGCCTGTGTGATCACGGCCAGGTGAGGACTTCTCTAGCCTTTGGTCTCCCTGTTGGTGAGGTGGGCCAGGTGAAGTGTAAGCAGGAGCCATAACTAATGGGCCCGCACCCGTCACTGCCTCTCTGTAAGTTTCTTCCAGAAGGTTTCTTTTCTGCATTTCAGTAAGTCATGTGCAGTTCGTATAACATTTTTCATCAGTGGACCTGGAAAGTGTTGTGACCTGTTTCTGGTCTGTTACAGATCGCTCCAGCTGAAGCACCAGATGCTAAAGTGAGGATGGTGATTATCACCGGGCCGCCGGAGGCTCAGTTCAAGGTACGTGCCTTGGAGTGTGTGCACAGATGACAGATGAATGCCTTCTTTCCAGAAACTCCATAACCTGGCTTCTCCCTTAAATAAATCCAGTACTCAGTAGAAAGAATCTCTCAGTGAAAATTGCTAAGATTGAGAACAGAGTAGAAACATTCCCCACGTTAATTACATTTTAAAAATACACCAAAACCTTGGTGTGAGAGTTGTGTAATGGTCATTGGGTTTGGCTGTCTCCCAAGGGAGAATTTGCTCATTGCCTTGTTAGCAGAGATGAAGGTGAGGTGGTAAGAATGGTGTGTATGCTTTGTTACTCTCAAATCTTTCCTCCCGTCCCTAAGAACCTTCGACCTTGACTTCAAATGTTCTTTTTTCCTCTTACTTTTACCCTTGAGTTAACTTCGGTTAACGCCCTGGTTCACAGTTTCTCGACTGGTCACTCTAATCTTCAGAATTTTAGAGGTAGAAAGGGCAGGGACTCTTGAGGCATCTGTCCTGGTATGAACCATCGGTCACTTTGGGGGGCTTGGGGCCAGAATGCGTCCCACTCTGTCCTGAGAGGTGGTGCAGTAGGGGGATGAAGACCAGAGCCTTTGCAGTCAGGCTGCTGGTTCAGGTGACAGCGCTGCCATTTACTAGTAATATGACCTTGGGCAAGTTACTTAACCTTTTCCTAGCTAGCTCCTCATCAGTAAAATTGGGGTTAAAAACATCCACAAAGTTTAAACAAGGTTATATGGTTTAATAAATCAAGTAGTTAAAATAGTGCTGGACACAGCAAACAGCATAAATGCACTGGTGTGTTAAGCAGACCTGGGCTGAATCAGACTAAGACCAAGCCAGAGCCTCAGATTCACACATACATACATACCTTTGAGTATATGATTTCTTCCACAAAACTCAGTAGGGTGTCTGGTTTGTCACAGGTAAAAGCAGCTACTCAATGCAGTGTGATTTACCGGAAACCCCTATCCTGTTTCTACTACTTAGCAGCTGTATTAACAGGACAACTCTTTCAGCCTTAGTTCTCCTAGCTCTAAAACGTAGCTAAGTTATAAACCATCACTTTCTTTGACCTCTTTTTCCATGGGCCATTTTTCACTAAAAATCTGAATTTTTTTTTCATTTCATTTACAGGGTACAGGAAAGAAAAGGAGGTGCTTTGAGATGTAGGTACAGTTGGCTAGGCTCAGACTCAGGCAAGAAATTTACTTCTTGATACCAGCCTTGTGGTCCTAGCAGTTCAGATCAAAACTCAGAAATGCTGAAAACTACATCCTCCCCCAGATACTTACAGGACCAGTTACTTTTAGCCTGAAATATTAAAAGATGAATACAAACATCAGTTATGTTCTTACTGTTTTATAAATGGATCTTGTAATTTTTATAATGCTTGTATGCTGGGATATTTAGGTTGTTTCCCCATACCCTCCGTTGCCCATGTTGTGCACTTGTCTTAAACGGGACATGTAAGAAAAGCTCTAATGCTTCAGTATCAGTTATGTGATCAGTGATAACTTCAAATTACTGCAGGAGACCTGGGTTCAATCCTGGGTCAGGAAGATTCCCCTGGAGAAGGCAATGGCACCCCACTCCAGTACTCTTGCCTGGAAAATCCCATGGACGGAGGAGCCTGGTAGGCTACAGTCCATGAGATAGCTAAGAGTCGGACACGACTGAGTGATTTCACTTTCGCTTTTAGAGATCTAAGTATTAGAAACAGATCTAAATATTAGAAAATAAGCTCTTAAAATTATAAATACTGTTTTGGAGCACAATATATATCCTTTGTGTCCTTCAACTGTTAATAATTATACCTGTGGCCTGAGACTTTGAGGACTAAAATACAGGGTACTAAGATTAATGTTTTAAATGTCTGTAACCCCCTAAAATGAGCTTATCTCTGCACCGATGAAAACACGTTTTGTACCTGTGTTTTTTTTGTTCTCTGCTGTGGCAGCCTGTTGGATGAAACCAACTCTGGCTTCTTTTTCCTTTGGTGTATAGCAGAGCAAATTTGTGGCTATACATAATAGATTTACTATGTATAATTTTTGGTTGTATGCAGCAATTGACAGGATCTGTTTGACTATATCAGTTGTATATGTTAACTTGATTTTGTAGCTTCTGTCAAAGTAGAAACCATCTGGCGAAGATGAAGAAATGTTTGACAGAAAATATTCCTTGCTGGCCCATTTAGACATGAGCTTGGCTTCTTGTGAGCCTTATGTGGGTGGCTCTGTAGTTCATTCAGTCTCTGTTACTCAGGAAAAATGCAGTTACTGTCTTACTGCCAGCAGGAGAGTTTTACCTTTCAAGACTGGAGAGCCAACGGTCAGCCATCCAGCTGCCGCAGCTGTGATGATGTCACCACTGTCGCCACCTTTCCTCAGGCTCCTGCCATCTCCTGGGCAGCGGGCCACCATCAGGCGCAGATGTGTCCCTGCAGAGGGCTGCTCCTGTGGGGCCAGGCCATTAACTTTACCCACTGTAAAATCAGTGAACCTTTTGGCCTTCCCTACCTGAATGACACTGATAGGCTATGTTCTCATCTGTAGGCTCAGGGAAGAATTTATGGAAAAATTAAAGAAGAAAATTTTGTTAGTCCTAAAGAAGAGGTGAAACTTGAAGCTCACATCAGAGTGCCATCCTTTGCTGCTGGCAGAGTTATTGGAAAAGGAGGCAAAACGGCAAGTACTTCAGCAAAACCTGTGCAGTGGTATGACAGGGAAAGCATCGAAAGGTACTTAGGAGTTCCACGTCCCTGAATCTGGGCCAACTTACAAAAGCAGGACACCTGGGCCAAGGTTTGGAGAAGACTGCCCTTGGTTCCTCCCGAGGGTTGGGTGTCAGCTACTGGTGAAAGCGGCGCCTCTCTTTCAGACCACTTTGCGGGAGAGGACTGTCTCTTGAGAGGCCTTTTGCATTTTTCTGTTGATAAACATCAGCTTTTTATTTCTATTGTGCAAAAATACTAAATGACTTGAAAACTTTAAAAAGTTTCATCTACCTTTATAACTTATACATCCTCTATAACTGAAAACTGGTTTCCAGTTTCTCTTTAACATATATAACTTCAAAATTATAAACAGCTTTGAAAATGACTTGGAAGTGACTACAAGTATGTTTTGGAATCAGATTTTTAGGGTTTGAATTTGGCTTTGTTATTGATTTATGTAACTGTAGGTAAGTCAGTTTCTTTGGGGATTAGTTTTAATTATCTTGAAATGGGACAATACTAATAACCAAATAGAATTATTAGTATATTAGATGAGATTTACAAAGACATATTTTGGTATAAGTGTTCAGGAAATGGGGTTTTGTTTATTTTTTAAAAAATTACAACAGTTCCACTTAACATGATTTCTGTTTATCCCCTTCAGGTGAATGAGCTCCAGAATTTGTCAAGTGCAGAAGTTGTTGTTCCCCGTGACCAGACTCCTGATGAGAATGACCAAGTAGTCGTCAAGATAACTGGTCACTTCTATGCTTGCCAGGCAAGTGGGCTCCAGTGTGTCAGGGCAGCTCTGCAGCTGCCTTCGCAAATGGAAGCCATTCTCCCATGGGTGTCTCCATGCCATACAAATATTCAAGGCTGTGTTTGATGCTTAATACGTTAAGTCCCCTTTCAGCAGGTGATTTTAGAGACTCTGCTAGCAAACTAATTAGTACCTGTCTTTAATCTTCAAATTTTAATTTGAAGTTAATTTTAAAAATGGAAGAGGTAAAATAACTTCCTGCAATATTTGATCAGGTAGACGTTTCAAGGCCCTCTCCTTTTGCAGGTTGCCCAGAGAAAAATTCAGGAAATTCTGACTCAGGTAAAGCAGCACCAACAGCAGAAAGCTCTGCAAAGTGGACCATCTCAGTCAAGGCGGAAGTGAAGGCTCAGGAAACAGCCCACCACAGAGGCAGATGCCAAACCAAAGACAGACTGCTTAACCAACAGCCGGGCGCTGACCCCTTACCCAGCATCACATGCACAAGTTTTTACCTAGCCAGTTGTTTCTGAGGACCAGGCAACTTTCGAACTCCTGTCTCTGTGAGAATGTATACTTTATGCTCTCTGAAATGTATGACACCCAGCTTTAAAAAAAAAAAAAAAAGAAAAAAGAAAAAAATGAGGGGGGAGGGAGGGAAAGAGACGAACTCTGCACTTCCCTTTTGTTGCATTTCTCAGTATAACAAATACCTAATTTTAAAAAACATTCATTTCCCCCATGATGCCAGAAATTGGCTTAAATGGTGCATTCATGAAACTCATCAAGTAAAACTAGATTGCTCCTAAGTCCAATTGTTAAAATTGGATCAGAACAGAATTGTTACAAGTACTTAAATGTTAACCTATTAGCATAGGAAAACTGTTCTCAGTTTAACACTAACATAAATAACCTAAGGGAAGTGCTGAATGGTGTTGGCAGGGGTATTAAACGTGCATTTTTACTCAACTACCTCAGGTACTCAGTAATGCAATGAAAGCAAAATTGTTTTTTTTTTTTTTTCCTGAAAATTTTATATACTTTATAAAGATAAGTCCAACTGTTTTTTAAAAAAATAAATTTAATTAGCTAACAGGCGAATAACTGAAAAATTTTACTTCTGGCTGGTGACAGTAAAGCTGGAAAAATTTCACGTTTTTTGAGGCTTCTGACAGTTATTAGTTGGAAAATCCAATAAATGTTCAGTGATACGGAGCAGTGCCTATATTTGGAGAGCAGCAAATACCTTTTGTTTGTGGTAGGGAAGTTTTTGATGGTACTAACAGAGCAAAGTGGTTGCAGGAGGTTTTGGAACGACTAGTTTTAAATGGCTTCAGGAGACTTGTTTTTCTGTTTGGCTGTGATTGAATGCATAAATGCTTTGTGCTTTTGACTATCACTACCTAAAGTAAGTGTATCTGTGGAGACATGCAGCCCCCATGAACTTAATCAATTGACTGGCAGGAAGAAAGCTTTAGCTTGCCTTACAGGATGCTTAGTTTGCCAATACACTTCGGACCAGTTGGTCTATGCTTGGAGCAGACCCCAAAAGAGTTGCTTTGTGAAGACCAGTGGGGCAGTCAGATGGTGTGACAGTGTTTAAAGGCAATAAAAAGGCTACATCTCCATGTGCCAGGCACTGTCATGAGCCTCAAAGTAAGCTGTTTTGAAGATTTTAAGCAATGATAAATCAAGATAAATGAAAGGCCACCTAAAATATTACATACAATGCAGGAGGATTTCTGTATTCTCTGCAACCAGTTATCTGAAAATAAGTCAAAAGATAGAAGAAAGAACTTTGGAAATATAATTTCAATGACTGTGATAATACATTTGACCTTTGCTACTGAACGCATTCACCCATTCCTTAACTTGATGGCAAAGCCTGGTATGTACAATTACATGGGTGTGAGTGGTCTCCGAGGCCACGCTGCTCTCAGAATTGTGTTGCTTTTGTTCATTAAATAATCACAGTCATCATATAATACTGATCTGAAGGGCAGATATAACCCTTAACGTATCATTTTGCTTCATTTGTATTTCAAGATGAATTTCTACACGGACTAGGTAAGTTTTTCTGAAGATCACTGTATCAATTAAACATTTTGAAAATGACTTGAAATGTTTTTCTAAATGTTTTCAGAAAACCAGTTTATTTTGTAGTTTTAGCCAAAAAGTGCCCTTTTTGTCACTGAATTCATCAAGCGTTTGTTTTTTCTATACAATGAATTGCTTAAAAGAAGTAATGGACTGGCTTTCTGGTTGGATTTTGGGTAAAATGGGCTTAAGGCCAGAGCTCTTCCTCAGTATTTGATTTTTCAAGCTTTTTTTTAAAATACAGATAGGTGCTACATTTATATCTGCCTGTTTAAAATTCTGTCATATTTCACTTCTAGCCTTCTAGTGTGGCAAATCATGTTTTACTTTCAATGAAGCATTGGTAATGGAGTATCTGGTAATACTAGGAAGTAATTCTGTAATTGAGTTTTGTATTCACCACATATGGATCATTCCTCATCTGTAATGTCCCCCAAATGCAGCTCCATTATCCAGATACCTTGATGCAGAATAAAGTACTTCATTATTAGGTGCAGCCTGGTGTGTAGTATGTTTTATTTTTGGCTTTCAGATTACTGTGAATGCCCTGAATTTCATCAAAATATAAACTCAGTATTACTAAAAACCCATGTCAATCTCAAGGTAGGCACCAGTATCTACTACTAGCCTTACTGGGAACCTTGATAATAATATTGTTACATATGAACTGAGAGTGAAAAGGTAAGTTACAGGACCTGTGGGTGGTTTTGTTTTCTGCTTTGGCTTTACCATTCTATAGAATAAGATTTAAACTTAAGATTATACTCTGAACAGATTGTTCAAGTGAAACACAGGAGCCAATGCAACTTTTAGGCAATCTGCTGGAGTCTCAGAAATAAAGACAATATATTTAATTTGAATATAATGATTCATGGCGTGAAAATGAGCTCAGTCAGTTCAGTTGCTCAGTCGTGTCCGACTCTTTGCAACCCCATGAATCGCAGCACACCAGGCCTCCCTGTCCATCACCAACTCCCGGAGTTCACCCAGACTCACGTCCATCGAGTCAGTGATGCCATCCAGCCATCTCATCCTCTGTCGTCCCCTTCTCCTCTTGCCCCCAATCCCTCCCAGCCATCAGAGTCTTCTCCAATGAGTGAACTCTTCGCATGAGGTGGCCAAAGTACTGGAGTTTCAGCTGTAGCATCATTCCTTCCAAAGAAATCCCAGGGCTGATCTCCTTCAGAATGGACTCGTTGGATCTCCTTGCAATCCAAGGGACTCTCAAGAGCCCCTTGAAAATTAGCTCACTTACCTACAATTTCCATGTGTCAGGATTAGAACCCAAAGAGAATACCTGTTTTCGTAACAACTAACTAGATTAAAAGAAGTGACTCAATCCAAATTTGAAATGACTATAAAGCAATTCATTTTATTCATATTTAAACTCCACAGGAGTCAGAGATGAAGTGTCATCTTCTATTCCAAGAATGAAGTCTTCAGGTAAGGTCTCAGGTGCTATCTGAGCTAACTGGTCATCGTAAGAACGTAGGGTCCATAATTTTTCTAATTCATAGGTTTCTCTGGTTTCTGGAAGCATCAAATGAATCACCATGCTGCCTACCAAGGACAGATAAGAATAATAAGTGAAGAAGCAGTTCATTTACTTTTACCCTTCTGATCTCACAACTGTCACAAATCTGTGACAGTTAGAGCAGTGGTTCTCAAAGTGTGAACCCCAGATCAGCATTACCTGAGAACTCATTAGAAATGTAAAGTGTGGACACCATCTGGCAAAAATACTGAAGTGATGCTCTGCTTTTCTCAGTGCATCATATGTAATAATACTTCTGATAACCTACACAAGCAAAGGTGGGATCAGTCAGGTTTCGCTTGGTAGACAATCCAAAAGTACTGTAATTCTGCACAGCCTGTGAGCAAAGTGCTTGGCAGAGTTTTATCTTAGAAATACTGTCTCCTGGAACAAAGAGAAAGTTTGCTTACAACAGTGGTTCTCAATCAGGGACTTTTTTTTTTTCAATTTCACTTTTTTTTCTAATTGAAGGATAAGTGTGTTACAGAATTTTGTTTTCTGTCGAACCTCAACATGACTCAGCCATAGGTATACATATATCCCTCACCCTTTTGAACTTCCCTCCCATCCCCATCCCACCCCGCTAGGTTGAAACAGAGCCAGTTTGAATTTCCTGAGAAATCTAGCAAACTCCCATTGGCTATCTATTTTACACATGGTAATGTAAGTTTCCATGTTACTCTTTCCATACCTCTCTCCCTCTCTCTCAGTCTGTTTCTCCACCGCTGCCCTATAAGTAAATTCTTCAGCACCATTTTTCTAGATTGCATATATATGTATTAGAATACGATATTTATCTTTCTCATTCCGACTCAGTTCACTCTGTATTCTGTGTTCTAGGTTCATCCACCTTATTAGAACTGACTCAAAGGCATTCTTTTTTATGGCTGAGTAATACTCCACTGTGTGTATGTACCACAACTTGATCCATTCATCTGCTGATGAATGGATCCATCCATCCACCATGAATGGAACTTGATCCATTCATCTGATCTAGGCTACTTCCATGTTCTAGCTATTATAAATAGTGCTGCAATGAATCGGAGAAGGCAGTGGCACCCCACTCCAGTACTCTTGCCTGGAAAATCCCATGGACAGAGGAGCCTGGTGGGCTGCAGTCCATGGGGTCACTAGGAGTCAGACACGACTGAGCGACTTCACTTTCACTTTTCACTTTCATGCATTGGAGAAGGAAATGGCAACCCACTCCAGTGTTCTTGCCTGGAGAATCCCAGGGATGGGGGAGCCTGGTGGGCTACCGTCTATGGGGTCACACATAGTTGGACATGACTGAAGTGACTTAGCAGCAGCTGCAATGAATAATGGGATACATGCGTCTTTTTAATTTTGGCTTCCTTAAGGTATATGCCTAGGAGTGGGATTGCTGGGTCATATGGTGGTTTTATTCCTAGTTTTTTAAGGAATCTCCATACCGGTAGTCTTCCATACTGGTTTTATCAATTTACATTCCCACCAACAGTGCAAGAGCGTTCCCTTTTCTCCACACCCCCTCCAGCATTTATTGTTTGTAGACTTTTTGATGGCCATTCTGACCTGTGTGAGGTGATATCTCACTGTAGTTTTGATTTGCATTTCTCTAATAATGAGTGTCCATCAGGACATTTTTAATTTTCACCTTTACAGGGTGCAGAGAGGAGAAAGGGTGCTGCTAAACATCCTACAACGCACAGAGTATTCCTCCCCGCCCCAAACGCTAACAGTGGCATGGCTGAGAAGCCCTGATGGGCGCAGCCTTGGCAGAGTGTTTCTACCAGTGTAAGTGCAGGCCTGCTTCCTGCCCATCACAGAGACGTGCACACTAGTCACAGGGCTCACCTCTGTGAGCTGTGTGTGCAGGTGTCATCTGGTCCAAAAATGCTGCTTGATGTTGCTACTGCTCTTGCTGAGGAAAAACTATGTTTTATCAACCCCTGAATAATTTTTCGCTCACAAGATAAGATTTCAGAGCCTGCATAGTTCTACAGGCACTGTTTTTACCTTTGTATTAAGTACATTCTGGGGAATTACTTTGAAACTGCTAAGTCGCTTCAGTCATGTCCAACTCTGTGCAACCCCATAGACGGCAGCCCACCAGGCTCTCCCGTCCCTCGGATTCTCTAGGCAAGAACACTGGAGTGGGTTGCCATTGCCTTCTCCGATGCAGGAAAGTGAAAAGTGAAAGGGAAGTTGCTCAGTTGTGTCTGACTAGTAGCGACCCCATGGACTGCAGCCTACCAAGCTCCTCCGTCCATGAGATTTTCTAGGCAAGAGTACTGGAGTGGCTTGCCATTGCCTTCTCCGTACTTTGAAACTATGTACATATTAATTCTCAAATCTGTTAGGTCTTCTCAGAATTCCAGTCTGCTTTTCTTATCATTCCCTACAGTGCCCTTCACCTTACAGGAGTTACTTAAGGTCAAGGTTCTATGTACATCAAGGAGCCTTCTACCGCCCTTGGGGATCTCTCCCATGTTATTCATCCTGCGCTCCATCAGCTTTCTGACCTGTGTGGCTACTTAATACACACTAGGTGAGATGAGGATTTCAGATGTGAAAAAGACTGAGTAGGTTAAACTATCAAAAACTTTTTTTGGAAAAATACCCAGACCATGATCCTTGTACAACTGAGCATAGTCTGAGATCAGTGATGAAGTAACTCACCAAAGTCCACACAGAGCCAGTCAGCAGTGTCCTTCCCTTCAATCTTAACGTGAGGCTCACTTTCACATTTCAGGTGTTTGTACTGAAAAAAGCCAAGTCACATGTTAAAGGAGAAGAGGTTGAGGGAAGTCTGTTCTTACTGAGGAGTCTTGGACTTATTTGGGAACATGCTTATTCATTCCTCACAGCTATGGCAAACCCCTTAATAACAACTCCCCCTTAAATCCTACCCACATCCTACAGCTCCCTCCAGAAGCCCAAACCATTGTGATAGGCAATCAAAGTACTTCTGAAGTAGACAAGCCTAAATTCAATAACCAGTTCTCACCAACTTCCTTGTGTCCATCACAGCTTCCCTTCACCCTTGGGAGGCAGATGCTTCTTCCTGTTTCAAGGCTCAGGCTATTCAAATACACCCCATATTTAATACAGCACTATTAACAATATCCAGGAGATGAAAGCAAACTATATGTCCACTCACAGATAAATGGATGAGATGTAGTACATATGTAAATGGAATATTACTCAGCCATAAAAAAGAACGAAACTGGGTCATTTGTAGTGATGTGGATGAACCCAGAGTCTGTTAATAGAGTGAAAACAGGAAGAGAAAAGCGTCATATATTAACGGTAATATTTTATATAGAAAAAATGTACAGATGTAGCAGAACAAATAGGTGGATGTAGGGAGAAGGCAATGGCACTCCACACTCCAGTACTCTTGCCTGGAAAATCCCATGGACGGAGGAGCCTGGTAGGCTGCAGTCCATGAGGTCACTAAGAGTTGGACACGACTGAGGGACTTCACTTTCACTTTCATTCATTGGAAAAGGAAATGGCAACCCACTCCAGTGTTCTTGCCTGAAGAATCCCAGGGACAGGGAGCCTGGTGGGCTGCCGTCTCTGGGGTCACACACAGTCGGACATGACTGAAGTGACTTAGCAACAGCAGGGAATCACTACAGATGGTGACTGCAGCCATGAAATTAAAAGACGCTTGCTCCTTGGAAGGAAAGTTATGACCAACCTAGATAGCATATTCAAAAGCAGAGACATCACTTTGCCAATAAAGGTTCACCTAGTCAAGGCTATGGTCTTTCCTGTGGTCATGTATGGATGTGAGAGCTGGACTGTGAAGAAGGCTGAGTGCCGAAGAATTGATGCTTTTGAACTGTGGTGTTGGAGAAGACTCTTGAGAGTCCCTTGGACTGCAAGGAGATCCAACCAGTCCATTCTGAAGGAGATCAGCCCTGGGATTTCTATGGAAGGAATGATGCTAAAGCTGAAACTCCAGTACTTTGGCCACCTCATGTGAAGAGTTGACTCATTGGAAAAGACTGATGCTGGGAGGGATTGGGAGCAGGAGGAGAAGGGGACGACAGAGGATGAGATGGCTGGATGGCTTCACTGACTCGATGGACGTGAGTCTGAGTGAACTCCGGGAGTTGGTGATGGACAGGGAGGCCTGGCGTGCTGCGATTCATGGGGTCGCAAAGAGTGGGACACGACTGAGTGACTGATCTGATCTGATCTGAGGGAAACAGACGGAGAAGGCAATGGCACCCCCACTCCAGTACTCTTGCCTGGAAAATCCCATGAATGGAGGAGCCCGGAAGGCTGCAGTCCTTGGGGTCACTGAGGGTCGGACACGACTGAGCGACTTCACTTTCACGCACTGGAGAAGGAAATGGCAACCCACTCCAGTGTTCTTGCCTAGAGAATCCCAAGGACGGCGGAACCTGGTGGGCTGCCGTCTATGGGGTCGCACAGAGTCGGACACGACTGAAGCGACTTAGCAGCAGCAGCAGGGAAACAGAAGGCTAACACGAACTGGGGGAGCAGCACTGCCATGTGTAAAACAGACAGCTACCAGGAAGGTGCCACAGAACACGGGGAGCACAGAGTCAGGTTTTCTGATGGCCTAGAGGGTGGGATGGGGACGTGGTGGTGGCAGGGAAGCACAGAGGAGGGCTGTATGTACACACACAGCACTGTACAGCAATTATACTCCAAATAAAAGTGAGTTTTAAAACAGATCAGTAATCTTGAAAAAAAAAAAATACCCTGAGAAAACTGTAATCAACAAGAAAAACTCACCCAAATGTTCATGGCAGCACTATATACAATAAATAGCCAGGAGATAGAAGCACCCTATGGATAAAAAGATGTGGTACATGTATACAACGGAATATCACTGAACCATAAAAAAGAACGAACTTGGGTCATTTTAGTAAATGTGGATAGACTAGAGTGTCACACAGCAGTGATCAGAAAATATATAACATATACATGAAATCTAGAAAAATGGTACAGATGAACTTATCTGCAGGACCGGAATAGAGAAGCAGATGTGGAGAAAAGACATGTGGACACAGGGAGAGGGGAGGGTGGGATGGATAACAACTCAGGCAGAAAAAGGAGCAAAATTGGAATTGGGCAATTTCTAGTGAAAGTGTTAGTCACTCAGTCGTATCCGACTCTCTGTGACCCCATGGACTGTAGCCCACCAGGCTCCTCTGTCCATGGAATCCTCCAGGCAAGAGTACTGGAATGGGTTGCCATTTCCTTCTCCAGGCAATCTTCCCAACCCGGGGACTGAATCTGGGTCTCCTTCATTGCAGGCAGACTCTTTACCAAATGAGCCACCAGGGAAGACCAATTAACATAAAATATGGAATCTGGAAAAACGGTACAGATGAACTGACTTACAGGACAAAAACAGATAAGCAGAAGTAACAAACAACAAGTGGACACAGGCGAAGAGGAGGGTGGGCTGAACTGAGAGAGCAGCGTTGCTAATATGTACACTGCCATGTGTAAAATACACAGCTAGTAAGCAATTGCAGTACAGACAGCTTAGCTCATGTTCTGCAGTGGCCAGAGGGGTAGGATGGGGAAAGGTGTGCATGGGAGGGAGGCTGGAGAGGATATATGTATACTTATAACTCATTCACAGTGCTGTATAGCAGAAACTAACAACAGTGTAAACCAAATATCCTCTGACCACCATTATCTATGGGGAAAAAAGAACTATCCTATAACCCAGCAATCACAATACAGGACGGATCGCACATCACCTAGAGAAAACTACAATTCAAAAACACAAGTACCCACTGTCCACTGCAGCACTATTTACAACAGCCAGGACACAGAATCAACTGCATTTTCATCCACAGATGAATGGATAATAAGATGTGGTCCATACATAGAATGGAATATCATTCAGTGAGGAACTAAACTGGGTCATTTGCAGTGATGTGGATGTACTGAGAATCTGTCATACAGAGTGAAGTATGTCAGAAAGAGAACCAAATGTGGTATATTAACACATATGCATAGAATCTAGAAAAATAATACAGAAGAACCTCTATGCAGGATGTGACGGTCGCAGAAGCAGAGAAGGGATGTGTACATGGGCGGGGAGAGGCTGAGATGAACTGGGAGTGTAATGTTGACACACACACACTACCACTGCAGTGAACCAGTGAGCCCGTGGGGAGCTGCCGTGCAGCTCGCCTGGTGCTCTGTGATGACTAGCAGCGTGGGACAGACGGGGTGGTGGTTGCAGGGAGGCCCAAAGGGAGAGGATCTATGTATATATATGGCTGATTCACTTTGTTGGACAGCAGAAACACAATATTGAAAAGCAATTATAGTTCAATTTTAAAAAATGTAATTATAAAAGGATCAGTAATAAAAAAAATTAAACATGGTACTACCACACAACCCAGCAATCCCACTACTGGGAATGTAATCTGAGAAACCATAATTCAAAGACACAAGCAACCCCAAAGCTCACCGCTGCACTATTAAAATATCCAGGACATGGAAGCAACCTAAATGTACAGCCAGAGATGAATGGATAAGATACTGTGGTACATACATACAAAGGAATATTACTAATAAAATGGACAAAATTGAGTCACTTGTAGTTACATGGATGGAACTGGAGCGTCAGAGTGATGTAAGTAGGAAAGAGAAAATGAGTATCGTATTAGCACATATACATGGAATCTGGAACAATGGTACAGGTGAACGAAGCAGAGAATGGACATGTGGACACAAGGGAAGGGGAGCTGGGGGACAAATTGGGAGAGCAGTCTTAACACGTGCACACTGCCATGTGTAAAAGCGACAGCTGGTGGGAAGCTGCCGTACGGCAGAGGGAGCCCTGCAGTGCCGGGTGAGGACCTGCAGAGGTGCGACTGGGTGGGTGCGGTGGGGGGAGGCTCAAAAAAGGGGACATATGTACACATACAGACGATTCTCCTTCTGGGACAGCTTTACAATACTGTAAAGCATATATACTCCAATTAAAAATACATTTTAAAATATCATTTATCATGAAAAAGAAAATAGAAATAGCATATGACTCAGAAATCCATTAGGGATATACTCTGAGGAAATGATAATTCAAAAAGACATGCACCCCAATGTTCACTGCAGCACCGTTTACAAAAGCCAAGGCATGGAATGTACCTAAATGTCCATCCACAGATGAATGGATAAGATGTTCGAAATTTGGAATATTTGGAAATGATGCAGTATTTTCAACAATAAAAGCAATGAAATTGTGTTATCTGCAGTGACAGGATGGGCCTAGAGTCTGTCTCACAGAGTGAAGTAAAAAAGACAAAAAGACAAAATCAAATTATCATATATTAACGCATATACATGGAATCTAGAAAACTGGTACAGATGAACCTATCTGCAGGGCAAAAACAGATGCAGAAGCAGAGAACAAACACGTGGACCTGGGGGAAGGGCAAGCTGGGATGAACTGGCAGCGTGGCGTTGCCATGTCTGCACTACCGTATGTAACACACAGCTGCTGGGAGCTGCTCTCCAGCACAGGGAGCTCCGTGCCATCTCTGCGAGGGCTCAGGTGGGAGTGATCTGCTGGGCTGAAAGAGGGGCTCCAGAGGGAGGGGACTTATGTATTACCTCCTTCATACTGCTGTAGAGCAGGAACTACCACAACACTGTGAACCAACCATACGCCAATTAAATATAAATTTTTAAAAAAAACATTATTCACGAAAAAACTAAAAACAGAACTTTCACATGAATCAGTAATTGCACTGTGTATATACCCAGAGAAAAGCGTAACTGAAAAAGGCACACACACCACAATGTTCACTGTAGCACTATACACAAAAGCCAGGACACGGAAGCAACCTAGATGTCCATCCAAAGAAGAATGGTTGAGAAGATGTGCTACATATATACAATGGAATATTACTCAGCCATAAAAAGGAAGGAAATTGGGTCATCCGTAGACATGGATGGAACTAGAGTCTGTTGTACAAAGTGAAGTAGTAAGTCAGAAAATCAAATACTATTAACATATATATGGAATCTAGAAAAATTAGACACATAAACATATATGCAGGTCATGAAAAGAGCTGCAAAAGTAGAGAATAGACATTTGGACATGAATGAAGGGGAGGGTAAGAACAATTGAGAGCGTAGCTTTGCATATTATATACACTGCCATGTGAAAAATACCTACTAAGTGGGAAGTTGCTGTAGAGCTAGAGACCTCAGCTTGCTGCTTTGTGATTTCCTACTGAGCGACTTCACTTTCACTTTCATGCATTGGAGAAGAAAATGGCAACTCATTCCAGTGTTCTTGCCTGGAGAATCCCAGGGACGGGGTAGCCTGGTGGGCTGCTGTCTGTGGGGTCGCAGAGTCGGACACGACTGAAGCGACTTAGCAGCAGCAGAGGGGTGGGATAAAGAAGGTTGGGGGTGGGAGTGAGTCACAAATGGAGGGATTATGTATAAATATAGCTGATTACTCTGTTGGACAGTATAAACTAACAAAACATTCTAAATCAGTTAGAGTCCAATTAAAAATACAAATTAAAAAAACTAAAAGAAGATCGGTAATCATAAAAAGAAATTAAAAAGAACTACCATAAGCCCCAGCAATCACATTTCTGGGCATAAAATCTGAGAAAACAATAATTCAAAAGGGCATATACACCCCACTGTTCAATGCAGCACTATTTACAATATCCAGGACATGGAAGAAACCTAGATGTCCATCCACAGATGAATGAATTAAGAAGATATGGTACATACATACAATGGAACAGTATTCAGCCATAAAAAGGAATGAAACTGGGTCATTTGTAGAGCTGTGGATGGTCCCTGACTGTGTCACACAGAGAAAACTCACAAAGACAAAAACAAATATGATATATTATCACAAATATATGCAATCTAGAAAAATGGTACAGATGAAACGATTTGCAAGGCAGAATAGACAAACAGAAGTAGAGAACGGACATAAGGTCATAAGGGAAGGGGAAGGAGGGGACGCACTGGGAGAGGAGCTCTGCCATATATACACTGCTGTGTGAGAGACATTCATATACAGCCGGTGGGATGCTGCTGTGTACCACAGGGAGCTCAGCTGGGTGCTTTGTGATGACAATGGGATGACATGGGTTGGGGTGCAGGGAGGATCAAAAAAGGAATATATGTATACAAATAGCTGATTCCTTTTATTTTGAACAGCAGAAACTAATACAATATTGTAAAGCAATTATACTCCAGTTAACATATAGATTAAAGAAATAAAAGATCACTAATCTTGGAAAAAGATTAAAAATGGAACTACCATATCACAGCAATCCACCACTGGTATATACCCTGAGAAAACCATCATTCAGCAAGGCACAGGCACCCCAACGCTCATTGCAGAAGTAATTACAAAAGTCAGGAGATGGAAGCAACCCAAAGGTGAACGGATAATGATGTGGAACGCATACGGTGGAATATTACTCAGCCAATAAAAGGAACAGAACTGTGCTATTTGCAGTGATGTGGATGGGCTAGATTCTCAGAGTGAAGTCAGTCAGCAAGGAAAATCAAGTAACACGTGTTAACGCAAATATACGGAATCTAGAAAACTGAAACAGATGAACCTGTTTGCGGGGGAAAAATAGAGATGCAGAAGCAGAGAACAAATATGTAGACACAGGGAAGGGGAAGGTGGGACAAGCTGGTAGAGCAGCTGCCATATACGCCACCATGAGTAAGACACAGAGGGAAGCAGCTGAACAGCGCAGGAGCTCAGCTCCTCGTTCAGTGATATCCCGGAATAGCAGGACGGGGAAAGGGTTGAGGCAGGGAGGCTCAAGAGGAAGGGGCTATATGTACATTTATAATTCATTCACATTGTTTCACAGCAGAAAATAACACTCAAAACCAAGTTTACTCCAATTAAAAATAAATTAAAATATAGAAAACCACTGTTCTCAGAGAAATGTTAATACATCTCACTATGACTATATATTTTTTTCTTTTCCCTTCAATTTTCTGCTGATTTTTGCTTTATATAGTTTTGCTTCTTTGTTATTAGGTGTCTAATGGTTTATGATGTCTATCTTCTTTGTGAATTCTACCTTTTACCATTAAAAATATTCATCTTTGTTTCATTTAAAAATAGATAATCATCCCCAAAAAAGATGTGTGTGGGGGATGTCTGTGTGTGTGTATGTATCTATACATATATGTATACAATGGAGTATTATTCTGCCATAAAAAGGAACAATATTGGGTCATTTGTAGTGATGTGGATGGAACTAGAATCTGTCACACAGAGTGAGTTAAGTTAGAAAGAGAAAATCAAATATTGTATATTAACACATATATGGAACCTAGGAAAATGGTACAGATGAACATACGTGCAGGGCAGGAAAAGAGTCCCAGAAGTATTCACCAGACATACGGACATGGGGCAAGTGCAGGACAGGATGAATTTAGAGACAAGCACTGAAATACAGTGTCATGAGTAAAACAGGCAAGTAGTGGGAAGCTGCTCTACAGCACAGCCAGCTCAGCTCAGGGCTTTGCAATGACATAAGGGCTGGTGGGATGGAGGGCATGGCCGTGGGAGGGAGCCCCAGAGGGAGGGTGTGTATGTCCACATGTAGGTGATTCGCTTTGTTGGACAGCAGAGGCTAACAACATTGTAAAGCAATTGTACTCCAATTAGAAAATAAATTTAAAAAAATAAAAGATCATTAATATGGTAAAAAAAAAATCTAAAAATAGAACTACATATGCCCAAGCAATCCCACTCCCAGGTATATAATCTGAGAAAACCATTAAGTCAAAACATATGTGCACCCCAATATTCAATACATTATTTACAATATCCAGGACATGGAAGCAACCTAAATGCCCATCCACAGATGAATGGATAAAGATGTGGTGTGTGTATATATATATATATATATATACACACAAGGGAATATTACTCAGCCTATACACCCACAGAAAACTTTAACTGAAGAAGACACATGAGGCTTCCCTGGTGGCTCAGTGGTAAAGAAGCTGCTTGACATTGCAGGAGATGTGGGTCCCATCCCTGGTCTGGGAGGATCTCAGATACTTCATCGTGACTAACCCTGTGCACCGCAACAATTGAGCCTGTGCTCTGGGGCCCAGGAACCGCAACTGCCGGGCCCACGTGCTGCAACCACTGAGGCTAGAAGCCCACAGGCCCTAGAGCCAATGCGCTGAGACGCCCATGCACCCCAACTAGAGAGTAGCCCCTGCTCACCACAACTAGAGAAAAGCTCACTCAGCAAAAAAGACCCAGTATAGCTGAAAATAAATAAATAAATAAATTTGTTTTTTAAAAAACACGTGGTGCCCAATGTTCATTGCAGCACTATTTACAAAAGCCAGGACATGAAGTAATCTAGATGTCCAGCCACAGATGAATGGATTAAGAAGATGTAGTACATACATACAATGGAATGTTATTCAGCCATAAAATGGAAAGAAACTGGGTCATCTTAGTGCTGTGGATGGTCCTCGACTATTATGAGGGTAACAGGCAGGAAAGCCAGGGGTCTCCAAATGGAGAAAATAGGCTGCAAGTGTCAGACATTTTTTCTCTCTGTTAAGCAGCAGGAGGAAACAAACTACTTGTGTTATATTTTTTTCCCTTCTCTATACAAATTTAAAGAGTTTTCTTTTAAAATTCTGTGTTGCCATGATGACACCTGGTTCCATCTGAACTTAACTTTTCTCAAACCATGAGCTAAACAATGCATTTTTCTTACGGAAATGTTGGTCTTAAGCTCTGTTAATGAACTATGCATTTACTCCAGACTCTGTCTTCAAGTCAGTTCCACCTAAGACTCAGAATGGAGCTGACAAGCCTGTATGTTTTACTCATACATTGCTCTCCTAATCTATGCTAATAAAACTAAATATTTACTTGGAAACCTGCCTTTCTTCAATATTCATGTCAATTGTTTTATGGCCCGGGATGACTCATCTAGTGCCAATGTTATTTCAAAATGCATGTTGTGGGTGAGGGGCCTGGTGCCACTCTGAGCTTTGAGACATCTCCTTTCTCTAATTAACAGCTTGCTAGTAGCTGTATAACATCCGGCTAAAGACTAGCAGGTGGGCACTCTTTCTGCCCACTTCTGATGTCTACGTCAGAAGCTTTCTCTCTTTTATACTTTAATAGAACTTTATTACACAAAAGCTCTGAGTGATGAAGCCTCATCACTGGCCCCGGATAGAATTCTTCTCCTCCGGAGGCCAAGAAACCCAGTGTCTTTCATGGTTCAGCAACATCCTTTCATACAGAGCAAACTCAGAAAGAGAAAACCAAGTCTCATATATTAACACATATACATGGAATCTAGAAAAATGATACAGTTGAACTTATATGCAGGGTCATGAACAGAGCTGCAGAAGTAGAGAATGGACATATGGACACATGGGACAGGGAGAGTCAGACCGACTGGGAGGGCAGAGCTGCATAAACACAGTGCCGCGTGTAACACAGCAGGCTGTGGGGAGCTGCTCTACAGCAGTTCAGTTCACTGCTCTGCGATTACCCAGAGGCACGGGAGGGGTGGGACGGAGGGGCTGGGGGGGGAGGGAGGCCCACACGGAAGGGATGTGTGCATATACAGGTGACTCACTGCTGGACAGAGGAAGTGAACACATCATTTTAAAGCAATTATATGCCCATTTAAAAATAAACAGAAGATCATTAATGACGACAAAATCTAAAAATAGAACCACTATTTGCCCTAGGAATCCCTTACTGGGCATATAACCTGAGAAAACCATAATTCAAAAAAAAAAACAAAAAAACAACACATGCACCCCAATGTTCAATGCTGTACTACTTAGGGTAGTCATGGAAGCAATCTAGATGTCCAACCTCAGATGAATGGAATAGGAAGACAGAGTACATACATACAATGGAATATTACTGAGCCATAAAAGGAAGGAATTCAGTCAGTTGTACTGAGGTAGATGTATCTAGAGCCTCTCATACAAAGTGAATAAGCCAGAGAGAGAAAAATAAATATCATAAATTAATGCTTAATTAGAATCCAGAAATACAGTACTGATGAACCTATTTGCAGGGCAGGAATGCAGACACGGATATAGAGAGAAGACCTGTGGACACAGTGGGGGAGGGGGACACTATTCATCACAGTGGGATGAGTTGAGAGAGCAGCACTGGGATGTATACATTACCCTGTGTAAAACCGATAGCTGCTGGGAAGCCGCCGTGTAGCACAGGGAACTTAGCTCCGTGCTGTGTGGCGACCTAGAGGGGTGGGATGGAGGCTCAAGAGGAAGGAGATGCGGTTACACATAGAGCTCAGTCTCTTTTTTGGATAGCAGAAACTAACACGACACAATAAAGCAATTATACTCCAACTGAAAAAAAAAAAAAAGAAAACCTATGCAGAGCACGACTTTATATAAATCACAGCCAAGATCTTTTTTGATCCACCTCCTAGATTAATGAAAATGAACAATAGAAGACACACAGGATCTAATTAAACTGAAAAGCTTTTGCACAGCAAACGAAACCATAAACAGGACAGAAAGAGAACCTTCAGAATGGGAGAAAATATTTGCAAAGGACACGAGTGACAAAGGATTAATCTCCCAAGTACACAAGCAGCTCACGCAGTTCAATACCAAAAAAACCAAACAACCCAATCAAAAAATGGCAGAAGACCTAAATAGACATTTCTCCAAAGAAAACATACAGATGGCCAACACACACATGAAGAGATGCTCAACTTCACTAATTATTAGAGAAATGCAAGTCAAACTACAATGAGGCAACATCTCATACTTCAGAATGGCCACCATCAAAAAATCTACAAGCATTAAATGTCTAAGAGGGTGTGGGAAAAAAGGGACCTTCTTGCACTGTTGGTAGGCATTTAAGTTAACACAGCTACTCTGGAGAACAGTATGGAAATTCCTTGAAAAACTAAAACTAGAACTACCGTTCAGTTCAGTTCAATTCAGTCACTCAGTCGTGTCCGACTCTTTGCGACCCCATGAATCGCAGCACGCCAGGCCTCCCTGTCCAGCACCAACTCCCAGAGTTCACTCAGACTCCCGTCCATCAAGTCAGTGAAGCCATCCAGCCATCTCATCCTCTGTCGTCCCCTTCTCCTCCTGCCCCTAATCCCTCCCAGCATCAGGGTCTTCTCCAATGAGTCAAGTCTTCACATGAGGTGGCCAAAGTACTGGAGTTTCAGCTTTAGCATCATTCCTTCCAAAGAACACCCAGGGCTGATCTCCTTTAGAATGGATTGGTTGGAACTACCATATGACCCAGCAATTCCATTGCTGGGCACATAACATGGTAAAACCATAATTCAAATAGACATGCACCCCAACGTTCACTGCAGCACTGCTTACAATAGCAAGGACATAGAAGCAACCTAGATGTCCAGTGACAGGTGAATGGACTAAGATGTGGTACATATATACAACGGAATATTACTCAGTCATAAAAAGGAGCGAAACTGGGTCATTATTAGTGATGTAGATGGACCTAGAGTCTATGATACAGAGTGAAGTAAGTCAGAAAGAGAAAAATAAGTATTGGATATTAATGCACGTATGTGGAATGTAGGTGAACCTACTTGCTGGGCAGGAACAGAGATGGAAGTGTAGAGAACAGATGTGTAGACACAAGGTGGATGGGGGTGGGGCAGGGGTGGGATGAATTGGGAGACTGGGACTGACATGTATACACTACCATGGGTAAAACAGATAGCTAGTGGGAACCTGCGGAAGGTTCCCACCTGTGCAGGGAGCTCATCTCGGGCCCGTGGTGACCTAGAGGGGTGGAATGGAGGTTCAAGAGGGAGGAGACATACTGTATTCTTATAACTGAGTCACTTAGTTGTACAGCAGAAAGCAACACAACATTATAAAGCAATTATACCCCAATTAAAGAAAAAAATGAAATTACCGTTAAGGGGATGGGGAGAGGGATAAATTAGGCAACTGGGACTGACATATAGACAGTACTATAAAATAACTAACAGCAACCTACTTAAAGCACAGGGAACTCTACACAATACTCTGTAATGACCTAGAAAAGAGTGGATATATGTATATGTGGGGCTTACCTGGTGGGAGAAAAAAACTGCAGGTCAATATACTAGCAAACCAAATTCAACACCACATTAAAAGTAATACACCAAGACCACATGGGATTTATTTCTGGAAAGTAAGGACATTTCCACGTGAAAATCAATCAATGCAATAAACCATATTAACAAAATGAAGAAGAAAAACCATATAATCATCTCAAATATATGCAGAAAAACCGTTTAACAAAACTCAATACCTTTCATGAGAAAAACTCAACAAAGATTAAAAAAAAAAAAACCTCCTCAAGATAATAAAGGCCATATATGAAAAGCCCACAGCTATTAGCTATCATCAAACTCAATGACAAAAAATGGAAAGTTTTACCTCTCAGATCAGGAAACAGACAAGAATGCCCACTTCTGCTTTCTATTCAACACAGTACTGGAAGTTCTAGCCATGGCCATTAGAGCAAGGGAAAAGAAAATAAAAAAGTAACCAAACTGGAGAGGAAGAAATAAAAGTATCTCAGTTTGCAGATGACATGATCTTATACCATAAAGAAAACCATAAAGACTGTACCCAAGAAACCTGTTAGAAAAAATGGATTCAGCAAAGTTGCAGGATATGAGATCAACATCCCCAAATCAGTTGTACTTCTGCACACTTAAAAAGCAACCTGAAAGAGAAATGAAGAAAACAAATCCTATTTGCAATAGAATAAAAAAGGATAAAATACTTAGAAATAAACATAACCAAAGGAGCAAGACCTGTATGTACACTGAAAACTACACAATGCTGCAAAGATGGCACCAACAACAGACACCCTGTACCCATCAACCGGGACACAGGATTGTTAGGACCATCTACAGACTCAATACAATCAATCCCTATAAATCCCACAACTTTTTTTTTTTTTTTAATAGAAACAGAAAAATCTATCCTAAAAGGTGTATGTAATCTAAAAGGACCCCCAAATAGCCACAAACAATTTTAAAAGGAAAGAGCACAGTTGAAGATCTCAAGCTTCCTAATTTAAAAACTTATTATACAGCTACAGTAATCAACAGTCTTCAAGACAGACTTACAGACCAATTCAATAAAGAGTCCATATGTTCAAATGTTTTTTCAACAAGGGTGCCAAGTCCACTCAACAGGCAAAGACAGTCCTTTCAACAAACAGTGTTGGGAAAACTAGATACCTACATGCAAGATCTTATACCATCTACTAAAACTAATTCAAAATGTACCAAAGATTTCAACATGAAACCTAAAACTATACAACCCTTAGAAGAAAACAGTGGAGGGACTTCCCTGGCAGTCCAGTGGTTAAGACTCAAAGCTTCCACTGCAGGCGGTGTGAGTTCGATCCCTGGTCAGGGAACTAAGACCCCACCTGCAATGCAACACAGCCAAACAAAGAAAACGTGGTGGAAAAAGCCTCACGACACTGGATTTGGCAATGATTTCTTGGACATGAGACCAAAGGCAAGAACAGAAAAACTAAAAAACTTTTGTGCATCAAAAGACACTATCAGAGGAACAAGGCAACCTATAGAACAGGAGAAAACATTTGCAAATCACATACATGACACAGGGTTTACATCCAGAATATGCAAAGAACTCCTGCAACTTCTCTCTCTCTCTCTCTCTCTCCACACACACACACACACACACACACACACACACACACACACAAATCAATTAAAACACAGACACAGGACTGTACTCAAGCACTGCAAATGGGCTCATAACCACGTGAAAAGATGCTCAACCTCACTAATTATCAGGGAAATGCATATCAAAATCAGGAGTACTACTTCATGATCCTTAGACTCTCTCAGACAGTTAAGAATCTGCCTGCAATGCAGGAGACCCAGGTTCAATCCCTGGGTAGGGAAAGATCCCTTGGAGAAAGTAATGGCAACCCACTCCAGGATTCTTACCTGGAGAATCCCATGGAAAGAGGAGCCTGGCGGGCTACAATCCATGGGGTCAAAAAGAGCTGGACACGACTGAGCAACTAACACTTTCACACTTTCAGACTCATTTATCAACAAACTGGAAAATAACAAGTGGTGAGAAATCTGAACACTTGCACACTGCTGGTAGGAACATAAAGTGCTATGGCTACTATGTTAAAGAATATGATAGTTCCTCAAAAAATTAAACATAGCATCACCATGATCTGGCAATTTCATTTCTGAAATTAAAAGCAGGAACATGAACAGATACTTCTCCACTCGTGTTTATAGCAGCATTATTCACAATAGTCAGAAGGTAGAAGAAACCCAAATGCCCACCATTTGGGTGGATAAGATACAATATGGTATACACATACATTAAAATAAATATCCAACCTCAAAAAGAAGAAAATTCTAATGCATGAGACAACACAGAAAAACCTTGAAAAATATTATGCTAAGTGAAATAAGTCAAAAGGGCAAATAGAGTATGATTCCACTCAAGGAGGTACTTATCAGTATAGTCAAGTTCAGAGACGGAAAGCAGAATGGTACTGCCAGAGGCTAGGGGAAGGAAGAATGGGGAGTTCTGGTTTAACATGTACAGAGTTTTCTGCAAGATGAAAAATGTTCTGGAGTTGGACAGTAGTAACTGTCCTACAACAATGCGAATGTAACTAATGCCACTAAACTGCACACCTAAAAACAACTAAAATAAGTCTCATGTTATACACATTTTACCACAAACAAGAACAACAAAACTTTCTTGACTTTGCCCTTTTCTCCCTTCTCACCTAAAATTTTTGTAAAGGTCATTTCTATTCCCCTCCCTTGCTCTTCCACAGAAACTTTCTCTGAAAAATCGCTCATTCTTTTTACATCTCCAAGTTCAATGGTCACTTCTAACTCTTACTTACTCTATTCTACTATTATAACTGACAGAGACCCTAAGGTCCTTTTTCCTCCATGACTTCCTAGTTCTCTTTGTCTCTCCAACTACCCCCTTTTTAAGAATCTTCCTTTGCTCTGCCCTGTTGCACCAGGGCTTTCTTCTCAGTCTCCTTATTTTACCACTCTTCTCTAAGGCAATCCCAGCTACTCTTTTGGTCTTAACTGTGTCCTCCATGCCTAATTTTCAACAGGGTGAAATAAGTCTGTTTCCCTCTACAGCGGTATCAGAATCAGCTTCCAAGTATATTTTCTTCCTCATTCTGATTCCTATTCCATCTAGTTGGAAAATGAACTATCTTTTCTTTCCTCAACTAGACTTGTGATTTCAGAAGACAAGGATTAAATCGTTTCATTTGCATTAAACTCTAGGCCAGCACTTCCAACAGAACTTTCTGCAACTGCGGAAATGTTTTATATTTGCACTGTTCAGTACAAATAAGCCACATGTGGCCACCAAGCACCTAAAATGTGGCTAGTACAGCTGAAGAACTGAATTTTTAGTTTTCATTTATAGTTACATAGTCACATAGGGCTAGTGGGTAACTGGACAGTTTTGCTCTAGAAATCCCTCAGTAATACTGTATGCTAGTCTGCTTCAGGTTACTTTAGTGCTTTTTTCCTTGTCACAGAGACAAGAATATGAAATAGCCTGACCCACTAAGGCTAGACATTGGTCCTTATAACTTTCACCATCAAAGAACATAAAACACTTGTGCCAATTCTGGGTTTCTCATATAATCTCTGTGACGGGTTTAGTTTTCAAGTGCTGCTCTTCAACCTGATGCATTGACACTATTCCATTAAGTTAAAGATTTCAAAGAAAAAGAAAGCATCCTACCATTTTCACAATGTAGTAGGCCATGGCATGCAAGTGTCGAGTGGAAGTGCCACTACCAATCACAAAGTAATCTGTATATTTCATTTCTGGAGGAACTCTGATGACACAAATGTCTCTTGCATTTTCTTGCCTCAGAAGTGAAACCAGCATATCGATGTCAAACTTGGGACCAGCATGATCTGAAACACACAAAGATGTGGTTGTGTCAGGTGGCCAAGAAAAGACAGACGTGCTGTGCACTCAGAAATGCAGGCAGCCGACAGCAAAACTGCTCCTCTGGGAAGGTGTTCAGATCTGAAATGTTTTGTAAAACAGGGCCCAGGCCTCCGAGAAGTTGAACCTGGGCTCTGGCTTCATACAGCACTGCTCAACTTTTCCAGGAAGGTGCTCAGGTCACAGAGAGCCACCACATCCTCTCCTATTAGCAAATGCTAGTACCATACACCAGCAGTAACCGCTGCTGTTCCAGTACTTGAGGAGACAAGTAACACTGCTCAAGCAGAGGAGCTACACAAAGAGAGGAAAACAGAAGCGCAATTTGGGGAGGTGGTAATACCCTGGGACATATTAAACTGAGTTCCAGCCAGAAAGGGTCACAGAACTAGCACTGGAACTCTTAGGTAGGATCTGGCCCACAACCTTCTTCTGAGAAACTCAGACCTAGCCAAGTACGTGTGGCCCCAGACCTACCCATTCGAGGGCTAAAGTTTAACAGCAGTTCTCATTCTGAACTCTCAAGTTTTTCTTACAATGTCATTTGGGTTATGTAACAACTGTTATCTGTGAAAATCTTCCCCCCTCCGCTCCCCCACACCCGGCCCCGCTCTGGAGATTTAGATACTTGGATTGTCACCATGATATATTACAGCCTCTGGACTTACAGTTCTCTTAAGCTTTAAAGTTGACTCCCAAAGCGCTAGATGTTAACCTCTCCCTCTCATCTTTCACAGGTGTGATCTGTTTACCATCTCTCAAGCTTCTAAAAACTTAAACAAATCAGAAGCCCTTAAATTGGCCATATCTCCTATTAGCGTTTCTTACTGCACCCTTTACTCCCCAGCTCCTCCTCAGAATTCTCACGCCCCAACACTCTTGACAAGTCCATTTCTCGGGACCCTAGGAAGAGAGCGAAGGGAGATGAGGATGGGCAAGGTGTGATGCCAAGAGTCCGGCGTGGCTATTCGGACGGACGCCTGGGGTTTCAGAAGCTGATTCAGTTCATCTCTTGGTCTCACTGTGAAATGCAAAGCTGGTGCCAACAACCTTTGCAGGCCCTTCCGGTTCTGCTTGGTAGAAGTTGTGTGACCCCAAGAAAAATGCAGAGAGGAGAACTCAGCATCCACGAAGTACCCGTGTCCCCACTCCATGCCCGTACCTGCGGTGCCAGACTCCGGGAGTCCCTCGCCGGCTGTCCCCTCCGCCTGCTCCTCCAGGCCTGGCCCGCCGTGCAGGCCGCGCGCTCGGTCCGGGGCCAGGCAGGCCCTGCCGAGTGTTGCCCTCGCCGTAGACCTTCCCACGGCCAGCAGCCGAAGACGGGGCGCGGCACTAGCCGCGGGCCACGAGCGGGGGAAAACGGCCCTGCGGCACAGCTGCGCCCCGAGGCGCAGCGCCACAAGGCTGCCGGGCCCCATCGTAATAGCCTTGCGTCGACTCACGGGGCGGGGCTTAATGGGACTCGTGCAGGTGTGCGGCTTCCGATTGGCCAGGTCAATGCGGCTGGGCACGGAAATTTGACGTCGGAGCGTGGGCGTGGCCAGAAGGTGGGCCGTGGGCGGAGTATGAAAACCAGGCAGGGGAGGAGGATAGTAACCCAACAGTGACCCGGAAGAATTTAGATATTAGGCAAATATTATTTTTTAAAGTGACTTTGCAATTTACAGCACATTTTTGCTGTAATGATTCTGTTTCTAAACATATAAGATTGCAAGCTTGAGGACTAATTTTATGTTTAGGTATAGATCAGATCAGATCAGATCAGTCGCTCAGTCGTGTCCGACTCTTTTCGACCCCATGAACCGCAGCACGCCAGGCCTCCCTGTCCATCACCAGCTCCCGGAGGTCACTCAGACTCGCATCCATCGAGTCAGTGATGCCATCCAGCCATCTCATCCTCTGTCGTCCCCTTCTCCTCCTGCCCTCAATCCCTCCCAGCATCAGAGTCTTCTCCAATGAGTCAACTCTTCGCATGAGGTGGCCAAAATACTGGAGTTTCAGCTTTAGCATCATTCCTTCTAAAGAAATTCCAGGATTGATCTCCTTCAGAATGGACTGGTTGGATCTTCTTGCAGTCCAAGGGACTCTCAAGTTTAGGTATAACACATTGATAAATATCTGAAGTAATGCATATTCGTCAGAGTAGGTTTTTCTTTGATAATATTTTGAGTGATTTTTCTCACCATAGGTAGTTATTCTAATATAACTGCTGCTGCTGCTAAGTCGCTTCAGTCGTGTCCGACTCTGTGCGACCCCATAGACGGAAGCTCACCAGGCTCCCCTGTCCCTGGGATTCTCCAGGCAAGAACACTGGAGTGGGTAAGCCATAGTAACTGTATGTTTAATGGCAGTCTTCCACCAAACACCCGGATTTGCTTTTGACAAACAACATTGGCACTTAAACATCCATAGTAATGGACAATATGAAAATCATTGTATCTTTTCTAAATTACTATTTTACTAATTGAGTCTCTAATGAATCAAACTTATAACATTTCAAGTAAAAAAAAGACATAAAATAAATTTAAAGCAGGCAAGTTTTCCCTACTTGGTTATGAATCCCCCCCCCCCCCCCCCCCGCCGGCTAGCATTCACATGTTTCAAGTAAACATTCATTTGCTTTGCTCTTAATCCATTCTTTCTACATTTAAAAATGTTTACTATATACAAGCTGCTGAAACACATGAAGAGAAACAGTTTGCCATTAGCCTTCTTTGCCCAATGGTGGTTTCTTTGTGTTTTATTACTGCTAAGGCAACAATACAAAAGTATTTTAAAATTTAGCAGGAGTTTTTGACTTTTCTAGAAAAGTGAACTAGAATTATCCCAATATATATGTATCTAATTCATAATCTAACATTTGGGAGAAGAGGAGCAAAAGAAAAGGAAATGTAATAGTTAATCCAATGTAATCCTAAAGTTCCCAATCTCTTAGGCTTCACTCCATGCCTTTTGCCTCCAGATCCATCTAGAAATCTGAAATTTGTCAAAATAGAGAGATAATTAAATAGAAAAGGCGTTGTGGAACAGACAGGTTAGTTTAAAAGGGGAGAGTTTTATCAGAAATTATTTTTACACATTTTAATAACAGAAATCAGAATGTAAAGCTTAAAAAAAGAAGCCTTTCTCTTCACTCCAAGCTCTGTCTCACTACTGGATATACTGTTTAAACATCACTAGCAATCAAAGAAATGCGAATAAAAGCAACAAAGAGATGCCTTTTCCAGTCAATAAAATTGGCACCAATCAACAACATGTGTCAGTAGCAAGAGGGGATTGGCATTCTGATACATTGTGAAGGGGTGTAAAATGTCACTGCTCCTTTCTCAGAAATCTCAAAATACATCTGTTCTTTCCTCAAACAATTCTATTTCTATGAATTTTTCCTTATAAATAATTTTTCCTTTTCAATAAAATATCTAGATTCTAGGGAATGCCCTGGTGGCTCAGTGGTAAAGAGTTTCCCCACCAATGCCAGAGACAAGGGTTTGATCCCTGATCCCACATGCCTCGGAGTAGCTGAGCTTGTGTGCCACAACTGTTGAGCCTGTGGGTTAGAGCCTGGGAGTCGCAACTACTGAGCCCATGTGCTGTAACTGCTAAAGTGCGCATGCCCTGGAGTCCCTGCTGTGCAACAAGAGAAGCCACTGCGATGAGAAGCCCATGCACTGCAACCAGAGAGTAGCCCCTTCTGGCCATAACTGGAGAAAGCCCACACAGCAATGAATAAATATTTTATAAATAAATAAATAAAATTTAAAAATAAAACATCTGGATTCTAGTAGTTTCAAAAGAAGAATTTAGGGATTAGGAATTAGGTTTTGTAGGAGTCAGAGCACTAGCATTTCACGACTCACCTTGTGTTGCCTTGCACTGTAGTGACACACTGTGTCCTCTTTGTATTGTTATTATTTTTTCTTGATGTCTCCATTCACCAAAATGTAAATAGTATGAAGGCAGAAATTTTTGTTTAGTAACTGTTCTCTCCATGGCGTCTAAAGCTGAATGTACAAAAGTTGCTTCTGTTGATGACATTGGAATTAGGACATAGCCTATTACCAAAGAAATTATCAAGATTCCCTCGCAAATTGGAAATCCCATGAGGAAAATTTGCTGTCCTGGGATGGGGTTGGGTGGGAGGCAGAGGTAGAAAGGACCATTTGGAACACATGTTTAGGTCAGCCCTTAGTTACACTCTCCAGTGGACTTATTTTATGCCAATGGACTGCACCCTGGGGCTCACCTCAGTGAGAATAAAAATGCCGAGTTGCAGTTCAGGATTGAATTGTAGGATGTGAGAGCTGAAAGAAACCCAGGGAGAAAAACTGATTTGCCTGTGGCCAAGCTGGAACCAGAAGCTGATTCTGAACTCCAGCATGCTAACTTCTGAAAGGAAAAGGCTAGTAGAGGAAGGGAGCAAATATTATAGCTCAAGTGCCTGGAACAGTGCCAAGTACCTAGTAGCCACTCCAAATGGTCAACACATTACTTGCTTGCCTTTAAAGAACTCCAGGCATTCATTTTTAAAAATTAAAAACCACAGAAACTAAATAAGCACCTTTGTGTACCACCACAAATATTCACACTGCTTCAAGTTATTTTTTTTAATAATAAGAATAAAGTGTTACAGATAAAGTTAAGTCTCATCTTCACTTCCATTTCTCCACAAACATGAATTTGGTGCTTCTCCCAGAATTTGCCATCAGTTCCGTGTTCCACTGGTTTTTCACATCCCAAACCTGTTTTACCACCTGCGTTTGCCATCTCATTTAATAGGATCATCACACACACACCCCCAATTCTCCTAAACTCTGGACTGCATTCACTGCAGGATCTTTCTGCAACAACTATTCCCTTGTCAAATCCTGTTTATGCTACTTCCAAAATACTTTTTGAATCCAACTTCTAGTCTTCATTCTCATTGTTCCTTCCTTCATCTGAGACCTCAATAACTTTTGGCTCATTACTGGGACAGACTCCTACCTGGGTCTCCTGTCTCTAATCTGTCTCTATTCTTTCCATCCTCCATCCTGCCAACTAAAATTATTTTAGCCTCATCTGCTCTTTGCTCTTTTCCAAACACACCATAACCTTTCCGTGCTGAGCTTTGCACATACTATTCCATGCCGTGTTTCTAGAAGGCCCTTCTTCCACCTTTGCACATGACAAACTCAGACCCACTCTGTAAAACCTACTTTAAACATTAAGATATCTACCCTGACTCTCTCAGATGGTCCTTCCAAAACCCTTCATCCCTTCATTCATAAATGTCTTTAACATTTACCATGTTTGATTGGATGATAACCCATTTGAAAAGACTTAGATTTCCAGCTCTTCTGTTTAGTAGCAGTGTAAGACCGAAGTCCATTAATCTCCTTGAGCCTTTTATTTATCACTTCCTCTCAGTGCTTTTTCCAGCACTGATAAAACTGCTGACATGATCCCACAACATTTTGGACTTTCAAATACAAATATATGATATGGATGTGTGAGTGTGTGTGTGTATGCGTGAGCACGCTCAGTTGCTCAGTTGTGTCCTACTCTTTTGTGACCCCATGGACTGTGGCACGCCAGGCTCCTGTCTGTGGGATTTCCCAGACAAGAATACTGGAGTGGGTTGCCACTTCCTAATCCAGGCAATCTTCCCAACCCAGGGATTGAACCCATGTCTCTTGCATCTCCTACATTCGTAGGCAGATTCTTTACCACTGCACCACCTGGGAAGCCCCATATGATATGGAGGACATTTACTCTACTCATCCTCTCTCCTTCTGTCTGGAAGCTCCTGAGGGGCAGGGACTATTCACCTTCCCCCTCCCTGTCCTCCCCCTGCACCTGGCACTGGAAACCTTGTTGAGCATCCTTGAGAAGATAGTGAATCACAAGTCTACTGTATGACCCGCTGTATAGGTGGATAACCAGCTGTATGCAAGCTGCACATTAAGAAGAAAGTATACTCTTCATTGTGAAGATGAATACATGTAGGGCTGGTAGCCTTCAAGTCCCTGTCAATTCCTGTCGACTGTGGGAGAAAAGATAGCCTCGTTGCCTGCCAGCACCCTGGAAACCGAGGGAACAAGGTAGGTGCTCAGAGGCCCAGCTCTGGCGTGAGCAACAGTTCTGAAATCTGAGGGAAAAGACCTGCCTAAGCCAAGAGGTGGGAATGTGAGCCTGAACCTTCACCCAACAAACAGGCTCATTGGAAAAACGGTGGAGGAGTTTCTTCCCACAAAGGAGCCTCCTCCTTGAGAGGCCCCTGGCAGGCGGGACTGTGATGCCCTTAAACCACAGGCTCCGTGCTTCCTGGGACGCCAGCAATTCATCCCATTGCAAACCTCAGTACCCACTCCAGGCTGCACTCGTGTCCTTGCAGCACAGAGGGCATGACTGGCAAATGAACAGAAAACATCTGAGCAGCAGGCAACTCAGACTCCACACTCTGCGGGCAGGTGGGGTGAAGAAAGACACAAGTGCTGACCTCTAGGTTTATTAAACAATGAGTCCCTGTCACCCAACTTCTGCTTAAATGGATTTTCCTTCTTCCAATCTGGAGACTACAAAAAGGAGGACAAAAGTCACTTTTAAATAGAAATACACAACTGTAGCACTTCTAGAATTAATTTATGAAAGAGGTAATTTTAATCCTAGCCCTTCCCTCTGCAAGGTCTCCCGAAAGCAGAAACAGTACAATGAGAATGGAAATCTGAGGAAATGGGTGAAACTTAAAATGAGGCAGGAATATTGGCCAACAGCTGCAGCTGCCCAGTTGCTGCCCGGTTGTGGAATGAGCTGCCCTGTGAGGTTGAGAAGGGTAGCTGAGCTGCAGAGAAGTGGTCCCCACCTATTTCACTATAATGAATAACTAAAAATTGTGGCTATGTAAGTATTAATTGTGGCTATGTAAGTATTAGTCTGGAGAAGGCAATGGCACCCTACTCCAGTACCCTTGCCTGGAAAATCCCATGGATGGAGGAGCCTGGTGGGCTGCAGTCCATGGGGCCGCTAAGAGTCAGACACGACTGAGCGACTTCATTTTCACTTTCCACTTTCATGCATTGGAGAAGGAAATGGCAACCCGCTCCAGTGTTCTTGCCTGGAGAATCCCAGGGACGGGGGAGCCTGGTGGGCTGCCGTCTATGGGGTCGCACAGAGTCAGACGCGACTGAAGTGACTTAGCAGCAGCAAGTATTAGTCATTGAACACATGCATAACAACAAGCTGCTGTGAACAAAGCAACTCTTTTAAATAAAATTATATTGAATTGTGATATATCCTTTGCAACCAAAAGATCCAGCCATTAGGAAACACAGAAGCATAGTAAATTCATGCACGGAGTAAGCAAATACTGGACTCGATAAACTTCCTAGTCCCCAAATTGTATGAATTCATCCATTCATTTATTAAACAATGATGTATGAGTTGCAGCATTGCGTGTCCTGGAGTCAAATGTGGGTCCATCAGGAAAACCTGCTCAGCCTGTCTCTAGTTCAGCCTGCTCTTTTTCTTCCTCTCTGTTCTCTCTGATGCAGGGTCCTGAGGTACCTCTGGTTTCATCTCCCAAACCAGCACCCCCGATCCCTCCCCAGTCCCTGAAGCTAGCTGCAGCTTTCCCCCTTCCTACCTTCCGACGATGCTCCAGGAAACAAGTTCAGGAACCTCTTGACTTTGTTGCGAACAGAATGAACAGGAGACTCCTCAGTTAACACACCAAGGGTGTATTAAGATCCACAAACTTCAAAGTCCATGTAGTCATGAACACTGGTTAATTTATAATTCTTGATGCCGCTTCAGCCCTCCATCCTCAGCACCCCAAAGAGAGAGATTATCAAACCATCCTCCCCTTCTGATTCTGTCTTTAAAAAGCAACCAAGGGCTTAAAGTCCACACCCAACATCAGATGTCTCTGTTCTCAAACAGGGACATTTTGCATCTCTGAGAACCTCTCTGATGGGTAACAGTCTTTCCCCTGAGTCTTTACCAGGTAGGAAAGAAGACCTGTAAAAATTGCTTTCATTAATTAACTTTAAGGACTTGTTGCCAACAAGCTGGGTCTAACATCACAGAAAATGATAAATCACAGATAATGAGAAACTGCTATTTTGGAATCATTTTCATAAGAATGGAACATCCCACTCATGCCTAAAAACTCGACGCACGTGGGTCGGTTCACACTGAGAAGTGGTTTTGCTATCCCTCCTGCAGCTGAAGCAACACTTCAGATAAAGGTGTTTCAGAGACAACTCTCTACATTTACCTCAACTGCACAGTCTAATGAGCAAGGCCCCTGAGTGTGCCGCTCAGCCCTGCTGGTCATTACATGGTGACACTCTTCAGGGAACCTGAAACAGCATTAATAACAGGACATGTTTCTCCTTTGTTTACACAACCCTTTTGAGTGATTGACCAATGACAACCCCAGCCCCGGGAAACTCCACCGGTGGCACTATATGATCACTCAGAGGCTCTGTGGCCCTCCTGATCCCCTAAGAAATCAGACCCCCCCCCCCGACCCCTGCCTCCTCACAAGACCATGAGTTGTTTTCTTTCAGCCTAAACCTGATTTCTGATAAGCCTCTGATTTATTTTCTGATCAGATGCCTTGACAATCCAGTACAGATTTGGCTCAGCTTTTCCTTTTTTTTTTTTTGATCCCAGTTTTATGAGTTGCCTCCCTTTTGTAATTATTACTGCAAGACTTGAATAATTCAGAAGACCAGATGTGTGTGACCGCTGACGGCTGACCTCCCAGGGATTGGCTCAGAGCAAGCAAGCTCAGACTCCGCAGCATTGGCCCCCTCCTCTGATTGGATCCCCACCTTCGAGGGCTTGCAGTCTCACTCCAAGTCACCTTGGCAGAAGGGTGCCCAGGGTGGCACCTGTCCGAGAAGCTGAGGGGACACCTCTTTGAACCTGAAACCTCACCTTTAAAACAGCGAAACCAACAAAGGTCTATATAGTCAAAGCTATGGTTTTTCCAGTAGTCATGTACAGATGTGAGAGTTAGACCATAAAGAAGGCTGAGCACCAAAGAATTGATGCTTTCTAACGGTGGTGCTGGAGAAGACTCTTGAGAGTCTGTTGGACAGCAAGGAAATCAAACCAGTCAATCCTAAAGGAAATCAACCCTGAATATTCATTGGAAGGACTGATGCTGAAGTTCCAATACTTTGCCACCTGATGCGAAGAGCCAACTCATTGGAAAAGATCCTGAAGCTGGGAAAGATTGAGGGACAGAGGAGAAGAGGATGGCAGAGAATGAGATGGCATCACAGATTCAGTGGACATGAATTTGAGCAATCTCTGGGAGACAGTGAAGGACAGGGAAGCCTGGTGTGCTGCAGTCCATGGGGTAACAAAGAGTCGGACATGAGTTAGTGACCGAACAGCAACAACCACCACCTTTGGATCACATCTAAAGGGCAGCAGTGATAATACACATTCTTTTCCACTGTTGAAACAGATCAATCCTCTTATCTCCTAGGTGGCTTCTCAAATTTATGCCACCAAAAAAATTCGGAGAAGTGTAACCAGTGAGTTTAGGAGCACTCCAGGCTGCTCCATTCAGGCTTCTTAAAATGCAGAGGGGCTTCCTTAGTCCCCTGGGAGACCAATCATTGTGTGAGTGGTTTCTGGGGCTCCTGCATTTCCTCGTGGCTCTCTTGGTCGTGTTATTTGTTGCTCATGCAGCTGCTGCTGTCAAGACCAAGGTGACAACATCAACTGCACAGCCTTTCAGGGACCAATAACATTTATAGCATTTGCATGACTCTATCAGATTCACTTATTTTCACAAACATACTTTTCAGTACCTACTATGTTCCAGGCACTATTCCAGGTGCTGCAGACAGGTTCCTTGGCCTGAAGGGGTTTCCTTTCTGGTTTGGGAGATAAATAAACAACCATAAGAGCAGAAGCCAGGCGATTACCATCCCACCTGATAAGTGCTATAAAGGGTATAAAATACAGGCTGCTACGGGAGCATTAGTAGCATCAGACCGGGAGGCTGAGGCCAGGGAAAACTTTCTGTCTTGAAAGCTAACAAACCAACAAAAACCTAAGGTTGAGTAATTGTTGAAGCTAAAATTATGTCTTGAGAGTGGTTTCTCTTTCCTTTTGCATGCATCTGAAACTTTTCTACTTTAAAAACAAAACCACAGTAACAGAAATTCTGCTCACTGTTTCTGTGAGTATTATGGTTCTCAATTCTAGAAGCTTTTATTAATAGAAAGAAGTCCATTTAAGCCAATGTTGATTGTCTCTTCTTCCCTCAAAATACTTTCAATTTCCTTGTCTTTAGCATTAAATGTATCAAGCATACAAAACTTATGTTTTGTATCTGACCATTCCAATTCAGGATGGTTGCCACCCTGACTCTTTCTATCATGTCTACAGACTCATTCATGAAGAATTACTTGCACATATGTCTAGTGAGCTATTGTTCTGTTTTTTAATTATGATCCCATATATCTTGAGATTTTATCTGTTGAAATTCTCTAAAACTTAGAGTTCCTGAAGAGAAAATTTGTATTGCTTCTGTCAGGTATATGGAGCCATTCATTACTCACTGAGGGCCACTTTAAATGAAATGTTTAACTATGAATTTTTTTAAGTACCAATACCAATTCTAAAACCACATGAGTACAGGCTTGTGGTTCGTAACTCTCAGAGGGGACTGTTGATTTCATTTCTCACTTCCACCCCTACCACCAGAGTCTTGAGCCAGCTCAGTCAAACATTTCTACTCTCTACCTCAATGAGGTGCATATTTGTCTATTTCACCCAGCGAGGATATCATTCCAGAATTCTGACTTTATGCAAGAAGCGGGTGGAGGGAGGTTGTCCTTCCCTCCTGCCTGGTCTCCACATGTTTATCTTTAACCCAAAGAGCAAGTCTTTAAACCCAGGCTCTGGCATCCTAGGGATGCGTGTACACACACACTAAACCCCTAGAAAGAACTCTGGTTTCACTGCTTGATGTCTCCTGTTTTCTCTAGATCTGTGTTTTTTTGAGATAGATTCTGGTCATGAAAGCCCCTCCTTACTTTCCTGCCATCTTGATCATGTTTTTATATCTTATTTATATCTTATTCAATATTTTCAGTCGAGTTGTAATGGAAGGAATATCTTTGAGCATTGGGTCCATCTTATACTGGGAACTGAATCAACAATTGGGATTTTATCTTTTTTAGTCCCCCAAAGGGTTATTTTCATCGGACACTGAAGATCACTCACGACATGGGCACTAGCAGGTAAGCCCTCTCGATCTGGCCTGCCTCAAGTTCAGCCCCACTGTTCTGAAGCCTTCGGAAGCAGACCCCTGGCCCTGCACCCTCAAATAGTCCTGACTCCTATGAAAGTCCTTTGTTACAGGGCCAGTCAGAGGTCTTGGAACCATCTGAAGAGTCACAGAGGTACTGGGTTATTATTGTTCTAACTCTACAAGTTGTGGTTGTTTTTTTTTTTTTTTTCCCAGAAAGAAAAACTTTCAAGTTACTAACTGTTAATTCCCATTTCCAAGGATAAAGTTGCCTTAATTGCGTATGAAAAGGAAGAATCTAAGGAGTACAAATTTTTTATGGCTCTAGATTTCATTCATTCTTCTTCTTTCCAATACTTTACAAACACTTAGGAAACAACCCTTTTTCCTTTGAAAATCAAGCATCTGTGATGTCTGAAGATTTTTTTTTAAGTATATCAAATTTATATACATAATAAAGCAGGGATACCGCAGATGAACTTGACACTGAGGAAGTTAGACCACTTTCTACACTTAGAGGATCATTCAAAGTCCAAAACTAAAACCTAATGTATAACAGTCAGGATACAATTTTTAACTTTTTTCTTTAAACTTAAGGAGGTACCACACAAACAGGATGCTTCTTAAATAATTGAGAAGAATCTTACATAATCTACATCATACCAAGATGCAGCAGTTATTGTTGTTGTTAATGAGAGGATTTACCCTGCCCTTTGTTTTCTACAAAATAAGGTATCTATGATTCCCTAAGAAGGAGGCTTCTGCTGGTAGAAGGGAGGCTTCCCGACTGAAGCCCTGGTGGGAATCTTTGCTTCCTTCTTTTCATTCCCATTGCTCTCTTTAGGGTTCTGAAATAACGTGGTTATGATCAAAGTAAGACCCAAACACCTCTCCCAGGGGGACACATGGTAAAATGTTAAGAGTATCAACAGCTGTGATGGGACAAGCTCATGTTGGGGAAGTCACAGTGGCCTGGACTGACTGTAAGACAATAAATTTAAGCCAATCCCACATTGAAAGGATTCCAGTTGAGAAGCATTCTAAGTCTGTATTCTCTTTCACTGGGCACCCCTGCCTCCACTTTTCTTTCTCTCTGACATGCCCAGGCTCTCGCTGCACAGGCAACGACCGCAAGAAACACACAGCAACGCGTGCTTGCACCTGCCTGGAAAGCCCACACTTCTCACACTGAGAAGCCACACAAAGGCTTTTCCCTTGCTTGAGGACAAAACAGCTTGAACCCTGCTTTGCTTTTGTTTCACACTGGGTCTGCTCCCCTCTGCCAGACGACCACATCAAAAGTGATTCCTCTAGGGAAAGCATGGGCAGAACACTCTGACAGAATTCAAAGCAAGATCTGTACATCTGAAACTAACACAACATTGTAAACCAACCAAAGTCCAGTATAAAACAGAAATTTTTTTTAAAAAAAGAAAAGATACATGCACTATTTACAACAGCCAAGACAGGGAAGCAACCTAAATGCCCACTGACAGGGAGATGTTTAAAGATGTGGTCCATATACACAATGGAATGTAATTCAGTCATTAAAAAGAAGGCAATAATGCCTTCTGCAGCAACATGGATGGACCTAGAGATCATCATACTAAGTGAATTAAGTCAAACAGACAAAGACAAATATCATATGATACCATTTATATGTGGAATCTAAAACAAATGATACAAATAAACGTATTTACAAAACAGAAACAGACTCACAGACTTCAAAAACAAACTTTTGGTTACAAAGGGGAAAGGCTGGGGGAGGGATAAATTAGGAGTTTGAAATTAACTTATATACCCTACTATATAGGGCTTCCCTGGTGGCTCAGAGGGTAGAGCGTCTGCCTACAATGCAGGAGACCTGGGTTTGATCCCTGGATCAGGCATAAATCAACAAGTACCTACTATATAGCACAGGGAACTACACTCAAGACTCTGTAATAATCCACGTGGGAAAAGAATCTGAAAAAGAGTAGGTGGATGTGTATGTATAACTGAGTTCCTTTGCTGTACGCCTGAAACTACCACAACGCTGTAAACTGACTATGCGTGTGTGCTAAGTCACTCCAGTCGTGTCCAACTCTGTGCAACCCTATGGACTGTAGCCTGTCAGGCTCCTCTGTCCATGGGATTCTCCAACATGAAATAAAAGTTAAAGTAAAAAAAACCTCATGGGTGGAGGGATGGGATGAATTGGGATTGACATATACACACTGCTATGTATAAAACAGACAACTAGTGGGAACCTTCTCTATTGCAGAGGGAACTCAGTGCTCTGTGGTGACCTAAACGGGGGAAATTTTAAAAAAGCGGGAAGTGGGGGTTATGTGTATGCATAGCTGATTTGCTTTGCTGTACAGCAAAAACTAGCACAACATTGTAAAGCAACTATGCTCCAATAAAAATTAATTTTTTTAAAAAACCTATACAAAACAAAAAGTTTCTTGGGCTGTGACAGAGTTGAAATGTGGGGTTCTTGAGACATGTTTCGCTGAGGTCCCCTGTCTACATGATGACAGTTTGTGTAGAAGCTTCCATGGGTGTGGGTGGTAGGAGTTTTAACTAGACTAATTAGTCTCTGTGTAGCCATAATTCCCCAGCCATGCTATTAACCCAGTGGCTGACCTTCAGCCTCTTATTCTGTGCTGAAACAAACACGTTAGCTAATGACCTGGAGTTTGTGGTATTTTAAACCGTAGGAAACCAGCAAGTTTCCTCAGAGCAGCCACTTAATGATTATTGATTTCAGTTAGATTTTTTCCAAAAGGTTTTCTGTGGTAGCTTGTAGTGGAAAAAAAAAAAAAAAGACACAAATATGTGAGGTAGGAAAATAACAAGATAGGATTTAACTAACAGTATATACTGCAACAGGGCTGCCCAGGTGCCTCAGTGGTAAAGAATCTGCCTGCCAATACAGAAGACACAGGTTTGATCCCTGGGTCGGGAAGATCCTCTAGAGAAGGAAATGGCAACCCACTCCAGTATTCTTGCTGGGAAATCCTACGGACAGAGGAGCCTGGTGGGCTACAGTCCATAGGGTTGCAAAGGGTAGGACATGACTGAACACACAAGCCCAGAAGGCACATGCACTGCCACAGCAGAATGCTGTGCTATGCGTATTTTAAAACACGACTCCAAATTCTTCGATATTTTTCCCATCGAGAGGTGGGATCTGTATTCCCTCCCCTTAAATCTGGATGGGCTTGTGAGTGTTTCAACTGATAAAACACGGCTGAAGTGACTCTATGTGACATCTGAAGCTGGGTTAGAAAAGGCTATGCCACTTCCACCTGGCTCTCTTGAATGACTGCTCTTGGGACATCCCCTCACAGAACACAAATTCCGCATGGTGAGAAGTCTGGGGTGCATGGAGATGCCACACTAACACGCTCTGGTCCACAGTCCCAGCTGAACTCAGCCTTCCAGTCATCCCAGTTGGCGTCCCAGACATGTCAGTGGGGAAGCCTCCAGATGATTCCAGCCCCTAGTCTTCCCACCAAGGCCCCAGACATCATGAAGGAGAAAAAAGCCAACCTTGTAGCGCTCTGTCCAAGTCCCTGTGCCATCGGATCAGTCAACACAATAGAGACTTCACACCACTAAGTTAGGGACGTTTGTTATGCAGCCATAGTAACTGACACCCACTTCACCTCCAAACAAACCATTCAAATTGTTCTAAAGAAGTTCAGCAGAGAGTCCAGCTCATGTGTACTCAAGGAACATTTTGTTGAAACAGAGGAGAAAGCACTTTATGATGGGTGGGAGAGGAGAAGACAGTGGGAGCCCAAGGCTGGATATGTTTGATTCTAGGTAGAGTGAATAAACCAAATGGCAAACAGGGAGGGTTCTGGCAGCAAGGGGTAGAGCATGAAGGGGGAAAGGAAGGTGGGGACCAGACTGCAGCGTGACTGTACCCCTTTTTCAATCCTGACACAGTGAGGCCCATCATATGTGGGTCATCAACCCAAATGCAGGCCTGAGGTACAAGTTGTGCTATGACCTCAGTTCTGCTCTGTGCTCATCCCAGGGCAAGACAGTGATTTAAGGGTTAAACTGAATCCTCATCTGAAGAAAGGCACTTTATTACTTACAGACGATATGCCTCCCAACCTGCCACCACAGACCGTCTTGGAGGTCACACTAGTGTCTGGTTGTCCCTGGAGGTGATGGGGTGGCAACTGAAGACTCCTTAATACCAGCTCAACAATTCCAAAATTATCTTTTAAAAGCAAGCCTTGGAAGCACCAAGCAGTATGAGTATGGAGAGAGAGACAGACACACAGAGAAAGAATTGGGAAAGCCATTTGGAGAGCATCTGTATGCAGGTCAGGAAGCAACAGTTAGAACTGGTCATGGAACAACAGACTGGTTCCAAATAGGAAAAGGAGTACGTCAAGGCTGCATATTGTCACCATGTTTATTTAACTTATATGCAGAGTACATCATGAGAAATGCTGGACTGGAAGAAACACAAGTTGGAATCAAGATTGCCGGGAGAAATATCAATAACCTCAGATATGCAGATGACACCACTCTTATGGCAGAAAGTGAAGAGGGGCTAAAAAGCCTCTTGATGAAAGTGAAAGTGGAGAGTGAAAAGGTTGGCTTAAAGCTCAACATTCAGAAAACGAAGATCATGGCATCTGGTCCCATCACTGCATGGGAAATAGATGGGGAAACAGTGGAAACAGTGTCAGACTTTGTTTTTCTGGGCTCCAAAATCACTGCAGATGGTGACTGCAGCCATGAAATTAAAAGACGCTTGCTCCTTGGAAGGAAAGTTATGACCAACCTAGATAGCATATTCAAAAGCAGAGACATCACTTTGCCAGCAAAGGTTCGCCTAGTCAAGGCTATGGTCTTTCCTGTGGTCATGTATGGATGTGAGAGCTGGACTGTGAAGAAGGCTGAGCGCCGAAGAATTGATGCTTTTGAACTGTGGTGTTGGAGAAGACTCTTGAGAGTCCCTTGGACTGCGAGAAGATCCAACCAGTCCATTCTGAAGGAGATCAATCCTGGTATTTCTTTAGAAGGAATGATGCTAAAGCTGAAACTCCAGTATTTTGGCCACCTCATGCGAAGAGTTGACTCATTGGAGAAGACTCTGATGCTGGGAGGGATTGAGGGCAGGAGGAGAAGGGGACGACAGAGGATGAGATGGCTGGATGGCATCACTGACTCGATGGATGCGAGTCTGAGTGACCTCCGGGAGCTGGTGATGGACAGGGAGGCCTGGCGTGCTGCGGTTCATGGGGTCGCAAAGAGTCGGACACGACTGAGCGACTGATCTGATCTGATCTGATCTGATTAGTAATCCAGATCTGAAGTGATAACAGCCTGATGAAAGTATATTGGAGTGGAAAAGTGAGAACTTGTTTTTTTTTAAAAAGTCTCAAAAATGCATCTTGTTTAAAGGTCCTCATAAGAGCAGTCATCACTTAAGGATATTTTTAAGGGGCGGCGGGCGGGAGGAGCTACCCCACGCCCCCACGCCCGAGGCCGGGGGCTGCGGCCAGGAGGAGCAACCCCACGTCCAAGGAGCCGTGGCTGCGTGGGCGCAGGAGGGCCTGAGGAGCTATCCCACGTTGAAGGTCAGGAAGGGTGGCAGTGAGGAGATACCCTCGTCCAAGGTAAGGAGCAATGGCTGCGCTTTGCTGGAGCAGCCGTGAAGAGATACCCTACGCCCAAGGTAAGAGAAACCCAAGTAAGATGGTAGGTGTTGCAAGAGGGCATCAGAGGGCAAACACACTGAAACCATACTCACAGAAAACTAGTCAATCTAATCACATTAGGACCACAGCCTTGTCTAATTCAATGAAACTAAGCCATGCCCGTGGGGCAACCCCAGATGGGCAGGTCATGGTGGAGAGATCTGACAGAATGTGGTCCACTGGAGAAGGGAATGGCAAACCACTTCAATATTCTTGCCTTGAGAACCCCATGAACAGTATGACAAGTTGGCGTGCTGCGATTCATGGGGTCGCAGAGTCGGACACAACTGAGCAACTGATCTGATCTGATCTTAAGGGCCTCCTCAGGGGATAAGTGGTATGGCTGAGCACATTTCCAATGCTCTCTTCATAACCTCATGGGGTTGCTTAGGGGAGACTCAGGCTAGGACTAGAATCAAAATGTCACTGGCTGTAGAGTCAGCTGCACCCTTGGGACATGGTCTGTATTCCTGGGGCTCAGGGCCAGCTGGGGAATAGCTAAATAAGAGTATACGGTATAAAGTGAGGAAAGGCAACAGCGGGCAGCTTGGAAACCCAGCTGTACTGAAGCAGACTTTGGTTCTCCAAGCAGAGCCTTCTGCCATGACCCTGTGAGGAGTCGGTTGCTGTGGAGCTTCTAAGGTCACCTCTTGTCAGGGGCTCCTGGGGAGACAGAGGTCAAGTCCCCTCACCTTATAGGTGAGGGGAAGAAAATTGGGTTATTAGTCACCAACAGTCACTATGAATCCAATCAGAAATATCTTTAAATTTGAGGGCACTCCAAAATAAATGAATCATGCAACTCAGTGTCAAAAAACCAAATAACTGAATCAAAAAATGGGCAGATCTAAACAGACCTTTCTTCAAAAAAGACATATAAATGGCCCCCAAAACACATGAAAAGATGCTGAACATCACTGATTATTAGAGAAATGCAAATCAAAACTACAACAAGGTATCACCAGTCAGAATGCCCATCACCAAAAAAGTGGAGAGGGTGTAGTGAGAAGGGAGCTCTCCTACACTGCTGGTGGGGACGTAAATTGGTACAGCCACTGTGGAGGACAGTATGGAGGGTCACTAAAAAGCTAAACATAGAGCTACGTGTCATCCAGCTATCTCACTCCTGGGCATATATCCACAGAAAGTCATAATTCGAAAAGATACATGCACCCCAATGTTCATAGCAGCGCTATTTACAGCAGGCAAGACATCGAAGCAACCTAGATGTCCATTGACAGAGGAGTGGATAAAGAAGATGTAGTATATATATACAATGGGATATTACTCAGTCATTAAAAAGAATGAAACAATGCCATTTGCAGCAACACATATGGTCCTAGAGAGTATCATCAGCTCACTTCAGTCACTCAGTCGTGTCCGACTATTTGCAACGCCATGCACTGCAGCACGCCAGGCTTCCCTGTCCATCACCAACTCCCAGAGCTTACTCAAACTCATGTCCATTGAGTTGGTGCCATCCAACCATCTCATCCTCTGTCATCCCCTTCTCCTCCTGCCTTCAATCTTCCCTAGCATCAGGGGCTTTTTCCAGTGAGTCAGTTCTTTGAATCAGGTGGCCAAAGTATTGGAGTTTCAGCTTCAGCGTCAGTCCTTCCAATGAATATTTGGGATTGATCTCCTTTAGGATGGACTGGTTGGATCTCCTTGTGGTCCAAGGGATTTTCAAGAGTCTTCTCCAACACCACAGTTCAAAAGCATCAATTTTTTGGTGCTCAGCTTTCTTTCTTTCACTATTATGATAAAGAGTATCATACCAGTGAATGAAGTCAGAGATATATAAATATCACATGATATCACTCATATGTGAAATATTACAAAATGGTACTAATTAACTTATTTACAAAACAAAAATACAGTCACAATCATAGAAAACAAACTTACAGTTACTAGGAAGGAAGAGGAGGATAAATTGGGAGATAAGGATTAATATATATACAATATATAAAATAGATAAAAACAAGTACCTACTGTATTGCACAGGGAACTCCATTCAATACTCTGTAACCTATATAGGAAAAGAATCTAAAAAAGAATGGATATATGCATATGTATAACTGATTCACTTTGTTGTATACCTGAAGCTAACGCAACCTTGTAAATCAACTGTACTCCATTGAAAAACTTTTTAAAAAGTTGAAGGGTGGACTTTGCAGAAAAAGGCAAAGAGATCACAGCTCTGGGTTCCAAAGCTCTGGACAGTTTGGAATGAAAGAGCCTATATTTCATTCCTGTTGTTCACACCACACATGAGGAATGAAAAGATTGTTAAGAACTTGTTCTTTTAAAAAGTTATAGTTCTTCAAACATATAGTATGCTGCTGCTGCTGCTGCTAAGTCGCTTCAGTCGTGTCCGACTCTGTGCAACCCCATAGACAGAAGCTCACCAGGCTCCCCCGTCCCTGGGATTCTCCAGGCAAGAACACTGGAGTGGGTTGCCATCTCCTTCTCCAATGCATGAAAGTGAAAAGTGAAAGTGAAGTCACCCAGTCGTGTCCGACTCTTAGCGACCCCATGGACTGGAGCCCACCAGGCTCCTCCATCCATGGGATTTTCCAGGCAAGAGTACTGGGGTGGGGTGCCATTGCCTTCCCCGAAACATATAGTATAGTGGAGAGAAAAACAAATGAACACCAGATTGAAGAAACCATTTTACTTTGTTTGTTTCAGTTCTTTTTTTCTTTAGAAATAAAATGTCACAGATTCAGCTAAAGGGCCTTCACAACCCTCCCTAATCCCATGCATCCCTCCATCAATGAGACAAACACTACCCTGAATTTGATGTGTACCTGTCCCAGGCATGTTTCTATTCTTTACTTTATATGTAAGCATAAACAATTTACAGTATTGTTTTAAATGTTTAAAACTTGTACCTAAATATTATCATCGTCTGCCAATGGTTTATGGTTGACATATCTCTGTTCTCTTCATTTGCGTCTCCCCAATTACTAGTATGGTTGAGCATCTTTTCATCTGTGCATCAACACTTGGATTTCCTGTAGACTGTCTATTCACAAGCCACTGTCAGTTTTTTATAGTGAGTTGTCTTTATTTTAAATTTTCTTTTTAGAAGTTATTCTACTTCACTTAAAAAATAAGTAGTATTTCATAAAAAATAATGCAATAATGCCATTTGCAGCAACATGGGTGGACCTACGGATTATGATACTAAGTGAAGTAAGTCAGAAAAAGAAAGATGAATATCATATGATAACACATGTGGAATCTAAAAACAATGGCACAAGTGAACTTATTTACAAAATAGAAACAGACGCACAGACATAGAAAATAAACTTACAGTTATCAAAGGGGAAAGTCAGGCAGTGAGGGATAAATTAGGAGTTTGGGGTTAACATACACACACTACTATATATAAAAAGGATGATCCACAAGGACCTACTGCATAGCACAGGGAACTCTACTCGATATTCTGTAATAACCTATATGGGAAAAGAGTCTGAAAAAGAACAGATATATGTGTACGTATAGCTGAATCATCTTTCTATACACCTGAAACTAAGGCAACAGTGCAAATCAATTACACACCAATATACTGATAAAACAAAAATGCTTTAAAAGGCAGTGCGTGAAAACTACTAAAGAATACATATAGCATGAAGATAGAACATAAAGAAGAAGAACAAAACCAATCTATCAGTCAACTTAAGCAATAAAACATGGCTGGCGCTATGGACGCCCTTTGAGTACTGCTCCACTACCTACCCCTCCTGTTTTTCCCTTCCAGAGGCAACCACTGTGCTGAGCTTCATTCAACAATTCTTTTGCCTTCTCTTCCATAGGTTTATTACATATGTTTTTATGCATTCCTATATTGCTTAGTTTTCCATGCTTTTGAAAACTTCATGTAAATTGTATCATATTGCATGTATTCTTTTACAATTTTTTTTCTGTCAATATTACATTGCAAGTCTTTCCTTTGGGTATTTATAGCTGTGGGTTTATTCATTTTCACTGATGATTAGCATTTCACTGTGCATCACAACTGCTTCAGCCATTCTACTGTGGAGGGACGTTTACGTTGCTCTGAACATTCTTGTCCATGTTGCCTGGAACACCTGTGGGTTTCTCTGGGGCATTCTATAGCAAAGAGTGAGACTACTGGCTCCTAGCTTTGTGCATCTTCACCTTCACCAGCTGAGGCCAGATTGTTCCCCATTGCACTGGTCCAATTTAAATCCTCAACAGCAAAGCACAAGTGATCCTGTGTTCTCATGTTTGCCAATATTTGATTTTGTCCGATTTTTTTTTCATTCCCAGTCTTGTGGGCGTGATACCAATCTGGTTGTGTGATGATTTGCATTTCCCTAACAATTCTTTATGTAATCTGGGTACTAATCTTATATCAGTTACATGTATTACAAAAAAATCTTCTTTTACTCTGTACCTTTCAATTTTCAATTAACTTTATTAAGGTATATTTCTACAAAAAGGTTTCCCAGGTAGCTTAGTGGTAAAGAATCCACCTGCAATGGAGAAGACATGGGTTCAGTCTCTGAGTCAGGAAGATCCCCTGGAGAAGGAAATGGCAACCCACGCCAGTATTCTTGCCTGGAGAATCCCATGGACAGAGGAACTGATGGGCTACAGTCCATGGGAGCAAAAGAGAGCTGGACTCGACTCAGCGACTAAACAACAACAAATTTCTACAAAATAAACTGAATCATTTTAAACCTGCAATTTGCTATCTGACAAATGGATACAGTTGTCTAACCACTAAAATCATGCCATAAAATGTCTCCCTTGCCCCCCAGATTTCCCTCATGTGCCCACTCGCTCGCCTTCCCCCACCTCCAGTGGCAGGCAAGCACAGATTTGCTTTCAGTCACTATAGTCATGTCTTTCTTGGGATATCATACAAACAGACTCATTCAGTGTATCTGACTATTGCATTTAGCCTAATATTAGCTTTTGAAAATCATCCATATTCTTCCACCTCTCAATAGTTTATTCCTTATTGTCAAGTAGTATTTCATTGTATGGATACACTACATTTATCCATTTACCAGTTGACAGAAATTTAGGGAGTTTCTAGTTTGTAGCTATTACAAATAACATTATTACGAACACTTACATAAAAGTCATTGTGTGAACATATATCTTCATTTCTCTTGGGTAAATACCCAGGAGTAGAAGCGCCATGTGATATGGTATACTGTATACTTCTTTGGAAGGAATGATGCTAAAGCTGAAACTCCAGTATTTTGGCCACCTCATGCGAAGAGTTGACTCATTGGAGAAGACTCTGATGCTGGGAGGGATTGGGGGCAGGAGGAGAAGGGGACGACAGAGGATGAGATGGCTGGATGGCATCACTGACTCGATGAATGTGAGTCTGAGTGACTTCCGAGAGCTGGTGATGGATAGGGAGGCCTGGCGTGCTGCAGTTCATGGGGTCGCAAAGAGTCGGACACGACTGAGCGACTGATCTGATCTGATACTTAATAAGGAACTGCGCAGCTGTTTTCCAAAAGGCTGAATTGTTTCCCTTCTTGCACTTTCATTAGTGGAGTCTGAGAATTCTGTAGGTTTTTAGACAAGAAGTTTATGGCATCTTTTTCATACAGTACTTTAAAATTGTGACATTATTTGATATATCATTTTCTTTACGGTTGGTGTTTTGGGGGATTTACGAAATCCTTTATCACTTCGTTATTCATATTGTGATTCTATTTGTAATTTCTCTTGCGAAGATTATCAGATTTTTTTTTCTTCAGAAAGGCCTTTTTTGATATTTTCCCATAGCAGTTTGTAGACAATGTACACTTAACTATGATGGATAATACAGTGTGTGTTGTCATTATAGCATGATGTGACATGAGATTGAGGGTAAGAGCTCAAAGTGCTCAATTTAGAAATGTACGTTTCATGGAATTGAAATTCTCTGAAGAATTCTGTTTTCTCAATTCAGTTCAGAATGGAGTTCAGGAGTGCTTTACAACACAGATCAGCACATTTTTTTGATCTAGAACTACATAGTCCATATTTTAGGTGCAGACCGGAGCATCTCTGTTCTGACTACTCAACACTGTAGTTGGAATGCCAAGGCCATTGCTGACAATGCAAGAATGGATGACTGTGGCTGTGTGCCAAGTACACTTTATTTAAGGACACTGAAATTAGAACTTCATACAACTATTATGTGAAACAAAATTCATGTTCTTTTTTTCAACCATTAAAAGATATAAAAACCAAAGTTGGCTTGTGTGCCATAGAAAAACAGGCAGAGAGGCAGAGTTGGCCAACTCTGGCTTTAGAACACATCTTCCTGACATCACCATGAGGCGAGTGGCTAACATCACTCTCCCCACTTCATGCAGTAGAGTGTGAGAACCTGAGAGCTCATCCAGATTAGTTTTCCTCTCCTCCTCCGTGTCACAGAGGAGGTTTTGGTGCCTGACTTCAGGCCATACAGCTTGTGAGTGACAGTGTCAGGCTGGAGCCTGGGTGTCTTGATTTAAGTCCTACCTACCTTCCCCCACTCGGTTCCAAAAATCAAAATTTAAGATTTCATCCAGAGCCATAAAGTCCTACTGTCATTTCTCATCAGCAGTTCATCATTTTTTTTTCACTTTAAAGGAAGTTATTCTAATAAATACCTTAAAATTAAGGATTCAGTAAGCTCAAGTTATACAGAGAATTAAAGTTAAATACAAAATACCATTAAGGCATCTACATTCCTAAAGGCCTATGAAGATCTCCAGAGAAAATTTTATTCCAGAATTTCGAGGACAAAAAGGAAAGCCAATTCTGTTGTGAGTAACAAAGGAATCAGGTTAGATGAGTCTGCAGATTAGATGAGGCCAATGTGGTGGATGGGATGGGGGGACTCCAGGCCAGAGGGTAGGGCTCTCACTGCAGTAAGAATTCAAACTCTGAGAAAGCAGAGTTCTTGTTTCCTGTTCATGGCTCTCTCGCCTTCAGACCAGAGCCTGGGACATCAGATCAGATCAGTCGCTCAGTCGTGTCCAACTCTTTGCGACCCCATGAACTGCAGCACGCCAGGCCTCCCTGCCCATCACCAACTCCTGGAGGTCACTCAGACTCACATCCATCGAGTCAGTGATGCCATCCAGCCATCTCATCCTCTGTCGTCCCCTTCTCCTCCTGCCCCCAATCCCTCCCAGCATCAGAGTCTTCTCCAATGAGTCAACTCTTCGCATGAGGTGGCCAAAATACTGGAGTTTCAGCTTTAGCATCATTCCTTCCAAAGAAATCCCAGGGCTGATCTCCTTCAGAATGGACCGGTTGGATCTCCTTGCAGTCCAAGGGACTCTCAAGAGTCTTCTCCAACACCACAGTTCAAAAGCATCAATTCTTTGGCACTCAGCCTTCTTCACAGTCCAGCTCTCACCTCCATACATGACCACAGGAAAGACCATAGCGACTAGGTCGAACCTTTGTTGGCAAAGTGATGTCTCTGCTTTTGAATATGCTATCTAGGTTGGTCATAACTTTCCTTCCAAGGAGTAAGTGTCTTTTAATTTCATGGCTGCAGTCACCATCTGCAGTGATTTTGGAGCCCTGGGACATAGTGGCACTCAATAAATGGTGGTTGAAGGATCAAAATCAGTCTGTAAGGGGTGATTCCTGGGAAGCAGTCTCTGAATTTTTAGGTTGTCTATTCCAGCAGCTTTTGGACCACTCTGAAAAAACTTGAAATGATTTCCCACCTCCCAAAGGCCCCATCAGAAGGTGGGCACCTTCACCCCTTGGATAGCTATCTTCTCATCTTAGCCTGTCACATAGACTTGGAGTTATCACACATTCCGGATATAATGGATGCATTTAAAGTATTGCCTTCTAAACTGTTAAACAATTGAAAATTCAACGAGGGCAACCAATGTTTATGAATGAGTCGGAAGTGTTTAAAATGCAGACATTTATAAAGAGTCTGAGGAGTAAGAAATTCCCAGAATAATTTATTACCTACACATTTCAATTTTGTTCAGAAGTTCTAATTCTCAGCAGACATTAATCAAGCCATTCCACTGACTTTTAGGTTACTTCCCCCATTTCACAGATAGCAATTCGGCAAAAGTTAAATAACTTGTTGCCAAGGTCACACGGAGAATATAAATCTAAATAATTCACAGTTTCAGTTCTCTCTCCTGCCATTTGTTAGATTGAAACGGAGGGAGGTTTCTTGAGGATTTCAACCCGCCTCCGGAGTGACAGACTGTATATTTGCTGCTCTCTGCTGCCCTCTTTTGATAGGAGAAGGCAAGAGTGGATCTCAAGACCACTATTTTCTCCAAGCTGTACCAACATCACATGCGAAGTGTTAAGAAACAGAATTTATGGGGCCTGAACCCATAATTTTGGGGGGTTAAGCTCAGTAGTCTGTGTTTAAAAAACCTACAAGTGATTCTGCTGCAACTTGATATTACTTTTCTGCTTCAGGTATGAATGTCCTGGCCTCCTGAACGTGAACCGTGAACGTGAAGTCGCTCAGTCGTGTCCGACTCTTTGTGACTCCATGGACTGTAGCCTATCAGGCTACTCTGTCCATGGGATTTTCCAGGCAATAGTACTGGAGTGGATTACCATTTCCTTCTCCAAGGCATCTTCCCAACCCAGGGATCGAACCCGGGTCTCCCGCATGGTAGACAGACGCTTTACCATCTGAGCCACCAGGGAAGTTCTGGCCTCCTAGTTATCATAAAAATGGCAAGCCCCTTCACACCGCTTCCCACATGTAGTATCCATACTGTTATGCCATATACATGGCAGTACTTTTCATGTCCATTCATTCTTTCAGAGTGGCCTGCAGGAGCCCTGTGAAGTGACGTTCCCTGGTGGCTCAGATGATAAAGAATCCTCCTGCCGTGTGGGAGACCTGGGTTCAATCCCTGGGTTGGGAAGAACCCCTGCAGAAGGGCATGGCAACCCACTCCGGTATTCTTGCCTGGAGAATTCCTATGGACAGAGGAGCCTGGCAGGCTACAGTCCATGAGATCACAAAGAGTCCAAAACGACTGAGCAACTAAGCATAGGAAGCACAGCATACCAACTCCTTAAGAAAATCTTCTCCCTTCTTAAGAAAATTAACAACAATTCTATAATATCATTTGGCATCCAGAGTGTACTCAAATTTCCCTCAGTTGCTCCAAAGAATGTCTTTCATGGCTTTTTTTTTTTTTTTTTAATATTAGGATGTAATCTAGGTTACTAAACTGCTTTTGGTTATTGTGTCTCTATATTCTTTTAGCCTAGAATATAGGTCCACAAACTATGGCCCATAGGCCAAATCTGGCTCGCCACCTGCTTTTGTCAATATGCTCAGGCTGGAACAAAGCCATGCCCTTTCATTTATGTATATGATGGCATTTCTGCTACAGCATTGGAGTTGAGTAGTTGCAACAGACACCATATGGCCCATGAAGCCTAAAATAGTTACTACTTGGCCCTTTACAGAAAATGATTGCTGATCTATGACCTAGAACTATCCTCTCACATTTATTTTTATTACAATACTGGCAATTCAAACAAAGACTCAGAACAACTGCTTGTAGAAAATCTTCTTTTAGACTAGTATAATTATATATATATAAAATTCATCAAAATTTCATATATTGTATTCATATACTTAAAAACATAAAATACTCAGAAATTATCAGCATTCCTTGGGACAAAGTTAAGCAACTTTTTATGTGTTAAAAGTATACAGGAAATTGAAAGGCAAATAAAAATTAGACAAATAATTCCAAGATCTGGTCTCTTCTCATATTTTATTTTTCAGGAAGGAGAAAAAGAACGTCATGACTGACACAGGGTAGTTTCAGTTACAAATGAAAGTAAAATTCTTACTGATCAAGTTTCTCATTTGAATAGGGAAATGGGTAGGGAAACCAGAAAGACTTCCTTCTTTGGGAAATCATAACACATCATTTCAACTATGAGTGCCAGAGTCTACAGAAACTCAGGTATGTCCACAAGATTGTCAACACGTGTACAGAGCCATGTACCTAGCAACATGCCTGGTATACAGAAAGTGCCACATAAATGTCCACGGGAAAAATGAATGAACGAGTATTGACCCTTTACACATTTGGACTGGGCAGGCAGTCATGATAATATTCACACATTTATTAGCCTAGTATTTTTTTTTTCAGTATAGCAAGCATGCACAGCTTACTAAAAGCTGACCTGTTCTGTTGGGAGCTCATGCATGTTCACTGACACAGGATTCAGGGAGCTTGGATCATGACCTTCAGAATAGGAATCCACTGGTTTTATGTATACGGTTATATGGAAAGTTAGAACATGTCCAGCCTCTCTTTCCAGTTAACTTAGGTCAGATTCTAATGAATAATACCTTCTCCTGCTACTCTGAATACAGCATATCTATCCTACTGATTACCTAAGACATTGTAAGTGAAACATAAATCATCATGAAAGGAAGCTCTATTAATTGGCTTTATCAGTTATATAACATGGAAAAGAATTAAACTACATACAACCTCAGCCATGTCCCTAAACTGTCATTTAACCTATAAAAATTTTAAAAAATTGGACCTCCCTCACACAATCTATATTTTACATTAATCTTTTTAGAAAGTTATCATCATCCACTCTAGCAAGCTGACATAAATGGAGCTGAGGATGAGCTGTTGGTCAGAAGTAAGGTTGAAGATTCAAAGAATTCCTGGTTGGTTCTTGAGCAGTGGATCTTTTTCCTGGTTTCCGGGGAAGAACAGGGTCTTTGCACGATTGAGGAAAACATTCAGGCCTTTGCCTCTGATCATGATCCCAGGGCTGTTTTCTATTGGTTTGTATTCCTTGTGTTTTCTGAAAGCAATGTGTTGGACAGATTAAAAAAAGATCTCCAGCTGGAAAAGGTTGCTTTCTACAAATCTTTCACAAGTCAAGTGCAGAATCGTTCATTCCATTTAACTTATGGCTTTTAAGACGTACATTTTCTCTTCTTTATGCAAGAAATATGCCTGCTTACAATAACTTGAGATTATATGTTAAGCATTAAACTGACAATTTGGTAGTGTTATTGACATTTGGTAGCATTTTTAGAGATTAAAAAAAAACCACAGCAAAATTAATAGGCTAGTTTGCTATTCATCATTCAGTAGAAGATTTTCTTCCCACACACAAAATGTTTCAAAGCAGAAAAGGGAAAACAGCCCACTTGTGCAGAAATATGCCATTTATTTTTGACAATATACTCTAGTGATTTAAAGTGTTAGAACCAGCAACTTACTTGTACATCAAAAAGGCGATCACAGTGATGAGTATGGCCAAGCAGCCAAGGGAGACCAGGATACCATTTGTCATTCTTAAAAGGGAAGCTGGGTCTTAAAACAGAAGCAAGGTCATATTAGTGACAGCTTCCACCTAGAGGACATGCTGCTTGTAATGTAATTAAATCAATGAGGAAGGGAGCAAACAGAAGATACATGGCTCCTCTGAGCTTTCAGTAATCTTTCCCTTTACATAATACATAGTCTTCAGGGAGGCTTATCTTCCATTTAGAGAATGAGTTAGCATGTCTGGAACACTGTGTTAAGGGCTTAGAAGATGTCATGTGCTGAAGACACCTGCTCTGGTCTGAGTTAACCCAGCCACGCCCATGCAGCAAAGGGCTTCATGAACTTTCTGCCCACTTCTCTGGCCTCATCTTCCACTGCCTACCTTCCAGCTGGGATAAAGATCCATCGTCCCCATGCTCTTTCAAATTTCCATGCCCTCTGCTGGGAACGCCCATCCCCCAGCATCTAACTCTTTGCAACGCCTTCCAGACATGCATGAGGGCACTGGGTCATGCCTTCCTTTGTCATGTCTCTCCTTGTCACCCTTCCTTTGCCTCCACCACACTGTATCACAATTACTTCTTTGGATTATGTCTTCTTTGTTCTCCCAGAACCCAGCAAATCAACTAGTCTTGTCTCTGCCACCAAAGTATAAGCAAAGTTGGTCTCTGTTCCCTCTGTCTTCTCCGCCACCATCATAGTTCCAGCCACCAGCCCTCTCCCTTGTAAGGACATCTTCATCATCTGCTCACTTGCACTGTTACCTTCCAATAATTCTGGTTTCACTCAGCAGTCTGAATGATCATCTAAAAGTGCTAATCAGATCACACTTCAACCCTGCCAGCTGTTCCCCTTACACACAGAATAAACCCAAACCCTATCAGTGGCACATGAAGATCTAGATGGGCTGTTCATTCTTGAAATGCAGGTCTCAGTTCAAAGGAGGCCCTTTGCCGAGCAGGTGCCACCAAGTTGGCAGCACTTTCTTGACCTCCCAATCTAGAGAGTCCACCTCTGTCTCCTCTCTTCCATGCTTGTCACTCTCCATGCCTTGTTTCATTGTCTTCACAATATTACTTTATTTGTTTATTCCCTGTTTCTGCTCACTAAAGCAGGGATCTTCCTTACCTTGTTCCCACTCTATCTAGAACTGTCTGTGTGGTGCCTGGAGCTGTGCTGGGCATGGAGTGGATACCCAATGAATATTTGTTGAAAATATCCCAGGCGATTCATGAACATTCGGTGAATCAATGGTCAAAAGTCATTTCAGCTAAAAGTCTCTGGGCTTGGCTTCAAACAATGATCAACTTTTGAAATTCTGACTCTGAAACCCAAGTCATCAGTTTACAATTTCCATTGAATTAAAAGCTTGCTTTCCTTTCTTTTTTGGATTTTAAAAATGGCTCAGGGAGGGACTTTCTTGGTGGTCCAGTGGTTAAGAATCCACCTGCCAATTCAGGGGACACGGGTTCGATCTTTGGTCCAGGAAGATCCCACATGCCACAGAACCACCAAGTCCATGCCCCACAACTACTGAACCCACACTCTAGAGCCTGTGCTCTGCAGCGAAAGAAGCCACTGCAGTGAGAAGCCTGACTACCACAGCAGACTACCCACCACTTGCCTCAACTAGAGAAAGCTCACACACGCGGTAACTCAGACCCAGCGCAACCATGGATGAATAAATAGAACGGCTCAGGGACTTCCCTGCTGGTACAGTGGCTGAGGCTTCGTGCTCCCAATGCAGGGGACCCCAATTTGATCCTGGTCAGGGAACTAGATCCCATTTGCCACAACTAAAGATCCTGCATGCCACAACTAAGACCCGGTGCAGCCAAATAAATAAATTAAAAAAAAAAAAAAACCACAGTTCAGGTCACACCTAAAGTTATCGCTAACTACAATAAGTATTAAAGGAAAGCAAATATCCAAGCATCTAATCCAGGTAAGAGAATGGTGATTTGCCAGAACTGAGGAAGCTTCATGGACTAGGTTAAGACTCTAAAAGGCAGTTTTAAAAGCAGCTGCGGCAGAACAAGAAGAATGACCTCAGCAGCTCCCGAGAGTGATGGCATAGGAGATCCACATTCATAGGATACAGAGGCCCTGGCTACCTCTTTTTGACCTGCTCCCCAGTCCTGCACCCCAAGCCCCATGTATCCTGCCTTCAAGGAAGCAGGATATGTTTGCATCCTTTTTTTTTAAAGTACACCTTGGCTCTTACCAACAATAAACGCTCAAGCAAATAATTATATGCATTATTACTTATGCTTTTCTTGCAATGAGGTTAAAGCTGCCTTTTATACCGTTAATGAGTAAATATATATTTAAGTACATTTCACTTTATAAGAAAGACTCCAAGACCAAAAGAATTATTTGTGAGTTAGTCATTAGATTATACCCGACAATACTCAAATTAAGGAGCAAAGTGGGAACTCCTCTAGTGGTCCAGTAGCTAAGACTCCATGCTCCCAATGCAAGGGGCCTGGGTTCGATCCCTGGTCAGGGAACTAGATCCCACATGCCACAGGTGAAGAACCGCATGCCGCAGCTAAAAATCCCACATACTGCCACAAAGATTAAAGCTCCTGTGTGCCACAACTAAGACTCAGCAGAGCCAAATAAATAAATAAATAATTTAAGAGCAAAATACATGCTGCAATGTGCGCACAATTTTACCTGTCCCTTACGTTCCACCATGAAGCACTTCTTTTAAGAAGTAAAGGAATATTTTACAACATAGCCAGTTACATGTGAAATTCAGTTAGGGTCACCAGGTAGAGTCCCTAGGGGTTAGGGAAAATTAAACAGCCACCAGTGAGTGGGAATTTCTCAGTGAAATTCCTTCATCCGCTCTGTCAACATTTTATCCCTCTGAGGTTAAGGGAACGAGGAGTAGTCTGTCTGCTGAACATTTAAGGACTGGGTAATCTGGTTTGTTTCTGTCTCAGTGTAATGCTTGGTAGACTTTGGGAAAGAAAAGAAGGGTCCATGGTAACTTAGAAGGGAGCCAAGAGTCCACCTGATTTCTCATTTCTCTTCTTGGCTTCACGTCTCCCCTTTGTTATAGTTTAATTGGAGAACATTGTTATTTTTTGATGTTCGGCTTTACACTTTCCCTTTGAAATACAAACCTATCCAAGCACTCGGTGACCACATCCCATTATTACTTGTCCACGATCATAGCTGGTTTTTTTCATCAAAAGGCTTTTCTTGGACTTCCCTTGTGGTCCTGGTGGTTAAGAATCCTGCCAATTTAGGAGGTTTGATCCCTGGCCTGGGAAGATTCCACACGACACAGAGCAACTAAGCCCATGCACCACAACTACTGAAGCCCGAGTGCCTGGAGCCTGCACTCCACAAGAAATGAAGTCCCTGCACTGAGTAGCCTTCACACTGAAACTGGAGAGTAGCCCCCACTCACCACAACTAGAGAAAAGCCCGTACAGCAACAAAGACCCAGCTTAGCCATAAATAAATAAATAAATAAGTTTAAAGGTTTTCCTTTGGCCATTATTTCATACGTTCTCTCTCTCTCAGCCCCTCCCTAAGTAGATTTGCTATTGTATCATAATATCATTTTTCAAATCCACGTTAATGACAGTTCAATGAATTTTACACTGAAATAAATCTAAACATTGAGAGTGAAGTGTTGAATAGCTTTAGTATCAGACATATGCTTTATCTGCAACATGAAATGTTCGTACAACCATAAAACAAAACTTACCTCTGCTGTTGATAGAGACGAGGGTGCTCGTGAGCGCCAGACTTGCATCATCCCCCAGAGTGAGGTTCATACAGTATGTCCCAGACCCACTGAAGGCTCTCCTCACCCTCAGCAAGCACGTGTCGCCCAGCTCCATGGCCACGGGGTCGCAGACTGGGTTCTGGGTGATCTGGCAGCTGGGGTCAGAGATGACGGTGCAGACCTCTGTGGGGATGCTGGGGGTATGAACGACATCCAGAGAGAGAGAGGGGGGAGTGTGACCTCAGTTCAATAGGAAAACATAATTACACTTCTGTGAAACTGAATCCCACCACCTTAGTCTTACTCAAACTGTATGATGTGAAGTTGTCACATACATTTACTCTTAAATAAGCCTGGGTGTGTGTGAGCCACTGTTTCCTCTACATGCTCAGGAAGGTGAGGCCCTAGGACAGGAGGAGGAGGAAATTATTTCCCCCAAGGCAAGGGGCTGCTGGGAACTTGCCTCTCCTCTTTGGCTCCCTAGAGACTCAAAGATGCAGGTGGCTGAGGTGTTAGGCTAAGGTAGTACTAAATGCCAGTCGGCCCTGTGTGGGCCTGTGCAGATATCTGACTACAGTAGCAGCAGCAACCAGAGCTGTTCACGCAGCACCTGCTGTGTACAAGGCTCCGAGTTTCAGACAAGTGACACGGCCTTGTGTAGTCCTCTCAACAACCTGATGAGGCAAGTAATAGTAGCCTAATGCAGCAGGTGACAAACCAGTTCTGGGAGGAGAGCTCACTGGCCTCCGGTCACAAAAGCAGTTAGAAGGGGAGCCGGGATTTGCATAAAAGATACTTGACAGCTGTCCCTGTACCCATTCAGCTCCCTCGCATTACTGTCTTAACCTCTGTTTCACGTCTGAGTAGACTTCCTGAATGGAGAGACCAGGCTCTGAAGCTAGGCTGATACAGGCTCAGGGAATTAGATGAGTTCATGCTCTCTTCACCCGTGGCCTCTGGCAGCACTTTCGCCTCTCCAGTCAGGATGTTCTCTCTTTCTGTCCTCCCATTCTCTCCCCCAGCTCAGAGAGCTTTGGAGCTATTCCTTTCTTATTTTGCACTATACCACTCAGCTTGCCAGATCTTAGTTCACTGACCAGGGATGATGAGCCCATGCCTCCTGCAGTGGAAGTGGGGTCTTAACTACTAGACCACCAGAGAATCCCCTGGAGCTCTCCCTTTGGATCAAGTTTGGCCTCATTTTTATACCAGCTCATGCTCTAATCTATATATCACATACATACACACATATAGTCGCTAAGTCATGTCCAGCTCTTGCGACCTGCCAGGCTCCTCTGTCCATGGGATTTTCCAGGCAAGAATACTGGAGTGGGTTGCCATTACCTTCTCCAGGGGATCTTCCTGACCCAGGGATTGAACCCAGGTCTCCTGCATTGCAGGCAGATTCTTTACCTCTTTACTGACTGAGCTATGAGGGAAACCCATATATATCATATACACATACATTTTAATTCCTTGATTCATTTATTATATTTAAATTATTTAACTATTTAATGGGTTAATTGATATGCTATGCTAAGTCACTTCAGTCGTGTCCGACTCTGTGTGACCCCATAGACGGCAGCCCACTAGGCTCCACCATCCCTGGGATTCTCCAGGCAAGAACACTGGAGTGGGCTGCCATTTCCTTCTCCAATGCATGAAAGTGAAAAGAGAAAGTGAAGTCGCTCAGTCATGTCTGACTCTTAGCGACCCCATGGACTGCAGCCTACCAGGCTCCTCCGTCCATGGGATTTTCCAGGCAAGAGTACTGGAGTGGGGTGCCATTGCCTTATAGTATTTATATATTAATTACTTTCTATTTAGTCCATTATCTATATATGCGCATGCTTAGTCGCAACTGACTCTTTGTGAGCCCACGCTTCTCTGTCCGAGGGATTTCCCAGGCAAGAATACTGGAGTTGGTTGCCATTTCCTCCTCCAGGGGAATCTTCCCAATCCAGGGATGAAATTTACATCTCCTGCACTGCAGGCAGATTCTTTACCATTGAGACATCAGGGAAGCCCCTATTGTTTATAGTTGTAACCAAACCACAGGAAGTCAAATTATGTAATACATTAGAAAGAGTTTTATAAGTTTTAAAGATGGACAGGGTAATCAGGCATTGCTATTCATCAGCACAAGGACACAGCCCTTTCACACTGGCTCCCCAGACTCCAGAGGAGCCTCAGGGAACTTCGGAGATTCTGAGTCTGCAAACCTAGCTCTGCCGGGTACCCACCATCTGGAGAGGTACTATAATCATTGTGTATCTGGTGGCCCAATCTCTAAAATGAGAAGACTCGTATGATTGTGTGAGGCTTTGACATGAAAACAGAAGTAAAATGTTAAGGACTGAATCAGTAATTATTCAACAGTTAAAGGTGATGAGCATCGCTCAACTCTAGCAAAGCAAGTGCATATTTGAGAGCACTTGGGGCCCTTCCTCGTTCTGGCTTAGTGAGGAACTAGAATCCAAATCTGGGGCTTCCCAGATGGCACTAGTGGTAAAGAGTCCGTCTGCCAATGCAGGGGATCTAAGAGACTTGGGTTTGATCCCTGGGTTGGCAAGATCTCCTGGAGGAGGAAATGGCAACCTACTCCAGTATTCTTGCCTGGAGAATCCCACGGACAGAGGAGCCTGACAAGTTATAGTCCATGGGGTCGCAAAGAGTCAGAACTGAGTGAGCAACTGGGCACACAGAATCCAAATCAACCTAACAGGTGGGAGGTGTGTGAAGGCCATTGTTCAGCCTGGGGTTCTCACTTGGCCGCTTCCTTCCTCGGAGACTGTGTACTCACCTCCCTTGGCAGGTCACGACGAAATCCACCAGGGAGTTGTCAGGCTGTGGCCCAGGCATCGGGACATCTGTCACTTGGATGATGTTAACCTCTAGAATGCCCTCTAAAGGAACAATGCCCCGTAGAAAAACACATCAAAATACATTGCAAACCAAACCACTTCTTAACAAATCAGAAGGCCAAACAAAATGAACACAGCCTTTCGCCATGCTAGACTTGGGAAGCAATCCCAGAGTTCGGATACAGGTCCAGGCAGCATTTTCAAAGTCAAACTGAACTGTTCTTCAGTCCAAGCTTGACCTTTATTCCTGGAGCCTGTGTGCGTGTCAGGAGGCAAATGACCCTGGAGGAAGGGAAGCCTCATCCACTGTGTCTCCTGCCGAGGGGCTCAGCCCTAGGGCATACAGCTTGAGTTGTAGCCCCACCCGACTCCTCTGCTGGGCACCTGTGAGCAGTGCCCCTCGCGCACAACCCTGCGTGGCTGTTCTGTTCAGCCCCTTTCTTACACACAAGAGGTATGACTTTGTGAAATCACCCAGAAGAGGAAAGCAGGAGCTGTGGGAACTTGCAGCTGGCCTTCCTTCAGGCCACATTCATTCAGATTTCTGAGCTGCACAGGGTGAGGAGGTCCAGGCCCCCGGTAGGCTCCTCGCTAAGCGGGCCTCACTGAGGGCTTGTTTCCACCGAGGACCTTGTTTCATCCCTTAGAGGGACGTCTAAGGAAGGCTGGAAAGGCAAGTGGAAATCTAGAAGCTAGTGGAGTCTTTTTTGTGCACGTGTGGTAGCACACTGAGTGGGTGCCCTCGCTTCCCAACCCCACCCCTCCCCAGAGTCAGGGAAGGGAGTGGGTAGCCCAAGGTGGATTCTAACATCTTTCCATGGTCTTACCTACAATTGTGATGGTGGCTTTAAAGTAGCCATATCTGGTAATATGGCAGCTTTCATCAGGAATCTCCCTCAGCTCCAGGGTACTGTCACCAGCAGTTACTAGAGGATTTAAATAGAAAGATTTTTAGATTAGTTGCTGAGAATGCAAAAGATGTCCATGATATAACTAAAGATCTAAATGTCTGTTTACTTGCTGTTTAGAAAAACATCAAGAATTCTATACTATTAAATTGCTTCAGAAATGTGAACTAAATGCATAACAATTCATGAGATGTGACAGCTATATTATAATAAAATTGTTTAATTATGTAAGCAAGCACAGTTCCATGTCTTATTCAAATATAAATAGTAAATGAAAGGTGGAAGCCATTTTAAAATGTGTAACATAATAATCATGAAATAAAGCAGGCCACAATAGATAAAATTATATTGTAATTTTTGAAGAAGGTATTCTGGGCTCAAATTCTAGGCCCCTTGCTTTCAGCTCTTTGAGACCATGGGCATATCATTTAACTTCTTGCCTCAATTTGCCCATCTGTAAAATAGGAACAATATTTACTGACCTACCAGGGTTGAACTATTAAACTTAAATAGATAAGACATATAAAACATGCTTTTCATGTCTACCATATAGGAAGTAGTTAATAAATATTCATTTCCTTGTCCCAATATGCTCTTATATATATACTTATTTAGATACAGATGTGTTATAACATATATGACATGTAATTTTAAATGTCAAGAAGCAAACAACATGGAAAAGGGCAATTCTTTCCCCATTTGGATGTCTCATGGATCCTAGGTTTATATTCTCGAAGTCTTACAGTCACTGTGATGAGCAGAGGTGTGAGGAAGGAAAGAAGGGAGTACAAGATACTTTTGAAAAATAGCCCTTTGAATGTGATTAGAGCAAAGAATTTAATGCTCTATTGGTTACAATTTAAAAGGCTCTAAATAAGGTGGTGGTGTCCCATTAGCAAGATAAAAAGACTGGAAAGAAAACATAATATTGAAAATACAACATTATTGTCTCTTAAGTTTCCAAAGACATGAAAATGGACCCAGTTTGGGGGCAATCAAAGCTTCATAAGAGCTGCAGCTCTAACACAGGAGTATGTAAGGATGGAGCCAACTGGGAGATTTCTCCAGGGCCTCAGAGCCTCTAGTGGGGAACGAGTATGCCTGTGACGCTCCTATGCTCAGAAGGAACTTCACAGAGCAGCTCTCAGAGCAACTCTGGAAATGAGTGCTCTCTGGCAGACACTTTGGGAAACGCTGTTTGGGTAAAACTCAGAAAGGTTCTGACACCATGTCAGATTCAGATGTAGGTGTGGTTTATCAGCAGGGCAGGCTGTGGCAGAGTTGGCTATATTCCCTGAGTCTCAAGGTGGTTGTTTGGAAGTTGCAGGGTAATCATTCATTGTATTCTGAGATTTAACGGATGAGCTCCAAAGAAAAAGAAATGTTTGTGAAGGGTATTAGGGATGGCTGCTTCTTTCCTAGAAAACTCCTTTATAGTTTGGACCATAAGAAGGCTGAGTGCCGAAGAATGGATCCTTTTGAATTATGGTGCTGGGGAAGACTCTTGAGAGTCCCCTGGACTGCAAGGAGATTATATATATATATACACACACACACAAACATACACACATACATAGATGACATATATATATAAAACATGATCTATATATACAACAACATGACTATATATATATACACATATATACATATATACATTATACACACACATACATACTAAGTCACTTTAGTTGTGATGGACTCTTTGTGACCCCATGGACTATAGCCTACCAGGCTCCTCTGTCCATGGATTCTCCAGGCAAGAATACTGGAGTGGGTTGCCATAACCGAATCTTCCTGGCCCAGGGATTGAACCCACATTTCTTAAGTCACCTGCATTGGCAGGCAGCTTCTTTATCACTGAGCCATCAAGGAAGCCATGCATAAATACATATATCATATATATATATTATAACACTGATTAGCATCAGTCTTGGAAAGGTTTTTCTTTTTAGATTTGTGCACAGAAGTCTGAAAAATGATCGGTGGCACTGTTAGCTAAGGGAAGAGAATTCTGTGGCTTAAAGCTAGTGCATACCTGTCTATCCTATAATGTAATTATCCCCCTGAGTCACCACTTCAACTTTGCTTGTGTCTCACTCCTGTGGTTGCATTTGGTTTCTATGTAATAGCTGTACTTATTTGGAAGCCCCTTACCAAAGCAGAGACAACATAATTTTTGGTCAAATAGTAATCCAGTGCTCAACAACCCCAGCCTGTTAATATGGTCTGTGTAGCTAAAAATGCTCTCTCCCCCAGAGGACAAACACTCTAACCACTTTCTCAAGTCATGGGACTCCTGTCATCACCTTGGCGCCCATTACATATTTCTGTCCCTCCAAGTCTCACAGTTGTTTTACGGCATTTGGGGATTGATTATGGTTGACCTAACACCTTTAGATGAAGTCAAGCAGCTTCCTTTCACTATAAAATGTAATGAATTCATAAGGTTGCTGCCTTCTATCTTATGGTTTAACCTATAGAAAATAATAACACATTTAAAATACTCTTTATTTGACTTAAAATATCTTTTGCATATGTTATGAGAGTCCCTTGGACTGCAAGGAGATCCAACCAGTCCATTCTGAAGGAGATCAGCCCTGGGATTTCTTTGGAGGGAATGATGCTAAAGCTGAAACTCCAGTATTTTGGCCACCTCATGCGAAGAGTTGACTCATTGGAGAAGACTCTGATGCTGGGAGGGATTGGGGGCAGGAGGAGAAGGGGATGACAGAGGATGAGATGGCTGGATGGCATCACTGACTCGATGGACGTGAGTCTGAGTGACCTCTGGGAGTTGGTGATGGACAGGGAGGCCTGGCGTGCTGCGGTTCATGGGGTCGCAAAGAGTCGGACACGACTGAGCGACTGATCTGATCTGATCTGATGATATAAATAGGTTCTAAGAAAAATAACCTTGCTTTATAAAAATGCAATTCAAAATAGACTAACATTAAATGACCTAACATTAAGACCTTTACCATTCAGGAATTTCTAGACAGACAAAGCAAGCATCTGTAATTTATTTTGAATTTTACACTTGGTGTCCTTATTTGTAAGGAAGACCATCAATTCTTGTAGATAAATAAACTGACTCTTCCCCAGAAATACCAAAACAAAGCTATATGTTTAGAGTTGTTCAAGGCAGTTACATTTATAATACAAATTAGAATGAACTGAAGTGTCCATCAGTAAGAGAATGGTTAAATAAATAAGTCATTGAATAACGTGAATTACACTTACATGTACTGATAATGGAAAGATGTCTGTGATGTTTGTTAAATGAAAAAAGGCAAATTGTAAAGCAATATATATTGTGTGAACCCATCTACCTAAAAATTAAGGCCACAAATCCTATTTGTATTTATGGAATATGTTTGTAATGGCACAGAAAAGATCTGGAAAGAAACACTACCAACTCTTAACAGGGTTTAACTCGGGAGGAGAGAATAAGGAGGCGCTTCCCTTTTATTTGAATTTCTGAATTTGATTTTTACTAAGGAACATGCATTCATTTTATAATTAAAAATATTTTTTTAAAAAAGCAAAATCAGTAACAACTTACAGTGTCTGGCATTAGCTATGCTTGACTTAATAAGTTTTTTTAACAACACACTTATTTATTAATAACAGTTTATTATTTATATCTAACAGGTTTGGGTTAAAAAAAAAGCCAACTGCACCAAGTCTGGACATCAGGAGTGATCTGTGTGTACTTGGCGATGGCACCCTCTTGTGTCCAGTGAGAGAATGTCAGTCTACTGCCATCCCTGGGGTGCCTGGATGGAAGATGTATTCACAGCTGAGTGGGAAAGGATAGTGATGGCATGGGGTAGGGTGCGGAATTAGATGAAAGCTAATGCTTCTCAAAGTAAATGCTCAAGAACTTCTTGAATGTCCCCATATATTATTATGAGAAGTTGGGATTTAATTAACAATGCCTTATATCAAGAATAATTTTAGTGTCTGGAATCTTTCCAGTCCACCAGCCAAGAAATATTCTCAAGGTTTATTCTTTTTTGAGCCCTTTGTAAACTACTTTTAAGCATGGTTGAGTTTTCATAGGACATGGAGTGGATGTGGGCAGGGTGGGGAGGAGAATGGAAGTGGGGGAGGGAATGTGGAAAGGGAGAAAGGACAATGGAATGGCCTGAATATTTATGAGGGAATAGTGTCAGATTTTATTTTTGGGGGCTCCAAAATCACTGCAGATGGTGTTTGCAGCCATGAAATTAAAAGATGCTTACTCCTTGGAAGGAAAGGAAAGTTATGACCAACCTAGATAGCATATTCAAAAGCAGAGACATTACTTTGCCAACAAAGGTTCGTCTAGTCAGGGCTATGGTTTTTCCAGTGGTCATGTATGGATGTGAGAGCTGGACTGTGAAGAAGGCTGAGTGCAGAAGAATTGATGCTTTTGAACTGTGGTGTTGGAGAACTCTTGAGAATCCCTTGGACTGCAAGGAGATCCAACCAGTCCAGTCCATTCTGAAGGAGATCAACCCTGGATGTTCTTTGGAAGGAATGATGCTAAAGCTGAAACTCCAGTACTTTGGACACCTCATGGGAAGAGTTGACTCATTGGAGAAGACTCTGATGCTGGGAGGGATTGGGGGCAGGAGGAGAAGGGGACGACAGAGGATGAGATGGCTGGATGGCATCACTGTCTCGATGGACGTGAGTCTGAGTGGACTCTGGGAGTTGGTGATGGACAGGGAGGCCTGGTGTGCTGCGATTCATGGGGTTGCAAAGAGTCGGACACGACTGAGCGACTGAACTGAACTGAACTGAATGTGTCTCCTCTTAACTAGAAAAACTGGGAGGCAAACAGAAATGTGAAGGATTGGAAGGGGGAAAGCACCTGTAGACATAACAAAGAACTGTATATGAGCCACCAAGTGACTTTAAACATTCTCCTTTCTTCCATATTCTAACAACTAAACACCATGATAAGTAACTAAAGGAAATCAACAGGCAGAAAATGGAATCACTGCAGAGTCTTTACATAATCTCTTTAACTAAGGATCTAATTATACAAACCACATGAATTTTTTTCTAGCTGTTAAGGAGCTCTGCCAACAAAAATTAACCTGGAAAACACTTACCCAAAGGAGGGGTGGTTTTTGGAGGTCTGGGTGAAGGCAAAGGACAAGGTCCAGGCACTTCAGCTTGCACAGTGAGGTTGAGGCTGAAGGTTCCATTAAGCACATAGGTGTGATTTAAAGTGTGATTGTTGGAAACAAACAGACCAGTATTATCCCCGAAGTTCCACTTGTAGTAAATGGCAGACTCATTGAGGAAGTGGCTGGGATCATGAATCAGGACACTGAACATAATGGGGAGGTCCCTGAGGAAGGTTTCATCAGATGAATTTCGATTATTCTTCTGGGACATAGTTACAAATACAGGAATCTGATCTAAAATGTACATCCAAAAAAAAAAAGAAAGAAAGAGGGCATGATTTGCTTGATTTTAAGTGGGTGACTTCAATAGTGCCTTTAGTTTGGAAATTAAAATGAGGGATAATTCAGCATTGTTTCCCCATTTCTAATGCAAGTTTTCTAGAGTTTTCTTGGTTTACTTTAGAAAACACAGATGGAATATGTTATTAAATATATGAGGTTGAGAAGGAGTCCAGATGAAGTGTAACCTAACCCAGAATATTTGGTTTTCAAATATTTTTTTTTTCAAACCCACTAACATCACCAGAACTCAGTGCCTTGTCCTCAGTTAATTCAGAGCTCATATCACTCACCTGTTACTACATACACATCTTTCACTTTTGCAATGGGAACATATGACCGTCCATGTCTTCTATAGACAGTTACTTCCATGATTTGAGGGCCAAGACTCACATTGGCTGTGTTGATGGAAATTGTCACTGAACACTGTCCCAACTTCTGGAAATACTGACCTTTGAGAAGATAGAAATGTTTAGTTATTGGCTACATCATATGATCATTACAGAAAGCTGATGTTCCTTAAAGACTAACAACTACCATTTACAGATTGTTCTGAGAAAGGAAAAGCAGGGTGGGGATGCAGTCTTGGTTCCTTCACAAAGGAAGACAATGCTTATTTTTATATATAGTTGACTAAAATGAAAAGAGCTGTTTAAGTGGGATAATGCTGTTAGTCCTTAGTTGACAAATACTATAAGTAAGTGACCTGGCACTTGAAATACATGTGCTTCCCACAGAAAATACATTTTAATGTAACAATGAAGTGTCCAAGGGAGTTAAAAAACATATCCAAAAATCTACCTTATTTTTGTAATAATATTACTAGTTCAGCTATATTGCTGAGCAACTTTTTTTATTTTAGGGAACTAGATTCCTCCACCTTCTAATAATATTTGTATATGAAAATGCAGTGATAAAAAAGAAACAAGTATGGTGGGTATGAAAAGGAATGAAGTAGTTTCATTGACATTTCTAGGGCCTTTGAGTCTTTTCTCTTTCTCCAACTGTAACCTAAATCTAACCCCCACTGACTAGTTAGTGACAGTAATTTTCTCTCCTTTAGGGCTCAAAGACTTTTCTAATCTTTTTGAGGCACCTGTCATAGATGTGTCATTGGAACAAAAGGTATTAGAAGATGGATACTTGTAAGATGGGGATGTTTAAAGACCATGTTCATCACATGATCGAAGGTGTCAGGAAAGAGGGTGCTTCCCCAGGCAGTCCAAGAGTTAAGACTCTGTGCTTCTGCTGTAGGGGGCATGGGTTTGACCCCTGGTCAGAGAACTAAGATCCCACATGCTGCTAGGTATGGCCAAAAAAAAAAAAAAGGTGTCAATAAAGGTGCAGGATCCCCCTTTACCTTGAAATGCAGAGGCAGTTCTGTTAGAGATTATAGGGGGAAGACATGTCTCTTGGAATTAGTGATACGTGAGGAAATGCTAGTTCTGGCACCCAGAGGTAGACCACAGTGGCAGCACTTAGCTGAGAGAAAATATCTGTTAACTCTGAGACTTTAGCAGAAAAAGGAAATTCAAAACAATCTTGTTATGAAAACAGCAATTTCTGGACTAAAAGCTGATGTTAAATAAAGACATCTTAACTTGCTAAGTTAATGGATGTTAACTAGGCTAAACAGAATCTGAAGTGTTAGTGAGCTTATGTGACTCCATGCACATGACAAATGTCATTTCAGGTCAAAGAAATGACATTTGGAGAGTTAACTGACAGGGCCACAAGGCCCTGAAAAAAATTTGCTTTAAATCAACGAGCATAGTATTTGTTATATATTTTGTACTTTGTTCAACTGGAGTGTATTATTAATATGTTGCTTTGATTTGTAAATAATTGAAGAAAGAAGAGCTCTCTGAAATTCATTAAGACTGACAAAACACTCCGAAATTTGGAGTTTGTGTGATGGCTAGCAGATTAGAACCGCTCAGAAGCAGATGGAACCTAAGATTTTTAACTAAGAATTCAGCAGCTTTGTTACTAACAACCTAAATTTAGTCCTCCTAAAAAAATAATCACTAATAATAAAGCAAAACGGATTCCACTTGTGGTTTAAAAAAAAAAGAAGATAGGTTATGTCAAAGAAGAAGAGTATTTATTTTACTTTTATATGATAGAATATTATATAGTCATTAAAATAATGTATATAAAGAATTTTAGAGAATTCCCTGGTGGTCTCTTGAGAGATTAGGACTCAGTGCTTTTACTGTCAGGACCTGGGTTTGATCCCTTGTTGGGGAACTAAGATCCTGCAAGTTGCATAAGAATTTTAGTCAATGCTCATAATTTTGACCAAAATGTGTATATGTTATGATCTTAAATACTAGAAAAAAGAAAGAAATACTAGTAGAGAAAGCATCATCATGTTAACAATGATAATCTCTGGTATGAATTATGATGTCTGATTTTTCATTTGTGTTTTTCTGCATTTTCCAAATTTTCTACTAAAAGTCTAATTCTTTAAAATTCTTTTTAAAACATAAGAAATTAAAGAATAAATCAACAAATGACCATCCATATGCCATTCAAATATCATTTTTCATATTACTGTTTTAGACAGAAATAAATTGAGTAGTTTTTTTTTTTTTTTTTTTAAGAAAGCCAAACCTGTCTTTTTCTCCTTTTAACTATTTGATGTCCTAGAGAAACGGCAAGGCTAACCAAGATTTTATTTTTATCCCTCACTGAAGGAAAGTTAAAAGAGTAATTGTTAAACTCCAGGTGTTGTAATTCTCAATAATAGAATGAAAAAAAAAAATTAAAAATTTTAAGGAAAGGTAAAGAAGAAACTAGGGGGATTGTAATAGCCCTACCAAGTGTGTGGAACACGTAGACAAAGTTCTTTTTCCAGGGGCGAGGGAAAGGCTTCCCATCAGGGAACACGTTGTGATGGCCTTCACTCGTGTCGTTTCCCCAGTCGCTGTCCTCTGTCCACGCTGTCCAGCTGTAAACATACAGGTCAGGAGATGCACCAGTATCTAAACAGAGAAAGAGGCACACCATGATTGTCATCTGGACTCAGAATGCTCAAGGTTCACCACTGAATTAAATAACTGTTCATATTTTTTCATAACTAGCTGAGATATGGTTGGACAACTAACACCCTAATATTCAGAATTCATCTAATGGTACCTTTATGACTTGGGTCTTTTTCTACCTACATGTTGTATTTCAATGAGTTTTATATAAAGCAATTTTTCAGAAAAGTTCAGAGATTTCATTTAATATGTTTATATTGGGGCTCCAAATAACAAGCATATTCAAACAAAACTGAGGGATGCTGTATCTTTTTACTTTGATTCACCCTCTCTATCTGTAGCTTTTTTCCCCTAACTCATTTGACATCATGACTTTCTTCTCCTAAAGACTTTAGCACACTGCTAAGAATAAAGACCTTCTCCTTCATAAGCGTACCATTACCACTCCTACCACAGTCCAATCAAGGGTCACATCCTACACATGGCTATTTCACTTCTTCAAACGATTCAGAAAAAAGATGTATAAATAGAAATATAGATAGATGGAAGCAAACAGAAAAAAAACATTAAACTTGCTGAATTTTGATCTACTTGCTCCCTACTTTGCTCTATGTATGACATTTTCCACTTTAAACAAGTCATGATCAATATACTTTCATCTGGAACAATCTTCTCATCCTCTTTTTTTTATGTTCACTGACATTTATGGAGAGCCTTTTATTTATCTGTCTACTACCGCCACTATTTTTTTTTTATTCTTAAATTGTCCCACACATGGCCAGTAGGGGCCCCTCAAGCTGCCTCTGTGTGCCTGTGACATATCCCCATCACTTCCTTGTTTACTGGCACGAGATGTCCCTGGCTCACCCGCTAGTGTCCTGTCCTACACCTGGAACGTCATTTCTTTCAAGAGCTCTCATTTCTTCTAACGGTGAGAGATACTTTATAAAACTTCCCATGTAAAAGTTTTTTTACATGGACTCTTTCATATAAAACAGAACTGCATTGTCATTTGCAACATTCATAAGAATCAACTTGTTTAGGGGAAAAAGGCAAGAAAAAAAAAAGAAAAAAGAAAAAGCTACAGGCTACTAAATACTTTTAAATTATCAAACTCTTTCTATACAGAATTTATTGTTTTCCTCATCGGAAGATGAATCAATAAGAAATAAACCACTGGCAGTTTAATAGAAGCTCTAAGTAATAAAATCAGATCATCACTGCCCTTACTAGTCTTGTTTCTGATTGAAGAATTTTAGTACTTACTTGAGTTTTTAAGGCTGTTGAGTTCTAAAACAAGATAATTCCCCCCTTGATGTGTCTGTAATCATCCGTGCTCTTTAACTTGGACAAAGAGCTTCTCTGCTTTAACTAAGAGCAAAGCAAAACCAAAATATAGGCATTTTATCATTTGTGCTAGCCATGATCTTTCTGTGAGCAGAAACTGATCTGATCAACAAAGAGCCATCAGACTATTCTTTGAGAAGTCAGAATTCCATTTCTGTGATGTGAATAACATTCCTTACCATTTCTGCAGTTCTTCTCATAAACTATGTTGCCGCTGGCATCTTCCTTTTGGCATCTGGGGAATACCAGGTTCACTGCGAATGTTATGGTTGAGCCCACCAGTGCGGGGGAATCACTGGTCAGAACCGCCTGCACACGGCCTCCTAGGACATAGAAACAAGGAGCTCAGTGATCAAACATCTCTTGTCCTTTTCACTGATAAAAAAAGGAAAGCTAAATCTACAAATAAGGGCCAGAGGATCCTTCTGCCTCTTTACAATAAATTATTTGCAGGATTCCCAGCTTTTGCTGTCAGAGTACAACACTCCAGAAGATGAACTTGGAAAGTCAGACCAACTGAAGAACTCTCTGATCACAGAGAGAACAATTACTTAAATAATTAAAAATGTTTAATTTGATTGAGGAAACAAGTATTAAAGGTTTGTAATTTTTAATTTCAAAGTGAATGACTGAAGGAGTCATTCATTTTTGATGTGAATGGAAAGATAATAACTTTCTGACAAATCACGCTTTTGAGATGGTCAAAGTGCTCTGGAATTTCAGAACTTTTGAAGATGACTATTCCCCCATTAAACCTGCTTGCTTTCCAAAATCTTCCAAGAGGTACCGAATGTACATTTCTAAGGAGATTAAACTCTGTGTGTGGAGGAGAGTGAGGAGTTTAGAAAGTGATACTGTGACAATAAAGGGAAGATTGCCAAATCCGGGTGCCTCCCACTTGCTGACTAGTGCACTGTCACTCACGGTCGCTTCTGTGGATAGAGTTCACAACCTACAGCACGAACTGAAATAAGAAAGTACAGCTATTTGGCAAATGGGACCTAATCAAACTCACAAGCTTTTACACAGCAAAGGAAACCATAAATAAAATGAAAAACAGTCAACAGAATGGGAGAAAATATTTGCAAATGATTTGACCAACAGAGGATTAATTTCCAAAATACATAAACAGTTCATATAACTCAACAACAAAAAACAAACAACCCAACTGGAAAATGGGCTGAAAACCTAAGTAGACATTTCTCCAAAGAAGACATACAGATGGCCAATAGGCACATGAAAAGATGTTTAGAGAAATGCAAATCAAAACTACAATGAGGTACCGCATTACACCAGTCAGAATGGCCATCTTCAAAAAGCCTACAAATAATAAATGTTTGAGAGAGTATGGAGAAAACCCCTCTTGCACAGTTAGTAGGAATGTAAATTGGTGCAGTCACTGTGGAAAACAGTATGGCAGTTCATAAAAAAACTAAAAATAGAATTATCACATGACCCAGTAATCCCACTCCTGGGCAAATAGCAAGAAAAAAAATTACAATTGAAAAAGATACGTGTATCTGTATGTTCATAGCAGCACTATTCACAATAGCCAAAGCATGGAGACAACCTAAATGCCCATCAACAGAGGAATGGATAAAGAAGATGTGGTACATATACACAATGGAATACTACTCAGTCATAAAAAAGAACGGAATAATGCCGTTTGCAACAATATGGATGGAACTAGAGATTATCATACTAAGTGGAGTAAGTCAGACAGAGAAATACAAATATCACATGATATCACTTATTTGTGGAATGTAAAACATGGCACAAATGAACCTATCTGAGAAATGGAAACAGACTCACAGACAGAGAGAACTGACTGTGGTCGCCAAGCGGGAGGAGAGGTGGGGGAGTTTGAGGTCAGCAGAAGCAAACTGGTGCACATAGAATGGATACATACCAAGGTCCCACTGTGTAGCACGGGGAACTATATTCAATATTTTGAGATTAACCATAATGTTAAAGAATATTTTAAAAAAAGAATGTGTATAAATATATACATACATATATATCTGAATCACTGCTACAAGCAGAAATTAACACATTGTAAACCAACAATACTTAGATTTAAAAAACTGAATCACTATTATACACTTGAAACTAAAAAAAAAGAAAAGAAGAAGAAATTACAGTTGTTTGAGTCTTTTGATTTACCTTTCCAAAAGCTTTTCCACCTTGAGTCTCCCCTCTTCCACACTGGATAGAGTTTTTCATTCCAGTCATTTTCATCTGAAGACCATCCACTTAATTGGTTGTGCTCCCGCATATAACCAGAAGGTCTTTCGTTACTCAGCACATCATGAAAACCTATAATAATATTTGAAAAAAAATTATTTTATCTACTTATCTCTCATTTAGCAGGTATTCAAAGAAGCCATACTGGAAGGATGCCACCAGCCTCTCTTCCTCCTTGCTGGTAGGAGGAGGGAGCAGCACGTGATTCCCTTCTTCATGGAGGCAGATGAACATTGAAAGAACGTTGATCTGGGAGCCACAGAACCTGCTACAGTGAAACAGGCTGTGGGATTTCAGGCCACGTTTCTTCTCTGGGCCTTCAAATCAGACAAAAAACCAAATGTCCTGTGATACTGTGAGACAGTATCTGTTTCTAAAAAGGAACAAAGTGAGGAACAAAGGAAATCTATGTTTATTAATAAATGTTCATAACTGGAAATTCAGTTGAATGTTTGACAATGAAAAAGCTAAGATTAGTTAGTTCAAATCCCTTCATTTATGTGACATGATTCATTCAGAGACATTTTTAATCAAGTGGAAATGAAGATTTGCAACTTTTGATTCCCAGGATCAGTTTTTTCCCACGCTTCCAAGGCCTTCCTGTTTCTCAGATTCTGAGTGAGAAGCATAATCCAAACACTGATTTCTTCTGATTTTAAATGTCAAAAGTCAAGGAGAGATACACACTTAAAAGGAGAGTGACAAGGAATGAACATATAGGTCCACAGAACAGACTGCAGAACTCAAAGAGAGATTCACATAGATATGCCCTGTTGACTTTTGCAAAAACAATCCAATGGAGGAAAGATAGCATTTCAACACACAGTGCTGTAAAAAAGCAAAAAGCCTAGGAGGAATCTTCAGGCTCCAAGAAAGAAAGAACTTTTAGACTTAGTACCAAAATCTTAATCTATAATAGAGAAATGGATAAACCGGACCTCATTAAAATTAAAAAATTCTGCTCTGCAACATCATGTGAAGAAGATAATAAGGCAAATTACAGACAGGGAGAAAATACTTGCAAGCCACATTTCCAACAAAGGAATACTATCTGGAACATATAAAGGATTTTCACAATTCACAATGTTTAAAAAAGGCAAATAATTGGACTTCTTTGATGGTCAAGTGGTTAAGACTCCATGCTTCCACTGCAGGGGGTATGGGTTCGATCCCTGGTTGAAAGGAACCAAGAGCCTAGATGCCACATAACTTGGCAAAAAAAATATATATATATATATATATATAAACCCCCAAATAATAGGGTAAAAGATCTGAACATACATTTCACAGATGAGAATGCACAGATGGCAAGTAAATACATGAAAAGATGTTCAATATCATTTACCCTGAGTAAATGCACATTAAAACCACAATGAGATGTCACTGTATACCTATCAGAAAGACTAAAATTAAAAATGACATCAGATGTAGAGAAACTGAACCCCTCATACACTACTGGTAGAAATGGTATAGCCATTCTGGAAAACAGCTTGGCGGTTTCCTTGTAAAACTAAACATGCAATTACTATGCAACCAAGCAGTTGTACTCTTGGGCATTTGTCCCAGAAAAAATGGAAACTTATGTTCACATAAAAACCTGTACATTAATGTTCATAGCAGCTTTATTCACAATAGCCCAAGTTGGAACAACCAAAAACTCTTTCAGTGGGGGCGAACGGATAAACTGCGGTACATGACATAGTATGGTATACTGCTCAGTGATAAAGAAATAACTGCTGATATATGCAACAGCTTCAGTATATTATGCTGAGTAAAAAGAACCAATTCTCCTACATTACATACTATAAGTTTCCATTTCTCTAACATTCTTGAAATGACCAAATTATAAAATTGGAGAGTGGATTAGTGGTTGCCAGGGGTGGCAGGTGGGGTTGAATGAGAAAGGGAAGTGGGTTTGCATCTGTGGGGATGGGACTGTTTGGTGTTTGGACTACGTCTATGTCAGTATCCTGGTTGCGACATTGTACCATGGCTGTGCAAGATGTTACCCTTGGGAGAAACCGGGTAAAGGGTACATACACGGGGATCTCTTTGCATTATTCTTAAAAGTGCATGTGAACCTACAATAGCCTCAAAATTTAAAAACTGAATTAAAAAATAGAACGAAAGCAACAACAAAAGCCCAACGGTAAGATTTTAAAAGATAGTGGGGTGGGAAAAGATGCGGGGTACACACCCAGCACCATGTGGCCGTTCCCTCTCCCCTTCATAGGCCCTGCTCTGTCACATGGCAGCTGCGCTGCTTGTGAGCTATTAATACTTTGTCAGTACCTTCTCCTTCCTCCTTTTACCAGGGCTATGATTGGAAAATGGAAAGGAATACCTTGGTGTCTGATATTCCATGAAATTCTACCCATCCTTACTTTTTGTGGCCAGGATACATCGTCTTAAGGCGAGGTGAAACGGAGTGCAGCAAGTTTCGTTGCAATGCTAATAGGCTGGGTCTCCTGTCAAACTGCCACCAAACCACAGGCTAATCTGCCTGCTGAGCTGAGCAAGGGGTGCTGACCTCTCTGTCCCTCCATTCCCCAACTGTGGGCTCTGGGGGAGTCTGTCCTAAGTGGACAGGGAGGTAAGACAATTCCTCCTCCAAGCACGTTAGCCTTCTTCTCTGGGAACTGATCAGTTATTAAATGCTTGTTATCACTACCATGTCCCAAGGCAACAGAGAAGCCAAGAGATAAATGAGGACAACAGGTCCATGCACAAGGAATTATAGTAAGGGAGAAAAAGATACAAGTCTTCACACATATAAATAAAAAAGGATAATTTCAAGTAGATGATCTCACAAGAATCCCCATTACTCAGTTTCGCAAACAAAGAAAGCAAAGGTCAGAGGAGCGAAGTCACTTTTCCTGGTCCAGACCCAAGGCTGGCAGGAAGGACTGCGGTCCAGTCTGCACGAAAGCCTTCTTCCTCTTGCCCGCTGTGCGTCCTTACTGTCCCTGGCCCGCCCCGTCCTCTGGGACAGGGGACTGCACAGCCTCTCTGGGATGTTGCGAGGCCCCACGCGACTCAGCAGCCCGACAAGTGCCAAACCCCGGCCCACGCAGGCACAGCAGTTGCCTCTGGGCTCCCTGGTTGAAGTCGCAGACCCTTTCCTGGGGGCGCTCACTACAGACCTTCGGCTTGGTGGTTAGCGGGCCGGTGGGTGAGTTGGGGTTGGGAGGTCAGCCACAGCCAGCTTCCGGCCTCAGTGCTGGCGGCAGAACCCTGGCCCCCTGATGCTCTCCCTCTCTCGCTCCAACCACTATCCAAGACCCCACCACTACTGCGGGCTCCTGGAGCCGGCTCCCCACCCCCAGCTCCCCCTTCAGTCCCACCGCCTCATGGGGAACCGGCCGGCCTGCTCGTGAGCCAGCAGGGCCCCCTCTCTTCCTCCTCCACCCAGCAGCCGCGGGGATTGCGCTTCATTGTAGGGCTCTTCTCTCTCATAGGGAGAAGTGAGAGGAATGTGTTTACCTGTATCCAGAACCCTCCCATGTTAGATCTGGGCCCAGCAGGTGAAAAGCCAGTCCTGGGCTCCTGTTTCCTCACCCACTGAATAGAGGCAGGACGATCTGGACTATGTAGCACACATTTATGGCAGAAAGTGAAGAACTAAAGAGCTGCTTGATGAAAGTGAAAGAGGAGTGTGAAATAGTTGGCTTAAAATTCAGCATTCAGAAAACTAAGATCATGGCATCCGGTCCCATCATTTCATGGCAAATAGATGGGGAAACAATGGAAACAGTGGCAGACTTTATTTTGGGGGCTCCAAAATCACTGCAGATGGTGAATGAAGCCATGAAATTAAAAGACGCTTACTCCTTGGAAGAAAAGTTATAACCAACCTAGACAGCATATTCAAAAGCAGAGACATTACTTTGCCAACAAAAGTCCATCTAGTCAAAGTTATGGTTTTTCCAGTAGTCATGTAGGGATGTGAGAGATGGACTATAAAGAAAGCTGAGCGTTGAAGAATTGATGCTTTTAAACTGTGGTGTTGGAGAAGACTCTTGAGAGTCCCTTGGACTGCAAGGAGATCTAACCAGTCCATCCTAAAGAAAATCAGTCCTGAATATTCATGGGAAGGACTGATGCTGAAGCTGAAATTTCAATACTTTGGCCACCTAATGCGAAGAACTGACTCACTGGAAAAGACCCTGATGCTGGGAAAGATTGAAGGTGGGAGGAGAAGGGGATGACAGAGGATAAGATGGTTGGAGCTCAATAGACATGAGTTTGAGCAGGCTCTGGTACTTGGTGATGGACAGGGAAGCCTGGCATGCTGCAGTTCATGGGATTGCAAAGAGTTGGACACAACTGAGCGACTAAACCGAACTGAACTGAACACATGCTGGACCCCTTCTCAGCACCTACCTCCCTCTGCCCCCTCCCCCGGCTATTGCCCCCTCATGGAGTTATCTGGCAAAATCAGGACTTTTACCCTGCGAAGGTCGTTACTCTACTAAAGTGAAGCAGAGTGGACCTTCTGGGTGATATCTCACTCACTCCCTTCTCCCACTCCACACTACCTCTGCCTGGAGGACGGGGGCTGCTGGGGCCACACATCCCCTGGACTGGACAAGGGGCCGCCTGTGAGCTTGGTGGTCACAACTCCGGCTTCCACTCCAGTCACAAACTCCTCTTTTTAAACCAGCTCCTCATTGGTCTGGGCATCACCTTTGTTAAGAAGTCCCCAGGCTCTAACTAGAAAAGAGACCCAGGGCTTCAGCTCTTTTCTCAGTAACCTCACTATAATGGCAGCAAACTCCTGCAGGTCTGTGAAAAATCAGAAGGATTTTCTTTTTTTTTTGGCTGAGCAGCTTGTGGGATCTTAGTTCCCTGACCAGGGACTGAACCCAGGCCCTTGGCAGTGAAAGCACAGAGTCCTGACCACTGGCCTGCCAGGGAATTCCCTCAGCAAAACTCGGAACAGCTTCTGGATTGGAATTATTAAAAATCTTGTTTCCAGACTTGGGCTTCAGTTCCTCTGTGGCCCTATCCTGGTGGATGAAAACCAGACAAACTTTAGTGGGTAGTGTTGCTGTGATCTCAAGCCAGAGACTGTGCCCTTCGCACCCCCACCCTCCCAATGTCTCTAAGAGAGCAGGTAGCGATTTTGATAGAAGAAACCTCCACAACAGAGGGGCCCTGCGTCTTTCACTTCCTAAGACCCTGGAGCAAAGAATGGAACTGAATGCATTTTGCTGTGCTCTCAACATCCCCGACCATTTCCAGAGGAAACAAGTCAGCACGAATGCTTCCTAAAGGCCAGCTGCAGACTCAGACAAACCCATCTCTTCAGCCAATAGCCAGAGAATGGGTTAAAGACAGAAACTGAGAGTTACTCACGTTTGGCAGCATCCAGGGGCAATCTTGCAGCCAGAAGCAGAAATCCCAGGAAACAGTAGAGACAGTCCATGCTGAATTCTCACAGACCTAGGCAATCAAGGTTTAACTTGTAACTCCTCTGGCTTCATCCACTAAGAACAACAGTGTTCTTCTGGTTTTTGCTGTGCTCCACTCTTCATTTTAATTAAATACTGAGCCTCGGGGTAGATCATGTGATGGTATTAAGCAGCATTGCTTGATCTGGTCTCTGGAGTTCAACCACTTCTACTCATGTGCTTCTGACTCACTCACCCTTGGCATCTGTTTATTCACTTTTGAGATGCGCACCATTTCAGTGTTGTTATTCTATATTCTAGCTAAAGGGGCTTACTTTGCTATAGGGCCTGTTTTGATATCCTTCCCCAAATAAAGTCTCTAACCTCATTGGTTATCAACTTTTTTCAGTTCCTTTGCTGATTCACTTACTCAGATCATGTTGAAAGTCACAATTATGTTTCTTTTGCTGTAATTTAGATTAGCAGCTCTTCCCAGTGCTAGCTAGTGCTTGTACATCCCCTTCCCCGGAGAGGAAACTAAGATGGGGAGCAATCTCTTCCATCACTTGAAGTTGCGGATGACATATATAAACATATGTTGTGCCAAAAGGTAACTGAAACAGCTGCACAGCCTCCGGTAGTCAAGAAATTTACTCAAGAAAGTGCATTTAGTATATCTGTGCAATTCCATCTAACTTTTGGAACAAACTGCATAATTTTTTGACAACTGCTATGAAAGCATTTATTTATGTATCACTCAGGGCAAACTGCATGCCACATACAGCATATTTATTTCATGTTACAGAAAGTACACATGAAATGTAAAAATAAGCTTGCCTAGAACATTACTTTTCTGGCTACAGAATGTGCAGAAAATGTGGCAGCATGACTCTCCTGTACGTGATCATTCTCTCAGTCACATCCACAGAACATACAGAAGGCCTGACCAGGGGTGAGGGGAAATCTTGGGACAGTGATTTCTGTTTCAGTTGTGCTAGTGAGGCATAGAAATACATAGCCTGTGGGATTCCCTGGTGGTCCAGCGGTTAAGAATCCACCTTACAGTGCAAGAGACACCGGTTCAATCCCCGGTCTGGGAAGACCCCACGTGCTGCCTCGGAGCAACGAAGCCTATCTGCCCCAACTACTGAGCCTGCGCTCCAGAGCCCACAAGCCGCAACTCCTGGGTCCACAAATCACAACTACTGAAGCCCGTGCACCCTAGAGCTTGTGTTCTGCAACAGGAGGAGCCACTGCAATGAGAAGCCCACATATGACAATGAAGAGTAGCCCTTGCTTGCTGCAACTAGAGAAAGTCCGCATGCAGCAATGAAGACCCACCACAGCCAAAAAATAAACAAACTACTTAAAAAAAAAGAAAATAGTCTGTGAAACTCCCTACCCTTAGGCCACACACAGCTCTTCAGGGCTGATTTTACAGCCTCTGAAGCAACTGTGAAGTGGAAAACCAGGGAAGGGAACATATGCACAATGGAAAGAAAACCGATTTCAAATACAGACGAATAAGTGAATAATGGAAATGGCTGTTAGTTTAAAGTAATGTGAATAATCTACATAGTTCTGTTTGCTTTTTACAGAAAACATGAGTGACTTTTATAATTATAAAAAGCTTTTCAGTTTAGGGGAAACTTACTATTGATTTTTGAAAAGTATGATTTCCTTTTGTTGCTTACAATTAGTTCTGGCTTCTATTTTTGGTCAGATTGGCTCTTACTGTCTCTAAGAAGACTGTCCAACTGTTCTGTAACCAAATCTTATTTAGGCTGACAGACACAGTGATCAAGTCTTCTTTTATGTCTTTCTTCCTTCCCCATCCTATCAACAGCAATGGCAACGACCAGGGCAACAGACAGGCAGCTGGATGGAGGCCAAGGCACAGAAGTGCTTAATTTCAAAGCACTACAAAGTGGATGGTCAGTGCCTTGATCATCAATAGGTGAAAGCATATAGTTTACTTTGTAGGACTCAGATACTGGACATTTTTGGATAAGCAGTATCTTCAAGCCTGTTTTTTTTTTTTTTTTTTTCCCCTTGAAAAATAAAATTATACTGTGGAAAAGATTTGAAATAGTTACTTCAAAGAGGGCAGCATCTCAATTACTCGGTATTACTGACATGATTATCCTTCAGGAAAAGCTGTAGAGAAAAGTAACAAGTCAATTTTCGAGCACATCCAAAATGCCCTCTCAGCAGCCTGGCCCGACATCCCTCGGGCAGCCGCAGTCCTGACCTGAGGAGCAGCCCCTGAGTGGGGATGATGGGGCAGTCACCCAAAGGGGGCCGTTGGGAGTGGCCGGCAGCAGCCACACCCAGGCATCAGTCACAGCAGGCAGTAGGGGAGTTCCCTTTGATTTTAGGAATTTTTAGTTCAAACTAGTGTTTTTGAGCAAGAAAATGAAAAAGAAAGCCCCTTTCTCCCCAGCTCTCATAAACAGCTAGAGGTTGGATTAGTTCCCTATCGCCTCTGTTTGCAGAACCCACAGAAACTTGGAAGCTTGAAACTACGCAAATTTATTACCTTACGTTCTGGAGGTCAGCAGTCTGAAATGGGTCTCACTAGGTCCAAACGGCGAAGGCAATGGCAACCCACTCCAGTACTCTTGCCTGGAAAATCCCTTGGACGGAGGGGCCTGGTAGGCTGCAGTCCATGGGGACGCTAGGAGTCGGACACGACTGAGCGACTTCACTTTCACTTTTCACTTTCATGCATTGGAGAAGGAAATGGCAACCCACTCCAGTGTTCTTGCCTGGAGAATCCCAGGGACGGGGAGCCTGGTGGGCTGCCATCTGTGGGGTTGCACAGAGTTGGACACGACTGAAGCGACTTAGCAGCAGCAGCAGGTCCAAACGGCAGCAGGGAAGCTCATGTGAATCCTGTTTCCTTGCCTTTTCCAGCTTCTAGAGGCCTCCCTGTATCTGGTGGCTCTGGTCCACTTTCATCTTCAAAGCCAGCCATGGTTGGGCAAGTCTTTCTCACACCCAATCACTCCAACACTGATTCTCCTTCCTCCCTCACTCACTTGTGATTACACTGGGCTCCCCTGGATAATCCAGATTACTTTCTTTGTCTTAAAGTCAGTTGACTTGAAACAATCAGCAGCCTTAATTCCATCTGCTGCCCTTAATTCTCTCTTGCCACAGAACAACTTAACAGATTCCCAGGATTAGGGTGTGGGTATCATTTGTTCTTGTCTGACTCTTTTGTGAGCCCCATGGACTGTAGCCTGCCAGGCTCCTCTGTCCATGAAATTTTCCAGGCAAGAATACTGGAGTGGGTTGTCATTTCCTTCTCCAGGTGATCTTCCTGACCCAGGGATTGAACTCGCATCTCCTGCACTGGCAGGCAGATTCTTTACCACTGAGCCACCAGGGAAGCTCTGTGGATATCTTGGGTAGAGGGGTGAGTGGGCATTATTCTGCCTATAACAGTTATCGAGCACATGGTTTAGCAAAAATTCTATTCATAAGAAGAGCATGTGATAAGAGCAGTGATGGGAAGTAACTCTCAAATATTAGTAGACTTGTTGAAACAAAGCCTTTGTTATTTGGCAGAGCACAAAGGCAAGAACAAACTGAAGATAAAGGAATCAGTTCAGAGGGAGAGCAAGCTCATGTGACTACTTTGTCCTAATGTGGGCTTTTTAACGTGTTTTATAATCAGAGTCACGGACTTCCCCAGTGGCTCAGCAGTAAAGAATACACCTGCAATACAGGTAGGAAACATGGGTTCTATCCCTGGGTTGAGAAGATCCCTTGGAGGATGGTATGGCACCCCACTCCAGTATTCTTGCTGAGAAAATCTCATCAACCGAGGAGCCTGGTTGGCTATGGTCCACAGGGTCACAGAGTCGGACACAACTGAATCAACTGAGCATGCATGCTTGCATAATCAGAGTCACAGTTTTCAGATTTAAGCATTAACAAATGAGTCACAGGCTTCTGTTTCGTGTCCAGTTCCCTGGCCTCTCCTGTCCGGGGGCTCCCTGCATGAATAAGTAATTAAACCCCCTTGTTTCTAGGTTTGCTAAACTTTGAAATTACTCTTCCACAAAAATATTTTCTCTCACTTTTCAGGGAAAGGGGAGAAAAGGCCAGTGCATCATTCTCTGGCCACCTCTGCCATCATAAAGCTGCAGTTTTCAGCCTGGTTTTTCTATATGAAGGAACTAGACTCTAGATTCTGATAAAGTAGTTTATTTTGGGGGCACTGGCTACAAACACTTGTTGACATGGCTCTTCTTACAGAGTTGCCCATTTGAAATTACAAAGAGTGGTTGGTGTAGAAAACTGTGGGTTATCATACTGAGTCTTAGTTCTGTTATTAAAGTGCTTTCTCTGAATTATTGGTGTAGAAGGAGAATAAGACATGACAGTTTAATGTGTGGATGTGGAAGCAATGATGGATGGGCACCTTTCTTCCCCACCTTTGGTGCCGGTAGATCTCTGGGACAGAAGGGAGAACTAGAACGGGCTCTATGCAGAGGGAAACAGGGGACAAAACAGAAATCTGAATGGAAACCTGGCTTCCAGGTTTTTGATTATTATGGATTATCCAGAAATGTCTCAGAACACTGGAGCAAGTGCATTGTGCTCGTTCACAAGAGATCCATCATAAGCCCAAGAAAGAAGTTAGAGCAAAAATCAAAAGAGATTTTAACTGTAGAAGAAAGGCCAGGAAACTGAAGTTGGAATAGCCTCTTAGATCTATATTCTCATGTCAGAATTCGGCTTTTTCTCAATGAAACTTTTTAACACCTCAGACAAAATTTATTTCGGCAAGCACCAGTGGAGGTCTGCTTTTCTATGGCATCCATCATCAACCGAGGCATGAATGACAATCTCTGGCCACAAAGGAGCAGAAGATCTCATGAGGAGGATAAGACTCATAGAATAGGTAATACTATGAAACACCATTTGAAAATTTTTATTCTGGAAACTTTAAAACATACACAATATATAGAGAAAGACATTATCAGCCTCCACATACCCATCCCTTGCTCCAATGATCATCAATATATGGCCAACCTGGTCTCATTCATCCCTCTCTCAACCCTGATACCTGCTGGATTATTTAAAAACCAATCCTACACATCACTTGTGTGTGGCGTTTACATTAAGCAATGTAGATAGAGCTAAAGGGGTTCAGGGAAGATGGAGGATGTAGAAATCTGTATGAAAAAAGTATGACTTGATTTAGTTCTTGAGTGGTGAATTACGTTGGGTAAGGACAGAGGAGGCACAGGGAGGTGGGAGAGAAAAATATGAATAGAAGAAGGAACATTAAAAAAAAAAAAAAAAAAAAAGGAATGGGGATTTCCCTGGCAGTCCAGGGCTAAGACTCCACACTCCCAATGAAGGGAGCACAGATCTGATCTCTGGTCAGGGAACTAAGATCCTGCCAGCCACAAGGTGAGACCAAAAAAAAAAAAAAATGTATGAAGTACAGATGCATGCTATAATGTGGATGGACCTGGAAAACAATATGCTAAGTAAAAGAAACCAGACAAAACGGTTACATGTTGTATGATTCTATTAGATGAAATACCCAGAATAGGCAAACCCATAGAAAGAACACAGATGATTGCCAGGGGTATAGGGAGGTAAGAATGGGGAGTAACTGTTTAATGAGTATGGGTTATATTTTGGTGGCAAAAAAGTCTGGGAACTAGATCGAGATGGTGGTTGCATAACATTGTGAATGTCCTAGAAGTAAATTGTTCACTTTGGAATGGTTAATATTATGAGACTTTCACTCCAATTACAAAAAGAGTAAATGAACATAAATGATTAACGCCCTTTGTGAAGTGTTCCAGGCACAAAGTGACAAACCAAGGATAAAAGGGCACCATTCTGGGGGCTTGCAGTCCTGCTGCAGGAAGCAGCCAGGTGAAGGAGCACGTGCAGATGCTACAGCAGAAATGTGTCGAGGTGCACAGGAAGGACATGAAGAAAGGGGCTGCTCAGTTCCATCTGGGTAGCACTGTCCGGGACAAATATGAGTCAAGTATGTAACGTTAAATTTTCCTGGCAGCCAGGTTAAAAAACATAAAGTGAAACAATTGAAATTCTTTTAATGCTATGCTTCATTTGACTCGATATCTCTAAAACATCATTCAAGCATGTAATCAACATGTAAAACTATTACTGAGACATTGTATATATGTTTGGCATGTATTTTTTCATGTGAAGTCTTTGAAGTCCAGTGCGTATTTTATACTCACAGCATGTGAGTATAGACCAGCACATTGCAAGTGCCCACTGGCCACACGTGCCAGCAGCTGCTGTGTCACCCAGAGCAGCTTCAGAGGGACAGGAAGAGCTTCCACAGTGGCAGAGCAGAGTGACCTGGGGCTTATGCTGCTCCAGGCAGACCAAGTTGCAGGTGGGGGTCATGGCCTGATGGGAGCTGAGGTCTGCAAGCTGTGAGGGCGATGTGCTAACCCTATAGCCAGGGCAGAGGGCGGAGCCTGATTTTGATGGAAAGGGAGTGAAATAGGGAGGATGTTTTAATGCACATCTGGTATTTTTTCCTCTGATTTCCCAGGAATGGAGATAAAGAAGAGGAAACAGAGATCCAGTTCCCATTACACATAAGTGATTTAATGACCACTCCCCACACCCGACTGCACATCTCCATCGTTGTTTTTCAAAGTGGAAGTAAGTCTTGCAAAACTTGGTTGTGAAACTTTTTCATCTCAACTTAGTCATCAGTGCCTTGCTAAAGGTAAAGTTCAGGGAACTCTCTCAAGGCACCTGATCTCAGAAGTGTAAGGTATGTTCCCATAACCTTTCTCAACTTCAAGGTTATTTTGAAATAATTCAAACATACAGGAGAGTTACAAGAACAGTATGAGAACTCCTGTATAATCTTTATTCAGATTTACCATTTTTCACATTTTGCCAACTTTGCACACTATCTAGTTTACATCTATTTGTGTATATATTCATACATACCTATTGTTTTCTATGAACCAAACTTGCAGACACCACGCTCCTTCATTCTTATTTTCTTCAACTGATACTTCCTAAGGATAAAGGCATTCTGTTAACGTAAGTACAATGCAGTTGTTAAAATCAGGAAGTTTAACATCAGTGTACTACTACTATCTAATCCCTAGTTTATTTTCAGATTTTTCTTCCTATCCCAACAGCAACCCCTGCCCCTTCCTCCTGACTTTGGATACAGTCCAAGATCATGGCTGCATTGTGTTTAGTTCTTGTGCCTCTTTAGTATTTTATCTTTCAAGACATTAATATTTTTGAATATTGGCCAGTGTCTATAAAATGCCCTCATTTCGGAGTTATCTCATGCTTCCTCCTGCTTAGATTCAGGCTCTGCATTTTGAGTTGTTGTTGTCCAGTCGTTCAGTCGTGTCTAACTCTTTCTGACCCCTTGGACTGCAGCACACCAGGCCTATCCCTCACCATCTCCCAGAGGTCACCCAAGTTCATGTCCACTGAATTGGTGATGCCATCCAACCATCTCATCTTCTGCCGTCCTCTTCTCATATTGCTTTGAATATTTCCCAGCATCAGAGTCCTTTCCAATGAATCAGTTCTTTGCATCGGGTGGCTAATCCCATAGGATTGATGGGTTTGATCTCCTTGCTGTCCAAAGGACTCTCAAGAGTAATCTCCAGCACAGTTCAAAAGCATCAGTTCTTCAGAGCTCAGTCTTCATCATGGTCCAACTCTCACATCCATACGTGACTACTGGAAAGACCATAGTTTTGACTACACGGACCTTTGTTGGCAAAGTGATGTCTTTGCTTCTTAATATGCTATCTAGGTTTGTCATAGCCTCCCTTTCAAGGAGCAAGTGTTTTCTAATTTCATGGCTACAATCACCATCTGCAGTGATTTGGGAGCCCAAGAAAAGGAAATCTGTCACTGCTTCCACTTTTTCCCCTTCCACTTGCCATGAAGCGATGGGACTGGATGCCATGATCTTAGTTTTTTGAATGTTGAATTTTAAGCCAGCTTTTTCACTCTCCTTTATCCTCATAGAGCCTAAAGAGGCTCTTTAGTTCCTTTCTGCTTTTTGACATTAGAGTGGTATCATCTGCATATCTGAGGTTGTTGATATTTCTCCTGGCAATCTAGATTCCAGCTTGTGATTCATCCAGCCCAGTATTTCGCATATAAGTGAAATAAACAGAGTGACAATATACAGCCTTGCCATACTCCATAAGTACTCTACATTTTGAGTACTGTATAAGTAACATTACTTCCTTTTTATTGTATCACATCTTCCAATAACTTTTGAACTTTCTATTCATTAAATTGAAAAGGCTATTACTGAAAAGTAAGTGTACAAACACTTAGCACAGGACAAGGCACAGAGCAGGCTCTGGACCACTCTCGTTGATTTAGGTTTGGAGACTTTATGCCACTAAAAGAGGGCTATTACAGTTCTTACATGAAATTTATAAAATAAACTGAAGCTTCCTTCACATAAAAAGTGGCAAGCTTCTGATTTAAGTATATATGGGAAAATTCTGAAAATGTTTAGAATGTGGTTCCATTGAAGACATTTACATAAATGGAATGAAACAAACCTCATCTCATGCACTTTCTCTTGTAAGAACAGATCAGTTTTTATAAGGAGGCTACATTTCAACTTGCTAGGTCTCTCTTTTTTGGTGATGGTCTCTGCAAAGAAATCAGACAGATGAAGGGCTGTCTTCAATAGGTGTGGTTCACTCATATCCATCTTTCCTGGGAGAACAGGGACACTGAATTATCAAATTCAGTGGTGTGTGAATTAGCATCAGGAAAGGGCAGAGAATAATGTAAAACTATGACATGACTTATCATGCATCTTCTGTTCAGAATTTCCTTCCAAACACAGATCACAGCATGTTCTAGAACTGGGTGCTGTACCATCTGACCAACTTGCTCTCTTTACCTTCAGCATTTTCTTAGTTCAGTGGGTTTGGACAATAACTTTCTCGCACATTTACTTACCTTTCTTTTATTAATCATGTCAATTCTAAAGCTTATGTAGCTTTAGAGCTAAATGGTATATATTCACTAATCCTTTACATGAAATTACTGAAAATGATACAAAGGCTTTGCTCAATACCTTGAACTAAACACAGAAATGCATAAGAAACCCAGTTCAGTGAAGAGTGTGCCAAGCTGCACGCTCTGCTCCTGAGCTGAGATCTATGAGCAGTCAGCTTTAGGTCCCAGCACCTTGGGCCTCATCTCCTGCTTCTCCCAGGGACCCAGGGTAAGGGGATACACCTGGAAGCTGACATCAACTCTGAAGAATCCCCTTTCTTTTCATTCACTTGCCAGAGCAAAACTTCTATTACAGTTTTTGAGTGTGTGTATGTGTGTTGGGGGCCAATAATAACAGGTCATAAAAAGTATAATGTTTGACTTGAAGTAGAGAAAGCAACTCCATAGCCATATTTGAATTTCTTGGAGAAGTTTGGATAGGCTGTGGTTCATGGCAGGAGTCAATACTTTAGAGCTGAAATTTTTAAATATGTTTTACTGTTTTTCTTTTGGCCAGTTTCTGACATTTGGAAACATTTATCTACAGAGTCAAGGCTATGCACTGAACTGGCCAAGAAAGTTGCCTTTGTGAAAACAGTGTTTTTTCGCTATGTACAAATTTGTAATTTCTCACCACTGTCCCCCATCCCCTCAAGTTTCTGTGGGGGACGACTGAGTAGATTGGCTCATTTATGTTCATGGCTGGGTCTTACAGGCAGGTGTGACTATCGGAATAGGATGGGACAAGAGTAGGGGGACAGATCCCACAAAGTCAGACTGAAAAAAAATTGGAAACATTGATATGCAGCAAGCAGAGCAGCCAGAAAAATTTTTTTAAATATATAAAACCCACCACATCATAACATTCTCTTTACAGAGTTGGCATTTCAAAATTTTCAGGTTTAAAAGTTATATGACTTTGCTTGTTATTGCTTGTCCTCATTTGAGTGTGCCTTCATTTGCTCAATTGAGTGTGCAGAGGTTCATAAACAGAACATGAAACCTGTGAGGCTGGAGAATCAAAGGGGCCACCTGTTGGGGCACGCTCCCAGAGCCAGCGGCTCTGACTCCGGGGGCCTGGATCACATGCTGAGCACCGCCTTTGTGTCTCCTTGGAACCTGTGTGTTCACATCCTGGCCCTTCCTTCCTACATGCAACAGCACGCTTTGGTTGAAAGCCACTACTATCCTTCTGTTTAACCATTGCAAAACAGCACTCCTGTGATCCTGGTGGACCAGCTGTTATGCATGTATGAGTTCTGACTAGAAGAGAGCAAGCTGTGGGATGCCATTCGGTTTATGACCTCACTCCATGTGACTCTGTGCAGTTATAGAAGGGTCCTGACTGTGGACCACTAAATTTCAATAGAAAAGACCATGCAGAACTTGTAAAAGCGACTCAGCTAACTTAAGTGCTTCTACAGTTTAAAAACCATTTGAAACAACTTAGAAAAGTTATTGTCTTTTAAAATGAGTTATCAATGGTAGGGAGGGTTGGAATCAAGCTACTGCTTGGTCCCACTCAGACAAAAATAGTTCAAATTTCTGGGCTGCCTTTCCAAGTTCAAACATCAGCCTCATCATTAGTTAACTGTTAGGCAGCCACTAGTCATTGTCACTTATTCCTCATTTTCTGATGCCACTTGAGTTTTGGGTGGAGATCTCTAGCTCTGAAGGGGGCAGGGGTCCAGCCCCTGGCCTAAGTGGTCACACACGTATTCTGGCTAATACCAAGGGCACAAGTCTCAGGGATGGGGCATCTCAGAGAATATTTTCTTCTCTTAAAAGAGGAGGGTATACTGAATCACTTCTTTACCCACGTTGCTGCCAGTTTTCTGCCTTTGAACACGGTCACATGAAGAAACTCTCTGAGGAGCTGTCTCTATTCTCTTGCAACCCTGAGAGGACAGGGCAAGAGAGCTTGAGCTGTTGAATTGATGCCAGTCTTATCTCTGGCTCCCTTGTTATATTAGAATAAAAAACCCTATCAATAGGGTATTGTTACTTGAAGCCAAAAATAGCCCTGGGTGTTATAAATAGCACTAGGTGTTAAATAGCACTGGTTACCTCAAGGCTCTGTGCTAAGACATCAGGGAAATAAAAGATCTATTGGATATGACTTCTATCCCTAAGGGGCGTGCAATCTCGTTGGCAGATGAAGGGCCAGAGAGTCAATACTTCAGGCTTTGTGAGTTGTACAGTCTCCGTCACAACTGCTGAGCTCTGCAGCTAGTGAAAAAGCAGGTGTAGATGAGGTGGAAATGAGCAAGTTTGACTGGGTTCCAACAGGACTTTATTTATGGACACTGACATTTCATAGGTTGTTCAAGTATCACAAAATATTGTTCTTCTGTTTTTCCCCTCAACCATTTAAAAATTAAAAATCTTGTTTACCATGCTGTACCAACTGTGAGATAGGCTAGACTTGGTTCCTGGGCCCACGATTACTGACCCCTATTCTGGACAAAGGAAAAGCCTTGAAAAAAAGACTGTATTCACAGGAAGGGAGAGTTGAAAGTTTTATTGTACCACTTTTATTTTTAAACAGAAGATGATCTCTTGGCAATTGAGAAAGGCAGATCAAGAGTGGGGGAGGACTGGAAAACCAAGGTGAGTGGAAAAAGTATTCAAGGACCTTCATGCTTTTGAGGTTTAGTTTAAGAAGTTCTCTACTCCCCCAGGTCACTGAGATATTCACCCATACTTACTTCTATTAATCCCATTGTTTCAGCTTTCAGATACTGGTCTTTAATCAATCTAGAGTTTACCTGGGACGTCATAGTAGGTGTGGATCCAATTTTACTTTCATTCATGTAGTAGCACGATTTCCTAGGACCATCTTCTGAGAAGCCCTCTTTAACCTGGTTCATTGGAGGCAACTTGTGTCTGCCACCTGGGGACTAGGAGAGTCAGATGTATAGATGGGCATTCTAGGATACCAGGCAGCAGGGAGAAGAGAAGCCTAGAATTCTAGTCCTCACAGCAGCGTGGACCTGAAGACTGAAGGGGGAACATGACACGTAACATATAACATGTGCATTCACCACTGTCACACAGCCTTTTCACAAAGCCCGAAACAGACAGTCACCTTCAACCCAGAACACTGGGGTCGGGGGTGGGTAGTGGAATGGGAGGGAGGAGAGTGAATAGGAGAGTAAGTAAAATATAAAACAAGGGAATAGACTTCTGTGTAGACTAATGAGAATGTGCTTCAAACAGAGGAATAAAATTAGCTCAATTCTTCATCTAGCTTAAGTTAATGAGGATCTTGAAAAACCAGATCTGTTTCATGTTGTGACCTGGGGTTTCCTGATCATTCCTGCCTTCTGAGGGAGAGCCTGCAGACTTATCCCGCCACAGAAAGGAAAATTCCTCTGAGGGGGAGTGGCAGATTACTTGAGTGAAAAAATGCCAGAGGTTTTGTCAAGCGTGGGCAAGTGTGAGAAAGGATGAGAGCTGGGCTGTAGGAAGACCGTTTCGGCAGAGTTGTGAGGCTAGATTAGAGAGTTAATTGGCCTCCATCCAGAATGATGACAATGGCAATGACAATGATGGCAATGATTGTTTTCCGTACATTGGACAATAATACAGTTTTACATTCTTCACAATAACCTGCCAAGATGAGGTGGTAAGAGAGTACTCTCATTGTTCTGATTTTTCAGATGAAGGCACTGAGGCACAGAGAGGTGAGGTAATTTGCTCAAGGTCACATAGTAAGTACTGGAACTGAGAGTTGGACATCTGCAGTCTGATTCTGGACTTGGCCATTGAACCCTCTTACAGGGCTGAAGTCTTTACTAGATACTGAAAGTACCTGATAAAGCTGTATCACTGGTACCACTCAACTTCTGCATGAGTGGTATTACTAGTTTAACTATAAAAGGTTGAATATTTTCAAAATATGGGGGCATTCAGTTTTACAGGGAGCAATATATAGATTTTTTTTTTTGCCTTAAAAGCTTTCAGGAATATTTGTTCTGTGGTTTTTATTTCTCAGTAAACTCATATGCCACCATTTATTTTTAAATAAAAAATATTGAGAGCCATATTCTTGGCTGGTGCCACTAAATATACTGTGAAGTGTTCTTCCTGAACTTGGATGTTGAGAATAACAGGTGAGGAGTGGTTTTGATGGAGGTACAACTATGACAAATTAACTGCTTAACAAACCTTTTAATCTCTAATTATATTATTTGTAACTTAATCAGTGGAAAGGATCTTGGCATGCCTTCATTAGTCTCAAAAACAAATGTTTGCATTTTGTATAACCAAACAGATGAAAATACTGTCAGTGAGCAGAATATAATGAAGAGAAAAGAAAACGATTAGAATAATGTCAGTGAGCTGAAGAAAAGGGAAAGTTAAAGATTTTTGTATTCAGAGCTGTCCAGTGTTAAACTGATCTTTCAGGCCAAAGTTTTGGAGTGTGTTCAAACCAAGAAAAAAGAGTGACATTCTTCATTAGCTGGAGATAACAAGAGGCATTTTCAGTGGGATTTAATGCTGGGTAGAGAGACTGCAGCAAGCATGGAAATAACTGAGTCTGAACTCATTGAACTGATTTGTGCTGTTTACTGATGTTCAAAAATAAAAAGACCCCATTGATTCAAGTTTTCTGCCCCCAAATCCTTTCATCAAGTGTGCAAGGAATTGGCATGACACTCAAGGCCACAAAGAGCGACGCCATGAAAAAGAGACGCGTAAAGGAAGTGGACTTTTCTGGCAGGAACACGCCATGGCCTGTGAAAGGGAACACTGAATGTCTGTGGGGCCAGGCTGGGGGCCACAGCTGTCAGATGGGGCCTGAGCGGAACACGTGGCTGCTGCCTAAGGAATTGGGTTTCTGAGAAAGAATTAAGGCTCGGCTGAGGTGGTGGTGGAGAAGCTCAGAATGGTGAAAAAGACAGCTGGGGTTGGCACCAGGAGAGCATACCAGGCCCCCTGAAAGGCAGCGAATAAGGGCCATTATTCAACGACATTTCAGCCCCCCAGGGCTCAACCAGACTTGCTGAGAGGAGGTCTCCCTGGGTGGCTCCCACTGGGGTCTAGGACACACAGAGCTGGGCTTTGAAGGCTTAATCCAACTTTTAAGAGGAGATTATAAACATGCTGTGCTAGGTACATCTTTCAGAAATACAGCCGGCCCTAAAGGGATACCTTTGGGAGTCAAATGAAAGGAACAATTAGGAACATCAACACGAACAAGGAAGAGGAGCAGGAAAGGCAGGAGGAAGAGGAGGGAAAGGGGCTTTAAGATGGAATTCTTTCTCTATACACACCTATCTATATGTATATATATTTACATTTTAATATGGAAATTATCAGACATACCTAAAAGCAGAAAGACTCGCTGTACATCCATCACCTGGATCTACTGATTGCTAACATTTTAGTGTATTTTCTTCATATATTTTGAACTATTTATTTCTTTACCATTATTTTAAAATAAATCCCAGATACTTCCTGCATATTTCCAAATGTGTTATTAAAAAGAATACTTTTTCAAGGTTGAAATTGCTTTTACTAGGGCCAGCACTGTAAGCCCGCCATAGCTGCGTTAGTGTTCTGCCCTAAGAGGCAGCTGAAGCCTGACACCTCTGCCTGCCACCTGCCCCGCCACCCACCACCCCTACCTGGCTTAGTGGAACGTACAAAACTAAGAGTTTGGAGGCAGGGGTAGAAGCCACCAGGACCTGGGGCTGGATAGAACAGGTATGTGTGGCAACAGACTAGGCTGCCTCGGTCGGCACAGACCACCCAGGTGGCATCATTGGGCCCAACACGGGGACCAAGGCTCCCTGGGAGAGGTAGGCAGGTAGCACCCCAGGGTAAAAAGAATGTTTCTTGTAACTCCAAATTATAACAGTTCTAACTTATTAATTCCTTAATATTACTTCATACTTAGCCCACTGTAGTTATCTGCTGCTGTATAACAACTCCAACTTAGTGGCTTAAAACAGCACAAATTCATTATCTCCCAGAATTCATGGATATGGAGGGCCAAATGTATTATTAATTAGAACAATGGTAGTACTATAGCAAACACATACACATTCTGTGACAGGTACTGTTTTAAACAATACTTTACAAACCTTAACTCATTTAAGCTCTCATAACAACCTTACTTAGGCAAATGCTACTACTACTCCCACTTTGTAGGTGATAAAATTGAGGCACGGGAGGTCAAGTAATTTTTCCAATGTCACACAGCTAATATAAGTAAGCGAAAGTCACTCAGTCCTGTCCAACTCTTTGCAACCCCAAGGACTGTAGCCTGCCAGGCTCCTTTGTCCGTGGAATTATTCAGGCAAGAATACTGGAGTGGGTAGCCTTTCCCTTCTCCAAGGGATCTTCCCAAACCAGGGATCGAACCCAGGTCTCCCATGTTGCAGGCAAATTCTTTACCGTCTAAGCCACCAGGGAATGCCAAGAATACTGGAGTGAGAGCCTATCCCTTCTCCAGGGAATCTTCCCGACTCAGGAGCCTAACGGGGGTCTCCTGCATTGCAGGTGGATTCTTTACATGAGGGAAGCTCAATAAATGATAGAGGTATCATATGAACCCATGCAGACTGGGTTCAAGACCCAGACTGAACCCAAACCCAGAATCTGTGCTTGTACCACTAGATCATGCTGCATTTTCTTCCCCTGCCTACTATACATCTCTATTAGTATATCTAAAAGATACTTTAAAGTTATCATGTACAAAACTGAACTCCTTATTTTCCCCCTCAAACCAACTGCTTTCACAGCATGATGAATATTGTAGATTTGCTTGTTCAATGTCTATCCCAAGCTCCTTCTAAAGTGCCTTCCCATACTGCAGAAGCTAGAAAGCTAAAAACTGAATTTCCCAGACTTTCTTGAAGCTAAATTTCGAGATGTCAATTAGGTTTCTACAATCAGATGCAAGACTTGAATTTGGAACTGATGTGAGGAGAGGCAGGACACATGCCATCTATTTACTAATGAGGAGCCCAGCAGAAGAGACACAGCTCTGAGGCCAGCGGAAGTTTGGGTGGCTTCCTAGTTTAGTCAGAGGCAGCTTGCTGACTGTGGCAACTATGGTCACGAGACTGAGAGCTGTTCCTAGAAGCTCAGTATAGAGCCTATATTGTTTGCCCTTGTAATGATGCCATACATCATTTTAATACCTTGAAATATGTTTTTCTGTGTAAACTAGAGTGGATTTTTCTGTTAGAGTAGACTTTGTTCTCTGCAACTGAACCTTTGATGATAGTCTGCCTTCCCTCAGCAGCTGTTCCATTCTTCCTGGTGGGGGGGTGGTGTGTGTGTGTCAAAGTTATGTAACTGCACACATAAGTATGAGCAATATACTATTTATTATGCCTCAATAAAGCTATTAAATTAAAATGCAAATGTGATCTATTTGAGTTATTTTTATATGTGATGTGATAGTTTTTATATGATGATCAAAGTTCATCATTTGCATGTAAATATCTAATTGTTTCAACACCATTTGTTCAAAGACTGTCCTATCTCTACTGAACTGTCTTCAGATATTTATCAAAAATCAACTGGCCACCTCTGCTTAAGAGCCTGGTAGTAAATGGCCCTATGAAGCTGCTGTGGTGCATCCTAGGGGCATTATTGCGGATTTTATGGAAGGCGTCACGTGTCCACTAGAAACTCTGCTGATCTCAGCACATGGTATGCTTAGCCTTGACCTGGGCAGCTGCTTGTTTGTGTTCTCCTTTTAGAAAAAAAAAATCAGGGTCATCATGGGCTCATCAATTGTTACTGATTCACTGTCTTTCTGTGAGGAAGCCAAGAGGCTACTCCACCACCACCGGTAGCAACCGCAGAGCCTGTTCTCAATACATTTTGGTGACAGATCTCACTCTTGGCTCCATTTTATCTTTCCTGCTCTCACTTTCTCACTTTCCTTTTGCTTTGGTTTCCTCACTTACATGTTTAAAGTTTTAATCTTATTATGTGTATTTTTGTAAGTCATCTCATATCCTTTCTGGAGAAGGTTTTACTTCAATAAATAAATGACAATTGTTAAACTAAACTAAATCCACCAAAATTGAGCACCTTCTTCCCATAAAATTCCTATAAAATATGAAGAGTTTTGCAGGACCTACTCATTTCAGCAGTATCATTCACAGGGGCATTCTGGCACAACAGTGAGTATGGGCAGTCCCGTGGAGTCATGGGATTTGCTCTGCGAGGACCTGAGCGTGGTATTGAAATGCCTCCAGGCCAGCAAGTCCTGTGACCCCAAATCAGCTGTCTGGGGCTCCTGGGGAAGAGATTACTACCTCCTTCTTCATCTTTCTCAAAAGTAAAATAAACCCAAGTGAAATCGCTGGCCACCAAACAGATAAAAACCTGGTGTCGCCTCTGATACCTAAATGTAGCACAATTAGTTCAGTCTGTGGATTCTGCTTTGCTGCACCATCTATGCAGGAAACGGGGAACACAGAGAGCCAGCCACTAAATTAACTTACCTTGGCTGTTTGGAATATTGCAGGAAGAAGGATGGATGAGGATCAGGTATCACATTTCTGAACTCATAATGTTTCAGGCAGCACAAGTCAGCAGGGTCTTCTCAACCTTGGTCACCTTGTACTACCTTCCTGGTTTCTGTCATATTTGTGTACTTTTTATTGTAGCTTTTACTTAATATTTCTTTGTATCTATTGCTGCTGCTAAGTCACTTCAGTTGTGTCCAACTCTGTGTGACCCCATAGACGGCAGCCACCAGGCTCCCCCGTCCCTGGGATTCTCCAGGCAAGAACACTGGAGTGGGTTGCCATTTCCTTCTCCAATGCATGAAAGTGAAAAGTGAAAGTGAAGTCGCTCAGTTGTGTCCGACTCCTCGTGATCCCATGGACCGCAGCCTACCAGGCTCCTCCATCCATGGGATTTTCCAGCCAAGTACTCTTGCCAGTACTCTTGTATCTATTAGTGACACCTTAATCTTATCCTAAGCAATAGTACCTATAGATTCACAAACTATGATTTTTTCTATTAATATCAGTAGAAAAATGATCCACTGTAGCTAAAGGAAAGTAATCTATTGTAAAATAAATACTGGAAACCACTTGAAATTTTAAAATGTGTTCACATACCTCCCAAAGTCATCTCGGGCACCTCTAGTGGTAGACATGCCACAGTCTGGGACCCCCAGAGGAGAATCTATCCTGGGTCTCATAGGACAGCATAGAAATATTGGTTCCAGTAGAACTGGGGAGACTAGAGATTCTGTCTTTTAAAAGAGCCATAAATACATACATGCATTATATAGACTGAGACATTGAATACCATAAATGTAAGTGATCACTCCCCAAATTAATCTGGGGCTTCCCTGGTAGCTCAGAATGTGAGAGACCTGGGTTCGATCCTTAGGTCAGGAAGATACCCTGGAGAAGGAAATGGCAACCCACTCTAGTACTCTTGCCTGGAAAATTCCATGGATAGAGGAGCCTGGTAGGCTACAGTCCATGGGGTTGCAAAGAGTTAGACACAAAGAGACATCACTTTGCCAACAAAGGTTCGCCTAGTCAAGGCTATGGTCTTTCCTGTGGTCATGTATGGATGTGAGAGCTGGACTGTGAAGAAGGCTGAGTGCAGAAGAATTGATGCTTTTGAACTGTGGTGTTGGAGAAGACTCTTGAGAGTCCCTTGGACTGCAAGGAGATCCAACCAGTCCATTCTGAAGGAGATCAGCCCTGGGATTTCTTTGGAAGGAATGATGCTAAAGCTGAAACTCCAGTATTTTGGCCACCTCATGCGAAGAGTTGACTCATTGGAGAAGACTCTGATGCTGGGAGGGATTGGGGGCAGGAGGAGAAGGGGACGACAGAGGATGAGATGGCTGGATGGCATCACTGACTCGATGGATGTGAGTCTGAGTGATCTCCGGGAGTTGGTGATGGACAGGGAGGCCTGGTGTGCTGCAGTTCATGGCAGTTCATGGGGTCGCAAAGAGTTGGACACGACTGAGCGACTGATCTGATCTGATCTGATCTGAGCAACTTCACTTTCACTTTCCAAATTAATCAAATTAGCAAACAATTGCATACTGATTCACTCCTCCCCCTTTTTTTTTGGCCATATTATGCAGTATGTGGTATCTGAGTTCCCCAACCAGACATCAGACCCATGCTCCTGCACTGGAGGGCTTCCCTAGTAGCTCAGTTAAGGAAGCACGTAACTCCCTTGATTTACCTTCTTAATTAGGTAATGGAAATAGGCCAGCTGGGATTTCTTCTGCTTCAAGCCTTATTTTCTCAGTAAAAATTTTGTTTCAAGTTGAATAACATTCTTCTTGAGCTCCTTTCTTCTAAATCTCATGAGTAAATAGGAATTAGGGACCCATTCAAAGATAAAATGCTACCTTCACTGGATGAAGAATCACTCATGTACCCAGATCTAGAAAAAAAAAATTAGGCTTTGGAAAACCAAAAAAAATCACGAGGTAGGGACCATAACTTGTATACCATTCCCAACTCTGTTTTGAAGCTTGTGATAAAATTGAGTCTTTAGAGCAAATGTATCTACTAATGCCAATAGTGCAGCATTCGTAATACCCTTTAGAACAATGTGAAAAGAGGAAGGGTTAGTCGCTCAGCTGTCTGACTCTTTGCAACCCCAAGGATGGTAGCCGCCAGGCTCCCCTGTCCATGGATTTCTCCAGGGAAGAGTACTGGAGTGGGTTGCCATTTTCTCCTCCAGGGGATCTTCCCAACCCAGGGATCAAACCAGGGTCTCTGGCACTGCAGGCAGACTGTTTACTGAACGCTGGCAGTTACAAGTTCCCTCTATATTTTATGAGTAGTTACTTGTTCATTCGGGCTTCGTTGGTGGCTCAGTTGTAAAGAATCCACCTGGCAATGTAGGAGACACAGGTTCGATTCCTGGGTCAGGAAATTCCCCTGGAGAAGGAAATGGAAGTCTACTCCAGTATTCTTGCCTAGAGAATCCCATGGACAGAGGAGCCTGGCTGGCTACAGTCCAGGGGGTCACAAAAGAGTCAGTCACAACTTAGCAACTAAACAATAACAACTTGTTCATTCAGTTTACCAAATACCAGTAAAAGAAAGTTTTATTTATAAAATATCAGCAAATGTTGTGACGTGAAGGAAGACTATATTCCAAGTGGGTTGGGAGTTTTCCTGGGAGCCCCTGTGGAGTTGAGAATACTGATGGAGAAGAGCAGGGGTAGGAGAGGGGACAGTTTCAGTCTGTTTTCACTCCCTGCTGGGCACAGCGGGGAGGAGAAGGAAGAGGATTTCTGTTCTAAGGACTGGAAAAGGGGTTGGTGGTGTGTTGTCATGGAACTGAGAATGTGGAAGCTCAAGAGTAAAAAAATGGGGAAAAATGTTCTGCAAGTTAAAGATGACAAAGCTTATTTATCAGCAATGAAAGAAGGACAGAAAGTGTAACCAGGTAGTACCTGGAGATCTGGAGGGTGTTAGAGCCAAGTTCTAGGACTTCTAAACAGAAGTTAGCCCAGAGAGGTTTGTAAAGACATTATTTTTGTTAATGACATTATTTTTACAAACAAATGGCATTTGTAAAGACATTATTTTTAAAATATCAGGCATCAGAAGCAGAAAGAACACATCTCTCAGACATTCTTCTGAGAGATGCTGCATTTAGTTAGCCAGAGGTGCTGACTTATAGCTTCAGAGTGATGGATTGGCAGGACAGAGGCAGTGTGGGATGGGCAAGGCTAGGACCATCCAGCAGAAGACCAAGACAAGGGCTAAGAAGTCAGGCATTGGTCTGGGGGCAATGTTACCTCTTTGAGGCTGGAGGGTTGTGATAGGAACTTTCTGTGGCTTGGGGCATAGCAGCTCTTAGACAATGGAAAAAGAAGGGAAATTGGAAATGTCGAGGTTTTTAACAGTTCTTGTGAATTGACAGGCTGGAAGCAGAGGCTATGAGGAAGAACAGATTAGGAGAAAGGTAGCCCTCCTGCACTCCCAGTGGCCCAGGGAGATGAGAAGGCAAGTGGGGCTTCTATAGAAAATCAAACCTTTTCTTTCTTCTAATTTCAGGGTAAATTTCATAGAGCTCATGTCTTTTTACAGCTGGACTATATTTGGTGAACAGAAGAGAATGAAGACAAAGTCTAGATATTGCAGTCTCCAGTGTCCCCTCCCCACTTCCCTTCCTCAAAGTGGTCACAGGAACATACAATGTGACATGCTGGTGGTGTGATGGAAAGTTCCTTAAAAACACAAAAATCATAATTCAGCAGTTATGAGCTTGATGAGTTTGGTGAAGAAAGAACAGCATGAGTATGAGAGTGTATGTGAGTGGTCAAGGTACAAGAAAGTGTATCCTGGCATTATTTATGTTAGTAAATTGCTAGAAAAACCTAAATGTCCATCATCAGAGAAGCTGAATACATGACACATTCATGCAACAGAATACTAGGTAACTGTTAAAAAGTTACATATCATATGTACATATGAAACTCTCTGGCCAGGATATCAGAAGAGCCTGTGTATTCCGTGACTGATCCAGGATCAGAGGCTGTGAGAATTTTGTTGGGAATCCTGGGGATCATTTTTCTTCACTGACTCTCAGAGAAGATGTAGAGTCTGGGAGCTGTGGCAGGAATGCTGTTAGGTATAAAGGTAGTCTGAGAAGAAGCCTAACTGGTAGTAAGACCTTAGCAAGGTCAGTTTCAGTGGAATGGTGAGTGGGAGGCAAATCAGAATGGGTTGAAAAGTGAGGCGAGACTGGGTGGGGGAGGGGAGTGATCAAGTGACGCGAACAAAGAAGCATGGCTGTTACAGGGACTAGAGAGCTGGAGTGGTGGCGAGAAGATGGAGAGCATTTGCATCTGTTTCCCCACCCTCTCAAGCAAGGAGATGCTACAGCACGTGGGACGTTTCTGGGAGACTCCAGAAAGCGGGGGCGTGGATAACTGTGGTGTCACATAGCATGTGTGAAGCACTGAATTTGGAGTGCAGAAGAGAATGACCAATGTCGTCTTGGATGGCTTCAAATTCTCTATGAAGCATGAGGAGAGAAGATAGATTAAGGGACAGTGGAGAACAGCTTAGGTGGGAACAGGTGCCCAACAGCCAAGAGGAACTGTGTGGGTTCCTGGGCAGTGTCACTGAGAACGCAGGTTGGGACTCACGGTGAAGCTGTCTGTCGCAGCACTCCGCCCTGCTGCTGTCATGGTCACAGAAGACAGGCTCCCAGGGGTTCAGGTTGACCTCGCAAGCACCTGGAGGAAGGGGGTGCAGAAGAGGTACATATCTTTGAGTGACTGCCTGGGGACTTCCATGGTGGTCCAGTGGCTAAGACTCCGAGTTCCCAGTGCAGGGGGCCAGCATTCGATCTCTCTTCAGGGAACTAGATCCCACATGCTGCAACTAAGACTTAGCACAGTCAAATAAATAAATAAAAATGTTAAAAAAAAGTGACTGACTGATGGGCCCTGGGATCTAAGCTAGACAAGGAAGTACATGAGGCCAGAAGGTGCCTCAGTCACTTGGGGATAGGTCTCTCCTCCCTGACAATTTCATTTTCTCACCCTTTGACAGCTTTTACTCATTTCTGTCTCAGGTTGGGCTTGTTAGAAGCTGCTTAGTCAGTTAGAAAGCTGGAGTTGTTTCTTAAAGCCACCTCTGTCCACTTCTGCCCCCACCAGTGAGCTGCCTAAGGTGGTACTTTCTGCCAATAAGTGTGTTTTTTTTCCTTTTCATTTTGATGAAATTTAGCTTCTGTGGTCAAGCACAAAAAATAGTATACAGGGCAGATGGCATCTTCATAATAGTTGGGAATCCTGTCTCTCTGGGTCTCTGGATTGTTTCTTTGTCTGTATGTCTTAATATTATTCATTTATCTGTTTGTCTGCTCTGGGTCTTAGCTGAAGCATGTGGGGCCTAGTTCCCTGACCAGGGATGGAACCCAGGCCAGCTGTATAGGGAACATGGAATCTTAGCTACTGGACCATCAGGGAAGTTCCCAGTTTCTTTGTTTTTGGAAGTAAAATAATTATTTTTCTTATTGTTAATTGATCTAACAGATATCAGTGTGTTCAAAATAATAATACCAATAATGTATCTGAAAATGTATGCTTATGCATGTATATTACATATATATATAGATATCTCCTGTTTCAATGAAAAAAAGCACGTAAGACCTGAAGCCATGTCCATACTGGACTGGTCCAGGGGTTCACTAGAAGGGACTTACGGAAACACTGCTGATCAAGCTCCCAGTCTTCATGGCTCTTATCGATGTGCATTTTCAATGATAACAAATACATCATCTACTATGCTTTGAAATGTGAATAGGTTGTCTTCTGTTTTCTGGGTCTATATTGTGGGAAGAAAAGTGGGGAAGGATAAATCAATAAGAAATTTCAAAGGATAATTTAGCAAACTCTATTAAAATGAAAACTTCACACTTTCAACTCGGCATTTCCGTTTCTTACAAAGTACTCCCACAGTGCAAAGATGTATGTTCTAGAATGTCCTAGTAAAAGACTGTTGGCTCATATATAGGGGCCTGGTTAGGTAAATTAAGGAATAGACACACAATGGAACACTACGTGGCCTTTAAAAACAGTGCAGTAAGCTGCTCCTGCCTTCTAAGATGGCCCACATGCTGCCCATGGAATGTGCATCTCTGCTTTGTTTTCTATAGCTTGCTCTTGAATTCTTTCCTATGTAAAGCCAAGGATTCTCACTTGGGGGCCCATCCCAGGAACTTGTCAGAGACCTGGGACATGACCATCCCCTTGGGACCAATTTTCCTGCAATAGCTTTACAAAGGAAGCAGAAGAAGGTGGTTTTCTCTCCCTCCCTACTTTTCCTTTTGTTATAAAAATGTAGCCCACTTAGTTCTTGGGGAGGAGCTCTCTTGCCTGCCTGCTTCTATCCTTCACAAGTATCCTATATTAATAAATCTACTTCTTATCTTAAAAAAAAAACGCAAAAAACAGTGAGGTAAGCCTATATGTACTGACACGGAAGTTTCTTTGCAACATTCTGTTCAGTGTAAAGATGCAAAACAGTATTATAGCATTGATAACAATAGTTACTATTCGACTATGTATAAGGAATAAAGATTGAAGAAATGTACACAAAAGTGTTAAAGACAATGTTATCGGGAATGTGGAGTATACTTTTCATTCTATGTATTTCTATGTGGTCTGAATTCTCCATAGTGAACAAGCATAATTTTAGTGACTAATGGAATTTTTGAACATAATTTCTCTGCTAAGCATGTTACATTAATTATTGGTCACAAAATGAGTAGGTGGTGTATATTACCTATTCTACAGATAAGATGATTAGGAAAGTTAACCTGTCCAAGTTAAAGTTTAGATTCTTTATTTAAAGAGATAATCTTTTCAAACTGTGTCATAAAGTTATTATAGTCTTCCCAGGCTCAGCTTCTCTTTTTTTAGAAGTTGGCTCTTGTGGCTATTTCTCCTTCCCATTGTGATTTCACTTTCCTCTCACAACTATTAAAATTCATTTCCTCTGGGAAGTTACCACAGACTCCTGGCTCATTAATTTCTCTGTAGCATTTTGATGTACTCACCACTGTGCTTTTACATATGTTACCATTTGAGCTGGTAAAGAATCTGCTTGCAAGGCAGGAGACCTGGGTTCAATCCTGGGTTGGGAAGATCCCATGGAGAATGGAAAGGCTACCAATTCCAGTATTCTGGCCTGGAGAATTCCATGGACTATACAGTCAATGGGGTTGCAAAGAGTCCGACATGACTGAGAGACTTTCACTTTCATTTTCTACCATTTGAATTTTCATGGTTCTATTCTCATTCACAGAATACACAGAACTATACAAAAAAGATCTTCATGACCCGGATAACCATGATGGTGTGATCACTCACCTAGAGCCAGACATCCTGGAATGTGAAGTCAAGTAGGCCTTAGGAAGCATCACTACGAACAAAGCTAGTGGATGTTACGGACTTCCAGTTAAGCCATTTCAAATCCTAAAAGTTAACGCTGTGAAAGTGCTGCACTCAATATGCCAGCAAATTTGGAAAACTCAGCAGTGGCCACAGGATTGGAAAAGGTCAGTTTTCATTCCAATCCCAAAGAAAGGCAATGCCAAAGAATGCTCAAACTACCGCACAATTGCACTCATCTCACATGCTAGTAAAGTAATGCTCAAAATTCTCCAAGCCAGGTTTCAACAGTATGTGAACCATGAACTTCCAGATGTTCAAGCTGGTTTTAGAAAAGGCAGAGGAACCAGAGATCAAATTGCCAACATCCGTTGGATCATCAAAAGAGCAAAGGAGTTCCAGAAAAACATCTACCTTTGCTTTTTTGACTACACCAAAGCCTTTGACTGTGTGGATCACAAATTGTAGAAAATTCTGAAAAAGATGGGAATACCAGACCACCTGACCTACCTCCTGAGAAATCTGTATGCAGGTCAAGAAGGAACAGTTAGAACTGGACATGGAACAGACTGGTTCCAAATTGGGAAAGGAGTGCGCCAAGGCTGTATACTGTCATCCTGCTTTTTTAACTTACATGTAAAATGCTGGGCTGGATGAAGCACAAGCTGGAATCAAGACTGCTGGGAGAAATATCAATAACTTCAGATATGCAGATGACACCACCCTTATGGTAGGAAGTGAAGAACTAAAGATGCAGATGACACCACCCTTATGGTAGGAAGTGAAGAACTAAAGAGCCTCTTGAAGAAAGTGAAACAGGTGAGTGAAAAAGTTGGCTTCAAGCTCAACATTCAGAAAACTAAGATGGCATCTGGTCCCATCACTTTATGGCAAATAGATGGGGAAACAGTGAGAGACTTTATTTTTGGGAGCTCCAAAGTCACTGCAGATGGTGACTGCAGCCATGAAATTAAAAGACACTTGCTCCTTGGAAGAAAAGCTATGACCAAACTAGACAGCATATTAAGAAGCAGAGACATTGCTTGACCAAAAAAGGTCCGTCTAATCAAAGCTATGGTTTTTCCACTAGTCAAGTATGGATGTGAAAGTTGGACTATAAAGAAAGCTGAGCACCAAAGAATTAATGCTTTTGAACTGTGGTGTTGTAGAAGACTCTTGAGAGTCCCCTGGACTGCAAGGAGATCCAACCTGTCAATCCTAAAGGAAATCAGTCTTGAATATTCATCGGAAAGATTGATGCTAAAGCTGAAACTCCAATACTCTGGCCACCTGATGCAAAGCACTGACTCATTGGAAAAGACCCTGATGCTGGGGAAGATTGAAGGCGGGAGGAGAAGGGGATGACAGGATGAAATGGTTGGATGGCATATGTAGTCCATGGGGTCGCAAAGAGTAGGACACCACTGAGTGATTGAACTGAACTGATTCTCATTCATCTTTGAGGATAAGCTCCAGGTGAGGAACTTGACACTTTGTTTAGAACTTATGATAATCCTTCATAGCCTGTTTCTAAACCTTCTCAATAGATTTTAGGACTGAATCCTTAATGTAACACTTGCATTTGGTGGGTCCTTAATATTGATGATCAATTCCTGTAAATCAAGCAAACTTTTTCTTACACAGCACTCTATGTTTTCTCTACTGAATTATGTATATAAATGTCCCTCAGTTGAGTAGCTTCTGAATAATTCCAGTAAAGTCATGTCTTCTCTTGATTTTTTTTTCTTAGTGTAGGGGAGGTGTGAGTCATATAGAATCACTAGAAGGTTTCCAAATTAAAAAGCTTGATACTTACTGTGTTTACACACACAAAACACACACACACACACACACACACACACACACACACATAAATATTATAATTCCTCTATTTCTCTGTTTCAATCCTGACAGGGTTAAATGCTGTTTACATTATAAATGACCAAGTAAATAAGAATAGATTTCCAGTTGGTTGATAATATGTGGTTGAGAAAAGAACCTCAAGGTAACTGGTTATCATATTGATTCTAGATTATCTTCCTAATCAAGTGTTAAGTAGAGAGACAAACACATACTCTTTCCCAAACAAGTGAATCAAAAATAATTTCCGTTTTGCTCCACAAACATTTTAATTACTTTCAGGATTTCATTAGCAGCAAAAATAACATGGTCTACATCCACAGTTGGTTGTTCTTTAGAACAGTTGTACTCCTTGTACTTTAGTACTAGAATGACAAGTATCATCAGTTCAGTTCAGTTCAGTCGCTCAGTTGTGTCTGACTCTTTGCGACCCCATGAATCGCAGCACGCCAGGCCTCCCTGTCCATCACCAACTCCTGGAGTTCACTGAGACTCACGTCCATTGAGTCCGTGATGCCATCCAGCCATCTCATCCTCTGTCGTCTCCTTCTCCTCCTGCCCCCAATCCCTCCCAGCATCAGAGTCTTTTCCAATGAGTGGACTATTTAATTCAAGATTTGGAAACAATTTGACAAACTACTGGATTCATAGTGATTACTTCAGAAATCTAAAAGCTACTTTATAATACAATTTAGGGTGGGAAGGAAGACTTTCTTCTAAATTAAATCTTTAAAATTTTGTAAATTTATTTAAAGTATATGGAAAAACATAGAAAATAATGTAATGGATAGCTATGTACTCATCACCCACTCTATAAAATTCTACTATTGTCATAATGTTTAAATTTTTTAAAAATCACAGGTATAATGCTCCCTAAATATGCCTTCTAAATCTCATTCGTTTTTCCCCCTTTCCTGGACAAACTCGATTCTAAATCTGGTGCTAATTTTCTCAGGCTGTTATTCCTTTACTATGTTTATAAATTCATAAACAATATATAGCATTGTTTTATACTCTGTACTTTCAGTGGTATACCACCTGTGCTTTTTTGACTGTTTATATGTGTAACTCAATTTGTACAGATGTATCACATTATACCAAAGTGTATCTGCTACCTTGTGCATGAACTTCTGGTTGTTTCTAATATTTTGCTACTATGAATAATACTATTTAGTTTTGTAAGTCTCCTTTTCCCATGTGCAGTAGTTTCTCATATATTCATGTGCATATCATCCTCCCATAAATCTCATAAAAATGGAGACTCTGATTTGGTAGCTGTGGGATAAGGCTTGAAATTCTACATATGTATTAAGTTCCCAGATGACGTTGATGCTGCTGGTCCTAGGACTACACTTCAAGGAGCAAGGGCCTTGCAGAAGAGTAAAAATTTCTAGGTTGTAGTGGATGATCATCTTTAATGTTACTAGATACTGCCATTGAAGAAGGCAATGGCACCCCACTCCAGTACTCTTGCCTGGAAAATCCCATGGATGGAGGAGCCTGGTAGGCTGCAGTCCATGGGGTCGCTAGGAGTTGGACACGACTGAGTGACTTCCCTTTCACTTTTCACTTTCACGCATTGGAGAAGGAAATGGCAACCCACTCCAGTGTTCTTGCCTGGAGAATCCCAGGGACAGGGGAGCCTGGTGGGCTTCCGTCTTTGGGGTTGCACAGAGTTGAACACGAATGAAGCGACTTACCAGTAGCAGCAGCAGCAGATATTGCCAAACTGTCTCTGAAGTGCCTGCACCCATCCACACTCCTGTCAGCAGCTCACAATAGTCTCCAAAATACCACATCTTCATTAACACCATCATTGCAAGACTCTGATTTTTGCCAATTTAATGGACAGGAGTGGTATTTTGTTATATTAATTTGCCGAGTATTTTTGATTTGATCAAATTAATCTGATGAATAATATTGAAGTCTGACCTCTTAAGTTTCTTCTGCAATAATTTTTAACATAAACTAATGTCTGGGTAAAGAAAACGTCTTCATTCACCTGTTTTGTACTTTAAAAACAACCTTGTACAGCCATAGCCAAGACTAAGTCTTGAGACTTTCAGGCTAGAAAGACAAGTTGCTGATAGATGGATGACCTAAAGGTGGAGCTGTCCCAGCTGCATGTCTCTGAACTGCCAGGCAGCACAGCATCCAAACTCTCTAAGACCCGAGTTGTTTGCAAATCTCTTGCCTTTGTTCTCACTGCCATTAACCAGACTCAGAAAGAGAATCAAGAAATTGTACAAGGGCACAAAGTACAAGCCCCTGAAACTGCAGCCCAAGAAAATATGTGCTATGCATTGCCAGCTCAACATGTATGAGGAGAACTTGAAAACCACATAGCAGCAACAGAAGGAATGGTTGTGGCCACTGTGGAAGTACATGGTCAAGATCTGACCATTGTGGTATCAACAGAGAATGGCTGGAAAAAAAAAAAAAAGAAAGGCTGAAGGGCATCCTTCAAGTTAAAACAGAAGGATGATCAGATCAGATCAGATCAGTCGCTCAGTCGTGTCCGACTCTTTGCGACCCCATGAACCACAGCACGCCAGGCCTCCCTGTCCATCACCAGCTCCCGGAGGTCACTCAGACTCGCATCCATCGAGTCAGTGATGCCATCCAGCCATCTCATCCTCTGTCATCCCCTTCTCCTCCTGCCCTCAATCCCTCCCAGCATCAGAGTCTTCTCCAATGAGTCAACTCTTCGCATGAGGTGGCCAAAATACTGGAGTTTCAGCTTTAGCATCATTCCTTCTAAAGTAATTCCAGGATTGAGCTCCTTCAGAATGGACTGGTTGGATCTCCTTGCAGTCCAAGGGACTCTCAAGAGTCTTCTCCAACACCACAGTTCAAAAGCATCAATTCTTCGGCGCTCAGCCTTCTTCACAGTCCAGCTCTCACATCCATACATGACCACAGGAAAGACCATAGCCTTAACTAGGCGAACCTTTGTTGGTAAAGTAATGTCTCTGCTTTTGAATATGCTATCTAGGTTGGTCATAACTTTCCTTCCAAGGAGCAAGCGTCTTTTAATTTCATGACTGCAGTCACCATCTGCAGTGATTTTGGAGCCCAGAAAAACAAAGTCTGACACTGTTTCCACTGTTTCCCCATCTAGATACCAAAGGAACATTTCATGCACAGATGGGCACGATAAAGGACAGAGATGGTGTGGACCTAACAGAAGCAGAAGATATTAAGAAGAGGTGGCAAGAATACACAGAAGAACTGTACAAAAAAGAGCTTCAAGACCTAGATAATCAATGATGATGTGATCACTGACCTAGAGCCAAACATCTTGGAATGTGAAGTCAAATGGGCCTTAGAAAGCATCACTACGAACAAAGCTAGTGGAGGTGATGGAATTTCAGTGGAGCTATTCCAAGTCCTGAATGATGATGCTGTGAAAGTGCTACACTCAATATGCCAGCAAATTTGGAAAACTCAGCAGTGGCCACAAGATTGGAAAAGGTCAGTTTTCATCCCAATTCCAAAGAAAGGCAATGCCAAGGAGTGCTCAAACTACCGAACAATTGCACTCATCTCACACGCTAGTAAAGTAATGCTCAAAATTCTCCAAGCCAGGCTTCAGCAATATGTGAACCGTGAACTTCCTGATGTTCAAGCTGGTTTTAGAAAAGGCAGAGGAACCAGAGATCAAATTGCCAACATCCGCTGGATCATGGAAAAAGCAAGAGAGTACCAGAAAAACATCTATTTCTGCTTTATTGACTATGCCAAAGCCTTTGACTGTGTGGATCACAATAAACTATGGAAAATTCTGAAAGAGATGGGAATACCAGACCACCTGATCTGCCTCTTAAGAAATCTGTATGCAGGTCAGGAAGCAACAGTTAGAACTGGTCATGGAACAACAGACTGGTTCCAAATAGGAAAAGGAGTACATCAAGGCTGCATATTGTCACCATGTTTATTTAACTTATATGCAGAGTACATCATGAGAAATGCTGGACTGGAAGAAACACAAGTTGGAATCAAGATTGCAGGGAGAAATATCAATAACCTCAGATATGCAGATGACACCACTCTTTTGGCAGAAAGTGAAGAGGGGCTAAAAAGCCTCTTGATGAAAGAAGGATGATAAAGAGCAACAAAAACCAGACAAAAACATAAAACTCCTTCGTAAAGGTAAAAATATTAATTTAGAATTATGTAGCAAAGAGTCGGACACAACTGAGCAACTGATCTGATCTGAGTGTTCGAATGTAAGTGCCTAAATCACTTTTAAATCTGGTACGGAATTTAAAAAACAAAAGAAGCATAAAAAGTAAGTATATTTCTATGTTAACAAACATGCAATATTAAAATAGGTAATCTGTCTCAAAAACATAAAGTGGGTGAGGCAGAACTGAAATGGAAGCAGTTTTTATGTGACTGAAGTTAAATTATATTTAAAATATATTATAACTTTAAAACACTTTATGTAATTACATCAGTAACCACAGAGAAATTATAGAATATACACAAAGGGAAATGAGAAGGGAATCAAAATGTGTCACTACAAAAAAAAAAAAAAATCAGCAAAGCACAAAATAAGGCAGCAGGAAGAAAAGAACATAAAAGTTATATACAGAAAACAATGAACAAAATGGCAATAGTAAGTCTTTTCCTGTCAGTAATTACTTTATATGTAATAGGTTAAATATACTAATTAAAAGACACAGATTGGCTGAATGGATAAAAAATAAGAACCAACTAAGAGGTTGTCTACAACCAACTAATAGGTTGTCTACATCTAAAGATACACATAGGCTAAAAGGATGGAAAAATATTCCATGAAAACAGGAATCCAAAGAGAGAAGTGGCCATACTAAGATAAAATAGACTTTAAAACCAAAATTATCATATGAGACAAAGAAGGACATTATATAATGATAACAGGGTCAATTAACCAGGAAGATATAACAATTATAATGTACATGCACCTAACACAGAACTCCAAAATACATAAAGCAAACATTGACAGAACTGAAGGGAGAAACAGACAGTAACGTACTAACAATAGGATAGTTCAATATTCCACTTTCAGTTATGGATAGAACAAAGAGGAGATCCATAAAAAAACAGAGGACTTAACACTATAGAATAACTGAACCAAACATATACTGAACACTTCACCCAAGAACAGCAGGATACACATTCTTCTCAAGTACACATGGTCGTTCCGCAAGGTGGTCCACATATTAGGCCACAAAGCAAGTCTTAACAAATTTAAGAAGACTGAAATCATACCAAGTATCTTCTCTGACCACAATGGAGTGAAACTAGGTCAACAGCAGAAGGTAAAAACACAAATATGTGAAAACTAAACAACACACTCTTAAACAACCAATGGGTCAAAGAATAAACTACAAGGGAACTTAGGCAAAAGCAGTGATAAGAGAGGAGTTTACAGAGATAAATGCTTGCATTAAAAAGAAGATCTCAAATCAATAATATAATTTTATACCTTGAAAAAAAAAAACAAACTAAATTTAGCAGAAGAAATAATAAAGATGAAAGGAAAGTAAATGAAATAGAGAACAGAAAAGGTGGAAAAAAATCAGTAACTAATAAAACCAACTGAGTGTTTGTGTCCTTTACCCAAATTCATATGTTGATGTCCTACCCACCAAAGTGATGGTATTTGGAGGTGGGGGTCTTTTGAGAGATAATTAGTTTAAATTAGGTCATGAGGATGGCAACCTCATGATGGGATTAGTAGCCTTGTAAGAAGAGGAAGAGAGAGAAATCTATTTCTTCATGCACATATACCAAGAAAAGGCCATCTTAGTACCCAAGAAGGCAACTATCTGCAAGCTAGGAAAAGGGTTCTCACCAGAACTGACCATGCTGGCACCCTGACATGGACTTCAAGGCTCCAAAACTGAGAGAAATAAATGTCTGTTTTTTAAGCCACCCTGTCTATAGTGTTTTATTATGGTGGCATGAGCAGACTAAGATATGGTCTTTTCAAAAGACCACAAAAATTGGCAAATCCTTAGCTACATTAACTAAGAAAAAGAGCTAAAAGATTCTAATAACTAAATTAGAATCAAAAGAGTGGATATTATAACTGATGTCACAGAAATAAAAACGGATTATAAAAGATTACTATGAACAATTAAATATCAACAAATTAGATAACCTAGATGAAATGGATTGATTCCTGGAAATATACAAACTACCAAAACAAAATCATCAAGTAGTCAAGAATCTGAACAGACCTATAGTAAGGAGATTGAAGCAGTAATCAAACACTGCCCAACCAGGACAAGATGACTTCACTCAAGGATTTTATCAGACAATTAAGGAATTAATACCAATCTTTCCAGAGAATTGAAGACGAGGGAACATCCCCAAACTCACTGTATGAAGCCAGCATTGTTCTCATACCAAAAACAAGAAAAAAAGACACAAGAAAACTATAGACAAATATTCCTGATGAATAACGATACAAAAATCCTCAACAAAATACTAGTAAACTGAATTCAACAGCACATTTAAAGTATTTACACATGATTAAGTGGGATTTGTATCTGGAAGGCAAAGATGGTTCACCATACAAAATCAATTGGTATAGATACACATTAACAAAACGGGAGGACAAAACCCATACGGTCATCTCAACTGATGCATAAAAAAACACTTGACAAAAGTAAAAACTTTTTCATGATAAAAACGCTCAACAAACTGGGGAAAATAAGGAAACTACCTCAACATAATAGAAGCCATACATGAAAAGGCCACAGATAGTATCACATTAAATCATCAAAAAAGTTTTTCCTTTAAGATCAGAAACAAGGCAAAGATGCTCCCTCTCACTACTACTATTCAACACAGTACTAAGTGCCCCAGTCAGTGCAATTAGAGTAATAATAATAAAATAATAAATAAATAACAAGATTTTATCCATTGACTACAGAGTGAAAACCCAGGTCATTTAGAAAAGCTGTACTCCAATATATGAATCTACCAGATTAACCAATTTGCTGTTGTTGGACAACAGATTGGATTCTTTTATGAACAATACTTGAACAATACATATTCTGTAGCTAAGTAATATTATACCTTTTAAATAGTTTTAATATCAGCTTCTCTAATTAGCTCTCAGCTTATGCTTCTATCCTTCTGTGATCAAATAATCAAGCTAGTTAGATCATTTTACTTGTAATAAAACCTTATATGCAATTCTGTCCCTTCCTCTAAGTCCTAGGGAAAAGAGGCAGCTGTTGTAGAAGCTGTGAAATGGGGCTGTCTGTGCTTATTTGGGAGTATACTTTCAATATGACCAGCTCTGTCAGAATTGGTTCTTGCCTCATTGAATAAATCTAGATGGTAGTACTTGCTCTTGCTCCGTTTGGTTGCCCTTCCCTTCCACTTCTTTTTAGGGTCTTGAAACTTAATCTACCTTTATGCAGGGTTCATTCCATCAGGGTAGGAGAACTCTAGGAGTCAACTATAAGTTGAAAAAAAAAAAACAAAACATTGCCAAGTCCTTATAAAGAACTTGAAATCAAAACAGGAACTTAAGAGTCTATTTATCATCTCTATACCAAGGATGGTTTCACACATACACCTCTTATTTGGAATGCTGGGGTTCCAAAACTTAGTAAAAACTTTACTTTTTCATAAGGTTCTTCAAAAAGTATAACAGAGAATCTGGATCCCCTGAGGACCAAATCCTTTGCATATATGCTAAAATCATGTGGAGCATATATCTTTAATAGGTAAGATTTTCACTTAAAAATCAGTTCAATACCCGATCTGTGTAAAGAAACTGTTCTCACAGTGCTGGTTATACAATTTTCTGAGGCTTGAAAAAGGAACACAGAACTCTTGACACATATGCTTCAACTAATGATGTCTCTGGCTGTTTGGATCAACCATATATATAAGATACTACTCCTTCAATCTGAGGGCACAGGGAGACCCAAACACATCTGAAAATTCTAACAGAAACTCTAGAAACAGCTGGTGAGTCCTCATCACTCTATATACACTATTCTTGGGGGTGGGGGGGAAGAGATTACTGATAATTTTAATTTCCTTGTAAGTTTCCAAAGTTGTTATAATAAACATTTTATAAAAAGGTTTTAAGAAATATACCAAAAGGAATGAGCATACCTTAATAACATAAATGGAGGTGGAAGAAAGCCTAGACTTGTTCTTCAATGATCTTTCTCCAGTTATAAAGTTACTTCTCCGTTACTTGAAAAGAAAAAAGCCTAGAAAAGATGTATCTTGAATACTTGTTTAAAAACAAAATGCTTTTCAAAAATGCATCTTGAAAAACTAGCTTGATCATAAGTATCATTAAACTTGCCAATAATGTTTAGTTGGGAAAAGCTTCCTAATTTTTCATGATCTTCTTTTAATTAAAAAAATAAAGTACCACATGTACATGGTAAAATATTCTAACAGTTCAAAATGGTATATTGTATTTCTCCTAACTTGGACACCAATTCTTTTCCCAGATGTAGTCATTATTAGCAAGTTTCTTATTCTTCCAGAAATGTCTTATGTATCTACAAAGGCTATATATATACATATGCTCTTCATCTACATGAGATCATAATTTCTAGTCTTCCTACAATCCATCCACTTGATGAGACAATGTGAGGAAAAAACAGAATTACATAAAAATTAGGCCAAGATAAAAAACTAGTATGAAACTGTTGACAAAAACTCAAATGGTTCATTAGATGGCCAAAACTGAGGAGGAAAAATTATGAGGTGAAAATGCTTCTTAGGTACTAAAAATAAAAGCTTTTACCCTTTAAAAATTATATTTCTCTCTTTAAGAGAATCTTCTTTACATGAAAGAAAGTCATCATGCTACTGATGTTTATTCAGTAGGTAGACTCAACACTTTAGCATTTTTCCCCTACTGGTTCTAGAAATTATCATTTTCCTTAAAAAAAAAAAAGTTTAAAGGTAAAATTTTAAATGGTAAGACAGTATAAAGTGATACAGAATGAGAAAAGTACTTTATTTCAGTGCACCCTGACAGTTTTTTCAGTTCCATTCATCATTACAGTAAAAAAAAAGAAAAAAATCTGCTATTTTTTGTTGTTTTAAATAGCTAGACTTAAGGAAAAATGTTAAATTTAAGAACTCCTAGTGTTATTGAAAATTTATACTTCTTATAAATATATATGCAATATATATGCATATACGTGTGTGTGTGTATACTTTTATATATATATATACATATACTTCCTCTTTAATATGAACCACTCAAAACAATTTTAAAAGCCGTTTTTTTTCCTGTATTTAAAATTGCCCTTTTAAATATTTAGAAGTTCCACAGGTGGTGGCTTTAATGGAATTTTTCCCAGAGTAAATTTCTTGGATTGAAACTGTTCCAGTTCTTCCGCTGTTAGTTGATCCTTGGGTGTGAATAATGCATTATCTGTTGTGGTGCTGCCAAGCGAGAATGAGAGAGAAGTAGGTATGCTGCTGTTTCCAAAGGTGTCACTGGATGACTTAGAGAAAGCAGTGTGAGGCTGTGAGCCTGGACTACCAAAACCAGTGACAGAACTGCCACTCCCAAAGGCTGGGGCCACTGGAGATCCAACAGGGCTTGCTGCCATAGAAGGTGAGAATCCTGAAAATCCAGATGATCCAAAACCAGAAGCTGCAGGGGTTTTAAATGAAAATGAAGCAGCAGATGTGATTTCGGGTTTCCTAAGGCCAAAAGTCGGAGTAGCAGCAGCGATGGCAGAACTGGCAGCAGGTACAGCTCCAAATGCTGGAGTATTCCCAAACACAGGAGGGCTTCCAGAAGGGGCTGTAGCAAATCCAGAGCTTGGTTTAAAACTAAAATTCTGAGCACTGTTGCTGCTGCTGTTATTCACTGGAAAACCTACAAAAACCAGAAAAAGAAAAAAGAAACTATTAGTCAAAAAATGTAGCTATATTACTACCTTGCCCCCACCTTTTCTGTTTCTTATTTCTGCCATGTTTAGATGATGAGAAACTTATTGGAAGGAAGAAAAGTGAAAATGAGAAGTTAAGACAAACTCACTAAACCCTGTTGGCCTGTCTTTCTGCTACAGTGATCTCATTTGAACTCTCATTTACCTTCACTTAAGAAGGTAGCTCTTGAGAAATCTCAGGGATTAGGGAGTGGACCTTCACCTCAGCTTGTCCTCTACTCCCGTTGGAGCTATCACTTGAAGACAAAACTACGCTGTTGTGTACAGGAACAAGAAAGTCCTCATAGGTGCTGTTATCGTAGCTATGTAGTCCTATGAAACTCTAGAAAAACCATTCCTAAAATACACATCTAAAACCTGAGCCATAGGGTCTTTCAAAGAACGTGCCCATTCTGAATGCCATTTCACAATGCTAGATGAGCCAAATTCTTTGAAGCTCTATTATGGAAGGTGGTAGAATTTGCAAGGGTGACTAAAAATGGCACTAGAGACACCTTCAGGCTTTGTATTTGAAACCCATAAAATCCCATTTTTCTAAATCAATCAAGTCTTGTATGACTTTTCACTTACTTGGTGACCCAAATGTTACTGTTTGCCTATTGCCAAATCCAAATGAAGGTGTTGCTTGATTCACTCCATCCTGTAAATCGGATAGCTATTAAAAAAGAGGTAGGCAAGTGAATAACTCAAGTACTTTTTCTGTACACTTTTAGCCAAATTTAATTTTTCAAACATGTACTTTAAAATGTCTTCAACTGCTTAACATAGAAAAATGCCCACAAGTGAATATGCATAGAAAAAATGGGCCCTTCTCAAGGAGTTCAGAGTGATGGTCTGGCTGATGAATTGTGAGTGTTTTTAATTTTATTTATGCTTTTAAAACATTTTCTAAATTTCTTCAACAAACACATATTAAAATCAGAAAAATACTTTTTAATTCTAGATTTCAGTGTCTACAGGTTGATCTGCATTAACCAAGAAACCTAGATATTAGGTAAGAGACCTTTAGAGCCTACCCCAGTTGACTTACTCAAATGCTTGACTTGAAGTTAATTCACAATTACATTATTAAAAGCTTACCAGTAAACTCTATTAAACATTCCCTATTCCCTTAAAATATTTTATGTTCTTGCTATTTTCTGCTGTAGAAATATCTTTCATCTCTGCTTACTGAAATCTTAATCTCCTTTTCAATGAACTTTTCACTTAATCCTGACCTCTAATAAGTCCTTCCTCATTAATATAAGCATATATTATTTCTCTCATTTGAAAACCCTATTGGCATTGTTTTTAAAAAACAGTTATTTATTTGGCTGCCCTGCGTCTCAGTTGTGGCACTCAGGATCCTTTAGTTATGGCATATGGGATCTAGCTCCTCAACCAGGTATAGAACCCCAGCCACCTGCATTGGGAATGCAGTCTTGGCCACTGGACCACCAGGGAAGTCTCCAACATTTTTTAAAATTCAACTTGATTGAGGTATAGTTTACATAAAATAAGATGCATCCATTGAGAAATTTATTTTTCAATGGGTTTTCATAAATTTATAACCATCACTACAATCAAGATTTAGAATATTTCCATCACCCATAAAAGTCCTCGTGTGTCCATTTCCAGGCAACCCTCTTCCAACCTCTGGTCCCAGGGAACCACTCATCCACTTTTTATTACTAGAAATGAGGTTTGTCTTTTCTAGAGTTTCATATAAATAGAATCACATAGTTTACAGTTTTTGTTTTTTTGGGGGGGGGCGGCTAGCGTCTCTCTCTCAGCTTGTGTGATAAACCAATTATGTGGATAAACAAATTATATTATATCCATATAATGGATTAAAAGAATAATTGGACATAAAGAATTGATGCATGGTAAGCCAGTTGTAGGTGGCCTATCCAAGATTCTCACCTACTGAAGGGCCCCTTGGAAGCTGTCAAAGAACACAGAACTTCCAACCTTGAAGGAAGCTCCGAAGTTCTCTGAACTCAGTTACCCCTTACACATTAGCATTGGTGATGGTGGGCCACCTCTCATCTACAGAAAAAATACTTCCAAGAAGTCCTACTGAATTCAAATGGCATGACAACAACTGAAAGGCAGAAGAAACTAGCTTGCATAAGAGTCTAGTCATTTAGAAGCAGATATTTAAGGAGTAGGGTATTGGGACTTTCAGTCATTCACTAAGTTCAGGCAGCTACTACTCTCATAGCTTTTTTCAGAAAGTACAAAAAATCACCTAGGAAACTGGAAATATTAAATTCCAAATGTAAATATTTTATTTAAAAATAATGCTCTTAAGAACACTTTTTGGGGATAAAAAAATAAACTTTATTGACAGAGATAATGAATATGCTGCAGTAGTATCATATATCTTTGGGGACAAGTGCGTATATATCTCCTAACACCATTTCCGTATAAGACAGGAACATACAGTAAGTGTCCTCCAGTCACCAAAGTGTGTATTAGTCTATGTGTGACTTCCCTGGTGGTCCAGTGGTTAAGAATCTGCCTTCCAATGCAGAGGATGCAGGTTTGATCCTTGGTTGGGGAACTAAGATCCCACACACCACGGGGCAACTAAGCCCACATGCCTCAACCAGAAAGCCTACGTGCTGAAATGGAGAAACCATGTGCCAGAACTAAGACCCAATGCAGTCAATAGATAAATAAATAAATTTTAAAATGTGCACTCATATCATTTTTCAAAGCAGTTTCTTCTTAAATGCTGATAACCTGTAATACTTGAATTTATATTATATAATATTTACCAATTTTCAAAACTAGTACTACCAAAATTAAGAACCTAATCCTAAGAATAGTTTTAGAAAAGCATAATTATCTGTGCTTTTCTGACTAAGGAACAGAGAGAAAGAATTCCAGAACCTTGATGAATGTGTATCATAATTCTTGATAGAGAATTTTAGCTTTGTTTCACAAATCCAAAATGAAATTCTGCAAAAAGGCAACAGATAAGATACTTCCTTGTAGAAGTAGCTTATTCTCCAATAAGATAAGTATTGTATTTATTGGAGTAAGTATTCTCCAATACTCACCAAAGCTATTGCAGTTGATGTATTTAGACTTTTCAGTTCATTCACCCTGTTCCTCCACTGATTTATTAACTGCTGGACAGAATTTAGCTGAAGAAAGAGGACAGAAAAATAATGTGTCAGTATTGAGTGTTTAAGGTAATCTCTTCAACAACTTCATGTCTTTATTTCCAAAGTCACAGTAAATTTATAAAACATTTTTATGGCCCATAACTTGTAAAATTTTCATTGACCTACCCCTACTTGCCACAGACACTCCTGCTGTAGACCCCTTTCCCTTTCCCTATTTTCCAGCTCCTTGTATCATCTAGTTAAGATCCCAAGTACCTGGCAGCACAGTTATTAATAGTTATATTTGGATGGGAGACAAACATGTGTACTGGTTGATATGATATTGACAGTAGACAATAGAAAAATACAGAGTTTATGTCATTTCCTTTAAGCACTAAACTTATTCTCACCCAGTTTTTCAATTTTTTGATACTTGATACTGAGAAGGCTAATCTGCACCCAGCAGGGCATCCTATTTGTTTCTCTAGTATTCATCATGGTGTCTGCATGTAAGAGATGCACCATAAATGTCTGTCAAATGATGAAAGGGTATGATTTCTGGGACTGATTGCTGGATAATTGGTAGTAGTCAAAGTATACTCTCATCACTTTAGATAACCAACCAATTGTAAAGAAAATAATTTAGAATATAGTTTTCTGGAAAAAAAAAATATATAGACCTCATCCACTTTGCCAAGACACAAGTGAGCCACTATAGAGAAGACAATAATTAACAGCTAATCTGTTAGTTAGATGAATAGGAAACAAACTTACATAACTCTGTAAGTTATTGCTGGTTAAGAAGTTATGGTATTCAAGTCTCAACTCCTCTGGTGAAATGTCTGTAAAACCTGAAGTGAGGAATCAATTGGAATCTTTAAATACCAATACTTTTGATAGTAAAATGAGAGGTGTTAGATAGGAAAATATGCTAATCTTGATCATTAGAAAAATTTCATAATCATAAGGAAAGAATTAAAAAACTAGACTCTATTTAATAAAGTATAAAATTAGAATAAAATATAGTTCATTATTAATATTTGAAAGGGCAAAATTTTCTAAAGATAAACGGAGTGGAAGGAATAATACAGAAAAGAAAAAGAAAGAGTTGATTACATATACATTTGAACTTATAAAAAAAAATTCTGTATGTCAAAAACTGTAACAAGCAAAATTAAAAGGCAAACAGTAAACTGGGAACACCATATCTGCAACATATATGACAGAAGAGTTAATGAGAATGTATAATTAGCTCTTACAAATCAGTAAGAAAAATAAGCTAACATGGGCAAAGATAAGGAACAAGCAATTCACAAAACAACTCAAATAGCCAGTATACAAATGAAATTGAAAAGTTCAATTTAAAATTACAACTTAGGACTTCCCTGGTGGTCCGGGAAGATTCCATATGCCACAGGGCAACTAAACCAATGTGCCACAACAACTGAGTCTGAGATGTAGAGCCCTTGAGCTGCAACTACTGAGCCTCCATGCCACAACTGCTGAAGCCTGCATGTTCCAGGACATGTGCTCTTCAACAAGAGAAGCCACTGCAATGAGAAGGCCATGCCCCACAAGCAGAGAATAACTCCCACTCACTGCCATTAGAGAAAGCCCCTGTGCAGTAATGGAGACCCAACACAGGCAAAAATGAGTAGATAAAAAAATTTTCTTAAATAAAAATACAACTTAAAATAGACACAATGTTTTATTTATCACATTGGCAAAAGTTAAAAATGGACGATTATTATTAAGAATGTGGTGAAATGGACATTCTTCTAAGTTGCCATTATGGAAATCATGGTAAAACTTTTCTGGGAGGAAAATTGTCAATAAATGTCAAAGGCCTTACAAATGCTCATACCTTTTGATTCTAACAGGAATTTCTAGAATCTGACATCAGGAAATGATTGAACATGTAAACAAAAGGTGTTACATAAAACAGGCATTCATTCTAGTATTTCTAGTAATATGAGACACTGAAAACAAGGCTTCTGCAACACTAGGTTATGACTGCTAATTATATATATAATAAGAAATAAGTATGTACATGTTTTGAAAGAAATACACTAAAATATTATAGCTGTTATCTCTGAGATCAGTTGATATTTATTTTATTTACATATTTCTGTATTTTTCAAATTTTCTATGGCAACAGATAATAACTTTCAAAATAGGAAAACTTTTTGAGGAAAAAAAAAAAGAAAGAAAAATGTTCAGGATTTTTTTCTACAGAGAATTACTGTAACCAAATGCCACTAACTCCAAAGACTCCTACCTTCGAATAAAAGAACCTAATCATTCAAATCAGAACCCTCGATGCTCTCTAACAACTTATCTTTACCATCTTTACAAACTACTCAGGCCACAAAACCAAGAATCCACCTTGTATTTCTCTTGTTGCCCATATCTAATTAATAAGCCTCCTGCCAGTTCTAGCTCCAAAACTGAACACAGATTTGACCCATTCTGTCTCCACTGCAAGTAACTCTCAGTCAACAGCAGCTGTCTCTTAACTCATTTCCCTTCCTCTATTTTGTGCCCCCAACCCCTATTCCCAGCAAACCATTTCTTTTCACATAACAGTCTAAGCGAGCTTTTTCTAATCAGATCACATCCCTCCTCCTGCTCAAAACTCTCTGTGGCTTCCTAGTGCAATTAGGCCCAACATGATCTGGCCCCTGGCTGCCTCTCTCAGGGCTAATGTTATATTACTCTTTCTCTTGTTTACTCTTCTCCAGCTATTCAGGCCTCACTAATCTACAAGTATGCCAATCCTGTTTGCAAAAGGGGCTCTGCACATTACCCCCCAAATCTTCCCAGAAGAGACATCTCTTCATTCAGGACTCAGTTTCAATACTGCTTCCTAAAAAGAGATAACCACTCTAAGTAAAGAAACACTGTCCCTCTGATTACTTTCTCTTCCTTCCATCAGTCACTCATGGTGAACCACAAAGACAGAAAATGATCCAGGTGACTATTTTCTCAATTCTTTCAAAGGTAAGTATAAATACAGTATCATTCTAGTGGCAAAGGAAAAATTAATTCATTATAAAGGATGCCTACAGACAGTGATTCTCCTACTTTCTGACTTCAGGACCCTTTTACATTCTTAAAAATAATTAAGGATTCCAGACCTTTTGCTTACATAGGTTACATAAATCAATATTCACCATATTTGAAATGAAAACCGAAAAATGTAGAAAATATTAATTCTTAAAAACAAGAAATCAGTGTGTCAACATAAATAAAAAAACTATTTTCCAAAACAAAAAATAAAAATTTAGTGATATAAGTGGCATTGTTTTGTTTGCAAATCTCTTTAATGCATGGCTTAATGGAAAACTGCTATATTATAATATCTGCTTCTGCTATTCAATCTGCTTCAATACATTGCCTGGTTTAAGTATATAAAGAAAAACTTCTCACACAGATATGTAGCTGGGAAAGGATGACTTTAGTGGTCTTTTCAGATAATTGTGGATATTCTTCTTTGATACAATACCAAAATTTGACAGGCAAGAGTTTCTTAAAGGTTAGCTATAATGTGGACTCAAATCATATTAATGACATATTAATGAACCAAACTATTAACTGCAGTACCCACTACAGTATTCTGGCCTGGATAATTCCATGGACTGTATAGTCCATGGGGTTGCAAAGAGTCGGACACAACTGAGCGCTTTTCACATCACTTCACTTAGAATGAATTTTTCAACCATGTACAATTTTGTAACTTCACACACTGGTCATTTGGAAAATATTGGTTCACTGAGTTATCCAGAATTTCCAAATGTTAGCACACGTCATCTTACAATAGAAAAAAAATTTGTATTTGTTAATGTTACTTTATGTGTGCTTCCCATTTGCACACAGAATACGTAAAAGGTGCACCCTTATAAAATTAATAACTTTTACTTCTTCATCAGGGACATTCTTAAGTGAAAATGTCATTAAAACATTTTTTTATTGACTACTATAATCTACTAGTAGTTTGTTGCCTGTACCTCATCAACAGTTACACCAACAGTACAAATGTCAACATGGTGAAAATGGCAATTAATGTCTTAGCATTATTATGAAAATATTTCTAAACTTGTACAGCCCCTAAAAAGGATCTCAGGAATAGGGTTGCCAGATTTAGCAAAAAAAAAAAAAAAAAGGATGCCGAATTAAACTGGAATTTCTGACAAACAAATTCTTCAAAAGGTAGTATATCCTAGCAGTCCAGGGGTTAAGACTTCACACTTTCACTGCCATGGGCCTGGGTTCAAATCCTGGTCAGGGAATGTTAACACCCCACAAGCCATATGGTAAGGCCAAAGCCAAAAAACAAAAAAGTCCAAGTATGTCCCAAATAGTACATGGGATATCCATGTACTAAAAATGTCATTACTTATCTGAAATTTAAATTTAACTGGATGTCCTATATTTTATCTAACAATGCTGCTGAGGGATCTATATTTTACATTGAGAACCACCACTTTCGGACATTAGGCATCATGTCCAATTCTGAACTTTTTAAAAAAGGCTTAACACTTATTACTTTTACAGAAAAATCATTATTTAAAATTATTTATTTGTATTGCTTATTGCCTCCATCCCTCAAGAACATAAACTTCATGATGGATGGATCTTAGCTGTCTTACTCACTGCTATATCCCTATCTCCTAGAATGAGGCCTGGTGAAAAAGAAATTCAGTAAGTATTTGTTGAATGATTAGTAAATAAATGACCAAGGAGTGGTGTCACACAAATGCTCACAGAGAATGAGCAGGTAGAACAGAGACAGAAATTCCGGAGTTCTGAGAGACTGAAAGGGCCTTTGTTTTCCAATGACTTCCTGTTCAACTTCATAGGGCCTAGGACTACGCAGAGCAGGCTTAGAAAACTGTGGTGGTCTAGCTTTCCGCCCTGAAATGAACTATGGACAAGTGGGGAAAAAAGGAGCATTCTAAGGCTCCCTAACTTCAAACATTACCTCCAGAAGAGGTATCAACATGCTTTATTAAAAATAACTATCCTTAGAAATAAAGAGGAAAGAAAGAGAACAGAAACAAAGCCTAATAGCAGGCATAATATGACTTCTATTCTCTGCAGACAGCTAAAGGTTCCAAAGTAGTATCTACAGGGAACCAAGGAAGTAGAATCTCTTCTTAGGGTTACAGAATTAGAAATGTGGCGAGTGGCGAGTCCTCATTTTACTGGTTTTCTCAAGGGATCAATATATCTTGAACTATATCTTCCAACCTCAATTTCTGAATTACAAAGTTCTGGTAGAATACTCAGGTATTTTAAACAATGTCCAAACTCCCCTAACTGTAGCTAAATTTTTGGTTAATTTCTTTTTTTGATCTGGTCTTGGTTTTAGAAAATAATAGTGGTAAAACACATGTTAAAAACACATAATTTCGAGTTACCTGAAATATTCGGTTTCTTTTTCACTGGTGAATAAGCAGAAAACATCCACTGCCCTGATGATTCCCAAACCTCCATATCTTTAACAATTCCTTCCCTAAAAAAAAAAAAAAAAAAAAATGGCAAAAGATCTTTTTCTTCTGCTTGGTAAAACTTATCATTGATAATTTTCAGTGATTATTATAGCAAATATATAATTTTAGTTTTTTCCACTATATTTTCTGAAGCATCCTTCAAAGCAGAAGTTTGCAAAAATATGAACTGTACTTCATGATTATAAATATTATAATATCAAAGACATTTATAGTTTTGGCTTTCCAGTACACTGAACCATTAACCAATATATTTATTTAGAACTCACTATAGTACTATATATATCTTAAAGAACTGAAATATAAAATACACAATACTAACAACATTTTAAAATACACATATTAACTTTAATTTTCTCTGTTCATTATAATTAACATCAATGATCATTTAACTGGGAAAGAAAGAACCAGTAAGTAATAAAGAACCATAAAATATTTAAGTAGTTGGGACTTCAGAGATCATTTTGTCTAATTCTCACATTTTGCAAAAATGGAACAGACTCATGTCCATGGTTAATTTGTTAGCAGAGTCATGGATATATTCAGCTCTAAATTAAATATTTCCCTCTTACCCAGGATGGCACAATTAATGAAGTAAGAATGGTAGTTGATAATAAAATAATACTAAAATTTAGGATTTTTACAATAACATCAAATATAGGAAGGAGTGTTTCATTTGTTTTATTTTACTTACTCAATTGTATATGATACATGGCTCAAAATGTTTACAACTAGTTCTAATTTAATTATGGGATATAAAAGACTAATGAATATATTTAAGCACTGTCCTAGGAACACTTACTTATATACAGCCAGGCACTGTTTCAGCACCAGTCATAAATTCTACTACAAATGTTCTCAATAAATGATAAGAAATGTACTCCACAATAATGAAGGAAATCAAATGTTTGCATGAAATAATTGAAGTAAAAGTTTTATTATAGAAAGAAAAATACAAGATGCTGTAAGTGACCTCAAAAACCAAAAACTGCTTTAAATCACCTCGTACTTTGTAAAGAACTCATAATTTAACATAAGCAGGATTACCTTAGAAAGACATTCACAGTACAGTATCATTGATAGAAAAGTGGAAAAAGAGTAATTATCCCCAAGAAGACATTGCACTGATATAGAGAATCACATTTTAAGTTGAAATAAAGTCTAGCATGACACCTGCAAAACAGAGATTACCTCTGATCATGGATGCTTTTTCTTTTGCTTATTTTGATTTTATAACAATTTAATAAAGCAGTAAGATTACTTCTTTTTTAAGGAAATATTATGGGTGCTTTTGGAAAAAAATAAGCAAATGGGTGGTAATTTTTCTGAAGGCTTTCACTTACAGAAGCTTCTTATCATCTTTCTGGTCATCAGAGCCAGGTGAAGCAAATGGGTTCTGAGATAAGCCAAATCCCCTGTTCTTGCTAGCAGACTCTCCAGAATCAAAAGCAGCAAAAGATGGCTTTTCTTGATCTCTGCTGCCCCCCCATGGTGTAGGCTTGGAGAAACTGGATGGCTGGATAACATTGGAATATCTCTGACTGGTGGTATTCCATCCTCTTCTGTTACCACCTGAAATAAACAACAAAATAAACAATTTTACTAGCAACTCATGTTTTCAATCTTTAAAAATTTCATTATATTTTATCTTATTATATGCAGATATTATGTAAAGATTCGACAGGCACTACATGACCACTCATTTTAAATTACAAAACTTTTCAATTTATAGAATTAAGTGTAATATCAACAAAGGGGCCTCCCTGGTAGTAAAGAATCTGCCTGCAGTGCAGCAGATGCAGGTTTGATCCCTGGGTCGGGAAGATGCCCTGGAGAAGGAAATGGCAACCTACTCCAGTATTCTTGCTTAGGAAATCCCATGGACAGAGGACCCTGGAGGACTACAGTCCATGGGGTCGCAAAAGAGTTGGACATGACTGAGCAACTGAGCGCACACACACTCACAGTAGCAACAAATCACACGATGATCTAGTTTAACAAGACTGAGAGGACTGTAAATCCATAGAAAAATTATGATATATTACTATGTTCAATTGATGTAAGTTTATTAAATAAACAATTGTTTGATAATGGAGTGGACAGAAGGCATGTAACCTATATCATAAGCTCCTTCATGATAAAAAGCTGTATCTGTATCATTCTTTGCTCCCCAATTGTGCCCTATATAGTAGTAAAATCTGAAAAAAGAGCAATGCATTAAGAAGTTTATTGAAAACATTAGATTCTACCTTCTGTCCTTGATAGATGGGTAAATCTATTTGACTCAGTATTCTGAGAAAGAAAACACCTATCCTCCTATTTTCCATATGAGAATTGTAGCGGTAGTTTACATATGAATAAAGTGCACTGACTTCCTCTATTATAAGCATATTTTTAGTATTCTTATAACTATCAAAATGAGCCAACAGGACTTTCTCCTTTCTGTCTCTATATTTTTAAAAAAAAATTTATCACTTCAACTATATCATTTATTCATCACTTCTCAGTTGGGGCCAGGATAATTCACCATGTTTCTAACTGAGTTAGGAGATACGCTATTCAGATCAGATCAGTCACTCAGTTGTGTCCGACTCTTTGCGACCCCATGAATAGCAGCACGCCAGGCCTCCCTGTCCATCATCAACTCCCGGAGATCACTCAGACTCACTTCCATCGAGTCAGTGATGCCATCCAGCCATCTCATCCTCTGTCCCTTCTCCTCCTGCCCCCAATCCCTCCCAGCATCAGAGTCTTCTCCAATGAGTCAACTCTTTGCATGAGGTGGCCAAAGTACTGGAGTTTCAGCTTTAGCATCATTCCTTCCAAAGAAATCCCAGGGCTGATCTCCTTCAGAATGGACTGGTTGGATGTCCTTGCAGTCCAAGGGACTCTCAAGAGTCTTCTCCAACATCACAGTTCAAAAGCATCAATTCTTTGGCGCTCAGCCTTCTTCACAGTCCAACTCTCACATCCATATGTACAATAAAACTGGAGTGACGGGAGATACTACTTTAAAAAATTCATCTCCCAATTCTAAAACTACGTAACAAAACCAAAGAGGAAAGGGGGAACACTGCTAGACCAGATCCTGCAAGTAGGGGTTAATAATATTTTATTTTTCCAGAGTTTGATCTTTTTTCCTTCACAACTGAAGAAATTCATTCCATCATTTGGATATAGATTTTGGCCTTCATACTTACTGATTCTGTAAGCATTTATTTATTTCTGGGCATTAGATACACTGTTTAACTAGTTTTATGTACACTTTTAAAATCCATCAATCTATCCATTCAACATTTATTCTGTACTGTATTTAGAGTAAGTCTCCATAGAATGTTAAATATTACATTTTGTTGTTCCTGGAAATACTCACATTTGTCTGATCCCAAGTCCTAATTTTTGGTTTGGAATATTTCACTAGATTAATTGTGGGTAATTCAAGAAGACTGTCATCTAGAAGAGCTATAAAAGTGAAACCACAATGGAACAAAAGGTTTAAACGTCAGATGAATAGCGGTACAGGAGGAAAGAGAAGGGAGAGGTGGTCAGCATCCTGTGGTACTTTTTAAGAAATAAGTCTCAGTTCTAAGAAAGTCTAACTATTCATCTGACCTCTAAAACCTTGCATTGTACTATAGATTCACATCGGATCCCTCCTCTCCTTGAAGACAGTTCCTTTGCATCATCCACAATTGATTTAGTGAAATATTCCAATTTCGACAATGACTTAGGCCCAGAAGGCAGGTCACCGTAGTCCTGCATACCTTTACCTCAGAGCCCATAGTTCTTAGTTGAGCAGCCCACTCTCCCGATTTTACCTCCAATTTTATAAGCATGTGCATTTATATGAAGTTTACGGCTCTGTAGCCTAATGGCAACCCACTCCAGTACTCGTGCCTGGAAAATCTCATGGACGGAGGAGCCTGGTAGGCTGCATGCAGTCCATGGGGTCTCTAAGAGTCGGACACGACTGAGCGACTTCACTGTCACTTTTCACTTTCATGCATTGGAGAAGGAAATGGCAATCCACTCCAGTGTTCTTGCCTGGAGAATCCCAGGGATGGGGGAGCCTAGTGGGCTGTCGTCTATAGGGTCGCAGAGTCGGACACGACTGAAGCGACATGGAAGCAGTAGCAGCTTTTGTTAGATTTTCAAAGGAGTTCTCGACTTCCCCACGAGCCCTGACTCTGACCCCACTTACTAGCCTCTCCCTAGGAAAAAGTTTAGGAAAAAAATTACATTAAAAGCATCAACGGGAAAAACAAGTACCCAGAATAGTACAATGTTACAGCAAGGAGGCGTCTAGGTCGACTTACGCCAATTCTGGAACCACTGCCGTGCAAAGACTAGGTAGTTTTAATATGTAATTACGACTTTAAAATTCGTTGTTTTTCACTGTAACCATGAATAAGCTGCCGTTCGCTTAACAAAATCAGCCGTAATTCCTAATCAAAGGGCGGAAATGTCAGTGGGCGGGGCGGGCGAGGGGACGGCGCGGGCACGTCCGTGTCACCTGACTGGTACGCCGCAGCGCTGTGCCCAGCGGCCGGCCCCAGGAGGGACGCCGGATCCTCGCCCGCCCGGCCCCACGTCAGGCCTTCCACTGCTCGGCTAGCTGCGAAGGATTGAGGAAAACATTACCTGAGGGCTGCTGCTGCCGTCCTCCGCCGGTACCCCTGGCGCCGGGATGTTCGTTCCAGCACCGGTCTCCGAAGCGGCAGCGGCCTTGAAGGAAGAACTGACAAATGGTCATGGCGACGGTGTCGCGAACGGCGCGGTCTTCATTGGCACTCTCAGCGAGCAGAGCCCAGAGCAGCCGGAGGCCCCGGCGCCGCTTCTGTGATGTCATCTTCTTGCGCCTGGTAAAGGCCTTTTCTCTATTGTCCCGCCCATAGTGTGATAAGAGGCGAGGATTTTACCCAATAAGATTTGAGAAGAGTGGGCCCTCCCGGCACGCCCTGAGCGCAGCGTTGGGAGGGCGGGATGCTTGAATGGTTTTGCGGAGAAAGGCGCTTAGCTTGATGCAGGGTCTCGTTCGAGGTAGGCTTGAGATCTCAAATGAGAGGAAAGAAAGTTGGTCAGGCATACCAAGGACTTCAGAACTGGGAGGAGTATTAGCTGTGATTTGAGAAGTATAGTCGTATTTTCATTTGTAACTGCTTCATTAAAACCTGGCCAGCCGTTCATCAGGATGGGTAACAATGTAAGCCAGTAGTAACGTTTACAGGAAACAGATTTAAGGACAAAGTGCAACTAAAAAGTATCATAACAACCGGCATCTTTGGGTGAGTACTACATTCTTAAACAGAGAAACTTTGTTCTTTTAAAACCCACGTGAACGTTGCTATGTGAACTTTTATCAGTAATAATGAAACATTCCACTCGTTGCCTAGAGGATCTAAGACACCTGATACAGAGAAGCAGCTTCTGTTTCTAACCAGGTGCAGAGCTGCGGATAGGGAGATTCCTGGAAAAAAAAAACAACAGTTCATATCGTCTTAACTTCGTGGTTTCCAAAGAAACATGACCCTACGTCCACTTCTCACTCCAGATCTGGGGTTGATGCGTCATTACACTGCTCTGCTATGCTTTGGGAGTATCAAAACTGTTTGATTTAGATTTTACCTGAACTCCACCTTTCCTACTAATCCCACAACTACCTTTTCCATTGTGTGGTGAGACACACTACAGTTCCTCTAGTGTGCTGTCTCCTTGGTTGCAATGATTCGATAGATCTGTTGGATTACAGGTTTGTCCGTGGTAGTTTAAAATAAAAAGATTAGCCATTGTTCTTGCTCATATACTTTGGATTTTGAAGATAGTGGAATCTACAGAGCACTGAGAATAACTGGTGCAATCTAGTATATATATTTTTAAAATTCGTTTCATTTCTTTTGGGGAAAAAAAAAAAACTGTGGGAGAGTTACATAAACGTTTTCCTGAGCCACTTGAGACTATATTATAGACTTGATGCCCCACCACCCAATTATTTTATTTCCTACAAACAAGGACATTCTACTTAACCACAATGCTACTGCTAAGTCACTTCAGTCATGTGATCCCACAGATGGCAGCCACCAGGCTCCCCCGTCCCTGGGATTCTCCAGGCAAGAACACTGGAGTGGGTTGCCATTTCCTTCTCCAGTGCATGAAAGTGAAAAGTGAAAGGGAAGTAGCTCAGTCGTGTCAGACTCTTAGCGACCCCATGGACTGCAGCCTACCAGGCTCCTCCATCCACGGGATTTTCCAGGCAAAGTACTGGAGTGGGGTGCCATTGCCTTAACCACAATATAATAACCAAAATCAGGACATTAGTATTGCTGCATACTACTAATCCTTAGATTCTATTCATATTTTGCCTTAAAAATGTCCCAATAATGTCCTTTGAGTGACAGGGATGCAGTTCAAAATTATCATTGCCTTACTCATATTTCTTCAGGCTTCTTCATTCTGGAATATTTTCTGTCTCTCCTTGACTTTCATTACCCTGACTTACAGCTATTTTATAAAATTTCCTTAATGCAGACTTAAGTGTTTTGTTAATTAAATTTAGATTATGCATCTTTGGCATCCATGGTCTTCACAATGCACCTGTCAAGTTGTGCACATCAGTTTGTTCCATCAATTGTAATGTTCACTTTGATCAGTTCAGGTGTTATCTGGCAAGCTGCTCCACTGTAAAATTACTCTTTTCCTCTTTGTTATTAATAACAAAAGGGGGAGACTTTTTGAAAGTATGTAAAACCTCATTCCTCACCAAACTTTTAATTCACTCATTTATTTATTCCTATCAATATAGAGTTTCCAATTATATTCACTGGGTTATTCTCTGTTACTATCATTTATTTTCATGTGCAAATCATTCCCAATTGAAACATCTCATGCTTCTTTGAGCACTTCACTTCCTGGCCTAAAAGATGCTCCAGGGTCATCTGACACTTTCCCTGCTCTCCAAGAAGATCTGGGTCTTTTTTGGTGGTACTTAGAAGCCAAGATCTGAGCTCTTAAGTTTGTTCATTGCTTTTGTGATATCTTTGTTCCCAAGGCATTGCTAGAGAATATATACTATAGACACACATTTACATCAATGCACATTTTGCTTTCTGTATGTATGACTTCACACTTTGATGACCTCCAATTTCAATCCAAGATCACAGAATTCATTTTATTTCCCCTTTTTTTCCCCCCTCTTTCACAGAGAGAAACTTGGCTCCCATTATTCTTAACATATCAATTTTGAGCAGTCCCCTTGCGGTAGCCAATCTCTCTGTGGCCAATGACTTCTCATCCATGTAGATGCCAGCATGTATAAGGACTTTGCTGGCATCAAAGACCTAAAATAATACCAGTTAGGCTGAACCTTTAAATGAGGGTGAGGGTGGAGAAGATAAAGTGCTGTGTGAGATGATGAGAGTCAAGGGCTGAGGAATGTAGAACTCATTAGTGATAGGGGAGGAGTAGATGGAAATCAAGAGAGTGGGGCCATAGGACGAAAACATCTAATTTCAAGGTGACAGAATAAAAATACCTCTGCCTCCCTTTCCGCTTGAAAATATCTCAAAATAAGAGGGAAAACAAACAAAAACTTTGTCTTTGATTACAGTAGGAGATAACCATAATTTCAAACCACAATTTATGAAGACTGAATGTACATATAAGAGTACATAGTAAATTTCTTAGAGGAAGAGTCATATTCCTTTAAGGTGGACAACTGGTGTCCCCAAAGAAGGCTGAAAATTAAGAGGCCTCAAGAATTAAGAACCACCAGGTATTGCAAAAGGGTGAACTGTTCACCCCTACCTGATGGGAGACAAGTGTTCTTCTTGACAATAATGTAAGAAGAGAGGCTTCAGAGTCCAGGATGTAAATATAGAGGGGCAAGGTATGGTACTGACAAAGAGGAATCAAGCTGTGCCTGTTGAATGGTGCTTTGCCTGAGCTCAGAAATCCTTCAGCCAGGGGGACAGTCTCTTCCTAGTTTTCCCTCCCCCTTGCAAAAGGGAGTTTGGAAGTTTTATTTTCTGGAGAATCAGACATCCCAGAAAATTATCTATGGATCTTTTACCAATCTCCAACAGAAATAGGCAGCCATTTCCTTATCATATGATGGAGTTCTCTGACACTTCAGCTCACACTTGTACACCAAAGTTCACAATTTTTTAACATCTCATTTTAAATATAAATGCACAGTCAAGGACCAGATATTTGAGGAAAGATTCCAACAGGAAAGATCAAAGCAATTGAAAAAGAAGTGAGAAGAAAGAGAAACACACCAATAGCATAAGTAATGTTAAGGTGGCTCAGATGGTAAAGAATCTGCCTGCAGTTCAGGAGACCTGGGTTTGATCCCTGGGTGGGGAAGATCCCCTGAATCTGGAGGAGGGCATGGCAACCCACTCTAGTATTCTTGCCTGGAGAATTCCATGGACAGAGGAGCCTGGCCAGCTGTAGTCCATGGGTGTGCCAAGAGACACAACTGAGTGACACACACACACACACACAAAAGCAAACTAAAATGTCCTAAGGACAACCTGAAACAAGACCAACATGCTGTAGAAAAGGACAATCATAAAGAGAAAAATGCTCTTGGAGATTAAACACGGATAGTGCTAACAAATTCAGTAGGTGGTTGGAAGACAGGGAGATCCCCGACAAGAACTGAATAAACCAGACCTTGAATCCCATTTTACAGCTTTGTTATCAGAAGAGGCTAAAGCTCTGCAAAATAAAAAAGCTTTCTAGTTATTAAGAGTGACATTTCTACAGAAATACAGACTGTTGGTTTTTAAAAATGGCTCCTTTTCATGACTAAATTTTTCAGGTTTTTCAAAGCTAGGTCACAATTGTAAATGTTTTTGATAGCAATAACTTTTTTCAAGACATTAAAATTTCATGTTCACACTGTGATTTTCAAAAGTATAAACTGGATTGTTATGCCATCTAAGTAGTATCACTGCAAAAAATATAATATTAACATGTTTACTAAAAAGAAAATAGAGCACTTTATAGGATAGGAATTTTGAGTGGGAGAGCAATAGAAAATATACTTACTGACATATTATACTTATTATTCTGATATCAACAATATCATAGACTATTTCCAGGACAGAAAACAGACAATAATTAGAATTACTAAGATTACTAAGGAAAAACACACACACACTTCATTATAACCTACATCAAAGCTATCTGCATACTTATCATAGTGTGTTCTAGTCAGCAGATATAGCCTAAAGAAATGGGTAATCTATTTAAAATACCTTAAACAGTTGTATATTCCATATGGGAAGTTATTTAAGTAATATTAAGTAACTACATAATATAACCAAATTGAGATATGACAAATCAATATTCTACCCTCAAAAATATTACACATTTTTCCCAACAGAGAACAAAGGTCAAAACCCAACATAAAATTGTTCAGAATAACAAAATCTAGAAAAAGAAAGATTAATGGTTACCTAGGGATGGGGTCCTTTGGGAGATAGAACTGGGTTGAGTAATGTCTCCCTAAAACTCTAAAATGAGAACTTATTTTGGAGACAGCCATTGGTTAAGATAAAGAGGTATGTGATTCATGTTGAGGTTTGACAGAAAACAACAAAATTCTGTAAAGCAATTATCCTTCAATTAAAAAGTAAATTAATTTAAAAAAATATAAAGAGGTTCATGCGTGCATGCTAAGTGCTTCAGTCATGTCTGACTCTGCAAGCCCACCAGGCTCCCCTGTCCATGGGATTCTCCAGGAGAGAATACTGGAGTGGGTTGCCATGCCCTCCACCAATGAGGAGGGTCAGCTAAATCTAGTGACTTTTAACAGTACCAGAAGACAGAGACACACAGGGGAAAAGGCCATGTGAAGACAGAGGCAATGACTGGAGTGATGCAGTTAGAAGTCAACAAATGGCTTTCCAGCAGCCACCAGAAGCTACAGGAGAGGCAAAACAAGTTTTTCCCTCAGAAACTCCAGAAGGAATCAACCCTTTCAATATCTTGATTTAGGATTTCTGGCCTCCCAAACTGTGAAAGAGTAAATTTCTGTTGTTTTAAGCAATGAAGTTTATGGTAACTTGCTATATAGGAGCCATTAGGACGTAATACAGGGAAAATGGGGAGTAACTGCTAATAAGTATAGGGTTTCTTTTTATGGTGAAGAACATGTTCCCTAATTAGGGTGATGGTTGCATAACTCTGTACATATATTTAAGATGGATGAGTGGTACACTTTAAACAAGTGAATTGTATGACACATAAATTAATAGAACTGTAATGTACATAAAACCTTACATAAATGGAAATATATCTACCATTATCTTTTATAATTCCCTTTTCATTTAAAGATTTTTAGGTCTTAAGATTATAACCCTCATATAAAGAATAAAAATTTAAAAAGAAACATTGCTTCACAAGTTAAAAACTACCTAACGCATTTAAAGTGAAGAATGAACTTGGCAGTCTACTTGGAAGTTTAAAAATATTTAATATTATCAGGTTTAAAAACAATGATGGTGACAGCTTTACATGGCCCATTCCATACATTTCATAATGTAAAAGGGCAAAACATTACTAGGAAAGAAATGAACAGTTGGGTTTGTAAAAGATTTACTGAGCACATAATAAGTAATATGACAAATATGTAACTCAATTACAAAACTTTTAGAGACAACTGGGTCAAATTTGCTGATATGTTATGCTAAGGAAAAGAAATTATGTACCTTTTTAATCTATAAGAAGTTCAAATTCAACATTGACAGTGTATAACTATCAGTGATATTCTAGTGACCTAGAATTTGCTATAAGTAGCTTTCTTTTGCTAGGTAATATTAACAGAGTGAGCACTAAAGAGGTATAATTCTTTTTTAATCCCTGGGTTAAAAAAGTGACGTAAATTAATGATGGGTGCTAAGCTTGACATTTTGTGTTAAAAAGATGGAAGTATTTAATTGTACTGAATATAGTTCATGAGGAGTTGATTACATTTTAACTCCCAAAATGTTTTTATGAGATATAAGTGTATGCTTTGACTCACTCTGGCTTGCTTTTAAAATGGAATACATTTGGCACTAAATGGAACAAATGAAGATAAGCAAAATTACGTGAGACTAAGCTGCTCCATCAGAACTATCTTTGACTAACAATTCATACTATTTCTTAGTTTTTGACTGAAGAGAAACAGACATAACTACATAGCACTTCTATGATGTATGAAAATAGAATCTAGAGCTCACATGAGACTGCTTCAATCATGAGTCAGTCCCCCATTCTGCTATAATCATACTTAGAAACGTGAAGTTCATTTAGGAATTCATATTTTCACCAAGTGCTTATAATTTTACAAGTTTCTTACTAGATTTGTTCTTGGTTATATGGCCAGCGGAAATACGGTCTTTCAATTAAGGAAGGAAATCCATATAAAAGAAAATCTATTTTACATGAATCTTACTTTACTTGAAAATTCCTTGAAAAAAAAAAAAACACACCAAACTAAAACTTTGTGACTGCACTCTTGGAACAAAGCACGGGTGGCCATATTTTTGAGTCTCCAATGAATCTTGAGGTTCAGTTTTTCATGTTTCAAGGGTTTCTTCATTTGCTCCGCAAGTATCAACAACACAAATTAAACAACTTGTTACTGGAAAAGCTCGGACTTTGGAGTTGGCAACCCATTTGTCTGTTTCAGTATTATATTCAAGGATGTTTCCTAGTCGACCCACACCTTGAAAACCAGCCAAGACATAAACTGTAGAGCCGACTGCTGCACACTTTACTGTTACTCCCTTCCATGGCATTGGTGAGACCATCTTCCATTCATTTAACTTGATATCATAATATTCCACATTGTCCAGACCACCTTCAAAAGAATAAAACATGAACAACTATGTGAACAATTCTATGATCTCTTAAAGTAATAATTCTTCATATTTTTCCAAACATTTTTTATGAATAAGTTCAAACATACAGAAAAGTTGTAACAATTTTACAATGAATCCTTACATATCTACTACCTAAATTCTTATTCGGACTTTAACACAATAGGAATTTAACTTAATTTTTATTTATCATTTTAGAACCATTAGTACTTAAAATTTATTCTATAAAACTAAAAATGTTCTATCTGCTGTGGAAAATTAAAAAGGAAACCACTCAATGAAGTTTCTTTCTGATTAAGTTTGATTACAGTTATTCAAATGTTCTTTTTCCTTCTACCATTTATCTATCAGCAGTTTATGAAAAATATCAATGGAAAGAGAAGAAGGAAAAGAAGTTATTTCTTTGTTATTCTTAAAGACTGAAGGTACTGACTAAAATGAGCTTTGTGGAATCTATCTGTAGATTCAGTCCAAATTCTACATTATTAAAAGCAATTTCTTGGACTTCCTTGGTGACTCAGTGGTAAAGAATCTCTGCCAACGCAGGAGACATGGATTTGGTCCTTGATCCAGGAAGATCCCACATGCTGCAGAGCAACTAAGCCTGTGTGCCACAACTACTGAGCCTGCGCTCTAGAGCTCAGGAGCTACAATTACTGAAGCCCACATGCTCTAGAGCCTGTGCTCTGCAACAAGAGAAGCCTGCACACCATAACTAGAAACTAGCTCCCATTCGCCTCAACTAGAGAAAAGGCGGCACATCAGTGAAGACCAAGCACAGCCAAAAACAGATAAATACAATTTTTTTTTTAAAGCAATAACTTAAGATTCTTTAGTACAACATTATTTATAAAAATTAAAATATCAAATTCAATCAATTAGAAGAGTAATACTGATATGTTCATGAAAAGTTTAAAAATGTTTAGGAAACAGTGCTGTTCAGAGCCTGGATACAAGACCTAAAAGTTAAATTTAAAAGTTTTAAACATTGTATTAAAGTTCAAATATTTCTGTCACTCAACAGTTCTTAAGCTAGTGTGATGCCATTTCCCAAAGAGTATTTGGAAATAGACAAAAGCCATCTGAGACTGTCACAATGACTGCTGGCTGCTACCTACATTCACAGACAGGAATGTTAAACATATTATGACATTTCATAAAATGTTAGTTCCCAGAAACTATAAAAATAAATGTAATGATGTATGTAATTAATGCTTGTATCAAGATCTCAAGAAACATTTTTATAATTTAGGATAAGGAAACATCAGCAAATTCACTGATAATGTTGAACAGTGAATTAACATCACATACCTAAGCCATTCTGACCACCCACAGCAAATATCTTGTCTTTTACAAATACCAGCCCATGATTCTTTCTGGCTTCAATCATGGGACACAGCTCAGTCCACCTGAAAAAAATTAAGGAAAAGTGTTTAGTATATTTGTTTACAAGAAGTAAAAGGACTTATAAGAATTTACAGGAAAGGTCTGTTATCCCAAGTAAGTGCTCAGTTACAGCTCACATACGTGTATACACACACAAATATGCACATCTGAAAAGCTAGAAAACAAAAGTTAACTGGTTGTGAGTGATTTACAGGTGGGGTTAAAAAGAGATTTTCTTCTTTCAACTCCAATAAAATATGGGAAGTAGAGGCTATCTGGAGACTCCTGTCATGTTTTTGGAAGAAATCCACTTCCTATAGTTCACAATAACTTGTAAACAGTAACAAACAAGAAAGGGAAGATGTGAAAGGAAATATAAGGCATTAATACTGTTATGTGGTTTTAATTAATATTTACATAAGTAAGTAAAACACAAGTTTATCATGGGCCTCTAGCAATCAGCAAATTAGCCTATGGATTCACACATCCATCTTTATACACTTAGAACTTTTAGGCAGCTCTAGTACCTAAAGTACTACTATCATTCTGTCACATTTAATAACTTATTAGCACACTGCTGTGTTCACAGGCTCTATTATAAAGAATGAGATTGAGAATATAATGTGGACACATGTCAGAATAATTCTCAGGTAGCTTTACACACACCATTTTGTTACTTTTTCTATGAGATTCAATATCTCTTTTTGCCTAAACTCCCAGACATATAACTGACACCTGTGATTGTGCAGGTGGTGCTCTTAACAGGTGATATAAATCAAAAGGCTCTAGAACCACAAAAAAAAAAAAAAAGGAAATCTGGCACAAGTATAACTCTCTAATATGGTTATTTTAGAGCATAATGAAGAACTCTGAAATATCAACAACTCTTGTAGCCTTATATTTACATATTTCTGGTTTATTTTAAAAATAGTTCTGACAGTCACTACTCTCATTTTCTGGGCATTTGGTTAAAGACCTCCCATTTTTCAGGATAAACACACAGGCCCCCTGCCAGGGGAAAAGGTCAGTGTACAGATCAGAAGTGGGAGAGCCTGTACTCGACCTCTGACAGGCTCTGCACTCAGCTGTCAAAGTGCATTAAACAGAGTATCTGACTGGGAAAAATTCAATACACGTACCCCTTTCTTCTTTATGATATAAAATAAGAGAATTTACACTAGCTTTTCACTTATGAAAATTTAGGGAATTTAAATATAATAGAAAACATACAGAATTCAAATTTAATACACAAGCTTAATACATAAGTTGTGTAAATTTTAAAATATTCCCCAAACTGATTATATTCACCTAGTTTTTTAAAAAAATATTAGTGTTGTAGATTCCTTTATACTTTTCCCGCGCTACTATGAACAAAAATATATTGATTTACACTGATACTGCTTAAATACAGATCTCAAAATTTAGAAGCCTGGAGTTTATATGGGTTCTACTTTTAAGACCTTTCTAAGAAATGAAACAATAATTAGGCAGGAGTTTCCAACCTGTATGCTTTCTGAGTATAGAATTTATGGGAGGCAAAGTAGAGACTGATACAGGAGAGAGGACCGTCTGTATACACCCTCCTACTGTTTAGGACAAGAGGGGTTGGATAGCTAACTGGCTGGATGGACAGTAGGATTAGGATAAGGGGTATCCCCAGTGAGCCCTGGCCAGTACAAAGGTACATTTTAAAAAACATTGAGAAGTATTAAGTTTGATAATTTCAAGAGATTTCCTAGTCTCAACACTTTAGCAAAGATAAGTAGAAGTGCTAGTTGCTCAGTCGTGCCGACTCTTTGTGAACCTTTGGACTGTAGCCCTCCAGGCTCCTCTGTCTATGGGGTTTCCCAGGCCCTGGAGTGGGTTGCCATTCCCTTCTCCAGGGGATCTTCCCAACCCAGGGATCAAACCCAGATCTCTAACATTGCAGGCAGATTCTTTACTGTCTGAGCTACTAAGGAAGCCCCAAGTTTCAAGATAAGCTTCTTTCAATTCTGTTCCTAACATGGGAGACTAGTAGAGCAAATAATGACAAAAGAACAACTGCAACTGCACTTTTGTCTGGGAAAAGAGTTGATGGTTTTGCTTCCTTAAATCCTTCAAAAGTAGGTGGGAAGCACAAACAGCTGCAAATGACAATCATATTTTATAATTAAGTGCTTACTCTTAAAAAAAGCAATAGCTAGAGTAGAAGACTTGTATGTTCTGTAGCCCAGCAGTATTTTCTAAATACAAACCTTGAGCACAGGAGTTTTGGTGCACTTCTTTGGCATAACATTTAAGTTGAACATATTTACCCAATAACTTTTTCTGGTAAAGGAAGAACTATCCTTTCAAATGAACAAGTGAATTTTCTTATTAAAGGTCTATGTATGTTTCTGATTATTAATAAAAGGTCTGACTGGAGTATCTATCACCTGTGTTCATTTTCTCATTAGTCAACTACACTATACATACCACCACTCCCACTATTCAATAACTAGCACATGTCCTTTGGCTGTACTGGATGGGTTCCGTCATTAACAAGATCAGAAAAACTGGCTAACCATTTATTTCTTTATATTTTGCTTTTTAAAAAGGAGTTTACTTCCCAGTTGATTAAGAATAATTTTATTTAATAAATGTGAATCCAAACATACCCTAGTAAGCACAAATTACAAAAAAAAAAAAGACATTATACTTAGGGCTATCATTCATAAAAGCTGTGAACCAATATGTAATATTTATAATTAAAGGCAAACTTACCACTGATTATACATTGTTTTCCCCTCTCTACACTTCCTGATATCTCAAAAAAAAAAAAGCATTTTGAATCTGATGAATCAGTCATATTTGCTCATCCTCAGGCATTTATTTATTGCACAAGCAGGAAAGAAAGAGAGGGGCTCCCACAAGATACAAGGTCAAGCCATTTCTTAAGGTGTAGAGGAAGGGTCCAACCTATACTCATGCCCCTGAACCTAGCACAATCTAAAGTGTATGTATTAATATACTCTTAATATAAGAACAAAATCCTTCTGTTGGGTTCCTTCTACCTTTTAAGATTTTCTTCTTTGGAGCTTAAAGAATACAGTTAATAGTGAAGTAAGATTTTTAAATTGTTGATACATACGTTTCTGTAGCAGGATCATAGACTTCACATGAATTCAAGACGCGGCCAGAAACGTTGTTCCCTAAACTTCCACCACAAACATAGATCAGGCCATTGGCTTCTACCATCCCATGGCTGCAGCGCTGAGTCAGCATGCTGGGCTTCGTGTGCCAGCTCTCAGTTCTTGTATCGTAGCACTCAAATAAATACAGAGCTGAGTTTCCTGTAAAAGAAAAGGACCCCATCTTGATTAGCTTAGTGTGTGTGTATGTGGGGGTGTGGTGGTTGGGGGAGCTTGGAGTGAGCTGACTGAGGAGCTGAATCATTAATTCCTAGAGGAAAGGTTTGAGGGTTGTAGAGTCTTCTATTCTCAAGCAACAACAGCAGCTAAACATAGAAATAGTTTAAGAAAAAGCTATCCTTGTTTGTATAGACCTTGGAAAATATTCAAAAAAGGATCTGTCAGAGATCCTTGATAATTGGTTAATTGGTACTTAAACTTTCAGAAAAGAAACTGGTTTGATTTCAAAAGATTTTCAAATTAAGTAAGAAACATTATGTATGTCTTCCAGCCCAGTTATGCATGACAGGAATTAGCTCAACCTCAAATGTTTCTATAGAGGAGAAAAACAGCTATTTACAGATGGCAAATCCATACCTTAAATTATAAAACTACTATTTGAGAGTATCCTAAGGATTGTCATGTAATGTTCTAGAATAGCCACTGCATCATTAACAAAACTATTCTTCCTCACTGTTATCAGCTGTGTAGAGAATATTGTCTAAGTAGGCTCTGAAATCACGCCAGTCCATTCTTAAGTATACACTCATAGCATTGTTGTATGTTTCTGGTGTTCTTTGATTATACATTTCAATAGTAAAACACACTCATCCTGTTTTACAACTTCTGTACATTACAGGAGCTCAGTAAAGAGTTGTTGTTTTTTTTTTTTTAAGAAATGATACTATTAAAGGTCAAGTGTGTTTTTCTTTCCCAAGGAAAAAAAGTTAGAACTTAATGAAATTATTACTCATCTCCAAGTTTTCTTGACTTTTCTAATGTTTAAAAACAATAGCACCCTTGTAATTCTCTATCAAAACCAAAGCCTACAAAGAGCAAAGATCAAAGAATACCAAATGGAAGAAGTAATATCGTGACTAACAATAACTTCTTTTTAACTTTTTAAACATTTCCAATCTAGTATATTCAGTCAGTTGACACAAGGGAAATAAACAGTATATAGTAGATACAAAAAAAGTTACTATTTAAGTGAAAAAACTAAGTAAATGATGAAGAAATGAAGTTATGTACTATCAGATCAGATCAGATCAGTAGCTCAGTTGTGTCCGACTCTTTGCGACCCCATGAACTGCAGCACGCCAGGCCTCCCTGTCCATCACCAACTCCCAGAGGTCACTCAGACTCACATCCATCAAGTCAGTGATGCCATCCAGCCATCTCATCCTCTGCCGTCCCCTTCTCCTCCTGCCCCCAATCCCTCCCAGCATCAGAGTCTTCTCCAATGAGTCAACTCTTAGCATGAGGTGGCCAAAGTACTGGAGTTTCAGCTTTAGCATCATTCCTTCCAAAGAAATCCCAGGGCTGATCTTCAGAATGGACTAGTTGGATCTCCTTGCAGTCCAAGGGACTCTCAAGAGTCTTCTCCAACACCACAGTTCAAAAGCATCAATTCTTCGGCACTCAGCCTTCTTCACAGTCCAGCTCTCACATCCATACATGACCACAGGAAAGACCATAGCCTTGACTAGGCGAACCTTTGTTGGCAAAGTAATGTCTCTGCTTTTGAATATGTGATCTAGGTTGGTCATAACTTTCCTTCCAAGGAGTAAGTGTCTTTTAATTTCATGGCTGCAGTCACCATCTGCAGTGATTTTGGAGCCCAGAAAAATAAAGTCTGACACTGTTTCCACTGTTTCTCCATCTATTTCCCATGTAGTGATGGGACCAGATGCCATGATCTTCATTTTCTGAATGTTGAGCTTTAAGCCAACTTTTTCACTCTCCACTTTCACTTTCATCAAGAGGCTTTTTAGTTCCTCTTCACTTTCTGCCATAAGGGTGGTATCATCTGCATATCTGAGATTATTGATATTTCTCCCAGCAATCTTGATTACAACTTGTGTTTCTTCCAGTCCAGCATTTCTCATGATATACTCTGCATATAAGTTAAATAAACATGGTGACAGTATACAGCCTTGACGTACTCCTTTTCCTATTTGGAACCAGTCTGTTGTTCCATGTCCAGTTCTAACTGTTGCTTCCTGACCTGCATACAGATTTCTCAAGAGGCAGATTAGGTGGTTATCTACTATACTTTCTACAAAAAGTATAGCTATAATACACTTCAAATATGCTGCATTAGACATTCTGTGAAGAATGCTTTTAAAGAGGGGAAAGGTCACCTCCTAAAGTCACATTTAGAAAATATAACCTTTCTTGTATTCATTTTACAAACATTTAGGGGTGGGGAGTAAAAAATAAATATGCTGACCAAAAGTAAAACATTCTTTGGGCTAATATAAAAATCATCAAAGAAAATAAAAAGACTAACATTTAAATTCCATATCTTATAGTTACTTGTCTTCCTAGTTTTGTTTATAAGCCCATTATTTAGCTAAAGAAATTATTTGAAAATTTGAAAGCATGTAAAAGCTAGTATGCATCTAGTCTGCACGTAGAATATTCATTTAGAAATTTTTTTCATTTAGAAAAGGAACACTAGTAGACACCAACAAATTATCAATGAGAATGGTTTTTATACCCATACCCACACCCCATTCTGATCAAAAAGCCCAAGATACCATTACCAGTCATTACATTAAAAAGTGAAAGCATGAAGCAAATGAAAAAGATTCGTCTTACCTTTTTCTGATACAAAAAAAGCAAAGATAATAGACTTTAAAAGCGTGACTATAATAAAGAGATCTTAAAGGGTCTACAAGTAAGCTAAACTCTGAAATCTTTAAAGCAAATAATACGTATGCATGTGTACATTCGTGCTAAGTCACTTCAGTCATGTCCAACTCTGTGACCCTATGCACCGTAGCCCACCAGGCTCCTCTGTCCATGGGATTCTCCAGGCAAGAGTACTGGAGCGGGTTGCCATTCCCTTCTCCAAGATTAGGTATATAAAATAACTAATCCACATGGCACCATTGAAGTTCAAATCCAGATGACGTCAGTGAAAGCTTTATCATGACAGAAATTGGATAATTAACATAATTTAAGATGAAGTTCTCTTAATGATTTATATAGACTAAGGTAAACCTTCAAGGAAATGTGCTCTAAAATATGACAGCTATGTATTTAAATTATGTCAAAAAGTATCTGGACAAATAATACCAACTCTTTATTTAGATATAAAAGCCTATATATACACTTGGCTTTAAAGCACAAATACAAATACTAAATAAGTCCTTACCAACTTCGGAACCTCCGGATGTATAAATTTTGCCTTCTGCAGCACACGCAGCAAGGCTGTCTCGAGGTGTTGGAGGGCCCAGTTTGGAATACCAGCTATCCTTAACGACATTATAACAGTCCATTCGCTTTATAGGGAAAAGCTGGGAGCCACCCAAAATGTAAACTACATTGTCCCAAAACACGCATGCTGCATCTCTTCGTTTTTCAAAGGGGCAGCGGATGTCTGTCCAGCTATAATCCTGTAATAGGAAAGGACAGGAAGCTTTCAATGACGGAAAAATATAACTGAAAAGGAGGAAGCAAAGATACAGTTGAGAACATACAAAACATAAGACTATGTTAGTTTATCAGTATATATAAGAATGTTGGGCTTGAAACTATTATCTAATTTTGTGTGATTTCTTCTTCAGAATGTTGGTTAATTGTGGCAGAACGCAAGAGGAAGACAGAGATGGCTTTGGGTCTTTTCTGGCTCTAAAATAAACTATCATACATTTGTATTCATCGCTACCACCCAGTCTTCTATTCTTTCTGTTACTGAGGATAATAACACAAGGAAATTCTAAAATAAGTAGTTTTGTTAAAGACTTTTTTAAAAAAGAAATATGTGCATCCCTTCTTTGCCAGATGTATAGTGATGTAAAGAGTTAGTGGATAATTTGATGCTTAACTGCCATTAGTTTACTGATGTCTAAAGACAGAAGGCATTTTGTAGACTTCTGAGAGATATTTTTTGTAAATATTCAGTTGAGTCAGTATAGTCAGCCAGACTCTTAAAGCTGTGATATTTGTGATATACTTGGATAATCTGAGTAATCTGGAAGCTCAAGCTTTTCCTTCTCAATGAGAAGTGAGCGCCCATCAGCACTTCACAAAAAAGGCTGCTCACAACACCACTTTTTATTTGAAGCCCGTGCCTATCTTCTATGAAAATATGTGGGGGAATACTTCCAAAGTTACAGCTTGTTGGATCTTCCCCCTTTTAAAGCAAGGAAGCTACAGTGTTCTGGCTGCATTCTGAAAATGGCTGAAAATAATTAGGGTCAGACCAAAATCCAGACAATTCCCAATCTTATCAAGCAAAGCACTGTGTGTGATTGATTAATGCTGAGTTCCCTTTGGGAAAATCTGACTGATATCTATCATGCTAGTTCATCAAAGCATCATAGGACATAAGAAATGATCTCTTCAGGAAAAAGAGCACCTGATGTAGAGGATCTTGACTCCCAGTAATGATAAACATTCTGCTTCTTAGGTGATCAGAGAAACAGAGCCTTAATCCCTTTTTTATTCTCAAAGTAGGGTCTATTGAGTCCCCATGGGCTACTCAGTGGTATATTTATTGGTAGGCACACAAAACTGTAGGGTAAACATCATCCTGAAATTTCAGTTATATTCAATGGATTAAAAAAACTGAGGAATATTTTAGAAATTTGTTTCCTTAGGGAAACTGTATAGTACAGAATGGAAAAAAGTAAGCAATAGAATATTTTACAGGGAGCAATATCTCAAAAGCAAACAAAGTTAATCTCTTACATATTATGCAAATTACTCATAATTCCTACCTGACCAGGTTGAATAGCAGAGAAATACAATTTTATTAATGATATGTTATATTTAGTGAACCTCAAGTCTTGCCACTCATATACCCAATTTATTTGATATTAGAAAGTAATATGCAAATGATTCAAAGATATCTTTAAGAATGTTTCCAAGCTCTTCCTTAATTTCAGGATGAGAAAGTTGGTCAGACATTCTTAGAAATGGTGTCTAACATCTGCTACTCTTTAAAATAAAAAGAGCTACCCATGCAGATGCTGGAACTAAGAAAACAAAATGCTACTTCTTTTAGCTGAATGAACTTACATAGACACAAGGACATGAGGTTCAGAAGAGTGAAGTAATTTGAAAGAGCTTAGTAATATTAATTCTAACTTTCCAGTACTACTCAAGGACCTGAGTAGGGAATGGATGATCATTAAGTCATACAGGGCTAGGTTATGCTTCATACTTAAGAATTAAAATAAATTGCTCTCTTAGAACTCTTAAGTCCAAGGGAACTGATTAGCTAGTGTGTATGGAGCGTGTGTGTGAGACACAGGAATAGGCACATGCTTCTGTCTACTTGCAATTTGGGCTCTGATTTCTCTGCTGCTACTGCTAAGTCACTTCAGTCGTGTCCGACTCTGTGCGACCCCATAGATGGCAGCCCACCAGGCTTCCGCGTCCCTGGGATTCTCCAGGCAAGAACACTGGAGTGGGTTGCCATTGCCTTCTCCAATGCATGAAAGTGAAAAGTGAAAGTGAAGCCGCTTAGTTGTGTCCGACTCTTAGAGACCCCATGGACTGCAGCCTACCAGGCTCCTCCGTCCATGGGATTTTCCAGGCAAGAGTACTGGAGTGGGGTGCCATTGCCTTCTCCAGAAGTCCTCAAAAGTTTTTAAATCTTTTCTAACTCTTCCACTATACATGTTAAACACTATGCTTGATAAATATTACCCATATATAATATTCTGCCTAATAGTTCATTTTCTAGGCAGATAAGTGAAATGATCTTTCTTTGCAAGAATTTCTACCTAGAATGAAAAATAAGACTTCATTTCACATAAACAGTAATGTTTTATACTTGGGCTCATTATTATGTATCTGTCAGGTGTTAAATGCACCTGTATCATCTGGCTTAGATTGTATGCAGGGGAGTTTATGGTATTTTTTCCTGTGTGTATATGGGCCAACCTCCCTTAGAAATATGCCCAATTCCTTCAATCTACACTTCATCCCAAGTAGAGAATGTGATTTAGCGTCTGCCGTTTAATAACTTATACTATATGTTATATACTGTCTAGGAGATGTGCATAGTTGAAGAAGCAAGCAGAGAGGGGAAAACAACAGATGGGAAGTCAGGCCTGTCAGTTTAGTGGATATGAGTGCCAGGTCTTATTCCACTGACGGGACCACTCCCAATCCTGTAGGTGGAGGAAGAATTACTTATGGCTCTCTGCACACAGGGACTATGGGCAAGGTAAAAGCACATGGAGCTTTCATGTTAGCAACAGATGGATGACTAGCACTAGAGTCACACTGTATATGTGTGAGCAGGAAATTGTTACCCTAAAAATATAATTCAATTCAGTTAAGTCTTATTATCCATTCTAGGCAAAGTTGGCTTAAACTCAACATTCAAAACACTAAGATCATGGCATCTGGTCCCATCACTTAATGGCAAACAGATGGGGAAATAATGGAAACAGTGACAGACTTTATTTTTGGGAGCAGCAAAATCACTGCAGATGGTGACTGCAGCCATGAAATTAAAAGACTCTTGCTCCTTGGAAGGAAAGTTATGACCAACTTAGATAGCATATTCAAAAGCAGACATTAATTTGATGACAAAGATGTGTCTAGTCGAAGCTATGGTTTTCTAGTAGTCATGTATGGATGTGAGAGTTGGATTATAAAGAAAGCTGAGTGCCAAAGAATTGATGCCTTTGAACTGTGGTATTGGAGAAGACTCTTAAGAGTCCCTTGGACTGCAAGGGGATCCAACCAGTCCATCCTAAAGGAAATCAGTCCTGAATATTGATGGGAAGGACTGATGCTGAAGCTGAAACTCCAATACTTTGGCCCCCTGATGGCAAGAACTGACTCATTGGAAAAGACCCTGATGCTGGGAAAGATTGAAGGCAGGAGGAGAAGGGGATGACTGAGGATGAGATAGTTGGATGGCATCACTGACTCAATGGATATGAGTTTGAATAAGCTCCAGGAGTTGGTGATGGACAGGGAAGCCTGGAATGCTGCAGTCCATGGGGTTGTGAAGAGTTGGACACAACTGAGTGACTGAACTGAACTAGGCAAGGTTCTATGCTTAGCTGCTGAGAAAATATGAAAATGAGAAAACTGGAAAAAACACAGGTAGAAGGATTTAAGTTTTAAAAAATCACCTCTGCATGCATCCCCACATACTATAGAGATACACCCAAGTATAAAGTCCTATCTTTCCTGGTCCCAGTCAACCTTTCTTGCCTCTGCTGTGATATATCACATTCTAGACTTTTTTCAGGATCAAGACTTTTTTTTTGCAAGCTCCTCTGATTTTCTTTTTCTGAATTCCTACCACACTGAAGTCTGGAGTGGACAACAGAGCACTTCATTACATCTTGTGATTTTTCAGCTGTAGGACACTGCTACAGGAAGTGAAAAGCTTCCTGAGTTGATAGGATGTAGTATTTTTCTTCAAATGCCTTAAGGCAAAAATACCAGCCTAATATTTTCCTTAAGAGAAAAGTCTAATTTTATATAATCTGCATTCTGAAAACACATGAATCCTCAAATAATAGAAACACTACACATGTAAATTTTAATAAGATAAACAAAATACAGTATGAAAAAAACTTTTTAAAAATAAAGATTTGAGAACTTTATTTTGTATCATTTTGAGAGAAAATCAAGCAAAACTAGGGGAGACAGGAGGTTTATATGCCAGATTCCACAGCATTCCTAGACATAGTTTCATGAAAAGTACACCTATATCGAAATTCCTTTTTTAAAGGAAAAAGTTAGAATCCATTCAGTTAATATTTTGTATGCTATTGCTTTTTATGAAAAAATTTAACAATTAAGTTATAGTCATACTTAGGATTAAATATACTTATATTCTTTTCTTTCTCCTTCTATCTATCTAAACTCTATCACTAAGTTCCCCTCAAAGTTCCATGAAGCTTGCTGGACCTCTTCTTTTCAGACCACCACTGCTGTCATTGGTGGTTAATTCTGAAGGAATTAATTCTGAGGTGGGTTGATAAGGAGTCTGGGGCCCTCCTTACACAAATGTTTTATTTTTTTACATTCCTTCACCTTAATTACATAAGATGGTTTTTTTCTTAAGATCTGAGTTGTTATGGCAACAATCTAATTTACCTAAGACCAACTTTATTCAAGCCCAGAATGAATGATTACACAACAAAACAACTCACCTTGCTCAATGGTATGTTTTTCCTTAAGCTCTGTACTAATGATTATATTCTTTGGAACTCTGCATTCAAATGGGTCTATCTTTCCTTTTCTCCTTTGCCTTTCACTTCTCTTCTTTTCACAGCTATTTGTAAGGCCTCCTCAGACAAACATTTTGCCTTTTTGCATTTCTTTTTCTTGGGGATGATCTTGATCCCTGCCTCCTGTACAATGTCCATCCATAGTTCTTCAGGCGCTCTGTCTATCAGATCTAATCCCTTAAATCTACTTCTCACTTCCACTGTATAATCATAAGGGATTTGATTTAGGTCATACCTGAGTGGTCTAGTGGTTTTCCCTACTTTCTTCAATTTAAGTCTGAATTTGGCAATAAGGACCTCATGATCTGAGCCACAGTCAGCTCCCAGTTTTGTTTTTGCTGATTGTATAGAGCTTCTCCATCTTTGGCTGCAAAGAATGTAATCAATCTGCTTTCGGTATTGACCATCTGGTGATGTCCATGTGTAGAGTCTTCTCTTATGTTGTTGGAAGAGGGTGCTTGCAAACTCTATTAGCCTTTGTCCTGCTTCGTTTTGTACTCCAAGACCAAATTATATCAAGAATAGAAAGGAGAGATAAAGCCTTCCTCGTGATCAATGCAAAGAAATAAGGAAAACAATAGAATGGGAAAGACTAGAGATCTCTTGAAGAAAATTAGAGATACCAAGGGAATATTTCATGCAAAGATGGGCACAATAAAGGACAGAAATTGTATGGACCTAACAGAAGCAGAAGATATTAAGAAGAGGGGGCAAGAATACACAGAAGAACTATATTTAAAAGGTTCTTTATGACTCAAATAATCACGATGGTGTGATCACTCAACTAGAGCCAGCCATCTTGGAATGCTAAGTCAAGTGGGCATTAGGAAGCATCACTATGAACAAAGCTAGAGGAGGTGATAGAATTCCAGTTGAGCTATTTCAAATCCTAAAAATCAATGCCGTGAAAGTGCTGCACTCAATATGCCAGCAAATTTGGAAAACTCAGCAGTGGCCACAGGACTGGAAAAGGTCAGTTTTCATTCCAATCCCAAAGAAAGGCAAGGCCAAAGAATGCTCTAACTACTGCACCATTGCACTCATCTCACAGACTAGCAAAGTAATGCTCAAAATTCTCCAAGCCAGGTTTCAACAGTACATGAACCGTGAATTCCAGATGTTCAAGCTGGTTTTAGAAAAGGCAGAGGAACCAGAGATCAATTGCCAACATCCGTTGGATCATGGAAAAAGCGAGAGTTCCAGAAAAACATCTACTTCTGCTTTATTGACTATGCCAAAGCCTTTGACTGTGTGGATCACAACAAACTGGAAAATTCTGAAAGAGATGGGAATACCAAACCACATGCCCTGCCTCTTGAGAAATCTGTATGCAGGTCAAGAAGCAACAGTTAGAACTGGACATGGAACAACAGACTGGGTCCAAATAGGAAAAGGAGTACATCAAGGCTGTATATTGTCACCCTGCTTATTTAACTTGTATGCAGAGTATTTGATGAGAAACACTGGGCTGGATGAAGCACAAGCTGGAATCAAGATTACTGGAAAAATATCAATAATCTCAGATATGCAGATGACACCACCCTTATGGCAGAAAGCAAAGAAGAGCTAAAGAGCCTCTTGATGAAAGTGAAAAAGGAGAGTGAAAACGTTGGCTTAAAGCTCAACATTCAGAAAACTAAGATCATGGCATCTGGTCCCATTACTTCCTGGCAAATAGATGGGGAAACAGTGACAGACCTTATTTTGGGGAGTGGCAAAATCACTGCAGATGGTGACTGCAGCCATGAAATTAAAAGACGCTTCTTCCCTGGAAGGAAAGCTATGACCAACCTAGATAGCATATTAAAAAGCAAAGACATTACTTTGCCAACAAAGGTCCATCTAGTTAAAGCTATGGTTTTTCCAGTAGTCATGTACGGATGTGAAAGTTGGACTATAAAGAAAGCTGAGTGCTGAAGAAGTGATGCTTTTGAACTGTGGTGTTGGAGAAGACTCTTGAGAGTCCCTTGGACTGCAAGGAGATCCAGCCAGTCCATCCTAAAGGAAATCAGTCCTGAATATTCATTGGAAGGACTGATGTTGAAGCTCAAACTCCAATACTTTGGCCACCCGATACGAAGAACTGACTCACTGGAAAAGACCCTGATGCTGGGAAAGATTGAAGGCAAAGAGAAGGGGACGACAGAGGATAAGATGGTTGGATGGCATCACCGATTCAGTGGACATGAGTTTGAGTAAGCTCTGGGAGTTGGTGATGGACAGGGAAGCCTGGAATGCTGCAGTCCATGGGGTTGCAAAGAGTGGGACACTGAGCTGAACTAAACTGAATGATTATATAACAACAATGTTTCTTGCTTGAGGACAGTTTCTCCTTCTTACCAGGAACCTTCTAACTAATCATATTATTTTAAATCTTATATTGTGGGAGTGGGCCTGATAAGACCTTTCTATTGTTAGCAACCAGCTGAAGAAGTATATAAGGTCTTGATAAGACTGAGTGGGACACTCTGCCTCCTTCTGATGTCTGTATCAGAAGCTTACTCTATCCCTTTTTCACTGTAATAAAACTCTGCTACACAAAAGCTCTGAGTGATCAAGCCTCATCTCTGGTCCAGAAGCTAAATTCTCTTCTTCAGAGATCATGAATCTGACATGGTTCAAGGTAAGCTATCAGTATTACGACTTGTAACTGGTTACATTCAGTGGCTGCTTCACTGACCTCAGCCTCCGTCTTCTCTAAGTGCTTCAAGGTTGTGTACACCTCATACACTGAGTTTGAGGGACAGGACTGATATATATCCTTCACAATCCCCACTGCTGCCCAACCCCCAAATTTCAAATTCTGGTTAAACTGCACTTTACAACCAGCTGACTGTACAATACGCTATTGTACAATCTGTTGTCATTTATAACAACTGAAGTTAATTATCTCTTATACTGATTACCAATTTTCAAAGAAAAGCATCACAAGAAACCTATCTGAGCATGATTTAATAATTCTAGAATAATAGTTCTTACTGTGCCTTGGGATCATCATATGAACAATTACCAAAGGTAGCCAATAGTAATTTCCAAGTGACGTGATACAGTAAAAACAGTGATAATTTCTTTCACCCCTGGTTGCTTTTCTTTAGCCTGACTCTTGCCCCCCCTAGCATTGCATTTATGTACCCACTACCATCAGGATGACTAGAATTCTTCAAAACACCACATAGATGTATCTTTCCCAGTCTCCTTATCCTTTCCCACCTAGGGCCCTCAATCAAATGCCTACAACTTTGTTTCTGTCTTCTCTCAGTCTTTTAAGGGGACTCATCTGTTAACTGGTAATAATTATGGCTGACTGTGGCTTATGAGAGTGACTCTGAAGTCATCCTTCCCATGGTGAGTCGTATTTTCACCAAGGTTTCTTGCAGACACAGTGATTAAACACAAAAGGAACTGATTTCTGAAGCGGGGAACTTCAGATACCACACCTATGTGTGGTACAAGGGCTGTGAGGCTGACTTTAGAACAAAACTACAAGTGTGTTATGGAGATGCTTATAAGGGGGAAAAAAAGAGGCTATCAATATTCCTATTTTGGAAAACATTCTAGGAAGGCACTCTACTGAGAATTCACCTCAGAATGTGTTCCAGTCTCTTCTGTCTGAACTTGAGGACCACCAAACTGCCTGCAAACAAGCAAGTGTGAGAAATACCTAATGTGCATAAGCTGCAAAGAACACTGGTTTTACCACTGTTACCTATTATACTGACAACTAAGAATGTTTAAAGGACACCCATGTTGACCCATACTTGTCTTCCAGCAATGTCAGTCCCTGGGGGATACAGCTATGGGTCCAACCCCCCTGGGATTACTGCTGTCCTCTGTGGAGATTCTGTTCTGACAGATGCTCATGATCATTTCAGCAGCACTCCCTCTTGGACTTCAGTACACTACCTGTACAACACTCTGCTGGTGACAAACACCACTGATGCACTCTTACAAAAACTTCTCTAATTTTTTAACGTAATAACATTTTCCTATAATATTTATACTTCTTTTACGCACAAGTCTTTTAAAATCATATGCAACATATAATTGCCAAGTTCCACCTTGATGAGAGTGTAGGACCGTCTCCGTACACACTGGGCCAGACACTAAGCTCAGTGATGAGTCTACTTCAGAGTTGTGAGCAGGAAAAGGTACTTAGAGGCAATTCTCTGGTGGTCCAGTGTTAGGACTCCGTTCTCTCATTGCCGAGGGTCCTGGTAGGGGAACTAAAAGTCCCACAAGCTGTGCGGTGAAGCCAAAAGAAAAAGATACACAGCATAAACCTTTTGAATCTGATGGTTCTGTAAAACATGGCACCACTGGTTTTCTGCCTCTGCAACCAGGACTGGTCCTCACCGTGTTGTTCTTACTCCTTGCCTGGTTTTAGCAGGGTATATGCAGACTCCCTTTTTCTCTGAGGCAGAGTCTCCTATGTCTCCACCATGTGAAAGTGGTGAGCCAAGACCCCTACAAAGTTTTAAGCCCTCAAAGCTTATCATTTCACTGACAGGAATAGTCCAAATAATCTGGTCAATTAAGTCAACTTTTATTTTGGCATCAGTATTATAAAACATTCCCATACTACAATTGAGAACACAAATTCTGAGAACAGAGCACTGGATTCAGACAAATAACTCTTCAGTAATCATTAAACACTTTATAAATATCACAGGGACAGTGGGGAAGGGGAAGAAGAGACTCAGCAGAATTCTCAAAGGACGACAAGAACAGTATCATTTCAATTCAATATATAGCAACCCAAGATTTCTACTACTTTATCTACTTATCTACTAGAAAAAATATTAATATTTATATTTGCTGCTTCTCATGAGTGATATCCAAGGAATATCTACAGACAACACTTTATAGGGATACTGCTTAATTCTAGATAATTCAATTAAGTAGTACTGCTTAAATTGTCTCTTTGAAGGAGATCAGTGAAAATAATCATTTGGGACAGGTATAGGACACATATCAATGGGTTCCATTAATGATAGTTAAAACCATTTTAACATCTCTGAAAATATTAAATTCAAGAATTTTAAAACAATTCCTATACAGTATTTATTATTAAGCAGTCTACTTGAAATGGAAAATGAAATAATGTTCACTTTGGAGATTCAAGGTAAATAATAACTTATAGAGAAATCAGCCTCCCAACTTTTAATATTAGAAATAATAAAGATAATCAACTTATATCAAAATATTAAATAAGAGTAAATGGTGAAAATTTTTAAGATGTAGTTTTAGCAAAAAGAAGAGAGAGGGTGGAACTTCCAACAGAAATATTTAATAAATATTATAATGGGGTGCTAACATTGTTAACATTAGGAAATGAGTAATAATTGATGGATAAGAATGTTTTTATTGGTAGTTATATCCTCAGTTATTTAAATATTTCCACTATAAATCTAAGAACTTGTGATTGAATATACAGAAAAGCACCAAGTATGTGCCATTTATGAGAGCAAAGCAAGACATCAAATGAGATTTCTGAAGTTACAGTCTCATTTCCAGGCTTGTGCAGCACACTCATCTTTTTTCAACTGTTCAATAAAAAAAAAAAAAAGAATCAAGGAAATTGTTACAACTACAGGCCAGAAACAAGTGCTAGTAGTCATTCCATATTTGCCTTACTCTAAAAACAATGCTGTCTCCCAAGTGAAATCAGTATTCTCCTTGTACCTCTCTGTACATCAAAACGGACATCTACTAAAAGATAAAGTATTTACCAAAACATATTTTAATTGGGTTTTTAACTGTCAAAATTGACACCAAAGTTAGGAGGGTGTAACTATCATCCACACCTGAAAGCTGTGGTTCATAGAATTATAATTTGAGCTCCTATGACTTCAGATTTTTCTTAGGGGAAAAAAAGAACTGATAAGTTTCCTGCTCCTGACTCAGAAGGATCCTGAAAAATTAAAAAACAATGAAATTAAATAGCCACTGAAATGTCAACAGTCTTAACATTACCTAGTATGAAATAGATGTGTAGGTGTATCAACCTGTTAAGCACACTGACATTGTGCTTATTGCACTGTGTTGCACAGGACATCAAGCTTTATGGTACCTGCCATTCAGTCAGTCTTCTACTAAGGAAGGAAACTAAATGTCTTCAGTTAAAAAAAAAAAAAAAATCAGCCTATATATATTCTGACTGTGATAGATATATGACCCAAAAGCCGGTCACAGGGACAGTCCAAATATGATGATATTTAACCAAACTAACCTGCCACTCCTTCCCTGGAAGTCTTTTTGGTATCTGGCAGCATATATCTTCTGTGGGTTATGGCAGAAAGTGAAGAAGAACTAAAGAGCCTCTTGATGAAAGTGAGAGGAGAGTGAAAAGGCTGGTTTAAAATTCAACATTCAAAAAACCAAGATCATGGCATCCGGTCCCATCACTTCATGGCAAATAGATGGGGAAACAATGAAAACAGTGACAGACTATTTTTGGGAGCGGCAAAATCACTGCAGATGGTGACTGCAGCCATGAAATTAAAAGACTCTTGCTCCTTGGAAGAAAAGCTATGACCAACCTAGACAGCATATTGAAAAGCAGAGACATTACTTTGCTGACAAAGATCCATCTAGTCAAAGCTATGGTTTTTCCAGTAGTCATGTATGGATGTGAGAGTTGGATTATAAAGAAAGCTGAGCGCCAAAGAATTGATGCTTTTGAACTATGGTGTTGGAGAAGACTCTTGAGAGTCCCTTAGACTGCAAGGAGATCCAACCAGTCCATCCTAAAGGAAATCAGTCCTGAGTATTCATGGGAAGGACTGATGCTGAAGCTGAAACTTCAATACTTTGGCCACCTGATGGCAAGAACTGACTCATTGGAAAAGACCCTGATGCTGGGAAAGATTGAAGGTGGGAGGAGAAGGGGACGACAGAGGATGAGATGATTGGATTGCATCACCGACTCAATGAACATGAGTTTGAGCTGGCTCCAGGAGTTGGTGGACAGGGAAGCCTGAGTGTGCTGCAGTCCATGGGGTCGCAAAGAGTCAGACACGACTGAGCAGCTGAACTGACTGTGACTCTTGATTGTTGCATCAAGGCCAGGTTCCGGTCTCCTCACTGGACCAGACTGAAGCAACCACTAAAAGCTTCCACTCTGGTTAGTGAGTATTTCTGTTACTATCTACCCAAGATGATTAGATGGAATTTCTTTTCAATTGACAGAAAAGATAAAGTTATTTCATAGTCTGACTTCAAGATCTCTAGACTCTAACTCTATGCTATAATCTCAGCTACAGGAGCCCTGGTCTATCTCACCTTGCCAAAGGTCTCCTATGTAGATGCCTATAACACTGATCAGTTCTGTAAACAGAAATGAACGGAAAATAGAAGGGATCCCACATGTCTTGGGAAGACAAGTGTTTCTCAAAACAAAAGTTATCCTAAAGTATGGTGTTGATCACAACAGAGTTCCTAGATGTCCACAGGTCTGCAGCAGGGGTTGGCAAACTGCAGGCTATATCCAACCAACTGATTGTTTCTGTAAATAAAGTTTGATTGGAATGCAGCCATACCCATTTTTTTATGTATTATTTATGGCTGCTTTCCGGCTACAGCATCAAGTTGAGCGGTTATAGCAAAGAATATGTAGACTATAAAATTCAAGTGTTTATTATCTCTTTTAGAAAAAGTTAGCCAAGCCCTGATCTACATCATGTTGGTATAACCCCTTGGAAATGAAGGACAGCTTGTTGCCCCAAGCATCTTCTAACACTTTACAGATGACACATATCCTGTGTTTGGGTGTCCTACATTTACACTCTAACTGAGCAAACCAAAAAGCTGCCAGTTGTGAGCAGAACCTGGAGCAGCTTTCTAAGTGGGACAGGTGACAAATGTACAGCTCAGCTGCTCAGGCTAGCCTGTGACCCTAGGGCATTGAGTTGCTGCTTATAACTTGAGGCATGTCCCAGTACGACCACAGAGCACACCCCTGGGATTCTAGAGCAGGGCCAACCTACTTTAGGCAGGTACCATTTTTTCAGGAAATAGCTCCTGGCTGGCCACTAGGGTCTGACAGACAGCAAATGTCTGACACCAAGGGAAACCAGGTGAGCATATCGTTAACCCATTTTGAATAGTGTTACCTGACCTACCACATCACCAATAGCATGGTTTCGATCCATGATCTAGTATTTAGACACAGAACTGGGCTTTTGGAGGTCTCAAAGGCACAGAACATTCAAATGGGATAATCACAACCCTTCCTCAGTAGGCTTCTCCCTCACCCAGGGTTATGTCTTCTTGGAGGTGGTCTTTCCACATCAGCTGACAAATTTGAGAGACCTGAGCTTGGTTCATCTGTGACAGTACTAGCCAAAAGTACTAGCTTAAGCATTACAGTCCCTTCAGGAATGGTACTGAGGCATAATACAGAAAAGACATATCCTGATATGGCAGATTTTCAAGCAGTTCCTTTAACTGTTCATTATGTCATTCAGTAGAGGAAGCCTCAGGTCAGTTTTTTATCAACTGTCAGACAGTGACTAATGGTTTACCCAGATGATTATACCTGAAATAAGCAAAAATGAAAAAAATGCTGACAAGGAGATTTGAGAAAGGATAATGTAGAAGCCCGCCCCACCTCCCTTCTCCCAAAAGGAAACAAATTTGAGTCCCATATGAATTCTTACTGGAGTGCCCACAGCTGCAGCAAAGTCTTAGTAATCATGTGGTTAGGACTGTGTCTGCATCTTTCCTCCCCAGTGTGATGCTTGCTCAGTGGGCTTATGAGTGACTCCAGTGCAGTGATAGATGCATGCACTATCTACATAAGTCAGTGGCTACAGAAGTTAGTGGACCATTATGAGAATAGATACATGTTTATGGATGGCTGAGCCCCTTTGCTGTTCACCTGAAAATGTCACAACATTGTTAATCGGCTATACTCCAATATAAAATAAAAAGCTGAAAAAAACCAACAAAAAAAACCAGCTAATGGCCCTTCCTTACCTGAGGCCTATGTGGCTATTCACCACTGGCTAGCATCCACTTTGTGGGCAATATTGACCAATTCTAAGAAGCTGATTTGTTATCATACCTTGAGGGAACCAGTTAGTTACCTAATGCCATGCTAACTATACTGGAACCGTCCCATTATTGAAGGGACAAAGCTCCGTCCTCATTGGAATTGATATTTATTCTGGATTTGGACTGGCCCACGCTGTCTTTTGCACTCTTGACAACACTACCCTATGTGTATCACCACTATCGTATTATATAGAAAGCCTCCAAGGACCCACTTCTCAGAGAAAGAAGTATCAGAAGTATCCTGATGTAAAAAGGATGCTCTGGACTCATCCAGGTACCTATCATCAACAAAAAATGGGCCTATAAGATGATGAAAGAGATCGTTAAGTGCTGAGACTCAACATCAGTTATGGGTACCATCTTGCAAGGTCAGGTGCTATCTTTTTAGGATTATGGTATTATGTGTTCTGCTTGGCCGGTATATGTAGCAATAGCAAAATATAGTATTATCTCTCCAACAGCCAAAAGTCACAGGTCTAAGAAACAAGAGGTAGAAATATGAATGGCCTTTCTCATAATCTATTTTTAAAAATTGTGTTCCTAGACCTATGACTCAAACTCTGCTGCCCAAATGGCATAATGTAAAACACATTAAAATTGGTAATAATATCTAGATGGTTGGGGAAAGGGAATTTTATCTTTTTCCTCATGATGGTCTAGATTTTTCACATTTTCTAGAAAGACTGTATTATTTTATATTCAAACATAATTACTAAAGGGGAAAAAAAAAAACCCCATAGCTCCAGAAGCAGATTTTCATTGAAAATGGCACATAAGTAAAGCAAGGAGTTGAGATGAATGCAAGGAGTTCCTAACAAATTAGAAGAACTGCTTTCCCTTGTCTTTGATAATGGTTACTATGTAGCACTCCAGAGAAGTCACAGAGACATTTGAAATCTGACTAAGCCTCAGTTTCCTTATTTGTAAAATGAGATATAACTCTGTATCTCATAAAGTGTATGAAAGAACACCATAAATTATAATATCTCTGAGTCATTACTATCCATGGTAGGTGCCAGTCTATCTGCTCAGTGCTTTTAGAAACAAAAACAAGGATAAAAGTTAGTTACCTTTGGGTTAAAATATCTACAAGACTGTGGTTGGGAGCCTCCAAACAGGGCTATGCGGTAGTCATGTTTCTTCCTCCTGGGCCTTGTGCCTTCTACCAGTTCTTCTCGATCCTCTGGAGAAAGGAGATGATACCTCATGCCACCTGTAGAAAAATACATGGCAACTCTTCAAGAACTTCAGGCACTTTAATACTCACTTTGAAAAGGAAACAAACAAAGCAGTGCTCTTATGTCTGTAACTGTTTTTTTTTTTTTTTCCTATCATCTCTCTAACATTTATGGAAAGAGTGAGGGGGAATGAGACAGGAGAAATGTATAATAATCTGAGTGCTAATCAATTTATCATTCTCCATCATCACCATTAATGCTAAGATTGTCCTACCCACTTAGTAAATATCAGTGAATCATCCGGCTTTTCAAGCAATAGCAGCCATAATATTAATTATTGAAATTCAGATCTCCTAACCCAGCAGTTCTCAATCTTCACTGTACATTAGAGTCACCTAGAAAATCTCAGAAACTTTCGCTGGGGCCTGCCTCAGCACAGTTAAATCGAAACCTCTGGTGGAAGGGTGGAGGCACTGGTAATGCCCCTTATATGTGGTTAAAAGATCAGCAACTTCATTATCTGGGAACTTGTTAGAAATACTGAATCCCAGAGCTACTGAATTAGAATCTGCATATTTAACAAAATCTGAAAGTAACTCAGATGCACATAAAACTTGGAGAAGTACTTACTGCTTAGATGATCCTAAAATGCAATGAGGATTCATAACTATTGTGATCTAAAATCTTACTTTCAGCAATTACTTAATTTTGCCAAGTCAAGGGACACTCAACAATTAGACTGCACTGCCAATGCAGAGGGACCAGGTTCCATTCCTCATCTGGGAACTAGATCCCACATGCAGCAACTAAGACCCAGTGCAGTCAAAAAAATAAGTAAATGTTAAACGAAAAAGACAATGACAAACTAGAAAAGAATTTATAAACCATATAAAAGATACTCAATAATATTAAGATGATCAAATAACAGAAAGCTAGATCATGTATCTGAACAAAGTTCATAGAAAAAGAACTAATTACAAATAACTCTGAAACATATGAAAAGATGCTCATGTGCTCTAGTCAGAGAAATACACATTAAAATCAAACTTTCTCATACATCAGACTGCATAAGATCAAACTATCTGGAACACAGGGTATGATAAAGGAAGCAGCAATCTCCTAACACTGCTGGTGGAGACGTGGATGAGTGCAAATTATCTGTGAAATTATTATTTCATACCTTTTAGCCAGCAATTTCCCCCTTTAGAATTTTATCAACCTAAAGCTCACTGTCAGGGAAGTGGTTAAAAATTATGGTTAGCCACACAATAGAATACTAAATATGGTTATTGAGATGAACAAGGAAGGGTAATATGTACACACAGGATGAATTCCAAGAAATAATGTGGAATGAAAAAAAGCAAGATGGGAAAATTCCCTGGTTGGGGAACCAAGGTCCTACTAGCTGACAGGAAGGAAGGCAAGGGAGAAAGAAAGACATAGAAGAGTACACAGAGTGTGACATTATTTATTTTGAAAATTCATATCTTTATTTATATATATTTATACATAATTTATACAAGCATTTGTCAATAAATGACTGTGTATGCACAGACTCAAGACTTCTTGTAGAAGGATATACAAGATAATAATGGTTACCTCCAGTGAGACTTTTCACTATCTACCCTTGAACTGTGTATGATGTACAGTATTATTGGTCCAAAAATAAAATAATGTAAGCAATTTTCAAAACATGCAGAAAACACTTCTGTTTATGATGCTGTGTTGGGCTTTTATAAGAGGAATATAGAGAGAAGACAGTTTTGGATAACAGGTTGTGAATGAATGAAAATCAGTGTCAATATTTCTAGCATTTCTTTCCACTTTAGAGCATTAGTAGATGCACTGTGCATTAGAACAGCTGGCACACTCAGCAGCCAAGACTCAGATGCCTACTCTCAGTCAGGGGTCCACAAACCTGCTCCAGAGGGCCAGACAGCAAATATTCTGGGCTCTGTTAAGTCACATTTGGTTTCTGTCATGTATTTTTGATTTGTTTTTTCACAATCCTTTACAACTGTAAAAAACCACTTTTCCTCATCCCCTCCTCTCCCACTCTAGCTGTAAGACTGTAGTTCTTAAAAGTGTAGCTCCCTGACCAGCAGCATCACTTGGAAACTTGTTAGAAATCCCAATTATTGAATGCTACTCCAGAACAGATCTTGTGGGGTTTGAGAGCCACTGCTCTAGGAGGGCTCCACACAGGGCAGATGTGTCCTGTGGAATCTATAAACACAATTCACCCAACAAGAGAACACAGGCAGTGGGGAAGGAGAGATTCAGGAGGGGAAGGTCCCAGGCAACAGGCCATGGGTGCAACTGTACAACAGTTGCCGACTGTGGACAACTGTGTCCACCCCTGGAGGAAGCACAAACTGTGGCTCCTTCACTGATGGGCTGTTTCTCTCCCAGGACAGGGCTGAGGACAAGCTCTCTGGGACCTTTCCCTGAGAAGCCCCTTGCTCCTTAGGTGTATTCCTTTGGAAGTTAGTCCTTTGACAGGCAGGTACTGTCATTTGAAGATTCTGAGTAAGAACTTGGTCTGACCCTTTGTGGTGGCTTTGACTATGATCTTCATTTTAGGACTCATTTTCTTTAGTTGTACATTCTCTCAGTTTAGTTTTAGTCTACATTCCTATCATCTTTTGTTTTTCTTCTACTCTCAGAAGGCAGCCTCTAGGTCAGATGGTAGGAAGGTAACTGGCAGTCTAAGGAAGGGAGGCCTTCTCTCCACTGAGCTTTATTCAGGCTTCAAAGCTGCGTGTGCCTAGTCAAGGAATTTTAGAACTGTTCTTTATTAGAACAAGACAAAACAAAGAAAAAAAGGAAACGTAGCAAAGATTCCTGCTCAAGAGCCTAACCCCACACTTGGCTGGATTTCTGGAATAATGCCAATATTCTAAGTCAATTCAGAATCCACATAAGAACTAAACACTATACTTCATTTAGACTGGCTAATTTATCTTCAACAGCTTAATCCATGTGTGAATAAACAAATGCAAGTCTCCACCCAGTGAAACCAGAAATATGACACAGCATGCAAATAGGGCTATAACAAAAAATCCAATATTAACACGTACGAAATCCACATAATGAAAGCACTAATCTAAAGGTGTCTTCTTGGTCTTGATTTTCTTTCACCTCCCTGTACTTAAAGAAACTAGGTACTACCTCTAATCTACTTCTTTAAACTCCCTACACCTTGGTTTTAAAGATAGCAGCCTGGGTGAACTCTCCTTTTCCAGTTCTTTTCCCATCACCTCTTAAGGGATATGTTCTTGATTCATACCCTTTTTTCCCCTCGACACCTTAACTAGAACCAAAAGATATTATACCATGTACTGTTTTATGCTATTGCCACTCACGAAAAAGGTTTATTACTAGATATTCATCTCAGATATTTTTAGTAAATACAGAGCATTCCACTGTATGGATATATCATAATACTTTCCCAAACTAGGGGACAGTATTGGGTCAATTTACCCTAAAACCATATTATTATTAACTAGTAGCCATGTGATAAGTCTAACAGAAATTTTACTTTACTTCCAAATCAAGGGAAAGTGATACTATTTAATAATCAGGTGAGTGCCTAAAGCCTGTGCTCTGCAACAAGAGATGCCACCACAATGAGAAGCCCATGTGTTACAACTAGGGTAGTCCTTGTTCGTCACACCTACAGAAAGCCTGCACACAGCAATGAAGACACTGTTCAGCCGAAAAGAAAAAAAACAGATGAAAGAAGAAATAGTGAACTGGAATATAGATTTGAAGAAATCACCCCAAGCGCAACGAAAAGCTTAGAAATTATGGAGTGGAGAACTGACAACCTTTTTAATTAAAATTCCCGAGGAAGTTGACACCATTGGAAGAGAAAATGGCTGAGAATTTTCCAAACTTGATGAAAAAACATGGATGCCTCAGACTCGGGAAAATGAACAAACACTAAGCAGGATAGACACAAACAAATGTCCAGCTATATTTGATGCTAAACATCAAAACCAACAGAAACCCCTTTAAAAAGCCACAGGCAAAAAAATTCACATTGTCTACAAAGAAGGACAACTACATTGACAGGAGACATCAATAGTAACGATGGAGGTGGGGTGGAATATCTTCAAAGTATTGAGGGAAAATATATTCAACCTAGAATTACATGCCCAGTTCACCTTTAAGGATAGAGTAAAAGAAAAAAAATTCTTTTACATAACCAATAACTGAAACAGTTTAAAATCAATAGACTGTCAGTGTATGAACTTTATAAAGGATGCTCTTCAGGAATATAGGAAGAAGGTCTAAGATACAAGAAGAAATGGTGTGCAAAGAGATGGACAAATATGGATAAATTTAAATACTATTAAAAAAAATTAAGTCCCTTTTGAAAAGTTAAAAAAAAACCACCAAAATACAGAACAAAAAACATTTAGTGTTTGCATTATTCTTCTTTATAGATTTAGGTACAGCTTAAATACATATACTGAATTTTAAAATAGCACTATAGCAATACTTGTCAAAATCCTCAAACTCTCAGAAAAAAAGCAGTAACTTTTATCAGTAGTATCCACTAGAAATAAGTTTAAAATTCAGGAAAACAAAAGTAATTTCTTAATTATAGACATCTCCTACCTACTCCACTCATATCCAACTACATACCCCAACACATGTACCCAACTAATGTCAAAAGCCAGGTCCATGGCTCTAGGTGAGAACTAAAGGTATTCCCATCAGTGTAAGGGAAAGATAAGGCTAATATTTATCACCACCATAGTTAATTGAACACTGTTCAATTAAAAACTTATTCAATGCAATTAGGCAATATAACAAAAGAAAAAAGTATAAATATTAAGGGGGAAAACTAAAATCATTATTTGCAGATCATGAATTATGTCCCTAGAAAAAAGAAATCCACTGAAATTAAAAAAAAAAGATTAATAATGACTAATTAAAGAAAAAAAATACAACCACAATAGCAACAACAAAAATATCTGAAAATTTTTTTTCAAGAAATATAGAATGTAAGAAAATTACAAGTTCTCTAGGGACACACAACAATTTAAATGAAGTACAACAATATTTAAAGGCTTCCCTGGTGGCTCAGATGGTAAAATATCTGCCTGCAATGCAAAGATGAATCATTCAACAATAATACTGGGTTAGAATCTTGCCAAACATTTAGGAGGGAAAATAAAGCTAGGCTCTTATTTATTCTGGGTGGCATGAGATTATTTCATATGTAATCAATCTCAGTTGCATATAAGGTTTAGAAATTAAGGAAAAAAAAAAAAAAAAGAAATCCATAAATGCACAAAAGGAAAATTTAGGAAATTTTTAAAAATCATCTTGGACCAAGAAAGGCCCTTCCAAACATATTTCTAAAGCTGGATATATAGGAAAAGACTGATTAAGATTTATCAATAGAAAAACAACTTGAGATTACACTTGCCATTTCAAGGCGTTTTCTTTCCTCTTTCTTGAAAGCCTCTCTTCAAAAACAAGGAAAGAAGAAGCACACAAACTCTGCCTCTGATAGTGCCTGAAGATTTGCAACTCCCAAAACAGTTAATGAAGACAGCTAGCAGACAGAATGTTAAACCTGAATAGTTATGGCAAGAGACACCAATGAGAAGCAAGCCAAATGACCCTGCAGAACCCTGGAATGATACAGAGTACCCCAAAAGCTGGAGAGGGGATGAAATCAAGAGAACTCTAAAATTCTAAAATAAATGACCGCTGAATTGCCAGGTCCCCTTTCCCTACTTCAGTCAGATACCTATGCTTTTCCCACTATAGGAGACAGGAAGGGTTGGTCTTTGGAGATTCTGAATCAGAGATGTCCAGATTCAGGGAATCACACAGAAAAGGGTGTAAAACTGAAAACAAGGATTAAGTGAAAGCCTTCAAGTCAAAATGCTCCCCCATTCAGTCAGTTCCCAAATGCCTCCAACCCAACTACCTGAGAAAATAACTACAGATAATGACCTTTGGGGGTCCCCAATTTAAAAACTGGCTATCCTGATTATCCTACAGTTTAGCCCAATAAATGAGAAAACCACTCACATACATAGTACTATCAATTTTATAATAACACACTCTTATAAATATGATTCACAGATGATATGAAATATTTGTTTTCAACAACAAAAAGAAAAAAAACACCAAAGGCAATGCAGAAAAAAAGAAAAAAGGAAGGCAATACAGGAAATGCAGGCAAGATAAGAAAACATTAAAGGCATTATAATGCTACTCTGGAATAAGATATTATAGCCATGAAATAAGAAGAGAATAAAACACAGAAATACAAAATAACTGAAATAAAAGTGCTAAAAGAAAAATTAAGGCTATTTCCAAGAAAATAGAAAAGGCAAAGATAGATAGGAGAGTCAAGAAAAGATTACAGACTCAATCCCTAAAAAATCACAATACCAGCAATAAAGAACTGAGAAATCTGTGGCTGAATAGAGAATGCCAGTATGATAACTAAAAAAAGATGAAAACCAAGGTACATTACTGTGAACCTTCAAAATACCAGGGATTAAAAGAAAATAAAGTGTTACATGCTTACAAGGAGGCATACTAAATAAACTGGCATCAGACTTCTCAAAAGTAACACTGGAAGCTAGTAAACAATGGAAAATGCCTTAAAATTCTAACTAGAAATGATTTTTCAACATAATTCTATACCCAGTTTAACTATCCTTCAACATCTTATGATAAAATAAAGATATGATTTGTCAAATTTCCAAATATTTACTGATCATATACTCTTTCTCCGGAAGCTCTTAAGGATATGTCCAATCAAACAGAATTTAGGAAGGTGAAGACCTGAGTTTGAGGAAAATAGTGAAATCTAACTTAGGAAAAGAGTGAAAGAACATCCCAGGATGGCAGAGAAGTCCCAGGACGACAATTGTGCCTTAAGTTTATACCTACAATGCAAACACTTCATACTGGAACAGGCAGAAAGAAGGCTCTATGAACAGTGTTGCCAAAGAAAGAAAAGCAACAGATTAATTGTACAATTTTATTAAGTGGCATTGTTACAGAGGGGTTGGAACTCAAGTCTGCAAGTCAAGAAAAATTAAGTGAATCAAAAAAGAATGTGGCAAAAAATGTGCTCCAGGTGCAACAAACCAACATTTTTCTTCAAAAAAGAAAATGTGATCACAGTACACTACTTGGCTCAATTATTTTAAAAAGGAAATAAAACACATAAAATGAAAGTTTCTGTACATGAAAGGAGACAAAGTCTAATTTTTTACCTTCTATCCCAGGTGTTTCTATAAAATAACGGATGAGGCTAAGTTCCTTCCAGATAGACAGTTGAGAATCCCAATAGATTAACTATACAGAAGGGCTAAATCTCAAGTGTTTCTCCCTTGCTGCCCCATCTGATCCAATCTAAGGGTTTTAAGTCCATGAGAAACTGGCTAGATGACCAGGTTGTAAATGGTTATTAAGGAAACTTACTTATCACCATCTTAAGGCATTCGGGATTGTCTTGAATAAGTGGTTCGGCTTGTACTGTTTTACTTAAGAAATTCTTTGAGATAAGAGGAAATCTGACTTTAGCAAGGATGTCAACCATAAAAGGCTGGCGATTAGGTTCATCATATTTCAACCACCTGACTGCAGCATCATAAACCTGAGGGGAGAAAAACAGCAGGGAAAAATTTTCAGATGGCAGCAGCACTTCCAATTACCTATGTTTACTCTCCCAGTGAAGGGAAAGAATCTCATTAAGACATAACTGCTTACCCCAAATATCTTATTCAGATACTTGTTTTCATCCCCAAATACCCATCTTTACTTCAGAACAGTTTACACAATGCTCTAGTGATTCTTCTAGGTAATATGCTTTATAGAACTTATTACTACTGCATAATGTAACGATAAGGAGGATGTGGAATACATATTTTTAAATTGCTTTTAAACAAAATATAACTTCTGTTTTGGAAGGATATATGATATACATTTCCCACTGAAAAAAATCTATTGATCAATGCTAGTTTCAATATTTGCTTATATGGTACCAGGAAAATGTGTTATTTCCTTGGAGGCCTTCTACCCCAAGAGATATGAAGGTCATCTAAGATTTTGTTTCAATCTAATATTCCTGAATTATGAACTGATAGACCTATGTGCTTTCCACAAACTTTATGATATAAAAATTCTATACATATAAAAGGAAATTAGAGTATTTATGTAAGAATTGCTTTCTAAAATAAATAATTCCTTTAACTACCAAAAAAGTGCCAAGTTTATTAACATAATTTGATCTACAAATCACTAGTTTAAACACACTGAAAAAAGTCTATTATTTCCTATACCACACACTTTTAGGTCATATTAATAAGGCCTAAATTTAATTTCCCCCTGAGTCAGTTTAATTTGTTAAAGGAATTAGCCTTTTATTTTTAAATAAGTTCTTTATTGGGATAGTTTTTGATTTACAGAAAAACTGGAAAGATAGTGTAGAGAGTTCCCATATACCCTGCACTTAGATGTTAATTGGTACATTAGTATAAAACTCTCATCATAAATAACGAATAAATATTGATACATTAAGGTCCATACTTCAAAAAAATCCTTTAGTTTGTCTAATTTTCTTTTCTGTTCCTCAATTCCAAAGAAGATACATTACATTTAGTCATCATATCACCTTGGGCTCTTTTGATGCTGCTACTGCTGCTGCTAAGTCGCTTCAGTCGTGTCCGACTCTGTGTGACCCCATGACGGCAGCCCACCAGGCTCCCCCGTCCCTGGGATTCTCCAGGCAAGAATACTGGAGTGGGTTGCCATTTCCTTCTCCAATGCATGAAAGTGAAAAGTGAAAGTGAAGTTGCTCAGTCGTGCCCGACTCTTCTCGACCCCATGGACTGTAGCCAACCAGGCTCCTCCCTCCATGGGGTTTTCCAGGCAAAGGGTACTGGAGTGGGGTGCCATCGCCTTCTCCGTAGGCTTTTCTAGACTATTACAGATTCTCAGACCTTCCTTGTTTTTGATGATTTTTGATAGTTCTGAGTTCTAATCAGTATAGACTGTCTCTCAATCTAGGTTATCTCATGATTAGGCTGGGGCTATAGGTTTTTTGGGAGGAAGACAGAGATGACATGCCAATCTCATTATATTAAGGGTATGTGCTATCAACATGGTATCACTGATTTCCATGTTATGTAATACATTATCACAAACTTTTTGACTTAAATCACAGAGAAGGATGGGGAACTGAAAATATAGATTAATTAAATGTCTGCACATTAAAGCATTACCCCATAAAGCTCCCAACACTGCACCCAGCTTACACCTCTGACAGTTTATCTGACAGTTCTGGAGATCACAGTCCAAAGTGGGTCACACCCTGGGCAAAAATCAAGGTGTCAGCAAGGCTGCCTGAAGGCCTGGAGGAGAAACCATTTCTTGACTTTCCTAACATCCAGCAGCCATGAAACAGAATTTGGAATACTCTATTTAGGGTAAATACCATCTCTCCTAATATGAATCTTTTCTTTATCATGTATCCAAAAATGAAGTATAAGAAATCCATAGGAACATTTTTACTAAGAATAATGTGGGAAGGCAATTTAGTTACCTGATCCTCTGCTCTCACAGTCAGAGTGTCCTGGTTGAGGAGATGTGTAACTCGCTTGACATCAAGTTGTAGAAATTCATCAGTTTTATAAACTTCAGTAAAATGCTGATGAATAAAGTCATCTGCAGTTGCTTTCAATTCAGGACAGTCTAGACATTCGGCTAATACACTTATACCTGAAGATAGAAAGAAAATAAATGAACCAAAATACCTTAAAGATACAGTAATTGACTCTAGGAAAATGAAATAATAAATTTCATAAATATTTTCCATTGATTTGTCTATTGTTATGCCAGCATGATATCATCTTATATGTGGCTGAATTTGGTACTTGGTAGGACAGACCCTCTTCAATGTTTTTTCAAACTTTTCTTGGCTACAAGTAAAACATTTTCTCTTGCAAATAAATTTTAAAATAAGCTTATAATGTTTACTTTTTAAAAATTCTAATATGTCTTCAATTAGGGTTGCTAAATATTTGGATTACTTTAGGGACAGTTGACAGATCTCCACTTAGATTTTTTTTTAATGACCTTCAATGTAATTAACTGATTATTAATGTTATGTATCAGGAATCTGCAAAATACTGTCCATGAGCCAAATCACTCACCTCTAGCTGTAGCGTCAGCAGCTAAGAATATTTTTCCTATTTTTAAATGGTTGTGAAAAAAGGGAGAGTAGGGGAGAGAAAGAAGGAGGGGAACGTACTAACCAATAAGATGGCATGCTATATACTCATGGTAAGCAGTCAGCTACATATGAATGTTTAGGCTCCCAATAGGGAAATGATACTATCACCAAAAATCAGTATTTATTTATTAATTAATTTTTGGCAGTTGAATTTGTGGTGATTATATAACCAAATAAAGTATCCTGTGGATCAATAAAATATGAATGTGAAAAGTAGTTGTTTCTATGAAGACTAATTCTAAGGTTTAAGACAGACTTGAAATAGCTCAAATCAAGCATGACCAAGACAACTGATAAAATCTAAGAAAACACTGCAAAATTCTAGAAGGATTCTGTCATCAGACTTCTTGCTGAGTTATCAATTTGTTTTAAGGAAATTAAGAATAAAAAATCATAGATGATATATTATTGGTGTGACTTACGTAAGACAGATTTAGGTAAAATCAGTATTTATAGAGTTGGGCTTAGCATCAAACAGTAGCAGATTGCTATATTTATATTACACTAAAATACAATCTTTACAATTGATAAAAACCTTCTTTAACCACTTACTACATTAATGAAATTTAAATTAGCCAACTAACTACTGTTCTGATTATGCCAGATAAGGAAACTTCTATTGTTACCGTATTTTTTCTTGACTGCACTGATGGAAACCTTCAGCACAAAATTGAACACTAGCATGTTTCCATGCAAAGAATATTTGCTATCAGTTTCAGACACATATAGGTTAACTCTTTTATTTCTAGTTTAAGAGTTTTTGTAAATAGAGGAATGAGTACTGAAATACAAAAGTGCCTTCAGCATCTGTTGCTATGGCTTTAAGTATTTTTATATAAGTATAGCATGTTGCTGCTGCTGCTGCTAAGTCACTTCAGTCATGTCCGACTCTGGGCAACCCCATAGACGGCAGCCCACCAGGCTCCCCCGTCCCTGGGATTCTCCAGGCAAGAACACTGGAGTGGGTTGCCATTTCCTTCTCCAGTGCATGTTAGCGTAGTAAATTATGTTTGTTTTAACACTGAATCATTCTGGCATTTCTAAAGTAAATCCTTGCCCCTCTTCCTATACACACAAAAAATCATTGCTGAGGTTATTTTTTATTTTGGAAAATGCTGATACAGTATTTTATGGCTTGTTTCTGCTAAGGTTAATAAGTTCTCCCTAAAAGCAGAGACATTACTTTGCCAACAAAGGTTCATCTAGTCAACGCTATGGTTTTTCCTGTGGTCATATATGAATGTGAGAGCTGGACTGTGAAGAAGGCTGAGTGCCGGAGAATTGATGCTTTTGAACTGTGGTGTTGAAGAAGACTCTTGAGAGTCCCTTGGACTGCAAGGAGATCCAACCACTCCATTCTGAAGGAGATCAGCCCTGGGATTTCTTTGGAAGGAATGATGCTGAAGCTGAAACTCCAGTACTTTGGCCACCTCATGTGAAGAGTTGACTCGTTGGAAAAGACTCTGATGCTGGGAGGGATTGGGGGCAGGAGGAGAAGGGGACGACAGAGGATGAGATGGCTGGATGGCATCACTGACTCGATGGACGTGAGTCTGAGTGAACTCCGGGAGTTGGTGATGGAGAGGGAGGCCTGGCGTGCTGCGATTCATGGGGTCGCAAAGAGTTGGACACGACTGAGCAACTGAACTGAACTGAACCTCCTCTTAAAATATATTCTTGCAAAATTTTTTAGTGAACATCTCAAGATTAAACAAGGAAAAAAGAAGATTAAATAAGGATACTTATACCATGCCTTTTTTCTTCATTAAAATATAAAGTGTTTATTTATTTTTTTAAGTGTTTGTTTTTTAATAGGAATCTCATTTCTTACCAAGGCAGTTTGAAGCATCAACTTGTTCTTTCAAAAAATCAACACACATTTTCTTCACAGGTTCAATCTGGTACTGATTTGCTGCATCTAACAAGGACTGAACATTGTTGCTATTCACAGAAATTCTGTAAATAAGGTGAAATGAATATTAATTTCCTATAATTTATTGTTTAAATAATGCTGCTGTAAAATGTATCCTACTAGCCCCTAAAATTAAACAAAAAATTAAGATTTTTCAGCCTTTGAACTAGTATAGCATAGGATCCTCAAACCCCACCCCTACCACCCTTATAGTTTTTCATTCTGAAGAATGTGGAGCACACCAACTTGTTATAATAATACTTTGCCATGGCAGATCCTGACCTTACTTCTCCACAGCAGAAATGATCCTTAACTTACCTAGCTGTATAAGCAAATTCCACAAGTTGTTCAATAATGTCAGGTTCAGCATCTTTGAGCTCTACTTCAAAGGACTTTGATTCAAGCATGTTAGCTAATACAAAGAGAAGAAACATAAGTGGCATAAGTACTTCCATGAGTCTAACTGAAGAACCAGATCATTCTAGGCTGTGTTAAATGTTAGAGAAAAATAGCATGACAGACACCTCTCTGAAAGAAAATACCCTAGAAAGCCCACCCACCACTCCCCTATAATAAATGCAAATAAATTCTCCATACTTGAGATATGCCGTAAGATATTAGTCAATTAGTGTACTTAAAAAAAAAAAAAGGCCAAGTAAACAGAAAGACATAAATCTAGATTCAGTATTTCCCCAACTCCTACATTAATTTGGTAGCATTCTCTTAAATTGCTATGGGAAAAATGCCTCTGATACAGCTGGAACAGACCTATAAAAACAATGACAATTTAATATACATAGTCAGCTTTCAACAGCAAGGCTCTCATCCTTCCCCAAAACCCTGGTAGGTAGCCAGGGCATTAAAGAGAAAACTTGAGGCAGATATATTATATAACTTGATCAAGCAGTACTAAGTAGAAGAACCAGGACTCGGACCCAATTCTCAACTCCAAAATATGGCTTTTTTTTTAGTATATTTCATTTTTCATTTTATTTCATTTAACTTGCTAGATAAAATGCCATAAGACTTATCTGCTCCTTTGCCTTTTCACCTGAGATTAAGAAAAAACCCAGTATTCAACTAGAAGCTGTACATTCATTAATAAACACTTGGGGGCCTTTAGGGCTAACAAAAGGACAGTTCTCCTTCAAGCAATCATCACCATAACCACTCTTCAATCTCTTCACTGTTCTATGGCCTTAAGTGCTTTTAAAACTGGCATATTAAATATGAAAATGGCATATTTCCATTTAGACCTCACCAAAATCTCAGAAAAAATATTATGTTTTATCTTCAGATACTTACTTGTGAACATTAAGTTAAAAAAATGACTGGCTGCAGCAAGGACAACACGATGCGCAGGTATCTTTCTTTCCTGGACCATAAGGATCACATCACACAGCGTTTTCTAATCAAGAGAGAAATAAATACAATTAAAAAGGGCTCAATGGGAATGGCTAGGCAAAGGAAAAAACAGGTGCTGACCAAATACTTTATCTCTATTTTCCACTTAAATCCAGTATTTACCCAGCACAGATCTTGTTTATAATGTAAAATCTATTTACGAAGGACTTACAGAGTTGCTTTCATGAGTTTGGTGTATCAAAATCTGGCACTAAAGCTCCCAATAGTCAGAAAAAAAAAAAGATCTTTAAAATCAGAAAAAAAAGTACTAACCTTTGGGGGCAGCCAATTTTTTTTTTTTTTTTTAATCTGACACTAATTCTAAGATGTTTCTCATAGTGAGATTTTACAGGGACATTAAATGACAATGTCCTTGGTGGTTTTTCAAACAAAACAATATACTTTTAAAAAACTGTCCTTGATAAAACATAGAGTACACACTGCATTTTCCAAGAAAGTTGCCTTCATAGACCTAACCCGAAACAGGAACAACTCAGAACATAGAGTAGATGAACCAAGTGTCCATTGAGCACTCTTTCCTTAAATAACACTTCTCTAATATGCACTTCTGATAAGACCTGGATAGCAGCCACTTTTAAATTGTGATACCTAACCAAGGACAAATGTGTCACTGTAGGTTACTGAAAGAAGGCAAATCTAGATTGTATACTTAAAAGTGTTAGAAAAATGGGGAACATTAAAGTTTAAGATTTACTTTACTTAAAGATGAGTTTCAAAAAAAAAGAAATATCTTGTTTATCAAATAAAATTTCAATTTCTTAATGACGTTAAAGATATAATGTATAGATTTGGCTCAGAAAAAAATATGTAAAGCACTCTCAGGCACTGGGAATACGAGGCAAATAATATTTTCAGAGTAATAGTACTCATAAATCTAAATAATGGCCCAATAGCTCAGAAGATATGGAATTTTGCAAATTTTGTTATTTTACTAAAACTACTGATATAGTTTCTGATAGATAAATCACTATTTCCTACATTACTATTCCACGAATAAAAACCCAAATAAGATAGTAACACTTAGAATGAGAAAAAAATGGGTCCCGTTTCTTTTTAGAACCCTAAAAATGGGTTCTTAGTGGGCTAAGAAATGAACATTTCATTCTTACAGCTTACTTAAGGACTTTTTGTTGTTGTTGTTAAGGGGCTTCCCTGGTGGCACAGACAGTAAAGAAACTACCTGCAAATGTGGGAGACCAGAGTTTGATCCCTGGTTCAGGAAGATCCCCTGGAGAAGGAAATGTCAATCCCCTCCAGTATTCTTGTCTGGGGAATTACATGGATGGAGGAGCCTGGTGGGCCACAGTCCATGGGTTCACAAACAGTCAGACACGACTGAGCAACTAACACTACTAGGAACTATATTGCTTAGACATTATATGCAGATCATAGTTAAAGCCACTGTTACTCCAATAATGTCTTACATTTTTATTTCCATTTGCTTGGGGAAGGGGTACAGAATAGGCATAGCTTGCAGGTGATTCTGCTGCACCAAAAAATACTAGGTTGCAAAACCAAGCCAACTATTTGGTTAGCATCAAAAACACGCTGATCAAGTTTGCTTAAGAGGAAGAAAGAGAAAAAGACAGGGAGAAGTGAGGGAGGGAAGGAAAGAAAAAAAAGAGGAAGAAAGAATACTGACAGAATAAGCAAGCAAATTAGATAGGAGAGGGACCTATGGCTGCTGAAGGGAAGTTCCAGAAAATGTCAAGTTAAACTGAAAAGTAGCAAAAAACTTTCCCAAGGCATACTTGGGGATGGGCAATGTTAGGGTAGTGAATTAATAGACACAGAAGGAAGTCAGGGAAATCAGAGGGCTCTTTGTACAATTTAGTCTTAGTCCAAGATTAATCTCTAGCTGGATATAAATGTGTACAGCAAGTGGGAGGAGGTGAAATGGGAGCAATCGTTTACATCCAAATGGTACATTTATTTGACTGACTACAATAGATTAATAAATCCTATTCAACAAGAAATGGGACTGACCTAAAGGCAGAGGTCCCTCCTGCTATTTATCCCTGGGGAAGAGGGGTATGAACAAACAGGAAATGGGAAGAGACAGAGACTCAGGAAGCTGGAGAATGAAAGCCCAAGGTGAACAGAACAGAAACTTAAACAAAACTACCTTTTGAACAACATATCTTCACTGGATTAAACAAACCAAAAAACCTTGCAATTTCTGTCTTCCCATATTTGTTAGATCTTTGTATTTATTATTTTGAGCTTTTGAATCTTAAGTCTCTTATAAAAACCTAATTTTTGTGTAACTTTGCCTGAGGTTCCCACAAAGATAATTTTTAATAGAGTTTAACATAATCCTGTTTATCACTAATAACTTAATTTCATTTTACATATGATATCTTTTTAAATGCTATTTATTATTTCCTTGCTATCTTCATTTTTTTTAACTGTCAGTTATTACTTTGGTCACATATTCTTTGCTTTTTTTCCCCTTTCAGGGACTTATATAGAGATCTGTCAAGTATTTGCAAACTGAGTCCAGCAGGGTATTGCTCTAGGCATGCAAGAAGGGTTCAAGAACAATATATCTATTAATGTAATTCATCATACTGAGGGGTTAAAAGAGAAATTTTTCACGTAAAAAAGCTTTAATATATGGCAAAAGGGTATCTGATAATATTAAAAATTCGTTTCCTGAGATTCTTTAATAAAGAAAATGATGTGTCTGTATGCTTAAGGTCATTCATCAGAATCAACAGCAAACATCACATTTAATAGTGAAACAGAAGAGGCATTCTCATTAAAGTTTGAAATATATATATATACATATACACACATCCTGTCACATTTTTCTGGAATTTTTAGCCATATCAGTACAGAAATAAAGATAAATCAATTTAATGCTACTGCTAAGTCACTTCAGTTGTGTCCAACTCTGTGTGACCCCACAGACGGCAGTCCACCAGGCTCCCCTGTCCTTGGGATTCTCCAGGCAAGAACACTGGAGTGGGTTGCCATTTCCTTCTCCAATGCATGAAAGTGAAAAGTGAAAGTGAAGTCGCTCAGTCGTATCGGACTCTCAGCGACCCCATGGACTGCAGCCTACCAGGCTCCTCCATCCATAGGATTTTCCAGGCAAGAGTACTGGAGTGGGGTGCCATTGAACACTAGTAGAACTTATATTTAAAGTCAGTAAGGTGGCTAGACAAAGAAGAAAACTATGAAAAGGCAATTAGATGTGAGTAATAGGTCATTAAAAAAAACACACAAATTAGAAAAAAAATCCTAATCACAGCAGTAAGAAAATAATTAAATATCGAGAAATAAACCTAAACAATGTGAGGGATCTACATTAATGGGAATTTGGCATATGATAAAGATACCATTTCAAGTATGTGGTGAGGAGGTGGGGCACATGTAATGGATAAGGCAGTGATATGTCATTATACATCTGTCAAAAACACAGAATGTACAAAGAATGAACTCTAAGATACACTATGGTTAATAATGTAACAAGGCCTCATCCATTTTAACAAATGCCTCACACTTAGACAAGATGTTAATAAGAGGGGAAACCGGGGCAGGCGGACCAAAGGAGTAAATGGAAACTACTTTCCGCTCAATTTTTATGTTAAAACTGCTCTAAAAAACTTAAGTTTAATTTTAAAAAGGTGGTGAGAGATTTGATAACTGATAAAATGGTACTGGAGTGGCTGTTACCAATTTATGAGAAAATAAATAACCGTTTTCACTCTCATAAAGTGCTCTCTCTTCCTCTGGTGAAGCTAAATCCTGGGAAGGAAGTCTCAGTCCTTTTCTCCATCCGTCGCTGGTAGAAGAGTGACTGCAGGATGAGCAAGAACATGGCAGAGGTCACTGACCACACAGAGCCAGGTCTCCCAGCTCCCTCTTCCAGGAATCTGCTCCCCAAGCACAACTGAATTCACTGGGACAGGCTTGTCTCCGTCTATGGCAGGAGAGGACTGTTTCCATTCCTCAGCCGCTCTGCCTCAGATTGGGTAGGAAAGCTTTTAGTTAAGCGGGAGAAGAGGAGGAAGCCCACTTTATGCGCAAGTCAAGGCCATGCTCACTAGTCTGTCGTCACCACTAATTTATGTCTCCTGTGTCTATTTCTGAAATATTTAGAATCAGAAGAAGAGGGTCCCTCAAACCACTATGGATAGACACTCAAACCAAGGCAAACAGCAACTCTGGGGCTGCTTTAGGGTTTGCAAGTATTAGGCACTTTTGTGGGGAAAGTCCTTTGGCTTGAAAAGACTCCCCTCAAAACTCCCCTAAAGGCAAGCATTTTAGACATGCGTTTGTGGAATGACCTTTTGCTCTTTTTAAGTAGTTGCCAGACAGGACTGCAAAAAGGCACTTTAGGTTCCTGTAAGTTCCACAGCATCACATGAGGTTCTAGCTTTCTGCAGTATGTGTTGGCGTTAGGAGAAGGCATGCAAGCAGCAGTCCCAAATTCTGTTCTTCACTGTATCCCAAGGAGAGGACTGAGGAATGACTAACCTTTGGATTTGTGTGGCTTGTCAACAAGGTTCTGCAATCAGTCCCTCCCAGCGTGAATTCAAGTTGACCCTGGGTACAGATCCCTGGGTAGACTGTAGATTCAACTATAGTTGGGTGGTGGATTTAAATCACTGAAAGGATAAATGAAAATGGAACCCTTATTACACAGGAATAAATCATCATTTTGGATTGAGATTTATTAGAAAAGCCTCAGGGAAGCCCAGAAAAGCCTCAACAAAGCAATAATAAACCCAAAGGTTAAGAGAAAAAAATAATTTACATGACTTTAGAAATCTTTTTTGTTCAGAAAAGCAAGAAAAACAGCACTGGGCTTAAATACATGTATAATCAGGATAAGGCAAGTGGGAAAGTAAAAGAAAAACAAAGGAACACACCTAGATTAATAGAGGAGGAGATTTCCTTCCTTAAGGGAAATATATGACAAGCTCAGTCAAACAGCTTTGAAAAGAAAAGCAGATAAATTTTGGTGCAACTGATCTTTAAAAGATGAGATTAGAGGGGAAAAAAGGTTACTTTTGTTGTTATTTATTCAATGAAGGTGATGTGGACCAAAGAGATATATAACAAAGGAAGAAAGAATTCAGGAGCAGACTAAACAATCTCTCTCAGAAAGAAGTTTGACCTATGAATTTTTTATAAGATTTCTTTTAAAGCTAAAGGTAAGAAATCAAACACATAATTAAAGGACTGCCCGCAAAAGACTGGGACAGTTATAGCAGGTGATTACAGTAAGTTCAGACTGATTTGAAAAGGGGAAATGAAGATCAGCAATAAAGTATTGCATGCATTATTAAATAATCTGCAAGGTGATCTGGTGAGAAGACAGGAATGGTAAATGCTCTAGTGAAACAGATCTGTGAAGTTTCTGGAAATTAAGACTACGGGAGAGTACTAGGTCACATTAAGGGGACACAAATAATTCAGATCTGTTAGATGCTGGGCTTCCCCGTAATTAAAATTACCTTACTGAGGGTGGTTAAGGGTTGGCAGTAAACCTAACACAGACCTCTTGTATTTTCTGCCATGGCAATGTCTATAGACTTTGAAAGGCACTAGAAGTAGGTTAGCAAAACATCTGGGGCCAAAAGGAAAAGGAAAAAAGGCATTTGATCTTACCAATGTTAGCTCTACAGGATAGGAAAATATTCAACTTAAATAGGTTAGTGACTCAGTTGGGGTTGTCTGGAAGGAACAAATGGACACAAAGACACCTCCCACTTCGACACAAATAGGAAACAGAAAGGAATGTGTCTGCTACCACCAAGTTTTCCAGGCCTGGCAAACAAAAGATGAAGAAAGGCAAGGTTTCGAGGAGCATGCTGTAAAGGGCCACAGGCCTTAGAAGAGTCTGTTAAAGGTCACACTCCAGCTGAGACAAAATGGAGGGGAAAAAAAGAAAAGGCTCTTCCATGAACTAAGATTAATACATAGAAGGAGACTGGATCACTCTGCTGTATGCTTGAAACTACACCGTAACTATATTTCAATGTATTTTATACACACATATATATGAATATCGGAGAAGGCAATAGCACCCCCACTCCAGTACTCTTGCTTGGAAAATCCCATGGACGGAGGAGCCTGTTAGGCTGCAATCCACGGGGTCGCTAAGAGTCGGACACGACTGAGCAACTTCACTCTCACTTTTCACTTTCCTGCATTGGAGAAGGAAATGGCAACCCACTCCAGTGTTCTTGCCTGGAGAGTCACAGGGACGGGGGAGCCTGGTGGGCTGCCGTCTATGGCATCGCACAGAGTCGGACACGACTGAAATGACTTAGCATAGCATAGCATAGCATATATGAATATATAGGGAATTTCACAGCAGGTGAGGATTGTAATGACACAAAGGTGCAGAACATCCAGGAGGATCACAACTGTGGAGGATTCAAGGCTACCAACTGCTCTGCACAGCCGCCCGTTACGAATACGAATCCGTTCAAATAAGAAATGAAAATTAGTCCTAAACGTGCAGGATGGACCACAAGGAGAAAAGAGAAACTCTAGCAAAGTCAGCAGCTGAGAAACTCCGCTGGCAAATTTCCATAGAAAACAATGTATCCTATGCCAACAAAGCATTATTATGCATAGATGAAATTCCTTCTCCAGGAAACAGTGTGCCCATTAGCCTCCTCATCAAAGTGATTCCTCCAGGCTGAGTTTAGTCTTAGGGTCTATCAATTACAGACAGCTGACAAAGGTTAGCAATCTGTCAAAGTCAAAAGCCAAGATTTTCTTTGAAAACTGTTTCACCAGAAACAAAGTTTCTGCTCTGTTTTTGGCTGGCAACAGTAACAGTGGGTTAGGACCATATAAAGTAAAGCCTCTCAGTTGTGTCTGACCCTCAGCGACTCCATGGACTGCAGCCTTCCAGGCTCCTCCGTCCATAGGATTTTCCAGGCAAGGAAATGGCAACCCACTCCAGTACTCTTGCCTGGAGAATCCCAGGGACAACAGAGCCTGGTGGGCTGCCGTCTATGGGGTCACACAGAGTCGGACACGACTGAAGTGACTTAGCAGCAGGACCATATAATATTGTGTCAACATCTTTACTATTTGAGAGATGGGAGATGTGCTTGTATAGTTTCAAGTTTGTAGGGATGGGGGTGACACTGCTAATCTTAAAAGTCCTGGAGACCCTCTGCCATACTGAAAACATGACACAAACTGCTTTGAAATTGGAGACGTTCTGGAAGTGCTCAATTAACAGTCTATTCCGATGGAAGACAGCCTACACTGAAGGTGCTGAAAAAGTTATCCTGACTTGACCTGAACACTTAAGTGAATGCCTTATGGCTGACACTAAGCAGCATAAGAAAATAGGGAGAGCAGACTTTTGCATTTCAACTGCTTTAACTGACAGGGAGATTGTAGATGTGGGAATTCAACAATAAGTGGGTTCATAACAGACAGACTTGGGGGATTTTATTGCTAGTATGGAATTAGAGTACTGTCATTTGTTCACTGCAGACAATCTAGAGAGCTATGAATGACATCTTGGCTGAGAACAATTTGAGATGAGAAATGGAAGTGGCCTTCCAAGTCTAGAGTTAACAGATATCTACTCATTCCATACCTTTCTGCATTCTACAGCTTTCTGGAGTAAAAAATTAAATAACTTCCTGAACTGTTCTTCAGAGGCTACACAAAGGAACAGTCAATTGATAGAGGATGCCCTGTCAGCATCTGAGACAGAACAAAGCACTCCCTGTGCCAGTAACAGAACACCTAGAAGACAAAGCAAACCTGGGAATGCCAACTCACAGTACTGTGTCCAGTTAACATCTGTGAAGAGAGTGGTGCCTGGGATCTACCGTTCAGCTCTCTAAGATTCTCAACTCAGGGAGTTTATCTAAAGATCAACAGCCAAATGAGACCTAATACAACACCCTACTGACAGATGAGCAACTACCTGGTAATCCCCCATAGGCAGCGCTTCTCTAGTGAAATAAAGTTGGAAAACAAGGCTTTGCTTGAGAACACCTTGTAAATTCCAATAATCTAAATTTTATAATCTGAATATTCATGTGTCCTGCAAGGGGGCAGTGGGGAAGACGGCTGGGCCCAAGTCCAGCATACAGAGTCCACCGTAAGATACATCTTACCTGTCCTATTGAGCAGATGGGGAACTCAAGCAGAAGTATGTGAGGAATCTCATCATTAATAAAACAGCAATGTCTTTTGTTCTAATTTAATTTTACTAGCATCTTTGCTCTTGGGTAAAATTAAGAAAAGAGATGTGAACTCAAGATATCTTGTGCCTTTCCTTTGAGAGAAGTATGATCAGAAATATTCTATTCTACCACATAGACACAGAGAGATAGACACACACAGTTTATTCTTTTTTTGGGGAAAAACCTTGGATCAGTGGTTTTCAAAGTTTTTTCTTTAAGCAGCTGAATCCATTTTCAAGTGATTTGATTTCATTTAATTTGTATAGACAGAATGGTTTCTAGCCAGAACTAGCCTGGCAACCAACGTATAGAAGAGGCTCCCCTCACTAATACGCTTAATGATTCATTTACAAAACTTGTTTCTGATCTCAGCAATTAGTCCTTCTGGAGGTGGGTTCTGGTAGCAGTTTAGAGATTTGGGGACCCAGAAAAAGAATCATTTAATCAAGTGATAAAACAGCATTTCCATAGAATTCAACGTTAAAACTGTGACCTGGCCATTTTGGCCTCCTCGTGCCACTGGGTAAAAAGTTACTACAGTGGGGTAGGTGCCTGATCCTGGCCATCAGGAAAAAAAATTGTTGCTCTTCTCCATGAGACAAGAGATGACTGGAACTCAAGGGACCCCCATTGGATTCCTTCTGGTTGTTGGGAGAGACAATCCTCTATGGTTCTCGAGTTCCTAGACATGCCAAGAATGCAAGGTTCTGTCACTTTTTACCCAAGCCCCCATTTCTCAGGGTTTTCCTGGCAGAAAGTGACCATGATGATGAGACAATGTCTCCCTTCCAGGATAAAAGCAAGCCTGTCTATGGTTTGCTATAAAATCGGCAGATTCCTTAAACTCAGTGTTCATTTCTTAGCTCCAGCACATACCCACTGTGTGTGTAATATCCATCCAGGCACCACCACGTCACCCTCATAGTACTTCTGGGGCAAGGGGAACTGGTGCATACACACTGACGCTGGTGACGCTGTGCAGCAAACAGATGGGTCTGTGGCCCCTGACCTAGGGGTCTCATGTCTTCTGCCAGCATCCATCCAACAGTAACAGGCTAACTTAGTCAGCTTTTAAGTAACATTAAATCAGATCCCAGAGGTAACACCGATGCCGCCAAATGTAGTGGTAAATGTTAATGTAAGACTAAAGTAATCCTATACAGGGAAGTCTGAAGGTTCAAGATACCTAGGAAGAAAAGATCAGCTCACCACCCCATCAGGTAAAGAGGCTTGAGGGACTGGCTTAAGACAAAGAACAGGATGGCCAGTGAAGAAAGAAGTCACAAATACAACAATTAGTAAACCATGATAAACAATGAATGTGGCTTCTACTTTTTTTTATTTTTTATAAAATATTTACATAATAGTTGCCCTTCCCCTCTAAGATCATATAAACCATCAATTATCATATATAGCCCTTAGGATCTTAAAGTGACTTAGAAGGAATGGATATCACTAAGTGATCCTGGAGTTAGACACTATAAGTGAAAAAAATTTTGGTGGTATATATAACTGAACTGATACATATTTTTAATTATAGGAATGAGAATAAGAGCATGCGTGTTTGTACTGGACAGCCTAAGGTAGAGGTCATGTTGGGTATCTGTGGATTCTGGCAATCTAACTTTCAATTTCCCCCTATTAGAACTCCAAACTCTCATTTCTGGGGAAAAAAATCCTCATTATGAACTATCCTGGAGAGAGGGCAATTCTCTGAGCCTGCCTCTCATTATGGAAGCCGTAAGTCAGACAGTTCTTCTATTCACTCTGTAGCAAAGACCTAATCTGGCAAACAATCAAAGGCCAGCCAATTAGACACCTACTTTCAGGATTTTGAAACCTGAGTGAATGATGGAACACTAGGGCAGAGTGTGGGGGATGGAGACGTCTTTATGGTGGCACGAGCTAGTCGTCAAGACTGTCCCTGCATTGTAACCTTGGCTCCGGGGTTTTTGCAGCCTAGTTACCAAAGACTCCCTTGTTCCCCTTGTTTGCCAGGCCTGCTCAGCTTCCAGCCTGCGATGAACGCAGTAAGCTCTCAGAAGTCTCTAGACAGAAACTTCCTCAGTCTCTTCATTCCAAACATACCCACCAACACACTTACCAACCCTCTTTTCCTTCCTAGTCCTATGGAAGAGGGACCATCCTCCTTCCATATGAGATTACTTACCTTTACTTCGGACTTCATCTTAGGAATTAGATAATCAACTACCCATTCTGTCTCAAAAGAACTCAACCTCTCCATCTCAAATGAATTCTTCCTACTAGTTTTCAAACACACATATATCTCCCATTTAAACAAATAACATCAAAAGCCTTCATTTGACTCCCTCTCTCCGTTTAGGATCAAATTTCTCAAATGAACTGTCTCCATTTTCTGATATCCTACTCACACTAATCTGACTTTCATTTGTCTCCTCATGAAAACAACTCATCACAGTCAATAAACCCCTCTTTGTTATTACATCCTACAAGCATTTTTAGTTCTTATCTTACTGATTTCTCATAGGCTTCAAAATTTGCCGTCTTCTTTCTGAAACAATTTCTTCTCTGAGTCTCAAAACTCTCACTTTCCTCCTACTTTTCTGGCCATTCCCTTTTTGTTTTCCTTACAGGCTCATTCCCGATCCAGCCTTTATCCTAGTCTCTTAACTCTCCACAGCTTCAGTTATCTTCTATCTGCAGGTAATTCATAAATTCATATTTTTAACCCACAACTCTCCAGACCTGTCAACTCAGATACCTCAATGTCTCAGCAGCACTGTGAACCAATTAAAATGCAAATTACCTTTTCCTCAAAGCCTTAATCCAAAAAAGCCGTGGTCCATTTCTAGTATGTCCTCTCTTAGTAAACAGTGTCATGATCCATTTAGTTATGCACTCTAGAACCCTGGAGATCATGAATGACATCCTGTACAGAAGTCCTCAGCATTCAATCAATCACCACTTTCACAAAAGCAAAAAAAGCAGCCAACTTTTATTGAGAACTTACTCATTATCAGGTCCTGTTTTAAGTTATCTTGATTATCTAATTTAGTCATCACAACCACACAGGATGGTTATTATCACTAACCTGTTGATCTTACCTCCTAAATCTCTTCAATATATCACCTTTGCTGACACTCCAATACTTTGGCCACCTGATACGAGGAGCCGACTCACTGGAAAAGACCCTGATGCTGGGAAAGGTTGAGAGCAAAAGGAGAAGGGGGCAGCAGAGGATGAGACGGTTAGACAGCACCACTGACTCAATCAATGGACATGAGTTTGAGCAAACTCTAGGAGACAGTGAAGGACAAGGAAGCCTGGTGTGCTGCAGTCCATGGGGTTGCAAAGAGTTGGACGAGACTTAGTGGCTGAACAACTTCATTGATATTGCTGTTGCTGCTCTCACCTCTGTCCAAAGGACCATCTCACTGGGAACTTCTGTTTGGTCTGTCAGCAACTACTGAGTTAATTCACTTAATTCACAGAGCAGTCAATCATCTTTGTCAAAAGAAAAACTGGTAACACCTTTTCCTCCTCTCACAGACATATTTGAAAGGGTATCAGAAAAAAGGCAAAACCCACTAACTTGACTTATGAGGCTATACCTGGGTAGATCTCTAGCAACTAGTCCATTTTCATCTTTTACCATCCTCCCGCTGTGTTCTGTGCTCCAGTCACACTGGCCTTTTACCAGTCTCTGGGACCTGCCATTTTATGTTAAGTAGGTCTCACACAATGGATTCGCAACAGATATTCACCTGAACGGATGAGTTAAAAAGCCAAACTGAAATAGGGGAATAGATAACTAGTGAGCCAAAGAAGGAGAGAGGTATTTACAGAGAACTACTGAGACGAAGAATAAGTGGATTGGTTTCTTGGTTGGTTTACAAGCTAGAGAGGTTAAAACATGCCTAAATGCTGATAGCTAGAATCCAGCAGAGGAGAAGTTAATGATGCCTAACAAGGATAGAGTAATCAATGGTGCAGCAACTTTTCTGATTAGACTAGTACTAGAAGAGGTGGCAAGAATACACAGAAGAACTGTACAAAAAAGAGCTTCAAGACCTAGATAATCATGATGATGTGATCACTGACCTAGAGCCAGACATTCTGGAATGTGAAGTCAAATGGGCCTTAGAAAGCATCACTACGAACAAAGCTAGTGGAGGTGATGGAATTCCAGTGGAACTATTCCAAGTCCTGAAAGATGATGCTGTGAAAGTGCTGCACTCAATATGCCAGCAAATTTGGAAAACTCAGCAGTGGCCACAAGATTGGAAAAGGTCAGTTTTCATCCCAATCCCAAAGAAAGGCAATGCCAAGGAGTGCTCAAACTACCGAACAATTGCACTCATCTCACACGCGAGTAAAGTAATGCTCAAAATTCTCCAAGCCAGGCTTCAGCAATATGTGAACCGTGAACTTCCTGATGTTCAAGCTGGTTTTAGAAAAGGCAGAGGAACCAGAGATCAAATTGCCAACATCCGCTGGATCATGGAAAAAGCAAGAGAGTTCCAGAAAAACATCTATTTCTGCTTTATTGACTATGCCAAAGCCTTTGACTGTGTAGATCACAATAAACTGTGGAAAATTCTGAAAGAGATGGGAATACCAGACCACCTGATCTGCCTGTTGAGAAATCTGTATGCAGGTCAGGAAGCAACAGTTAGAACTGGTCATGGAACAACAGACTGGTTCCAAATAGGAAAAGGAGTACGTCAAGGCTGCATATTGTCACCATGTTTATTTAACTTATATGCAGAGTACATCATGAGAAATGCTGGACTGGAAGAAACACAAGTTGGAATCAAGATTGCCGGGAGAAATATCAATAACCTCAGATATGCAGATGACACCACTCTTATGGCAGAAAGTGAAGAGGGGCTAAAAAGCCTCTTGATGAAAGTGAAAGTGGAGAGTGAAAAGGTTGGCTTAAAGCTCAACATTCAGAAAACGAAGATCATGGCATCTGGTCCCATCACTGCATGGGAAATAGATGGGGAAACAGTGGAAACAGTGTCAGACTTTGTTTTTCTGGGCTCCAAAATCACTGCAGATGGTGACTGCAGTCATGAAATTAAAAGACGCTTACTCCTTGGAAGGAAAGTTATGACCAACCTAGATAGCATATTCAAAAGCAGAGACATTACTTTACCAACAAAGGTTCGCCTAGTCAAGGCTATGGTCTTTCCTGTGGTCATGTATGGATGTGAGAGCTGGACTGTGAAGAAGGCTGAACGCCGAAGAATTGATGCTTTTGAACTGTGGTGTTGGAGAAGACTCTTGAGAGTCCCTTGGACTGCAAGAAGATCCAACCAGTCCATTCTGAAGGAGATCAATCCTGGAATTTCTTTGGAAGGAATGATGCTAAAGCTGAAACTCCAGTATTTTGGCCACCTCATGCGAAGAGTTGACTCATTGGAGAAGACTCTGATGCTGGGAGGGATTGAGGGCAGGAGGAGAAGGGGACGACAGAGGATGAGATGGCTGGATGGCATCACTGACTTGATGGATGCGAGTCTGAGTGACCTCCGGGAGCTGGTGATGGACAGGGAGGCCTGGCGTGCTGCGGTTCATGGGGTCGCAAAGAGTCGGACACGACTGAGCGACTGATCTGATCTGATCTGAAGAAAGTCATGGCACCCCACCCCAGTACTTTTGCCTGGAAAATCCCATGGACGGAGGATCCTGGTAGGCTCCAGTCCATGGGGTCGCTAAGAGTCGGACACGACTGAGCAACTTCACTCTCACTTTTCACTTTCATGCATTGGAGAAGGAAATGGCAACCCACTCCAGTGTTCTTGCCTGGAGAATCCCAGGGACGGGGGAGCCTGGTGAGCTTCCGCCTATGAGGTCGCACAGAGTCGGACACGACTGAGGCGACTTAGCAGTAGCAAGAAAGTCAAGGCCCAGATGGAAGTACTGGCTTTCAATGGCCTTAGTCACTGTAGCAGAACTTTTAAAAAGTGCCAAAACAAGTTTACAGATTTGGTGGTGGAAAGATGAAAGCTAGATAGTTCCAGACTAATGACTAATACTTATTTGTGATGTCAAAAGAGGGATGATCTACTGAAAGTGAGGCTACAGGGTTCAGGTTAGAGGAAAATAGTAAAATAAGTAGATAAGTGGGATTGCTCACCAGTAAGTAGCACTGTCAGGCCAGGTAAAGTCAGGACTCACCCAGTGGCGGGCTGCCCAGTAATGGGATACTCTTCAGCTGTGCTTGGAAGCCTTGCACAAAGGTGAACAGTCATCAGTGCTGTTTACCCAAAGGATGTGAAAAAAAAGGACAGAGGGCCAAGAAAGCTTGGGACACTGAAAAGAGAGCAAAGAGAGAGATATATCTCCTAAACCGGACAGACAAAAAGAGAAAATTGAGAAGAGTTAAGGATAGGGAGATCTGGATAATAGGGAGTTGTCAATGGGCGTTGTTAAGAAAATTCAATGAGAAAAGCCTATAAAACACTTTTGCAGAATGGCTGCTATATCCAAAGTAAGTGCTTGAGAAGTGTTTCTATTATTGAGGATTTGATGCAGAAGGCTTAGATCATTGCAGGAGACCCTAAGGATTACTGACATGTAATAACTGACAGTCTTGGAGAAGTGAGCATACAGAGGCTGTTATTTTAGTAATAGTAAGAGCACTGAGGTGACTGCTCAGCAAGCATCCAATCCTCAAAATTAGCTTTGCGGTTCTCTCACTTCACTCTCAATGGGGCTTTAACATAAGCTCTTACATTCTAATTATTCTTTAATTCATTTAACCTGAGGAAACTGAACTATAGTGGTACTCAAAGTTCTCAAAACATCTCTCAATTGATAAGGATCTTCTGGACTGCATTAACAAACAGCATCAGCACTGGATATGTGCAGTAGTGACTAATGACCCTGCCCTGCTTTGAAGAGCCCCTTTCTAGTGTAACAGATAATGTGAACCTAAACAAAAAGTTGGAAAAATGACAAGGCACTCCACCAAATAAAAAAAGATGCAGCCACTAGAATGGCTAACGTCATAGAGACTGACAATACCAAGTGTTGGCTAAGACAGAGCAAAAGCCTCTGTCATACAGAACTGGCTGAAGTGTGAACTGGCACAACTTCAGAAATTGTACTCCTATACCGAGTAAAGCTGAATGTAGCCTGCCTCATGACTCAGCAACTCCATTCTTGGGTATTTCCCAACAAAGGCACGCGTACACACAACAAAAGAAAGAAAGAAAGACGCTCAGTCATGTCCGACTCTTTGCGACCCCATGTACTATAGCCTACCAGGCTCTTCCGTTCATGGGATTTTCCAGGCAAGAATACTGGAGTGGGTTGCCATTTCCTTCTCCAGGGGATCTGCCCGACCCAGGGACTGAACCCAGGTCTCCCACATTGTAGGCAGACACTTCACCATCTGAGCCACCAGGGAAGTCCAAAGACATGTACAAAAATGTTCAAAGTAGTACTAGTTTTAATAATCCCAAATACCCAACATGATAGAAGGGATAAATTGTGGTGTGTTCACGCAAGTTTATATGTATGCAAACTACATTGAAGATGGACTAGAGCAACAAACGACAATATATATAAATCTCACAAAGAAGATGTGAGCTTTAAGAAAGCAAGACACATGAATATATGCTCTATGATTCCATGTATGCAAGTTCAAAAGCGGGAAAAACAAGTCTGTGGCAGCAGAAATCAGAATAGTGGTTACCTTTGAGGAGGCAGCAACTGAGAAGGGCATGAGAGGGAGACCTCTGGTATATTAGTCATGTTCTTTTTCTTGGAGGGGGTATGTTCATTTTGCAATAATTCTTTGAGCTGCACATTTATGATCTGGACCCTTTTTGTGAATCTTACACTTCATCATCTGCTAAGTCATTTCAGTTGTGTCCGACTCTGTGTGACCCCATAGACAGCAGCCCACGAGGCTCCCCTGTCCCTGGGATTCTCCAGGCAAGAACACTGGAGTGGGTTGCCATTTCCTTTTCCAATGCAGGAAAAGTGAAAAGTGAGAGTGAAGTTGCTCAGTCGTGTCCGACTCCTAGCAACCCCATGGACTGCAGCCCACCAGGCTCCTTCGTCCATGAGATTTTCTAGGCAAGAGTACTGGAGTGGGTTGCCATTGCACTCTCCAACTTCATCATCAAGTTTACTTAAAAACAGGAGGCCAGAAATTACTGAAAGGATAATGGAAGAAAAGGCTTCACAGGAAGCTGAGGCTGCTGGCTCAGCAGCATCCCCTTTCACCACTATGTATAGATTGAGTGCAGTGTCACAGAGAGATGAAATGACCTGAATCCTGTTGTCTAAGATCACAGAACTACTCAATGATAGAGCAGGAATTGGGATTCAGGAATTCTAAGTTCACAGTAGTCTTCAATTCTTGTAGGGATGTTTCTGGGTGTGTACAGAAGGACCCTTGTCATCCCATCTTTAAAGTAATGACATAAGGGAAAGCAAAAAATAGTAATAACACAAAAGTATTCACCAGAGAACAATGACAATTTAAAAACTGGTCCTCACTCCAACATTCCTCCTCTAGCTTACACTAGTGTCTCCTTCTGCCATTTCCCACCAACTGCCCTTGTCAGTCCTTCTTGGTGAGCCTCTTCTGCATTATGTCAAATACAACAATACGTGTACAACGTAGATCAACTGCAAAAGTCAAACTACACGTCTTACAAAAGATGCAGGATTCCAAGAAGTTGGTAAAAATGCTACTGGAGAACTGTTAGCAAAGTCATCGACAAAAAGCAGAAACTGGCAGATTAAGGCCATTGTGGAAGAAATTCCTGATGGCTCATCCAGCATCCATTTTTCCCTTCCCACTCAGTAACAGAATCCTGGTACTTTAGTAACTGTATTTCTATTGTAACGATAAATAAACAGATACTAATATTGCTTAAGGCTAAGTCTAAGAAATGGTTATGAATCAGTTTTAAACCCCGAAGCTAAACATAGTCTCAGACCATCCCCTCCCTCTCAAGCAGACATTTGATGCTGCACCCCAGTTGCATCCTATCTACAGAATGAGGCAATGCTTCACAGTGCTATAGTCTGCATATGAAAACATGTATTTGGGGGAATGAAGGATTGTTGGAAACAAATCTGGGTGCTAGTCAACTAGGGTTCATTTACCTTTTAGAGGCAGACACTAGTTAAATGCACCAGTAATGTGAAGCCAGTGGTGTCGTAAATATAAAAAAGGTTCACATGAAAGGAACATGAATGTATACATGTAAATGTATGCATGAAAGTTACATAAAATACTGAATTCAGGCATTCACAGCTACTTCAGCCCAAAGACCGGGAAAGATTTAAATGCACTCCCACTACCATCTATTGCACTCGTGCACAATGTCAGGAGCTAATGAACAAAAACAAGATGCCAGCAGAGTTTGCTCAAAGACACCAGCAATTATTATCTTCAAAAAAAATCTCGAAATTTCTCTATTATTGTCCATATTCCCATCAGAACAGAAACGGTAGAAAAGGAGGCAGGAGACAACCTTAAAAAGGGTGGCGCAGCCACACGACATGACAAAAACTGGTTAAAACCAACTTGGTCCAAGATGGTGGAAGATTCGACTTCCAATGGACCTTGAGTCTCATTACACACTTACTGTAATGCATTAGCACAAACTAAATGACACACCCACCAGTGCCCTGACTCTTCTGAGGTTAACCATAAAAGGCCAAAAAGTGGGTGATGGCCCAGTTCCTAGAAATCTCTGCCTCTTCCCCTGAAACCGTTGGAATAATCTTCCCACTCATTAGCCTATGAAATTATCCAGCCCAGGAAAACTAACTATATTCAAGATACATTCTCAGGTACTGAGACAGACTGCATTCTGTCTATGGATTGTGCATCTCTAAATAAATCCACTTCTTACCTACGACTTCACTGAATTCCTTCCTCCATAAGACAAAGATACTGAGCTTTGGGAATTCCCTGGAGGCCCAGAGATTGGGGCTCTTGGCTTTCACTGCTGGGGCGCTTGTTCAATTCCTATCTGAGGAACTAAGGTCCTACAAAGCCGCAGGAAAAAAAGAAATCGACCTTAAATAAAGTCCGCAGACCAGCTGTAGGCTCCCAATTAAGTTCAAGTCCCAATCTGGTTTGTGCAGTTTCAGCACCACCAAATGAGCAAGCTAGGTTTTGCAGTTACACTCACATCCTGCTTTTGTCATGAAAAAAACAGGACCACAGACACAAAACTAAAACATTCCCACAGATCTCCCTGGACGCACATTTCTACAAACAAAGCTTCCAGGATGAGAAAATGACCACGCGACTTTTCTACTCTAGAGGCATTCATAAACAGATTCTCTGGTCTACATTCTTTGGCGTTAAAACCCGTTCTTTTCACAACCCACCTTTCGCCGACGTGCTGAAGGCTGTCACTAAAACGCCACACATCAAAGACAGAACAAAGACTCCTCTTAAATAACAGAGGCGCAAGGGGCCCTTAATGGATGGCACGGAATTTATCCACGACTGTTTCTGCTCTAAATTAACACGTACAGGAGACTCTGTCTTCTCCTAGCTCCACCCCGGTAACACAGAAGGGAGGCGGGGATCCTTATTTAAGAGGAGCTGATGTCAGGCCAGCAAAGCTTCTCCCTTCCTCGAGGGCTTCGGTTTGGGCTGTGCCAATGGGATTCTTCGCACGAGATCTCACGGCATCTAAAAACGGCTGGCCAATGGAGGGATGCTCGGCTCACAAAGAGATAACTAGGGCACAGCTGTTATACAACCGATACCCGACGCCGGACGCCAGCCCGAGAGGTCCCCTAGGAGTCTGACCTGGGAGCCACAGCATCGGCGGACAACGAGGCACTTCTGCTGGAGAGCTGTTTAACGCGACCCCTCCACCAGCAGCTGCTTCGCGGGCGTGCAAAAATGCAAGGAAGGGCGAGGACAGAGGAAGAAGAGGGTTGCGATCCACGGGGCGCGGGTTTCAGCCGGGTCCGTCAGGGGCCCAAGCCCCGGACCACCTCCCCCACGCCGACGGTCACTCCCACAGAGGCGGTACCTGTTTCCGCATGTTATTCATGACGCCCATGAAACCTGCCAACAATTTGGCTTCCTCTCGAGCAGCAAGTTTCTTCTCGGTCTTCTTCTTGCTGCTCTTCTCTACCCCAGAGGCTGCCATCCTCCTTCGGTCAGCGCGGCTCACGCCCGGGACTCGCCGGGCCGGGCGAGGGGTTGCACTCTCCAGGCACGCTAGGGCTTGTGTTCACCAAACCACCGAGGCTGGGAGAGTGGCTGGCTGTACCACCCTGCCTGCCAACGCGCGGGGACACCGCAGCCCTTGCAGTAGGGCAAGGCCAGACGACCCGCTCAGAAGATCTCTGTAAGGCGATGTAGCCGCTGGGCTGCGTCTCCAGCAAAACCGGAGCCCGGAGGAGGAGCCTGCGCACTTAGCTCGAGGGGGCGGAGCCGCTATGAAGGAGTTGGGGGCGGGGTCAATGCGTCAGAGCCGCGCGCCTCTCCGAGCGGCTGGAGGCCGGTGCCTAACGTCCTTTCGGTGCGCCGGCTGTTTGGTTTGTAGCTGGTCCGAAGTTGCGCGTTCCTTTCCCTTTGCCCAAGACAGGTTTTACAAATTTGCCTGACGTGGCGAGATTATCTTTTGGGGATAACTGGGTGATGGAAGGCATTAAACAGCGTCCAGTTAGCGTAAACTCCGTAAGGACCAGCATTGGTGTTTCTTCACTGCTGTATCAGAAGATGACATGCTGTAGGCGCTCAGTATTAAATGGGAGGAGACTACCACGTACTGCAAGTTAAAGGTTTATTGCATGGATAATAAGGTTTATTTGCTTGGGAGTCATGAAACAAGGAAACACAGTCCCCATTGGTGTTTCCTTGATGTGGAATGCCTGCCTGCTTAGGCTGGTTTACTTCTCAGTGTTTGAAACTAAGATCAGGTGTCAGCTCCAGAAATCTCCAATTAGGCTTTCCCAAGTAATCATAAGGAAATTCCCTGGGGGCTCAGAGGATAAAGCATCTGCCTGCCATGAGGGAGACCAGGGTTCGATCCCTGGGCTGGGAAGATCCCCTGGAGAAGGAAATGGCAACCCACTCCTGAATTCTTGCCTGGAGAATCCCATGGACAGAGGAGCCTGGCCGGCTACAGTCCACGGGGTCGCAAAGAGTCGGACACGACTGAGCGAGTTCACTTCAAGAAGTCATAAAACTCATGAGATGCTTTTTGTAACTATAAATCATATTATTTCTAGCATATAATATCTATAAGATTTGAAATTTACATTTTGAAAACTTATACATATCCCTTTAATTTTCTATCTAGGTCTATTTAGGAATATGGAAGAAGGAAATGGCAACCCACTCCAGTATTCTTGCCTGAAAAATCCCGTGGACAGAGGAGCCTGATGGGCTGCTGTCCATAAGGTCGCACAGAGTCAGACACTACTGAAGCGACTTAGCATGCATGCATGCATATAGGAATACATAGAAACATGCTTTAAGTAAAATAATTGACTCTATCAAAGCATTATACTTTCTCTTGATTAGGAGAAAGCAATATAGTATAACTCAAATGAAAGAGCAAGTGGCTTATAAGGCCCTCCAAAAACAAAAATCTAAGCAAAAAAAACGCTTTAGAAGGGGACTTTCCCAGTGGTCCGTGGTTATGACTGTGCTTCCACTGCTTCCACCTGGGGTGCCGGTTGGATCCCTAGTGGACGAAGGTGCAGCCAAAAAAAAAAAAAAAATTCTAAGCATTCTTAGAAAAGAATAAGACATTTATACCTCTGTGTACCTTATAATTTTTTTTTAATCTAAATGTTCTCAGATCTCCTGTTTTAACTAGTCAAGACAGTCATCCTTGAGTATTTTCAGGGGGTTGGTTCCAGAAGCTGTTGGGGATACCAAAATCCACAAATGCTCAGAATCCCATAGTGAATCCTCCATGGTTCTGCAACAGGTGATTCAACCAATTGTGGATCACATAGTACTGCATATACTTATTAAAATAAAAATCATTGTGTAAGTACTCAGTTCAGACCCCTGTTGTTAAAGAATCAACTGTAATTTGAGACTTTAGAGTGGACCCTGAAAATAGAAACCATTTATCCCCTAATGGAATTAGAGGAAAATTTTCTTTACTTTATTAAATGACCTAGAATAGTGAAGAATGAGTATACTTAAACATTTTTTGTAATTGAAAGGAAATGGAAACCTGTCTTCTTACTCTAAAGCCTTGGAAGACACCAAGGATTCTGGATTCAAAGGCAGAAATGTAGGCGATAAGGTAGAATGCTGTTCTGTAATAAGGCAGAGGAAGCAAGGAATAGCATCCTCTCTACTTGATGTTGGAAAAAGTCCTTTCATATTCTGCAGAATACGGAACACTAAAGGTCATGGAAGAGCCTTAGGATTCAGAGCTTAAAGAGACCATGAAAGTTATATAGCACAGAGGTTAGGCAGAAGGCTTGCCTGGATGCAAAGTCAAGTATGCCACTCTCTAGACTACCAACTTTGAACAAGTTGCTTAACCTCTCTTGTGTTTAAGTCTCCTTATCTGTAAAAATAAAACTTACCATGGAACTGTTATAAGATTTGCAAAAATACTTACTTTGTGAGAAGGGGAACCCCTTCCTGGGCCCGAAAGAGGGTGCTTGTCTAACACTTGGAAATGAATTGTCTGAGGAGACACATGTGCCCACAAAGCAAGAGATTTTATTGGGGTACCCGGGTGGAGAGCAGTAGGGTAAGGGAAGCCAGGAGAACTGCTGTGCCACATGGCTCACAGTCTCAGGTTTTATGGTGATAGGGTTAGTTTCCGGGTTGTCTTTGGCCAATCATTCTGACTCAGAATCCTTCCTGATGGTGCATGCATTGCTCAGCCGAGACGGATGTCAGCGAGAAGTATTCTGGGAGGTCATAGTGGCGTCTCCTTTTGACCTGTCCTGAACTTTTCCAGTTGGTGGGGCTTCCCTGGTGTCTCATATGGCTTCCCTGGTGGCTCAGATGATAAAGAATCTGCCTGCAATGCAAGAGACCCAGGTTCGACCCCTGGGTCAGGAAGATCCCCTGGAGAAGGGAATGGCGACCCACTTCAGTATTCTTGCCTGGAGAATTCTATGGACAGAGAAGCCTGGCGGGCTACAGTCCATGGGGTTACAAAGAGTTGGACACGACTGAGTGGCTTTCACTTCATTTTCCTGGTTGGTGGTGGCTTATTACTTCCATGTTCCTTACCAGGACCTCCTGTTGTAAAATAACTCACGCAAATGGTTACTATGGTGCCTGGCCAGGGTGGGTGGTTTTAGTCAGTGTGTTTCTTGTAACACTTAGCTTGGTGCCAGAGCAAGGCAAAGAGTATTACTTTACTGAGTTGACAATATTAACTATTGTTATTTAATCCAGAATTTCCCAAAATATGTTCCTCAGAAACCAGTTCTATAAACCATCCCCCTCCTCTCTCCTGAAATAGGATCCCTGGCAATACTACTTTGGGAAATCAGTAAAGTATCCTTCTCAGAGAAAAATCTCAAGTACACTTGTATGTGAAGTGTTTGGAGAAGACTTATCCCTATTGCTTGAAACTTGATTAGATATAATTTGCTATTGTAGATGTCATTTTGAAGTTTTTTAGCTTTTCTAAATGTCTGAAAACCTCCTTTGTTTCTTTTGTAAAGATAACTAATGAATGGAAGGATCATTCACCTGGAGGGAAGAATCCCAGGCAGACCAGAAAACTGACTTCAGGCTTGGAGACATTGGAATCAAAAAAGAGCTTTAAATCTGGATCATTGTTGCCAGCCAAAATCTTTGCCTTCTCTGCCCACTGAGGCCAAATGAAAAATACAGAGACAGAATTTGAAGAAATAGAAAGATGGCTATTATTCTCAGCCTGCAGAGAAGGGAACACAGTAGACTCATGCCTCAAGAACTGTGCTTCCCCCTCCACGAGGAGTCTAGGGGCTTATATAAGGCAAGCGCTCGCTTTCAGGATCAGTGATGAGGAACAAAGGTGACAGGATCTTGATTTCTTCCTCTTGCAGTGTTTCAGAGATAGTCATCAACTGGTGTCAGTAACCAGTTATCTGAGTCTGGCAGTTCAGTGGCTCTGTGGCCTCCTTTCCGATGTGTAACTATAAGGGGAAGGGTGTTGTAAGGGTAAACACCAGATAGGGGGTGTATTTAGCATAGAATCAAAGGAGAAAATGTGAATTGTAACTCCTGCAGAGTTAGGGGGCAGAAAAGCAAACTTAAAGGCATGCAGAAGATAAAAACTAGGAATGTTCAGGCCTGCTCACTGTTTTATCTTCTTTGTTCTCAGGAAAGGAAAAAAAACCTCTTTTCCTTTTCACTGCAACATTATGACAGTGGAACTCTAGGTTTTAGAAACCTTTATCAATATGACAGGCAAAAAAGTGATTTTTGTGTGTGTGTGTTATTTTAGAAATTCCTAATGAGATTGAACATTTTTTTCATGTTTATTGGTCATTTATGTTTATTCTTTCATACATTTTCTATATTTTCTATGTCCTCTATTCATTTTTCTTTTGGATATTTTTTTTCTTATTGATTTGTAAGCATGAAACCAAGCAGGACTCTGTGGGTGTTCGGGGCACAAAAGTCTTTCTGTGCATTTCTTGTTTGTAGGAAATAGTCTTTATACAGCTTCCATGACCTTCCCTGAGTTCCCAAGTGTAGGTTCAGTTCAGTTCAGTTCAGTCTCTCAGTCGTGTCGGACTCTTTGCAACCCCATGAATCGCAGCACACCAGGCCTCCCTCTCCATCACCATCTCCCGGAGTTCACTCAAACTCACGTCCATGGAGTATGTGATACCATCCAGCCATCTCATCCTCTGTCGTCCCCTTCTCCTCCTGCCCCCAATCCCTCCCAGCATCAGAATCTTTTCCGATGAGTCAACTCTTCCCATGAGGTGGCCAAAATACTGGAGTTTCAGCTTTGGCATCATTCCTTCCAAAGAAATCCCAGGGCTGATCTCCTTCAGAATGGACTGATTGGATCTCCTTGCAGTCCAAGGGACTCTCAAGAGTCTTCTCCAACACCACACTTCAAAAGCGTCAATTGTTCAGCCCTCAGCTTTCTTCACAGTCCAACTCTAGCATCCATACATGACCACTGGAAAAACCATAGCCTTGACTAAATGGACCTTTGTTGGCAAAGTAATGTCTTTGCTTTTTAATATGCTATCTAGATTGGTCATAACTTTCCTTCCAAGGAGTAAGCGTCTTTTAATTTCATGGCTGCAGTCACCATCTGCAGTGATTTTGGAGCCCAGAAAAATAAAGTCTGACACTGTTTCCTCTGTTTCCCCATCTACTTCCCATGAAGTGATGGGACCAGATGCCATGATCTTTGTTTTCTGAATGTTGAGCTTTAAGCCAAATTTTTCACTCTCCTCTTTCACTTTCATCAAGAGGGTTTTTAGTTCCTCTTCACTTTCTGCCATAAGGGTGGTGTCATCTGCATATCTGAGGTTATTGATATTTCTCCCAGCAATCTTGATTCCAGCTTGTGCTTCTTCCAGTCCAGCGTTTCTCATGATGTACTCTGCATATAAGTTAAATAAGCAGGGTGACAATATACAGCCTTGATGTACTCCTTTTCCTATTTGGACCCAGTCTGTTGTTTCATGTCCAGTTCTAACTGTTTCTTCCTGACCCGGTCAGGTGGTCTGGTATTCCCATCTCTTTCAGAATTTTCCACAGTTTATTGTGATCCATACAGTCAAAGGCTTTGACATAGTCAATAAAGCAGAAATAGATGTTTTTCTGGAAGTCTCTTGCTTTTTCCATGATCCAGCGGAGGTTGGAAATTTGATCTCTGGTTCCTCTGCCTTTTCTAAAACCAGCTTGAACATCTGGAAGTTCATGGTTCATGTATTGCTGAAGCCTGGCTTGGAGAATTTTGAGCATTACTTTACTAGCGTGTGAGATGAGTGCAATTGTGCGGTAGTTTGAGCATTCTTTGGCATTGCCTTTCTTTGGGATTGGAATGAAAACTGACCTTTTCCAGTCCTGTGGCCACTGCTGAGTTTTGCAAATTTGCTGGCATATTGAGTGCAGCACTTTCATAGCATCATCTAAGGGCAGGTTCAAAGAGTTGCTAATCAAGGAAGGGAGGAAATGCAGAAACAAGAGAAGAGCAATCAAGAAACAATAGTACAGCCTTGTGGCAGGGTCCTGTTTCCCCCCTCAATGAATATACACAGCAATATCTTTGAGCTATTTTTCAGATACTAAAACCCCTACCAGAAAAAGTTAACTATGTGCGTCCCACACGCGTGTAGACCCCAGATTGGTTGGACCAGAAGATTGACAATGCTGACTCCCAATTACCTCACCACCAACCAATCAGAAGAATGGCTATGAGCTGATCACACCCGCCTCTTTGTTTCTATTAAACTCATTACCTCCTCTGGTGCCACCACATAGTTCTGAGGGCATTAGTCTGCTCTGCTTCCCCTTGCCTCGCAAAGCAATAAAGCTATTGTTTCCTATTTCACCCAAAGCTCTGTCTCTGAGATTCAGTTTGGTACTAGGGTACTGAAGCTGAATTTCAGCTACAAGCATGGTTTGTTAAGGTGGGTTTTAGGCAAATTAGGTGTGAGATAATATATGCATAAAATATCCAGTAAGTCATTGAAGACACAGGACAAGGCCAATAAGAAAAGAATACTCATTAGGGAAAATACAGATTTGACCCTGAGGAGGAAAAGAATTCAGCAGAAGCAAAAAATGAAGTATTCAGAGTGATCTGGATAAGCATGGCCTCATGTGATCCTTGCCAGTCATGCTTCCCTGTATTATACAGTTTAGTGTGGCATACATGACTGCAGGAAGTCCAGTTTTTTTTGAGTTTTACTCCCCAAGAACTGTATATACAAGAAGCCCCAGGCGTTCTGATTCATGTCCAAATATTTGTCTGCCTAGCTATTATTTTTCCTTCTTAAACCCAAAACTCAGTGTCCCCCTTGAGGTCAGAGGATCCCACAGAATGGCCCTGATGCTGTAACACTCCCAAACATGCTGCTGTTGCTTTGTTGGCTGAAATGCCTGGTACACTGCCTTCTGAAACCTGAGCAGACCGAAGGCATGCCCTGACCAGCCCAAGCTGTTGTTACCCAGAGACCATCGGCACTGTCACTGCTCTTGCTGACCCTGAACCTCAGGGCTGCTGTCTACTGACCCAGGCCAACCTAACAGAGTGGCTGTAATTATGCCACAGACCCTAGCCCAGGCGATGGCTGTTCTCTTTGTACAAAGGAGAAATGCACAATTTGTTGTCTTGTGAAATTGAAACTGTACCTATAGGGTTAACTGAAACTGGCATCTTAAATCCCAAGTGTGTCTTACAGAACAGTAGATAAGGGAACATCTTATTAAAACCCTCTCTGTTTGTAACCTCCCTTCACTAATTAGTAAATGAGTTGTTTTTCTTAAACAACTAATTTAGTTGCTGTTTTTCTTTTTTGTTGTTGCTGTTGTTGTTTTTGTTGTTTTACTTAATTGTCTACCCTCCAAGCTTCATGTAGCCCAGATAATATATTATAGGGCTCCTTAACCACCCCTATAGATAATGTCTCTGCCGTATGGGTCACTATGGTAACAGGTGGATTTTAAGTTGTTTTCTAGAAACCTAGAGTTGACTCTTACCCTGTTCAAACTGGTCAAGAGTGGTTGGGACCACCAGCCCCCAGACTGGGCCTGCCCAGGTGTCCAGTGAATGACCTTTTGACATCAGGAGGATAGAAACTGCACCATTTTTGAACATGTATCCCATGAAGAAGCAAGTAACCCAGAAACACCTCTGCAGAACAGTGATCATCTCACATTTTCCCTACCTCCAATCACCTTTCCCCACACCTAAAACCACCCTGCTATTAAAAAATTTTTATTTTATTTATTTATTTTTGGCTGTGCTGGGCCTTGCTCGCTCAGCAGGCTTTTCTCTAGTTGAGGCCAGCAGGGGCTACTCCCGAGTTTCTGCTTGCAGGCTTCGCATTGTGGTGGCTTCTCTCGTTGCAGAGCATGGACTCTAGGGTGCTCAGGCTTCAGTGGCTGCAGCTCCTGGGCTCTAGAACACAGGCCAGTAGTTGTGGCTCACGGGCTTAGTTGCTCTGCAGCACACGGGATCTTCTGGAATCAGGGGTCTAACCCATGTCTCCTGTATTGGCAGGTGGATCCTTTACCACTGAGCCACCAGGCAAGCCCTGCCCTGCTTTAATATCCCGTAAATATTTTGCCTTCCAGAGGGCAGCTCTGAGACTTGTTCTCCCATCTCCTTGCTTGGTTGCCTCATGAATAAACTTTCTCTACTCTAAACACTAACTGGCTGTGCACCCAATATGACTCATCCGGACCACCTTCAAATGCTTATAATTCACATAGGTTCTTGCCTGAAATCCATCAAAGTGTTCAGGTCTTTTGAGTGAAAAATTTTCATGGCCAAGCAGAATCTTTGGAATTGGTTCTGGGATACCAGTCTGCCTTTTCCCCAGGTTGCTGGCCTCCTGAATAAAGGCAAGCTTTCCTTTTCCAATCAATACTTTCCTCTCCAGTACTGGCTTTAGAGCAGTGAACACCCGATGCCGAGTTTGGTAACAAGCATCTTTGTCCAGCTCACTTGGAATAGCCATCTGATACTCTTTTCTCAGTTTCTCAGCTGCACTCACGCTGATGTTTTTAAGGACAGTTATGTTCTCCTGCACTTCCGTCTGTCCTCACCATTTGTCACCACCCTCTCCTCTCCCTGACAAATACACAGATGGGAGAGACCCTATAAAGTTAGTGAGAATTCTGCCCCCACACCCCCTTGTCATTGGAGACTTACAGACCAGACTTTCTAGCTAACTCTTGCCAGCTTCTCTGAGTTTCTTTTCTATCGTCTTCTCCATGTTTTCACCAGCCTTTCCCCATACTCCATAAATCTTTCCAACAATAGACAAAACAGAAAAATTCCAAGCAATTCTTTTCTAAATCCCAAATAGGTTGAGCACAATTTTCAAGTATCCATTGTTGTACCAATATTCAAAGTCTTTTGCGAAAATCTTTCATCACTGTGAGGAAGTGGTTCAAAGAGACAGCCTATGATATGGAAAGATAGCAGAACATATTGAAAATACATAGAAAAACTGTCTGGAAACCAAACTATAAATCAAACTGCTTATTTATAGAGGAAGAACATAAATTAAAAAGGAAAAATTATTCTCATGATCCCTCAACATAGGCTCTTCTTATTTGAAGTTTTAACATTTGTTTTAGGGAAACAAATAAGGATTGAACTCAGTCTGCTGCATTGCAGGCAGATTCTTCACTGTCTGAACTACCAGGGAAGCCGTAATAGAAACAGCAAATATGTGGGAGTTACAAATATTACAAAGTTCTTTAAGAAATGCTTCTGGACACATGTCTCTTGGCACAGAGTTTTGGCACTTTGTTACATTCAGATACTTACACTGAAGTATCTAAAAGGTCCTGATCAGGTCCTTCATAGTGCCAGTCAACTGATGAGAGGCTGGGAAGGAGAGGCCTGAGCAGCTGCCATGAGCTAAGAATACATCTCTCCTGGTCCCAGCCACAAAGCCATCAAAACTACCAATAAAACATAATCCGGGATGAATGTTGGGATGGTTGCCTCCTTCTGTAGATGGTGTAGGAGCTAAGAAGAAAGTAACATAGATGAGATATCCTTGAAATTCTCTCAGTCTTTGAAGAACAGCTAAGTGTCTCAGATAATGTGTGTGACAGAGCTTTAAAAGCCAGTGGTAGTGGTTTAGTTACTAAGTCGTGTCTGACTCTTGCAACTCCATGGACGGTAGCCTGCCAGGCTCCTCTGTCCATGGGATTCTCCAGACAAGAATACTGGAGTGGGGTGCCATTTCCTTCTCCAGAGGATCTTCCCAACCCAGGGATCAAACCCAGGTCTCCTGCACTGCAGGCAGATTCTTTACCGACTTGGCTACGAGAATACAGAACTTTAAAAGCAAAATTCTTGACCAAAGTTATTTGTTAGAATGTATCTAATTTTTGGATTTCTCAGGTGGTGCTAGTGGTACAGAACCTGCCTGCCAATGCAGGAGACATGAGGGATGCAGGTTTGATCCCTGGGCTGGGAAGATCCCCTGGAGCAGGGCATGGCAACCTGCTCTAGTATTCTTGCCTGGAGAATCCCATGGACAGAGGATCCTGGAGGGCTACAGTCCACAGGGTCGCAAAGAACTGGACTTGACTAAAGTAACTTAGCATTCATGCATCTAATTTTTATTAGTGAGGGAATCAGGAATTAAGCAATTAGACAATAGAGCTGGTTTCCTTGCTTCACACACACACACACAAACGTGTATACAGTTAGCAAAAGGAAATGTGGCTAAGTGAGATACAAACCCGGGTAACATTCTACAGGGTAATAACACCATAGTATCTTCTGGGTTAATTTCTCTAAAGGTTGTACAATGATAACACCTTATCAAATCCTTCAGGGTAACCTCCAACTTTCTAGGGCTATGGCACCACTTGCTCTTTTATCAGCTGTGGGTGTTGGTCAAATATACCTTGAAAACAAAGCTACTAGAGTCAGACAAGGGTAAACCAGGACTGCATGGTTCCACTCTACCTCCCTACTGAAGACTCTCCCTCCAGTATTAACTTTGGAAGTTCTCAAAATGTGTCTTTGTAAGGGAGCCAGTATTTTCATGTACCACCATGGATAGGATTGTGTATAAAATAGGACTAAAGGCTCCAGGAGGCACACCTAGGGATTCTTCCTGTGACTTTCAGTATTTGGAACGTGTGAAATTGGTTTTGGCTGCTCAGAAACATCTATTATCCACCAGGTAGTTCCCCACTGAGAGCTCTTTAGGCAAAATGATCATTCCCTTCTAGCTGTCTTCACAACCAAAGCTGCTTCTTTTGAATTCAAGAGTCATGTAAAATAAATAGCCAGTGGGAATTTGCTGTATGACTCCAGGAAATTCAAACCCAGCTTGAGCTCTGTGACAACCTAGAGGGGTGGGATGGGGAGGGAGGTGGGAGGTGGGGCCCAAGAGGGAGGGGACATATGTATACCTATGGCTGATCCATGTTGACGTATGGCAGAAACCAAAACAATATTTTAAATTACTCTTCAATTAAAAATAAATAAGTTTTTTTAAAAAAAACGAGTCAAAGAACTGCCTGTAAAGTCAGGACCAAGTGAAATTCTGGTGGCAGGGCTTTGTTTTTCCTTCTTACCTTTGTATCCTTAGTCCTAACATGGCAAACACTCAGTAAAATGAAGTAAGCATATACCAGCTTAACTAGACTATAAACATTAATGCTTCTTGTCTGTAAACTTTACCTAGTACTAAACAGAGTGTGTGAATTGCCTGTTCAAGTTTCAAGGAGATCCAACCAGTCCATCCTAAAGGAGATCAGTCCTGGGTGTTCAGTGGAAGGACTGATGCTGAGGCTGAAACTGAAATACTTTGGCCACCTCATGCAAAGAGTTGACTCATTGGAAAAGACTCTGATGCTGGGAGGGATTGGGGGCAGGAGGAGAAGGGGACGACAGAGGATGAGATGGCTGGATGGCATCACTGACGCGATGGACGTGAGTCTGAGTGAACTCCAGGAGTTGGTGATGGACAGGGAGGCCTGGCGTGCTGCAGTTCATGGGGTCGCAAAGAGTCGGACATGACTGAGCGACTGAACTGAAGGCAATAAGGTATCCTGTTACCCTCACCTTCATGTCTTTGATTAGTGAAAATCTTCTATACGTTTCTTCATCTTCCTCCATTTGTGAGGCTGAGTCCTCTAAATTTTGTCTTCCACAAATGATTCAAAGAGATAGTAACGAAATGTGTCCCCAAATTTGGTTCATTTGTGGTTCTTAAAGGACAACATCTCTTTGGGGGTAATATTAATTTCTCAGCCATCAGAAATGAACAGAACACTTTGTACTTTCTACTTACTGGGCATTAACTGTGACTTGCTTCACAGAGACACGGAGAGAGGAAGTCATTTTCAAGAAAGAAATATCATTATTGGTTGATAGACCCTACAGTATTCTCAAAAGTGTATAGAAGTCATTCAAGTCCATTCTTTACCTGGTAATCTGTGATATAGTTTTAGGAAGAATCTTATTATAGCACAAAAGCATTTAACTATTTGAGGTGTGTTTGTGTGTGTATTTGTGCATGTTTATGTATGTGTGTATGTGTGTGAAAGAGGTGGGCACTTAAATGTTGATTCGATTGTCTGAGAAATAATCTAGATTTTAAGAGAGATTGGTCCCAAATCACATGAGCTCCATGTTAAGGCACAACAAATCCATGGAAGGTGCTCTGCTCCCTTCACCCTCTGGACTGCCTCACATGGGGACTAAGAGGATGCCTCAGTCTGTGAACTCAGATGAAGCTGTATTTAATGCTTAGATCCAAGGATCTGACATTAGTCATGGCTCCAGTTGTCTGGGTGAGGCAGGATACAATTTGTTCTGAAAGTGCAACTAAGGGAAGGAAGCCCAGTGGGGAATGAGCTGAAAAGGGGAAAACTCTTTAGAATCAAGTGGTACTTGGTTCTCATAACCAAAGCGAAAAACCTCCTACAGTAAAAAAGAAAATTGTGTTTCCTGCTTTAGAGAAAGCTCTAGGGGAGTCTAAGCCACAGTTACAGTGTTCTCAGAGAACACTGACTCTCTGTCACCACCAAGGGAGAGGTTAGAATGAATATTTCACTTCATCCAATGTTGGAACCCAGTTTGAACTCAGGAATGGAGATTGTCTAAGACAGAATCTTTGATTTCTTGTTCCTGATTCATATCTTGTCCTTATTCTGTCTCTGAGTGATTTTCCCAAATCTTTGTGATTTCCGACTCTCTTCCATTCTCTGGTCATATGTGAATAACTGTATGTAGAAGATTAGGACAAGGAAATAAGTTAGAATTAATATACAAATATTTGTTTTGCAGCTCTCCCCCAAGCCACCTTCTGTGCATCTAGAAAGCTAAGTTTATGTGTTTTTCTAGGGTTTAGCATGTTTTCTTTAGCAGAAACATGGTAGAGAGTCTCAGGGGTCAGTAAAACCTCAGCCTATAAGAAAAGTATGACATGGTAATTTAATACATGGGGAAATAAGTATGAACTCAAGACTTCAAAAACACATATGTTTTCTGACACTGACTTCTCCAGTCCTAGCAGCAGTAGCATTCACTCACCACTAACTCTCGTGTGTACTTATAATGCCAGTATTTGGGTCTTTGATATTTTCTCCACCAAAAAGGAGCCTGGACTCCTTGGACTGTAGCAGTTTCCAAGATTAGAAACAGGAAAAAAAAATAGAAATGGGTCAGGAAATATCCTTCTATTGCCAGAAAACAAGAATTCTTTAAAAATACATTTGAGTTAGTGCTAAAAGGGCATCAGATCAGATCAGATCAGTCCCTCAGTCGTGTCCGACTCCCCGCGACCCCATGAACCGCATAAAAGGGCATAGGTACCATATTAAGGTGTTTTTGCTTGAACCACCCTGGGTCAGATCCCTGGTTTGGGAAGATCCCCTGGAGAAGAGCATGGCAACCCACTTCAGTATTCTTGCCTAGAGAATTCCATGGACACTGGAGACTGGTGGGCTGCAGTCCAGGGGGTCACAAAAAATCAAACATGATTGAGCAACTGGCACTTGTCAAAATTTTGAAAAATTCACAATCAAATTATTATTTTTTAAGTTTCTAATGATAAAAGAAAAAGATTAAAATGTAAGAAAAAAGATGGATACAAGACAAAAGAATGATGAAGATGAATAGATCTGCTCAATTTTTACTTATTAATGATATTAAATAGTAAATAAAACAGTAGGTAGTTTTTCCTTTCCAGTTTATATGTCTTGCTAAAGGATAATTTTTAAAAGCAGCCATTATTTCTATATGACATTTTTATGTAGATATAAAATCTATGTAACTCATTAATGAGGGAAACAGTCCTATGTTACCACTTGATCAAAGGAGAATTAAAAGAATCCTTATATACAGTCAATAAGGAATGCCAAACTAAATTTACAAATAAGTGAAAATGGGTTTATTTACAGCAATAATAAATTGCATTCAACTGTTAATTTGCATTTCTATGGAAAAATCCTTTGTACTAAAATATTAGTTCACTACAACTTACAGAGTCATAAAATGGTTCACTTTGCCAACAAAGGTCTATCTAGTCAAAGCTGTGGTTTTCCAGTGGTCATGTATGGATGTGAGAGTTGGACCATAAAGAATGCCAAACACCAAAGATTTGATGCTTTTCAACTGTGGTGTTGGAGAAGACTCTTGAGAGTCCCTTGGACTGCAAGGAGATCCAACCAGTCCATCCTAAAGGAGATCAGTCCTGAATATTCATTGGAAGTACTGATGCTGAAGTTGAAGCTCCAATACTTTGGCCACCTGATGGGAAGAACTGACTCATTAGTAAAAACCCTGATGCTGGGAAAGATTGAAGGCAGGAAGAGAAGGGGACAACAGAAGATAAGATGGTTGGATGGCATCACCGACTCAATGGACATGAGTTTGAGCATGCTCCGGGAGGTACTACTGGTGTGGAGGACAGGGAAGCCCAGTGTGCTGCAGTCCACGGGGTCGCAAAGAGTCAGACACAACTGAGCAACTGAACAACAACAACAAAATGGTTTACTGTGGAGGAAAAATATGACTTTCTTCTACTTTTCTATGTTCTTTGCTGGGACCATTGTAACAAAAGACAGATTCATAAGAGAAAACATACAAATTTGTTGAATATAAGTTCTATGGGACACTTCATAAGGAAATGAAGACCTGAAGTGGTTGTACTTGAGTGTTTTAAGGCTAGGTCTGATGAAGAGCAGAGAGTGGTGGAGCAATGTGATAGGACAAAAAAGGATATGAGCCAAGTACAGAAAATGGTTCAGATTCTTCTCTTGGAGATAAGGATGTTCCTTTCCCGAAGTATTGAGAGTGTACCACTCACATGAGGACTTATTTTTTTATTTTATTTTCATTTATCTATTTATAGCTATGCTGGGTCTTTGTTGCTGCATGGACTTTCTCTAGCTGTGGAGAGTGGAGGCTACTCTCTAGTGTGGTGTTTGGATTTCTCAGTGCTGTGGCTTCTCTGGTTGCAGAGCCTAGGCTCTAGGGTATGGGGGCTTCAGTAGTTGTGGCTCCCAGACTTTAGAGCACAGGCTCAATAGTTGTGGCCCACATGGGCTTAGTTGCTCTGTGGCATGTGGGATCTTTTCAGATCAGGGATCAAACCCAGGTCTCCCACACTGGGAGGTAGATTCCTATCCACTGCGCCACCAGAGAAGCCCTCACATGAGGGTCTTATAAACTGCTTCAGAGTAAGGCAAAGCTCGTCCTCCACATGCTGTCTCTCAGATTTCTTCAGCTTAATATAGTCAATATGCCAAGGTGCCATATTTTGAGGTAGTATGTCCTGAACCCCATCAATGAATCAATAGAAAATTGTACTAGAAAGGACAGCTAACAATTTTTTTTTCAAATTTCAATGTCTTTCACAATTTTTCCTCACAGTCTATTTATAAAGTATATGCTGCTGCTGCTGCTAAGTCGCTCCAGTTGTGTCTGACTCTGTGCAACCCCATAGACGGCAGCCCACCAGGCTCCCCAGTCCCTGGGATTCTCCAGGCAAGAACACTGGAGTGGGTTGCCATTTCCTTCTCCAATGCGTGAAAGTGAAAGGGAAGTCGCTTAGTCATATCCGACCATAAAGACATAATGGACTGCAACTTACCAGGCTCCTCCATCTATGGGATTTTCCAGGCAAGAGTACTGGAGTGGGGTGCCATTGTTTTCTCCATATAAAGTATATAAATGTCTTTATTTTTGTGTATATATACAGGAAAGAATATATACAAGCAACCATAGAGGTAGATATTGTTACAAGAAACAGAAAAAATGATCAACACCAGCAGCCACATGAAGTAATAGAATGAGGGTTTGACAGTTTTTCAGCACACCCATTAGTTGTGCAAGAAGATAATGTATTCCAAGAAAATAAAAGAGCCATTTATACCAAAGAGAATTGGCTATATAGACTCAACCCCTAAACACGCAGGAGAAGATATATCTACATCTTTGCTATGCAAAGTGTGGTTCAAGGACCAGTAGCATTATGATCACTTGGGAGCTTGCAAGAAATGTAGAATCTTAAAAAAAGGAAAGAAAGAAAAAGAGATGTAGAATTTCAGGTCCTATAAACCTAAAGAATCAAATATGTAGTTTAACAAGTTTCACAGGTGATTTTCATGTACCTTAAAGTTTGCAACACCCTGATCTACATATTCTGCTAGTTATAATGCTGCTTCAGTCGTGTCCAAGTCTGTGCGACCCCATAGACAGCAACCCACCAGGCTCCCCAGTCCCTGGGATTCTCCAGGCAAGAACACTGGAGTGGGTTGCCATTTCCTTCTCCAATGCATGAAAGTGAAAAGTGAAAGTGAAGTCGCTCAGTCATGTCTGACTCTTAGCGACCCCATGGACTGCAGCCCACCAGGCTCCTCCATCCATGGGATTTTCCAGGCAAGAGTACTGGAGTGGGGTGCCATCACCTTCTCCGAGTTATAATGAGACACATGAAATGGAAGCCTTCAATTAAACCTTCATGTTAAACTGTTAAGTCAGAGTGGTAGGCTATTTGATTCTATATGGCCCGACATAGAAAATGTGAAAGAACGTAACATTTTGTAGAGAAAAACTATGTATCAAAACATTAAAATCTATATGCTGCTGCTGCTAAGTCGCTTCAGTCGTGTCCGACTTTGTGCGACCCCATAGATGGAAGCTCACCAGGCTCCCCTGTCCCTGGGATTCTATATGAGAGGCAGTTAATTAAAAGTAAAAGTGAGTTTTGACTATAATAGAGGTTTAATTTAGTAACCTGTGGTTTGGGATAGCATCACTGGTTTGCAGTAGAACTGTATAATTGAATTCCAAATCCAATTGAGAAGCAACAATTTGCCTATCCAAATCCTTCAGTGCTAATAATCAGCATAATATGTGTGTATGTTTTGTCCTCATTATAGGTTTTTAAAGCATGTCTAAGAATCTGATATGTTAATTTATGATTTTAAATCATGTCTTTACTTTTATTTTTTGGCCATGTCCAGGAGTCAAACTCAGGTCCCCTGCATTGGAAGCGTGGTTTCTTAACCACCAGACCTCTAGTGAAGTCCCTAAGCCATTATTTAGACACTATAATTTTAAGTAAATTTGTAATCAGTGCTTGAGTATCTGAGAAATTTTGACTTGTTAAATCTGTGATTTATTGGGAATTTGAATGTATGAATATTTTGGATAATGTTTACTGTTTAGTAATTAAAGAAATGCTGATTGCTTAATGCACCAGGCAGGTTCTTGCTATAATAATGCTAATGCTATGCTATGCTAAGTCACTTCAGTCGTGTCCGACTCTGTGTGACCCCATAGACGGCAGCCCACCAGGCTCCCCCATCCCTGGGATTCTCCAGGCAAGAACACTGGAGTGGGTTGCCATTTCCTTCTCCAATGCATGAAAGTGAAAAGTGAAAGTGAAACCACTCAGTTGTGTTCAACTCTTAGCGAGCCCATGGACTGCAGCCCACCAGGCTCCTCCATCCATGGGATTTTCCAAGCAAGAGTACTGGAGTAGGGTGCCATTGCCTTCTTCGCCTGCTATAATAATACTTATGTATAAAATACAACTCCCAAATCTCTTATTTCATGTTCACGGCCTGTAGGTGGGGACTGGTGAGTCTTCTTCGAACTCTGCATGAAGTATGTTTCATGTGTTTCTATTGTGGGATCAGTGAATACTCAAGGATCTTTTCAAGTCAGATGACTGAAGTACAAGGGAAGAGAGTAGAAATGGGTAATTACCTGTACTCAAAACTGACAGGCTCTCTTGTCTACCCACATTCCATTGCCAAAGCAAGTCACATGGCCGAGGCCAACATCAAAAAGGCAAGGAATGCTCTGCCTGCAGTGAACCATGGCAGAGGAGGGGAGGGAAGGAAGACTTATGAGCAAGTAATATAGTCTACCACTCTTATTACATCCATGAGATTAAAATACTGGATATTAACCACAGTACAAATGGCAGTGACCATTCTCCATGTACTAAGTAGTAACAGTGCGTGTGTGCTCAGTTGTGTCTGAGTTGTTGCAACCCTGTGGACTGTCGCCCGCCAGGCTCCTCTGACCATGGGATTCTCCAGGCTAGAAGAGCTAGAGTGAGTTGCCATTTCCTGCTCCAGGGCGTCATCCCAATCCAGTGATTGAACCCAAGTCTTTCGCATCTCCTGCACTAGCAGGTGGATTCTTTACCACTAGTGCCACCTGGGAAGCCAATTTCATGTACTAAAATCTCTCATAAATAAACATTTTTATTAATAACAAAGTCCTGAGGAATAAAAGATTATTTTTGTGGGGTTAAATACAATCCGATGTGAACTTATTGTTTGATCTCAGTGTTTTGTAGCAGGATTGCAAGTTACTCACAATACAGAAATTTAGAAAAAATTTAGTTTCTTTATTTTGTCTATAATCTGGTCTTGTGGCCTGGTAGGTGGTGGGAAAGAAAAAACAAAACAAGACTAACTTGGCTGATCTGGTTTCATATTTCAACCAATAATTTAACCACCTCATTAGAAAATTTTTCGGTTCTCAGATTTTTCACATTTTCACTTCTCACTGCCATTTTACCTGAAAGTACATAGGGAAGGATACAGCTTATTGTATTCTTACGGTGTGGGGTAGGGAGAGGGGATCTGTATGGCCTTGTCCTGGTTCTTGATTGTGTACTGGTCAGTTCATCCAAGTTTTGTTTACAGACTTCAGTGGCTCCTAAAGTGGTCTATTTCCCTCTGATTCTGTCAGGGCTTGGTCATCCTTCCGTATTTGCTTGGCCTTCCTTTGACTCTCTCTGGCTACAGACCTTTTGAGTGTTTACCCATCCAGCCCCTGGCCAGGCTGTCCATCCTGAAAGCACTGTGGAATCATTGAACCCATTGCCACAACAGGTCCCATGGCTAGCTTCTGGCTCCCAACTCTGTGTCCATGTCATGGGTACCACAGGAGGGTTTGGAGTGCAAATTAAGTTTTCTCTCTTTTTTTCTCCCAGGGAGGGACCTCAGCACTGAGGCCTTCTAACCTGTTGAAGTGGAGCCACTCGGCATAACTCTCCCAGGATCCTACATGGACAAGATGACTACCTTGGAGTGCGAGTCTCTCACTGTCCCCTTCCCTTCCTCTGGTCCCTCTTTCCCTTCTCACCATCCCCCAGGCCAAGAGGACAGTTTTTCTTTACTTCTTCTCTATCACGTCTTCTTTCCACCCACCTACAGAGTAAGTTTCTTGGCACAGTGTTTAAGCAAAATAGGAAAACCTCTGTGATGTGATTTGCCAAGTCTAGCTCCTAGCATGTTAAATGGGAGTCAAAGAGAAGTAGAGAAAAAAAAATAATCTTCTTCACCTTGACTGTTTCTCATTGTTTAAGATCCTAACTTCCATGTCAGAAGCTGCCTGTTATTTCTTTCATTCCTAATTACCACCCTTTCCCAAAGATGGGAAGATGGGTGCTTTTAGCTCTTTAAAGAGCAGGTCATGACTAGGAAAAGCAAAAGAGAAGAGTATGTGGATTTTTCAAGGTTCAGCTGCTGTTACACTGACACTTTGCATTGTCAGGGCTCAAGTTGAATAATATTTTAGCAAGTCAGATTTGTATTCCACTCTTAGGTCTCATATGTTCTTAGGCAACATGGTGGAGCAGAATTTAGGATATACATCACCTGAAGGTTGACATTTACTTTTAAGTGCCTTTGTATTTTGAGGCTGGGTGGCAGCCAGGAGTGATGAGACTTATTTAGGAATACGAAAGAAAAATGAGTTATCTCCAAATTACTTGTCATTATAGGCTAGGCAATAGGAATCATTTTCATTTATCACCCATCCTCAATCTCTGATCAAAAGAAGTCTCGTTTGCATTGTTATGTTTCCTGTGTGACCCAAGGTGGTCAGGCTCTGGGATACACAACTTTAGGACAATGAGTTGCTTCACTGTGACATTTGTCATCTCAGAAGGAGATACTGCCTTTTTTCCTGGTTGACAGACATCTGGGAAGATTAGAAGCACTGTTCTAACAGGAGCCGGATGGTGTGCGTGCGTGTGTGTGTGTGTGTGTGTGTGTGCTCAGTCGTGTCTAACTCTTTGAGACCCTATGGACTGTAGCCCACCAGGCTTCTCTGTCCCTGGAATTTTCCAGGCAAGAATACTGGAGTGGATTGCTATTTCCTCCTCCAGGGGATCTCCCCAGCCCAGAGATGGAACCTGAGCCTCCTGCCTCTCCTGCATTTGCGGCCAGATTCTTTACCACTGCTCCACCTGGGAATCCCAACAGGAGCCATAACTCACAGAATTAATACTGTTCCTCCTCTTCAGGGCTTTTAAGAAATGGAAATCACTTCATATAGGCTCCTATCCAGAGATGAGTGTTGTAGAAACTCCTAGAGGAGATTCCAAACCAATTTCTAACTCCATCAGGACTTGATAAGATCTGGGAAGTGAACTGATTCCTCCAAGGAGGAAATGCCACATCTACTGTGTCTATTCCATGACTGTGCTGACACCTAGGGTTAGCAGAGATACCTTGATAAAAAAAAAAAAAAGCACTTTGATAGCATCATGTCCTGTGAAATCATACTCTGAGAGTTATAACCTTCTTGGTAGAATATTTTCTCCTTTATCCATATCTCTGGGCCTTTAAAATCCTTTCAAAACTCAGAATCATATTGATATAGACTTTATGGGAAAATCCAGACTCTTAGATTATCTAGTCAAGAGTAGAACTGCAAATATTTTGCAAACATTCTGGGCAAAATGAGAAACAGCATTCTAGGGAATGGTCTCTGCAGTGTGAACTCAGTTGCCATGACCATGAAACCAGTGAGGATAAAATTATCTGTTCACATCTCTAGTCATTTTGACTCAATTTCATGGCTTTATATAAGCATTCTAACCCCAAGATGCTCCTGATCATAGCAAAAGGAAACAATGGCTGAAATGATGTCTCAAAGCTCAGATCTTACTGGTCCCTTAGACAGAGTCTTTCCAGTTCTAATGACCTAGGGAACCCTAACTGTACCATGGCTGAAGAGTCTCAGCATTTTCAGTTTTGTTGTAAACATCATTAAATTCAGCCACCAGTTACAGCTCACCAAAGTTGGATATTCTATCTGGGCAGAGGTCTCTACTGATCCCTGATCCCAGGTACCAAATCTGAGTGGATTCAAACATGCCTGGGCCCCAAGAAGAACCTCAAGAAGATTGAGTATTTTTTATGAATAAAACAGAGCTTCCCTGGTGACTCAGTGGTAAAGAATCCGCCTGCCAATCCAGGAGACAGAGGAATCATGGGTTCAGCCCTGAGTTGGAAAGATCCCCTGGAGGAGGAAACTGCAACCCACTCCAATATTCTTGCCTGGAAAATCCCAAGGACAGAGGAGCCTGTCCATGGGATTACAGTCAGTAGAGTCCCAAAGAGTCCGACACGACTGAACACAAGCGTGAGCATGTATAAAATAGTCATCTTCCTCAACTACATAGAGGGTGGGCATTGCCCCTGGAAGGGGTATTAAACCATCTCCAAGAGAAGATATTCATTTATAACGTTCATTTAATATTATAATATACCTTGGGAATATATATATATTGAATGAACGTTTCCTTTTATCTCAAAGTTTTAGCAGAAGCTTTGTAAGGGAGGAAGAATTGTTCTCTATCCTCTGCAGTTCTTTCAGCTGGCCTATCAGCTAAATTAACATATGAGAGATGAATAGGAGATAACCAAATTTAATTACATATTATGGGAGTCCCACAGAGACAGTGGGACAGCTTCTGACAGTTAGATAATTGAGGTTTTGATGCCTTTCTGAGCTAGGAAGATGCGGGTAGGGTCCTGGTACTTCTAAGGGAAGGAAAACAATTCACCAGAAGATGGCAAGAGCAAATGTTAGGTAAACAAATGTTTGCCTTGCCATGCAGTTGAACAAATGGGCCCTGCTGAGTTCCTCCCAGCCCATCACACTTAGCCCATGTTCTTTGTAGTTACCTCTGATGATGGTTTTCTTCCTGGATCAGGCCCTTTATCTAAATTCTTTTAGGCAGATGAGGGGAAGAGAAAAAACTCTTCCTAAGTCTTTTGAGCCTCTGTTGTCTTCAACTCAAAATAGTCCATTGGCCACACTGGCACATTTTGGGGAGGCTTGTTCTGAATCCCTTCAGTTTCAAAGGCCAAAAATAATACAGCAGGTACTAATAACTTTCACACCTTGAAGAAAAGGCAAGGCTACATCAGTATGGCCCCACACTGCTGCCGTTGCCCATGTCCCACTTCAAGCTATCACAGAAGATGGGGGCACTCTACTTCGAAAGAAATTTGGGAGGAGGGTGGGGTTCTGTACATTTCTTCTTGCCTCCAAGAAGGAGGGATGAAGAAGGGAGAGACTGAACCTTCATCTGAAGCCAGCACAATAGTGGAGCCACTTGAAGAACTTGGCATATGTCCCTGGAGTTGGGGCACAGACACAATGATTGATGCTGGGCTCATACTGAAAATTCTGAAGTTGATGGGTGGCACTTGGATTTGACAGAGTAGACAGTGTTTCAGCAGGTCAGAAATACAAGCATATTTCCTCTGGGCTAGAGTGGATGCTTGGAGAAGGCAATGGCACCCCACTCCAGTACTCTTGCCTGGAAAATCCCATGGATGAAGGAGCCTGGTGGGCTGCAGTCCATGGGGTTGCTAAGAGTCGGACACGACTGAGCGACTTCACTTTCACTTTTCACTTTCATGCATTGGAGAAGGAAATGGCAACCCACTCCAGTGTTCTTGCCTGAAGAATCCCAGGGACGGGGGAGCCTGGTGGGCTGCCGTCTGTGGGGTCACACAGAGTCAGACACGACTGAAGCTACTTAGCAGCAGCAGCAGCAGCAGAGTGGATGCTGCAGATTAAATCTGGGCATGGGTTATTATCTTGAAATTGGCCATGCCCAAGAGAACCTCCTGATAAAGGAGAGGGAACCATAGTGGGAAGAAGCTACAGATGAACTTTCAGATGCGGAATTGAGAGGGCAACAGGCAGGAAGGTCAAGGGTCTCCAAATGGAGGAAATAGGCTGCAATGTCAGATATCTTTTTCTCTTTCTCTTAAGCAGCAGGAGGAAACAAATGTTAGATTTTTTTCCCCTTCTCTATACAAATTTAAAAAGAAGTTTCTCTTAAAATTCTGTGTTGCAATGAGGACACCTGGTTCCACTTGAACTTAACTTTTCTCAGACCTTGAGCTAACCAATGCATTTTTCTTATGGAAATGTTTGTCTTAAGCTATGTTAATGAACTAGGTACTTAATGTAGACTCTTTAAGTCAATTCCACCTAAGACTCAGAACAGCCTTGACAAACTAGTATGTTTTGCTCATGCAAATGTTCTCTTAAGCTATGTTAATGAGACTGTACTTGCTTGGAAACCTGCCTTTCTTCAAAATTCACGTCAATCATTTTATGGCCCTGGATGACTAACCTGGTGCCAATGTTATCTAAAAATGCATGTTGTGGATGAGGGGCCTGGTGCCAGTCTCTGAGTTTTGAGACATCTCCTATCTATAATTAGCAGACTGTAAGTAGCTATATAAGGGGAAGGCAATGGCACCTCACTCCAGTACTCTTGCCTGGAAAATCCCATGGATGGAGGAGCCTGGAAGGCTGCAGTCCATGGGGTCAGTGAGGGTCAGACATGACTGAGTGACTTCACTTTCACTTTTCACTTTCATGCACTGGAGAAGGAAATGGCAAACCACTCAAGTGTTCTTGCCTGGAGAATCCCAGGGACAAGGGAGCCTGGTGGGCTGCCGTCTATGGGGTTGCACAGGGTCGGACACGACTGAAGTGACTTAGCAGCAGCAGCAAGTAGCTATATAACATCCGGCTAAAGACTAGTAGGGGGGCACTCTTTCTGCCCTCTTCTGATATCTGTCAGAAGCTTTCTCTATCTCTTTTATACTTTAATAAAACTTTATTACACAAAAGCTCTGAATGATCAATCCTTGTCCCTGGCCCCAGATTGAATTCTTCTCCTCTGGAGGCCAAGAATCCCAATATCTTTTGTGGTTCAGCAACAACCTTTCAGAAGCAAAGTCAGGGCCATCTGAGGATGCATCGCCTACATCAACAGATGTGGAGACAGCTGGTCCCAGAGGTAAGTGGGTGCAGAGGAGGTAAGGGTGGGGCTTCACCAGTGAGCCCAAGATGGTGCCCCACAGGGAAAGAGGGTGCTTTTGGAAATTAGCACAGTCAGATTAAAACTACTGGTCAAGGACTGTTCCTGTGCCTTATGTTTCTCCTTCACCCCTGCTCCAAACCTTTAAGAGATTTTATATGGCAGCCAGCAGGTGGAGGAAATGATAATGTGAGACAGAAGAAGCAAAGGCATTAATCCTGCAGGTCTTGATTCCATCCTAGCTGAGAGGAGGCAGGAGAGACGTTTTCAATTGGATGAGAGTTTACAGTTTTGATATTTCACTCGATTGAATTATTTAAGACCTGAAAATAAGGAGAACATTCCTTTCTTATCAAGAATGGCAAGAAAAAGCTTTGAGATCTGCCAAAGCTTTTATCCAAGGGACAGAAAAGAACAATCAGAGAGGATTTGCAAGAGCAGTGGGGAGAAAACACCATATTGCTCTTTGCTTGTCCCCTGTGGAGTCTGGATTCAATTGCTATTGTTCAGTTGCTCGGTACGCTGATTATAATTTTAAATTTTAATTTATATATTTTTCCTCAAACAAACTACAGAAAGAGTTGAGATACTTATTGTGGTGACCCAAGGAAGAAAGAGCAGATAAAACCAAGGAGGGTCTTGGAATGCAAGAATGGAAAAACCAGACCCTTATCATCCTTCCCTCCCCCATGTTGTAACTATTAATGGAACACTATAACCTGTTTTCCCTCCTATCCCATAGGGAGAAGGTGTTTGCCCTACTCTTCCCCTACCCAGTATTACATGCCTCATCCTGAAGGAGGAAAGACAGAACAGGCTCCATCTTGAAAGCAGGACTCCATCTTGGGCTGGACTGTGGAGTTTGAGCTATATGCCCAGTAACTATGGAAACGACATACCAACTGGAAAACCAGACCCCCTCACCACCACCACCACCCCAACCCCGCCCCATGGAAGAGCCCCAGGGCTCGTACCTAGACTCTCCATCAGCTAAAAAAATACCCTAATTATCTGTTTAACTAAATAGAATCATAAATTCTACTATCCTTATTGGGGTGTGACCACAGGCCTGTAGATAATTGTCCCCTGTTAACTACCTAGGCTTAAGGCATATGAATTGTGGGTTAACTTTGGTTGTATCTTTCTTTTCCTTTGTTCAGACTAGTTTCAGGGAATTTGGGGAGGTGGGTTTGAGCACGTACCCTAAGGGTATATAAGGTTTTCACAAAAATTGGCTGGGGTCCTTGGCTAAGAGGAGACTCTGCCTTGGGCCCGCGGGTGTAATAGTGTAATAAACTGCACTCTACTATCTGCATTGTCCTTCTGAGTGAGTTTGTTTCCCAGAATGCGTGGCTACAACAATCCAATCAGCAAATGACCCACAAGACCCCATCCCACTCCTTGTACCCTGGCTATAAAAGTGGACTAAGGACCCCTGTTCCACATCAGATCTTGCTTGAGCTGGCCCGCTGTTCTAACAGCGTCTCCCACTCTAACACACTTTATTTCCCTCTTGTTCTATCTCATGTCTGGAAATTCTTTTCCAACCCGCTCCAGGACCATGACACTTACGTATATTAAGGGGGGCACAATATAGTGAACCACTAAACACGGTCCTGATTTAAATAACCGACTGTACAATGGGCTTCCCTGGTGGCTCAGATGGTAAAAGAATCTGCCTGCAATGAGGAGACCTGGGTTTGATCCCTGGGTCAGGAAGATCCCCTGGAGGGGGAAATGACAACCCACTCCAGTATTCTTGCCTGGAGAACCCAATGGACAGAGGAGCCTGACAGGCTACAGTCTGTGGGGTCACAGAGAGTCAGACATGACTTAGCGAGAGGCTCAGAGATGTTAAATAAATTGCTTAAGATCACACTGCTGTTAAATGATAGAGTCCATTCAAGTCCATATCTGTCTCATCTTAAAATTCATTTTCTTTTCATTCTTTTTCCATCCTAATGTATGAGGAATGTTTGGGATATTTATTATAAGTGAAGTGAACTCGCTCAGTCGTGTCCGACTCTTTGTGACCCTGTGGACTGTAGCCGGCCAGGCTCCTCTGTCCATGGGATTCTCCAGGCAAGACTTCTGGAGTGGGTTGCCGTTTCCTTCTCCAGGGGATCTTCCCAACCCAGGGATTGAACCCTGGTCTCCCTCATGGCAGGCAGATGCTTTATTTCCCCATAATACATCACTTTCACAGAGAGCTTTAGGAACTCTTCTAACTTCACCCATAAGTTTTAGTTTAGAACCGAATGGATTATGGGTTGAATTAATTAGGAAGCTTTTGGTTGCAAGTAATGGGAATAACTGACTAAACATGGCTAAACAATGGAAGTCTGTTGTCTTATATAAAAACTCTAGAGGTGGGAAGTTCCAGAATTAATGATTCTTGAGCTCTTGATCAGCTACACTGCAATTTTCTTGTTTTTCTCCTCATGCTCATGAGATAATTGCTAACATTCTAAACAGTATGCCCTCATCAGACATGAGCAAAAGGAAAGGTTTTCTTTTCCTTCGACTCTTTTATCAGAGAATTAAAAAAATAACCTTCAGTTTATTTTCCATTATAATTAATTGACCCCAATTGTGTCACTCTTTCATCCTTAAGCCAGTGAAATTAAGGGCAATGAGATTATCAGTACTGACTTAGGCCAATTATGATTGATTCCCAGAGGCAGAATCAAACTTCCCTGAGCATTTTGCTGCCTGATGCTTAATGGAGTTTGGCTTTCTGGTAGTGATGGAGAAAGGAAGAAAGGCAGCTGGATCCACAGTGTCTGCTACAGGGCCGTATGCTAAAGCCTACTACCAGTGAAAGGCTCATGACAGCGGATCTGCATGGGCAGTGTCACTGTGCTGAGTCACTGTGCTATGGGTTGGAGATGATACACCTTAATAACTACTGCTTCTCTGTCATCCCTGATCTGTTTGCTTAATGCAAAAAGTTAAGTTCAAGTTTCTAACTTTGCACTTGTGAGAAATAACTGTCATTCTTTGATATATGATGTTTTTCCTAAAGCATATTATTGTTCCAAATTCTTAGTGCTTTGCTTCAAATGTTTTTGAAGAAAGAATAATGTGAGTCATCTTTCCCAGGATTGAAAATGTGAATACCTTCCTTTGGAAATAGCACACAAATATGTAACTGAAAACGGCAAGCATTCATCATTTTGTGTTCTTGGTATAGTAGTAGAGCAGTAATATAATCACAATCAGATCAGATCAGTCGCTCAGTCGTGTCCGACTCTTTGCGACCCCATGAATCGCAGCACACCAGGCCTCCCTGTCCATCATCAACTCCCTGAGGTCACTGAGACTCACATCCATCGAGTCAGTGATGCCATCCAGCCATCTCATCCTCTGTCGTCCCCTTCTCCTCTTGCCCCCAATCCCTCCCAGCATCAGAGTCTTCTCCAATGAGTCAACTCTTAGCATGAGATGGCCAAAGTACTGGAGTTTCAGCTTTAGCATCATTCCTTCCAAAGAAATCCCAGGGCTGATCTCCTTCAAAATGGACTGGTTGAATCTCCTTGCAGTCCAAAGGACTCTCAAGAGTCTTCTCCAACACCACAGTTCACAAGCATCAATTCTTTGGCGCTCACCTCTTCACAGTCCAGCTCTCACATCCATACATGACCACAGGAAGAACCATAGCCTTGACTAGACGAACCTTTGTTGGCAAAGTAATAGCTCTGATTTTGAATATGCTATCTAGGTTGGTCATAACCTTCCTTCCAAGAAGTAAGCGTCTTTTAATTTCATGGCTGCAGTCACCGTCTGTAGTGATTTTGGAGCCCAGAAAAATAAAGTCTGACACTGTTTCCACTGTTTCCCCAATAGTAATGACTAATAATAATGATAGCTACCATTTACTGAATGGTGCCAGTCACTGGTCTGAGAATATTTTCACACACATACATTTTTTTCATTTTTGATTGAAGTGCAGTTATAATTGATTTATAATGCTGTGTTAATTTCAGATGTACAGCCAAACGATTTAGCTATATTAATATACTATATACATACATACACATATATATGTATTGTGTTGCCTATCTGTTTTGTATATAGTGATGTGTTTCTGTTAATCCCATACTCCTAATTTACCCCTCCCCCCTTTCCCCTTTGGTAACCATAAGTTTGTCTTCTATGTCTGTGAGTCTGTTCCTGTTTTGTAAGTAAATTCATTGGTATTAATTTTTAGGTTCCACATATAAGTGATACCATATGGTATATTTCTTCTCTGTCTGACTTACTTCACTCAATTTGATATTCTCTGGGTTCATCCATGTTGCTGCAAATGGAATCACTTCATTCTTTTCTATGGATGAGTAGTATTTCATTGTATATATATGTACCACATCTTTATCCACTCATTGTTGATGGACACTTAGGTCACTTCTATGTCTTGGCTATTGTAAAGAGTGCTGCTATGAAACTGGGGTGCATGAAGACATACATTTTTAATCTTCATAACAATTAATGAGATAAGGTTGAACATCTTCATTTTATAGACAAGAGAGGTTCTGGAACATGCCTGTGTCTACACAGCTGGGAGTTAGGCTCTGAATCCTGTCCACTGACTCAGAGCGAGCCTGCTGAATGTCTGCGGTGTGCTGCTCTCACTAAACTCACCAGCTACAGATGAAGAATGAGAGTGTGAAAAGGAAGTGGGAAGCGAGACATCTTATAAAGGCTGAAACTGATCACCATGGGGGAGGAATTCAAAATTCATTTGTAAGAAGACAGATCTCAAGTTGGAGTTTTAGAGAAACATTACTGTATTGTCAAGGTTGTACATGAATGCTTAGTTGCTTCAGTCATATCCGACTCTTTGCAACCTCACGGACTGTAACCCTCTGTCTGTGGGATTCTTCAGGTAAGGATAGTAGAGTGGGTTGCCAATTCCTCCTCCAGAGGATCTTCCTGACCCAGGGATCGAACCAACGTCTCCTGCATTTCAGGCGGATTCTTTACCGCTGAATCCCCAGGGAAGGTTCAGTTCAGTCACTCAGTCATGTCCGACTCTGCGATGCCATGGACTGCAGCATGCCAAGCTTCCTTGTCCATCCTCCAAATCCCAGAGTTTACTCAAACTCATGTCCATTGCGTTGGTGATGCCATCCAACCATCTCACCCTCTGTCATCCCCTTCTCCTCCTGCCTTCAATATTTCCCAGCTTCAGAGTCTTTTCCAATGAGTCAACTCTTCGCATGAGGTGGCCAAAGTACTGGAGTTTCAGCTTCAGTATCAGTCCTTTCCATGAATATTCAGGACTGATTTCCTTTAGGATGGACTGGTTGGATCTCCTTGCAGTCCAAGGGACTCTCAAGAGTCTTCCCTAACACCACAGTTCAAAAGCATCAATTCTTCGGCACTCAGCTTTCTTTATAGTCCAACTCTCACATCCATACGTGACTACTGGAAAAACCATAGCTTTGACTAGACAGACCTTTGTTGGCAAAGTAATGTCTCTGCTTTATAATATGCTGTCTAGGTTGGTCATAAGTTCACAGTTCACGAATTATTGAAGCCTGGCTTGGAGAATTTTGAGCATTACTTTACTAGCATGTGAGATGAGTGCAATCAGTTCTTCGGCACTCAACTTTCTTTATAGTCCAACTCTCACATCCATACTTGACTTGATGGCATGGTGTGGTAGTTTGAGCATTCTTTGGCATTGCCTTTCTTTGGGATTGGAATGAAAACTGACCTTTTCCAGTCCTGTGGCCACTGCTGAGTTTTGCAAATTTGCTGGCATATTGAGTGCGGTACTTTCACAGCATCATCTTTTAGGATTTGAAAGAGCTCAACTAGAATTCCATCACCTCCAGGGAAGGTTATCTGGGATCAGATCCAAGCTTTACCATTTACTAGCTGCAGAGCCTGTGGCAGATTATTTCTGCTGTCACTGTCTCAAGGGTCTTTATGTGTAAATGGAGACAATAATAGTCCCTACTTCATAGAACTACAGCAATGATTAAAGAGTTAATGGACACAAAGCATGTAAAACAGTGACTGAAATTTAATGAGTCATTGAGCAGATGTTGTAATAATGGGGGAGATAATGTGAGTCAGATGAGCTTAGAGTCTGAATCCTGACTGTTACTTAGCAATTGTGTGACCTAGGCCAAAATATCAGACTCTCAGTATCAAATATGTGGTTTATGCTAGTAAATAGGTTTTAAGAATATGACCTGTTTTAGTAGTATGTTTACAACATTACCGTTTTCTCTACAATCATTTCTTCCTATTTTGATAGGTCTAATTAATAACAAGTGACTTATTAAAATCAAGTTGATACTGCTTTGAATCCGAGAAGGTCATGGCACCCCACTCCAGTACTCTTGCCTGGAAAATCCCATGGACAGGGGAGACTGGTAGGCTGCAGTCCATGGGGTTGCTAAGAGTCGGACATGACTGAGTGACTTCACTTTCACTTTTCCTTTCATGCATTGGAGAAGGAAATGGCAACCCACTCTGGTGTTCTTGCCTAGAGAATCCCAGGGATGGGGGAGCCTCTATGGAGTTGCCCAGAGTCACACATGACTGAAGTGACTTACCAGCAGCAGCAGCAGCTGCTTTGAGTATAGCAACCTAGATTCCTCTACTTTAAAGATAAGCAGATAGTATCTCAAATTAATATCTGGCCAAAGGATTTTCACGAGGTAAACATTTAGTGCTGAAAGGAAGGGGAAATGTTAGTAAAGGTACCGATGATCTTAGCGAGGCAGCAGTGAGCAGTGGCGTGAAATGAGATCCAGGAATTGAACCTGGGTAGCCTGGATGAAAACCAGGAATCCTAGCCACCAGATCAGCAAGGGTTAGAGGCTAGAAGCTATTTTTTCCCTGGAGCTTTGTCCCCAGTGAAACATGCATTATTCACAGAAGCAGAAACTGTAAAAGCAGGTACAAAGTTTATTATTAGAGACAGCACAACAACCAGTGGGAGAACACACAGAGAAACGGTTTTTTTAGTTAAGACAGAGCGAGGCAGAGATGCACACCTGGAGGGAAAGAGTGTGGGTGTCCTCCTCAGTGAGGAGGAATGCAGTGAAGAGGCAGCAAAAGTCATTTATGTAAATCAGTTCTTCCGGGTCTTTGTCTTCTTTCATGTCAATTATCTGGTTTCTTTCTCTATACTTTACCTATTTGAGACCCTCCCCTGGCTGCTCATGCAGCCCTCAGCCAAGATGGATCTGGAAGTAAAAGCTTCTGGGAGGAGCAAGACTCATTATGGTGGCATTATACCCTGACTTTTGACCCACAGGAGCTTTCTGCGCATGTATAGTGTCTCCCTTGTTCCAAACAAGGGGACAGCAGAAATCCCTTAAGCCTTTACTCAAACAGAGTTTTGCCCCTCTTTGTACTTGCCATGACAATTACCTTAAGGTGTTTACAACAGACAAACACTGGCCATTTACCTTGTTTCTGCTGTTATTTCCATTTTGGAGAGCAAACAGGAGGCTGGTTGTAAATACCTTAACTGGAGCCCACCTATGTCTTGTCTCAGAAAATGTTAACAGTTTAAGTATCCAGCCTGAAGCCTACTTCTTCGTGCCCATGAGATGTAAATAGGAGGCCAGTTGTGAATGTCTAACCTGGAGCCCATCTATCTCCCACGTCACTAACAGTTATCAGCTAGTTATTTCACCCTCTGAATTTCTCAGCAAAGGAATCTAGATACTGAGTAGGAGGCAAACACACCTGCCTAGTTGCTGTTGCAGATTGTAATAAATACTTTTAAGCAGAAGTGCTGCTGTGACAGTGCTTTTGGGCAATCCCAATACTTTCTACTTCCAAAATCATTCCTCCTTCCTATCTTTAATACATATGTAAGAGTACATTAGTTTCTTTAGAGTCCTGTTTTTTTGGCCAGATGCTACAAGAGTGAAATCTGACAGATGAATTCATTCCAGAGTGTTATAGAGAGTGAGCAGAAAGAAATGCAACTAACAAAACAAGATAAATGCATTTCTAACAGAAGTCTGGGAAGGTAGAGATATTAATGTAGATAGAGGTCTTAAAGGAGACTCTTTGAGGCTGGTCACATCTCATGTGGTCTGCTGTCCATCAGAAAGCTTCCCCTGGCCCTGGTGGACTACACTCCTGTATATGCACACCCAGCAAGCTAAGTACAAGCTAGGACTCCAGTGGGAGTGCAGAGATTCACTTCCTTTGGCTTTATCTCTTCATTTGGGGGCAGGGTCTTTTCCTTAGACACAAACCAAGTGCATTTAGTCACAGCAAACTAATATCTTTAAACCTAAATAATACGAACAGTTATAGCTATAAGCTTAACTTGTGTGTATGTTCAGTTGCTCAGTCATGTCCAACTCTTTGTGACCCCTATGGACTGTAGCCCACCAAGCTCCTCTGTCCGTGGAGTTTTCTAAGCAAGAATATTGGAGTGGGTAACCATTTCCTCCTCCAGGGGATCTTCGCGACTCAAGGATCGAACCCGCATGTCCCTCATCTCCTGCACTGCAGGTAGATATTTACTATTGAGCCACCAGAGCAGCCCAAACTTATCTTACTATTAGTTACTTTTTTCCTGGTTACCTAAGGTTAAGTCTGCTCCCTGGTGAAGACATGAAGTTATTTTGGAAGAAAAAAAAAAAAAAAAGACTTTTTTTTTTTTTTTTTTAAATAATAGACCCAAACGTCAAGTAACTCAGGCCAGAAGACAAACTGCTGTTTTGAAATTGCTCAAGCTATGGCCCAAAGGTCCACCTCCCTTTGAACTTCATGGGGAAGGATTAAAAATACTTCTACTTTGGTAAGCACCAGGGGTTCGGAAGAGGACTTGTAGGAATCATGATTTGCTAGACTGCCATTCTGCTTTCTAAGATAAAGTGAATATCAGTTTTTAAGCCTAAGACTTTTTACAATGCAACTGACAGGCCAAAAGCAATTTTCAGGTTTTCACAAAGATCCAGGGAGTAGAACTCCCTGTCACACGATTAAACATTTCTTGGCAGCAGCTTGCTAGATGGGCTTGAGAGCTCTTGGTGGAAGCCATCATTAAATCATCCTTCTTCCCTCTATCACATCAGCAAACCACAGTTGATTTACAGTGCTTTCTGAGAAAGGCAAGTCTCAGTCCTAAGGGACATCAAAATGAAAAGCACACCAAATGAAGTGTTTAATTTCATCAGCCCAAGAATTAAGTACAACATCTTTTTCTCTGTAGTGTTTATAATAGCTTTCTGTTAGACTTGATTACAGGATTATGTATAAAGTAAACTTTTTGCATAGAGTATGTGGGCTCCCCAGGTGGCGCTAGTCGTAAAGAATCTGCCTGTTGATGCAAGAGATGCAGGTTCAATCCCTGGGCCGGGAAGATCCACTGGTGTAGGAAATGGTACCCCACTCCAATATTCTTGCCTGGAGAATTCCATGGACAGAGAAGCCTGGCAGGCTACTGGGCTGCAAAGAGTCGACATGACTGAGCAAACTCCGCTACCCCAATAGATTATGTATCATTTAAAATTGTAGCACAGAGTAACATTAGAAGGTAGACTTGTTCAATTCATCCCTCATAGGACCACATGCACTTTCTTCACTGTAACAAATCTTATGTCAATATGATAGTAGTTTATTTCTTTTTATTTTTTAAATTAATAAACTACTTTTTCTTTTCCTATTTTTAATTCAGTTCAGTTCAGTTGCTCAGTCGTGTCCGATCCTTTGCGACCTCATGAACCACAGCACTCCAGGCCTCCCTGTCCATCACCATCTCCTGCAGTCCACTCAAACCCATGTCTATCGAGTCAGTGATGTGATCCAACCATCTCATCCTCTGTTGTCTGCTTCTTCTCCTGCCCTCAATCTTTCCCAGCATCAGGGTCTTTTCAAATGAGTCAGCTCTTTGCATCAGGTGGCCAAAGCATTGGAATTTCAGCTTTAGCATCAGTCCTTCCAAGGAACACCCAGGACTGATCTCCTTTAGAATGGACTCGTTGGATCTCCTTGCAGTCCAAGGGACTCTCAAGAGTCTCCTCCAACACCAGTGTTCAAAGCATCAGTTCTTCAGCTCTCAGCCTTCTTCACAGTATAACTCTCACATCCATACATGACCACTGAAAAAACCATAGCCTTGACTAGACAGACCTTTGTTGGTAAAGTAATGTTTCTGCTTTTTAATATGCTGTCTAGGTTGGTCATAACTTCCTTCCAAGGAGTAAGCGTCTTTTAATTTCATGGCTACAATCACCATCTGCAGTGATTTTGGAGCCCAAAAAATAAAGTCAGCCACTGTTTCCACTGTTTCTCCCATCTATTTGCAATGAGGTGATGGGACTGGATGCCATGATCTTAGATTTCTGAATGTTGAGTTTTAAGCCAACTTTTTCACTCTCTTCTTTCACTTTCATCAAGAAGCTCTTTAGTTCCTCTTCACTTTCTGCCATAAGGGTGGTGTCATCTGCATATCTGAGGTTATTGATATTTCTCCCAGCAATCTTGATTCCAACTTGTGTATCTTCCAGCCCAACATTTCTCATGATGTACTCTGCATATAAGTTAAATAAACAGGGTGACAATATACAGCCTTGACGTACTCCTTTCCTGATTTGGAACCAGTCTGTTCCATGTCCAGTTCTAACTGTTGCTTCCTGACCTGCATACAGGTTTCTCAAGAGGCAGGTCATTTTTTATTTGTTGGAGGGTAATTGCTTTACAATGTTGTGTTAATTTCTGTTGTACAACACAGAATCAGCTATATGTATACATATATCTCCTCTCCCTTGAGCTTCCCTACCACTCCTTCAGAGTATTTTTTCTTACAATAGTTTTAGGTTTATAGAAGAATTAATCAGGAAGCACAGAGTTCCTATACACCTCCTTCACTGCCTTCCCTTGCCTCGAGTTTCTCCTACTCTTAAGATTGTGCATTAATGTGATACACTTGTTGAAACTGAGCCAATAGTCATCAACTAGTTTATAATACTATTCAAGTCAATAGTTTACAATACTATTCACTCTCTCTGTTGTACATTCTCTGAGTTTGAACAACATCTATTTCTGCTTTATTGACTATGCCAAAGCCTTTGACTGTGTGGATCACAATAAACTGTGGACAATTCTGAAAGAGATGGGAATACCAGACCACCTGATCTGCCTCTTAAGAAATCTGTATGCAGGTCAGGAAGCAACAGTTAGAACTGGTCATGGAACAACAGACTGGTTCCAAATAGGAAAAGGAGTACGTCAAGGCTGCATATTGTCACCATGTTTATTTAACTTATATGCAGAGTACATCATGAGAAATGCTGGACTGGAAGAAACACAAGTTGGAATCAAGATTGCCGGGAGAAATATCAATAACCTCAGATATGCAGATGACACCACTCTTATGGCAGAAAGTGAAGAGGGGCTAAAAAGCCTCTTGATGAAAGTGAAAGTGGAGAGTGAAAAGGTTGGCTTAAAGCTCAACATTCAGAAAACGAAGATCATGGCATCTGGTCCCATCACTACATGGGAAATAGATGGGGAAACAGTGGAAACAGTGTCAGACTTTATTTTTCTGGGCTCCAAAATCACTGCAGATGGTGACTGCAGCCATGAAATTAAAAGATGCTTACTCCTTGGAAGGAAAGTTATGACCAACCTAGATAGCATATTCAAAAGCAGAGACATTACTTTACCAACAAAGGTTCGCCTAGTCAAGGCTATGGTCTTTCCTGTGGTCATGTATGGATGTGAGAGCTGGACTGTGAAGAAGGCTGAGCGCTGAAGAATTGATGCTTTTGAACTGTGGTGTTGGAGAAGACTCTTGAGAGTCCCTTGGACTGCAAGAAGATCCAACCAGTCCATTCTGAAGGAGATCAATCCTGGAATTTCTTTGGAAGGAATGATGCTAAAGCTGAAACTCCAGTATTTTGGCCACCTCATGCGAAGAGTTGACTCATTGGAGAAGACTCTGATGCTGGGAGGGATTGAGGGCAGGAGGAGAAGGGGACGACAGAGGATGAGATGGCTGGATGGCATCACTGACTTGATGGGTGTGAGTCTGGGTGACCTCCAGGAGCTGGTGATGGACAGGGAGGCCTGGCGTGCTGCGGTTCATGGGGTCGCAAAGAGTCGGACACGACTGAGCGACTGATCTGATCTGATCTGATAATGATAATGAATGACATCATTACAGTATCCCACAGAATAGTTTTTTGCCAGCCCAAAATATCTCTTTGTCTTGTTTCTTTTGAGCTGAAAACAATCAAGGCCCGAGAGACTTAGGAAGAAACTTTGACCCAGGTGGCACTAGCGGTCCTACACAGTGGTACTCCTGCCTGCCAATGCAGGAGACATATGAGACACACTTTTGATCCCTGGGTCAGGGAGATCCTCTGGAGGAGGGCACAGCAACCCACTCCAGTATTCTCCCCTGGGAGAAACCCATGGACAGAGTAGCCCGGCAGGCTACAGACCACAGGGTCGCAAAGAGTCAGACACGACTGAGCGACTTAGGCTGCACAGCATGCATGCGTTCATTGTCTAAAGCATTTAAATGGTCTGTTCCCAGAATAGAGCTATCACTAGCAATACGTGAAAAGAACATGGGCGAGGTGTGGCAGGGGAAATTTGGCAGGGCCTAAAGATCAGAGTCCACTTTGTGTCCCCTTGCCATTGAGTGGCCCAGCAAACATTTGTTTACCAAACATTTGCTCTTCCAACTTCCTGTGAACTGCCTTCCTCTGCTTTCAAGTCCCAAATTACTACCCCCAGTATACTCTTGTATTTAGCCGAAGAGAGCATTTCAGTGAGGGTTTCAGTCATTTTGCTGAGTTCCTCACTTTTCCTGGGTCTGTCCCATGTACACGTTATTAAACTTTTGTGTGATTTTTCTCCTATTAATCTGTCTCATGTCAACTTAGTTCTCAGACCAGCCAGAAGAACCTAGAACAGAAGAAATTTTCTTCGTCCTTAAGGTTCATCCAAGTCTTTGCATAACTTAACAGTTTATTTATTTTCATTGCTAAGTAATATTTCATAGCACAAATTCCAACAATTTGTTTATCTTTTGTTTCTCCATCCTTTATCACTAAAGGACATCTTTGTTGCTTTTGGAAATTATGGATAAAATTGTTATAAAAATCTGTTTGCAAATTTTTGTGTGAACATAGGTTTTTAACCCATTTGGTCAAATACCAAGTGAAAGGTTGTTGTTGAATCACACGAAGACACCGGGATTCTTGGCCCTGGGAGGAGAAGTTCAATCCAGGGCCAGAGACGAGGCTTGATTGCTCAGAGCTTTTGTGTAATAAAGTTTTATTAAAGTATAAAGGAGATAGAGAAAGCTTCTGACATAGGCATCAGAAAAGGGGCAGAAAGAGTACCAGCTTGCTAGTGTTAACTATGAAGTTATATAATCCAAAAAATGTCTGGTGGTTGTAAAGACCTCATCAGACCTACTCCCATAATTTACATTTTAAGATAACACTGTCCTCAGGCAGGATACATCCTTGTAAAGACTAGGTCTACTCCCATAATTTACATTTTAAAATAACAAAAGGTTTAATCCAAAGACTGTCCTTAGGCAGGATACATTATTCTTATGTAATCCTAAGGAATGTAGAGAAAGAAAAAAAAGTTTGTCCTTTCTTCCTCCTTGAGAATTCCAGACCCCTCTCTCCTTGTGGACCCCTAGACTCCTTATCAACCTGCCTAGGAACTGACTCTCTCACAAGGAGCATGAGTTTTTGGTCATACATAAACAGATGTTTAGTTTTATAAGGAACTGGAAAACTGTTTTCCAAAGTGACTGTAGCATTTTACATTCCTACCAACAATGAATGAGAGTTCCTGTTGCTTCACATATTTGTTAGTCTTTGGTGTTGTCCATGTTTTGGGTTTTAGCCTTTCTAATAGGTACCTGGAGAAGGCAATGGCACCCCACTCCAGTACTCTTGCCTGGAAAATCCCATGGATGGAGGAGCCTGGTAGGCTGCAGTCCATGGGGTCGCTGAGGGTTGGACATGTCTGAGTGACTTCACTTTCACTTTTCACTTTCATGCATTGGAGAAGGAAATGGCAACCTACTCCAGTGTTCTTGCCTGGAGAATCCCAGGGACGGGGGAGCCTGGTGGGCTGCCGTCTATGGGGTCGCATAGAGTCGGACACAACTGAAGCAACTTAGCAGCAGCAGCAATAGGTACCTAGTGACATCTGATTGTTTTATTTATTTATTCATTCATTTATTAGGCTGCATGTGATCTTAATTGTGGCACTTGGAATCTTTAGTTGTGGTATGTGGGATCTAGTCCCCTGACCAGGGATCGAACCTGTGCCCTCTGCATTGGAAGCAGAGTCTTAGCCACTGGACCATCTGGGAAGTCCTTCATTGCTGTTTTAATTTGTCCACATACATATTGAAATATCTTAAAGCATATTGCTCCCTCCTGAACTGGGATTCTTAATCTGGAGTTGAGAGATGGGATTCAGGACCTTTGTGAAATGGCTTGTAAAACTGTGTGTGAATTTTCTAGAACATGGTATCTATTTTTACTGTTAGAATTTATGAGCTTTATCAATCACAAAGATGAAGGGCTACCATTATATTCTATTATTTTTTAAAAATGTAAATCACTGTTACAATATTATCAGATTTCATGCTTCTAAAAGGTTGTGAAAGTAGTGAAAGTGTTAGTCATTCAGTTATTTCTGACTCTTTATGACCCGATGGACAGTATCCCACCAGGCTCTTCTGTCTGTGGAATTTTCTGGGCAAGAATACCAGAGTGGGTTGCCATTTAAAAAGGTTCAGATCAGATCAGATCAGTCGCTCAGTGTCCGACTCTGCGACCCCATGAATCACAGCATGCCAGGCCTCCCTGTCCATCACCAACTCCCTGAGGTCACTCAGAGTCACATCCATCGAGTCAGTGATGCCATCCAGCCATCTCATCTTCTGTCCTCCCCTTCTCCTTTTGCCCTCAATCCCTCCCAGCATCAGAGTCTTCTCCAATGAGTCAACTCTTCACATGAGGTGGCCAAAGTACTGGAGTTTCAGCTTTAGCATCATTCCTTCCAAAGAAATCCCAGGGCTGATCTCCTTCAGAATGGACTAGTTGGATCTCCTCACAGTCCAAGGGACTCTCAAGAGTCTTCTCCAACACCACAGTACAGAAGCATCAATTCTTCGGCGCTCAGCCTTCTTCACAGTCCAGCTCTCACATCCATACATGACCACAGGAAAGACCATAGCCTTGACTAGGCGAACCTTTGTTGGCAAAGTAATGTCTCTGCTTTTGAATATGTGATCTAGGTTGGTCATAACCTTCCTTCCAAGGAGTAAGGTAAGGTTAAGTCACTTCAGTCGTGTCCGACTCTGTGCGACCCCATACAGGGCAGCCCACCAGGCTCCCCCGTCCCTGGGATTCTCCAGGCAAGAACACTGGAGTGGGTTGCCATTTCCTTCTCCAATGCATGAGAGTGAAAAGTGAAAGTGAAGTTGCTCAGTCGTGCCCAACTCTTCGCGACCCCATGGACTACAGCCCACTAGGCTCCTCTGCCCATGGGATTTTCCAGGCAAGAGTACTGGAGTGGGGTGCCATTGTAAGTGTCTTTTAATTTCATGGCTGCAGTCACCATCTGTAGTGATTTTGGAGCCCAGAAAAATAAAGTCTGACACTGTTTCCACTGTTTCCCCATCTATTTCCCATGAAGTGATGGGACCAGATGCCATGATCTTAGTTTTCTGAATGTTGAGCTTTAAGCCAACCTTTTTACTCTCCACTTTCACCTTCATCAAGAGGCTTTTAGTTCCTCTTCACTTTCTGCCATAAGGGTGGTGTCATCTGCATATCTAAGGTTATTGATATTTCTCCTGGCAATCTTGATTCCAACTTGTGTTTCTTCCAGTCCAGCGTCTCTCATGATGTACTCTGCTTATAAGTTAAATAAACAGGGTGACAATATACAGCCTTGACGTACTCCTTTTCCTATTTGGAACCAGTCCAGTTCTAGCTATTGCTTCCTGACCTGCATACAAATTTCTCAAGAGGCAGATCAGGTGGTCTGGTATTCCCATCTCTTCCAGAATTTTCCACAGTTTATTGTGATCTACACAGTCAAAGGCTTTGGCATAGTCAAGAAAGCAGAAATAGATGTTTTTCTGGAACTCTCTTGATTTTTCCATGATCCAGCGGAGGTTGGCAATTTGATCTCTGGTTCCTCTACCTTTTCTAAAACCAGCATCAGGAAGTTCACGGTTCACATATTGCTGAAGCCTGGCTTGGAGAATTTTGAGCATTACTTTACTAGCGTGTGAGATGAGTGCAATTGTGCGGTGGTTTGAGCATTCTTTGGCATTGTCTTAAAAAGGTTACTACCAGCTATTACGTTCATGATCTTCCAACACATTTGTGGAGCATTTTTAATGTGAGAAGCACAATACTAGGTACCAAAGAGTCAAAGATCAAAAACACATGAGCTTTGTTCTTAAGCAATTCTGGCTGGTGCAGCTCATGTTACCAGCCAGCAATCATAAAGGAAGACTCAAAGCCTGCTATGTTGGTTTACAATTATCTCTGAAAAAAAAAATTATCTCTGGATGTTCAGTCCTACTTGCGCCAGTAGATGTCATTGTAGTATAGGCCAGCTCACTGATCAGCTATCTCAAAGACAAGGAATTCAGAATTTTTTTTTTCTTGATTCATGAGGTACATATATAAAAGTCTTCAGGCAGATTTCTTGTGTAGATTTCTTTCTCTTACTGACACAGACATAGAACTGCCATAAGTACAAAATTGTGGTTATTTTGAAAGTTAAAGGAGATGTTAAAACCTAACTAAAAAATATTTTTGCAAAAAGGATATACATAACCATTTACTATTGTAACTCAGTGTAATGTAGCTGGTATTTTGAGACTATTATGATTTCAATATGATCTTGGGGCTTATTAAAGCTTCCATTAAAAGAAAGCAACAATTATCATTATTAATATTTAATACCATTTGGTTATTCTCCTGTAAAACCCAAAGACAAATGGAATACTTCTAGCGAAGTGAAAGTTTTTAATTTTAGTGTTTATGACATATATGTTGTTTCAGAGAGTATTATTCTGTTCTGAAATAAGAGTTATGTACAAGGAAAAGCTGTACAAAGTGTAGCTTTTTCTAGTGCTCATTCATTCATTAAATAAATTATGCTAATGCCCAAGGTTTTCCAAGCCTAGCACTAGCCTTGCAAATACAAAGATAATAAAGTATATGCCATGTCCATAAAGAGATTATATTCTAATGAGAAATAATTTTTTTAAAAACAAAAATTAGAGTAGCAATTACAGAGACGCAGACTCAGTTAGATTTAACATGTGTTTTTTGGCTAATCTCAAGCCAGTAAGAGACAAATGAGGTATACTAATATACAATTGTGCTGAGACTTAGAATCTTTTCTTTTATACTAAGTGTCTGAGGTTCTAGATTCAGTTAATGAACCAATGAGTATGTGTACCTTACGGCTTGTCATCCATATCCTAAAGAAGCTTTGTTGTTGATGCACACTATTTTTCATATAAGGAGTCACTCTGGGGGACTTACCCAGCAGTCCAGTGATTAAGACTCCCCCTTCCACTGCAGGGGTTCGATCCCTGATTGAAGAACTAAGGTCCCACATGCTGCAGGATATGGCCAAAAATTTTAAAACAGAGAAAAGGGGGTCACTTTGAAGAGGCTCTTTTGTTTTTCAATGTTTGTCAAGTAAGTGGGTGTGAATTGAAAAGCTGTCTAATTTGTATTGGGATGGTTGACACAGGAAACTGTTTTTATGAGGCCAACGTTATCCTGATACTGAAATCAGACAAAATTATTTTAAGAAAATAAAGCTACTGACTAATATTCTGCATAAAATTCCCAACAAAGTATTGTCAAGTCAAATCCAACAATATGGATAATGCATATCCCAAAAGGATAAAGGATCCTGTTTAAGGAAGTGTGTCCCAGGAAGGCAAGTTGGCTTAATATTGTAACAAAATCAATGTAATTTACACTATCAATAGACTAAAGAAGAAAAACTGTATGATCATTCCAATGGATGCACAAAAAGTATTAAACAAAATTTGACATTCGTTCATGATATAAACTCTAAGCAGACTAGAAATAGAAACTTACTCAATTTAAAAGATCTATGAAAAAGCTATAACTAACATTATACTTAACAGTGAAAGACTGGATGCTTTCTTCTACTTTCAGGAACAAGGGACGATTGTATACTCCCACTGTTACTATTTGCTACCTTTTGGAGGTTGTAGCCAGTGCAATAAGGAAAGGTAAAAAATGCAGAGATTGAAAAAGAAGAAATTAAGCTGTTTCTATTTGCAGGTGACATGACTGTCTGCATAAAAAAATCCCCAAGGATTTACACAATAGCTTCTGTAAATAATAGGCGAATTTAACAAGGTTGTAGGATACATGCTCAATATGCAAAAATCAATTGTGTACATATGTTAGCAAAAGTTGGAAGGTGAAATAAAAAGTACCATATCACAACAGGACTAAAATCATTAAATACTTGGTTTAACTTTGTTTGTTAGATGTAAACCTAACAAAATATGTGTCAGTTTTATATGCTGAAAACTACAAAATATTGATAAGTGTTGGTCGTTCAGTCACGTCCAACCTTTTACAACCCTATAGACTGTAGCCCACCGGGCTCCTCTGTCCATGGAATTCTCCAGGCAAGACTACTGGGGTGGGTAGTCATTCCCTTCTCCAGGGGATTTTCCCAACCCAGGGATCAAACCCAGGTCTGTTGCATTACAGGCAAATTCTTTACTGTTTAAACCTTCAGGTAAGTTCAAAATACTGATAGTAGAATCAAAATCTCTAAAGAAAGAAGTATCTGTGTTCATGGACTGGAATACTCAATATTGTTGAGATTCCAATTATTCCCAATTGTTGTAGATTCAGTGTAATTCTAATAAAAATTGCAGCTTTATTTCTTTTCTTTTCTGGAAACTGGCAAGCATATCTTAAACTTATATAGGGAAGCGAAAAGGATAGTCAAAACAATTCTGCAGAAAAATGGATAAAATAAATGAAAGGTAAAACAATTATGAAAAAAGATAAAAGTTGGAAGAATCACATTACTACCTGATTTCAGAACTTACAAGCCACAGTAATCAATACAGTGTGGTACCAGCAAATATATAGATACAGAACAGTGAAACAGACTATACCAAGAGTTGTCAAATTACAGCTAAAAGCCTAATCTGGCCTGCTCTCTGTTTTTAAAAGAAAGTTTTGTTGATACAAAGAATCATCAGGCTTTTTTGTTTACATATTGTCCATGGCTGCTGCTACGCTGTAATGACAGGGTCTATTAGTTACAGCGAAGATTGTAGCCTGCCATCCTAAAATCTTTCTTATCCATTCCTTTACAGGAAAAGTTGGCCAAACACTAGAACAGAATCCAAACATAAAACAACTCATACATGATCAATTGATTTTTGACGAACATGCTGAGAAGACTATGCAATCATGTGATGTAGAAATTCTAGGCTCTCAGTATGTTGCTGCTGCAACAACAGATGCTGGACATACATGTACAAAAAATCTGAACATTGACTTATACCTTACACTATAGTAAAAATTAAACTCAAAATAGACCACAGACCTAAATGTAAAACCTAAAGTATAACATTTTTAGGAGGAAAGAGGTGAAAATCTTTGTGAATGTGGGTTAGGCAAAAATTTTGTAAAGAGCATCCAAAAAAATTCAAAATAGAAAAAGTTGATAAATAGGACTTCATCAAAATTAAAAGTATCCACTCTTCAAAAAACAATATTAAGAAAATGAAAGAGGAGCCACAGACTGGAAATAAATATTTATAAAACACTATCTAGTAAAAGATTGATTTCAACGTGTTGCTGCTGCTGCTGCTAAGTCCCTTCAGTCGTGTCTGACTCTGTGTGACCCCATAGATGGCAGCCCACCAGGCTTCTCTGTCCATGGGATTTTCCAGGCAAGTGTACTGGAGTGGGTTGCCATTGCCTTCTCCATCATTAATGTGTAAATAACCTCGACAACTCAATAATTACAAACAGACAAAGTCATTTAAAAAATGGAGAAAATATGTGAACAGACATTTCATACATAAATTCATACATAATGAAATTTCATGCATTTCATAAATTAAAACCACAATGAGATATTATCACATATCTCTTAGTGTTGGTGAGGGGATGCTGTGCCACTGGAACTCTCATACACTGCGGGTAACATGAAAAACGATGCAGCCACTTTGAAAAAACAGCATGACAGTTTTTTATGAAGTTAAACGTGTTCTTTCTACATGACCGAACTCATCATCCAGGTTTTTACCCAAAAGAAATACAAATATATGTTTACAAAAGACTGGTACATAAGTGCTTATAGAAGCCTATTCATAACCACTAGAAAAAAAAATGCAAACAACACAGATGTTCATTACATGTGAAAAGATGAGTAAATAACAGTATGTCTGCAATGTGTACGCATGTACTGTGATGCATTGCATAGGATGGAACTCCATACCATGGACTGTGATTCAGCAGTACAAGGGACAGATGTCAAATGCGTTATGCTAACTGAAAGAAGTCAGACTTATAAGGCCACATGCTATCTGTCTCAACCTATGTGACACTGTGGAAAAGTTAAAACCATAGGGATAGCTGTAGGCCAGGGAGTGACCACAAAGGGGTACATGGGAACTTTTGGGAGTGGTAGGAATGTATTCTATCATAAATGGTGATAGTGGTTATATGACTAGATATATTTGCCAGAATTCATAAAATCATACATCTAAAAGGTGAATATGGGAAATTCCCTGGAGGTCCAGTGGTTAGGACTCTGCTTTCAGCCTTGAGATGCTGCCAAAAACAAAGGTCAATTTTACTCTCTGTAAATCATATTCCAGTAAGTCTGACTCTTAAAAATGCCATCAGGGAACTTCCCTGGTGGTCCAGTGGCTAAGATTCCACACTTCCAATGCAGGGGGCCCGGGGTTTGATCCCTGGTAGGGGATCTAGATCCCATATGCTCCAACCAAGACCCAGTGCAGCCAAATAAATAAATAAATAAAAATAAACTTTAAAAAGTGGCCATCAAGTAAAAGAAGGATTTCAAGTGAAAGTCAAAAGGCTGACTCTCTTGTGTTGGGAGGAAATTCAAAATTCAAACTAGAGAGTTAATTTAGAAGAAATTCAGAAGCCCATATAAACTTTTGCATAGTCAAACTTTTGGATATGTGAGGTCTCAGGGCATATACCTTATGAATATCAAGGGGATCCAGTATATACTATAAAGTACAAGAGTCTAATAAGAATCTATTTTTCACATGAGAGATTTACAAGCATTTAAGGAGGAGATTGGTAACTCTCCCTAGAGGCTCAGGACAAGCCTAGTAGAGATAATGATGTTACCCCTTCAGTAGCTTCTTAAAGGAAACTGAAAGTGTTAGCCACTCAGTCGTGTCAGACTCTTGGAGACCCCATAGATTATATGTAGCCCACCAGGCTCTTCTGTCCATGGGATTCTCCAGGTAAGAATACTGGAGTGGGTTGCCATTCCCTTCTCCAGGGGATCATCCTGACCCAGATTGAACCTGGGTCTTCTGCATTGCAGGCAGATTCTTTACCATCTGAATCACCAGGGAAGCCCTCTTAAAAGATGAGCCAAGGATAAAATTGAAGAGAAAGGCATTCTAGACAGAATAACCTAATGAACTAAGGCTTGACAGAGGAAGGTGTCATCTAGGAAAGATTTTTTTTTTTTAGCTTTATATTTCATAGAAAGATGTGTGTGTGTTAGTTGCTCAGTCGTGTCCAACTCTTTGTGACCCCATGAACTGTAGTCCCCCAGGCTTCTCTGTCTGTGGAATTCTCCAGGCAAGAATATTGGAGTGGATTGCCATTCCCTTCTCCAGAGCATCTTCCCAACCCAGGATCAAACCCTGGCCTCCTGCATCACAGGCAGACTCTTTACCGTTTGAGCTATAGGGAAGTCTTCACAGAAAGGTATTTTTGAAAGATTGAAGTACAGTTACTCAGTATATTGCACTTTTAAGCTTTTCTGTTTCTTAATTTGTTCCTTTCAATTATTGCACATATTCCTGAGCACCTACTTCATGCCATGTACTGGGTAACATTTAAGGAGTTAAAGATAAATAAGTTCGAGTTTCTGTTCTCTAGGAGCTCATGGGATCTCTCTCTCTCTTTCTCTCATACACACACACATGTTACTATTATAAGATTTTAGATAGGGGTATATGCATGCATGTGCAAGTTGCTCTGAGAATAGAGGGTCTAACTTAGCATGGTGGCTGTGAGCAACTGGTAGTGAAAAGCTAAGCAACCAAAAGAATACTGAAGTATGAGCGAGGTTTGTCAAAGAGACAGGAAACGAATGTCTTGCAAGGCAGAGGGAATAGCATGTGCAAAAACACAGAAGCAGAAGAAAACATGGCACTTGTAGAAAACGGCAAGTCATTTAGTAAAGCTTGAAAGCAAGGGACAGGGAGCATTTGAATGCACAGATGAAGAGCAGATATGGTTGGAAGTGTGGACAAGAGTTGTTTCCAAGCTAAGGCATTTGAACTTGTTCTGCAGAAAATTGAGAGCTACAGAAATATTTTACCCAGAGTAATGAAATGATCGGATTCTAGTGTTAAAATGCCATTTTTGCCAGCATTTTGCAATATAATTAAATAAAGAAGAAACTGGATAAAAACAAACCAGTTTGATGATTGCTGCAAAAATTTAATTGTAGAATGCTGAGGACTTTGCCTAAGGCATCAGAGGGATAAAACTGATGACCTGGGAATCAGTTAAAAGTGTGTGGGAGAGAAGTGGTGAGGGGAAAAAAGGAAATTGCGTATGTCTACCAGAGTTCTGGTTTGAGTAGCTGAATGGTAAAGCCAGTAACTGGGTTAAGTTATTATAGAAAAAGGAGCAAGTTATAAACATGACAACAAACATGACAACAATAATCATTTTTGTTGATTATTATTAATAGTAATCATTTTTCACATAGGAGATCTATGTGACTCGAATACACACATAATTAAACTAAATTTAAGTACAACTGTAAACTAGAGAAATGTATCAATAAAAAAATTCTGGATTCTATTCTCCTCTTCCCAGCCAAGGACATTTTTCTTTCCCCCTTTTCATTCAAATGCTGATGCAGAATGGAATCTGAGACCTTGCAAACCATGTCCAGTTTATCCTTGGATCATTTTACCAGTGATGCAATGGTTACCTTAGAAATGAGATAAATGGAAAATTGTTTCCTTTTGTGTTGGGATAATTGTCTTGTTGCCTAGGAAAAGTTTTAACCTCCGGCTCTTGATGAAAGGGTACCACCTTTGTTGTCTTAGTCCTTTTGCTTTGAGATTTCCATTGAAATCTCAAAACATGTTGTTCCAAGTTTCTTTGAAATGCCTGTGTCTTCAGTATCTTGTACAATTATAACAATAGTTACTGAATGTCTCCTATGTATCAGGCACTGTGTGAGATAATAATAGAGATATTAGAGATAATACTTCTTTTAATTCTCAATATTCTTAAGAGGTACAAGTTAATTATTCTAAAGATGAGAAAGAAGCTCCATGAGTTTAAGAACCTTTTTACTAACTGGTTAATGAAAAGAACCAGTATTTGCATTCTGGTTTACGTGCCTCCGAAGACTTTGAAATTTCCATATGTAACACTGATAAAATTTATATATAGAAAAGCAAAACTTTTTAATGGAAAATTTTAAACATAAACAAAAGGATAAGGGATAATATAACAAACTTCTATTTACTCTTCACTCAGCTTCTCCAATGATTAATTTACAGCCAATCTAGTTTCATTTTTATGCATCTACCTTTTCTCCACTCCCTCCCTCTACCACTGAATTGTTCTATGGCAAATCCCAAGTATCCTATCATTTCATCTGTACATATTTTTGTATGTAGCTTCAAGAGATATCGTAAAACAATGGCAACACAAACTAACCACAATACCGTTATGACACCAAAAGAAATAGGTGACAAATTCCTTAATATCATCATATATACAGTGTTCATATTTTCCTGATTATCCGAAGTATTGCTTTTTAACAGTTGGTTGTTTGAATTAGAATGATTGGAGCTAAATTTTACTTGAGGTACATTGTTTAAACTAGTTAAAACTCCGCCTCACTCGGTCCATCTATCATCACACCCACAGGCACAGCAGGAACTTCCTGGCAAGTTTGTAAATGAACTATGGAATCATTTACAGTAAGTTTACAATACTTTCAGACTTGCAGATCTCTCTTTCTCTTGTTTTTATTGAAATATAATTGACATATAGCATTATATTAATTTCATTATATTTTTACAAAATAATGGTTTTATATTTGTATGTACTACAAAATGGTCATCACAATAAGTCTAGTTAACATTTATCACTACACATGGTTAAAAATTTTTTCTTATGGTGAGAAATTTTGGTATTTAATTTCTTAGCAACTTTCAGATATACAAAACATTGTTATCAACTGTAGTCACCATGCTGTATATTATATTCCCAGGACTTATTTTATACTTGGAAGTTTGTACCTTTTGATCCCCTTTACCTATTTCTGATATAGACCAAGATGGACATGATTGGAAATCAATCCCATTGGCTATCTTGCAAAATGAATCATTACTTGGGCACCTGACCCAATGTAAAAAAATTTCACAGTGTTTGGCTGCCTAGGACCAGATCCAGTATCTTGGATCCCTTTGCTAATTGCCTCAGAAACAAGATGAAGAATTAAATGAGTGCAGAAGTTGAATGTATAACTTCTACCAGATTAAAATGTCACACATTAAAAAATTTAAGAGATTTAGTTCCTACACAACATCTAATAATGCTCAAGTATCAGAATTGGCTTCATAGTGTTCGGTTTTTGGATTAGGTGATGTTTGTCTCTAGTTTCCTCCTTCTCTTTGTCTTTCTTCCCCAATTCCCTTGTGGATCTGTGTTTCCCATGTCTTCCTAGAGACTTCTAATAAAGCACTTATTTAGGCCTGGTGTGACTCCAATTTCACCTTGTCTCTAAAACTGTCCATCTTTCACCATATCCTCCAATCAAAACCCCTTTCCTCAAGAGCAAGCAAATGCAGTACAAAGCCCGTGGGCTTTGAAACTAGGCAGTCATGGAGCAGAATCCCATCTCCACCACTCTGTGAACTTGGCCAAGTTGGTTAACTTCTTTAGCAATGGTTTTAATATTAAAGCCAATTAAAACCAAGTCCCATTGGAGGGACTTCCCTGGTGGTCCAGTGGTTAGACTCCATTCTCCTAATAGAGAAGTCCTCAGTTTGATTCTTGGTCAGGGAACTAGATCCCACATGCTGCAACTTGAAAAAAAAAAAAAAAAGCCCATCAGCCACAACTAAGACCTGGTGCAGCCAAATAAAAAAAGAATTAAAACAAATATTAACCTTTGGGTTGTTGGCAGGCACGGAACATTAAGAAAGTAAAAGGGAAAGTGATGGCCGTGTCTGATTCTTTGCAACTGCATGGACTGTAGCCAGCCAGGCTCCACTGTCCATGGGATTCTCCAGGTAAGAATACTGGAGTGGGTTGCCATTTCCTTCCCCAGGGTCTTCCTCACTGCAGGCAGATTCTTTACCGTCTGAGCCTATAACTTTCAGACAGTGTCTTCAACCAAGTCCAGGTCCCAGGCCCTGGATGGGGGCTCAGTGGATACAAATACTAGTGGTAGAGACACAGAGGTGGCCAGACAGAGAACACGCTGTCAGTCTTTCTGTGTTTTATTTTGTGTTGAACAAAGACCAAATTCATGCCATCTGCCCATAACCACTTCCTCAAATCAAGAAAGCTAAGTGGGCAAAACTGCCCTTCCTGACTCCACACACTCCCTTTGTGGCCATGGACTGCCCCTTCATGACTGGTAGCCCTTTTTTGGGTCCCTGAGGATGTTCCCTGATTCGGAGGCAGGGGAACAGCAGGGAGGGGAACATATGGTACTGTGCCTGGGACTTTCCATACCAGGATCTGGAGAAGAAAAACATTCTAAATATCCAGTTATTGGTGTTCTGTAGCCGGGCTAAGGGCAAGCAGAGGTTGAGCCAGGACTGCCTGGGTGGAGCTTCTTATTGTACAATTCAGCACATTGTTCTGGGGCCCTTGCTGGCACACCAGAGATGAGTCTTCTTCCAGTAACTACTAAGTGAGACAGCCAAGTTCTCTAGGGGTTGAGAGGCAGATTTTAGAAAGGCACTTTGGGGAGTCCTGAGATCAGCCCTGGGATTTCTTTGGAAGGAATGATGCTCAAGCTGAAACTCCAGTTTTGGCCACCTCATGCGAAGAGTTGACTCATTGGAGAAGACTCTGATGCTGGGAGGGATTGGGGGCAGGAGGAGAAGGGGACAACAGAGGATGAGATGGCTGGATGGCATCACTGACTTGATGGATGTGAGTCTGAGTGACCTCCGGGAGTTGGTGATGGACAGGGAGGCCTGGCATGCTGCAGTTCATGGGGTCGCAGAGTCGGACACGACTGAGCCACTGATCTGATCTGATCTGATCTGAGATCCCGATGATGATGGAGAAAGAGGTATTCCACTTTTGTTCTATATGCTATGCTTTATTCAGTCTCATTTGTTGGGTCTGAAGGAAATATCATTTGGAAAAAAGAACAGAGAACTTTGCCACTACTGCTGCCACTACTACTACTACTATTGGAGAAGGAAATGGCACCCCACTCCAGTATTCTTGCCTGGAGAATCCCATGGATGCAGAAGCCTGGTGGGCTACAGTCCATGGGGTTGCAAAGAGTTGGACACCACTGAGTGACTAAATCCAAAATTTGTTATTCTTCAAGATAGCAAAACTAAACAGCCTACCATAAACAGTAACATTAGATTTTAAAGCAAATATCAGAACTTCTTATTTTTCAAGTATTTGAAAGGGCTGTGTTTTCTAATTCTATGACTTTTCACCATTAAAAATGATGTGATGATAGAGCCACAAAAAATTTGTCAGTTAAACAAGTCTTCAAATCCCTTAGGAATGAATCATGAACTATTAACTACACACACCCTTCTGAGCTCGGAGGGTAAAATTCTGTTTTCCTTAACGTAGCTGATTCAAAGGGAGCAGTTTTTTCTTGGGAGCCATGGCTTTTCTTGTCATGAATCAAATAGCTTTCCCCAAACTCAGTCTATGGGTGTTGTTACCCCTCCATTTGGGGGGAGCACTGTGAAAGGAAAGAATGGACTCCTTACCTCACAGAGATAGTTCTATTTTAAGATTAACACAGGTTAGGAGAACTACTCCTCTAAATTTGGAAATAGTCTTCCAAATTCAAATGTAGACCCACACAGCCAATTTGAAAAACTCTGGGACGAGATTGTTAGGATAGTGTGGATACAGGGGAACTGATAGAATGTCTAGCGTTGTCCTTGTCCTGGATGCGGTCTTCTCTCTGTGTTCTTATATCTTCTGGGTTTTTATATCTAGAAAAATTTCAGCCAAGAGACACAGGCAGAATTTTTACATTTCTGATGTAACTTAATAAGGACACTTATGAATGAAAATATTTGGGGAAATTAATAAACAAATGTTCTAAAATATTTCCTATTCATTCAGCAGATAACATTTCCCACAAGGCAATAAGCAGAGGAGGAAATGAACATTTATCGAGTATCTATTATGGTTCAGGCTCTGTGCCAAGAACTTTAAATGTATTATCTCTTTTCATCCTCACAAAAGCTATGCAAAATGTTATTTTACAGATTGGAAATTAAAGTTTCAGAGAAGTTACATAACTTTCCCAAAGTCATATATCAGGAGAGTGGTGAAGCCAAGATTCCAATATAGCCTAAATGAAAAGCCCACATTCTTTTCGTTATGCTAAAACTTGTCTTTCCTAAAAAGCATAATGAACTCAACCATAAGAAACCATATAAATTACAGAATCACAAAGAATTAGTCTGATGGAGATTAGGGAAAGTGGGCCAGTATATGTGGAATAGTGCTTAGCAGGTATACTGTGAGATCAGATAGAACTGAATTTCAGAGTTTTCAGTACTGAATTGGGGGCAAAATACAGATTTTACAGCCTGGGGCTTCCCTCGTAGCTCCGTTGGTGAAGAATCTGCTTGCAGAATTCAACCCAGATTTGATTTCTGGGTCAGGGAGATCCCTTGGAGAAGCAAATGTCAACCCACTCCAGTATTCTTGCCTGGGAAATCCTATGGACAAAGGGGCCTGGCTGGCTACAGTCCATAGGACTGCAAGAGTCGGATATGACTGCGACTAAACCACCACCACCACAGACTTTATAGGGGTTTTTCTTTTTTGAATTTGTTAATTAATTTATTTATCCACTCATGTACCTATCCATCTACCCACCCGCCCATCTATTCCCCCATCCGCTCATCATTCCTGAGGCTATTTTAAGTAGTCAATGATAGCATGCTAAATAAAATCCTTGGCCATGTGTGATACAGAGTAAGCGCTAAGTAATTGCTGGCTACAGTCATTTTTGCTTTTAAGAATTTGAAGACTTTGTTTCAACATCCTTACAGAAATAAAAGCTGGGTTTCAGAGAGTCCCAAGTTAATTTCTCAATGACACTGGCTTAAACAGTGACTCAATTAGAATTAGACCTCAGTTCTTTTGAGTTCTGATATATTCTTACTGTCTTTCCAGGACACAGTACATTCACCAGAGGATTTTGAGAGAGTTTTGAAATAGTCATCTTAAAAATGATCATGTTTTACAACCCCAATGGAAGAAAATAGTTGAAACCAGGGTTATTTTTAAGAAATCCAGGATGTGGACACTGTTAGTAGTTCAATAGGCATAACTTCCTCCTCCTCTTTCTTAACATAATCCCAGTTTGGTCCAGGTGTCCACTCCTTCCCCATCTCAAGGAGAGATTCTTCTTAGTCTAAAGCAGTGCTCCTCAAACTTTAGAACACATGGCGTGTTTGTAAAAACTCAGATTGCTGGACCCTCCCTTCAGCATTTCTGATTCAAGAAAGCTGGAGTGAGGCCAGAGAATTTGCATTTCCAGTAGGTTTTCAGGTTCCCAGCAGCTGGGAACTACTTAAACTGCTGATCTGGGGACTATTCTTTGAGAATCACTGGTTTAGGACAATCAGAGTCATTCTCTTGTTCTGGGAATGGCCAAGCTTCCCTGGTAGCTCAGCTGCAAAGAATTGGCCTGCCATGCAGGAGACCCCAGCTGGATCCTTGGTTGGGAAGATCCCCTGGAGAAGAGAATGGCTACCCACTCCATTGCCTGGGATTGCCTGGGAAATCCCGTGGACAGAGGAACCTGGTGGGCTACAATCCGTGGGCTGGCAAACAGTTGGACATGACTAAATGACTAAGCACAGCACAGTAAATTGTCCCAGTCAGACTAAAGGTAAAGGAGCGTATCCCTTGGTTGGAAGATTTACTCTTTCTTGTTGTAGTTGAATAATGAACAGTTATTGCTGGCACCCATCTTATCATGCTGCTGCTGCTGCTGCTACTAAGTTGCTTCAGTCGTGTTTGACTCTGTGAGACCCCACGGACAGCAGTCCACCAGGCTCCTCTGGCCACAGGATTCTCCAGGCAAGAATACTGGAGTGGGTTGCCATTTCCTTCTCCAAGCATCTTATCATGAGTCTCAGTAAACAGACACTGGGGCAGATGGCAGAGCAGAGAGAGGGATAGGGCCCAAGACTGGTCAAATCACTGAGACACTGAATTACCCAAGTCAGAGACTTGATCTTCCTCTGTACCTCCTGGCATGTGAGGTTACGCAAATTTCCTTGTTTAAGCAACTTCAAATCACAGCGTCTGTTACTTTCTCCATGCTTAACCACTGGATGTCAGATATATTCCTAAAACTCATTAAAATGATACTAAATGCATTTGAAATCCTTAACATTTTAATTTATTCAATTTTTTCCCCTTCCAAATAACTGATAACTTTATCTTTCATTAATGAGATAATACGTATGTAAAGACAAATCTATTTCTGTGCTTTAAATGGCAGAAAGTGTCCAATAAAAGCACGATCCTATCCTTAATGCTTTCATGATATTCTATGGGCAGGAAAGACAATTCTCTTTCACAAGATTTAATGTGATTAGTTAATAGTTGTCAGTGAGAAACAAACTCTGGTACATCCCTAAATTAGGAAACACTTGAGATTCTCAGAGAAGATAAATTTCTTCTAAGGAAGCTTAGAAGATTATTCTAAGCTTAACAATTGCAGTTTGTTAGAACCTCCGTTCTGTTTATAAGCTGAAGTAGGAGCAGAAGTGAAATGAATGACTTCAAATCTCCTTCATGTTTTACGTTGTTACTGTAATTACAACTATGAATAAAAAAGCAAAATCTCAACAAACTAGCTCTTCCTCCTGACATCACAGAACTGGAAAAAAAAAAAAAAACTATATTTATCCAGCTTATTTCTTTCTTGTAGAAACACGCCATTCATTGCTTGTGACTCTAAGCAAACAATATTTTTATCTGTGATTGTGATACATTTCCATATAAGATTTCTTTGTGTGAAGGGTCATTTTATTGTGGCTTAATCATTTAATTCTCCTTCAGAAAATGTATGTTACCCAATCACAGAGCCCATCTAAGTCTTTAAGTTATTTTGAGCAGAGCAAGTTTTTTTTTTTTTTTAACATAGAAAGTTTTGAGTTTTTTTTGTTTCCTTTAAACCAGAGATCATGATGAATAGTAATAATAACCTCTGTTGCTACTTATTCTGTGTCAGGCATTGCATCATTTATAGGGACTAGCTCATTTTATTTAATCATGAATTCATTCAACAAACATTTGTGGAACACTTAACATTTGCCGTATACTGCTGCTAAGTTGCTTCAGTCGTGTCCGACTCTGTGCGGCCCCAGAGAAGGCAGCCCACCAGGCTCCCCCATCCCTGGGATTCTCCAGGCAAGAACACTGGAGTGGGTTGCCATTTCCTTCTCCAATGCATGAAAGTGAAAAGTGAAAGTGAAGTTGCTCAGTCGTGCCCAACTCTTAGCAACCCCATGGACTGTGGCCTACCAGGCTCCTCTGTCCGTATACTATATAGACCATTTTCAGCTAGATTTTTCATCAGGTTGGAAAAAGAGTGCTGGTCTGACTTCAAATCCTAGGGTAAGAGCCCTATTTCCCAGGAAGTAAGAAAGAGATGAAGATGATATAAATCATGCTTTTTCTTTCTTTTTTCTTTTGGCTGTGTCCCATGGTTTGTGGGATTGAACTCAGGCCGCCTTGTGGTGGAGCAGTGAAAGAAGAGTTCTAACCACTGGAATTCCCTTGTCCCTGAGTTTCTGTTCCCAATATGATAGACTATGTTTTCTGAAGTTTGTTCCTTGATATTTCCATAAGAAGATGATAATAGGAGTGATTTTTAAAAGTTCCATGACCAAGAATTGTGTGGGGGAAATATGGCGACTCAATCATTAAACAGATTTCTTTACTAGAGGAGTTCTTAGTACCTTTAGTATGCTTTGGGGCTTTCCAAAGAGGTGCCACATTTTGCATTATTTCTCAAACATATTTGATCATAATGTCCCCAAACCTGTACTCCCACAGAAGGCACAGTGTTCAGGCTCCTTGGAACACACTTTATAAAAGACTCATGTAAGTTACTTCTGTTTTTAAAAGCTTCTTCATTCCTCTTTCTACTTCAAATAAGAGTTTTTTCATTCCTCCTTCTACTTCAAATCTCTCTAGTGCTCTCAAAGTTCCAGGTTTTTTCCTCCACAAGTGCAAACTCCCCCACCTCCCTGACAATCTTACATGTCTTCAAGACTTCTAGTTTTTCAGAACTCACAGACATTTCTAGTAAAATCTGAGATATCTATGAAAGGCATTTAGCCTCTCAAATTTCTTCATTCCTGGATGATATCGTGGCCTCAATCCACAAGGAATGGGGAAGGAGGGAAGAAGAGGACATAGGGGAAAAGGTTATAATCAGAAAGGCTAAAAAACTGTAAATTTCAGTAAATAGATGAAACTTGGCACAGCCCTTCTGAAAAACTGCCAACTCCTGACTGAAACTAAAATGTATAAAAATTAGTTTATCTTGGAAGCAAAGTGAAAGAGAAAACTTGGAAACTGCCTGCTTAATTTGGTCACGTTTCAAAGTCAAGTCCAATAATTCTTGTTGGAGAAGATGGGGAGAAGGAGGGGATGGTCTTTGGAACCTGGACCATGTAATTTGTCATTTATGTTAGCCCAATAACTTAACCATTTCCCTACTTGGATTTCTTCTGTGTGAAGTGTGAGACTGCACGTTGCTGTGAGTTGCTGCGCTGGTAAAGTCCACTTGAAAAACAACAGTGTTTGTAAAAATCTATAATGGAAAAGAATCTGAAAAACAATATATATATTTATGTATATATAGACATATATATACACATACAACATATATGAAACTAACATAATATTATAAATCAACTACAGTTCAATAAATAGGAAAAAAATTATGGAAGTAATTAAAAAAAAGGAAACCTCTCAACTCTGTATACCTTTCTCTCCTTCAGATAAATACATCTATCAGACCTCATCATTCTCCAGAAATGAGAAAGAGTAATAGCTACCATCAGGTGGGGAGAGGGGAGACATAGGGAGTTGTGTAATTCATAACTTTCTTTTTTTAAATTTTATTTATTTATTTATTTATTTATTTTTTCATAACTTTCTTTTTTGAAGAAAAACTTTTTGTATGAGCCAGGATCCTGGTAGGAAAGTGAATTCTCCACTCAAAGTTGTTCAGTGGAAGAGGTTTTAGTAAAAGGAGTGTTTACAGTGATGAGGGCAAGGTTAAGGGAGCCAGCAAATATGATAAGGTACCCAGGGACTAGTGACAGGGGTGATAAGGTACCCAGGGACTAGTGACGGGGAAACTATCACCATTAGTAGGTCTGAGGGGGCAAAGAGAGTAAAGGTGTCCCATAGAAGCTAGACTTGTGGACCCAGCACATCAAAGTAGGAAGGAGTAGGGGGAAAAAAAACTCTATCTCATTCAGCTCTCAGTTCTCCTGCAGGTTATCTCCTACTGGCCAAACCCAGACAGAAGCAGAGAGCAAAATAGTGCAGGAGATGCAACGTGAGTAGTGAGAGCCTCTCTGAAAACACAGCACACAAGGCTTTGGGGGAGAAAATGGAGAATAACCAGGCATCTCTTCCCACAATCTAACTTCTGGGTAAAAACTATGAGCAAAACCCCAATATGTCAAATAAAGGAACATTTTACTTTTAGCTCTGAGTCCAATCCCCTCATTTTACAGGTAAGAAAACTGATATCCACAGAGCTTGTTCAAAGCCACACAAGATCACTATGAGGTTTCAGCCCAGTCCTGCCTTCTAATTTCATGATGCAGCTTTTCCGCCTGGCCACTTTGCATCCTTCAGACCCTCTGGGCCTACTCATTATCTTATTTCTCCCTCAAAATTTAGTTTCTCAGTTCTCCTGTGTCTTCTGGAGAAGGAAAAGAGAGATGAAGATTTCATCTCTGGGCAGATATATGCCACCAACACTAGGTTATTCACCTGGATAAAGTGCAAATGACATAGAATTGAAAATGTGATTATATTTAAGCTCAACTATAGGCCCTTGTGGAGAAGGCAGTGGCACCCCACTCCAGTACTCTTGCCTGGAAAATCCCATGGACGGAGGGGCCTGGTAGGCTGCAGTCCATGGGGTTGCGAAGAGTCGGACACGACTGAACGACTTCACTTTCACTTTTCACTTTCATACATTGGAGAAGGAAATGGCAAGCCACTCCAGTGTTCTTGCCTGGAGAATCCCAGGGACGGGGGAGCCTGGTGGGCTGCCGTCTATGGGGTCCCACAGAGTTGGACATGACTGAAGCGACTTAGCAGCAGCAGCAGCAGCAACAGCATAGGCCCTTGGGTAAGCTGGGTGGCTAAGCAAAACCTGGGTCACCTGGCCAACTTGTCCTTCCAAATGCACTGTCAGTGTTCTGGGTCATAAAGGTGGCCAAAATGCCAGGTCTGTTTTTAAGTTCAGTGGCAGGGAATTCAGGCCACTTAAGTTACAATACTTCAGGGTCAGCCTTAGGGAAAATTGGGAAATGGTTGACCTTTGCCTTAAGTTGCTTCATGCTCATTCCCCCTTCCCAGGTTGCTTCCTCCCCTTCACTCCTGGTCAAAAACTAGTTACCAGCTAAGTCAAGGGCTGGTCTACCTGTCCACTTAAATGTTCTGGAGTTTCAGACTGTCTTGGCCTTTGGGGCCTGCTTTGTCCTTTAGGGTTTTCCTTTCAGTGATTCTTCAGCAGATCTGCTAAACAAAGGTGTGTCTAACTGCTCCAGGTTGTTATGCAGCCTGTTCACATGTTACTCTTCCCGAATACTCTCCCCATGTTCTCATTCCTCACCACTGTTTACACATAGACAGCATCCCAACTGTAAACAGACTCTACAGCGGTAAGTGTTCCCCACGTGGCACAGTGGTAAAGTATCTGGCTGCTAATCCCTGGGTCAGGAAGATCCCCTGGAGAAGGAAATGGCAACTCACTCCAATATTCTTGCCTGGGAAATCACAGGGACAGAGGAGCCTGGCGGGCTCCAGTCCATGGGGTCCCAAGAGTCAGACACAACTGGGCAACTGAACATGGACATGGAGAGTGGCACATTCATACACTCAAGTCACCCTGTGACAGGCAGCAGGGAAAGGTCATCTAGTACCCCCTTTTGATTGAGGTGCAGAGGAAAGTAATTTGCAGTCTCTTTTTCTAGAACAGAAAAGAGCTTCTCACCAGCCCCTATTGCTAGCTCTGGAAGGAATTGCCAGGTGGAATTTGAAGCCAGATAAACTTTTCCTTGGCCTTCAAAAAACCTCCTGTTGCCAGAGGTTCACTCACATTTTTAGAGAACCTGTCCTGTGAGTCAATCAAATAAAGATCTTTCTAGGAGATTTTTATTTCTCAATACCATCAAACAGCTGTCAAAGTTCACTTTTCCTTTGCTCCTGAGGACTGGTATAATAGATATCTATTAATGATCATCTGATTTCATGGCTGATAGGTTAAATTATTTCATTGTGGAAACTGTCATCAACTATTTTCAAGCTGTAAAATTTGAAAAACCAGCTGGTTTTCACTGTTTATACTCAACTCCTTTCCTTTTTCCCTGCCCCTGCTGGCATATTCTTCTCCCAGTAATGTTCTTCCTGGAATGTCAGTGAAAACACACTGGAGCTAAGCCAGCAGATCGGACCAGAAATAACCTACTCCAGAAAAACCTCTCGCCACCATCTTCTGACCACGTGATTGGAGGCAACTAACACATGTAGTCTCAGATTCAGAGTAGGGACTCAGTGAATGATTGTCAATCTTGCAACTAGTCAACAAACAGGGCCTGGAGATCTGATGCATGGTATGGGGAATATAGACAGCAGTATTGTATTATAATCATCCAACTTGATAAGTCTAGATCTAAATTATTTCAACAGCAAGAAAGAAATAATAATTATGTAACATGACAGAGGTGCTAACTATAGCTACAATGGTAATCATAATACAATATAAAAGATATATCAAATCAACATGTTTACAACTTAAATTTACAATGTTATTTGTCAAATATGTGCTTCCCAGGTGGCACTAGTGGTAAAGAACCCACCTTCCAGTGTAGGAGACGTAAGATATGTGTGTTTGATCCCTGGGTCGGGAAGATCCCCTGGATGGCAACCCATTCCAATAATCTTGCCCGAAAAATCCTGTAGATAAAGGAGCCTGACAGGCCACAGTCTATGGGGTCACAAAGAGTTGGACATGACTGAAGCCACTTAGCATACACCCACATGTCAAACATATCTGAACTGAAAAAAGATTTTTGATTCTGAACCCAAATTTCACCGAGCAGTGATTTGCAATGAAACAGACAGGCAGAAATTCTTTAAAATTGCTGAACATGGAAAGGTCCACATTAGTTATTCAGGAGATGCAAATTAAAACCACAATGAGATACCATTATCTGCTAGAATAGTTAGAATTTAAAAGGCTTACCAATACAAATATTGACAAGGATGTGGCACAATTGGAATTCTCGTATTCCACTGCTAGATATGTAAATGATACATTTACTTAGGAAAATGATTTGATAGTGTCACGGTAAAGGCGAGCATAAGCTGACCCTATAACCAGAAGTTCCACTCCTGGGTATTTACCACAAAAGTACACACACTTGTGCACTGAGAGTCACATAGTATAATAATGCTCCCAGCAGCTTTATTTGTAATAGCTCCCTGCCCTCCTTTCTGTGCTGCTGTGCTTAGTCGCTCAGTTGTGTCTGACTCTTTGTGACCCCATGGACTGTAGCTCGCCAGGCTCCTCTGTCCATGTGGATTCTCCAGGCAATAATACTGGAAAGGGTTGCCATGTCCTCCTCCAAGGGATCTTCCCAACCCAGAGATTGAACACAGGTCTCCCACATTGCAGACAGATTCTTTACCATCTGAGCCACTAGGGAAGCCCAAGAATACTGGAGTGGGTAGCCTATCCCTTCTCCAGGGGAACTTTCTGAACTACGAATCAAACTGGGGTCTCCTGCATTGCATGCCAATGTTTTTATCAGCTGAGTTACCAGGGAAGCCCACCTCTGACAACTAGTCAAATGTCCATTAGCTACAGAATTGTCAGATACATTTTGACATATTCATATAGTAGAATTCCATATAGCAATGAGAATGAATAAGCTATAATCACAACAAGAAACATGGATGGAACCCACAAACAAGATGGAGAGGGAAAAAAAGCCAGACTCCAGAGTACAGATTCTGTATGATTCCATTTATATCAAATTTAATAAGCATACATAGCTACATTAAAGTAATAGGAGTCAAAACGGAGTTTATCCATCTCATTCCGGTCAGAATGGCTGCTATCAAAAAGTCTACAAACAATAAATGCTGGAGAGGGTGTGGAGAAAAAGGAGCCCTCTTACACTGTTGGTGGGAATGCAAACTAGTACAGCCACAATGGAGAACAATGTGGAGAATCCTTAAAAAACTGGAAATAGAACTGCCATACGACCCAGCAATCCCACTGCTGGGCATACACACCAAGGAAACCAGAACTGAAAGAGACATGTGTACCCCAGTGTTCATCGCAACATTGTTTACAATATAGCTAGGACATGGAAGCAATCTAGATGTCCATTGGCAGAGGAATGCATAAGGAATTTGTGGTATATATACACAACAGAATATTACTCAGCCATTAAAAAGAATGCATTTGAATCAGTTCTAATGAGGTGGATGAAACTGGAGCCTATTATACAGAGTGAAATAAGTCAGAAAGAAAAACACCAATACAATATACTAATGCATAGATATGGAACTTAGAAAGATGGTAACAATGATGCTATATGTGAGACAGCAAAAGAGACACAGATGTAAAGAGCAGTCTTTTGGACTCTGTGGGAGAAGGCAAGGGTGGAATGACTTGAGAGGGTAGTGTTGAAATGTGAATATTATCTCATGTGAAGCGGATCCCTGGTCCAGGTTTGATACATTAGATAGGGTGCTCAGGGCTGATGCACTGGGATGACCCTGGGGGATGGGATGGGGAGGAAGGTGGGAGGGGCATTCAGGATGGGGAACACATGTGCACCCATAGCTGATTCATGTCGATGTTCAGCAAAAACCACTACAATATTGTAAAGTAATTAGCCCCCAATTAAAATAAATAATTTTTTTTAAGGGGGTTATCTTTGGGAAGGAAGGAGTGAATGGTGATTGGGAGCAGGCCCATGGGAGCTTCTGAATTGTCAGTTTTTTTGACCTGGATCAGTGGTTGCATTGTTCACCTACAACAATCCACTGAGGCAATGTATTTTTGTTTTCTATGTTTTTTTATATGCATGTTATACCTCAATTAAAGCAAAATTGCAATTGCAGAGCTGGCAGGACTGGTCCAAGTCAACATATCCTATCCCTCCTTGACTCCTTTAGCATATTTTATTTTCATCTATGATCCTGATTCTTTTCATCTCCACATAACATCTTACTGCCCATGGAGCTTCCTAGATACTGTCCCAGTCTCAGATATCTACATTCCTGCCATCTGTCCTCCCCGTTGTCTTTCCTAACGCCTTGCTTTGTCTTAGAGACAGGATAAAATAATCTCTATTTTTTTTGGTTGTGCCCCCTGGGGCTTAAAGAATCTTAGTTCCACAACCAGGGATTGGCCCAGGCCTTTCGCAGTGAGTGTGCAGAGTCCAAGATGGTAAAGAATCTACCTGCAGTGTAGGACACCTAGGTTCAATCCCTTGGTTGGGAAGATCCTCTGGAGGAGGGCATGGCAACCCACCCCAATATTCTTGCAGAGTCCTAACCACTGGACTTTGTCATGGAATTCCCAATCTCTGCTAAGTTTTTTTTTTTTTTTTACCATTACATATTTTATTTCTGTTTAATTAAGACATTTGTACTTTAACAGAGACAATGACCAATGACAAACTAGAATGCATTCATAGGAAGACAGGCTAGTTGAAGAATTAAATTGAATATTTATTGAACAAATGCAGAATAAATGAACTAGGAGGTGATGTGGTTTTAACCTGAAGATACAATGAAGTGAAGTGTGAAGTGCTACTCATTCAGTCGTGTCTGACTCTTTGCAGCACCGTGGACTGTAGCCCACCAGGCTTCTGTGTCCATGGAATTCTCTAGGCAAGAACACTGAAGTGGGTTGCCATTCCCTTCTCCAGGGGATCTTCCTGACCCAGGGATCAAACCCGGGTTTCCTGAATTGCAGGGAGATTCTTTACTGTCTGATCCACCAGGGAAGCCTGAAGATACAATAATCAAATATTGTATTTCAAATATTGTACTTCAAATATTCAGAGGGCTGTCACACACAAAAATGAAAGATTTGTTCAGTATCTCTCCCAAGGGCAGAACTTGATATAAGCAACCAATAGGCTGCAGGACAGCTGTACATAGTGTATCACTTAATAGCTTCTTTCCCAAATTATGCATTCCACCTGTACATTTTCCTTCTTCTGAAAGGAAATAACACAAATGACTATTTCCCATGAATGTCTTAAGCTCATTCTCATGGCAAGTCCTCCGCTGCCAGCAATGGATGTAGTCACACTCTCAGAAAAAAAATCTAAAGTTAACAAATTGTTTTACTAAGAAAATGATCTTTTCTTCCTCAGCTCTCAGTATTTTATATTTGTGATTCTCAAGAGTTGAGAGGAAAAGAGTATATTCTCCAAAAAGGATGAATTAGGGTCCTCAGCAATTCAGATACTGCCCCTGGGGATAGTCCTCCTTAAACTGTCAGAGCAGCTATCAACCTATGGTACAGATGGGAGTGCGCTGTGTGCTGGGGTGGAAAAAAAACCTGACAACCACTGTTCTACAAGAAGCAGGAAGCCAGTATTTTATGAGTCAGTAGGAAATATAAACTGACTGCATAATACTGATGGGCTCCATCAAAATTGTCAACTATTAAAAAATGAGAATTGTTTCAACAACCATTATAATTTAGTTTATATTCTATATATATTATATAGGTATTTTATCAAATATTTAGGAATGCTAATGTGCTTAATCCATCTGATAAAATTGAAAATAAACACTTAATATTTCTCTATTTGTCAGTATTCAGGATTTGGAAGGTGGATCTTGAACTCAGAATGATAAATGATAAATGGTAAGGAAAGCCACATAGTTGGTGAGTCAGGCTAACTGCTGCCCACTGGGAATGGGTGGAACAGGGGCAGGCTGTGATAAGGGAATAAACCTGTTAAAGGAAATACTCAGGGCCCCTGCAAGTGGCTTTTTGGGCATGACCATCTTTGTGGTGGAATCAGCCTGCCATCCTTCTCTAGTATACCTTTCACAGCCTCTTCCACTGGAAGTCCAACAGAGGTTGCAAAATAGCAGGTGATGATGATAAATGTATATGCTTGAGAGACCAGGGAGAAGGCTCCTCTCCAGGTTGCATCTCTAAAGCACTTCCATGATTGGCCGGACCATCTCAGGCCACTGATGAGCTTTGATGGTGGAATAGATTCTGGGGAAGTCTCTCTGCCAAATTCTTTCTCCTACTGACCAAGTTCAGAATTTGCATGTTTTATAGCATGTAGTATCCTTTTTCAAAAGTTTCCTGCATTATTCACATTATTATGGAGCAGATATAAATTTAGAAGCTGACCATACACTGGGGGTGTAACAACTTCCCCTGGAGCCTCAAGCTCCTAGTTCTCCCACTGATCTAACAACTTCCTGAAACTGAAGGAACTTGCCACCAGCACTGCCACTGGCATTTTCCTGGCTGGTCCTGCCGCCGTACCTCCCCACAGAGCCAGACCCCAAACTCTGCTAATTTATTTGTGACCAATGTGATTTCTTCTCTTCCTAGTGTAATTCAAATTCGAAAAAAATCCTTGAGAGTGACTTTAAGGATTAGGCTCATGATTCAAACCATAGAGGTAGAGGTTTTGGGGGACGACACCCTTTAAAAGACACAAGGGTGCTGGGCCTGGACATGTGTCCCACGCCTGTGCTGAGGACGTGCCGTGAGTAAACAGAGAAGTCTAGAGAAGATGTTCCTTGTTTTTGTTGACATAACAGGTATTAAGAGAGAACAGCTTGACAGAGGACTGAGTCACTTTAATATGATGGTGGAAGAAAAAAGGGTGATGGGCTTGCCTTACTGAACACTGGTTATGATGCTGAATTTGCTCACTGGAATTTTTTTTTTTTTTTTGGCATAAATATCAGGGTGTGGTGATAGTGACTAAGTAAATGAGAGCAAAGTTGAAAAATAGAAGTATTATTCTTACATTGGACTCTCTTAACTCAAGAGTTACAGACCAGAGTGAACGGTTGGCAAAACTCTTTGGGGATGCGCCGCTTCCTGCCTCTCTTTGTTATTGTTCTTGAAGCTGGGCTTTGACTTCCCACACCCATCTACTCTTCAGCTAGTACTTGTGCTTCTTAAATTGCTTCGAGGGTACCACTGGACAAAGGAACCAAGGAAGTGTCTGGCTCTATTGATGCTTCTGTTCTCTGGGTGAGAGATTAACACATGAGAAACAGTTGGGGAACAAAATTGTTCAATCAGTTGTTCAACAATTGATAACACAATGAAGTGTTGGACTGAATACAACTGAAATATACGTCTGATGACTGCAGTGAGTAGGCTGAAAAGCAGAGAAATCAGGTTTCCAGTTGGTGGACATGTGGATAGGCGTGAAAACCCAAAAAAGATTTATCACCCAAATGGAGACATAGGATGAAAACTCCTGTCTTTTCAGGTTCTGCTTTATTCTGTGTTCTGAAGTTCCTCTTTTCTATTGAGGGGCACCCAAAGATGGCACAACACCTTTCCACTTCCTCTGGGAGCTGTGTTTGTCACAGTTGTCTATATATATTTTCTGTGTTTTCTGGGACCTCATTTGGAAAAGAAAATCTGCATACAAGTTTATGCATCTCTATTAAATAAGCACTGATGGAGTCTTTTGCTTGGCAGCAATAACAAGAGCTTCTCTGCAGGATTTATGAGCGCACTTTAAAGAATTTTGAATAATTCATTGGCTAAGAGTAAAAGAAAAAGTGTTTAACCAAGGTTTGCTTGGGCAGAATTAACAATAAGTGATGTCCAGTCTGCTGCCTCTTCACCATAAAAATAATGTACATTTTTTTTGTTGTTGCAAGACTAACATGTTTATTATAGAACATTTGGTAAATTAAAAACATATGTGAAGAAGAAAATAAAATTCAGTCATAATTTCTCCATGCTTACATGTCCCTGACATATCTCCCAGACATGAACATTTGCAAAATTGTGACTATGTCATACTGCTACTGCTACTGCTAAGTCACTTCAGTCATTTCCGACTCTGTGTGACCCCATAGACGGAAGCTCACCAGGCTCCCCCGCCCTGGGATTCTCCAGGCAAGAACACTGGAGTGGGTTGCCATTTCCTTCTCCAATGCATGAAAGTGAAAAGTGAAAGTGAAGTCGCTCAGTCGTGTCCGACTCTTAGCGACCCCATGGACTGGAGCCTACCAGGCTCCTTCGTCCATGGGATTTTCTAGGCAAAAAATCTAGGGGTGGGGTTTTATACCCATCTTTTTCCCATGTCATAAAATATTTTCAGAAACATGATTTATAAAACCTGCAAAACAAGACCCCCTCAATAATAATTCTTCTAGAAAACACTGGTTAGTAAAATGTCTTAGAAGATACGTGTGGATATTTTTTATTTCTAATCACTTGAGGGTAGTAGTTAGTATTTAGGCTTTCCACCCCTATCTATATAACTTTTTAGAAATATGAACAAGATTGGCTCTACTGCTAAAAGATAAGAGAAAAAAAAAGATTTTTCCCCTTAAAATATCTGTTACAAAGGTATTGAAATTTTAGCTTATGATTTTTTTTAAGCTATAGAGAATATTATTTTCTTTCTAGGATGTTAGTCCTAGAAAAACCTGGAACCAACCTTGGTGAGGATAAAATTCTCTGCAAAATGCAGTTGATCCAGCTTCTTTCACTTGACCCATGATTCTGGAAGTCTGCTTATTGGTTTATACAAGCATGGCAGGTCCCACAATTTACTTAGAATGTCCTAGGTGATGCAGAGGGGGACCTTGTAGGACTCTGGAAACGGCTGCAGTTGGTTCTTACAGATGTTGAATACAAACACTGAAAACTGGAGTGATTCAGGGCAGCAGTGGAAAATGGGTTGTTTCATTGTTCCCTCAATAGCAGGATTTCATTGGTCCCCATCTTTATTATGATGACGTGTTCTACTTGTTCTCTATTTCTACTGCTCCTTTGTTACCAATTACTTCATCCCCTACTTTGTATGTCTCTTCTCTGCGTCACGGCTTCAGTTTACTCAGAACTTGCCCCTCTCAAGGCTTCTCAGGGCTTCTTTCTACACCTTGAGAAGCCTTCTTTCTACACCTAGCTTCTGCACCCACCACATGATTGATTTTCTCTCCCCATTCCCAGTTCATATTCTTGAAACAGAATGGGCTTAGGTAGTCACCGCCACCCGTGTTTGGGTGGCGTGTTCCCATCATTAGGCCTGGTTTCCCTTGACCAGCATGGTTCTAAGAAGGGGGTTGTGTGGCGTAGATCATGCCTGTGGCCCCTGCTGGAGGTACTCTTAGAAGGGGAATCTGGCATGGCACAGTAAAGACAGAATGAGCTCTCAGCACATTCTTTTTGTTTTAAATTTTTAAAAAATATGTCTTAACATACTTGCCACTAATGTAACATGTTCTTCATATTTTTTTCAAGGTAAAATTCTTTTGGCACTTTCACTTAAAATAGTCATGGTACATAGAAACAAAGAATAGGTTGGTGGTTACCAAGGGCTAGAGACTGGGGGAAATGGGGAGATACTACTGGTCAAAGGGTCCAAATTCCTAGTTATGAGATGAATAAGTTCTGGGATATAATGTACAGCATGCTAACTACAGTTAACAGTACTGTATTGTATACTTGGAAGTTGCTAAGGGGATAGATCCAAGATGTTCTCGTAACAGCAGCCAAAAAGAAAAAAAAAGTTAACTATATGAAGTAGTAGAGGTGTTAACTCATCTTATTGTCGTAATCATTTCACAGTCTGTGTATATCAAATTATCATGCCACATACCTTAAACTTACACAATGCTATATGTCAACTCTTTCTCAAAAATCTGGAAGAAAATTGTCATATTACCCAGATGTTTTACAGCTAACTTTAACAGAAATATATTTGAGCTAAATTTTTCTTCAAGTTTCTGAAATTTAATAGCATAAAATATATAATGTTCAACTGGCTTTGTAATGTTCAACTGGTATTTAATAAAGTTATTTGCAAGAAGGTAAAAACAGTTTAATAGTGTAGAATTATGCCTGTGGATACTAGAGACTAGCAAAGATGGGTAGTTAAGGTTTGGAATATGCTGACTTTCATAAAGAGGTTAAAAGCATTTCCCTTTTGAAACAGAATATTCTCGGGCATTTTCCTAGTGCTTTGCTGCTAAAATATAAATGGTTATGTGTAACTGTTAATTGCAGAGTGTTACTGTTGGAAATTGTTTTTGTATGCACAAATTGTGACAGGAGAGTGGACCACAAACATAAATTTGAGTTTTGGTTTTACTCTGACTTAGAGGGAAGGTGACTAAAATTGCCTTCTGTATCATCTTACCACTGTAAAGCAGGAAGTGAAGTCAGCCAATAAATTGCTTTCTCTCTTTTTGCAGAAAGGAAACAAATATATAAATATATATGGGCAGTCTCAGTTTCTTGCCACTCAATCCATCCTATGTACAATCTTGATTTAGCGTTAGTGAAACGTTATGATGTCATTCACCTGTTTACAACCCTGGGAGTATGTTAGATTCACTTGGAAAGCTTTTAAAATAAACTCCATATCCAGGCCCTGTACCCCAGTTTTTTGATTTATTTGATGTGGGCATTTCTATTTTTGAAAGTCATCCCAAGCAACTCTAAGGAACAGACAGGAAGCTACTAGGCAAACTGACAGAATCTTACACTGGAGTTGGCTTTCAAGGCCTCTATTGTCTTCCTCCAAGCTAGCTTGCCAGGCTCTGGCCAGTTCAAAGGCTTCCCATGTCTTCTGTACACTGTTTGTATTTCCGTTCTTCTGTCTCTTTTCCAGGAATTCCAAGAGTTTCCTTCTCACACTTTCCGAATTCAAATTTCTGCCCATTTTTTAAGACGTGGCTCAGTTTTTACCTCCCTCTGTGATGCTTTGGCTTCTCCAACCACTCTCAACTGGAAGGCTTGCTCCCTAATCTGAAGTCACACAGCAGTTATTGCTCAGCGCTGAACAATGAATCAGTCATGTACCGTTCTGAGCCATCTCTCCTATTGTTGTGATAAATGATGAAACTTTGCTTTACTTGTCACCTCTTTGTTACCCAAGGACCTATACTATGCGCTTCTGGCATTCCTTTGTATGCTTGACAGGTTGGTTCTGTGTACAGTGCAGGAAGTCAGTAAGTATTTGCCTCCATTTCCCATATTCGAAGGTGTGGTTTGGCATTTTGTCTCTGCTGGAGTCTTGCCCTGCTCCTACTGGGCCTTCTTGCCAACAGACTCTCTGGCTCTTTAAATCAGGCCAACATATCCAGTGTCCCACAAGGCTGATTGCCAGTAAAACTGATTGTGTGTGTACTCCTCTACTCACCCTTGCTCTCTCTCTATTTTTTGATCCAGCTGAGGGATCACCCTTCACTCTCCTACTCCCTATGCCATCAGGACTTGATGGCAGAATTCAAGTTCCTGGAATTTGACTGCTTGCCTTCTGTGAGAATGTTAGAGTACGACACACTCTCCGGATCTTCTTATCCCTCTTCCTTCAGCCAACACTTCCCCTGACTCTGGCCTAGCCGACCTAAATTATACTGCCAATCCTCCACTAGTACCCTGGTCTAGTGGAGGGGAAGTGACAAGGAATCTAGTGACAAGATTCCTGTCAAAGGAGAGGCAGGCACTGTCTATAGGATTCTCACCCTCTAAAAGAAAACTGATTGTATTATTCACATGATTATAAGCTTCTGTTGGTTCATGATTGCCTGTAGAATAAAGTCTAAGCCTGAGCTGTTCAATATGGTAGTTATTAAAATTCAGATAAAAAATTGAGTTTTTCTTCTGTGCCCAGGTGGTGCTAGTGGTAAAGAACCTGCCTACCAATGCAGGAGATAAGAGATGGGAGTTTGATCCCTGGGTCGGGAAGATCTTCTGGAGAAGGGCATGGCAATCCACTCCAGTACTCTTGCCTGGAGAATCCCTTGGATAGAGGAGCCTGGTGTGCTATTCCATGGGGTCATGAAGAGTTGGACACAACTTAAGTGACTTAGCATGCACGCTGTGCCATATTTCAAGTCCTGGATAGCCACTTGTGATTATCCTATTGGACAACACAAATATAGAACATTTTCACCATTACAGAAGTCTCTGTTGGACAATACTCATCTACATACCTTAGTGTAGCTAGTATGGCCTTTGTAATCTCTCTTTATAATGTTTTGTTCTAGCTTAATTTTTGGCTGCTACTTGACTTCCCTGGTGGCTCAGACGGTAAAACATCTGTTTACGATGCGGGAGGCCCAGGTTCGATCCCCTGGGTTGGGAAGATCCCTTGGAGAAGGAAATGGCAATCCACTCCAGTACTATTGCCTGGAAAATTCCATGGACGGAGGAGCCTGGTAGGCTACAGTCCATGGGGTCGCAAAGATTCGGAGACGACTGAGCGACTTCATGTTCACGTTCACGTTTACCTTTCAAACTTACCAACTTTCTCGGTGTTCCCCAGCCACTCAGAGCCCTTTCACAGCTCTGCGTCTTTGAACTTGCTGTTCCTGCTTCCTGAAACGCCTTTTGATTTTCTTCTCTGGCAAGCTCCTATTTACCTTTTTTTTTAAAAAAAAATATTTATTTGGCTGCACCAGGTCTTTAGTTGCAGCATGTGGGATTTAATTCCCTTACCAAGCATTGAACCCAGGCCCCCTGCGTTGGCAGCTTGGCGTTTCAGCCACTGGAGCAGGGAAATTCCCTATTCACCGTTTTAAGATCCAACTCAAATATTACCTTGTTTGTGAAGTTCCCTGACTTTCCTAAACACAATAATTTTTCCTGTATTCCCTTGGCTCATTGAACCTGGCTCTGTTGCTCTTATCACCGTATTTTATTATTTGCTTATAAATCTGTCTATTCTCTTGGATGGCGGATCCTGATTGTTCTATAGATATACCCTAATGAAGTTGTTTGCTTGATGCTCTTTCATTATTAAGTAATATGTTTTCTTACTGTGGGCTTGTGATTTATGTATTCGCCATGTTTGAAAAGATCTTGGTGCTTTCTAAGTTCTTCTTTCTTAAAAACTAGAGTGGCTTCCTGTCTTTCAGGTTGAAAGTTCATTTTCTTTCTAATTAATTCTGATGAGACTTGAGAGGGATGTGGTAGCATAAGTTGACAAGGTAAAAAACAGAGTAACTATATGTAGGAAACAGTTCAGATGTGCTTAGGTTCTAGTCGTTACATAAAATATTTAGTATTTAGGAGAAGAGAAGGGAGGGAAGATGAAGGGGGAAAAAAAAAAAAAAACAGCTTATGGAACGGATACTGTGGAATTGTGTTTGACTTTTTCCAGACTAAGGCCAAAAGCAATGATGTAAGAGGAAAAGAGTTTTTATTACCATTTTGCAAAAACGTATTTTATTACCATTTCCCTCCTCCCCACCCCTACCCCCCACTTCAGGATTTGATAAGGTTTTGAGAAATTCTGGTGACTCAAATTACTGTGAAGTAAATCCTCCTGACCAAGAAATAAAGAAATTAAAATATCAGTTAGTTTCTCTTCTGCGATTATGGTGAACATCATTCCGAAAGGCTTATTTTCTTCTGGAAGAGCTGTAAATACTAAAGGCTGAGTCCAATAGGCCTTCTCTGATCACTATCGCCTAGATGCAGCTTCAATCTTAACAGTCAATCATCTCCCCTTGGGGACGCCGACCAGGTCTTATCGCTCAGACCACGCCCACCAAGTCTCCCTCCCTCCCACCTCATGGCCCCGCCCCGGGCCTAGCAAAAGAAGATTTTCATTGGTGGAGAAGTTGCTCTGATCCCGCCCCAGCGAGCGGCGATAGGCCGAGCTGGCGTGGGGCGGTGGTGGTTGGCTGCCTGGGGACGGGTCCCTGGTCTTGCCCGTCAGAGTAGCTGGCGGCAGTGGCGGCGCTCGGGACTGGGTTGTCAGTGAGCGGAGAGGGAAGATGGCTCGCCAGGACCCGTTCTGCTAGGAAGAAGGCGGGGGTAGGTGGTGCTGATTATTCGGAGCAGCAGCCGTCGCTGTCGTTGAGAGCCAGACAAGTCGCGGTTCTGGAGGTCGAGCTTGGAGAGCCTCTCTGGTAAGTCCTGCGGAGAGAACCGCCCCGGGCCCCCAGGGCGGCCGGCGACCGATAACTTTTTTTTGTCAGGGAGGAGCCGGGGCGAGGCGGCGGCGGGGAGGGGACCGGGACTTTGTCCCCGGGGCGGCAGCTTCTTTGGGGGTAACGGCTCCAGCGCGAGGCGCCGCGGATGAGCGCTAGACTGTGCTGGACGCCCAGGCGTCCAAGGGTCTGAGGGGAGGAACTCGGTGGTAGGCTGCGGCCGGCGGCTTCTCGCCCCGAAGTTGGGCGCTGCTCGCCTGCTGCCTGGGCGGCGGCAGCTTTGTGCGCGAGGACTCGGGTCTTTTCTCCTTCCCCGGCGAGGAGCCTTCCGATCTCCGGGCGTGACCTGGGTGCAGCCGCCTCGCGCGGACCAGCTGCCCTTCAGCCGGGTTGCCTGGGGTGGGACACCCCACCGCCCTGCAGCGGCTGATGCTCCGGTCCGACCTCTCCTACCCCTCCCACCCCTCCGACTCCTCCTTCCCACTTCAGCGAGGCTGCAACTACCCGTCCAGTCTAATGGCCAAAATGGTCACTGTCGTCCCCCTCGTCTTTGAAAGCAACATTCTTCCCCGTTCCCCCACAAGTCGGAGAGATTCACAAAGCAGCCACGATTCTTTCCTTGGTTATGTACACTGGTGAGCTCTTCATCAGCCCTTACCCTCTTTTTACTATGAGTTAGTCCTCCCCAGGTGGTGGTGGTTTAGTCGCTAAGTCGTGTCCGACTCTTCTAATATACTCGAGAATCGTTAAGATTTTGTCCGAAAATTGTTGCATTGAAAGACCCGCCGAAGTTTGCACGCTCTGGCAGAACTGGATATCCCCCCTTCGGTGTGTACATGTGTGCGTTGTTCTCTCAGAGTATAGACGTTTCTGAAATTTTTAAATTTTGCCCTGGTGGTTTCGTACTGCACAGAATCGGTTCTCCGATACACTATCACACGCCGGGCAGCCGCTCGGCCCTTCAGGTAGGGGGAGTTTGTTCAGCGGGCAGCTGCTGCTTATCTTCAGAGACCGTCCTACCGGCTGTAGGGCCAGGCTGTCCTTTGGCAAATTATTTGCCCTTTGGGTCACACAATAGTTTTTGTAGCAGGTATGCCGCCTCTTTGATTCGTGTATCACTTTACAGTTTGAAATTTTCAGCTTTTAAAACCTTATCTGCATAAAGCCATAAATATTGGTGTAACTCTGAGTCAGTGTAGTAGTCCTGGGAGGCTTGTTTTCCATAAGAACATTCTCCTAACATCCATAGAGCACTACTATGCGTGCCCCCCCCACCCCCCCACCCCGTCCCCCAATTTCTAAGCATTTTTCTTTAGGTTAACACATTTTAAGTCCCAGAGCACCATATTTTTGAAGTGCAGGCAAGAAAGAAAGAAAAAAAAAATCTTTAGGATATGCTTCGCTGGCAAATAGTAGCTTCAAAGTCGGCTGTTGTAATAATTCATTTCCACAAAGTGGCAAGGCATAAAATCATTGCCTGTTTTAGAAAATAAATTCTGGATTTGGCGTATTTATCCTTTCTTGATTTACTATAGTTATAACAACAAAGGGTTTTAAGCCCTCTTAGTTACCAGAATTAACAGTATCTGGATATGGACATCAGATGAAGCATTGGTTAAGTCAGTGTGTTATCCCTGCTGTGCATCGTTTTTTTGTTGTTTTCCTGATTTATGAAATCTGCTTTCAATTGCATTTTTAGAGCAGTGGTGTTTTGACAGTCAGAGTTTAAATATATCTTGTAGTCAACTGTTTGATTCAGGATCCTGTTGCCTGATATTTATTTTATAATGAATATTAGGAGATCTTTAAAAAATGTTAGTATCAAGACTATTTAGGCCCTATCAAGTTTGCATCTTGTAAATAATCGAAATTATGTCAGACATAAATTTGCATTACCCCAGGCCGAATAGGTATATAAAATGAATGTATACAAAAATGAATATCACAGCTCTTGTCATCTAGGAACTTACTATGCCATATACAAGACAGGTAAGTAAAGTAACAATTATAATACTCTGATGAGTGTGAATAGAGATTTGCCTAGCATTGTAGGTGAGCAGAGTAGGAGATGGCTAACTCAACATGGAGGTATATAAAGTTGGGGGCACATAGTAGAGCTTTAAAGTATGGTATAATTTTGCCAAGTGCATGAGCTGCGTGAATACCTTTCCAGGAAAATGGAGTAAGTGAGAAAACGAGGAGGCAGGAGCAACCCTGGCAGTTTAGAGAAGTCATTGTCAGTGACAAGTCCAAAGTTAGTAACATTGGTCTTGACTTGAATGCGAGGGTTAGTTAGATGGGGTGGAAGATGAGAACAGTGAGGGTGTTAGAGGCCCAACCCAGGATGCTGTATCCTTGGTTAAGGGGATTGCATTGAAAATAATGAATAAGAAACCACGTAATGGATTTGTGTTTTGGGTGCTCATTCTGGTAGAGTGAGGTAGAATCTGATAGATCCTGTCACCTCAGGAAAGAAGGAAGAATGAAGAATCCTGAGGGTTTGACTTGGTTCCATTGATTGGAAGTGAGTTGCACATAGAGGGAAGATGATGCGTTTTACTTTGGATTTTTTGAATTTGAGAAAACTGTGGGACATTCAGATGAAGATGTAGATAGGTGTTTGAATGTAGGATGTGGAACTTGTAAAGGAGATCAGGAATAGAGGGAAGATGGGGCGTTGAATTGAAGAAGCTGTATTGACTTGGGTATGTTAAAATGACAGATTGGAAAAGACTTTAGCATAATAAAAAGCAGCAATTGGAGAATAGACAAATAAAAGGCAGATAGGTGGAAGAATAGTGTGAAAGAGAATTAGTATTAGTTAGAAAGATTCGGAGAAGGCAATGGCACTCCACTCCAGTACTCTTGCTGAAAAATCCCATGGATGGAGGAGCTTGGTAGACTGCAGTCCATGGACAGGGCTGAGCAACTTCACTTTCACTTTTCACTTTCATGCATTGGAGAAGGAAACGGCAACCCACTCCAGTGTTCTTACCTGGAGAATCCCAGGGATGGGGGAGCCTGCTGGGCTGCCGTCTGTGGGGTCGTACGGAGTCAGACAAGACTGAAACAACTTAGCAGCAGCAGCAGCAGTTAGAAAAATAGGAGGAACTTCAAGAAGGATGCCAAGGGTGGAGAAGTTTTCAAATAGAGGAGGAATGAGTCAACAATTTTGAAGGCTTTAAAGAGGTGTCAAGTAAGAAGATGACTCCAGGACTAGTGAATTTGTTAGGAGTTCATAGGTGACTTTAACAAGTACAGTTTTAGCTGAGTAGTGGTTCAGAAACTAGTCTCCAGAAGACTGAGAAAGAATGTTGTTTGGTCCGACTCATTGTGACCCATGGACTGTAGCATGCCAGGCTTCCCTGTCCTACACTATCTCTTAGAGTTTGCTCCAACTCATGTCCGTTGAGTCCATCCAGCCATCTCATCCTCTGTTGCCTCCTTCTCCGGCCCTCAGTCTTTCCCAGCATCAGGGTCTTTTCCAATGAGTCAGCTCTTTGCATCAGGAATGGATGATGAAAAAGTAGACATGCTTACATGGGGCATTTTAAGAAAACTAAGCAAGGAAGAGAGAATGAGGGCCTTAGAGCAGTGGTTCTCAATCTTATCTACACATTTTCAAATCATCTGAGGGAGTTTTTGAGTCCTGATTTCAAGGAGCAACCCCTATACCAATTTGAGGAATGGAACAGGACCCCGACTTCAGTATTTATTTCAATAGCTTTATGGAAGTACAATTGCTCTGTAATAAACTACACATATTTAAAGTGTGCAGTTGAATGTTTAACATGTTTTTTTTTTTTTTGCTTTTGTGTATTTTTTATTGATTGTGTATTGATATTTTTATTAATGTGAATTATTACTTTGATTGATTTAAAGTGTTGAATAAGCATACATAGAGCCCAACTTGGTTGTGGGTGCTTTTATATAAAATGCTAATTCTTTTTGCTAATGTTTCATTAAAAAGTTTTGAGTTTCTGTTCATTGAAAGAGTATCTTATACCGTGTAAAAAATTTCTTCATTCAAGTTTTCGTGTCAAGACTATGGTGTCTTTTTACAGTGCCTACTCCTTTTTTTCTGTATTTAGGTAAGTTTGGTACGCAAGTTATGATAGGTTATGCTGGTATAATAAGCAACTCCAAATATGCATGGCTCAATGGAACAGTCATAATTCATTTAGAATCAAAGTGATTCTCCAGGTCAGCTTTACTACATGTGATGGCCAATGCTTTCACATTTGAACCTCTGTAAATATTGTATCAACACACAATTCAACAATCACCACAGTCTGTGAAAGTAAAGGTTGAAATTTAAACTAGACAGTTAAATGTCACTATCATGAAGTGACACATGCCATTTCTATTCACATTTCTTTGGCTGAAGGAAGTCCTATGGCCCTGTGAGTCTTCAGGAGGCAATTCTCCTGCATGACTGGTGTAGAGGGAACTGGATACAGTACTGATGAATAGCTATCATGCACTCCATAGTTGAGCTCCCTACTTCTTCCTACTCAAGAACTCATTTCCTCTCTTCTCCCTATGCAGGAGGCAGGTATTCCTTCTCCAAGGAAGATGGTTTAGAACCCCTGTTCAATCACCCCTTTTGAGCAAAAGCAAGGTCTCTAATTGAGACCCTGTACTCTTGCCTGGAAAATCCCATGGACGGAGGAGCCTGGTAGGCTGCAGTCCATGGGGTCGCTAAGAGTCAGACATGACTGAGCGACTTCACCTTCACTCTTCACTTTCATGCATTGGAGAAGGAAATGGCAACCCACTCCAGTGTTCTTGCCTGGAGAATCACAGGGACGGGTGGGCCGCCGTCTCTGGGGTCGCACAGAGTCGGACACAAGTGAAGTGACTTAGCAGCAGCAGCAGTCTTCCTCCGATGTCTCTTGGTGTGAAGATCCTATTTTGATGAGACTCTGATTGTGTTTTATGTAAGGAGTTAGCTTGCTCATTGCTTTGTGCATTCTCTGACTTAGTGCTGGATATTCTTTTTCCATTATCTTCTTTGGCCACATCTTAAGGACTATCTTCTCGGCCGTGCTTAGTGCGCTGGCCCTCACCACCGTCCTTCCTCGGTCATGGGGTAGCTCCTCTTGTGTTTAGCATGTTTATATTCATTAAACCATCACCACAGTCAAAATAATGAATGTATCCATCACCTCCAAAAGTCTCCTAGTACCCCTTTGTAATCTCTCAATCCCTGAAACCACTGGTCTACTATTTATTACTGTAGATTAGTTGCATAGATATTTCACAGTTCCTTAGGAAATTCCATAGGCATAGTTGAAACTGCTGCAGAGGGATGAGTTGAAAGGGATATTATGCTTGGATTTTTTTTTTTATATGCGTAAAGAAAGTGAAAAGTAAGAGATTAGGAAAAATGAGATATGTATTGGAACTATGTTCCTGAGGAAATAGTAGATGAAATTCAGAGCTTTGACCAGTAAAGAAATGAAGACAACATCTTTAACATCTTTAACAAAGAAAATGATATTAAAGATAGTGTATTTTTTTGTTATCAGCATCAAGGTTGTCATCATGTATCAAGATTGGTTCTCAGAAGTGCCTAGGAATAATTAGCATCTTAGTGTTATGAAAATGAATGCCCCGTAGAAAAACCCCTTAAATCTAGCCCCTGGTACTACCATGTAATGCTTTGTCATTTTTTGGAGGGGAGCAGATGTAATTAACAATTTGACTATTGCTTACTGTTGAGAGCCAAGTACTGCTAGAATCTTTTTGACCCCCTTGGAGTTAAGCTGCATATCTGTACTGGGGAAAGAGAACATTTAACTTTTACAAATCTCCTGTTTGAAGCATCTTTGTTCAGAAGAAATCCTGCTTACTTGCCCTTTGGATATATGCCTTTTAAACACAATGGAGGAAAAAAAATCATCCTTTCTTTACCAAGGGAGACAGAGAAGAGTTGTGATTGAAAGTTGTCAAAGGTCCACACTTTGTATCCCGAGAAAGGTAGTATCTATATTCCACACTGTCTCTTCCACCTTTTTAAAAAATTTCAGGCTCAAGTTTTAGATGTAGGTGAAAGCTGAGCCCTGCTGGTTGTGAGGTCCAGGGTTTGTTCATCACTTGATTCTTACTAGCTTTGGCAGGAACTGAAAGCAAATAGTTAATATCTAAATATTATTTGACATTGCATTTGATCATAAATAAAGACGGGAGTGAAAACTTTTGTCTGATTGTTTCCTAGAGTTCTAAAAATTTCTTTCATTGTATTGTTCAGTTACTAATTTGTGTTTGACTCTTTATGATTCCATGGACTGCAGCATGCCAGGTTTCCCTGTCCTTCACTATCTCCTGGAGTTTGCTCACATTCATGTCCATTGAGTTGGTGATGCTATCTAACCATTTCACCCTCTGCCACCCCCTTCTGCTTTTGCCTACAAAATCTTTCATTATGATTAAAGTGTAAAAATATGATCAGATATAGAGAGGGTAGGCCTCCCTAGTTTTGGTGCAGCCTAAAAGAGTAGAACTATCAGTGTTAACATGATTTTGGATACTGTTGTTACTAAAGTCAAAGCAATATTGTAAACATTCTGTATTTTCTTAATTACTAATCCAATATGTAATAATTGTAGGAAGTTTGGAAAATTCAGGAAAGCCTAAATGATAAATAATATCTTTAATGCCTTCATCCATTGATGGGCTTCCCAAATGGCGCAGTGGTAAAAAAAAATCCACATGCAATGCAACAGACGGTGGTTTGATCCCTGGGTTGGGAAGATCCCCTGGATTAGGAAATGGCAACCCACTCCTGTATTCTTGCTTGGGAAATTCTGTGGACAGAGGAGCTTGGCAGGGTACAGTCTGTGGAGCTGTAAAGAGTCGGACATGAATGAGTGACTTGAGTGTGTGTGTACCTATTGATAATCATTTTTAACACTGGTGAATATCCCATAGGTCCTTTTTAATGGGATTTACTCTTTTTTTCTTTTTCCATTAACTGCCCCACCCCCCACCCCCCCACTGCATATTCTACTTACTCTTTTGTTTGTTGTTGTTGGTACTGTTTTGTTTCTAGGTTGTTTTTACACAATTGAATGAATGCTTACCTGAGTCAATAAAGCATTATTCTTTTACATCATACCGTCATTTTAAATGTGTGGCTAAATAGTCTAGCATTTGGATTTTCCATTGCTTATTTAATCAACATTTCAATTGTTAAAAATTTAAGCTCTTTCCAATAATTTGATGGATTAATCATTGCTTATATCTTTTATTAAGAGAAATTCTAAAGTTAAAAGATACACATAATTATTTTTGATAGATATTAATAGACTGCTTTCCAGAAAGTTTTGATAGTCATTTTTATTAATTGTGCTTGAGAATGCCAGCAGTCTCTCCATATTAAAAAACTACTATTTTGATATGAAAAGTCTATAAATTTCTTTGTTTCATTTGTTATTAGTGACTTTAAATATTTGTATTTTTTGTGAATTATCTATTAATGTCCTTTGTTTATTATGCTATTAGATTTTAAAATACTGAGTTATAAAACCCCTTTGTGTATAAAACTATTATGTGTTGGTCAAATTGCAATGCAGATAATTTCTCTATTTTGTCATTTGCCTCCTATTTTGTTTTTGGCTTGAATTTTTTATTTTTAAACAGATTTTTAATATTTAGTGTAGCTAAATCTATCAAATTTTTCTTTTATGGTATCTGCCTGCTTAGACTTTCTTGTGTTTGTATATTCTATAAATATTTACTTCTTTTTCCTTATATTACTTTCAGAATTTTAAAAAAACATTTACATCTTTAACCTATTTGAAATGTATTTTAAGGTAGAGTGGCAAGTCAATTATTTTATACTGTTAACTGAATAAATGTCTTTCCCCAGAGATTTTCTGTTCTGCTTCATTTGGCTATATTTTTTGCTCTAGTAATTCCAAACAGTTCTAATTACTGTAACTTTTTAATGTATCTTACTATATGGTTGTGTGAATTCCTATTATCTTTTTCAAGACATTTTCATAATTTCTCTTTTTTTTTTCAGATTACCTTTAATCCAATTTGTTAAGAAAGAATTTAATTGAAAATATAAACTAATTTTTTACAGATAGCTATGATATCTTATGTGGAGAAGGCAATGGCTTCCAGTACTCTTGCCTGGAAAATCCCATGGATGGAGGAGCCTGGTAGGCTGCAGTCCATGGGGTCGCTAAGAGTCGGACATGACCGAGCAACTTCACTTTCCCTTTTCACTTTCATGCATTGGAGAAGGAAATGCCAACCCACTCCAGTGTTCTTGCCTGGAGAATCCCAGGGACTGGGGAGCCTGGTGGGCTGCCGTCTCTGGGGTCGCACAGAGTCGGACACTACTGAAGCTACTTAGCAGATCAGCATCATGATATCTTATGACAGCTTCCCTGGTGGCTCAGAGGTTAAAGCGTCTGCCTGCAATGCGGGGAGACCTGGGTTCGATCCCTGGGTTGGGAAGATCCCCTGGAGAAGGAAATGGCAACCCACTCCAGTACTCTTGCCGGGAGAATCCCATGGATGGAGGAACCTGGTGGGCTACAGTCCACGGGGTCACAAAGAGTTGGACGCGACTGAGCGGTTTCAGTCACTCACTCATGATATCTTATGATCTATTTTAGAGATAGCTATGAAATACTTTACAGTATTTTCATCATTTCTTCAAGTCATCTTTTATGACTCAGTGTTTTGTAGTTTTCTTCATGTGGTTCTGCCTGTTTTTAAAATTGACTTTTGGTATTTTAAAACCTCTTGTTGCTATTGTGAGTGAAATACTTTTTCATTGTATTTTGAAGAGGGTTACATCTTCCTGCTGGAACATAGAAAAGTTGGTGATTTGTTGTACTATTTTCTAATTAATCATCTTATGAAATTATATTTTTTAAATTTATTTTTTATGAAATTCTTAATTGTAATAGTTTCTGTTGGATTTTATAATAAGGCAGTTATAGAATTTGTGAATGATGATAATTTTGTTTTCTTGCCAATATTTAACGTTTTCTTTAAAAAAAATTACACTGATTACAGTGTCTAGAAGATTGTTGAATTATAGTAATGAATAGCAAGCATCTTTGGCTCATTTCTTATTTGAATGAATGTCTTTAGGGTTTTCATAGTTGTGTATTCTTTTTGACAGTGGTTTTTTTTTTTGGTACGTTAAGGAAGTAGTCTTCTAGTCCTCTTTTTTAGAATTAAGTTTAAATTGGATCCCATAAATTTCATAATATATTATATGATTATATGGCTTTTCTTCTTTGCCTGTTGTTTGATGAATCATATTAAAAGCTTTCCTAATAGATTTCACCAATTTTGTCTCTGGAATAAAGACAACTTGGTAATACCATATTTCTTTAAAGCTAGATTTGATTGCTCTGTAAGATCTCTAGCGTTCCTTTTGTATTATCTTTCTCAGGTTTTGGTTTCTGAATATGCTAGCTTTGTGAAATAGAATGGGGAGAGAACTTACAAGTTCTGGCACTGTCTTCCTTGAAGGTCTGAAGTAGTATAACTTCCTTGCTAACACTAGCGAGGGAGGCATTCTTACAAGTTCTGGCACTGTCTTCCTTGAAGGTCTGAAGTAGTATAACTTCCTTGCTAACACTAGCGAGGGAGGCATTCTCCGTCCCCCTTCTGATGTCTTTGTCAGAAGCTTGCTCTGTCCCTTTTCTTACTTTAATAAAACTCTGCTACACACACACACACACACACACACACACACACACACAAATGAGGTAGTTTAGCTATATGAAAATGTCCAGGTCTTTTTGGATTGAAAACAGTTTGTTGATATTTTAATATCTGCTACTTTCTAAGTGAGTGAATGAAGCCACTCAGTCGTGTCCAACTCTTTGCGACCCCATGGACTGTAGCCTACCACGCTCCTCCGTTCATGGGATTTTACAGGCAAGAATACTGGAGTGGGTTGCCATTTCCTTCTCCAGGAGATCTTCCCAACCCAGGGATTGAACCCAGGTCTCCTGCATTGTAGGCAGATGCTTTACTGTCTGAGCCACTAGGGAAGTCCACTTTCTAAGTACTTTGCATAATTAATTTCATTTATCTGTATACAGCTTTGCAAGATAAGTATTAGTTATCCCTGTTTTTCAGATAAACTGAGATGAAAGAGATTAAGATACTTGTTCAAAAGCAACAAGTAGAGGTAGAGTTTAAACTCAATTCCTCTCTGATGCCATAACTCAAGATTTTTAATCAATATCCTAATTGTTTTCCTAATTAAGACTCTTTCTTTATTCTTTATTATTGAGAAGTTGGCTTAATTATTTTATTTGAGTGTTTAACTAACTGTTTTCCTCTTTGCCCAATTAGTTTCAGATTTTGGTAACCTTATCATAATTCTGACTGGTCTGTTCTATGTTGATATCGTATCTTCTGCTGTTTCAACAAACAGTCCAGTATGGTTATGATAGAAGATACTGGAATGGGAATGGGATGGTATTTATTTAATGTACTTTATATAATTCACATTTTAATGTGTTGGATGTTCAAGATCACTTTGCATTCCTAAATACTGTTTGTACCTAGTAAAGAATGTTAAGCACAACACATCAAGGAGCTTTAGTACTTTACCATTCGAGTTTAAATATTTGTCATTATTGAAGCTTTTATCAGGGTAGCCTTTTAGTAGTAAATGTTAAATGATACTTGTTTGGTGTGTGCTTTCTGGAACAAAGGGTCTTTTGAGTAGCAGATGAACGTTGACTTCTCATATAAATGTGTAAACATTCAGTTATTTGCACTAGACCTAAGGAAAACAGTATATATGAGTTTTCTTAAGCTGTACAATCAAAATTATTTGAGGTTTCAGCTATTGGAAGATATACATTACTCTTCTATAAAGGAACTTAGAGGCTTGAAAATTTAAGAGAATAATGTAAACCTTAAAAATGCTTAATTTGGACAAGCAGTTGTAAACTGTTTCTTTTTCAGCTCCTCTGTTTTTTTCCCCTTTAGATATGATTAATGTTTAATTAATTCATTAATGGTTATAGTCAACATACAGACTATAGTCACTACCTTTCACTAATGAGAGGCAGGAAAATCTGCTAGTCTGACTTGGCATTTATATACTCTTTTGGTCTAAATGTCAAAGTTCCTGTTGCTTTGTTAATCCATAGATATTATTGTGGTGGACGGAGTGACCACATAGTCCTCAGAACAGTGCACACACTTTAGTAGGTTAGAAGCTGCTGCTACTGCTACGTCGCTTCAGTCGTGTCCGACTCTGTGCGACCCCACTTGTGAGACCCCGACTCTGTGCAGCCCATAGACGGCAGCCCATCAGGCTCTGCCATCCCTGGGATTCTCCAGGCAAGAACACTGGAGTGGGTTGCCATTTCCTTCTCCATTGCGTGAAAGTGAAAAGTGAAAGTGAAGTTGCTCAGTCACGGCCGACTCTTTAGCAACCCCATGGACTGCAGCCTACCAGGCTCCTCCATCCATGGGATTTTCTAGGCAAGAGTACTGGAGTGGCTTGCCATTGCCTTCTCCTAGTAGGTTAGAAGAGGGAGAGACTATTTTGGGAAATTGTGAAACTTTGAGTGAGTTCGGATAAAGGAATTGGGTGGAAGGTGGAAGTATTATAGAAACAGGTGAGAGGAGACACATCCGTTAAGTATGAAAGGTAGAAATATGCAAATCAAATCAACTATTAGAGGAGTACAGAAAATCAGAAGAATGGGTTACATGGATGATAGAAGTAGAATATTGAAGTCAGTGAAGTCTTCTTAGTAGGGATTCAGAAAGGAAAATCCTTGTGGCAAAGTAAAAGAGAAAGAATGAGTACTGAGACAGAACTAATATAATTGTCATTTTTGAGGTCATAGAGAGTATATGATGAGAACCAAATATATATTGTAAAGAGGGTTAAGGAATAAACTGGTGTTGGAATAATTGGAGGCAGTGGCAGTAGATAAGGCTACTAAATCAGAAAGTTAATCAGTGAAGAACAAATAAAGATCGAAGTATTGTAACTGGAGGGTATTATAAGCTAATGAAACTTCTCTCCCACTTCCACCCTAATTCCTTACCCTGCTCTCCACAGATCCTGAAATGCATTTTGTTCAGTTGAATGAAATGCAGATTGTGCAACCGAAAATATTTTGTTAGTGATAGTTAGAGCTATGGTTATTGATCATCAGTGATGTGCCAGTGCTTTATTTATATTTAATCCTTAGAACGTTCCTGTAATACAGATGTTATTACTTACTTTTCACAGGGGAGGAAAGTTTAAGTAACTTGCTGGAAAGTGGGTATAGGTTTTTTGGGCTCTTTGTGTGTATGTGTGAAATTTGAACAAAATCTGTACTTTAGTTAATAATACTGTATCACATGTTAATTTCCTGTTGTTTTTTTTTACAACATAGTGTTTCTTCACATTCTCAGAATTGTATTAGAAGTTTCAAACTTCATTCAATTTTTTTAAAAATCACTAAAGAAATAAATTTTCTAGACTTTTAGCAGTAATGCTGCTGCTGCTAAGTTGCTTCAGTCGTTTCCGAGCCTGTGCGACCCCATAGACGGCAGCCCACCAGGCTCCCCCATCCCTGGGATGCTCCAGGCAAGAACACTGGAGTGGGTTGGCATTTCCTTCTCCAATGCATGAAAGTGAAGTCGCTAAGTCGTGTCCGACCCTCAGCGACCCCATGGACTGCAGCCTACCAGGCTCCTCCACCCAAGGAATTTTCCAGGCAAGAGTACTGGAGTGCCATCTATTTTGCCATAGATGCCAAAATACATGGAACTATATCAAAGTTTTTAGTGAATATGTATTAGAAATCTAGCATTCTATTCATACTAAGTCAAACAAGTGAAATAAAAATGTCAAACTTTTTAGATAGGCAAAAATTCACAAATTTTCTAAAATATACATATTATATATTTATATATATATAGTATACATATATACTATTTATATGTATATGTATACAAAGATTTGCTACTACGCTTGATAAAGGCTTGAGAAAGAACAGCAACAACAAAAAGATGAGGAAATTGGAAAACATAAACTAAATGAAATGGGAGTACTAAATATGGAATACAAAAAATAAACTAGATAAAAGTAAAAAGGTCATCATATAATCCAGTTGTTTTTAAACTTGACTGTTCATTAAAAACACATTTGGAGCTTTGGAGATAAAGCAATAGCTGGGCATTTGTGTTTTTCAAAAAATTACAAGATAATTCTGATATGCATCTGGATTTTAAAAAGTGATTATAGGTTTTCCTATTAAATGGTAGTTTTAGTGATATAGAATTCTATTATTTTCTGCTGACCAGTCATGATACAATGGTATTAAGAGAATAATAGTTACATAATCACAGTAGTAAAAGATGTTTATCAGTTTTCACAATCAATAGCCAGGCAATAAATAAAAGATAATTACAATTGCAAACTATAATGAAAACATGATTAACCTAACAATATAAAATAACTACATAAAATTTGGGGGGTCAAGTAGAGTGATGTGGTAAGTGGAAGTGCGTACATGCATGTTTTCATCCACCCAGCTAGTCTGTGTCTTGCTTGGTGCATTTAATGCATTTACATTTAAGATAATTATCTCTATGTATGGGCTGATTACCATTTTCTTAATTGTTTTGAGTTTATTTTGTGTAGATCTCTTCCTTCTCTTGTGTTTCCTGCCTAGAGAAGTTCTTTTAGCATTTGTAAAGCTGATTTGGTGGTGCTGAATTCTCTCAACTTTTGTTTGTCTGGAAAGCTTTTGATTTCTCCATCAAATCTGAACAAGAGTCTTGCTGGGCAGAGTGTTCTTGGTTGTAGTTTTTTCCCTTTGCTCACTTTAAATATATCATGCCATTCCCTTTTGACTTGTAGAGTTTCTGCCGAGAAATCAGCTAATAATCTTATGAGAGTTCCCTTGTACATTGTCATTTTTCCTTTGTTTCTTTTAATATTTTATCTTTGTCTTTAATTTTTATCATTTTGATTACTGCGTGTCTTGGTGTTTTTGTCCTTGGGTTTATCCTGTCTGGGACTCTGCACTTCCTGGACTTGGTTGACTTTCCTTTCCCCTGTTAGGGAAATTTCCAGCTATTATCTCTTCAGATATTTTCTTGGGTCCTTTCTCTCTTCTCCTTCTAGGACCCCTATAATGCGAATGTTGGTATGTTTAACATTGTCCCAGAAGTCTCTTAGGCTGTCTTCATTTTTATTTTTTTCCGTTCTTTTTTCTATATTCTATTCTGCAGCAGTGATTTCCAATATTCTGTTCTCCAGGACATTTATGCATTCTTCTGCCTCAGTTATTCTGCTGTTGATTTCTTCTAGAGTATTGTTCATCTCTGTTCTTTAGGTCTTCTAGGTAAACATTTCTTGCATCTTCTCCTTTCTCCTTTCCAAGATCCTGGATTGTCTTCACTATCATAATTCTGAATTCTTTTTCTGGAAGATTGCTTACCTCTATTTAATTTAGTTGTTTCTTTGGTGTTTTTCTTGTCCCTTCATCTGGGACGTAACTTTCTGCTTTTTCATTCTGATAAATCTTCTGCAATGTGGTTTTTGTTCTAGCTGCTGCAGGATTGTGGTTCTTGCTTCTGCCTGCCCTCTAGTGGATGACACTAAGAGGCCTGTGTAAGCTTACTGATGGGAGGGACTGGCCATGAGAAAGACTGAGTCTTGCCCTGGTGGGCAGGGCTGTGCTCCTAATAGGTTTGTCCCTGTTAGTTGTTTGACCTGAGGCCACCCAGCTCTGGGGTCTGCCACCTCTATGGTAGGGTTAATGGTGACCTCCAAGAGAACTTAGGCCAAGGGGGCACCAATCCAGGACTGCTTCTGCCAGTGCTCTTGTCTCCACGGTGACCCACTGCTGACCCACATGATCCACACCTCCACAGGAGACCCTCTAACACTAGCAGGTAGGTCTGGTTCGGTTTCCTGCGGGTCACTGCTCCTTTCCCCTGGGTCTTGGTACATGCAAGATTTTGTTTGTGTCCTCCAAGAGTGGTGTCTCTGTTTCCCCAGTCCTGTGGAAGTCCTGAAATCAAATCCCTCCGGCCTTGAAAGTCAAGTTCCCTAGGGATTCCCAGTTTTTTGAAATCTTTTCATTATGCCTTGTTGCTTCTATTATTGAGCTGTGTTAAAACACTTGGAGAAGGGGGTGGTTGTCAAAGGAATATAAGGTATGAGTCCTCTCATAGAAAGAAGTAGAAGATAAATATTAGTTATGTTTGCTGTGATTTGTGTTAACTATTAATATGTTTTCTATTTAAAATATTTTATAAAGGGATTCCTTTCAATCCTTCTATTTTCTATCATGTATATGTTATTTAAATTTTAATAGTTTTATTTGGAGATGATATTTATCTGTGATAATAGTATGTTGAGGTTAAAGGAAGGACAGTCCAAGAAAGATGATGTAAAGAAAAGTAAGGGGAAAACTTGATCTTTCCACTGTGAGAGCTACAACATATGTTATACGTTTTTGGTAGCACTTCAGAAAGACCAGCTTCTTCATGGAAATCATATTGAACTGGTCGTTGGATGGTAATGAACGATATTTTTAATGACACCAGGTTATAAAACTCCAGAATTTATTGTAATATAATGTGATTTATTAAATTTGGATTTATCAGTTAAGAATTGGTTATTGGTGACAGAATTCAAAGGTATTTAATTTTCTGTTATAAGCCCTTTCTTCAGAAACACTGCATAATTGAATAGAAATACTTAAACTACTTTAGGGATTAAACATTCTTACAGGACTTTCAAATACTTTGAAAGAACCAAGATAGAAATTTTTGCTGTACTAATTTTAGTTTCACATTCAGCTGCAAAGCAACATCAGTTATACTACCATATAACATTATTAAAAACTTTATTGAAAAAATAAGTTTATAATTCAGCCTCTGCTAAAGCAAATCGACTGTTACCCCAGTGAATCAACATGATCTTACTGAACTGTGTTATTTCATCCTTGGTTACTATAATTTTTTAAACCAAGGAAAAGCAGCTGTATTAATAAGATCCACTGAGTTTCTGATTGAGACAAATAGGATTTTGTAGTGTAGTCAAGATCTGTTGCTTTTGTTATTATGGCTCTGTTAGTACACATTACCACCATCAGCTGTGTTTATTTGCATTTTATTATTATAACCCCCCTCCCTGCCCTGCTCCGGCCCCCATTTGTCCTCATCAGTTTCTAATTGAGCATTTGAACTTCTGTTGGCAGACATCACTAATGGTTGAACATCTCATTCCAATTTTTGAAAGGGCAGTGACTCACCCTAAGACATCAAGCCAACCCATGAGTCACTTGAAATTTGTTTCTCTTAACATTTCTCTCTTCTTTTTCTCCAACACTAGAAAAAGGAAAACTGCTGGTTAAGAATGCAAAAAACTTTGAAGGAATTAAAGTAGAGCTGTACTTTGGAAAGTGTCTATATGCTGTTATTTTGGGGAAAGAGAAAGAGGGGCAAGTGATAGCAAAATGATTGCAAGATAGTATTTCCACTGGACTTCCTTTAACATTCCTTCTCATTTTCCTCATGGTGTTTGCTTTTATTATTTTGTTTGCTTATACCCTGATTTGCCTTGATTTGTTTCAAAAGGGATGAAAGGACATTCATTTCTGCTGTTTAGGTTTACTTGTTTCCGCTAAATAGACTATGAATCCCTCAAGTCAGGGATTATGTCATATTCATTTTTGTAAATCTAGCATCTAGGACTTAGAAGACATTTAATAGTTTATGAATAAATAGATAGTATTTCAGCAACTCTAGTGCAAGAGACCTAGTTTATTGCATGCAGCTTTGATGATGTTAACAGGGTGAATTATATGTCGCTCCATCCCCACTCCAGTCCCTCTTTCATATGTCGAAGTCCTAATCCCCCCGTATTTGTTCGTGGGGTCTTTATATAGATAATTAAGTGAAAATGAGGTAATTAGGATAGCTCCTAATCCAATGTGACTGGTGTCCTTACAAGAAGAAATTTAGGTATATCTTTACAGATAGAAGATAATGTGAAAGCACAGGGAGAAGGTGACGTCAAGGAAAAAGGCCTGGAATAGATCCTTTCCTTAACGACTCTCAGAAGGAATCAACCCTGTTGACACCTTGATGATTAGACTTTTAACCTCCAGAACTGTGAGAAAATAATTTCTATTGTGTAAGTCACTCATTCTATGGTACTTTGTTATAGCAACCGTAACAAACTAATACAGCTAGTTTGAATGCTTGGTTGTAGCAGATACTCTTAACTTGCCCATCTCCAAGGAACAATTTGCTGAACTCAGTGCCAAAACCTTAAAATTTTTTAATCTTCCCCTAGGCAAGGCCGTCTATGGGGTCGCACAGAGTCAGACATGACTGAAGGGACTTAGCAGCAGTAGTAGCAGCAGGCAAGGCAAGGGAGAGAGAAATTTGTATAGCTTAATGGAGAAGGTAATAACTGCTTGTCTCAAATAAATAAATAGATAACTATTTGTCTCCTTCCATCTCCCTACAAATATAGTCAATGGCAAGCAGCTAGCTAATTCTGTAGTTCAACTGAATTTTGTTTGATTTGGCATGGAGGAAGTATTTATGAGTTATTTATGTTTTAAGTGTTCAGAAGCTTCTGCCAATAAACCTGGTTGCTTTTTCAAAATATGGAGATGGAAGAGAAAGACTGAATAAAATAGTTTTTATTATGACATTAATTTGAACTAATTGCTTGTACATAATCTCAGCCACCTTACTTTGCCTGTTATAATAATAGCAGGGCAGAACACTGTGTCTTTTATAGTGTTTTGAGATACTTAGTTGAAAGAGAAAATTTTGGACCTGTACAAAATCAAGAACACTTGCTTTTTCATCATTTGGAAGTAGTTTACCAGAGTACTGAGAATAGGGTAAACTAAATTATCAAACTGAATAAAAGTCTCAGTCCTAGATTAAAAAAAAAATTATTTGCAAAACAAACAACAAAAACCTCCAATTTATGGGCAAATAAAAATTGTAACTTAATTCTAGCATTTAAGCTTCATTTAGCATCACAGACTCTGTGGGCATGAATTTGAGCAAATTTCAAGCAATAGTGAGGACACAGGAGCCTGGTGTGCTGTAGTCTGTGGGGTCACAACTTAGCGACTGAACAACAACATATCCACACAGTCTGGAGCACCCTTATTAACAGTCTGTTGTTACTGTGGTGATTATCAGTAATATACTTTTTCATCCCCTTTCTCTTCCTTCATTCCAGTTGTTGAGAAAAGCACTGAAACCGAGAATTTTCTCAAAGTCAGATGCTACCAACTGGCAGAGGTGGGTTTCCCTGTGAAGTGAAGACTTTCGCTTGGTTACCCTACCATGTTTTTCTGTGACTCTATAGTTCTCAACTTGGCTGCAAAAACAGAATCATGCATGTAATTTATTTTCCCCTACCAATTTATTTTGAAATGAAAATATTCTAGTTTTCAGTTTAGTATAAAAATGTGAAGAAGTAAAGGATAAAAGAGTAAATTATTTAAGAGACAGTGTACTATAAACTTTGAACTGTTGTGTGCTGTGACGGGCTGAGATTGTTGATAGCATGAAGAGTGATTGAGAATGGGGATTCGAGTTGGGCTGCTTGGGTTCTGATCTTAACTCAGCCACTTATTCGTGTGTGACCTTGGACAGCTTATTTCTTTAAGCTTCATCTTCCTTTTTTGTGAAATGGAGATTATTTTAATTTACCATTTAGGAAGGCTGTGAGTATTAACTGGAAATTCCCATAAGCACTTAACAAAGTGCCAGATACATAAGGGCTTGAGAAATGTTAATCATTATCCCAACATCATCCTTGGACATCTGTTGTTGACACATTTGATTTGCACTGTTTTCTAGACTATATTCCTAATGATGCCAGTTATATCTGGACCATAAGGGATCTAATGGTCAAATACTCCTGGGAAAATACTTCATTCTAAACACCGTTCTTGGAGGTTCATAACAAAGATTTAGCGTATTAAAAGGTGCTGAAAAATCCTTTGATTAAAAAGAAAGAAAACTCTTTAACTTTCTTGAATAAAATTTTCACAGGAAAAGCCTTTTCTTCTTTGGTACTACTGTTAATATCTTTTGGAACATTTTTAAGAACAGTTTAGGAAGCACTGCTTAAATTATAGTGCATTTACCTGGTTCAGTGCATTAATAAGGACCGTGATCTTTTTATTTTCCCTGATTATTTGTACTCTACAACAAGAATATGATGTGTACTTGAAAGGAGCCAGGAGTTTGGTATTCTACTAGTATTTCTGTAACTGCGTAGAAGAGTGATCTTATATTTAACCTGTATATGTGCCTTGATGTCATAGTGGGGGATGGGGAGTTTATATCTTCAAAGTTGTTTACCTCAGAAATTCTGAATTATTGGGCTTTGCAGAGATTTCAAAGAATATATCTTTCTTTCCTTTAAACGTAACAAAGTAAATGATAAAAATGATTGTAAGCAGCTAGTTACATTAAAGATTTGTCATTGAAATGACTTGCCTACTAGATTTAACTTTTTTCCAGCCTTAATACCAACTTAGTCATACAGCCAGCATTCCAAATAAGTTATATGAATAGGAGCTATGTTCCTGACAAGTTCAAATTTGGTTAAAAAGTTGAGGTTTTTGTTTTTCTTTTTAAACAAACTTGATTTAGATTACTTTGTCATATTCTGATGTTTGTAGCCTAACTTATTTAAAAAAATCATAAAATCTATCCTGAAATAGAGATAGTTTTTAACATACAGAAATTTGTTGTATTTCCTTATACTAACAACAAAATACCATAAAAGGAAAGTTTAAAGAAATCCTTTAAAAATTACACCCATAAATAAATAAATAAAGTGCTTAGGAATAAACCTGATCATGGAGTGAAAGAGCTGAGAGTTATAAAATATTGAAAAAGGAAATTGAAGATGATTCAAAGAAATGAAAAGACTGTGATTGGAAGAGTTAATATTGTTAAAATGGCCATATTATCTAAAGAAATCTACAGATTCAACACAATGCGTATCAAATTACTCATGACATTTTTCACAGAACTAGAACAGATAACCCTAAAATTTGTATGGAACATAAAAGACCCAAAGTTGCCAAAGCAATCCTGAAGAAAAAGAACAAAGCTAGAGGCATAATAGTTTCAGACTTTAGATAGTACCACAATTTGATTGTCTGTAGTAATCAAAATAACATGGTATTGGCATAAAAACAGATATATGGATAAATGATATAAAATAGAGAGGCTAAAACTAAACCCACACATCTATGGTCAGTCTTTGATAAAGGAGTCCAAAATATGCAGTGGTGAAAAGACAGTCTTTTCAGCAAGTGGTGTTGGGAAAGCTGGATAGATACATGTAAATCAATGGAGTTAGAACACACTTGAACACACTTGCACTCTCTAAGCAGAAATGAACTCAGAATGACTTAAAGACTTAAATATAAGATATGACACCATAAAACTCCTAGAAGAGAACACAGGCAAAGTATTCTCTAACATAAATCATAACAATGTTTTCTTAGGTCGGTCTCCCAAGGCAGTAGAAATAAAAGCAGACATAAACCGGACTTTCCTGGTGGCACAGTGGATAGGAATCTACCTGCCAATGCAGGAGACGTGGATTCAATCCCTGGTACAGAAAGACTCATGGGGCAGAACAGTGGAGCCTGTGCACCACAACTTCAGAGCCTGGGCTCTAGTGGCCATGCGTCACAGCTGCTGAGGCCCTGTGTTTCAACTACTGAAGCCTGCGCACCCTAGAGCCAGCAAGCTGTAACTACTGAGCCCATGTATCGCAACTACTGAAGCTCCTGTGCCTAGAGCCTGCATTCCAAAAGAGAAGCAACTGAAATGAGAAACTCACGCACCACAGTGAAGAGTGGCCCTCCACTTTCTGCAACTAGAGAAAGCCCATGGGCAGCAACGAAGACCCAGTGCAGCCAAAAATAAATACTTTTTTTTTTTTTTTAAAGCAAAAATAAACAAATGGGACCTAATCAGACTTACAACTTTTTGCACAGCAAAGGAAACCGTAAACAAAATGAAAAGGCAGTCCTATGGATTGGGAGAAAATATTTGCCAACATTGCAACTCACAAAGGCTTGCTTTCCAAAACACACAAACAACTTATGCAACTCAACAACAACAAAAAACAAACAAAATGAGCAGAAGATCTAAAATGAGCAGAGTTCTAAATAGACATTTCTTCAAAGAAGACATAGATATGGCAAATGAGCATGTGAAAAGATGCCTAATTTTGTTAATTTTTAGAGAAATGCAAGTCAAAACTACACTGAAGTATTATTTCATACCTGTAGAATGGCCATTATTAAAAAGTCTACAAATATGTGCTGGAGAGTGTGTGGAGAAAAGGGAACCCTCCTACAATGTTGGTGGGAATGTAAATTGGTTCAGCCACTATGGGAAACAGTATGGAGGTTCCTCAAAGACTAAGAATTGTCATATTATCCTTCAGTCCCACTCTTGGGCATGTATTCAGAGAAAATTCTAATTAAAAAAGATGAGTGCACCCCAGTGTTCATAGCAGCACTGTTTATGATAGCCAGGAACATGGAAACAACCTAAATGTCCATTTATGATGAATGGATAAAGAAAATCTGTTACATATATATGATGAAATACTGTGCTGTGCTGAGTCGCTCAGTCGTGTCTGACTCTTTGCAACCCCATGGACTGTAGTCCGCCAGGCTCCTCTGTCCATGGGAATTCTCCAGGCAAGAATACTGGAGCGGGTGCCATGCCCTCCTCCAGGGGATCTTCTCAACCCAGGGATTGAACCCAGGTCTCCCACATTGCAGGCGGATTCTTTACCATCTGAGCCACCAGGGAAGCCTGATGAAATACTATTTAGTCATAAATAGGATGAAGTAATGCCATCTGCTGAAACATGGATGGACCTAGAGATTTTCATACTAAATGAAGTAAGACAGAAAGACAAAGACAAAGACAAATACCATTATATCATTTATATGTGGAAACGAATTATATAGGTACACTTATTTATGAAACAGAAGCAGGCTAATAGACATGGAAAACAAATTTATAGTTGCCAGAGGGAAACAGTGTGGGAGGGGTTAAATTAGGAGTCTGGGATTAGCAGATACAGACTGCTGCATATCAAATAGATGCACAGCAAGGGCAGGTTCCTGCTGTATAGCACACATAACTATATTCAACATCCTGCAGTAACTGAAAATGAGATTGAGTTGATACATACATGTAAACCATTCGTGGACGACCTGCTTTTGGGTTGGGATTTTGTATGTAGCAGAGCAGCTCCCTTGTTGTGAGTGAAAGCCCGTGACACAGGGGTTTCAATAAATTTTTTTATTCAAAGGGCTTCCCTGGGGCTTCAGCTGGTAAAGAATCCGCTTGCAATACGGGAGACCTGGGTTCGATCCCTGGGTTGGGAAGACCCCCTGGAGAAGGGAAAGGCTACCCACTCCAGTATTCTGGCCTGGAGAACTGCATGGACTGTATAGTCAATGCAGTCAGCAAAGAGTCGGACACTACGGAGTGACTTTCACTTTCATACATGTATATGTATATATATAACTGAATCACTTTGCTGTATATCAGAAGCCCTCACAACCTTGTAAATTAATTATACGTCAATTAAAAAAAATAATAGCTATACCCCTCTACAAACAATAGAGATCATTTGCCAAATAGCATTTCCCTAAAGTGGTAGTGATACTTATATTCATTTATCATACGGTAATTTAGAGTGTTTTCACATGCTTTATTTTCTTTATTTTTCTGTTATGTGTGGTAGGGCAGCTATTATGTTTTGCACAGAAAATTTAGATCACTTAAACTTTTTGAGCTTTAGTTTCCATGTTTGTCTGGTCATGTTGGAGTAATTGGTAGACACAGAATTCTGGCCCCAGCTACTGTTCTTTGGCATCCTTAGAATATTGTGTACTAAGTGTCACCCATTCAGATTTCTTATATTAAAAATTTCCTATTAATGTATCCTGGTGTTTTAAAAATCCTCTTACTGTTTTTTAAGTACCTAAATTTCTGTACGTAACCATGTCTCCCAACCTTGTTTGTCCAGTTCACTTTTTTAGAAGTAGCTGTATGATCTTCATTTAATTTTCATTCAGCTTTACCTTTTGAGATTAAGTGCGTGATACCAAGCTGTCACAAGAATGTCCTTTGTATAAGTATTAGCATGACTAAAATGTTTGTGTCTGTGAGTGTGTGAGGGGTGAGAAGGAATTGTCATAGATTGTCTGTGGTAGTGATAGTTCTCGTTTAACTGTGATATAAATAAGCAAGCAGTTTTATTAGCAATGTAGGTTTATATTCTTTATTGGATTATTTATTTTTGAAAAATTCAGAGATCTTTACATAAAGTAACCTGAAACTTTTGTCCTTTGAGCTGCATTGTCAGCATCTCTTCATATTATTTCCATAGCAGCAAACTTTAATACTTAAACATTTAAAATATGACATGCCAACTTAATGATGGAATTCATATAGGTAAAATTAAATTGGAAATTAATGCTGAGGTAGAATAAAAAATTTAACTGTTGTGTGGGATGAACTTTGGATAACTGTTTCAGTAGGATTATTAGAAGTGAAGTAAACAGAATGCAGAGGAAGACAATGGCTTTCTTAAATACTTGAAATAAGCAGTTATAATTAAAAAGAAAAAATGAAAGGTGTAAAAAAAGCTCATTTATAACAACAGTGTAAACTAAACCCTATTAAATAAAAAAATGCACAAGTAACCTTAGACCCAGCAGTGTTCTTGAGTCTATCTTATAGAAGTACTTGAAAAAAATGTAAGAAGGTTTATCACAGCATTTTCAAATTAAAAAAATTGGAAACAACCATTTTAAGGGGCTGAAAAAAATTTCAAAACCAGGCAATACCTGTAACTTAATCAGATCAGATCAGATCAGATCAGTTGCTCAGTCGTGTCCGACTCTTTGCGACCCCATGAACCTCAGCACGCCAGGCCTCCCTGTCCATCACCAGCTCCCGGAGGTCACCCAGACTCGCATCCATCGAGTCAGTGATGCCATCCAGCCATCTCATCCTCTGTCGTCCCCTTCTCCTCCTGCCCTCAATCCCTTCCAGCATCAGAGTCTTCTCCAATGAGTCAGCTCTTCGCATGAGGTGGCCAAAATACTGGAGTTTCAGCTTTAGCATCATTCCCTCCAAAGAAATTCCAGGATTGATCTCCTTCAGAATGGACCGGTTGGATCTTCTTGCACTCCAAGGGACTCTCAAGAGTCTTCTCCAACACCACAGTTCAAAAGCATCAATTCTTCGGCGCTCAGCCTTCTTCACAGTCCAGCTCTCACATCCATACATGACCACAGGAAAGACCATAGCCTTGACTAGGTGAACCTTTGTTGGCAAAGTGATGTCTCTGCTTTTGAATATGCTATCTAGGTTGGTCATAACTTTCCTTCCAAGGAGTAAGCGTCTTTTAGTTTCATGGCTGCAGTCACCATCTGCAGTGATTTTGGAGCCCAGAAAAACAAAGTCTGACACTGTTTCCACTGTTTCCCCATCTATTTCCCATGCAGTGATGGGACCAGATGCCATGATCTTCGTTTTCTGAATGTTGAGCTTTAAGCCAACCTTTTCACTTTCCACTTTCACCTTCTTAATAGACTTAGTTAAAATTGTAATATCCACCCCCACCACCACCCCGCAAAAACCTAATTTCTCTAAATGTGTCTTAATGGTGTTTTAATTATCTGTTGCTGCTGCTGCTGCTGCTGTTAGTCGCTTCTGTTGTGTCCGACTCTGTGCAACCCCATAGACGGAAGCCCACCAGACTCCCCCGTCCCTGGGATTCTCCAGGCAAGAACACTAGAGTGGGTTGCCATTTCCTTCTCCAATGCATGAAAGTGAAAAGTGAAAGGGAAGTCGCTCAGTTGTGTCCGACTCCAGTGACCCCATGGACTGCAGCCTACCAGGCTTCTCTGTTCATGGGATTTTCCAGGCAAAAGTACTGGAGTGGAGTGCCATTGCCTTCTCCGATGGCTGAAAGCAGGCTGGCTGAAATCACTGTGCAGCTGCATTCACCTGGGAGCTTGGCTGTGGCTGAAATCCCCAAGATGGCCTCTCATCCTGCAAGGTCTTTGTGATTCTCATTCAAATGAGCTTTTATAGCATGGTGGCTGCCTTCTACGATGGTGTTTCAAGAGGACATGCTCTAGGTGCAAACTTTTATTTAGCCTCTTCTCATGTTTGATAAAGGCTTCTGGTCATAACAGGTCACATTGCCAAGCCCAGCATCCATGTGGGAGAGAACTACACAAAGGTGTATATGATAAGAAGGGCTGCTTGTTGAAGGCCCTAAATATAATGGTAATAGTCTACCACACATAAAGAAAAGTGTCCAGGATATGTTAGATGGAAAGGTTAAGGCTCTGTGGATTCTAAGATTCTATTTGAGGAGAGGGAAGTCAAAACACACAGTGATCATCATATACATATCAGTTTGAATGCAGAAACAGTTATAAAGATCCACCTCTGTTCTGTTAAGCCAAGATATTAAAGAAATTTGAAAAAATGTGAAACAAGACCAGTCACTCTTCTCAATAATTTTTTTTGTTTAGGGATTATTAAAAATAAAGATGTTTATATGTAATAGGCTTATCATTATAATATTTAAACTTTATCATTAAAAATTTCAAATATTATAAATGTCAATAAATATATTTACTATAAAAAAAACCTCTTTGGTGTTCTCAATACTTTTTAATAGTAAAGAGGTTTGAGAACTGCTGATTATATAGTATATGCTTAGAAGAAAGTTTGAAATAATGCAGAGTAATACAACAGTGTTTTCCTTTGAAGAGTGAGATAGAAGCAGTGAGAAGGATGAACATTTCTTTTAATTATGTGAAGAAGATTCAAGTGTAACAATGAAAAGATACTCTAATAAAGAAAAGTATTAGTGGAAATGAAAGATTAATGTTCTGTGAAAGTATTTATAATTTTTTTGGTTTATTCGTTTTCTTTCTTGATGAAAATTTTATACTTTCTTGGTATTTTTATAATAAGCAGAGTCCCTGTTTTATGTTCTACATTTTTGATGTGCATTTCTCATAATTTTATCATGATTCTAGCACTTGTAATTATTCCTCTAGAAAATAGAAGGTGCTGTCTTGGTTCATTTTCCTCCTCAGTATCCTCCCCACTTGCTTTGCCATCTGGATTACAGGCTCCTATGGACACAGATCACATTTTACTGTTCTTTTACTAACAATACAAAGTCATAGAAATACTTTGTATTATACTCAGTAGGCACTCAAGGCTTGTTGAATTATTAATATTGCAATTTTAATATACAGTAATATTTTTTGCATGTATAAAATTACTCAGTAAATTATACACATGACCAGTTCTCATCCTATGTCTGTTTTTTTCTAGCCTTGTTCTCTTTTTTTCTTCCCGCTTGGGCCCTGCCTGGCTGCTGTCTGGGTAAATTGTATGAGCTAGACAGGGGATGGGTATATAATTTGTCAACTTGAGGTCCTGGTCTAATGAATATGTAAAAAGCATTACTGATCACTATACTAACTTATACAATAATTATGTCAGTGAATGGTTTTGAGGTAACTTTTGTTGTAGTTTGAAACTTTTATAATCTGTCAACATAAACTTTACAGTTTGTGTCTTAGGTGTCAGGGTATCATGGACTTAGTGTATACTGTAATTATGTTTTGTAAAAAGTGCTACAAACATTTTGGAAAAATCATAATTCAAATAATAATTGCCCTTGTAGATTTCTTCCCAGTATTAAATATAAAATAATTGAGTTTCTGGTTCTTTTATTTTGTTATTATTTTTACTTTATTTTTAATTACTTTTTATTGGAGTATAGTTGACTTACAATATTGTGTTAGTTTTTGTTGTACAGCATCATTCCATGTTATTACATTCCATGTTATTATTCCATGTAATCATTTCATGATATTACAGAGTATTGAGTAGAGTTCCCTGTGCTATACTGTAGGTTCTTATTAGTTGTCTATTTTATAGTAGTGTATATATGTCAACCCAGTCTCCCAATTTATCTCTCCCTTCCTTTCCCCCTTGATAACCATAAGTTTGTTTTCTATGTCTGTGACTCTGTTTCTCTTTTGTAAATAAGTTTGTCTGGTACTTTTATTTTTAATGAAATGCATAACTTCTATTAGTGGAATCTAGAATTCTTGTAAAAATATTCTTGAAAAAAATTCTAGTAAGATTTTTTTCTAAGTCAAAGTCAGTCAGTCAGTCTTTAAACAAGTCAATCAAATGATGCTTTTGTGGCTCACAGATGTCATGCCATAGTTCTCTCCTGACTGTTTGCCTTGCCAGCCCTTCATCAATGCAGGCCCTGAGTATTTCCTGGGAAGGCTGTAAAAAACTGAGGCATAAAAGGAAGATATAGTAGAGAGGAAAGGCATAGGCAGGCATGGGGGTTGGAATGACAAGATGGATTTTGGAGAATAGCAGTAAGTAAAATTTAGATAGGTAAATTGTGGCTGTATTACAAGGGGAGCTTGAGGTAGAAGATCTGACAGATATGATACGGAAAAATGTCATAGTATGTTTCAGGAGAAAAGCAGTGTTTTAGGAAGATTAGTTTGGCGGTAATGTGTATAGTGTCCTGGAGAAGAAACAGGAGCAGGAAGGCTGTGACTGGAGCCTACAGAGGCAATAAAAACTGAGACTGAGGATGTTGCCGTAGAGATGGAGAGCAGATGGCATGTTTGACAGGCATTATGAAGGATTAAATTTATTTCTTTATTCAACAAATCTTTATTGAATACTTGACTGTATATATTCCTGCTTCTAGTATCTGAACTGAACTTTGCCTGTAATTAGCATACAATCTTAACCTTTAAAGTTATGTACACTAGTGGTGCAGAGAAGGCAATGGCACCCCACTCCAGTACTCTTGCCTGGAAAACCCCATGGACAGAGGAACCTGGTAGGCTGCAGTCCATGGGGTCACTAAGAGTCAGACACGACTGAGCGACTTCACTTTCACTTTTCACTTTCATGCATTGGAGAAGGAAATGGCAACCCACTCCAGTGTTTTTGCCTGGAGAATCCCAGGGACAAGGGAGCCTGGTGGGCTGCCGTCAAGGGGGTCACACAGAGTCGGACATGACTGAAGTGACTTAGCAGCACACTAGTGGTGCAGTTCTTCATAATATTCTCTTTTCTGGTGATTTGTAATTAAAAAAAATAATCTTACAGATTTTTGGCCACCAGATGCGGAGAGCCAACTCATTGGAAAAGACCCTGATGCTAGGAAAGGTTGAGGGCAGGAGGAGAAGGGAGTGACAGAGAATGAGATGGTCAGATGCCATCACCGGCTCAATGGACATGAGTTTGAGCAAGCTCCGGGAGATGGTGAAGGACAGGGAAGCCTGGTGTGCTCCAGTCCATGGGATCACAAAGAGTCGGACATAATTTAACTGAACAAAATGAAGAGCAAAAGTTTTTTCTTAACCTTCCCAAATAATTTGTACTTTATTTGATTAACAAATTGAAACCAGCCACTTAATTATAGATATAAGAAATCATGTGGCAGACAAATTGAAAGTTCTTAACCAGAGGGCTTTATTTTTTAAGAAAGCTTATGTTTATATTTGTAAAGACTAAGAATGTTCTAGTGTATAAAAATTCTTTTCATTATAGCCTTGTAATACCAGCTATTACTGTGCCATACTTTTAGCATCTTGTTAGTATGATTTCTGCATCAAGCAATGCTTAAAGTAGGTTGTTGGTTTAAGAGAAACTGAGGCCTTCCCTGGTGGTACCGTGGTTAAGAATCCACCTACCAGTGCAGGGGACACAGGTTGGATCCCTGGTCTGGGAAGATTCCACATGCTGTGGGGCAGCTAAGCCTGTGTGCTGCCAACTATTGACTTTGCATGCCTAGTATCCATCAGCTGCAACAAGAGAAGCCACTGCAGTGAGAAGTCCATTTACCGCAACTAGAGAAAGTCCTCTTGCAGCAACAAAGTTTCAGCACAGCCAAAAATAAATAAAATTTTTTAAAAAGCAGCTGAAAAACATTGATACTTTAAGTTCAGGGTCATTTTCTCTGGTTAAAGCCAATGAGGGGGCTTCCCCAGTGGCTCAGACAGTAAAGAGCCTGCCTGCAATGTGGGAGACCCAGATTTGATCCCAGGGTTGGGAAGATGCCCTGGAGAAGGAAATGGCAACCCACTCCAGTGTTCTTGTTTGGAGAATTCCATGGACAGAGGAGCCTAGTGGGCTATGGTCCATGGGGTTGCAAAGAGTCAGATACGACTGATTAACACACTTTCTAAAGAATGATCAAAGTAGATGTGAATCTACTCAAAGAGCTACGTTAATCGTTCTTATATGATAAAAGAAGAGTTTCCTTTTATCAAGTAATGTTGATTATGCATAATGGTTTGTATGTTGGAATATGAGGGCAGAGTGAGATAATGGAGGTAAATCTTCATGTAATAAATAATTTACTCCTTAGTTTCTTGGGGCTTCCCTGATAGCTCAGTTGGCAAGGAATCTGCCTGCAATGTAGGAGAGCCTGGTTCGATTCCTGGGTCGGGAAGATCCTCCAGAGAAGGGATAGGCTACCCCCACTCCAGTATTCTTGGGCTTCCCTTGTGGCTCAGCTGATAAAAAATCCCCCTGCAATGTGGGAGACCTGGGTTCGATCCCTGGGTTGGGAAGATCCCCTGGAGAGGGGAAGGGCTACCCACTCCAGCATTCTGGCCTGGAGAATTCCTGGGACTCTATAGTCCATGGTGTCCCAAAGAGTTGGACATACTGCGACTTTCACTTAGCTTCTTGATGATAAAGACTGGAAAATTTCAATTTTAATGATATTGTCTTCATGACGACAAGCAAAAGTAATTTTTCTTGTGTTTTAATTGTAAAAATCCTGTGACTATACTGCCTATGTCATTTTTTTTTTCTTTCTCTCTATTAGATCCCAATGAAAGCACTGGCTTTCAGTGCTTTCATTTCATTGGAACTATTTGTTTTCTTTGTTGTCTTCTTGGACAGTGATAAGATTCATTGTTATAATTCTTATATACTTTTATTTTCTCCTTGATATTTCTCCTGTTATCTGTTTCAGAGATGCCTATTTCTTTGGCTGATCTGGAACTTTGTTCAGCCTAGGTCCCTATTCCTTCTCCATTCTAAACATTGAAAATAGATTTTTATCATGGATATGTACTTAGTTTGGCACCTTCTGTACTTAGCCTGTGTCTACTTTGGGAAAAGTTATTTATTGTTATTGCACTAATAATTTCTTACGTATAGATAGCTTTACAACATATCTCTAACCCCATTTCCTTACTTTTCCTCTAGTACAAAATGCCTTGCTTTCAGATCACTTTTATTGTATGCTGTGATGTCAGCTATGATGGAGAGCTAATATAACAAGGTAAATGTTATATTTAAAAAGCAGTGGGATTCATGGCCCAAATCAGCGAAGTTTCAAAGGTTTGTTCACTTATTCATTCACCGAGCAAATGTTTATGTATCTATGATGTGTGAATCAATCTAAAATGCTAAATTGTCACTTAGATTCTTAAGAGTTGATTGGTTAAGTATAAGATAGGAGTGACCTGGTTTGGAAACAGTTTGTATGAAAAAAGTCTTGAGGTTTAGCTGACTCTAAGCATATGAGATCTTTCTGTGAGACATGATTACAAGGGAAAGTTTAAAAAAAAGGTTTTCCTGATTGAAATGTTGTGTCCTGGTATTCAGCTTGTTAGATTTCTCCTGGGATATTACATCTATAGTAGATACTAGATGCGTTTACTCTTTTTGCCCACACAAAGCCCCTTCGAAATAAACTTTCATCTATATTTGTCTATATCTTTGATCTCAACCGTTAGACCAAGTGGAGATATCTGTCCTTAGGTTGGCCAGTTTCCAGGTTGGCTTTGAGTTGTGATCAGGATCAAAATAAGGAACTGGTACAGAGAATTGAAGAATTCCCAAATCTAAATTGAAGAATTTAGATTTGGGAATTGAGAAATGGTGATGTGGTGCAGAGGAAGAGTGTGTGTCTGGAGCATAAAGGTTATGATAGGACTAGGATAGCCATGGGGGACATAGACAAGATGAGTAAGTTAGAAAGGCATTCAGCAAATACAGAATGGAACATCATCACTGTGAAAGCAGCCTGTGTTCATCCTGTGCTTTGAGATGTGGCTATTGGGCACATGGGTTTTGTGGTCTTATGCATATATCCCTTTCTGTAACTTTAAGATGGTACATTGTTATAACATTTTACTAAACTTTCTTTTGAATATTAATCTACATATGGATGTAGGATGAGCAGGGACTTTAAGAATTTTCTAGTTTACCTCTCAGTTTTCATGAGAGTTTATAAAATCCTAGACAGATGAAAATCTATCATCAGATCAGATCAGATCAATCGCTCAGTCGTGTCCAACTCTTTGCGACCCCATGAACCGCAGCACGCCAGGCCTCCCTGTCCATCACCAACTCCCGGAGTTTGCTCAGACTCACGTCCATCGAGTCAGTGATGCCATCCAGCCATCTCATCCTCTGTCGTCCTCTTCTCCTCTTGCCCCCAATCCCTCCCAGCATCAGAGTCTTCTCCAATAAGTCAACTCTTCGCATGAGGTGGCCAAAAGTACTGGAGTTTCAGCTTTAGCATCATTCTTTCCAAAGAAATCCCAGGGCTGATCTCCTTCAGAATGGACTGGTTGCATCTCCTTGCAGTCCAAGGGACTCTCAAGAGTCTTCTCCAACACCACAGTTCAAAAGCATCAATTCTTCGGCACTCAGCCTTCTTCACAGTCCAGCTGTCACATCCATACATGACCACAGGAAAGACCATAGCCTTGACTAGGTGAACCTTTGTTGGCAAAGTAATGTCTCTGCTTTTCAATATGCTATCTAGGTTGGTCATAACTTTTCTTCCAAGGAGTAAGCGTCTTTTAATTTCATGGCTGCAGTCACCATCTGCAGTGATTTTGGAGCCCAGAAAAATAAAGTCTGACACTGTTTCCACTGTTTCCCCATCTATTTCCTGTGAAGCGATGGGACCGGATGCCATGATCTTCGTTTTCTGAATGTTGAGCTTTAAGCCAACCTTTTCACTCTCCACTTTCACTTTCATCAAGAGGCTTTTGAGTTCCTCTTCACTTTCTGCCTTAAGGGTGGTGTCATCTGCATATCTGAGGTTATTGATATTTCTCCCAGCAATCTTGATTCCAACTTGTGTTTCTTCCAGTCCAGCATTTCTCATGATGTACTCTACATATAAGTTAAATAAACAGGGTGACAATATACAGCCTTGACGTACTCCTTTTCCTATTTGGAACCAGTCTGAAAAGGCAGAGGAACCAGAGATCAAATTGCCAATATCCGCTGGATCATCGAAAAAGCAAGAGAGTTCCAGAAAAACATCTATTTCTGCTTTATTGACTATGCCAAAGCCTTTGACTGTATAGATCACAATAAACTGTGGAAAATTCTGAAAGAGATGGGAATACCAGACCACCTGATCTGCCTCTTGAGAAATCTGTATGCAGGTCAGGAAGCAACAGTTAGAACTGGTCATGGAACAACTGACTGGTTCCAAATAGGAAAAGGAGTACGTCAAGGCTGTATATTGTCACCATGTTTATTTAACTTATATGCAGAGTACATCATGAGAAAGGCTGGACTGGAAGAAACACAAGTTGGAATCAAGATTGCTGGGAGAAATATCAATCACCTCAGATATGCAGATGACACCACCCTTATGGCAGAAAGTGAAGAGGGGCTAAAAAGCCTCTTGATGAAAGTGAAAGTGGAGAGTGAAAAGGTTGGCTTAAAGCTCAACATTCAGAAAACGAAGATCATGGCATCTGGTCCCATCACTACATGGGAAATAGATGGGGAAACAGTGGAAACAGTGTCAGACTTTATTTTTCTGGGCTCCAAAATCACTGCAGATGGTGACTGCAGCCATGAAATTAAAAGACGCTTACTCCTTGGAAGGAAAGTTATGACCAACCTAGATAGCATATTGAAAAGCAGGGACATCACTTTGCCAACAAAGGTTCGCCTAGTCAAGGCTATGGTCTTTCCTGTGGTCATGTATGGATGTGACAGCTGGACTGTGAAGAAGGCTGAGTGCCGAAGAATTGATGCTTTTGAACTGTGGTGTTGGAGAAGACTCTTGAGAGTCCCTTGGACTGCAAGGAGATCCAACCAGTCCATTCTGAAGGAGATCAGCCCTGGGATTTCTTTGGAAGGAATGATGCTAAAGCTGAAACTCCAGTATTTTGGCCACCTCATGCGAAGACTTGACTCATTGGAGAAGACTGATGCTGGGAGGGATTGGGGGCAGGAGGAGAAGGGGACGACAGAGGATGAGATGGCTGGATGGCATCACTGACTCAATGGATGTGAGTCTGAGTGAACTGCGGGAGTTGGTGATGGACAGGGAGGCCTGGCGTGCTGCAGTTCATGGGGTAGCTAAGAGCCGGACACGACTGAGCGACTGATCTGATCTGATCTGATCTGTTGTTCCATATTCAGTCATAGTCTATAATAATTTTGGAAGTTGAATGTTTTCTCTTAATAGCCTATTTATATTGAGGCTTCCAATAATACGGGTTATTAATTAATTGTTCTGTCAAACCTGAATTCCTTATTGTATCTTTTAAAATTTTTTATTATTTCAAAATTTGCAAAGATCTAAACTATAAAGAGGGTTTGATCCTAGGTTTGACCCCTAGGTTGGGAAGATCCCCTGGAGAAGGAAATGGAAACCTACTCCAGTATTCTTGCCTGGGAAATCCCATGGACAGAGGAGCCTGGTGGGCTACAGCCCATGGGGTTGCAAAAAGAGTCAGACACAACTTAGCAATTAAACAACAAACAGTACTATAAAGAAGAAAACCAAGATGCAACATCATTTTTTTAACTGAAAATTTAAGTGAAATCAATTGATGTCTTAGGAAAATTCATAGGTGCTGGTATCAGCACCTATGTACATATGTACAAAATGTACATATGTACATATATACAAAATGACATAATTTATACCTAATGAATAAAAGCAACTTTTATATAGCATAGTGATGACTGTGATGGTTACTCTGATAAGCTGGCTCTGTTGATCAAGCATAGCATTAAGATAAGATAGTTATTGAGTTTTGTTTTGCTTTGTGGCTGTGGACTTTACCAAACTTGGAATTCTGGCCAACCATATCACAATGTCTCATCATTCACAGTAGGATAGGCAAAAAGTATACATAAGCAGAATGTAAACACATTTATTGAACATTCATAGATTATATCTTATTTATAATAAGTTTTACTACAAGTTTTTAGAGAAAAATCGAATTCCTTGATAGCAGGGATCGTGTTTTAAAAAATCTGATGTTCTCTAATAGGAGGACACTGCCTTGTACGAAAAAGGTATACCCTAGATATTTGATTGAGATGGTATTCTGGTTATCTGTTGCTGCCTAACAAACCATCCCCAAACTTAGTGCCTTCACACAGCAAGTATTTTTGATCTCTCACAAATCTGAGCTTGACTAGATTAATTATAGCATGGGAGGTCTTCTGCCTCATGTTGTCAGCTGAAGCTATAGTCATCTGGAGGCTTGGCTTGATTGGAATATCCAAATGGCTCAGTCTTGTGGCTGGCACTTGGTACTGACTCTCAGCCAGAGTCTTGGTTCTTTCCCTTGCAACTTTTCATGATGGTCTGGGCTTCTTATAGTATGGTGGTTGGATTCTAAACACATGAAAATGGAGGCTGCATAATGGTGACCTAGACAGAGAACAGACTTGTGGACTTGGGGAAGGAAAGGGTAGGACAAACTGAGAGAATAGCATGGAAACATATACTTTGAAAAGTGAAAAAAGTGAAAGTGAAATTTGCTCAGATGTGTCTGATTCTTTGCAACCCCATGGACTGTAATCCACCAGGTTCCTCTGTCCGTGAGATTCTCCAGACAAGAATACTGGAGTGGGTTGCCATTCCTTTCACCAGGAAATCTTCCTGACCCAGGGATCGAACTTGGGTCTCTTGCATTGCAGGCAGATTTTTTACCGTCTGAGCCATCAGGGAAGCATATACATTTTCCTTGTGTAAAATAGATAGCAGGTGGGAACTTGCTGTGTAACACAGTAAACTGAGCTCAACCCAGTGCTTTTGTGACAACTGAGATGGGTGGGATGAGAAGGGAGATGTGAGGGGTGTTCAAGAAGGGGGGACGTATGGACATATGTATACCTGTGGCTGATTCGTGTTGATGTATGGCAGAAACCAACACAATACTGTAAAGCAGTTATTCCCCAATTGAGGGGAAAAAAAAAGTGAAAGCTGCAGATCAAGTCACAGCATGTGTTCATGGCATTCTTTTGGTGAAAGCAGCTTATGGGGACAATCCAGATACCAAAGTTGTTGACAAATAGTTTTTTTAAAAGTTTTTCTCACTTACATTATTTGAATTCAAATCAGATATCCTTTCCCTGGACAAAAGATTCTTCTGAAGTCCTGGAAGTTTTGAGAAGAATCAGATCAGATCAGTCGCTCAGTCATGTCCGACTCTGCGACCCCATGAACCGCAGCACGCCAGGCCTCCCTGTCCATCACCAACTCCCACAGTTCACTCAGACTCAACATCCATCGAGTCAGTGATGCCATGCAGCCATCTCATCCTCCGTCGTCCCCTTCTCCTCCTGCCCCCAATCCCTCCCAGCATCAGAGTCTTCTCCAATGAGTCAAGTCTTCGCATGAGGTGGCCAAAATACTGGAGTTTCAGCTTTAGCATCATTCCTTCCAAAGAAATCCCAGGGCTGATCTCCTTCAGAATGGACTGGTTGGATCTCCTTGCAGTCCAAGGGACTCTCAAGAGTCTTCTCCAACACCACAGTTCAAAAGCATCAATTCTTCGGCACTCAGCCTTCTTCACAGTCCAGCTGTCACATCCATACATGACCACAGGAAAGACCACAGGAAAGCCTTGACTAGGCGAACCTTTGTTGGCAAAGTAATGTCCCTGCTTTTGAATATGCTATCCAGGTTGGTCATAACTTTCCTTCCAAGGAGCAAGCGTCTTTTAATTTCATGGCTGCAGTCACCATCTGCAGTGATTTTGGAGCCCAGAAAAATAAAGTCTGACACTGTTTCCACTGTTTCTCCATCTATTTCCCATGTAGTGATGGGACCAGATGCCATGAACTTCGTTTTCTGAATGTTGAGCTTTAAGCCAACCTTTTCACTCTCCACTTTCACTTTCATCAGAATAGGAAGCTGGAAATGGGGAACGAGAAGAGGGATTGCTACCTTTCTTCCAATTGTCCTCCCTTTTACAAAAGAAATACACTGGCCTGGTTGCCATAATACTTTGATATCCCAACACAGTTGTATTTGTCCTTGGGGTAGGCAAAAGATGCTGAATTTGAAAGACATTTGCCATAGTAAAAATCTCTGTTCTATTTTTAATAACCAGATATTTTTGATTTATGGGGAAAATAGGCCTAAGTTATAGGTCTTTGGAAAGATTTTCCATGCTGCTGCTACTGGCTGTGAATTCTATTCCTTCTCCCTGTGCCCCGAGAGGAAACTGTTTACTTGAGAACACACGTGGGCAGTGAGGCCATCAGAACCATTTCTTTTCAAGCAACAGTCCAGGTACCCTCCTGTTTTATAGAACTCTGCAGTTCATTGGTCATTTTCTAAGAAGTAAAATCATTGAGATTAAATTAAGTTTATTCTGTGTCATAATCTGAACATTTCCTTCTGCTCTATTTTCCTAAAATTCAACCAAGAATCTTGATAATCTTCTGATAGCACTTAATTTACTTATCAGATCAGATCAGTCACTCAGTCGTGTCCGACTCTTTGCGACCCCATGAACTGCAGCACGCCAGGCCTCCCTGTCCATCACCAACTCCCGGAGGTCACTCAGACTCACATCCATCGAGTCAGTGATGCCACCAGCCATCTCATCCTCTGTTGTCCCCTTCTCCTCCTGCCCCCAATCCCTCCCAGCATCAGAGTCTTCTCCAATGAGTCAACTCTTCGCATGAGGTGGCCAAAGTACTGGAGTTTCAGCTTTAGCATCATTCCTTCCAAAGAAATCCCAGGGCTGATCTCCTTCAGAATGGACTGGTTGCATCTCCTTGCAGTCCAAGGGACTCTCAAGAGTCTTCTCCAACACCACAGTTCAAAAGCATCAATTCTTCGGCGCTCAGCCTTCTTCACAGTCCAGCTCTCACATCCATACATGACCACAGGAAAGACCATAGCCTTGACTAGGTGAACCTTTGTTGGCAAAGTAATGTCTCTGCTTTTCAATATGCTATCTAGGTTGGTCATAACTTTTCTTCCAAGGAGTAAGCGTCTTTTAATTTCATGGCTGCAGTCACCATCTGCAGTGATTTTGGAGCCCAGAAAAATAAATGAGGTTTGTGACATTGTACAGGAGACAGGGATCAAGACCATCATGGAAAACAAATGCAAAAAAGCAAAATGGCTGTCTGAGGAGGCCTTACAAATAGCTATGAAAAGAAGAGAAGCGAAAAGCAAAGGAGAAATTTACTTATAATGGCCCTATTTCATAGGACATTGGTCATTTTCTAAGCAGTAAAATGACCATAGGACATTGGTCATTTTCTAAGACCTTCTGATAATCTTCTGATAGCACTTAATTTACTTATAATGGCCCTATTTCATAGGACAGGAAAAGTTAAAACTTTGTGATGTGTTATTATCTACTTACAGAAATTTGTTTATTCTTTAGATGTATAGAAACTTGATTTTCATGACATATAAAGTAAATGGTTTTAGAAGATTCAGTATTAATTTCTAGTTAATACTTCATGATGCATGAGAAATAATAGTAAAAATATTTTTTAGAGTTTTGCAGTGAAAATTATAAGTACTCTTTTTTTTCTTTTTGTGTTCTTCCTTAACTGGATGAGAGTAAAACATAATAAGGTATAGACCTTTTGTGACAACACTTGTATGATATGCTTTCTGGAAAGTTTCTTGAGGAATTCAGTAATCATTATCAGGGTTAAAATTAAAATAAAATGTAGCGACTGAAGAATAAGAGATTTAGAAATGTTTTATTACATACTGAAAATATAAAAAATTAATTTCACACAGATTAACTCTGCTTGTGAAATACTGCATTGAATCTTAGCAAGCTTTCTAATACAATTTAAAATATTCTTTTCCAAGATATGTTTGAGAAAAATAGGAAGTTAGTTACACAGTATGAAACACCTAATTTTGTTCCCTTTGCCTTTGAGAAGAATAAGGTTGTTTTTTAATGTGAGAATATATTTTAAAATATTACTTGAGATATCTAATTAGTTTTATAAAACTTCAAAGTTACATAATCAAGACTGCCAGAAATGTTAAAAGATTACATCTTAGATATGAAATGTAGGGGTGAGATAGCGACTGTAGAGAGCTTCTTGCTGAGTGCTGGTAGAGAGAAATGGTTTTTAAAACACTTTCAATTTTGTGGTCCATTTGCTTCTTGTCCTACCTAGTCTTTAGAGGTACCTTTAGTCATAACTGTTATTCATCATGGAAGCCAGGACTAATGGAGAGGTTTTTTTAGAGTGTTGCACTGTGTGGTACGGACAAAGAAAAACTCTCTCAGCTGGCACACATTATTATTTTTTCATCTTCTGTTCCTCTAGATACTTATTTTACATTTTATAAAATTCCATTAACCTCTTCTTCGTATAATGCATTATTGTTTCTGGTCTGATTTTTAATATTTGTACATTTTCTATTTTTCTTAAGATACTTTTCCTTCTATGAAATTTTAAAAAACTTGTCATCTAAAAGGATTTTTAAGTTTTATCGTATTTAGATTTGTTTCAAACTGGCTTGACTTGGTAATTTAAAACTGCATGAATGCCAGTTGAAATTTTTACTTTTTATAATTTTATGGTATAGTTTAATACTTTTATGAAATTACAAATTTAATTAAAAATATTTCTATATTGTGCTGAGGATTTTTGACCCTATGGAAAGACAACGAAAACGCTTGAGTTTATTACTGTCCGTAAAACACAACTAATGATAAGTAAACATGATTTGAGTTTTCGTTCATGTTTATAATTCAGTACTGTAATTATTTCCCTGTTTTTAACTTTCAGCAACTAGATAAGAAATCTCTTCATAAATTAGTTTTTTTGTCACCTCAGTTTAGTGCAGAGAGTGAGGTGTAATGGAAGAGAATTTGCTCTAGGTTTGAGGAGCCCTTGTATAATGGAGTGTTATGAAAGTATTGAAACTGAAGCTTTAATAACGAGTGGTGTAGGGTGTTATCAGAAGATATGAGTACGTGCTTGTGTGTTGATGTGCTTTAATGTTTTGTTTTGTTTTTGAATACAGTATCATTTGGATTGGATCCTAGAATAGAAATACATCAGAGCTTCAATAATTTTTTAAACAATTTAAAATTTCTAGAAAACTTGCAAAGATAGTACAAAGGATTCCTATATACTCCATACCCAGATTCAGTTTCTCCTAATGTCATGTCATCATGTATATTTGTCATTACTATTACATTGCTGTTAACTAAATTTAAGTCTTTATTAGAAATTCACCAGGGCTTTTTTTTTTTTTTTTTCTCGAAAACTATCCCTTTTCTGTTCTGTTCAATATGATCCAATCCAAGTGACCATATTGCATTTATGGTCGTGTGTTTGAACTGTGGTGTTGAAGACTCTTATGAGTCCCTTGGACTGCAAGGAGATCCAACCAGTCCATTCTAAAGGAGATCAGTCCTGGGTGTTCATTGGAAGGACTGATGCTGAGGCCGAAACTCCAGTTACTTTGGCCACCTCATGCAAAGAGCTGACTCATTGGAAAAGACCCTGATGCTGGGAAGGATTGGGGACAGGAGGAGAAGGGGACAACAGAGGATGAGATGGCTGGATGGCATCACCCACTTGATGCACATGAGTTTGGGTGAACTCCGGGAGTTGGTGATGGACAGGGAGGCCTGGCGTGCTACAATTCATGGAGTTGCAAAGAGTCGGACATGACTAAGTGACTGAACTAAACTGAACTAAAGTGTCACCTTAGGCTCTCTGGCCTATTAGAGCCTCTTAGTTTTTTTTTATTTTTCATGACCTTGTTAGTTTTGAGGAATATAGTTCAGATATTTTGTAAAATGTCTCAAAAATTAAGTTTCCTGTAATGTTTGTATCATGATCATACTGGTTTATTGCTTTTTAGAAGGAATATCACAGAGATAAAGTAAGTGCCCTCTCATCATATCAAGGGTACATGATATTCACATGACATCATGGGTGTTGTTAACCTTAGTCAAGCCAGTGTTTATCAGATTTCTCCTCTATAAAGTTACTGTTTTCCCCTTTTCAGTACTCTTCTTTGGAAGCAAATCACTATGACCAGCCCATTTTGGTCTATAGGGAGGCGCAGACTAAACTTCCTGGAGGGGGACGTATCTACATATATTATCTGAAAGGAAGGCTTGTCTCTTCTTCTCTAATATATATTTATTTAAATATGGATTTGTATATTTATTTTATACTTTGGATAATAATTCACTACTATGTTGTTTGTTTTTTTGTTCAAATTGTTCCAACTTTGACTGTAGGGTGTTTTTTTCAGGTAGGCTCAATAAATTAATACTAATATTTAAAATATTTTAAAAAATGGTCCTGACCTGAATTTTTGGTCTAGGTTATGATCATATGACTGAGTTGCTGAGACAGGGAAGAAGTCAGTATTATTGGAGGAGATTTTTAGGAATTAAGAGTTCACTGAGTGAGAAGAAAACATTAGATTTTAGAAAACACTAAGATTTTAAATATGAGTAATTTGAAAGCATGACAATAAGCCAGAGCTAAAATCATCTAGAAATGAAGGAGAGGGATGACTGGAGGGGAGGGATTGATTGATAGATGACAGCTGCATGCGTTTTGGAACAGCGTTGGGTGGATGGGAGAGAGGGAGATTGATCTGAAATGGTAATATTACCTCTAGGGCCAGTGATTTCTTCCAAGGTTATGAGAGCAAAGGCTGTCAGTCACTCTTTGAGAAGCTTTCAGGGAAAGTGGGTCTCTTCAGAGAAGAGCCAGGCTTCTTGTTAGAAAAAGAAGAAAGTGATATTCAGAAAACGAAGATTTAGAGGGTTTTGCTGGTAACAGATTGTTAATTTCAGAAGGCTCAGGGAAAGAGAACTTCCTTCCAGAATTAGAGTGGAATAGGAGATGGGGGTAAAGTAGAGGGCCGCAAAGAGCTATGAACATGTGCAAGTGTAACCTGGGAGCTGTAGTTTCTAGTGGTTCCTGACATCAACAGGGGGAGGGGAAAATGACATTAATCCTGATGGACCAGCTGCGGGAAGTGGTGGTGAGGCTGTGAAAGTTTCAGGGTGGAGGAGGTGTTCTGGAGGAGGTGTTCTTTTGGGCTCTGCAGAGGAAGGCAAAGAAGCATGGTGAGGGACAGTTTCATGCAGTATTCATGTATACTTAGATCTATGGTTGAGGGCTCCCATTTGACCTCTAACACGTGAATAAGAGGCCCGGGGTGGTCTGGGGTTACTAATGTGTAACTTGCTGTTCAGTTTCTAAGTCATGTCTGACGCTTTGGACTGTAGCATGCCAGGCTCCTCTGTCCTCCACTATCTCCAGGAGTTTGCCCAAACTCATGTGTCTGTTGAGTTGGTGATGCCATCCAACCATCTCATCGTCTGATGCCCCTATTTTCCTCCTACCCTTAATCTCTCCCAGCATCAGGGTCGTTTTCAGTGAGTCAGCTCTTTGCATCAGGTGGCCAAAGTATTAGAGCTTCAGCTTTAGCAACAATCCTTCCAGTGAATATTCAGGGTTGATTTCCTTTAGGATTGTCTGATTTGATCTTGTAGTCCTAGGGACTCTGAAGAGTCCTCTCCAGCCCCAAAATTCAAAAGCATCAATTCTTCCTTGCTCAGTCTTCTTTATCGTCCAACTCACATCCATACATGAGTACTAGAAAAAACATAGCTTTAACTATAATATATACATAGAAAAATACACAAATTTTGATGTTCAGTTTGATGAGTTTTCACTAAATGAACACTCTTGTATAACCAGCTCTTAGCTCAATTACTAGAACCCAAGAATTAACTCCTTCAAGAACAGGCACTCTCCTAACTTTTAACACAGTTGATTAGTTTTGCCTGTTCTGCAAGTTTATTATATAAATGTAATTATATAGCATGTACTCATTTTTTTTTGCCTTCCATTTCCCAATATTGTGACATTAACATAGTTACAGTTTGTTTATTGTCATTGTTGTATAGAACTCCATGTATGATATACTATAATTTATCATTTCTACACTTGATGGACACTTGGTTTCTTTCTAGTTTTTGACTGTTTATAAAAACTGCTTCTCTGAATGTTCCTTATCACAGTTTTCAGAGACATACATCCACATTTCTGTAAGGTATATTTTTGTGCATGGAATTGTTAGAGTATCAGATCAGATCAGATCAGATCAGTCGCTCAGTCGTGTCCGACCTTGCGACCCCATGAACCGCAGCACGCCAGGCCTCCCTGTCCATCACCAGCTCCCGGAGGTCACTCAGACCGCATCCATCGAGTCAGTGATGCCATCCAGCCATCTCATCCTCTGTCGTCCCCTCTCCTCCTGCCCCAATCCCTCCCAGCATAGAGTCTTCTCCAAGAGTCAACTCTCCAGAGGTGGCCAAAATACTGAGTTTCAGCTTGCATCATTCCAAAGAAATCAGGATTGATTCCCGATGATGTTGATCTTCTTGCAGTCCAAGGGACCCAGAGTCTCTCCAACACCACAGTTCAAAAGCATCAATTCCGTGCCGCCCTCACAGTCCAGCTCTCACATCCAACATGACCAAGGAAAGAACCTGTTGCAGTTTCCTGCTTTTGAATATGCTATCTAGGTTGTCAAACTTTCCTCCAAGGAGTAGCGTCTAATTCAGGCTGCAGTCACCATCTGCAGTGATCGGAGCCAGAAAAACAAAGTCTGACACTGTTTCCACTGTTTCCCCATCTATTTCCCATGCAGTGATGGGACCATGCCATATCTTCGTTTTCTGAATGTTGAGCTTTAGCCAACCTTTCACTCTCCACTTTCACTTTCATCAAGAGGCTTTAGCCCCTCTTCACTTTCTCCATGGGTGTACTGCATTCGAGTTTGATTTTCTCCCGGCAATCTGATTCCAACTTGTTTTCTCCATCCAGCATTTCTCATGATGTACTCTCATATAAGTTAATAAACATGGTGACAATATCAGCCGACACTCCTTTTCCTATTTGGAACCAGTCTGTTTCATGACCAGTTCTAACGTGCTTCCTGACCTGCAAGACAGAGGAGATCAGGTGGTCTGTATCCCATCTCTCAGAATTTCCATAGTTTATTGTGATCCACACAGTCAAGGTTGGCAAGTCAATAAAGAGAAATAATGTTTTTCTGGAACTCTCTTGCTTCCAGATCCAGCGGATGTTGCAATTTGATCTCGTTCCTCTGCCTTTTCTAAAACCAGCTTGAACATCAGGAAGTTCACGTCACATATTGCTGAAGCCTGGCTTGGAGATTTTGAGCATACTTACTAGCGTGTGAGATGAGTGTATTGTTCGGTAGTTTGAGCACTCCTTGGCATTGCCTTTCTTTGGGTATACATGTGTTCAATTAGAGGGTATTAACGAAGTGTTTTCCAGGATACTGTATCAATTTACATTTGTGCCAACTGTGTATGAATATTCTGGTTGCTTCATATCTTTTTCAACATTTAGTATTGTCTCTTTCATTCTAGCCGGTGTGTGTGTGTGTGATATTTCTCTGTTGACTAATGATCTTGAGTACCTTTCATATATTATGTTTCCATTTGGATCAGTGATGTGTTTGCTTTTCCTATTGAATTTTCTGCCTTTTTCTTAATAATTGATGAATTCCTTATATTTCTGAATATGAGACTTTTGACAGAATTGTTAGTATTTTCTCCCACTCTGGTTTTGCCTTTTCATCCACTTAGTAGTATCTTCTGGTGAATAAAAGTTCTTCCCTTCCCCTGCCCCAGTTTTACTGGGTTATGATTGCCAAATAATTATGTATTTAAGGTGTACGTGATGTTTTGGTATACCATAATCAAGTTAATTAACAAATCTATCATCACACATAATTACCAATTTTTATGTGTGTAGTGAGAACACTTGAAACCTACTCTTTTAGCAAATTTCAAGTATACATTATTATTAGCTATGGTTATCATGCTGCTCATAAGGTTAGCAGAACTTACTCATCTGATAACTGAAAATTTGTACCCTTTGGCAAGCATCTCCACATTCCTCCACCACTGCCCGCTCCCCTGCCCCAGCCCCTGGAAACCATGACTTTACTCTCTGTTAACATGAGTTTGACTTATTCTACACACAAGTGAGACCTTGCAGTATTTGTCTTTATGTGTCTGGATTATTTAACTTGGCATAAGATTCCCAGATTCATCCATGTTGTTGCAAATGGCAGAATTTCCTTCTTTTGAAGGCTGAATAATATTCCATTGTATGTTTGTGTGTGTGTTGTATTTTCTTTATCCATTCATTTGTTGGCAGGCAGAAATTCTTTTAGTGGAGTTCAATTTATAACAATCCCTTTATGATTAGTGCTTCTGTGTCTCTTGTTTAAATTTTTTTTTGCCTACCCCAAGGTTTTGAAGGTATTCTCTTATGTTCTAAAAGCTTTGTTTTACTTTTTAAAATTAGATCTGTGAACCAACTGCAACTGCCTTTTGCATATGGTGTTAGCTAGTAGGTTATGGCTCTCTTTCTACCCCCTATCCCTTGTAGCTGTCCAGTTGACCTAACCCCATTTTTTATAAAGATTACCCTTTCCCTACTGAATTATGTTGTCACTTTGGTCATAGATCATATCATCATGTATGCATAGGTCTGTTTCTGGCCATTCTGCTCTGTTTCATTGGATTATTGATAGTAATAATATGATAATACCACACTGGCTTAATTACTATGCTTTTGTAAGTTTTATAGTAAGCCTTAATATTTAGAAGTCCAAGTCCTCCAGCACTGCTGTTCTTTAAGATTGCTTTGACTATTCTTGATCCTTTTGCATATCCCTCTTGATTTTAACCTTTTAAAAATTAATTTTAATTAGAGAATTATTTTGAACTTTTGTAAAAATTTTACCTTCCCAATTCTTTGTAACTTCTGGTTCTATTTGTGATTACTTTCTGTCTTAATTTACTAGATGAGCAATGGATAAATAAAAAAGAAAACTCATGTGTATTTATATTTACCTTGCTTCACAAATGTGTATAACAGGATAAAAAAAAAAGTAGATCTAGGTAGAAAGAAAATAAGGGAATGTGTGTAATATAATATTATAAATAAAATTAATCCTAGCCAGCTTTTTTGTGGATAGAGTTAGGGTAGAAACTTTTGACTCCCATTTTATTAAAATCAAAGCAAAGAGAATCTGCTGGGAGATTCACAGTATCCATAATATAAAAGCAAACCAGTTACTCTAAAGGAGAATTTTTCATGGTATTGAAAACTGAAGATGTGAATTTTTTGCTCCTTTGGATTTCAAAGGGGATAACATATGATCAAGCAGCGTTTTCATAACATTTTGGGCATAAACACAAAGCCTGGTTTATGTGAATGAACACTACTATAAAATGAATAATACAGTACAGATAATATGGTTTTTTAATAGTTTGGCTTGATCCAAGGATAAAATTTACAATAATAAAAGGGCTATTTTTTAATTCTAAAAAAGTAAAATGCATATCTCTCAAGTAATTCTTCATGTATGAATAAATGAATCAATGAATATATGTATTTTCTTAACCATTTTTAATAGAAATTAGACAACAGAAACATTAGAATGTATTCTTTGCAAGACCCTGTGTTGTTTATTTAAGATGTATCTGTATACTTTGATAGACAACTAAGCAAAAGTTGTATGAGTTGATAGTCTTCAATAATAGTATTGCATAGTAACACAACACTTTTATTGCCAGGTGCTTTTATTTACATTTTTTCATTTAATTTTCACAGTAATCATTTGAAAGTATGTATTGTGGTTTTTCCTATTTCATGAATGAAGAAAGGAAGGCAAATAACTTGCCCAAGTTTATACTACAAGTAAGAATAGAATCAAGATTCAGTTTCTGTCAATTTTGCCTCCGTTTCTTCTACATGATAATTCAGATGAAAATTAAGAAGTCTAATGCAGGGTTTGTGCCTGACTTAGGAGTTTAGCAAATTCAAATAGAACTAATAAAGTTTTCCCTCAATAAACAGTCCACTCTCTTATAGATGGAGGTATGAAGAAAACTATATTGTACTTTGACAGAAGTTTTGCTTGAGATAAATTTGTTTTGCATTTCCTTTAACTTCCTTTTTTTCTTATTTATACTTAAGTAAATTCCAGTCTTCTGAATAGCTATTGTTGCATATTGTCTTTATCTTGGATATTACCACTTTTACTTTTACTTCTTTTTTATGAGTATTAAGCTTCCAGGAAACCAAGTGGCTTGCCTAGGTAGTTATTGTACTAAAGAACTGAAATATAAGCAAATTAAATTACTTTAATGTTTTCTATAAAGTTGAGTTTGGATGCATGTCTTTTTATATTTTCACAATTTTAAAATGTTTTCTTAAGTTGCATTATCTCTTTGGAATTATTTAATTTAAACTAAGGAAAAATGTCCAGTATGTTTTGCAGCTGACATTACTAAAAGCTGAGTGAAAATTGTAGAGCTAATTTCATCATGTTATAATCATTTATACTTCTGTCATGATTCATGATTCTTGGATTCTTGGAGAAGGAAATGGCAACCCACTCCAGTGTTCTTGCCTGGAGAATCCCAGGGACGGGGAGCCTGGTGGGCTGCCATCTATGGGGTCACACAGAGTCGGATACGACTGAAGCGACTTAGCAGCAGCAGCATGATTCTTGCATTTCAATACTGTTTGTGCACATTGATTTTTGATATTAACTCAGTAATTTATGTTTGAAACTGTTTTAATTTCTCAATAAAAAAGTAGCTAAATTTTATAGGATTACTTCTATCCTTGGTAATCTGACTATAAAGAAAATGTATTCAAAACTTTAGCACTTTTTTTCTATGTTAATTTTCAGGTTGAAGATTTAGAACAGATGTGGAAAGATGTTCACTTCAGAGAAAGGGGTTGTGGAGGAATGGTTGTCAGAGTTTAAGGTAATATTTACTTTTTTACTATAATAACTATACTCCAAAGAAGTTTTATCTGAGTTTTAAATTCCAATGGCTTTCTTTTTTAATGACTAAAAAGCTAAATATCTGTGGAAGCAAAAGAATATTCCAAAAAACTTATTGGGGAATTAATTACACATAATAATCTTTCTGAGGAAATTGACTCTTTTTTTGCCAGGTGGTTTAAAGGTTTGTCTTCTTCCTTTTATGGCAACATCACAAGAATGGTTAAAGTCTCTGAAAGTTGATGTCACTCTCCCTACCACCATGAATGATTCATGGTTGAAATGTTTCTCCCAATTTGGGGCGGCAGGGGAAATGGACATGATCAACGATGAGGAGAAGATGGGAAGATACTTGCACAACTTTCTATCAATGCATCTTTTTTTAGTTGGCTAACCCAGTGCCTGTAAAGGGGTATATAACTTTTGGTTAGTGGATGAAAAATAAAAACAATACCTCTATTTGGTTATCTTATGAACTCTTCTCTATGATAGCTAAAATTATGTATTTTTAACCAGTTAACTGGAGCTTCCTTGGTGGCTCAGTAGTAAAGAATCCACCTGCCAATGTAGGAGACATGGGTTCGAACCCTGTGTCAGGAAGATCCCCTGAAGAAAGAAAGGGCAGCCCACTCCAGTATTCTTGCCTGGGAAATCCCATAGATAGAGGAGCCTGGTGTGTGGTAGACCAAGGAGTTGCACGACTTAGCGACTAAACAATAACCTTTTTGTCCTCTTTTTCTCACTGTTACACATAATTATGTGAGCTTCCTATCAGGAACCACAGGAAGCTTGGGCTGGCACTTTGGTTTTTGTTTTTTTTTTTGGTCCAGCTCAATTAGCCCAAGACCTTGGACAAAAGTCAGAGTTATTAGCTTGTTTCAATGAGGGACACCATACAATAGGTAGTGTGTAGGCATCTCACCAAACAAAAAAATAAAATCATTGCAGGATTTGAAGGAAAGGTGTTCAGATGAAATTTAAATGAAATATAGTATTTTGATAGGCTAAAGACAAAGCAGAGTTATATGTAATGGGGTTAAAATCAGACCTGGATTGTGAAGTGGACCCATGATCATGTTGTCTTTAGAAACTACCAAGTTAACATCTGTGTGGAATGTTGGATTCAGAAACCCCTAATCTGAAGCCTGGTTCTCTGTCTCTAGGTGACTCACATCCTCCGGGATGTTTCATTCTTATCGATACATGTTTAAAGAGCAAATCTTTTGACATCTGTGATTTTAGATAACAAAGCTTCTCACTGAGTAAGAATACAGAAGTCATTCAAAAATGGAGATCCAAGAAGGAGAGGACATATGTATCAGATCAGATCAGATCAGTCGCTCAGTCGTGTCCGACTCTTTGACATGACCACAGGAAAGACCATAGCCTTGACTAGACGAACCTTTGTTGGCAAAGTAATGTTTCTGCTTTTGAATATGCTATCTAGGTTTGTCATAACTTTCCTTCCAAGGAGTATGCGTCTTTTAATTTCATGGCTGCAGTCACCATCTGTAGTGATTTTAGAGCCCAGAAAAATAAAGTCTGACACTGTTTCCACTGTTTCCCCATCTATTTCCCATGTAGTGATGGGACCAGATGCCATGATCTTCGTTTTCTGAATGTTGAGCTTTAAGCCAACTTTTTCACTCTCCACTTTCACTTTCATCAAGAGGCTTTTGAGTTCCTCTTCACTTTCTGCCATAAGGGTGGTGTCATCTGCATATCTGAGGTTATTGATGTTTCTCCCAGCAATCTTGATTCCAACTTGTGTTTCGTCCAGTCCAGTGTTTCTCATGATGTACTCTGCGTATAAGTTAAATAAACAGGGTGATATTATACAGCCTTGACATACTCCATTTCCTATTTGGAACCAGTCTGTTGTTCCATGTCCAGTTCTAACTGTTGCTTCCTGATGTGCATACAAATTTCTCAAGAGGCGGATCAGGTGGTCTGGTATTCCCATCTCTTTCAGAATTTTCCACAGTTTATTGTGATCCACACAGTCAAAGGCTTTGGCATAGTCAATAAAGCAGAAATAGATGCTTTTCTGGAACTCTCTTGCTTTTTTGATGATCCAGCAGATGTTGGCAATTTGATCTCTGGTTCCTCTGCCTTTTTTGGACATATGTATACCTATGGCTGATTCTTGCTGATGTTTGACAGAAAAAACAAAATTCTGTAAAGCAATTATCCTTCAATTAAAAACTGAATTAATTTTTTTAAAATGGAGGTTTTTATGACACTTTTCAGCTGTAGTATGTCTAGTATGTATGAGAGAAGCAATGTTTCCTGTTAATTTTGTAGCTGGCTGTAGCCATTGTTGTTATCTCATGCTGATGAATGCAAAGATTTTCATTTTGTCAGCTTTTGTAGTCATAAATTATCTTTCTGTGGATCCCCGAATTCATAGAGTGATGTAGTTGTGCATGCACTTACAGAAGTGCACTGTATATAGTTCACTGCATGTAGTACCATCTACATATTCTAACAGTTTGAATAAATCTGGTGTGTGCCTTTTTTTCTTACATAAGTTGTCTTTGTGTTTTTAAGCTTTTTTTTCTGTTTCAAGAGAGTTTAATATGGTTCATTGTCATGATTTTTTTGGCAAGTTGATGAAAATTGTCAAGTTTAACAGCTGACTACCACTTCTGGGATATTCTTAAGTTTAATGGTGAAGTAAAATTTGCAAAAGGAAATACAGCCATTAAACCATTTTTTAATATGGGAGTTGTGGCAAGAGGGCATGATGAAGGATGGGGAACATAGGGGAGGAGTCAACTATTAAGGCAAATAATTGAAAGTTATGGCTAATTCTCTTCCCTTATCATCTGTTTGTTTATTCTCTTCCATTCTTGGGAAGGAAGCTTTTTCATTGAGAGAAGAGAAGTAAAATCCTGGACCCTATGAACTGAAAAGTTATTTAACTTTCCCCTAACCATCCAAAAGTAAATATAGTCAATTTGATATAATAAATGATACACATTTTTGTCAAGTATAAAGGAAGATATTTCCTATTCTTTGGTTAATATAGTAGGCATTTCTGAAAATTATTTTGAATTGTGTTAATGTGCATTGAATTCAGCTCTGTTTATGTTTGGTAAAGAGGTTAAGGTTACCAAACAAAGTTAGCAACATACTAAAAATAATAGAAGATAGGAAAGTACATAAGAACAAATCTCTTACTTTTAAAATTAAAGTATCTTATCTTTTGAAATGATTTCTGATGTTAGTTACATATTTTGATTAAAATATTTAAGAAATAAAATTTAAAGATTATTTATCTGTCATTCTATCTGAGTTTCTGCTTGGTTGTTTAATTTAATAACCATGGTGCTAATAAGCCAAGGTCATCATGATTGATAAAGGAAGTGGTACAGGGTACTTGAGACTGAGAAGTCAAATTTTTCCTCTAGGTGGTTTTACAGTGTTGGACAAATCGCATAACTTCTTTGGGTCTCAATATCCTCACCAGGAAAACTGAAATAGGTGGTGTGTGAAGATGATTTTAGCTCTACACTTTTCCATGGGTGCAGCCTGAACTCCCAGACTCATAACCTCACTCAGCATTCTCTCAAATGCACAGGATAACGTAGTTTGCTTTGTGCTTTTTTTTTCTTTTTTCTTTTTTGCCTTTGGACAAACTAGCATCTACTCCAGCTTTGGGCCCTCATTAATATTCTCTTAGTATACCAACAACTCCAATACTCTTGCCTGGAAAATCCCATGGATGGAGGAGCCTGGTAGGCTGCAGTCCATGGGGTTGCTAAGAGTTGGACACGACTGAGCGACTTCACTTTCACTTTTTACTTTCATGCATTGGAGAAGGCAATGGCAACCCACTCCAGTGTTCTTGCCTAGAGAATCCCAGGGACGGGGGAGCCTCTGGGGCTGCACAGAGTCGGACACGACTGAAGCGACTTAGCAGCAGCAGTATACCAACAAAGTGATTAGACTCAGACTTCATTATTTTAAGATTTCAAGAGTTGTTAGTTCAATTTCTATATTTCAAATACTTATTTGTAAAATGTTATCTTACAGATTGTATTGTGTTTTTCTTAATGTTATGTGTAGATATATATAGCAGATTTTTTTATTTTCTGGTAGTCACTGAATCAGAATATATGACTCAAAATCTAGTTTTACGTGTAATATTGTTGGTCAGAGTTGTTTTATTTATTGGTTGTCTATCCATCTGTCCATCTTCATTAATTCTCTTCTATCTAACCTGTATCACTTCCTTATATTTTATAAAAGCCATCTGCCAAACGATACTTTAATATGAAGCATCTGTCTTCTTCAAATTTTGCCAAGACTAATTTCTTACCATGTTATCTCATTATTACTTCTTTTGTCTCTAGTTCTGCATTCTTCAAAGTGAGAAAACTTACTTAGTATTTAAGAAGGCCAGTACCTTTGAACTAGTACAATGTAAATTTAAAGGTTTGTTGTAATGGTATTTAAGTCCATAGGCTCTTTTAGATCTTAAGGTTTTCAAAGCACTGTTCATAAACACAGCAATTGTATTTTCTCTCCTATTGACAAAAGTTAACTTTTCTCACATTCACAAAATGAAATAACAACAGAATTGTACTAAAATGTAATAGCTCACTAATTCTTAGGAGGCCTTTCCTCTCATTTAGCAGTAGTCGCCTAGGCCCAGAATATTTTCTAGAACTTGTCTTTTCAGAAAAGACAAGTTGTCCTTTTACTTTTGGCTATTTCACAAAAAACATTTTACCTCGTGAGGGTTAATTGGTACATAACTAAAAATTGTAATTCACACTTTTAATGACTGTTTCAGTTTTAGGCTAGATAGTGCATGTAAAAATCTTTTTATTCACTAATCATTTTTTAAGATTTATTTTTCAATTCACTTAGTTTGAAGTTTTATGTTTAGACATACATGTGTACACATGCGCACACACACAATGTGTTTTACATATATAGCTTAGGTTCATTATCTTCCAGGCAATTAGACATCTGTTGTTTATTTGACAGTTACTCCCTTTTATATAAATTCCACCAGTATTAGGTTACTGTTGATCAAGTAACAGAAATGGAATGTTGCCTGGAGATCTTTTGTTACATGCTTTTGAAATATTGAAGAAAGCCCTAATCTCCTCTTTATGTAAGCAGTTGCAGTGAAACTCTCTCCTCCCCACCCGAAGAATGGTTCCCAGATAGTTCACGTTTACTTAACCATTCTGGTAAACAAAACTGTCCTATTAAATTAAAAAACAGTCTATTCACTTATATATCCTAAGGTGAAATGTGACCTGTTTTTCAAGAATCTACTGAAGAGTAATAGTGACAGTATTTATTTCTTATTTTGTTCATCTATTATATAATGTCTGCAGCAAACATTTGAGTACAAGGCCTTGTGCTGAATGCTGTGGATGGAGAGATAAGATAGGTCTTGCCTTTGAGGAATTCACAGTAGAGTTAAAATGAATCAAATATCCTTATTATAAATATGCTGTTTAATTTTCTATGTCTATCTATGCACACATTTACCTATATACACTAACCATAACCCATTTTAAATCGTAAAATACTAGGATATGGGACATTGAAGAAATAATATATATCTTACAATTACCAGTATCTTGAGACATTAGAAGCAAGGTATCACACGGACCACAGCTTTGTCTGACTCAATGAAGCTAAGCCATGCCGTGTGGGGCCACCCAAGATGGACGGGTCATGGTGGAGATGTCTGACAGAATGTGGTCCACTGGAAAAGGGAATGGCACACCACTTCAGTATTCTTGCCTTGAGATAAGGAGATACAACCAGTCCATCCTAAAGGAGAGCAGTCCTTTAGGTGTTCATTGGAAGGACTGATGCTGAAGCTGAAACTCTAATACTTTGGCCACCTCATGCGAAGAGTTGACTCATTGGAAAAGACTCTGATGCTGGGAGGGATTGGGGGCAGGAAGAGAAGGGGATGACAGAGGATGAGATGGCTGGATGGCATCACGAACTTGATGGACGTGAGTTTGGGTGAACTACGGGAGTTGTTGATGGACAGGGAGGCCTGGCGTGCTGTGATTCATGAGGTCGCAAAGAGTCAGACACACTGAGTTGACTGAACTGAACTGAACTGAACTGAGACATTGTATCTGCTACAGGGTAAACATTGTTGATTAGTTGGTTGATTGATAGAAATACTTTTCCTAGGAAAAAATAAAGACTTGGAAGACAGAAGTTGTTGAAGAAGGCCATACTCTAGAAGGATAGGTTTTTATCATTTGTTATGAAGTTGTTTTTTTTTTTTTTTTTTTTTTTTTCAGATTTCCCTACTACCTTTACCCAAAACTGTCTGACTTACTACTGGAATTTTATCTCTTCCCATTCCTTTCTGGTCATGGTGTCCTTTCTGAAAGGGTGACCCTGCCAAACTGTGGTTAGATCAGATCAGTCGCTCAGTCGTCTCCCCTCCCTCCCCCCCCCGGCCCCCACCCCGCCCCCCCCCCCCTCTCCCCCCCCCCCTCCCGGGCCCCCCCTCTCCCTCTCCGGCCCCTCCCCCCCTCCTCTTCTCTCTCTCCCCTCCCCCCCCCCCCCCCCCTTGTTGATATTTTAAATGGCATTAGGAAAATTAGTTGGTAGTGTGGCTATCTTTTTCTCCATTCCAAGAAGTAAAAACTTCCCCCCAGTTCTGTAAAGGAGAACAGTCTTACTTAACAGATATTATATGATGTGTGGCTTTAAGGTTTGAAACATTAGATCCTTATAAGCCTCTTGATGAAAGTGAAAGTGGAGAGTGAAAAGGTTGGCTTAAAGCTCAACATTCAGAAAACGAAGATCATGGCATCTGGTCCCATCACTACATGGGAAATAGATGGGGAAACAGTGCAAACAGTGTCAGACTTTATTTTTCTGGGCTCCAAAATCACTGCAGATGGTGACTGCAGCCATGAAATTAAAAGACGCTTACTCCTTGGAAGGAAAGTTATGACCAACCTAGATAGCATATTGAAAAGCAGAGACATCACTTTGCCAACAAAGGTTCGCCTAGTCAAGGCTATGGTCTTTCCTGTGGTCATGTATGGATGTGAGAGCTGGACTGTGAAGAAGGCTGAGCGCCGAAGAATTGATGCTTTTGATCTGTGGTGTTGGAGAAGACTCTTGAGAGTCCCTTGGACTGCAAGGAGATCCAACCAGTCCATTCTGAAGGAGATCAGCCCTGGGATTTCTTTGGAAGGACTGATGCTAAAGCTGAGACTCCAGTATTTTGGCCACCTCATGCGAAGAGTTGAGTCATTGGAGAAGACTCTGATGCTGGGAGGGATTGGGGGCAGGAGGAAAAGGGGACGACAGAGGATGAGATGGCTGGATGGCATCACTGACTCGATGAATGTGAGTCTGAGTGACCTCCGGGAGTTGGTGATGGACAGGGAGGCCTGGCGTGCTGCGGTTCATGGGGTCGCAAAGAGTCAGACACGACTGAGCGACTGATCTGATCTGATCTGATAACATGTTTATTAAGAAACAGGATAAAATACTGTTAATGAGATTGGTAAGTTGTATGTTGCTACAAAAAATGTATCTCTGGCTTTACAAATGATTCTTATTCTTATTTCCAACTCCACACTATGATCAAAGATGCAGTGTTGATATTAATTTGTATCCCTGTTGATGTTGAGGATTAACTGTATCTTTTGTTTTATTTGTACCATTTTTTTGTTGAGATATTATTCACATAATGAAAAATTCACTGTTTTCAGGTGATAATACAGAGGTTTTTACTGGTTTTAAAATGTTGTGCCATTAACACCATCATCTAAGCCTAGGATATTTCTATCACCCTCCCCCCAAAAAATCTGTATCTAATTAGTCACTCTCAGTTCTTCCTCTTCCCAATTCCCATTCCTCTGGTTTCTGACAATTTGCTTTCTGTATTTGGATTTACCTACTTGGGACATTTCATAAAAGTAAAGTGTATTTTTTTAATTTGTTTAGACACTACCAGAAACATCTTTACCAAATTATGCTACAAATTTGAAGGAAAAGAGTTCTTTAGTTTCATCTCTCTATAAAGTTATCCAGGAGCCACAAAGTGAGGTAAGTAATCTCAGAGTTCATTGTGCTAGTAGCTTTCATTTGATTGATTTTTAATTTCTTATTGTGAAATATAATACATATATTTAAAAAAGTAGTAAAAGTAGAGTTTTAAAAATTGTAATATGTATTCTGCAGTGTTTAACTGATTCCTTTTGAGAAATGAATAGAGAGGTAAGAATACTTTATATTCAGAAAAATGGCAGAATTTAAAAAATTATGATAAAATGAGCTCCAATGTATCATTTCCTAGGCCAAGAAATAGGATCACCATATTCCAAAGCCATCTCTGAACATGCTGCTGCTCATCTTTCTATGTATTATGTATGTATGTGTCTGTCTCTCTCTCCATCTGTGGGGATAACCTTGGAGAGCCTGGGTCACTGCATTCATTTATTCATTCAGCAAATATTTGTGTGTCCATTATGTGTCGGCTGCAGTGCTAGGCAACAGAAAATCAAAGATGAGTAGCACATGGCCTATGTCCCAAAAGAGGAAAGGGAGAAAATAAGTAAATACATACTTTCAGAGCAATGCTTAACTGAATCTAGATGGATTTGCACACATTTTCCAGGTGTAGAATGTAAAAGGACATTGCAAGCTGAAGGGAATAGTATATGAAGGCCTGAGAAAGTGCAAGAAATTTGCGTAGCTAGTAGTTTGGTTCTGGTGGTAAGTTTTTCCCAGCCCTTGCTTCTTTTCTCTGCCTTCCCCTCTCCTGCATTTCCTTTGCATTTTTAGATAGCAAATTTACTTTGAAGGTGATAAAGTGAACTGTACTCCCAGATTCTGGTGCTTATAAATCCCACCATTCATAGTAGAAATAGATAAGGATTGGAAATGGTGAGGAAAATAAAAATGCATGGGATGCAGATAAAAGCAAATAATCTATTTTTTAGCCTGATAAATGTGGTAAAGACAGTGTGTATCCTGTATTCTTAAAAAGAAAACTCAGTCTTAAAAAATGTACTCAGAAGTACTTCTCAGATATAACTGTGATCTACTTTCGGGCTTCCCTGGTAGCTCAGCTGGTAAAGAATCCACCTGCAATGTGGGAGACCTGGGTTTGATCCCTGGGTTGGGAAGATCCTCTAGAGAAGGGAATGGCTACCCACTCCAGTATTCTGCCCTGGAGAATTCCATGGACTGTGTAGTCCATGGGGGTCACAAAGAATCTCCTTTTGCTCTTTAGAATATTTTGTATCTTAATGTGGAGATACAGTATTCCTAAAAACTTGATGTCATTGTCTGTTGGCATTTTTGAAATTTGAAATGTTGATTCTACTTTATTTGAAATCTGGGAAATTTGGTATTTGGATTTTTACAAGTAGTACCTTTTCATTATGTGGTTAAATTCATTTGATAAATATTCACTGAACACATATAATGTGTCAGAAATCACTTAGAAATGTACAAAGTAGAATAACTTCTTTATCTTATAGATTAGAACTTATATTCTGGTAGGTGAGATAAACATTAAACAAATACCTAAATGTATAATAATATTAGTGGTAAAACTATGAAGATAATAAAGCAGAGTAGGGGAAGTATGTGTTGGGACTGAGGAGGTGATGGTTGAATTAAGGTCTGAATGAATTAGAGCAAGAAAATAAAACTGGGGGCAAGAGCTTTCCAGAGAGGAAATAGTCAGTGCAAAGGCCCTGAGGTAGGTATGAGTCAGGCTCAAGAAACTGTAAAGAGGCAGTTTATGGATAAAGTGAAGTTTCCTTGACTGGTGCTTTTAATTGACTGTAGCTTTAAGATAGGCATAGGATTAGAGGCTAAAAATGCTTAGGTTTGTTAGGAAGCCAGCTGTTTTATTTTGGTTTTTTTTTTTTGTTTTTTTGAAAGAGCCACATGAAATCTTTTTGGTGTTTTAAACATAGGGAGCCCAGAGTGAGAAGTCAGTTCCCTGGCTACTGGCACCTAAATATTAGTCCCCTCCAACTTCTCTTTATCTTTGTCCTATCCATATATTCTCAGTAATTGTTCAATGAAAAAAAAAGCTTGGAAAATTCTCTTGTAAATTTACCCAAACTTAGCCTTTTCCATCTTCTTTAGTCTTTTAAAGGCATTTTATGGTACATTTCTTATTACCATTAAAATTCTCTTAAGATACAGCTTCTTACTTATGAATGGATGATTGCAAAAATTCATTTGTAACTCAGTTGTTACAGAATTCATAATGTATTTTATAAGGGAAAGAAGGTACATGATGATTAGACTATAGAAGGCCATTTAACATATCAAAATATATTAATACTTGAAGTACTGCTGCTGCTGCTGCTAAATCGCTTCAGTCGTGTCCGACTCTGTGCGACCCCATAGACGGAAGCTCACCAGGCTCCCCTGTCCCTGGGATTCTCCAGGCAAGAACACTGGAGTGCGTTGCCATTTCCTTTTCCAATGTATGAAAGTGAAGAGTGAAAGTGAAGTCGCTCAGTCGTGTCCAACTCTCAGCGACCCCATGGACTGAGATTCTCCGTCCATGGGATTCTCCAGGCAAAAGTACTGGGGTGGGGTGCCATTGCCTTCCCCGTACAATTCTCTCTTAATAGTGCTGTGAAACCTACCCAATCAAGTTTAGTAATGTTTGCTTGAGAAAATACATTAAAAAATTTGAGCAAGACACTAGGAATGCAGCATATTCTAATGCCCCATTATTTGTCTCAAATATAATCAGGTTAAATAAGTCCAACACTGCCTGTGTTTCCCACATCGTATGTTGTCTTATTCTTTTCTGACATTTTTCAGGTATGTTTATAAAGTAGTTAAAAAGTCTCGGCTTCAGTCTGACCTTCCTGAACTGTGTGATTATTCTTGGTTTCGGTAGCTTCTTTGTCTCAATTTGCTTATGTAGAAAGAACACATTGTCAGGGTAAAGACATTGCATCCTAGTATTGTGGGAATTGAATGGGTTTACATATATGAAAGTACTTTGCAAGTGTAAAACCCTGCATAAATATTAGTATTTATCTCTGTGGTTTGATATACTTAATTTCATCTAATCTTACTGCAATGTGTAACTGCTACATCCCTTTTGAATCTATCTTCATTGGGTTCTGCTTTCATAAATCAAAACTTTGTTTTAGATGTTAAACGAACTTAAAAGACTGGAATGTTTTGATTAAAACTGATTATGTGCTCACGCAGACTATCGAATAAATTCAGCATAAAGTTTTATAAGTTTGCAAATATTTGTTAGACCATATTAATTGATTTAATCAAAGATTTCCTGGGTATTTAGAGATGAGTGATGTCACACCATAACTTACCAAATTATTGGCACTGGTCCACAAAGAAATTTTAAAAACTCCATTCTGAAAGCTAAACATTCCCATAACAGTCTTTCTTCCAGTAACCCCCTCTTCATTCTTCCAAATTAATTCCTACCCTAAAAACTTTTCTCGCAGTCTTTGAGTGGCATTACTTTGCCTCCGTCTCTTCTGTTTCCATTACCTTTGCCACGCAACAGTGGACACCTGTTGCCCTCTAACAACCATTTTGAGAGTGGAAAAATGTTCTTAACGATAGTATTTCAGTAGGAAAGACCAATTTTGTCGATGTTTATTTTTTTGTCGATGTTTATTGAAGTATAACTTTGTCTTTACCTTGCATAAATAATTCTGACTTTAAATGTATCAAGTTTACATATTGAACTTTTTTGAAATCAAGGCATCCACTTTAAATCAGTTTCTGTTCATTCTACTTATTTGTAGTAGAAAATCTGTTTCTTAAGTTGATGTAAATCTATTGCCTAAGTTGGGGAAGTGAATGAACTCCCATTTTCTAAAACTATAATAATAGCCTGTTTGAAAAATAGCCCTGTGAATCTCTTGACATATTTGTAAGTGACCAGTGTGTGATTATTGTATATGCTTTAAAGATACACTCATCTCTATTAACTGAATACCTGTGGGGGTGTTGGGAGAAAAATGGTTATCAGTAAGTCCAAATCATGTCTAAAACAAAATGTCAGAGGTGTTTAGATTATCTAGGGGCAATTAATCATGGTTACAGTAAGAAACTAGATCTAGGGGCTTTATATTATTCAGCTACTCTACGTACCAGTCATTGCAGTCAGATGCTACCTAATTATAAGCTCAGGAAGACCATGTGACAGTAACTACCTGCCATTCCCATTTCAATTTCTCCAACTCAGTAGCCAGTCATTTGTATATTGGCATGTTTTATCTGGAAGAAAGGATATTAAGGAAGAAAAATTCTTCACAACCTATTTATGTCAGAAAGTTAAAAAGATATAGTTTTAATAACAGTACTACTTCGGAGTTACAGAATGTTTTAAAACTTTACAGAGTACTTGTGTATACACTTAATCTTGCAGTTTGGCTTTCCACTAGAATTCGTAGATTTACTAACTAGCTTAGCTGTGAATAATCTTGCTGCCAAAAATGGAAATGTTTGCATATTTCAGTAGTTACCAATCAGGAAAATGCTTTTATGTTTTATAGATCAGTGTGATTCAAATACAGTCCAATCCTTCATGTTTTGTCTTTCTTCCAGTTGTTGGAACCTGTCTGTCACCAGCTCTTTGAATTCTATCGCAGTGGAGAGGAGCAGTTGCTTCGATTTACGCTGCAGTTTCTTCCAGAACTGATTTGGTGCTACCTCGCAGTCTCCGCCAGCAGAAATGTGCACAGCAGCGGATGCATTGAAGCTCTTCTTCTAGGGGTTTACAATTTGGTTTGTATTTAATGGAGTTAACAAAATGTTTTAAAAGCCAAATATCAGCAAAAATGAATACATAATAGCAACTATTTTTCATTTTAGTAGAGCTAATGTTTGTTTTTTATTACATCAGATGACTCATAGCTCCTTCTCCCCAAAATAACCTTATGGAGGCTAAAGACTGTATGGCCATACATACAATTATGTAAATACACATTTTTTACTGATTGGAGACTAAAAATCAGACCATTTAAATTCTTTTATGGAAATATTTGAAAATATCAGTGTTAAATTTTTAATTTTTAAACTTAAAAGCCACTGTCTATAAATTGTTGTGACTGTCACAAAAAGTTTGGAGAAAAGATTTAAACTAAGATCTAACACTAATAATTGTATATAATCTGGACTATCTCCAGAGTTCACACCATTGATTTAATATATAGTTTACATTACTGATAACATTTGTATATTAAATAGTACAATATTCTAGATAGATACTTAAGGTTTATACTTTTTTAAAATGGAAAAATAATTTAAGGGTCATTTTGTAATATGTTTTAGGACTGTGTTAATTGATTTAGAAAATGGAACTTTTTACATGGGAAAAATCAATGATAATTAAGACAAGACATTTGCATTTCAGCCTTAAAATTATGTTACTTACATTTTAAGGAGAAGGTTAACTCCTGCTGCTGCTGCTGCTGCTGCTAAGTCGCTTCAGTCGTGTCCGACTCTGTGCGACCCCATAGACGGAGCCCACCAGGCTCCCCCGTCCCTGGGATTCTCCAGGCAATGTTTATGAATAATGGATTATCATAGTTTAAGATTTTAATTGACTTTAAAATTCCTTTCTTTTCAGGTCTTTTTTTTTTTTTCCACTAACAATTTATGTGTAAAAAATAAATATTTAAATTTATGTGTAAAAAATAAATATTTAAATTTATGTGTAAAAAATAAATATTATGAGACATTTTACTTTCTTTTGTTGTAGGAAATAGTTGACAAACAGGGACATAGTAAAGTACTGAGTTTTACGATTCCATCTTTATCCAAACCATCTGTATATCATGAAGTAAGTTACATTTTTATCAAAGTAAGTTTATTGGTCCTAAGATTTGCAGTTGCTGTAAATTAGGGTTTGGTTGATTATTGAGGTGAAAAATTTGATCAGTTCACTAGTACCTTAAAAAGTGTAAAATTTCACACAAAGTATGTTGCTATTCCCAAAGTAAATGGGAAATCAAAATCATTAAAGTTTAAACTAAAACCTGGTTGTAAAAGATCTATTAAAAGTTTTAATTTTGAATATTTTTCCCTTTATCTGACAAATAAGATTAGATTTTATGTGTGTGTGTGTGTGAATTATGTATTTCTGGAGTAGAATTTTTGAAGTTAAACTATTTTGTATTTCTATTTGTGGTTTATTTTTAGTTGTTAAATCTTTGAGCAGCATACTTAGTAGGCAGTCTGAATATTTCTAAGATATATGATGTTTATAGCAGTCATTCTAAATATATATATTGGTATATATATTCTAAATACCACACCTTAAACAGAATGGCTTTTTCTTTATTCACGTGTCTTTGTCTTTAGCCTTCCAGCATTGGGTCCATGGCTCTGACCGAGAGTGCCCTATCCCAGCATGGTTTGTCAAAAGTTGTGTACAGTGGACCTCACCCCCAAAGAGAGATGCTGACAGCACAGAATAGGTATACTGTGGAGACATAACCTACTATTCTACCATGCTGACTTCTAAAGAAATTATTTCAGTAGATTTATAAATAATGTTTAATGAGTTATGTATAACAAGTTTTAAAATGTTGAGTCATTTCATACAAGAGAGACACCCCATCTTCCCTATTTGTCACTTAGACACTTTGCTTCAGATGTCATCTGGAGCGTTGAATTTTTAAGGTAATTTTCGTATGACTGTTTAACTTCTTTTTCTTTTTGATTTTGTATTGTTGTTGGTATGATTATATTGGACAGGTCTGTTCTGTAACACAATATCCCTCCCCAGTACTTGCTTAATTATAGTTGACTTCTTGGAATTCTCAAGATTTGTAAATACTCTTTGGGTTTGTTTTTAGGTTTGAAGTGTTGACATTCCTTTTGTTGTGTTACAATGCTGCCTTAACCTATATGCCCCGTGTTTCTCTTCAATCACTGTGTCAAATTTGTTCAAGGTAAATTCAAATATTTTTAGTGTTGAAATATATGAATCTAGTATTGCTTGTTTGTTACATATCTACGTTATTTTTTGTTTAATCATTTGTTTGAAACACTTAAGTTAATATGGAGCTCCACCTAATCAACATACAGAAAGCTCCCTAAAGACACAATGAAGTTGCAAAAAACACAACAAAGAGGGTAAAACTGAATAACAATTCAGTGGAAAATTTTGATGAGAAAAGGCTTATACTTTATAATTAAAAGTATGGAACTGTTATGACCTTTCAGTTTTTGACATGGTTTCTGTTTTGTTTGTTTGCTTTTTATCTGTCTATCTTATCTAGTTAGTTATTTTTATTGTGTTCTAATTTGGTACCAAGAAATAAGTAGGAGATACTGCTTTTTAAACTTTTCTTGTTAAAAAAAAATTTAGCCAAGAACTTGGTTAAGTAAATTATGATAATTATTGGGTATTAATATATGCAAATATTTAAGAATTCTGATTTAAAAGAGTATTTAATGATAGTATATATGGTGTGATTTCAACATTGACTGAGTATGACCAGAGTATTAACAGTAGTTATGTCTACTTGGTGGAATTATAGTTTATTGTAATTTTTTTCCTGTGTGATTTTCTGTCATTCTCTAAATTTTCTGTGTTGAACATGTTACTTTTTTTTTTTTGGCTGTGCTGTGAGGCTTGTGAGATCTTAGTTCCCCATTCAGGACTGAACCCACGGCCTCATCAGTGAAAGTACCGAGTCCTAACCACTGAACCACCAGGAAGACCCTGCCTTTTTTCTTTTTTTTTTTTTTTTTTTAAAGAAAAACAAGCTAGAGAAAATGCCCTTTGTAATTCAAGTAAATAAGGGAAAATATAGAATTCAGGAACTTGTAAAATAATTTTAGATTTGGCAAACTTAGAAAATGTAGCTTTGGGCAGTTAATTAGAGGGAGGGTACATAGAGCAATATTTAAAAATCAAGTCAAAACAAAACAAAAACCATAAATTGATTCTATTGATTAGGATAGAAAACCATGCAGGTCAAGAGGGAGAGGAAGGTAACAAGGCAGGGGGATTATTAGAGAAGATAGAGAAGCAGAGAGCCGTTCAACTGTTTCCTGAAGTGAAGCATAATTTCATTGCCTGCTCCTTGGAGGGTGGTACCAATGTGCCATTGCTCTCAATTACTCATTCTTCCTAATATGTTTCTTGTTTTAACTATTTTAAAGGCAGAAGTGCCCAGGGTTTTTGAATTTCACAGATTTATAAAATTTCAGAAAAGCTGAAGTGGGTATTTACATGATGTTGCCAACTTTTTCTTTTGTCAAGTCATTGTGTTATAAATATCTTCCATCAACATTATTTAATGAAAGGAGAATATTTTTACGCCCAAAAGGGGTAGAGTGGAAGGCAAGGACAACAGTTTATAAGTTAAAAGTGGAATGTTTAGCACTTTTCATTTCTTATTTCAGTATGGTCCAGTGAAAATGTTACACACTAAAATGAGTGTAAGAACCAACACTTCAGAAACACTGGCTTAAGGGGTAACTCAATGTTGGAACTTTCACTTGAGGAACTTAAAACACACTATTCTAAAGCAGTGTCTTAGGTGGCAGGACCCAGGGAGATGTGTGTGTGTGTGTGCACACGGGTGTGTGCATACAGATGTTCTACTACAGCCTCCTAAATAAGATCCACTGTTGATGTTTTACTGAAATTACTGATGACAAAGTTAGGAAAAAAATGTGTTGCTGATCCTTTGTAACTCCAATGGACTGTTTTCTAATATAATTACTTTTATCTTCTGGGTAGAAAATAGCTAGTATATCAAGTTTACCTAACCAGAAAATTAGATAACTTTTTTTTAAGAATACAAGTAGGGGCTGATTTTGAAAACAAAGAGAAACACAGATTACTTTAAAACTGTCTACAGGATATTGGCCAAAGAATATTTTAGTAGAAACATATTAGATTAACTCTGTGCCCCAAGAAAACTCATATGTATATTCACCAGCTATAAGAAAATGAAGGAGGAAAGAAATTTATTTAATTCAAAAGACTTAAAACTATTTAAAAATGCTAACTCTTATGGCACAGAACATTCATAATAGGATCTTTATCAGACTTATCATTTCCATCTTTTTTAGTTTGCTTTTGTTTTTGTTTTAGATTCTCTAATATTGCATGATTTCAAATCTATTTCTCTTAATTCCTCATTTCCTTAATCATTTATCAAATATTCTAATTAAGGTGTACATTTTTTTTTAATGTATAGATATAAGTTAGAAAGCACTAGTATGGGCTTCCCTGGTGGCTCAGACAGTAAAGAGTCCACCTGCAATGTAGGAGACCTGGGTTCGATCCCTGGGTTGGGAAGATCCCTTGGAGGAGGGCAAGGAAACCCATTCTAGTATTCTTGCCTGGAGAATCCCCATGAATAGAGGAGCCTGGCAGGTTACAGTCCATGGCGTTGCTGAGTCAGACACAACTGAGTGACTAAGCACACAGTATCTAATCAAGCAAAGCCTGGTCCATAGCTAGGGAAGTGAAACTGGTTATAGAACTGAGGTGATAAATAAGTTTTAAGTGATTATGATAGTTAAAGTATAAGAGCTTCCTGTTGATCTTAGTCCTAATGCAGGTTTTCCTGAAGAATAAAAGTGATCGCACTGTGCAATGGCTAATCAAGTCATCTTGGCCCTGTAGCAGTTGTTTCAGATTGCTGCTTAGTTTGGTTGTTGTTGATGATTATGCAAAATGATTGACTAAGCTGTCTAAGAGGACAGATTCATAATACAGCCATAAAAATTTCTTGGAATATATGTAGATTCCGTGACAGATGTGTTCTGTTCTATGTTCTATTTTTAACTTTCTGATTATAATGAGTTGTGTAATTAAAACAATCCTGGATACTTCCCACCCTCCACTTATCTATTCTACTGGGCAAAAATCTATTCAGTTAACTATAAGCTTTGCTTCTCGATTCAGATCGATGGCCAGTTTGATGCTTGTGTTTTCCTCATATGTAGTGTGCACAGACCACTGGAAGGGGAGATCTGAAAGGAGGCTAGTTTGAGCTAGATTGAATGAGTTTTAGTCAACAGGTTTTTATCTTCTACTACCGACTCGATGGACAAGAGTTTGGGTGATCTCTGGGAGTTGGTGATGGTCAGGGAGGCCTGACGTGCCCCAATTCATGGGGTCACAAAGAGTCGGACACAACTGAGCAACTGAACTGAACTGAGTACCAAATATTGCATTGTTGTTGTTTAGTTGCTAAGTCGTGTCTGGCTCTTTTGGGACCCTATGGCCTATAGCCCGCCAGGTTCCTCTGTCCATCATTTTCCCAGGCAAGAATACTAGAGTGAGTTACCATGTCCTTCTCCAGGGGATCTTCCTGACCCAGGGATCTAACCTACATCTCCTGCATTGCAGGAGAGTTCTTTACCACTGAGCTACCAAGGAAGCCCAAATAGTACATATGACCCTCCTAAAAGCAACATAGCCACCAATTCTACAGATAAGTTTTATTAGTATATGCCTAAGTCTTGTAAATTTGTGAAAATATTTTTCTTTTCTTTGAGCATCTTTTTTAATACAAATGTGTTTAATAAATGGCTTGCCTTTTGATGTTGAATATAAATATTAAATATGAAACTATACTAAGCTATAAGTTAAATTCTCCCCCATTGTCTAAGCAACTGTCCTGATTTTGTTCACCTGGTGAGTCACCTCACTGAGTAACTTGAATATGTACTGCTAGGGATTCTTGATCTGTGTGTTTTTTCCTGTATGAACAGTCCTCATTTCTAAGTCAGCCTTCTGATCACCTAATAGATTTGTTCTTGTTTTCTGTGTATTAGGGACACCTTTGTGCAAAGAAACCATCCTGTGGATTAATTTTTGTGACTGATAAAAAGAGAGAGGGGGAGGACAGGCTCCTAGCACAGCGTATGCCACTTTGTCATCATTCAGTTAAGGACAGCTATTATGTATTGTGCCCCAGTGATGAACACACATTTTCATTATAGATGCACAGACGTGCTTTTTTCCCACCTGTTTGAAGTTAAAATTCGTTCTAGAGCATACCTTATACTAGGTCATTTCTTGTTGAAGGAACCTACAGTTGACTTTTCACTGCTTATTATTTAATTTGTAAACCTTTCTACCTTTATAAATCTTCTTCATCCTTCCTTTACAACCCATTTGAAATAATTTTTCCTCCAACAACTTTAGTACTAGTTTTATATATGGTATTCTCTTTAGGAAAATGAGAGAAGATGCAGCCTTTGCTGCTGTTGCTGCTAAGTCGCTTCAGTTGTGTCCGACTCTGTGTGACCCCATAGATGGCAGCCGACCAGGCTTCCCCGTCCCTGGGATTCTCCAGGCAAGAACACCGGAGTGGGTTGCCATTTCCTTCTCCAGTGCATGAAAGTGAAAAGTGAAAGTGAAGTCACTCAGTCGTGTCTGACTCTTAGCAACCCCATGGACGGCAGCCTACCAGGCTCCTCCATCCATGGGATTTTCCAGGCAAGAGTACTAGAGTGGGGTGCCATGTAGCCTTTACTAGGCTGCTAATTTCAAAGAGCAGAAGCATGAGAAAAGAAAAATGCTTATTGCTATATAGGTAATTCTCCCATTTTCTCTTTTCTCCCTTATTCTTCCACTTTTCTGCTCTCCTGGCCTTCTCCTCACCTCCACTCTCCTCACTATTTAAAAAGCAGAGCAGAAAAGGAAGAAGTTTTGAAATTGGTTGGTTTTATGTCATAGTCTATGTTTTATCCAAGTAGATATGGAATAGAACTGGACAGAATTTTAAATATTTCTCAAGTTAAAAAAAATAGAAAAATTATTGTTTCCCTTTTTTTTCTAACTAGTTTCTACTCACTGGTCTGATGATCTAATTATGGTAGTTAATCTATTTTTTTTCCTACTTTAGGTTCTAAATAAATAGTCTCTCCAGTCAGTCCCACTGGAATTGGACTTTCTAATCATTTTGTGGTTTGTAATTCAGTATGTTGACAACAATCTCACAAGTTTTCTTTCAGTCTAAGAATGAGATAGTAGTGTCTCTCAACAGAGAATGAGAATCATGGCAGTAATTTCCCTCACTTACAAATTGATCCTTAGATCTTTTCCCTGAAATAGGTTGACAAAATATGCCTTCCAAAAGGAATTAATTTTATCATGGATTATGAATTTGGGAGGTATCTATATGTGACTGTGTGGTTGTTTAGTCGTTCAGTTGTGTCCAACTCTATTGCAACCCCGTGGACTGTAGCCCACCAGGCTCCTCTGTCCATGGGATTTTCCAGGCAAGAATACTGGAGGGGGCTGCCATTTCCTTCTCCAGGGAATCTTCCTGATCTAGGGATCAAACTTGCATCTCCTGCATTGGCAGGTGGATTCTTTACCACTGAACTACCAGGGAAGCCATATGTGACCGTAGAGTAAGTTAGTACTGCAGTAGGGTTAGGTCATCAGCTGTTCTTCTGTAAGGTCGAGTTCTTATGTTTTGGATTTGTAAAGGGAAATCAGATAACTTCAGGATAACCCTCTAATGAATAGAGGAGTCCAGCATTCATGTGACATGTAGCTTTATTGTTGGTTTTTGCTTTGTTATATATCTTAAGTAAATTCAGTGAAAATAAAATCAAATCTATGCAGAAAGAATATCTTTGAAGACCAATCAGAGTACTGAAGAGTAAATCAGAATTCTTAGGTATAAAAAAAAGAAGAATGGAGAAGAGAAGGTAAAGAGATGCCATTATCAGTTAATGCTGCAGCTGTTAGGACTAGATTATTTTGGATGTCGCTCAATGTCCCATCCTTGGAGTTGTCTTCCATTATCTTTTCTATAGTAGCACTTTCCTACCCACCCCAGTTTATTTCCTTTTAGTGCTTATAACACTGTTATTACCTTGTTTGTTCATTTGGCATAGCCTGTCAACTGCTGGGATATCATGACGTCAAGAACTTTGATTTTTTTCACTGCTATCTGCTCAGAGTTCAAGAGAAAAAGGCCTGGCATACAATAAAACTTAGTAACTATTTGTTCAGTAAATGAATGAAAGATGATCTTTTCTACTTAAGATTTGTGATCCGATAAGTATAGTTACAATTAAAGGAAATAATTCAGTTTTAATTTTTTTTAAGTTTTTCATTGATAAATGAAAAATTCTTGAAGTCACTTGCGATAATTGAGGTAAAGTTTTAGTAGCTATTATAAACTATCAGCTAAAAAACAAACAAAAACCCCTAATGGCTATGATCTGAATGTTTGTGTTCCCACCCACCCCCAGATTCTTATGTTGAAGTCTTAATGTCCAATGTGATGGTACTAGGAGGCTGGGGCTTTGAGAGGTACCTTGGTCATTCATGAGGATCCCTCATGAATGGGGTTAGTATTCTTAGCCAAGAGATACCACAGATCTCCCCTTCCCCTTCTCTCATGTGAGGATATGGCAAGAAGTCTGCAGCCTTGAAGAGGGCCCTCACCCAACCATGCTGGCACCCTGATTGTGACTTTAGCCTCCAGAACTATGAAAAATAAATTTCTGTTGTTCATAAGCCACTCAGTCTGTTGTATTTTGTTATAGCAGCCCAAACGGACTAAGACACTAACTGTCTGCATTTCTGAATAAAGAAGTAAATAAACCCTCTAATACATGACTGCTTATCTCCTTAGGTAGCTAGTAGAGAAAATGAGAAGGCCTTGATTCCTATATCTTGCGTGAATTGAGAGATCTGGCTCTCTAGTTCTTACCTGAAGTAAATTTAACAGTTGGTTGACCATCCCAGAGCCAAGGCAAGGTTGTTTTAAAAAAAAAAAACAACTGTGTAATAATTATAGTCAATGATTTGGACCATATTTTCTTTTCTAAACCATATACTTTTCCCCCTGTTTTCTAAACCTATGTTTAGAAACATAGGTTTCTTACACATAAAATCCCTGATTCAGTAAACATCTTCATTAAATTGTTCCATAAATACCTTATGAAAGTTAGAATTCTTTCTCTTGTAACTGACTGATATCTGCATAAAACTGCATTATATCATCGGGAAAGTTTTTGGCTCCTAGTACTTAGAGAAGACTTCTGAAAATCTCTTAGACAGCAAGGAGATCAAACCAGTCAATCTTAAGGGAAATCAACCCTGAATATTTGTTGGAAGAACTGATGCTGAAGCTGAAGCTTCAGTATTTTGGTCATCTGATGAGAACAGCTGACATATTAGAAAAGACCCTGATACTGGGAAAGATACGGAGAAGAGGGCATCAGAGGATGAGATGGCTGGATGGCATCACCAATGCAATAGACATAAACTTGGGCAAACTTCAGGAGATGGTGAGGGACAGGGAGGCCTGTCATGCTGCTCTCCATGAGATCGCAATGAGTCAGACACGACCGGGGCACTGAATGACAACTTGGGAAAAGCAGAGATAGAACTGACCTCAGGGTCAATTAGATTCAGAGGCTCAAATGATTTTAGGTTATCATCTGTTGGCATTGTACATTTTTTTTTTTGACCATAGGCTTCTTTTGTGTGGTAAGAGCAGTGACTACAGGCAGCTAAAAACTGACATTGTCTACCTTTAGTGAATTCAGAAAAAAGAACGTCTCTCCCAGGTTCACTGTGAAAAACAGTCCAGCCCAAGCTTCTGATCATGCTGTCTGAGGCTTGAATAAACCCTTCTAGGGCCAAGTTGTGTAGCAGTATTATTGGAAGAATACTGTATGTATCAGTTTAAATATTGGTTTGACTGTTTTAACAGAAATAAGGGTAACTTAAGGAAAGTAGCTATTCATTTTCTTACACATAAAATCCCAAGCTAATAGATGGTCTGAGGGCAGATTGGTTCTGTTTCTAAAGTGTTCATGCTCCTTCTTTCTTGGGATTCTACATTCTCTCCAGTGTTCCTCTTATCTGTATGGTGATGGATCACTGCTATTACATCTGCCTTCCATCCTGAAAGTAGGCACAGAGTGGAAGGCAAGCAGCTGCTTTTTAATGGTGCAACCCAGAAGTCACACCACTTCAGTTAACAAACCACTGTCTAGAACTAGTCACGTGATCAGACTTATGCTAGGAATTCTATCATGCCAGGAAGGCTAGAGAATATGGGCTCCATCAGGTAGCCATTGTTCTAGCTAAAACTGGTTGGAGAGTGTGGAGGGGTGTGTGCCTTTATATATGTTCTTAGAAGGAAGAAGGGAAAGATAGATCTTAGAGTAGCGATTTCTTGTCACAGGCAGTGTTATTGGCAGCCTCACCATAATCACATGGCTATACTTGATTTTATAGGGGAGGACTAGTTCCTAAAGGTAAGAGGGATAGAGGGATTATTAATGGAAGATACTGGAGGTGGAAGAGAGAATGTGACAGACAAAAGTGACACCCGTATCATATACCTAAAAATAAACGTATCTGAAACTTAGCATCTTCCCAAACAGTATGTGATATTTGTCCAAATTGATTTAATGGCTGCCAGCCAGTCAGCTATCCAAACTAAATGTAGGGCTAATTAATTACACACTTCTATTATTCTTTCCTTCTCAATCCCTGTTGATACTTAATTGATGTGACTCCAGTCCCACCGATTCTCCTTCTCCCCACAATTACTTCTTTCGTTTAGGCTCCCTTCCTCCCACTCATGGGATATTTGGACACTCTTCTCTCTAGTCTCCCAAGATAGCCTGGGCAATATCAAAAGACCAATCTGATCATGTCAAACCCTTGTTTAAAACAACAAAACAAAAATCTTAGTTGCTTCCCATTGCCTTCGTGATAAAGTGCAGCAAGTTATAAAATGCTCTGACTCCTAACTAGCTAGCTTCTCTTACTTTTTAGTGTCCTAGCATTCTATTCCTACTAAAATTCTACCAGTCTCCTCAATATCACAGTGTTTCATCTTTCTCTGGTTTTGCCCTTTACTATATTTTTTCCTAGGGCTTCCCTGGTGGCTCAGTGGTAAAGAATCTGCCTCCAGTGCCAGAGACATAGGTTCAGTCCCTGGGTTGGGAAGATCCCCTGGAGAAGGAAATGGCAACCCACTTCAGTATTCTTTCCTGGGAAATCCAAATACCGCTTTTTCTTCAAGGGGCTTCCCTGGTGGCTCAGATGATAAAGAATCCGCCTACATTGGGAGACTTGGGTTCAATCCCTGAGTTGGGAAGATCCCCTGGAGGAGGGCATGGCAACCAGTCCAGTATTCTTGCCTGGAGAATCCCCATGGACAGAGGAGCCTGGCAGGCTGCAGTCCATGGGGTGGCAAAGAGTTGGAAGTGACTGAGTGACTAAGTACACACGTAGTTCAAAGAAATCTCTTTCTGGAAAGCTTTCTCTGACCCTTTACTTCTTCCACTAGCATTTACTTCTCCTTTTTCTATCTCTGTCACTTAGTCATTGCAAGTATTTGTTTACTACAGTCTTTTTCATTCAATTATGAATCCCTGTGGGAACTATATCTTTTATCTATATCCCTAGTGTCTGACACAATATAAATCCTTAATAAGTATTTATTGAATGAATAAATGAATTGAGAAATCTTATCTTTCACATAGTGGAAAGATAAGTTATTTACTACCAGTTATTTACTACCATCCCTATCGTAAAGGAGTAAAATGTAAGAAGAAATTGTTCTAAGTTTGCTTCTTTAGGTAGTAAGAGTAGGAGGAGTCTCTTTTCTAATTTGTGTTTCAGTTCAGTTCAGTCGCTCAGTCATGTCCGACTCTTTGCGACCCCATGAATCACAGCACGCCAGGCCTCCCTGTCCATTACCAACCCCCGGAGTTCGCTCAGACTCACATCCATCGAGTCAGTGATACCATCCAGCCATCTCATCCTCTGTCGTCCCCTTCTCTTCCTGCCCCCAATCCCTCCCAGCATCAGAGTCTTTTCCAATGAGTCAACTCTTCTCATGAGGTGGCCAAAGTACTGGAGTTTCAGCTTCAGCGTCATTCCCTCCAAAGAAATCCCAGGGCTGATCTCCTTCAGAATGGACTGGTTGGATCTCCTTTCAGTCCATGGGACTCTCAAGAGTCTTCTCCAACACCACAGTTCAAAAGCATCAGTTCTTCGGTGCTCAGCTTACTTCACAGTCCAACTCTCACATCTATACATGACCACTGGAAAAACCATAGCCTTGACTAGACGGACCTTTGTTGGCAAAGTAATGTCTCTGCTTTTGAATATGCTATCTAGGTTGGTCATAACTTTTCTTCCAAGGAGTAAGTGTCTTTTAATTTCATAGCTGCAGTCACCATCTGCAGTGATTTTGGAGCCCAAAAAAAGAAAGTCTGACACTGTTTCCCCATCTATTTCCCATGAAGTGATGGGACCAGATGCCATGATGTTCGTTTTCTGAATATTGAGCTTTAAGCCAACTTTTTCACTCTCCACTTTCACTTTCATCAAGAGGCTTTAAAAAAAAAAAGGCTTTTTAGTTTCTCTTCGCTTTCTGCCATAAGGGTGGTGTCATCTGCATATCTGTTTTTATAATATAAAGCAAAATTTGAGTTGTTTTATTTCATGTAGAGTTGATTTTTCTGAGCTTATCTCAGGCTGCTATAATAAAATACTATAGATTGAGTGGCTTAAACAATAGTTCTGGAGGCTGGGAAATCCAAGGTGAAGATGCCAGATTTGGTTCCAGGCAAAGGCCCTGTTCCTACCTTACAGGTGACCGACCACTTTCACATGGCTAAGCATTCTTTGCCCTCTCTTACTATTTTTATAAGGTCACTAATCCAGTAATGGTCCCCACCCTCATGACCTAGTTACTCTCAGGGTGTCCCACGTTCAAAACCATCATATTGGGGAATTAGGGCTTCAACATACAAATTTTGAGGGAAAGGAAACATTCCATTTTTAAGTATCCCTGCTCCCTCTTACTCTTGGTTCTAAAGTATTTTAAGATTCTGTCAATATCAAATGAATTTATATTTATTCTTTAAAGTTGCTTTGAATAAATGATATCCTCAAGGGGGCAATTTTTGAAATTGTCTGTAGTGTACTTGGACATGTTTAAGTGAAGGCTTAGATTTATTGAGTAGACAGAGTATTAAGTTCCAAGTAGTAATTGAGTGGAGGGGTAAATTACAGGCTTTTTTCTGGTACTGTATTAAGTGAAGGTTGTGCTGGTGGTTGACAGAAGTGATGGGGTGGTGGTGAGAGGTGGGCAAAATGAGTAAAGGGAGTGAAAATGTACAAACTTCCAGTTTTGAAATAAGTCCAGGGATGTAACATACATCACAGTGACTACAGTTAATACTGTACTGCATATTTAAAAGTTCCAAAGAGAATAAATCTTAAAAGTTCTTACCATAGGAAAAAATTTGTAACTGTGTGTGATGGATGTTAACTAGACTTATTATGTGATCAGTATGCCATATATACAAATATCCAAACATTTTATGGTATATCTTTAAAATAATATGGCTATATCTCAAAAAAGAATAATAAAGTAAATATTAAATCAGATAATAAAGCAAAAAAAAAGTGAGGGCTGTGTTGTATCAGTCACACCATATTATGAGAAAACAACTGGTTTCCAATTTTATTAGAGATAGAAGCTTAGTGTTTATTTAAAAGCAGTGCATGTGGATTATAGAATTAGAAAATACATATAAATATAGAGAAGAAAATAGAAAACTCTGTGTCCTTGTATATGATTATTTTACAATGATACAGGCCTTTCACCTACTTGTTTGTTACAAAATGGGATAGGATACATGTGTTTATAATTTTTTCCCTGTCATTTAAATTGACTTTCAAAACATGTTTATTTCATATTATTCTCTGTCCCCAGGGTTAGACTTTGAGGTGGCTGCATATTTACTAAACTAAATACTCTTTAAGTATTCTTTACTAAAGACTGATGCTTATTGTAGATTCTTTCAAAAATGTTAGTAAAATCTATTGGTCTGTAAGTCTACCTTTGGTGACATGTTTAGACATGTGAAAACTAGTATTTTATGTTTTATTTATGATATTTTAACAAATTTCAGTCCATCTGAAATTTATTAAGATGTAGTGTATGAAGTTTGAGTATAATTTTAGAATAATTTTTTGGAGCCTGCAGTTTGTATCAAGAACTTTGTCAAGAATAGAGGATCTTATCACTAATCTATTCATGCTAAATAGCACTGAGTTTCATGGGTTTTATGATAACCAAAAATCATTAATAATATGATCAATAATAATGATTGAACAGAATTAGTGAACTAACTCTGAGAATCTAGTTCACTTATATTTTAACATATCCCTAGCTTTCTACACTTTTTTCTAGTCTAACTTCCTTAGGAAAATGTTCTAGACAAATGTTCTATTTTGAAAGATTCCTTGTTTCATTGCTATTTGGTTTGTAATGAGAGCATACCTTGTACATTGTTAACTTACAGATGTTAAAAAATATATTATCTATATTTTTACTAATTTTGCAAATATATTTATTTTGGTCTTTCTAGAATCTGTGTTTGTGGATATCCTCGGCAACATGTAAGAAAATACAAAGGTATAAGTAGCAGGGTACCAGTTTCTTCAGGATTCATGGTTCAAATGTTAACAGGAATTTATTTTGCCTTGTAAGTTTATTTCATATACAAAGTTAGCCTTTGATCTCTTTGGAAAACTCTAGTCTTATTTTATTGTTACTGTATTATAATCTCAATAAATAATCAGCATATTTTTGTGAATATATGAATCAATATCCTAATAAGTTTTATTATTTAAAATAAATCTTTTAATATTCTAAAGAATTTGTAACCAACTAAAACACTTTGTTGTCTTTAATTAAAGGACAGAATGAAAATTATTGATACCTAAATACACTCACAATTTCTTTCATCATTACTTTTTTTTTTGCTGTAATTTCCAAATAGCATTTTTCCCTAATAAATATCTTTTTTCCATTTCCAGAAATTTTAATTATTTTCCCTAATGAATATCTCTTTTCCATTTCCAGAAAATTTTAATTATTTAAAATTTTATTATTGACATCTTAAAGTCTCTTTTATCACAAAGTTTATGATGAATATGCTGCTAATTTTTAAAATCAATGATATCTTGTTTGTTGCTTTAGGCGTTAATACTTTTCCTTGAACCTGATCTTTTACTTTATAATTCTCTTACTATATATATTATATTCACTTGGTACTCTAATTTTCCCCAGTAGATTATAAACTTCTTCCTTTTTTTTTTTTTTTTCCGTTTGGCCACACCACACAGCTTGTGGAACCTTAGTTCCCTGACCAGGAATCCAAACCACATCCCCTGTGTTGGGGAAGTGTGGAGTCTTAACCACCGGATTGTCAGGGAAGTCCTGGTTATGAGCTTCGTAACTGAAGGAAGAACTTACGATCTTTGGACCAAATCTGATCTGCTCCCTTTAAAAAAAAAAGTTGTATTGAAATGCAGTGACATTTGTTTATGTATTGTCTGTGGCTGCTTTTGTGTTAGAGTGACAGAGCTGACCCCACGAACCTAAAACATTTATTATCTGGCCCTTTAGGAAAACGTTTGTTGACTTGTGTTAGACCAGTAATATTGTTCCAAAGCTCTTGGATGTTCTGATCTATTTTATATTTTCTCTTTTTTGCTGTGTTTCTGATTGAGTAATTTCTGTTGATCTGTCTTCATGTTCCTCGATTCTTTCCTTGACTGTGTTAAATCTACTAGTAAGCCCACTGAGCGCATTCTTTATTTCTAGCCTTTTCATTTGACTTTTTCTTATAGTTCCTCTCTCTGCTAAACTATCCATCTATTCACACATGTTGCCTCTCTTTTCCACTAGAGACTTTAATATATTAATCTTAGTTATTTTATTTTCCCCAGTAACTGTAGCATTTGAATTCGGTTCTGTTGTTCTTTGTCTCTTGACAGTGGGTTGTTTTGCTTTTTGCTTTTTGTGTGCTTTGTAATATTTGACCATCATTTTGTTCACGAGTAGGACAGTAGAGACTGAGGTAAATATTATTTAAGCCTAGAAATGGATATGCCTCTTTTCTAGTGTATTAGTAGAGTTATTATAGACAGGAGTGAGCTGGGACTGGATTTCATTGTTATTTAGCAGCAGCAGCAGCAGCATGGTTACCTATATTGCACGATCTACTTCAGATTCCTTTTATGTTACCTGGTACTTACAGCTGGAGAGTTTCTCCTCAATATTCTTGCTCTATCCTTTCAGCTTTCCTGGAGTGTCTGTACCTCAGAGAGGGTCTCTCTCCATGTTCTTGCCTCTCCTTTAGCAGCAGAGTGCTGTTGCATGTTTCTAGATATGTACTAGCCTGGTTCGGGGTGATGGGGAGGAGGAAGTGGTATTTTCTGGTGTTCTGGTTTAGTCTCAGTTCTAAGCAGCCCTTAAGTCCTTGCTTATCAGAGTAGGAGTTCCTCAGTGGTCCTGACTCTCCCCTGCAGGTAGAGGTTTTTTCTTTTCTCCCCTTCACAGCCAGAGTTGGTCTTTGCCTCTGCCCTTGGGGTGAAATGGTTTGCTGGTCTTCCCTAAAGGCTGTAAACTTTTGTTCTACTGAAAGGGTCTGGCTGGCCCTTGGTGCCTTTTCGGCTGTGATGGCCATTCTTTTCCTTCAAGCCTACACTGCCAAGAGCAGCGTTCTCTGGTTCTCTGCTTTGTGCTTAGCAGCTTTTCTTATGAGTGCCTAAATGTGATTTTTGGAGAAGAGCTAATGAGTGGGTATGAATCCCCTTGTACTACTTCCAGAGTTTCTGTATTCTTGTCTGGCCCACACCTGGCTTTTAGGAATTTGTTGAAAAGTTTAGCTGGATTTCTCGTACCCACCTGCATTTGTGGCCTGACTCTCCTCAGGGGCACTTGACTGCTGTTGAGTGTTGGGCTACTTGGTTGCCCTGTGACCATAGCTCCTTGTTGCATTCATGAGAAGTTACAATTTTTAGATTACTTGGCTTTATCTTGTGTTTAGGGTGAGAGCAGTGCTCTTTCCATTTTTTAGGCCTCACTTGTACTCTTGATGTAATTCATACTCTTTTATTTTGTTATCATATGAGAAAGCCATTATTTCCCTGTTCATTCCATCATTGAGCCAATTTTTAGGAATGGTTTCACCATATCTGAAAATTAATCCACACATTTTCCCCCTAATATCTCTGTGATACATGTAGCATATATCATATACACTTCTAACTATGTGAGTGCAGAGAAGTAACTACTTAGGATGCTGTAAGCCACAGTAGTTGTAGATTTTCATTAAAAACTGTGAAAGTTACAGAGTAATTTGACCATGAAGTGTTCTGAACATTATTCCAAGGTATATAATTTATTATGCTCTGACTTGCTTTGAAAGCATGAAATGCTTTGAAATTGCCTAGCTTTTTAGGTACATGTTCTATAAATAGACATGTTCTTTAGAGAAGAAATGTACATCTATAAAATTTTCTGTTAATAGAATTTCAGATATAATTGAAAGGAATTCAAAGATTAAAAAAAATATTTTTAATGAGGGTAGAATGCTAAGAAGTGTGCTAATATGATCAATTATTTTCCTCATTAAAGATAAAATTTCTCATTATATCTTAATTCATATAGAATTAATTTAAAATAATTATACTTCACTTAATTTTATAGTTACAATGGAGAATGGGATCTAGCTCAAAAAGCATTGGATGATATTATATACAGAGCCCAGCTAGAGTTATATCCAGAGCCATTGCTGGTAGGTGCCTCACTTACTTATGTAAATTTCATAATTTAAAATTTCTAAGCTTAAAACTATAAATTAAGAAGCTATTTGTAGTGCATTAATACATTAGTAATACTCAATGATTCATGCTCCTGTTGTAATTGAAAACTTTTATACTTGAAAAAGGGATATATAATTTGAAATTTTCGTTAAGCTAACTTCTTGGCCTGATAGTTCTTTTCATATATGTAAGAATGTTCTCATTAACATGCTAGAGCTGCATTTATTAATTAGCATTAGGAAATATACTTTAATATTTTGGAATTTTAAATTTCATCACATATATTTTTAACTGTGAATTTTGTTCTTACTCCTTAGAGGATTTATATATCATGATATATCTTGGAGGAGTTATTCTTTTTAAAAACCTATTAAAATTTAGCATCTTGTTTTATCTGAGTATAATAATACATCTATTCAATGACAGTCTTAAACTATATTTTTCCTTCTTAGGTTGCCAATGCAATACAAGCTTCGTTGCCTCACGGTGCCATGAGATCTAGTAAGGAGGGTACAAGGTGTATTCAAGTTGAGATCACACCAACTTCCTCTAGAATATCAAGAAATGCAGTAACCAGCATGTCAATAAGAGGTCACAGGTGGAAAAGACACGGTAAGAAATAAAACACTCTTCAGATTAGAGAATTGTTAGGGCTGTCCCCTTCTTCTCTGTACTTAAGGTGCTGTAACTTATAAATTTAGTAAATAATATTATAGTGGCATGGAATAAAGAGCTATTGACCTTTAACTTTTCATTTACTATCCATGAATGGTAGTCAATAAGAAAATAGAGCCCCTTATGTTACATGTATGGATGAAAATTTATTTAAATGTTGAATTGGCTATAAATTTTATTTCAATACAATAGGATGGTAGGAAATACATGTTTCAGTTATTAATACATTTTGGGTTTCTATTCACAACTGCTTGCAAATATTCCTTAATGTTCTTGATTTTTGAACTCTTTAGCAGGTATACTTCTATACTGGAATAGAACAATTATATAGGAAGTTAAACATTTTCTTCTGAAAGTCTTAGTAAAGAATCCTATGGTATTGATCCAACTATAGATATTTCTATATTCTGGAAGTTAATTTTCTTGCAAGATTATTTGTTTTAGTATTCGTTCTTGACTGCTTCATTTTATTCTTTAAAAATTCTACTGGAAGTTAATTTTATTTACCATGACCTTCTCAGTGTTTTCCATCACTCTACTTTCTCTCATACCTTATTTTTTATTTGATTTCTTGTTCTTTTTATAACCCTCCTCCTACCTAGAAGTTAACCACAGAATAGGAAACAAAAAGCTGCTTCTTTGCCCCAAGCAAGCATATGTATTGATGTAAAACAAAGTCCACTCTCTGTTTTCTTCTTCCTACAAACTGCAATGAAAATGGTAGCTCCTTTAATATATTTGATAGTTCCAGTTGTCTCTATGATATCTATAAAGAAAATGCAAAAGTGCCATGATTCACTGTGAAATAGAAAGTTGATAGCAGTTGCCATTGTTCCTACTCAGGGAATCTAGAAGGCTGTATGTCCACACATAAAAAAAAGGTGATGGAATTCTCCAACTTAACCAATGATCATTTTCAATCTTTTCTTTTTTAAAAGTAGTGTGATAAATTCCTGAAAGTCCTTTAGGAAGGCACAAAAAAGTGGAAATATGTTTGCCATTATCAAGGCAAATTCTGCTATTGTTTAAAATATAGGGTCTAAACATACATCAATTTCTTCACTGAAATATATGCTACAGTTTGACTAGATTACAAATAGAAAGTCATTTAATTAGATATCACCATGTTACCCTAGAGGTCATTTTTTTGTTTGGGCACTAATAGGTGAAAAAATACGGGGAAGGCAATGGCACCCCACCCCTGTACTTTTGCCTGGAAAATCCCATGGATGGAGGAGCCTGGTAGGCTCCAGTCCATGAGCGACTTCACTTTCACTTTTCACTTTCATGCATTGGAGAAGGAAATGGCAACCCACTCCAGTGTTCTTGCCTGGAGAATCCCAGGGACAGGGGAGCCTGGTGAGCTTCCGTCTATGGGGTCGCACAGAGTCGGACACGACTGAAGCGACTTAGCAGCAGCAGCAGCAGGTGAAAATAGGCACAGAGGCGATGAACCCAGATCATATGGATCCATTGTGGCCATAATTGCTCAAAAACTACCACTACAGGAAATACAAGGATGAATTTTAATTCCTTTTCCACTGTTGCTTCTTTCTATTTAGGTGGACATATTGGGAACTAGTGGGGGGAATGTCTTGTAGTTAAAAATGTGAAATATTGAAGTTTTAATGCTTAATTGTATTTGTATATATGTAAATGTGAAAGAGAAGATTTGCATATGTGTCCATAAATGCATTTAATGAAATAAGATGTATACTTAGCAATAAAATAGAAACCATTTTTTCAGAAATATTGTATAGCAGTAAATTACCAAAACAAGAAAAGACTACTTGAATATATTGTATGCACTAGATTCTTACCTATCTTCCAGATTTTATTTTGGCTACCACTTGAAGGGTTGGCACAGTGTCTTAAGGCTCCAGCCTCATAGGCTCCACCCTTTCTCACTACATTTATTCAACCTTCACAACTCTAGCACTTGGGCAACTCCTATTTATGATAACAAAAAAGTCAAGGATGAGGATTTAGAAGAGAATGCACTATGAAAAGCAAGTCAGATGCATGTAGCAGAAACAGAATATAGCTTAGTCTTGTTGACCATTCATCTTCAGTGTGAATTTTCTTTATCCAGTGGACTCTAAAATATTCCTAGGCCAAGGTCCTTGTTTATCTCCATAGGTAGATTACATTCTCCCTTTTTAGAGCAATCTTGGCTTTCCTTCCTAGAGCAGTATTTTTCATTGTTTTGCTGAATTGAAAGCTTTTGTGTTTTCCATCACCATGGTCCTGATTCCTATCTGAACACCTTATCATTGTTCTGGCTCTAGCTGACACTGGCTTCTTGTGGGGAAGATAGGTATCTTTACTATAGTTCTTAAATATGTAGATAATTCTCAATTTGTAAATGGATTTTTAAATTAAATGTGTTTATATAGATTATGTTTATTATATTCACATATGAGTTATATATAAATTATAATGAATTTAATTTTTACAGAAACAATGTTAAAGGGCTTGTGGATTCCAGGGTGACCCACAAAAGACTTTCTGTCTCATAATGGTTCTAAAGCATAGCACTGTAGAATGTAAGGTTAGTTTATGACTATGTGAAAACACATTCAGAGTTTGTTTGCTAGAATGCTAAATGTGTTTTGTGTTCCACCTATATCTGTATCATTCCCTTCCAAGACCAACCCTCCCAGAAGGAAAGATTTCTTCTCAGACCCTGAACTGTATCACATGGTAGGAACATGGAATATGCAACTTTAACTCAGTGATAGTGAGGGCTGGGGTAGGAGAAGGGACATGAAACATGAATGTTAAGGAATATTTTTTTTTCTCCTTGGTTCTTCCTTTGTTATTGCCAGTGCTGAGAAAGAAGAAAGCAATTGTTCTTTTTCTTTTTTCTTTTCTTGGATCTCTTCCCTTTTTTCTTCTTATTTTAAAAATGAGATATAATTGACATGTAACATAGTTTCAGGTGTACAGACAGGCATCAATATATGAATACATTGTGAACTGATCAGTAAAGTAAATCTAGTTAATATGCATTTCCACACATAATTACCTTTTGCCCCCTCATAATGAGAACTTGTAGGATCTACTCTCTAAGCAACTTTTAAAATACACCATACAGTATTATTATTAACAAATAATCACCACGCTGTACATTACATCTCATGACTTATGTTTTTATAACTTGAAGTTTGTATCTGTTGATCATTTTCACCCATTTCACACTACCATTTCCCACCTCTGTTCTCTGTATCTAGTTCAGAGTTTTTGTTTGTTTTTTATATTTCACATATTAGGAAGCTCACATGGTATTTGTCTTTATCTCTCTGACTTATTTCTTAGCATAATTCCCTTAAGGTCTATCCATATTGTTGCAAATGACAGGAGTTCCTTCTTTTTTATGAATAAATAACCTATCACATTTTCATTATTTATTCATTTGTTGATGGATGTTTAGGTTGCTTCCATATTTATGTCTTTCTTTATTGCCTCTCTTCTTTTTTCTCCATTTTCCATACTAGCTGGGGAGAAAAGGGGCAGGAGTAAATAAGGTTACTGAAGTGGTCAGTCAGAATTTTCTTTTTTTTTTTTTTTTTTTTTTTTTTTTTTTACATCTCCCTATTTCATTAAAAAATATAGGTAATTAAGCCATATAAACATATTTATTTGTTTGCATAGCTGAGTCACCAAAAATTGCCCATGCAAACAAATACATTAAATTGGAGCACTTAATCACATATTTTCTTTTTCTTATTTGTAATAACAAATAACAAGTATCTTTACAGCTAAAACCAATTCATATTTTAGTATGACATTAATTTTGAACATTTTTAATCATTTGCATTCAAAAATTTTTTTCTGAACTCTTTTTGAATGTATTTCAGTATTCTCTGAAGCTTCCCAAAGTTAAGAATTTATCTATAATTTATATATTAATGGAAAGCATTCTTTTGGAAAACAAAAAATTGCTTTAGCTTTAGCATTTCCACACATTTCAGAAAATATATCTCTTGCCATGACCTTATTATTGTTAAATAACAACCCAAATTTCTACAGTTATATTTTGGCAATTTCAATTTTTAAAGTATTATTATTATTAATAGATTTTATTTTTTCAAGAGCAGTTTTAGGTTCACAACAAAATTGAGTGGAAAGTATAGGTTCCTGTATACCCTCTGACCACTCCCCTTTATCAACATTCTTTATCCTCCTGACAATCAACACTCCAAGCAAGAGAGATGTTGCAAGGCCCTGTCATTCTAATTTTGATGAGAGTGATTAAAGAGAATGATTTTTAAAGAAAAGTTAGTTTCTGCTGACGTATTATTTTGAATAGACATGTTTGACCATTGGCATCTTTGCCTGATTTTCCCCACTTTTCATTTAGTTTCTTTGATATTGTACTGATAAGGCATAACTCAATGCTGTGTTTTCAGACTTTTGAAATACTGTGTATAAATTTTTGAGAAAGTTTTAATGAATTTGTAATTCCATGTCAATACATATGTTTGGAAACTAAAATTATAATGTAGAATTTCTGCTTTTGACGTTCAAGGGTCACAGTTTCATAATTAATAGCTTTATTTATATATATATTATCCATTCTTTCAAACATACTGTGTTTTACTTAGTGTGTAATTTTTAAACCTATATTTTCAAGCCACTTACAGATTGAGGGCTATTTAGAAGTCATAATTTTAAAGTAAAATGCAATTAGAGAATAATAATAATAGAAAAAAGATTTTTAAAAGCATTAAGTAAGGTAAGAGAAGAATGTGAGTAGATTATGACCATAACAAGAATCAAATGAAAATTCCAGTAATAAAGGTAAAACTGTGAAATAATTAATTTTTTAAATTAATAATAAAAATGCAATTTTATTTTCTTAAATATTTATTACTTTTAAAAAACAGAGCTAAAAGAAAAGCTGAAGGTATTTCTTTATAATAATAATGCTTCTTGTCTATAGTTATTCTTAAATATTGCTTCTGAAGCTGTTTTCATTGTCTACCATTTCAGCTATGAGTCCTATTTCTTAAATCCCTGAATAATTCTCTACAATTTATACTTATTTCTTTGTACTTTTCCATTCCTTCTCCTCTTCCAGAGCAAATTTAATTTCTTTTTTTTTATCTGTTTCCCCACCACCACCATTATGACTCACTCTTCCATTTTTTAAAATTATCTATACTTGGAACAATGCAATCAACTTTCCTCCTTTCTTTTATTTTTTATTTATTTTTTTTTTATTTTTTTTTGATCAAGAATCTCTTTTATTGATTATCAGAAACATTACAAACATCTAGTATGAACAAATTGTAACATGATAGTGTTTAGTTTGAACAATTAATACATTTCAGATATAATATTATACATATTTCAATGCTATTCTCCCCAATCATCTCACCCTCTCCCGGTCCCAGAGTCCAAAAGTCTGGTCTATACATCAGTGTCTCTTTTGTTGTCTCGTAAGTAGGGTTATTTTTTACCATCTTTCTAAATTCCATATATATGCGTTAGTATACTGTATTTGTGTTTTTGTTTCTGGCTTACTTCACTCTGTATAATAGGCTCCAGTTCCATCCACCTCCTTAGAACTGATTCAAATGTATTCTTTTTAATGGCTGAGTAATACTCCATTGTGTATATGTACCACAGCTTGCTTATCCATTCATCTGTGGATGGACATCTAGGTTGCTTCCACGTTCTGGCTATTGCAAACAGTGCTGCTATGAACATTGGGGTACAGGTGTCTCTTTCAATTCTGGTTTTCTCAGTGTATATGCCCAGCAGTGGGATTGCTGGATCATAAGGCAGTTCTATTCGCAGTTTTTTGAGGAATCTCCATACTGTTCTCCATAGTGGCTGTACTAGTTTGCATTCCCACCAACAGTGCAAGAGGGTTCCCTTCTCTCTGCACCCTCTCCAGCATTTATTGCTTGTAGACTTTTGGATAGCAGCCATTCTGATTGGCGTGAAATGGTATCTCATAGTGGTTTTGATTTGCATTTCTCTGATAATGAGTGATGTTGAGCATCTTTTCATGTGTTTGTTAGCCATCTGTATGTCTTCTTTGGAGAAATGTCTATTGAGTTCTTTGGCCCATTTTTTGATTGGGTCATTTATTTTTCTGGAATTGAGCTGTAGAAGTTGCTTGTATATTTTTGAGATTAGTTGTTTGTCAGTTGCTTCATTTGCTATTATTTTCTCCCATTCTGAAGGCTGTCTTTTCACCTTGCTTATAGTTTCCTTTGTTGTGCAGAAGCTTTTTAAGTTTGATTAGGTCCCATTTGTTCATTTTTGATTTTATTTCCAATATTCTGGGAGGTGGGTCATAGAGGATCCTGCTGTGATGTAAGTCAGAGAGTGTTTTGCCTATGTTTTCCTCTAGGAGTTTTATGGTTTCTGGTCTTACATTTAGCTCTTTAATCCATTTTGAGTTTATTTTTGTGTATGGTGTTAGAAAGTGTTCTAGTTTCATTCTTTTACAAGTGTTTGACCAGTTTTCCCAGCACCACTTGTTAAAGAGATTGTCTTTAATCCATTGTATATTCTTGCCTCCTTTGTCAAAGATAAGGTGACCATATGTGCGTGGATTTATCTCTGGGCTTTCTATTTTGTTCCATTGATCTATATTTCTGTCCTTGTGCCAGTACCATACTGTCTTGATGACTGTGGCTTTGTAGTAGAGCCTGAAGTCAGGCAGGTTAATTCCTCCAGTTCCGTTCTTCTTTCTCAAGATAGCTTTGGCTATTCGAGGTTTTTTGTATTTCCATACAAATTGAGAAATTATTTGTTCTAGCTCTGTGAAGAATACCGTTGGTAGCTTGATGGGGATTGCATTGAATCTATAAATTGCTTTGGGTAGTATATTCATTTTCACTATATTGATTCTACCAATCCATGAACATGGTATATTTCTCCATCTATTAGTGTCCTCTTTGATTTCTTTCACCAGTGTTTTATAGTTTTCTATATATAGGTCTTTAGATTCTTTAGGAAGATATATTCCTAAGTATTTTATTGTTTTCATTGCAATGGTGAATGGAATTGTTTCCTTAATTTCTCTTTCTATTTTCTCGTTATTAGTGTACAGGAATGCAAGGGATTTCTGTGTGTTAATTTTATATCCTGCAACTTTACCATATTCATTGATCAGTTCTAGTAATTTTCTGGTGGAATCTTTAGGGTTTTCTACGTAGAGGATCATGTCATCTGCAAATAGTGAGAGTTTTACTTCTTCTTTTCCAATTTGGATTCCTTTTATTTCTTTTTCTGCTCTGATTGCTGTGGCCAAAACTTCCAAAACTATGTTGAATAGTAATGGTGAAAGTGGGCATCCTTGTCTTGTTCCTGACTTTAGAGGAAATGCTTTCAATTTTTCACCATTGAGGATAATGTTTGCTGTGGGCTTGTCATATATAGCTTTTATTATGTTGAGGTATGTTCCTTCTATTCCTGCTTTCTGGAGAGTTTTTATCATAAATGGATGTTGAACTTTGTCAAAGGCTTTCTCTGCATCTATTGAGATAATCATATGGTTTTTATTCTTCAGTTTGTTAATGTGGTGTATTACATTGATTGATTTGCGGATATTGAAGAATCCTTGCATTCCTGGGATAAAGCCCACTTGGTCATGATGTATGATCTTTTTAATGTGTTGTTGGATTCTGATTGCTAGAATTTTGTTAAGGATTTTTGCATCTATGTTCATCAGTGATATTGGCCTGTAGTTTTCTTTTTTTGTGGGATCTTTGTCAGGTTTTGGTATTAGGGTGATGGTGGCCTCATAGAATGAGTTTGGAAGTTTGCCTTCTTCTGCAATTTTCTGGAACAGTTTGAGTAGGATAGGTGTTAGCTCTTCTCTAAATTTTTGGTAGAATTCAGCTGTGAAGCCGTCTGGACCTGGGCTTTTGTTTGCTGGAAGATTTCTGATTACAGTTTCAATTTCCGTGCTTGTGATGGGTCTGTTAAGATTTTCTATTTCTTCCTGATCCAGTTTTGGGAAGTTGTACTTTTCTAAGAATTTGTCCATTTCTTCCACATTGTCCATTTTATTGCCATATAATTGCTGATAGTAGTCTCTTATGATCCTTTGTATTTCTGTGCTGTCTGTTGTGATCTCTCCATTTTCATTTCTAATTTTATTGATTTGATTTTTCTCCCTTTGTTTCTTGATGAGTCTGGCTAGTGGTTTGTCAATTTTATTTACCCTTTCAAAGAACCAGCTTTTGGCTTTGTTGATTTTTGCTATGGTTTCTTTTGTTTCTTTTGCATTTATTTCTGCCCTAATTTTTAGGATTTCTTTCCTTCTACTAACCTTGGGGTGCTTCATTTCTTCCTTTTCTAGTTGCTTTAGGTGTAGAGTTAGGTTATTCATTTGGCTTTTTTCTTGTTTCTTGAGGTATGCCTGTATTGCTATGAACTTTCCCCTTAGGACTGCTTTTACAGTGTCCCACAGGTTTTGGGTTGTAGTGTTTTCATTTTCATTCGTTTCTATGCAGAATTTGATTTCTTTTTTGATTTCTTCTGTGATTTGTTGGTTATTCAGGAGTGTGTTGTTCAGCCTCCATATGTTGGTCTTTTTAATAGATTTTCTCCTGTCCTCCTTTCTTTTAAAATGGTATTGAAATACCCATTCCATAGAAGTCCCCTAACTAAGTTATAGTTGCAGATAATGAGTGCTTATAATTTTTGCCAGCTTGTTATCTGCTAAAGTCTTATCCAGTGAAATCCTAATTTTTTATTACTTCCTACCATTTTCCACTAGTACATTTGTGATATAAATGAGACAAGTCAGTGAAAAGCATTTTGGTATGTTTTAAAACACTACATAAAGCCTGATTGTTTATTAATTAAAAACTATTTGCTTTATTTTATTAACTGCACAATAGTATTCTTGATAAGCTTTTATTAGCAAGCTTGCTATTCAAATGATCCTGTGATTGATTAACTCTTTCATTGACTTTCCTCAAATTGAGACAAACATGTTGAGTTTGAGTATATCAGACAAAAAATATGTGATACATATATGATACAATATGTGATACATATCTGATATAATAGTAACAATCAGTTAAATGATATTTTTAAAATTTCTATAACCCTGAAGTTTAGTACTCTAACTCATATTATCTGATATTTAAATCACCATTAAAGAAATATATCACCATTACAGTAAGGATTTTTTAGAATGTTGTTTTAATACCTGCTGTCTGCATTCCAAATTCACATGTAAATAGAATATATTGAACTTATATTCTCATTTATGTATGATTACAGCTGTTTGCAACAAGTAAGTATAACAGTAAAAGTGATATTTATAGTCTAGACTCTTTCAGTTTTGCCCTACTTTTGGTCCTGGCACATGTTAAGTGATTTATTTTTATAGTATTGAATTTCATTATTTTGACTTAGGAGATCCAAGAGTGCAAAGCTTTAGATAGTAAAAAAGAATTGAGGGACTTCCCTGGTGGTCCAGTAGGTAAGACTTCACCTTCCAATGCAGGGGGTGCAGGTTCAAGCCCTGTTCAGGGAGCTAAGATCGCAAATGCCTTGTGGCCAAAAGAAATCCTTCAAAACATAAAACAGAAGCAATATTGAAACAAATTCAATAAAGACTTTAAAAATGGTCCACATCAAAAAAACCTGAAAGAACTATATCTATTTTTAAGGCTGCAGTCCATGGGGTCGCTAAGAGTCGGACACGACTGAGTGACTTCACTTTCACTTTTCACTTTCATGCATTGGAGAAGGAAAAGGCAACCCACTCCAGTATTCTTGCCTGGAGAATCCCAGGGACGGGGGAGCCTGGTGGGCTGCCGTCTATGGGGTCGCACAGAGTCAGACACGACTGAAGCGACTTAGCAGCAGCAGCAGCAGCAGCAGGGATATCAAATCAGTACCCTGAGAATTTTAGAGTGTTTAGTTAATTATATGGAATGTTTATTATATGGCTTCCCTGGTGGCTCAGAGGATAAATCATCTGCCTGCAACGAGGGAGACCTGGGTTCGATCTCTGGGTTGGGAAGATCCCCTGGAGAAGGAAATGGCAACCCACTCCAGTATTCTTGCCTGGAGAATCCCATGGACAGAGGAGTCTGGTGGGCTACAGTCCACGGGGTCGCAAAGAGTCAGACACGACTGAGTGACTTCACACACACACATGGAATGTTTATGTGAAAAATGAAGCACAATACAGTTCATATAGATTGGATCTAAAGAAAGTGAAGTTTCATGTTGTTACAGCTGCTTTATTGCATTTCCAGCATAAAGTTTCTATTTAAAGGATATTAAGGTATTTAAATGAGTTTAAATTATTTTGCCAGAATTCAAAGATAAACTATGATTATGTTTTTTTAAATGACCCAAAAAATGTGATTCATTTCAATTTGCTCAGCAGTTTAGTACTAACTTATTAGGTGAGAAAAGAAATGGAATAATAGAAAAGATGCAGTTCATGTTGGAAAATAGTTTATTTAAAACAAATTATTTTTAAAACCTGGCTATTGATTTTTTAAATGTTAATAAATTTCTATTATATATTAATAAAAATAGGGTAATAATAACTTTCTAATGAACAACTCTGAATAATTATAAAAGGTATCAGATCAGATCAGATCAGTCACTCAGTCGTGTCTGACTCTTTGCGACCCCATGAATTGCAGCACGCCAGGCCTCCCTGTCCATCACCAACTCCCAGAGGTCACTCAGACTCACATCCATCGAGTCAGTGATGCCATCCAGCCATCTCATCCTCTGTCATCCCCTTCTTCTCTTGCCCCCAATCCCTCTCAGCATCAGAGTCTTTTCCAGTGAGTCAACTCTTTGCATGAGGTGGCCAAAGTACTGGAGTTTCAGCTTTAGCATCATTCCTTCCAAAGAAATCCCAGGGCTGATCTCCTTTAGAATGGACTGGTTGCATCTCCTTGCTGTCCAAGGGACTCTCAAGAGTCTTCTCCAACATCATAGTTCAAAAGCATCAATTCTTCGGTGCTCAGCCTTCTTCACAGTCCAACTCTCACATCCATACATGACCACAGGAAAGACCATAGCCTTGACTAGGTGAACCTTTGTTGGCAAAGTGATGTCTCTACTTTTGAATATGCTGTCTAGGTTTGTCATAACTTTCCTTCCAAGGAGTAAGTGTCTTTTAATTTCATGGCTGCAGTCACCATCTGCAGTGATTTTGGAACCCAGAAAAATGAAGTCTGACACTATTTCCACCGTTTCCCCATCTATTTCCCATGAAGTGGTGGGACCAGATGCCATGATCTTCGTTTTCTGAATGTTGAGCTTTAAACCAACATTTTCACTCTCCTCTTTCACTTTCCTCAAGAGGCTTTTTAGTTCCTACTTTAGTTAAATATCTTTAAAAATTATTTAAAACATTTAAGCTGGTCTTTTTAGATAGTGCGGAAAGTAAATGCCATAAATCTTGGAATGAAACATTTATTTTGTGAGTCAGATTTTATGATTTTATGTGTAAGTCATTTGGGGAAAAACAAAGTTGCTGATAATTATAAAAGCACTTTGAAAAATGCAGAAATGGTAATTTTAAATTCAAAAGTAGCAAACTAATGTATTGGCTATTGGAATTCTGCATTTGCATTTAGATATTTATAATACTTATGTTTTTATTTTAAAAGTTGTTTATACTTATTAAAGAAATTTAGAAAAGAAATCATTTTGAGAAACTCCATTATTTTTAGATTCTAAAATGCTATTTGAGGAACAAACTTTGCTTTCCTGATATAGATGATAAAACATTTGGACCAAAAATAAGCATTTCCTTCTGACGAGACTTAGCATTGCATGAATTTTAACTGACATTTTTGATATTGACCTTTTATTCATGGAAGACAAAATAACATATTAGGGAATATTAGGTGATACAAGGAGAAAGGACATATTAACCAGAGAACTGAAATACAATTGACATATGTGAAATTAGACTTAAAGACACAGATAGTAGTCTTAGAATCCTGGCCAACTTTAGATGAAAACAAAAAAAATCTTAATTTATTTCTAGATAAAATAAAGTAAAATAATTTTCTTTACAGAGAAGCAGGGTATTTAAAATTATTGGTCTTATGAGACAGAAATGGTTGTTTGTAAATGATTATGTTCTACATTTTTTACTAAGGAGGCTTTATATAATTCTTGTTGTAGTTAAGGAATTCATTTTTTATTTTGTTATTTATTATTGAGCTCTGCCTCTTCCCCTCACCTTTTAAGTAGCATTTGGTTCACACTCCAGTACTCTTGCCTGGAAAATCCCATGGACAGAGGAGCCTGGTAGGCTGCAGTCCATGAGGTCGCCAAGAGTCGGACATGACTGAGCGACTTTACTTTGACTTTTCACTTTCATGCATTGGAGAAGGAAATGGCAACCCACTCCAGTATTCTTGCCTGGAGAATTCCAGGGATGGGGGAGCCTGGTGGGCTGCCGTCTATGGGGTTGCACAGAGTCGGACACGACTGAAGTGACTTAGCAGCAGCAGCAGCAGCAGTACATGGAGAAAGAAAGAAGATTTTATAGGTAGTTTCGTAGTAGATATTCCTTATCTGTTTTTGGCCTGTCTGGTTATGAGAAACTTTAATCATGAAGGATTCACCTGATCCAGCAGCAGTATTGCATTTGTCACAGAGATTTTTTTTTTAATACTTGAGACTTAATAAAGATGACAGAAAAAGTTATTGAGAGTGATTGAATCCACCTTGATAAGGAGAATTATAAAAACAAGTTAAAGACTTGACTGTTCTTTACTTAAGAAATTGGGTAATATTTCCTAACCAATGTGTCCATAAATAAATTGTTGTGGTCCAGACTGTGTTTTTCTGTGTAACCCAGGCTGCTGTCTTCTTATCTGGAAATTCTTCTGGCTTCAGGACTAAGATTACTAAATCTCAGTCTTCATTCATGTCCGTGCTCAGAGTGCAGCACCTTCTTAACTGCCAGCACCTTATTCTGTGGTTCTATGTCAGTGCTCTCCTTTCCTCTAATCTGCCTTGTAAATCTGTGGATTTTTACATTGCTGTTTTTTCTAAACCAGGACACACTTTGTGCTCAATATTTTGTGTAAAATGTGACTTCTTTGATAAAGAATGCTAATAGAGTACCCAAGTAATTTATCTCTATACTTGTCAATGGCTATCTATTGCAGTCAGAACAAAGTCTAAACTCTAACATTATGGCATAGGTGGCCCTAGTGACGCCTTACCTACCACTGTGACCTCACCTGAAGACCACTCTCACCTTTCCTTCTAACCTTTCAACCCACTAAGACATTTCTACCTTGGGGGCTTTGTAGTAGCAATTGGGGACATTTGAGCTGAGCTTTGATGATTTTCAAAAGAGTCAGCTTAAACTGTCTTCCTCCAGACTGTTGTGTGCCTGCTAAGTCTCTTCAGTTGTGTCTGACTCTTTGCCATCTTATGGACTATAGCCCGCCAGGCTCCTCTGTCCATGGGATTCTCCAGGCAAATTGAATACTGGAGTGTGTTGCCATGCCCTCCTTCAGGGGGTCTTCCTGATCCAGGGATTGAACCTGCATCTATTAGGTCTCCTGTGTTGGGAGACAGGTTTTTTATTGTCAGCACCAAGGTTACTGTGTAGTCAGTGCTTTTTCATCATTCATATCTCAGCTCAAACATCCCTTCCTCAAAAAGGTCTTCCCAGACTATCCATCTAAAGTAGACTTTCTTCTTTACTACCCTGCTTACTCTTTTCCATTATTCATGTCTTCATTGTATTTTCCACTATCTAAAATTCTCTTGTTTGCTTAATTCCCATTTGTGAGGGCAGTGTCTTTGTCTGGTTGGCCATTGTATCCCCAGAGTCTAAAACAGTGTCTGGTACATAATAGGGGCTCAGTAAATAGTTGAATGCATGAATGAGTGAATAAATGATAAATTTATACTGTGGACTGAGCAATTTCTTTTTTTCCTTATTTTATTGAAAAACTGCAATAACATGATAGTAAACTGGGTAGAGCAATATTCATTTATAGTCCTGGTACTTAAAAAATTGACATTTTACAGATTTTTTCCATATGTATATATATTTTTCATAGTTATACTCTTTAAATTATTTTTTATATTTTGCTTTTTTCAGTTAGGCTTGTCCAATATTTTCCCAAGTTCTCCTAGTGAGTCCTGTTATTTAAATGGCTACATAATATTACATTGAGCTGATACTCCATCATTTACTTAACCATTTCCTTAATATGCTAAATAATTTGTTTCTAACTTGTTACTATTATAGATAACACTGCAATGAATAGCTTAATGAATATAGAAAACATTTTAAATAGAATACATTTTAAACTTTAAACTGATAGGATAGTATGAAATTGTTCAGGTATTTTATGACTTTTAAAATATATCTTATAAAAGAATGTGTATAACTTTCTTCTGGGGTCTACTCTAAAATACTTGTCTTTATTGATGTCAATAATTGTATGATACAGATATTTGAGGTACAGATTTTGATTGATTTTGCAAATAAATTTGCAAGTGCCTTAGGGCATAACCAGATTCTCTTTTTTTTTTTCCAGATTCCTTTAGACTTGTGAATCAGTCTGGGTATAGATTTGTGTAAATTCTGTGAATAATAAATTGTTCATTTATTTAAATTATCACTTTCAGTAAAAAGGGGAACTATGAAAAAATAAAAGCTAAAGCTCGAATGAAGAGTTTCATGAACAACATAATGGAATAGATATTTGAGATTCTAAAACTGTATATGAGAGAAATCACAACTTTTCATAATCAGCTTTAATGATATTTGCAATTTTTTTTTACCTTTTTTCCCCTCTCAAAGTCAGAAGACATTTTGTAGGGAGAAATGACGCCCTTAACTCTCCTCATTTCTGTATATGGAGAGAAGGTGACCTATTTATAGAGGTTATACAAATAAAATATTCTCTGAGAAGTTTTTCTTTGGATGTTTTTTTGAACTTTTCGAATTATTTGAAGTCAAATGTAAGTATTGTTTTTTATAGGTATAGAACAGTCATGACACATTTTGCATAAAATTTTAAGTTCTGGGCTTTTCAGATAAGATCATATCAGTTGCTCAGTCGTGTCCGACTCTTTGCGACCCCATGAACTGCAGCTCGCCAGGCCTCCCTGTCCATCACCAACTCCCAGAGGTCACTCAGACTCGCATCCATCGAGTCAGTGATGCCATCCAGCCATCTCATCCTCTGTCCTCCCCTTCTCCTCCTGCCCCCAATCCCTCCCAGCATCAGAGTCTTCTCCAATGAGTCAACTCTTCACATGAGGTGGCCAAAATACTGGAGTTTCAGCTTTAGCATCATTCCTTCCAAAGAAATCCCAGGGCTGATCTCCTTCAGAATGGACCGGTTGGATCTCCTTGCAGTCCAAGGGACTCTCAAGAGTCTTCTCCAACACCACAGTTCAAAAGCATCAATTCTTCGGCGCTCAGCCTTCTTCACAGTCCAGCTCTCACATCCATACATGACCACAGCAAAGACCATAGCCTTGACTAGGCGACCTTTGTTGGCAAAGTAATGTCTCTGTTTTTGAATATGCTATCTAGGTTGGTCATAACTTTCCTTCCAAGGAGTAAGCGTCTTTTAATTTCATGGCTGCAGTCACCATCTGTAGTGATTTTGGAGCCCAGAAAAATAAAGTCTGACACTGTTTCCACTGTTTCTCCATCTATTTCTGGGCTTTTAAGCAGATTCTATTTTCTTTTGCATTTGTATTCCCTTAAAACATCTTCTTTATAGTCTTTTTCAAAAAAGAATAATTCTTAACTATCTATGTTATCCTCTGGATAGACTTAAAACTATAGACTTAAAAATAGCTCTTTCTGATGTGAACAATCATTTTACTAAACCTACCTTTAGAGGCAGATACAACACTTTTCTAAAACAAAGAGCCTGTGTTTTTCTTTGCTATCTAAAAATTCTTTTAAGCTATATGTTATTTTTTTGTTTTATCAAGTCAAGTAACACATTCTCACCTTTCTCATGTCTTTTCTGTGTTCTTTCAACTTTATTTAGGGCTTCCCTAGTGACTCAGCAGTAAAGAATCTGCCTGCAGTGCAGGAGATGTGGATGTGGATTTATTCCCTGGGTTAGGAAAATCCACTGGAGAAGGAAATGACAACCCACTCCAGTTGGTTTGCTTGGCAATCCCATGGACAGAGCAGCTTGGCGGGCTACAGTCCATGAGGTCGCAAGAGTCAGACATGACTTAGTGACTACACCACCACCATCACACCTTGATTTATTGTAGTAATAATTTCATCTCATAACTGGAGACTCATTCAACTTATCAAACAAATTTTATTGGGCACTTACTTAATGCGAGGTACTTTCCTGGGAACGAGGCATATAGCAGTGACCAAACAAGAATTCCTGACGTCTTGGAGCTTCCATCTGGTAGACACAATAAATAAATAATTGTAGGTTAGAAAGTGATGACGTGCTAAGAAGAAAAAGAAACAAAGTAGGGAAGAGAGTGTATGAAACATGGGTAATATTGAAACTTGATGGGATGATCAGGGGAGATTTCATTGAGAAGGAAAGTTTTGAAAACAGACCTGAAGGAAATAAGAAGGTGAACTATGTAACTATGTGGGGAAGGGAATATGTTCCAGGCCTAGGGAATAACAAGACCAATAAGTAGTTGTGTGTAGGAGGAGTGGGTCACAGAATTGTATAGGGAAGAAGTTGGAGAAATAAGAGAAAGATCATGTAACAGATGTTTGTTTTTTTGTAATTATCTTTCTTTATCCTATAATTGTCCTGAGAAATATACTTCTTTTATTTCTAGGTTTTCTTTCTGTGAATTTACTTTAATAAACAGTTTAGAAATTTTGTGGTTTTTACCATTTTTGAGTGATAATATACATAAATTGGGGCTTCCCAGATGACACTAGTGGTAAAGAATCCACCAGCCAGTACAGGAGATGCAAGAGACATGGGTTTCAATCCCTGGGTCAGCGAGATCTCCTGGAGTGGGAAGTTTTCCAGTATTCCTGCCTGGAAAATTCCATGGACAGAGAAGCCTGGCAGGCTACAGTCCATGAGGCCACAGAGAGTCGGACATGACTGTGTGACTAAGCACACATAAATCTATTAAAGATTTTTGCCTGTGGAAGAACATATCTCATTTACCACTTGCCATTTAATTAGATGATTTTTAAAAATTAGTATTACTGTTTCTTAGGCTGCAGATCTTTACATTTCCCTAGTAAATGTGATTACTAACCCAACTGCCTCGTGCTATTTTATATAATATTCTTGTCATTTCTAGTTTTTCTTGCAAAATTCTAAATTTTCACCATTGCAGCAGCATTTTCACTGATATCTTTTAAAAAATAAAACCAATTTAAAACATAAATTAACCTTGAAGATTCTGACTTATTTAGGTTTTCTTAGAGATTTATTTGATCTTGCTCTATGTTCAAAGTAAATTGTTTGCTTTCTATGAAATGACCAGGAATCTAGGCAAATAAGATTTGTTTTTAATTAAAAAATGTTTGTCAGAGAATATTTAACTCAAATTGACATTAATGAATTGAAGAGTTAGTATTTATAGTATGTTAGAATGAACATTTGATGTCAACAAAAGATTCTACTGTTTAGGTCCTCCAAATAGTAGTTGTTGTAACTGTTTCTGATCTTCAGTTTCCTTGTCTGTAAATGGGAATCAAAATGCCTGCTTCCAGAGGCACACCAGCACATTGTTTTGAGAATATAATTGAATAATACATGTGAATGCTTTCAAGAAAACTATTAAGTGCCAATCAGTGTGGTAGCTTTGTTTTCTATTCTGTTAGGTCACTTATGGTTATCTTTTAAAGTTTTGTTAAATTTTAGTAATCATTGGCTTTGTTAAAATTTGGATAAGAAAGCAATTTATAATTATTTTGGACTAGTAAAATCTAACTGAGGTAAATGCCAGAGGCCACTGCGACTGAGAGTGAAATCAGCATGGCACTTGGTCACTTGGGTGACAACCAAGACTTGTCCATTTATGTTGTAGAAGCAGTTTCACAAAAAATCTATTAACAGATCATTGCTGCTGCTGCTGCTAAGTCAATTCATTCGTGTCCGACTCTGTGCGACCCCAGGGATTTTCCAGATCCCATGGATGGAGGAGCCTGGTAGGCTGCAGTTCACGGGGTCACTAAGAGTCGGACACGACTAAGTGACTTCACTTTCACGCATTGGAGGAGGAAATGGCATCCCACTCCAGTGTTCTTGCCTGGAGAATCCCAGGGACGGGGGAGCCTGGTGGGCTGCCGTCTATGGGGTCACAGAGTCGGACACGACTGAAGTGACTTAGCAGCAGCAGCAGCAATGATCTGTTAATAGAGCTTTTGTGAAACTGCTTCTACAATGTAAATGGACAAGTCTTGGTTGTCACCCAAGTGACCAAGTGCCATGCTGATTTTAATCTCAGTCGCAGTGGCCTCTGGCATTTACTTCAGTTAGATTTTACTTGCCCTCACTTGGAAGACAGCTTTTAGCAATGGGGAATGGGCTTATTTAGGAATTCTGTTAGGGAAGTTGCAGCAGCAGTGTGTTAAATATTAATACCTCACTGATATCCTTTGGCCAGTTGAGGAAAGGATTTCATTTAGGTTATATTCAGTCAAAAGTTTATGAAGCACTGCTGCTGCTACTAAGTCACTTCAGTCATGTCTGACTCTGTGTGACCCCAGAGATGGCAGCCGACCAGGCTCCCCCATCCCTGTGATTCTCCAGGCAAGAACACTGGAGTGGGTTGCCATTTCCTTCTCCAATGCGTGAAAGTGAAGTTGCTCAGCGACCCCATGGATGGCAGCCCACCAGGCTCCTCCATCCATGGGGTTTTCCAGGCACAAGAGTACTGGAGTGGGGTGCCATTGCCTTCTCCGTATGAAGCACTAGGTAATTGGAAAATTAATATGCCAACATATTGACCTACCAGCCCAGGGCAACATGAAACTTTGAAGACCCTTGGAGGTGCATATTGCTGCTTGGTAATGGAGTACTCAGGGCATCCATCTTTCAGAATTTGCCACACATTGGTCATGTGGGAAATGTATAAAATCCTAATGCCCAGGTCATAGCTCATACTGTTTAAATCAGAATGTTAAGGGTGAAAGCCAGGCATCAGTAGTTCTTCAAGATGCTCAGCAAAGTGGGGACCCATAGGAATATGTGGCTCAGCCTCCATTCTTCTACCTGTTATTGTTTCACATGCTGTAGCACCGTTCACAGAGCTTGATGTTCTATCATGAAACATATTTAAAAGTATTGGGTAACATCACTCACTCAGATTTGTGTTCTACATTTTTAAAGAGTGCATACTATTTTACATAGTCTTATGTTGTTTTGAACTTTAACTTTCATTACCGGTCCATGGTAGATATATTCATGTTATTTTTTTCCATCTGTTACAGATATTTCCTTGACAACTTTAAATGAACCATGGCTTTGTGATTTGAGACACAAAACAATGTCTACAAGTTTTAACTATTTAGGAGTTTCATTGTTTCAATTACAAATTACCATTTTCAGAATAATGGACCAGCAGCCACTTTGATTTTACAAATCCATTTTTATTTATTTCCAGTTTAGTAATGAATTGTTACAAGGTAGCCTAAATTTATGAAATTAGTATGTCTGAAGGAATAGACTGTTTAATTATGTCACACCTGCATTAATATTTACTAATATACAAGATGATTGGTGTGTGAAACAAAAACTATACCTATAGTACTAACCATGATATAAGTGAATAAGCATTTTTCCAACATCATGGTTTATTAAGGCAGACTTACTGTAATCTAATTAAAAATAATTATGCAAGAATTCCTAAATGGCTTGGTTCCTCATGTTGACAGGAAGGAACTACAGTTTTGGCTGTAAGTCCTTGAAAACTTGCATAAGGCTTGACATAAGTTCAAGTGGTCACAATATTATCTTAAAATAGTAAAAATTCTATTTTAAGTTATAAAAAAATTTCTGTTTCACAGTCCATGTCAAATGTGTGTGTGAAAAAATACAGAACATAATATGATGCTCTGAGTTTTTTCATTGTCATTTGAAATTAAAGAACATGACCCCATTTCTCCAGTACTGTCAGAGTATTGTAAATTATGGGAGTTCCATCAGGGCATATATTTGGCTTAATACTTAACATTCAGTCGTCCAATTTTTGTTTTGGATCGTTTGCTTTTCTTGCTTTGCATTTTTGTTTTGTTTTCAGCCATCATTTTGTCTTATCATCTTCAATTCTAGAGCAACCTGACAACAATAATGATACTACTGAATTGGGCATCCTTGTCATTCCTGAGATTAGTGTCACAAATGTGGCCGGAGAGAGAACCGGGAATGGGGAAAAAGGCAGAACACTAGGAGAGATTGATGCCCAGCATATACAGGGTGTACAGGAAACAGCCACAGATCCTAGAACTGAGAGCAAAGGCTTGCCAGAGATCAGGAGGCAAAAATCTGTAAGAAAAATGATGGAGGATGGAATAAACTCACCTGGCAGAGTGCAGTTTTAGCAGAGCACTTTATAGCTGCACTCCAAGGTATCTCATGGCAAAGGGTCACTGCTGCATGTTTTAGGCAACAGTTGCACAGCCACAAAAATCTTGCATGTCATCTAATCTAAATGCATGAATTATGTACTACAGTTTCTCAATGACGTAATGCTCTTTGGAATGGTCATATCTATACTGTCTCTGAGTAAATTGTTATGAAAATGAGGCAGAAAATGGCTTCCAGAATAATTTACTGCTTGTGTTTTGAGATCTAAAATTACTTTTTTATCCTTGTATTTTTGCCATCTTTGATATAGAAGATAATGTATAAAGAATTTTAACAAGTTTGTGGTTATATTTATGGTTTATATATTTTTCTTTTAGTAAGAAAATCTAGAATATGCAGTGCAACCTTAAAAAAAAGTCTTTAAACTATTTTAACAATATTTTTTTTAAGTGTCTTGGTATAATCTTTGACTTCACACTGCTTTGCTATTAGGGGAGAGTTTACCCCCTAGTTTTACTGTGTGGTATTTTTCTAATTGTCTCTGATCTTTGCATGAATAGTAAGAAAACTTTTCTAAAAACACAGTGGGGTGTGGCTTATGGCATGCTTTTTAATTTATTGTACTCTAAATTATTCTAATTTTAATGATAAACTGTTGACATTTTATAGAATGTTTTGATTTATCCTTTGATTTTGGTCAGTAGTCTGTTGCTTTACATATGCTAAAATTGTTCTAAAATTTATTTAAAGTATATTTGATTTGGTATTAATCATGAAAAAAAATAACTACTGAAAATGTTTAATATTAATTAATCCTTGTTATTTCTTTGTTTAGAAAATACAGAATTAACGGGTCAAGAAGAACTGATGGAGATATCCGAAGTTGACGAGGGATTTTATTCCAGGGCTGCCTCTAGTACCAGCCAATCGGGTTTATCAAACATTAGTCAAAATTGTAGTAACAAGACAAGTATAGGAAAGACCCAGAGACGGTCAGGAGGAAACAAAACTGGAGGAAAAGAGAAAGAAGCTACAGCGGAGTCTTGCAAAGATCACTTTGCTCGAAAACAAGCGCAGAGAGCCCAAAGTGAGAATCTTGAGCTGCTCTCCTTAAAGAGACTTACGCTGACAACCAGCCAATCTCTGCCTAAACCTTGCAGTCATGGTTTGGCTAAGACTGCCACCAGTGTTTTCAGTAAATCCTTTGAACAAGTCAGTGGTGTCTCAGTCCCACATAACCCATCATCTGCTGCCGGCTGTGGGGCTGGGACGGATGCCAATAGGTTTTCTGCTTGTAGTCTCCAAGAAGAAAAGCTGATATACACTTCTGAAAGGACTGAACTTCCAATGAAGCATCAAGCAGGTCAGCAGAGACCTCCTAGTATTAGCATTACTTTGTCCACAGATTAATTTGTAAGGGTTTCCTCATGTAAGCAGTGAATCTGGAAATACAACTTGGCTTCTTCACGCAAGTTCCCAGGGTCGTCTTTCATCCCTGCCCCTGTCGGGAGCCCTGATGTCTTAAATTCTGATGTCTTAAATTCTTGACTTTGTGAAGGGAATAATGTCTAGGTTGTAGTAAGTTGAAATATGGTTTTGCTGTTTCTTGGGTTGTATTTTTTTTCCCCTTGGCTTGAGTCTTTTTTTTTTAATCTTGTTTCTGTTGCCCTAAGATTGACATTGTGACAGTACATTTTGACAGGTTGTGTGATCAGATTGGTTACATCTCCTGTAAGGTTGTGAATCTCTTTCTTTAATAACTCCTATTTTGGTAGCTATATGTTTGGCCTTCAATGTAAAGGGAATCCATGTATGGAAACTGTTTTTTCAAGGATGAGGCTAGGTACAACTCCAAGAATTTTACAGCTGGCTGTTTAGGAAGCCACTCTGAAAAACAGGCATGTGAAAAAACAAAAATGATTCCTATGAAAAGTGCCTGATAAAAATGTTTGTAGCCAGATCATCTTGAAGATTAGTAGAACAGTAATATAAAGCACTGGAAAATGCCTCATAACTAAAATATTATGTGATTCTAGGGAATGGGAAGAGGAATTGCCATCATTTATTTGGAACATTTTATTATCAAAAATCAGGTTGTAAGTAGATGTGTTATTTTGAAGTGTTTGATCTGGATTTAGCAGGTGAAAATCCTTTTCAGTTCCTAAGGTGTAATAGGCCACAAAGCTGGCTTACCCTGCTGCTGGATTTCGGAAATACTGCTTAGTTTGGATTCCCATAATTCAGAGGACACATTGAAGACTTCACTTGTAAATTTTGTACCTCAGCTCTAAAGATAGCAGTGTTCACCATATTGAATGGTTTGTCTACAAATGAAGAAAATGAGGTAAATTTTTCATCTATTAAATATCATTGAAAGAAAATAAAAATAGTGAAACGTGGACTAAAGACATTTATGTACTAATTTAGGTCATTTATGTTGATGTTCTTAAATTTAAATTTTTAAATATGAAAAATATTGAATGTGTTTCTTGTTTTTTGAACTGGCCTGTTTTAAATGTTCTTGTTAAGATACGAAGAATAATCAGTATAGTTGCCCCCAGCTAAAAAAAAAAAAAGGCTAATTTAACAGAAGCTGAACAAACTTGTATGTAGCCATAGAGGATCATGTGACCTCCAGATGGATGTAAAAATTTTGATATTTGCTAGTGGTGGTAATTTCAGCTATGGTGAGGTTCCTTTTAAATCAAGTAGGCTTAGTGATAATCTAGGATAAGAGAGAAAAAAGCAGGGTTGAGAATGAGAGAGTAAGTTTACTGGGGAGGAAGACCTAGGGATCTGTCCTCTTTTCAGTGGTTAGTACACAGTTTTCTTTATTCATAGTCCTTAGCTATAGCCACACAGAGAAAATGCTAGTTTTCATCTTGTACCTGTTTATGCAGAGCTCAAATATGTGAAAAAGTTGTATGTATTGAAGACTGCTAAAGTATTTACAGTATGAATGCAGTTTTGACTGTAACTACTTTGGCTGTTGTTTTAAATCTGATTTTTCAAAAATCATTAACTAGTTTTCATTGAGTAATCCTAAATAAAATACGGTTTTTAACATAAGTGAACTCGATATTTTCAGTTCCAGTGGTAGAAATGAAGTAAGATCTATTGGCATACATTATAGTTAAAAAAAAAAAAAGTCAAGTCAACCAGACAGTGAAAGTTGACAAAGTATTAATGTACTGAGAATCCTGTGTTCAATTTAAATCCTGTGTACAATCACTGTGAATTTCCTATTATCTTTTTGTAATTCTTTAACAAAGAATTTTTCCTAGGCATAGCTGCTAACAATCTTAATAGTCTTTAATAGTCTTAAGAACTAATTTAAAAGATCGGCATTGGAAGCAAGTTAAGGTGCTTAGGAGATGTTGTAGAAGGTTTTTGGGAAACATTAGTTTGAGGACACATTAGCCAGCGCAAATAAGAGATCAGGTTTTAATGTTCAGCTGTTGCATTGGAACCTCATTTTGGTGTTATTCTAGATCATTGTGGTCTGAGGAGCAGTAAGGAGCATTGGCATCACCCAGCAGAATTTCAGAGCCACCTTAAATCTACTGAATCATAACCTGCCTTTTAATAAGATCTCAAGTGATTATTATGTACATTAAAGTTTGAGGAGACAGTATCAAAGTGCAAACAAATCACTTACCTAATATTTAGAATTCTCAGTGGTCTCACAACCCTAGATCAAATATGTTGGATACTATAATCTTCACTGTTTTTAACAGCTAATTAATTTTTTATAGTGTCAACTCACTTAAGTCCCTTAATTCTAAATCTTTAATGAATCTCATTTCTTTTTACATTTGTTTTAAAAATGGTTAATATTTTGTATTTTTTTGATAACTAAAAATAGAATCAGAGCTCTACAGTTTTAAGTATGAAAGGGGTACCACCCTTTTATACAGTGCACAGCAAATCTGCATGTGTTTATTCTTTTAAAAACCCTGAAGGATTACTCAAAGGGATGATTCTGAATTTTTGCTCCAAGTAATTTGCACCAGTTGATTTTGTGGAATGTGGAATTATGTGGAGTTGTGCTAACGAGAAAATTCTTTTGTAGTATCGTTGATGCTATTTCAAGTAAGGATTATACATTTGAAAATTTTTATAGCAATTATAAATACTGGGTAATGCTAACTTATTGTAACAATTATAATTGTCTCTACTATTCTTATCCCGCTTACTTTTCCAAATTTGAAAGTTGGGGTGGCTTTTGTAGGTCATTTTCTTCTGAAGATGCTGACATGACCATTTGGTCACAGACCTCTATATATTCAGAGTAATATCTTTTATCACAAGAAGTCTGCACAAAATTGGGGCCTTGTACCCCATAACTCAGAGGATCTCAGTAGACCCTATAGTCCCATTCCACATTTTAAACCTCTAAAAGATTCTTCGAACTACCCAACCTCTCACTCTTCAAATACCCAACTACCTAGGATATTCTAGTGAAGCTGGATGCCAGATTTTGCCTTTTGGAATCCAAGTGGAGAGAGAAACAGAGACTTAAGGGCAGTGTCTAGGGCAGGTGAGCACCCTGGAATCGCTTGTTATACCACCATGGAGCTTTTAAAGGCAACTCTGTAGATTTGAAGAGTAGAAATTCTCAGTCCTTACATGATTTCAGTGGTTTTTGAAAAAGCAATATTTCATTGTTCTCTTCAATTATGAAGTAACTGCTTAGCAACAATTATTCATTTAAAGACAGAAGAGTTGAAATAAAGGGAAATAAAAATTTTAAACCAAAATAGATAAAAATGATCCCATTTTAGGAGATTTTGCCTGTTTGGAAGAATAAAATTAAAGTGTTGAAACCTTTACATTTAAATTATAAAGAAGAATACACTCAGACTTAATTTTTAGCAAATGTTTAAAATAAGGCTATTTAACATTTGAGTCTATAGGCACTGTTAGTCTACACTTTATTAAAGGGAAGCACGTCAAGAAAATATGTATGTTAAATAATGTAACTGAAAAAAATTTTTTTGAAAAGCCATCTCAAAAGAATAATTTGATGGGTACTTAAATTAAGCATTGTAGATAAAAATTTGTGTATTAATAGTGTCTTCCCAATCTTTGGATAAAAAAATTAACTCTCTAGTCCTTTGATCAGCATGAATTTATACTTTTAGATTAATTACTTAGTAAAATTATATATAATGCTTTGAGTTATTCACATTTATATTTAATATTGATAAATTCTTCATCAGAGAATATAAGTATGTTGTCTTCTGTATTTTGTAACTTGTGCATATCTAAAGAGACTAACAGTGAACATTTTAGAAGATGCTTTTGTGTTTTTTAATAGTAGAGTTCTAGAGTATTAAGTCTTGATATAAAGTTTCTACTAGTAAACTCAAGATCTTGTTTCACATACTGTTATTGTGTACATCTAATCTTTACTTCTAATTACGTAGTGGTACTAATCTTTTCATAGTAAATATACTTGTTTCTAATTGTATTCCTAGAGTTTACATTCCTAAAGAATAAATTATGACTTTGGATATTTTTATGTGCTCCCTACCTTTTTAAGGTTATGGAAATAAACTGGAGTTTAGTTTTTTGACGTTTTGTATATTTGTGTAATTGTTCTCCATATATAATACTTTTTACAACAGTGCTGCCTCTTGTATTATTGAAATAAAAACATAAAAAAATATTTTTTCCAGATCACTTTACTAATTAAAAAACCATCATAAAATTTTGCAAAAGTCATGTGGAGGAAGAAATTAAAGGAGAAGACTTAGGTGAGTTGAGTCATTGAGAGCTTTTGGGAGTAAGCCATAGGACAATGACATTTCATTCTTGGCTTTATGTTTTACATGGCCTATGAATGAGATGTGTGACAGATTTATTAGTATTCATCAAAAAGAAGATGAGCTCCATGAGTCATGCACCACTGACATTTGTCATACCAAGAGTACAGGCAACTTTAGATAACAATGCTTTGCCCTTTTATCTGTTGTATGAGTCTTTATCTCTTGAATGCAGAGATTATATGCCTCTAGGATAGGACTTTGTGCATTGTAGATATTGAGACACTTAATGAATATGTGAGTTAGGTTGACGTTAGTGTTGGGAAAGAATCAAGGATAAATTCTCCAATGTATTATATTACAGTAAAATTTTAAAATTCCATTTGCTGACTCTAGGAAATCTCCATGACATTACCTTGAATAGTATTACTGTGTGTGCTTAGAAACAAAACCCTCTTAGAAACCTGAAAAAAAAAAATCCTGTTTTATAGTTGATTATATATTTGGATAATTCCACTTCATCTAAGGAACTGAGTAATTTTGGAAATATTTTCTAAATGACTATTAAAGGAGCATTCACAGAGAACAAGAGAAGTGATTTTTGTAAATCACATGTTAGCCCTATGGAAGAGAAACTCATCTAGTGACTTAACAATCACCATAAATAGTTGACTCACTTCATAGAATCTGTAATACCAGCATAATTATTTTATAATTATTAAGAAAGGCTTTGACAGATAATTCTAGTCACTTGGTAATTTCCCTTGTATTGTTACTGTGGTAGTAGTAATAGCTAATATTTGTAATTAAAATTGTGATTTCATTTAATCTTCAAAACATTTCTGTAAAATGATTAGAATCCCCATTTTAAAAAGAGGAAACTGAAGCTCTCAAAAGGGCAGATGACTTGCCCAAAGTCACAGAGCTGCTGGGTGGAAAGCTAGATCTTGTGACTCATTTTTCTATCACCTGGTAAAAGAAGATACTAAGTGATACTATATAACAGACATATTATATATTTGATATTCATTCATTCCATAAGTGACAGTTAAGTTTTAAGATGAAAATAAAAGTTTTCTAAAATTATGATACTTTTTGTAGAACTTTAGGTAATTGTGTTTCCTTCAGTGGTAAACAGAATGCTAGTCAGATATTAAAAACATAGTAAAATATAAATTAAGATTTTGTTTATTTTTTTACCTGTCAAATAAGGATTTAAAAGATTGAGACTAGTATTGGTATAGGAGTTGGAAAATTTAAGTCCATTGGCAGGACTTAAATTGGTACAACTAAAATAATGAGCAACTCAGCAGGATCTATCAAACTTTAAAGTGCATAAGTCTTCTGAGCTAGCATCCCCACTCTTCTGTGTTTATTACACTCTCTATATTTTTTGGAAATTTTAGTATATATGGGTAAAGATATTCATTGCAGCATTGCTTGTAATAGCAAAAAAAAAGGCAGTCTGAATAACCATTAATAAAGGACTGGATAAATTATGCTGCATACATACATATAGTGGAAAATTACGTAGCTGTGAAAAACAATGCAGATTTGTATGTGATGATTCAGAAAGATTTAAGACTTGTAGAACATTTAATATGGATGTATATGTATATATACATACATGTACATATGTATAGCACATGTGTGTTTGCTGGTATGTGGGGAGAAAAGCATTATTTCTCTAAGTGTGATCTAAATGGTAGCCTGCATCAGGGAAAAAATGGTGTTTTTAAAAATAGAGATTCTGAGACCTTGTGCTGAACCCTCTAAATCAGAATCTTGGAGTGAAGCATGGAAACCTTTATTTGTAACAAGTTCCTCATTGATTCTTATGCAACCTTAAGGTTTGGTCTAGTAGCTAACGGCAGTGAATTGATTATCTTTCTGGTAGTAGTCTGTAGTTAGGGAAAACAAATATTTTAAAATGTTAATTGTTAAATTGAGGTGTAGTTTACATATAATGTTAAATTAGTTTCAGATGGTTCAATATTTGTATATACTGCAAAATGATCACCAAAGGTAAGTGTAGTTAACATTCATCACATACATAGTTTCTTCTTTGTGATGAGAACTTTTTAAGATTTACTCTCTTAGCAATTTTCAAATAAGCAATGCAGTATTAACTATAGTGATCATGCTGTACATTACACCCACATGACTTTTATAACTGCAGGCTTATACCTTTTGACTCCCTTCATCTGTTTTACCACCTCTCCACCCCTGCCTCTGACTTATTCACTTAATATAATGCCCCTAATATCCAACCATGTTATCACAAATGACAAGTTTTTCAGCTTTTCTATGACTGGATGATATTCCTGTGCACACGTGTGTGTGTGTATAGTATATACCACATTTTCTTTATCCATTCATCTATTAATGGACACTTAGGTTGTTTCAGAAAGGACAAATTTCTTGAACAGATCTTGTGTTCTAGATGAGGCTTCCCCTAAGATAAAGCCGGTTAACATTGATTAACATTATTAACATAGACCTGTTAGTGAAAAGTATATTGGCCAGACATAGAAAAATGATTCTTTTGTATCAATTCACTTCAGTTCAGTCGCTCAGTTGTATCCGACTCTTTGCAACCCCATGAAATGCAGCACGCCAGGCCTCCCTGTCCATCACCAACTCCCGGAGTTCACTGAGACTCACGTCCATTGAGTCCGTGATGCCATCCAGCCATCTCATCCTCTGTCGTCCCCTTTTCCTCCTGCCCCCAATCCCTCCCAGCATCAGAGTCTTTTCCAGTAAGTCAGCTCTTTGCATGAGGTGGTCAAAGTACTGGAGTTTCAGCTTTAGCATCATTCCTTCCAAAGAACACCCAGGACTGATCTCCTTTAGAATGGACTGGTTGGATCTCCAGAGTCTTCTCCAACACCACAGTTCAAAAGCATCAATTCTTCGGCACTCAGCTTCACAGTCCAACTCTCACATCCATACATGACCACTGGAAAAACCATATCCTTGACTAGGCGAACCTTTGTTGGCAATGTAATGTCTCTGCTGTTGAATATGCTATCTAGGTTGGTCATAACTTTCCTTCCAAGGAGGAAGCGTCTTTTAATTTCATGGCTGCAATCACCATCTGCAGTGATTTTGGAGCCCAAAAAAATAAAGTCTGACAATGTTTCCACTGTTTCCCCATCTATTTCCCATGAAGTGGTGGGACCAGATGTTTTCTGAATAGTACATGCCAATTAAATGAGACATCCTTAAAAAAAAAAAAAACAAATTTTGTTATTGTTGGACTCTATCATCTGATGACCTAATAAAGCAAAATTAAGTACTGAAACTTACTGCAGTAAGACAACACACCCACCATCTTCATAAACTTACCTGTGTCTCAGAACCAGAAAATTAGCCATTTGATGAGTTTTGGGCTCCCCATGGACAGAGGAGCCTGGTGGGCTACACCCTATGGGCTCACAAAGAGATGAATACGACTGAAGCAACCTAGCACACGTGCTATCCTAAAAAGCCAAAGGGTCATGAAATTCTCCCTCTCTGTTCCTGAAGCCCAAATCCATGCAAACAAGCACTTTGCATGCTTACTATTAATACTTTAGCTTTGCCATGAAAAGTTGTCAGGCGTAGTCTTTGATTAAATTAAAACTCAGGTACTCAAAAGTGAAGTCTAAACAGGTAAGCCCTAATTGAGCAGCTACTTTAACATGATAAAATATAAATACTAACATGAAAAAATGAGAGCAACATAATTTCTGTTGACTTTTGTAGATTTTTTTCTGAGTGAACATACTTCGGAGAGAATAGGCATACCTCTGAAATATTTTGTTATAGTAACTCTCTAGAAGTTAGCTAATATTAGTTGGCTAGGAAAGCAACAGGAAAATGTAATGATATATTTTATTTCCCAAAGTGATTTGATTGCTTTGGGACCTGTGCACAAATGATTTAAGGCATATCTGTCAAAACAGGGAATTGATTGGATTTGGTAAAGTTAATGAAATGGTTTAGGATTGGTGGACACAGCAAACAACGGGCTTGAAGAGTATTCATAAGTAAAACTGTTGTTTGATATCCCAGCTCTCTGCCAGGTAGGCAGATCATTGTCTCCATCCCATAGGAAGTTACTTATGTAAGCAAAAAATTAGATTGTTCCTGTCTTTTGATTTGTTTTGTTTATCACCTTTCCTGGGCAGAGGTTTACTGGAATAAACAATTAACTCATATTGACTAGATGGGCTACAGTCTTATCTAAGCCATATTTACACTGATGGTTTCAGGTCTGTTTACCTCTCCCCATTCAAAGACTGTAAGTCAGTACTATGAATATAGCATATCGGCATGTCTTTAATGACTTCTTAGGGTTCTACAGAAGCTCTCAGAGATTTCTTCTGAAGTTACCTGGTCAACCTAGGGCATAAAATGTTAGGCTTTGTCACTCCTCCTGGCAGATTGGACTCTTAGTAGTGGCAGTAATCAGGATCAGATCAGATCAGATCAGTCGCTCAGTTGTGTCTGACTCTTTGCTACCCCAAGAATCGCAGCACGCCAGGCCTCCCTGTCCATCACCAACTCCCGGAGGTCACTCAGACTCACATCCATCGAGTCAGTGATGCCATCCAGGATAATCAGGATAGCCTTGATGAGAGGAGGGCCATATTGTTGAGGTCCATATATATATACCTTTCATGCTTCCAGTATAGCCACTTTGTTCATAAGCTGATAGAACAAGATCTGGGATATGAAAGAAATATCAACTGACACCCTCAGAATTATCTTGACCATCTGATTACTTAGCATCTCCTTCAAATGGGGCCTTCATTGAGTATTTATGTAAGAAAGAAATATTCCTACAATCTAAGCCCACTGGGACAAGTCCGACCATAATTTTAGTGCCTAATTATTATCACTCATCCTCTAAACTTGTTACTTTCATGTCCACCTCCTGGCCAACTATGAGTCATAAAATGGGGGCAGATCTGCACCTTGGGATATCTTTAGCATCTGTGAAGAACAGATAAGAAATACTGCTCAGATTTGTTCTCCCTGTAAAGAGTTCCTCTCCTAACTGTCCCCCACCACCATTGCTGTGTGGGGCTGTAGTGCCACAGTTACCTCTAACTTGTCCCAGCATACTGTGCAGTAGTGCTCGTATAGGTTTGATCCCTGGGTTGGGAAGATCCCCTGGAGGAAGAAATCGCAACCCACTCCAGTATTCTTGCCTGAAGAATCCCATGGACAGAGGAACCTGTCTGGCTACAGTCCATGGGGTCGTACAGAGTTGGACACAACTGAAGCAACTTAGCATGCATGCACACAGCATGTAGACCATTTTAAGGCTCAGCAATTCACTAAAAGGACTTACAGAACTCACTAGAAGCTGTTCAACTCATAGTTTATTATACCAAAAGGATACTGATTATCTTCAGACAGTGAAAGAAGGGCATGGGGCAAAGTCCAAGAGAATTCCACGTGTGGGATTTTCACTTGTCCTCTGCTAGTGGAGTCCTGGATAACACCAGCTTCTCCAAGTGATGATGTGTGACAACACAGATGGAGTGCTGCCAACCAGGGAAGCCTAGCTGAGCCCTGGTATGATGATTTTATTAGGGCTCAGTCATGGAGATGTGTTGGATCACTACCATGGCTAACTTTTAGTCTCCAGTCCCTCTGGAAGCCAAGCTGATGATGCATGGCTAGAAGCTCCTACCCAAAATCTTTCCATTAGACTATCAGTGTGGTCCAAGGCGCCCAGGTAAGCAAATACACTGTTATTAAGCAGGGCATTCCACTGGCTTAGAGATCACCTCCCAGCAGCTCAGGGCAAAAACCAGACCTCTCTTGTGGGTAAGATCAATTCTTTACTACTCAAGGCATGAAATTGGATTCTGGCTGGAGTACAAAATGTATTTGAAGCTGAAAATGTGGCTAGTGGCAGAAAAGAGAATCACTGATACAGTGATAGTGGAGAAGGAGTTAAATTCATTAGCAGAAGATATAGATCTAAGACATGCATGGAATTAACCAGCAGGTTTAGGGAATGTGGTTTTTATCATTACTTCCCTCCACATTGTGCCAGGAGGACTTCAATAAGATGTAACAAAACCAAAATCATAAGGAAAAAAAACAGAACCAAGTTGTGTCTGTGTCCTGGAGCATTGGGGTATGCATTTCCAACAGTGCCACACCAGAATAACTAACCAAGGAAAGCTGCTTAAATTGAGTATGCAAGTCACAGCAAAGAGGAAACTATGGTTATCAAGGCTCTTGTTATCTAGTAAAGAAAACCAAATTCTCCAAAAGAAATTTGTCAGATGGACCTTTCTGCTACTCCTTTGTACACTAATCTGCCTGACTCATTTCCCACTTTTAATTACTTAGAATATTTTAAATTATTTCCACTTTAAATTATTAAAATCAGAATTACAGACTCAAAATTTGGGAGCAAGAATGATCTTAAAACTCCTTTAAGTCCACATGTTATCCTAAGGGTAGCCCCCAAACTGCCTGCATGAGAACTTTTCTGGACCAATTTCTCAACCACATCAAAGCTATTGGTTCAGTTGATGAGGCATGTGGAGCACAGAAATCTGCATTTTAATAAGCAAACACATCCCTCTGTATCTACTTTGCCCTCTCCAGAATGTTTTGCATACACAATGATTTCCTCACAATGATTTGTTTAGATTAACTCCAGGAAAACTTTTGTTTCAATGATGTGTCTTGACACCTAGAAAGCCCTCAATAAATATTTTTCAAGTAGTCTTTGATTCTCCTGTTCCAACATATCAGCTAGATTCAAGAGTTTAGTTGGACAGGGTGAGGGTTCTCTATGCTGAGGATACGTGGAGGGAACCAGGGTAATGTGGCAGCCTCAGCCAGTCACCAGCTAGGTGTCTCTAGGGAGTGAATTTTTTTGTTATTATTTTTAATCTTTGTTTCATAATAAAGTTTTTTTTTAAACCCAGGCGTATCTTACCTGAACTAATTAACAATAAGTAAGGAGAAAAGGAAAATTTCCCCACCTCTCCTAAACATCTTATTCTTTGATGGGAGATTGGACCAACCTTGGTCAGGTGTATTACTTGCACACTGAGTGTGAGAACCATGGGCTTTAGCCAAACCATCACACATAGAGCAACAAAATCAAGACCAGTTAAATGATTTCTCCAAGGTAGTATCAATACTTTGAACATACGGGTTTAAATTATTTCTTGTTTAGTCCCGTAAGTGGAATTACCAATTTAAAGACATTAATTCTTTAATGGCCCATTGCTAGGTAGATTTTCTGAACAATCAAATAAAGAATTGCACTGCTACAAATTATGTATTACTCTCCCTGCCCTCCAACCCCAACTGCCACCAACCAGTGCTTCTAATTTTGAGCCTTAATTTATTTAAAAGTTTTAATTGTTGCATAATTGTGCCCCAGAATGTCCATTTTCATATCAAAGAAGCCTAGCAAGGCTGTGCATTTTTCATTTTGGTGATTTGATATCTGCAAGTCTGCATGTGTAAATAGTTTGTCAATGCTAACTATAAATCAAGCATCAGATCAGATCAGATCAGTCGCTCAGTCGTGTCCGACTCTTTGCGACCCCATGAACCGCAGCACGCCAGGCCTCCCTGTCCATCACCAGCTCCCGGAGGTCACCCAGACTCACACCCATCAAGTCAGTGATGCCATCCAGCCATCTCATCCTCTGTCGTCCCCTTCTCCTCCTGCCCTCAATCCCTCCCAGCATCAGAGTCTTCTCCAATGAGTCAACTCTTCGCATGAGGTGGCCAAAATACTGGAGTTTCAGCTTTAGCATCATTCCTTCTAAAGAAATTCCAGGATTGACCTCCTTCAGAATGGACTGGTTGGATCTCCTTGCAGTCCAAGGGACTCTCAAGAGTCTTCTCCAACACCACACTTCAAAAGCATCAATTCTTCAGCGCTCAGCCTTCTTCACAGTCCAACTCTCACATCCATACATGACCACAGGCAAGACCATAGCCTTGACTAGGCGAACCTTTGTTGGCAAAGTGATGTCTCTGCTTTTGAATATGCTATCTAAGTTGGTCATAACTTTCCTTCCAAGGAGTAAGCGTCTTTTAATTTCATGGCTGCAGTCACCATCTGCAGTGATTTTGGAGCCCAGCATAATAAGGCACTAATCTTATACCTTTAAGATTATTGATAATTTGGATAGTAAACTTTTATTAATAGTTTATTTCTCTCTTTATTGCTTTGCTTTCAATATTTTATATGTGTGTCCATTGTGTCATGTATCAGTCTCTAACTGAGATAAATATGCCAGTCCATTTTTTCTAGCTCTTAAAATAATGTTCATTGTTCATTTGGAATTACATTTGACCCTTGAACAACACATGTCCACTTACAGGTGAATTTTTTTCAATATATATGTACTACAAGGTAGACTATAAAATTATATGTGGATTTTCAACTTAGCAGGAGTCAGCACCGTAACCTGCATGTCGTTCAAGGATCAACTGTACTTTCAGAGTTAATGTATCAGATTCTGATGTATTAGAAATCTCCCACCCATCCTCCTGGTTTATTCCTGTCCCACTCTGCTTCTTTGTTTACACTGGTATGTGAACTTTCTCTTCGTGACTAACAAGTCAGCAGAAATGGAAATATTAATTGAGCTGAGTCAGTGAATCATTCTTGAAAAAAACAGTGGCAGCATTGAGATTATGATGATGATACTATTAATGTTTCTACTGTTCTTTGTTATTATCACCAAGTAATAATAAAGGCACTGTATGGTGGTCTTATTCACTAATTTTTCCAAATAACGCTATTTATCAAGAGATTGGGCTGGAGACTGAAGCTAGTATTTAATTTAATCTAACTTAGTGAACAGTGTTAATGTTTTATTTGAGTCTTTTCAGACAGAAACAAAGTATATGTCTTCATAAATTTATATTCCCCCCTCTATTAGTTTAATTTCCCCATAAATAAATTTCTTCTGTTAGGTGGTAAAAATGTTAAAAAGTCATGTTAAAAAATTCTATGTAACTAATTTTATTTTTATTATGTAAATGTAGAAATGAAACATATTTGATATCCTATGTGTAAAACCAGAACATATAATGCAATGTAAAAATATAGCTGCATCTGGAAAAAGATTAGAAAGAGTTATATAAAATAAAGACATAAGATTATATTTCTTTTTTCCTTTTTGGCAAATTTTCTTTAAAGATAATACTTATGTGAAGAAATTAAAGATGGTGACTTACATAAAATATTTTCTTTTAAGATGTGGGTAAATCCCTTTTCCTCTTGAAAGCATACTGGGTATGCCCAATTTTACTTTACCATCCAGTAGTAAGCACTTGGGCTGCCAAAGATAAGTTTGTTTATAGTTTGAATTACTAAGTTTTCTTTATAATTTTATAATTTTTACATTTTATATCTTATTGATCTTACTATATTATGTATTTTTTTGCCTTTGTTTTATCAGTTTTCATATTTTTAGTATTTTTATAGCTGTCTCCTAGGTAGTAATAAAATTTGTTGAAATAGACGAAAATTATATTTCCCTAATTTTTCTTCAATACTTTAAAGTAAAAATTTTAAATATTTTAGAAATATTGACTTGGAGAATCAATAATTTTTAATATTTTGCCATGTTTACCTTATGTATATTACACATCTAAATTATAGTTCTGTTTTTGAACTCATATTTTTCTCTATTTTCAATAACATGTTCTTCAACAAATATGTATTATGCATCAGTAAATTCTACTTATATTTTCTTTTTCCCTTTTCACTATTTGTGCTAATAGCTGTTTTGTTAAAGAACTTTTTTTGCAGAATCAACTATTGGTGTTAATTAATTTTATTTTTTCTTCTCAGTATATATTTACTTAGTTTTATTATTTCCCTTTTCTTACTTTCTCTTGGCTTGCTAGTTATTTATTTTTTTATCTAAAGTAGGAACACAGTTGATGTTTCTTTTTACTTGTTAGTACTGGAAACCTCTGAAACAATGCAATTTTCTGTTGTTTTTTTTAAACTCTTATGTATTCTGATGCTTAAGATGCTCCTTGAAAGCATCAGATTTGTTAGATTTCTTTTTCAATCCAGATATGTATCATTTTTTAAAAGGAGGCTTAGCCAAATCACATTTATTATTTTAATCAATTTCTCTGCATTTATATTATTGCATTCCTATATAAGCTTAAATATTGTTGCTATGTTGTTGTACTTTTTCTTTTCCTTAAAGGAAAACTAAACCAGTTTTCTTGTGCCTTTCTAAAATCTATGCCTCCCTTCAATTTGATTTTTAGGCAATCACTGTCTGTTTTCTTTACTAAATATTGGTTTTTCCATTTTCTAATATTATATAAATGGGATTATAAAGTAATACTTTTTTTTTGGCCTGGCATAATTATTCAGCATAATTATTTTGTGATTTATCCATGTTATTTTGTGATTTATCCATGTTATGATGTGAATCAATTCAGTTCACTTCAGTTGTTAAGTCATGTCCAACTCTTTGCAACCCCATGGACTGCAGCACACCAGGCTTCCCTGTCCATCACCAACTCCTGGAGCTTGTACAAGCTCACGTCCATCCAGTCAGTGATGCCATCCAACCGTGTCATCCTCTGTTGTCCTCTCTCGTCCCACGTTTAATCTTTCCCAGCATCAGGGTCTTTTCTAATGAATCAGCCCTTCGCATCAGGTGGCCAAGTATTGGAGCTTCAGCTTCAGCATCAGTCCTTCCAATGAATATTCAGGACTGATTTCCTTTTGGATGGACTGGTTGGATCTTCTTGCCGTCCAAGGGAGTCTCAAGAGTCTTCTCCAACACCACAGTTCAAAAGCATCAATTCTTCAGCACTCAGCTTTCTTTATGGTCCAACTTTCACATCCGTTCATGACTACTGGAAAAACCGTATCTTTGACTAGATGGACCTTTGTTGGCAAAGTAATGTCTCTGCTTTTTAATATGCTGTCTAGGTTTGTCATAGCTTTTGAATCAATAGTCTGTTCTTTTTGTAGTCAGGATAGCTAAATAACATTCTAGTATATGGAAATACGGCAATGTGTTTATCCATTCACTTGTTGATAGACATTTAGGTTGTTTTCAGTTTGGGGATACTATAAATAAAGCTCAGAATAAGCGTTTGTGTACAAATTTTTATGTGCAAATATGTTTTCATTTCTCTTTGATACATGCCTAGGAGTGTGTTTTAGCCTCGGCTGCTCTAATAAAATACCACAGATTGGGTAATTTATAAATAACAAAAATTCATTTCTTGCAGTTCTAGAAGCTGGAATTGTGAGATCAGGACACTGGCATAGTCAGTTGAAGGCTCTCTTCATGGTCTCAGACTTCTCTTTGTGTCCTCACCTGGTGGAAGGGGCTGGGAGCTCTGTGGAGTCTCTTTTATAAGAACACTAATCCCACTCATGAGTGTTCTACCCTCTTGATCCAAGATCTCCCAGACTATGTCTATTCTAATATCATCACACGGCATTAAGATTTCAACATATGAATTGGTGTGGGAGGGGACACAAACATTCAGGCCATAGTGAAGTAGTATTGCTGAATTGTTTGGTAACTCTATGTTTAATCTTTTGAGAAACTATTTTCTACGATGGCTGCACTATTTTATACACCCTCCAGTATAGTTCATGAGTGTTCCAATTTCTTTACTTCCTTACCAATACTTGTTATTTTCTGTTTTTGTTTTTGTTATCTATTAGTTACTTCTGGTTTGTTGTATTTTCTTTTTTCTGGCTTTGTCTGGGTTGCTTAAACATTGTTTCAGAATTCATTTCATTTTTTTTATTCCATTTTCTTTCAAATCCATATATGTCTTTTTGTTTAAATTGTGCCTTTTGGGGAAATCCCTGGTGGTCCAGTGGTTATGACTTGACTTTTTCACTGCTGAGGGCCTGGATTCAATCCCTGGTTGGGGAAACAAGATCCCATATGCCATGCAGTGTGGTCAAAAAAATAAAATAAACCATGACTTTTGTAGGGAATATATATTTGGATCTTGCTTTCTTTTCCACTCTAGTAATCTTTGCCTTTTAAATAAAATGTTAAGATCATTAACCTGATGTAATATTGCTATGGTTAGATTTAGGTCTATGCTATGCTATGCTAAGTCACTTCAGTCGTGTCCGACTCTGTGCGACCCCATAGACGGCAGCCCACCAGGCTTCCCCATCCCTGGGATTCTCCAGGCAACAACACTGGAGTGGGTTGCCATTTCCTTTTCCAACGCATGAAAGTGAAAAGAGAAAGTGAAGTCGCTCAGTGGTGTCCAACTCCCAGTGACCCCATGGACTGCAGCCCACCAGGCTCCTCCGTCCGTGGGACTTTCCAGGCAAGAGCACTGGAGTGGGGTGCCATTGCCTTCTCCTTAGGTCTATAATATCATTCTTATAATTTGTACCCTCCATTTTTTGTTCTTCTGTTCCCACTTTTTTGCTTAAAAATTGTTTCTTACTATTGCATTTTAATCGTTGGTGCTTTAGTCACCTCTTTATATTATTATTATTATTTTTAGTGGCTGCTCTAGGAATTAAAGAGTTCATTCCTAATCAGAACATGTCTTTTTAATTCAGTACCTCAAAAGCTATTCTGGAGCACATCTCAGATCAGATCAGATCAGATCAGTCGCTCAGTCGTGTCCGACTCTTTGCGACCCCATGAATTGCAGCACGCCAGGCCTCCCTGTCCATCACCAGCTCCCGGAGGTCACTCAGACTCGCATCCATCGAGTCAGTGATGCCATCCAGCCATCTCATCCTCTGTCGTCCCCTTCTCCTCCTGCCCTCAATCCCTCCCAGCATCAGAGTCTTCTCCAATGAGTCAACTCTTCGCATGAGGTGGCCAAAATACTGGAGTTTCAGCTTTAGCATCATTCCTTCTAAAGAAATTCCAGGATTGATCTCCTTCAGAATGGACTGGTTGGATCTTCTTGCAGTCCAAGGGACTCTCAAGAGTCTTCTCCAACACCACAGTTCAAAAGCATCAATTCTTCGGTGCTCAGCCTTCTTCACAGTCCAGCTCTCACATCCATACATGACCACAGGAAAGACCATAGCCTTGACTAGGCGAACCTTTGTTGGTAAAGTAATGTCTCTGCTTTTGAATATACTATCTAGGTTGGTCATAACTTTCCTTCCAAGGAGCAAGCGTCTTTTAATTTCATGGCTGCAGTCACCATCTGCAGTGATTTTGGAGCCCAGAAAAACAAAGTCTGACACTGTTTCCACTGTTTCCCCATCTATTTCCCATGCAGTGATGGGACAAGATGCCATGATCTTCGTTTTCTGAATGTTGAGCTTTTAAGCCAACCTTTTCACTCTCCACTTTCACTTTCATCAAGAGGCTTTTTAGCCCCTCTTCACTTTCTGCCATAAGAGTGGTGTCATCTGCATATCTGAGGTTATTGATATTTCTCCCAGCAATCTTGATTCCAACTTGTGTTTCTTCCAGTCCAGCATTTCTCATGATGTACTCTGCATATAAGTTAAATAAACATGGTGACAATATGCAGCCTTGACGTACTCCTTTTCCTATTTGGAACCAGTCTGTTGTTCCATGTCCAGTTCTAACTGTTGCTTCCTGACCTGCATACAGATTTCTTAAGAGGCAGATCAGGTGGTCTGGTATTCCCATCTCTTTCAGAATTTTCCATAGTTTCTTGTGATCCACACAGTCAAAGGCTTTGGCATAGTCAATAAAGCAGAAATAGATGTTTTTCTGGAACTCTCTTGCTTTTTCGATGATCCAGCGGATGTTGGCAATTTGATCTCTGGTTCCTCTGCCTTTTCTAAAACCAGCTTGAACATCAGGAAGTTCACGGTTCAGATATTGCTGAAGCCTGGCTTGGAGAATTTTGAGCATTACTTTACTAGAGTGTGAGATGAGTGCAATTGTGCGGTAGTTTGAGCACTCCTTGGCATTGCCTTTCTTTGGGATTGGGATGAAAACTGACCTTTTCCAATCTTGTGGCCACTGCTGAGTTTTCCAAATTTGCTGGCATATTGAGTGTAGCACTTTCACAGCATCATCTTTCAGGACTTGGAATAGCTCCACTGGAATTCCATCACCTCCACTAGCTTTGTTCGTAGTGATGCTTTCTAAGGCCCATTTGACTTCACATTCCAAGATGTCTGGCTCTAGGTCAGTGATCACATCATCATGATTATCTGGGTCTTGAAGCTCTTTTTTGTACAGTTCTTCTGTGTATTCTTGCCACCTCTTCTTAATATCTTCTGCTTCTGTTAGGTCCACACCATCTCTGTCCTTTATTGTGCCCATCTTTGCATGAAATGTTCCTTTGGTATCTCTGATTTTCTTGAAGAGATCCCTAGTCTTTCCCATTCTGTTGTTTTCCTCTATTTCTTTGCATTGATCACTGAAGAAGGCTTTCTTATCTCTTCTTGCTATTCTTTGGAACTCTGCATTTAAATGTTTATATCTTTCCTTTTCTCCTTTGCTTTTCGCTTCTCTTCTTTTCACAGCTATTTGTAAGGCCTCCCCAGACAGCCATTTTGCTTTTTTGCATTTCTTTTCCATGGGGATGGTCTTGATCCCTGTCTCCTGTACAATGTCACGAACCTCATTCCATAGTTCATCAGGCACTCTATCTATCAGATCTAGGCCCTTAAATCTATTTCTCACTTCCACTGTATAATCATAAGGGATTTGATTTAGGTCATACCTGAATGGTCTAGTAGTTTTCTCTACTTTCTTCAATTTCAGTCTGAATTTGGCAATAAGGAGTTCATGGTCCGAGCCACAGTCAGCTCCTGGTCTTGTTTTTGCTGATTGGATAGAGCTTCTCCATCTTTGGCTGCAAAGAATATAATCGATCTGATTTCAGTGTTGACCATCTGGTGATGTCCATGTATAGAGTCTTCTCTTGTGTTGTTGGAAGAGGGTATTTGCTATGACCAGTGCATTTTCTTGGCAAAACTCTATTAGTCTTTGCCCTGCTTCATTCCGTATTCCAAGGCCAAATTTGCCTGTTACTCCAGGTGTTTCTTGACTTCCTACTTTTGCATTCCAGTCCCCTATAATGAAAAGGACATCTTTTTTGGGTGTTAGTTCTAAAAGGTCTTGTAGGTCTTCATAGAACCTTTCAACTTCAGCTTCTTCGGCGGATGTAGCAGATGTTTATTATCTTGTCGGCCAAAACTGTGTCTCATCTTACCTTTATTGCAGTGTTGTCCACAGGCACTGACTAAGTTAGACAAATAAGATTCATATTCTGAAAATGGTGGAGAAATCCATCTGCATCTGCAGTAAAATAGAGGGGCTCTGCTTGCTACCTGAATAAGTCAATAATTTGTTAGCAGCAAAGAAGGGGTTTGAATATTAGGGTAAACAAGAATCAGTGTCTGTGGCAGTAATTAATTTTATCTATTATTCTTTACCAAGACTTTAACATCAGTAGCAGTTCAGTTCAGTTCAGTCACTCAGTCGTGTCAGACTCTGCAAGCCCATGAAATGCAGCAAGCTAGGCTTCTCTGTCTATCACCATCTCCTGGAGCCTACTCAAACTCATGTCCATCACGTCGGTGATGCCATCCAGCCATCATCCTCTGTTGTCTCCTTCTCCTCCCACCTTCAATCTTTCCCAGCATCAGGGTCTTTTCCATTGAGTCAGTTCTTCACATCAGGTGGCCAAAAGTATTGGAGTTTCAGCTTCAGTATCGGTCCTTCCAATGAATATTCAAGACCGATTTCCTTTAGGATTGGCAGGTTGGATCTCTTTGCAGTCCAAGGGACTCTCAAGAGTCTCCTCCAACACCAGTGTTCAAAAGCATCGGTTCTTCAGCCCTCAGCTTTCTTCACAGTCCAACTCTCACATCCATACTTGACCACTGGAAAAACTGTAGCCTTGACTAGATGGACCTTTGTCGGCAAAGTAATGTCTCTGTTTTTTTAATATGCTGCCTAGGCTTGTCATAGCTTTTCTTCCAAGGAGCAAGCATCTTTTAATTTCATGGCTGCAGTCCCTATCTGCAGTGATTTTGGAGCCCAAGAAAATAAAGTCTGTCACTGTTTCCATTGTTTTCCCATCTATTTGCCATGAAATGATGGGACTGGATGCCATGATCTTAGTTTTCTGAATGTTGAGTTTTAAGCCAACTTTTTCACTCTCCTCTTTTAACTTTCATCAAGAAGCTCTCTAGTTCTTCTTCGCTTTCTGCCATAAGGGTAGTGTCATCTGCATATCTGAGGTCATTGATATTTCTCCCAGCAATCTTGATTCCAGCTTGTGCTTCATCCAGCTCAGCATTTCGCATGATGTACTCTGTATATAAGTTAAATAAGCAAGGTGACAATATACAGCCTCAAAGTACTCCTTTTCCAGTTTGAAACCAGTCCATTGTTCCATGTCCAGTTCTAACTGTTGCTTTTTGACCTGCATATAGATTTATCAGGAGGCAGGTCAGGTGGTATAGTATTCCCATCTCTTGAAGAATTTTCCAGTTTGTTGTCATCCACACAGTCAAAGGCTTTGGTGTAGTCAATAAAGCAAAAGTAGATATTTTTCTGGAACTCTCTTGCTTTTTTGATGATCCAGCAGATGTTGGCAATTTGATCTCTGGTTCCTCTGTGTTTTATAAATCCAGCTTGAACATCTGGAAGTTCACGGTTCATATATTGTTGAAGCCTGGCTTAGAGGATTTTGAGCATTACTTTGCTAGCATATGTGAGATGAGTGCAGTTGTGTGGTAGTTTGATCATTCTTTGGCATTGCCCTTCTTTGGGACTGGGATGAAAATTGACCTTTTCCAGTCCTGTGGCCACTGCTGAGTTTTCCAAATTTGCTGGCATATTGAGTGCAGCACTTTCACAGCATCATCTTTCAGGACTTGGAATAGCTCCACTGGAATTCCATCACCTCCACTAGCTTTGTTCCTGGTTATGTTTCCTAAGGCCCACTTGACTTTGCATTCCAGGATATCTGGCTCTAGGTGAGTGATCACACCATCATGGTTATCTGGGTCATGAAAATCTTTTTTGTATAGTTCTTCTGTGTATTCTTGACACCTCTTCTTAATATCTTCTGTTTCTGTTAGGTCCATACCATTTCTGTCCTTTATTGTGCTCATCTTTGCATGCAGTGTTCCCTTGATATCTCTAATTTTCTTGAGATCTCTAGTCTTTCTCATTCTATTGTTTTCCTCTATTTCTTTGCATTGATCACTTAGGAAGGCTTTCTTATCTCTTCTTGCTCTTCTTTGGGACTCTGCATTCAAATGGTTATATCTTTCCTTTTCTTCTTTGCATTTAGCTTCTCTTCTTTTCTCAGCTATTTGTAAGGCCTCCTCAGACAACCATTTTGCCTTTTTGCATTTCTTTTTCTTGGGGATGGTCTTGATTACTGCCTCCAATGTCACAAACCTCTGTCCATACTTCTTAAAGCACTCTATCATATCTAATCCCTTGAATCTATTTGTCACCTCTACTGTAGAATCAAAAGGGATTTGATATAGTTCATACCTGAATGGTCTAGTAGTTTTCCCTACTTTCTTCAATTTAAGTCTGAATTTGGCAATAAGGTTCATGATCTGAGCCACAGTCAGCTCCTGGTCTTGTTTTTGCTGACTGTATAGAGCTTCTCCATCTTTGGCTGCAAAGAATATAATCAATCTGATTTTGGTATTGACCATCTGGTGATGTCCATATGTAGTCATCTCTTGTGCTGTTGGAAGAGTGTGTTTGCTATGACCAGTGCGTTCTCTTGGCAAAATTCTGTTAGCCTTTGACTTGCTTCGTTTTGTACTCCACGGCTAAATTTGCCTGTTACTCCAGGTATCTCTTGACTTCCTACTTTTGCATTCCAGTCCCCTATAATGAAAAGGACATCTTTTTTGGGTGTTAGTTCTAGAAGGTTTTAGGTCTTTGTAGAACTGTTCAAGTTCTGCTTCTTCAGCATTACTGGTTGGGGCATAGACTTGGATTACTGTAATACTGAATGGTTTGCCTTGGAATTGAACAGAGATCATTCCATTGTTTTTGAGATTGCATCCACGTACTGCATTTTGGACTCTTTTGTTGACCATGATGGCTACTCCATTTCTTCTAAGGGATTCTTGCCCACAGTAGTAGATATAATGGTCATCTGAGTTAAATTCACCCATTCCAGTCCATCTTAGTTCGCTGATTTCTAAAATGTCAATGTTCACTCTTGCCATCTCCTGTTTGACCACTTCCAATTTGCCTTGATTCATGGACCTAACATTCCAGGTTCCTATGCAATATTGCTCTTTACAGCATCAGATTTTACTTCCATCACCCATCACATCCTCAGTATATTTTAGCATAATTCTTTTTGTTTTTTCATTTTTTGGTCATTAATTTATTTTACCAATGAAAGCTATCCCCTTCAAAAAACTACATGAAGTCTAGCTTTTAGTGTTTGTTCCCCTATGCCTCTTGTTTCCATTTTATTATTTACTTGGGCTAGGAATGCCCTTTATAATAAATTGTGAAGATCTGTACAAAATGGGTCTACAGTAGTAATAATTATAATCTATTAGTGAGTAAGTGAATAATTAGTGAATGCATAAAAATTGCTATTTTCTGAGTGCAAATCAAATTTGACAAAAATTCAGTTTTATTCTAGCAGAATTATTTTGTCATAAAAGAGAGAATGAGATTATTTTGTCATAAAAGAGAGAATCTTAATTAAAATCAAAACAGAAAAATAAAAAGCTTAATTTATGCTATTGGGTTGTTTTCTTTTCCATTTTTAAAAATGGTAAGTGTGTAAACAATTGTTACTTGTAATTTTGTTTTAAAAAGTCTGAGTAGCATTTGAGTATGTTTCGCTTAATATATTTTAGCACACCATAGATATTCTTGGAAAATATGCCTCATTAGGGGAAAAATAATTGGCATTTGCAAAGCTTAATTACATTTAAAAGGTTTGCCTTATGAAAACCCAGCCTGTGATTTTGAAAGCACTTTTCCTACTTTCTTCTCTAATGGGAGCTTGTAGCTCTCCTTTAATAATGATTGGGTTATAAATTCTCCAGGGCAGAGTATGTATTAGCATCTTGTGTGTGCAGAGAGACTGGTTGTTTAGCCTCATGATGATTTGCAGTTTAATAAATGCATACATGGGCATTATCTTATTGAATTCTCTTAACTTTCCAAGGAGGTAGTAAAAATTCTCCCAGTTTATGGATAAGGATGCTGAGGCTGGACAACAATGAATAAATTATCAAAATTCACATGACTTGTATTTTTAGAGTTGAAACAGAGCTACCCCTCAACCTGAGGCTCTTTCTTCTGCCCCAGCATCCCCAGGTCTTCCATCCGCTAGTATACCACCTCCCTGGAGTTAGCCATATACAATTTGAATGAAGACTTTCCTGCCACCTAGATGTTTTCCGGAGAAGGTGATGGCACTCCACTCCAGTACTCTTGCCTGGAAAATCCCATGGAGGGAGGAGCCTGGTGGGCTGCAGTCCATGGGGTCGCAAAGAGTCAGACACGACTGAGCGACTTCACTTTCACTTTTCACTTTCATGTATTGGAGAAGGAAATGGCAACCCACTCCAGTGTTCTTGCCTGGAGAATCCCAGGGATGGGGAAGCCTGGTGGGCTGCCGTCTATGGGGTCGCACAGAGTCGGACACGACTGAAGTGACTTAGTAGTAGTAGTAGATGTTTTCCAGAGGGCTAGCATGGGCAACTGGGATAGGAAATCATTCACTGTGCAGGATTTGACCCACTTAGCATTCCCAGACCTCACCCACTATGTACGTGCACTGGCTCCCGCAAAATCCAGAAATGCACCCCCATTATCAGTTGCCCCAATAGTTTTGACAAAACATTCTGAACGTCTTTGACCAAACCCATAAGCCTTTTCATATGCAAGTCTGCTCTAGAACGCAGAAAGAAATGTTTAGGGGGGATAAAGGAGTATATGGTACCCCTGAGCAAGGGGAGTGCCAAAGCTTGGAAAAAGTAGGTACCAGCTGAGGGAGAAGAATCATCTCACAATCATGATGATAACAATAGTGATGATGGTAACACTGAGTTATCACTACTTGCTAGGTGCTAGGTTACACCACCAACGTGTATTGTCCCATTTTATTCTCACTACAGCACCATTACCTCGTGGTGTAGAGTAGTGAGCGACCATCATCCCTTGTCACAGCCATAAGTTCCTTTCTGGTCTTGCTGCTTCCATGGTTACCCCCATATAGTCCATTCTTCTTGAAATCAACCTGAGCCATTTTTATAACGTGAAATCTGATCGTGTCACTCTTCTGACAACTTTCCAACTACTTGGTGACACTGAGTAAATTCTGAAGTCCCACAGTGGCCACAAAGCAGACATGCCCTGGCCACATGTACCTGCCTGACCTCATCTCCTACTCTGCCCAATATGGCATCACTGTAGTCACACTGGCTTCCCGCTGGCTATCATCTGCAGTCACTGTTCTTTTAAGTCAGACTTACTCCCTTACTTCATTGAGTTTCTGACCCTGCCTCACACCCTGGACAGCCCTTCCCAATGGCTCTGTCTAAAATAGCTTCCCTTTCTCCCTCTTCCCTTCACCATGCTTTACTTTTCTGCACAGTACTTAGGGCCACCTGACATTATTAAATGACTGTTTATCCATCTGTTCATTATTTCTCCTTTCATAGTAATGAGAGCTTAGTAAGGGCTTTGTCTTCCTCACCCCTTAGGAAATGGCTTGGCACACACTGATTCAATATTTGTTGAATACATGTGGCATAGAGAAGTTAAGTCATTTGCCTAATGTTCAGAGCTAACAAATGGTAGATTTGTACTTTGAACTCCCAGACTGTCAGAGAAGACTCCTCTTTGAGAAGAAAGAAGATACAGATAGTAGAGAAGCTTAGGACAGGAGATGGGAATGAGACAGGTCTTTCTTTCTCTTTTCTGCCAGGAAATGCTCAGTGTAACTTTTTTTTTTTTAATACATGCAGTAACTAAAGAGAATTGTACAAAAGGAAGAGTTAAGATGCAGACATGTTCAGAGACTTCAAGTCAGGAGTATGCAGGTAAACTGCAACCAAAGAGATGGTTCCACACTTAATTTTCATGTGAAAGAAATTCGTGCAACCTTGAATATGTGACCTTAAAATAGCTCTGTAGAGGTCATTATGAACAAATTAATTCAGAGTTAGCTCATTTCTAATGGTAGGGAACAAACAATAATTTGGTATGTTTTGCACTTACTACCATTTTTTAAAATCTTGAGAAAATCACTGTGTCATCTATGGGTACTTTTTATTACGAAAGAAGTTATCCAGTCACACTAGAGACTGCAGAAGGAATGGAACTTCATCTTGCAATTCTAGAACAAACTTCACAGTAAGAATTAAGTTTTTGCAGGGTGGAGAAAAGCAAGAGAGGGAGAAAATCCCTGAGGGCAAGGTTTCTCAAATTTGGCTGCTTTCAAGGACATATTCTTGGGGGAGGAGACTGCAAAATTTCTTTGATCACATTTAAAATTTTATGTTTTATTTTTGTTCATAGTCTAAAAAAATATGCATTTGTTTGGGACTATCTGGACAACCATCTTCTGTAACAGAGTGCTTACCACAGGAACCATACCACTAAACCAGAACTGCAGTCCATCTGCTAATTCTTGCTTTGCTTCTTTGCTTTATAGGCATGTATTTAGAAATTTTCCTCTTCCAGCTCTTAATATTGTTTCCTTTTGTCCCTTTCTCCTTCTGTACCAAAACTCCCAGGGAGCCTAGCTTGCTATATGTTGAACCCTTATAATATTTTTTAATTATATCATATTTTTAAATGGTTTGTCTTTTTGACTAGGGGGAAGCAAGGGAAGTTGACAGAATAGATCCTCTAGTGATATGAACTCATTTCTTGCTGGAATTTGCAAAGCCAATTCAAGTAACGATCTTAGTTGTCAGAAGATTGTTTTTTAAATGTAGAAATTCAAGAAGACAGCCTTTGAGAATGCAAATTTTGAAGAACTTGAAATCTTTTTTTTTCATTTCAATTATAGTAGTAACCACAGAGCTCAGCTAGCAGGATATCACAGCGTGTTCAACATAAGGAAATCACAGTAATAAAAACAGCCTCTCTTCCTTGGGTGTTGGATGCTTTCTTTGCCCTGCACCATTTCCTGCGTGTTATTGATTAGAGGAATAGCAATAAAGAGTTCTACAGGGGTGGAAAATTAAATCATGGTGACTAGCTAAGTAGTGATGAATGGATTTGAGGAGAAGAAATATGATGATTCCTTACAATGTAGAAATGATGCTTCCAGAACTTTTCAGGATTATTTGCCTCTCTGTTGGGGCTGAAATAAGGCTTATGTGAGGACAACAAAAAAATGATAAGAATGCCTGAAATTCACAGTGATTAAAATAAAAAATGAAGGAAAAACAGTTCACAGGGGAGAGGTACAGATGGAAGAGAGGTCTTTAACTTGAGATATCCCTCATGCCTGTGGGCTTCTGGGGCTTGGGCTCCCAGAGGGATGAGCTGGTTTCAGGACTTGTTGGGACTGACCTGCTGGTCCTGAAACCTCTGGGGATGTCTCCGCACACTAGCATTTACAAATAAACAACTCTATTAGAACTACATTTTAATAGAGCCCACTACTGAAAACGGTTACACATGAATGAAGATGAGAAAGAAAGAATGTTAGACCTTCTAATTCAATTTCACTTATTTATCTTTTCACCACACCTAGAAGGCTGTTGGTCACAATGGAAACAAATTATAATTCAAAAGAAATTACTTTATTAAATTCATACCCGTATACAATACACATTGTCATTCTAATCTCTATCTAAAATGAAATTTAGAATGGAGTTTTTGATAACTCGACTATTTTCACTTAAAAGGGTAATTTCAAGATTCTAGTCAATGCTTTTTCTGAAATCAATTAATATGTGTGGGATGATTCATGAGAAAAGGAGTGTATATATACATGAACAGCATACATGGAATATTTTTGAGAATTTCAGCCAAACACAGATATAGTAGTTTTAATGACTGCTTTTTAAAGTCCAAAGTGTTTTTGCCAAAGTGCCCATATAATCCAATTTTAATGTACTGATAATTTAAACTTGTTTTACATAAAAGTTGATTTATAACTTGTAATCTGTTCTATCTCTCTGAATTGGAAGCATACAACAATTTCATCTCCTGATTTCAGCCCTCAAATGTTCAGAATGAAAGAGATATTAAGGAAATTCATAGACTAATGAGTTTCTATTATTAGCAGGGTAATGTGGGGAGATTTGGGGTGCTTCAGGAAAAACTTAACCACCTGAAAATCGCCAACCTCCTTTCATCTAATAGAGCTTGAAAATATATTATTAAAATCAAATTTTAAAAAAACATTGTTACCCTTAGGAGCCATCTTATACAAGGTCACTTCTTTGGGAGGTATAGGGCAGGTATCTCGTCCTGAGGCTCAGAGATGAGGATGTGTGTATTTACACCATCTTATTCTTTGTGGTCTAGACCATTAACAGCAACCCTGGGAAGGGGCACTGTGAAGAGTTGTGAAACTCAGAAGGTTCTGCTGTGGGGAGCCCCAGAATCAGGACCCTTAGCCTCAGAAGCAGTGGGAAGGCACAGAGGGAAGTCACTGCTGAGGAAAAGGGACCTGCAAGGAAACCAAGGGAACTGCATTACAGTTGTCCTTAGGACCACTCATCCTGGTTTCTGTAGGCTCTAAACTGTTGTGATTAGTGTAGAAAGACTGGGGGAAGGTGGTGGGAGATTGTGGGTGGGGAGATTTGCTTAAGCCCTTTATGGATTTATGTTTAACATTCTATGAAAGAATACTAGGGTCTTCCAATACCTACTTTACTGTAACCGTGTTTGATATAGGCAGGCAGGGAGTCTAAGCACTGGAGACTGAAAATTGACTTCTCTAGTCAACTTGGAGAGCCAGATGGGGTTGGGAGGTTCTGTGCTTGTATCTCTAACTCCACAGACAAGGCTGATCCTGGAAATGAAATTATTTCTGGAGCCCCTCAACCTTGGAGCCCTAGGACTACTATTAGGGAGCAGGTATGGGGATGTGAAGGAGAAGGAATGGCACCCCTTTTTCGAAAGGGGGGGGGAGGGGGGGGGAATTTTAGGAACGGGGGGGGGGGGGGGGGGGGGAGGAGGGGAGTATGGGGATGTGAAACTGGTCTAACAGAATGAGGGGGTGTGGACAGAGGGGCAGAACTTCCCTAAGGGCTTAGCAACAGGGACTGTGGGCAGTCACAGTACAGACTCCCCAAGTCTTTACCACCTACTGCAGTTCTGAGGGTAAAGGAAAGGAGGTAGGTGACAGTTTGCTGGGGTCTCCCCCTCTTTCTCATCGCACACTGCAGTCTTCACATTCAACCTCCCACACACTCCAAATTTTATCACTCTCATCCACACCATGGAGAAGGCAATGGCACCCCACTCCAGTACTCTTGCCTGGAAAATCCCACGGACAGAGGAGCCTGGTAGGCTGCAGTCCATGGGGTCGCTAAGAGTCGGACACGACTGAGCGACTTCACTTTCTCTTTTCACTTTCATGCATTGGAGAAGGAAATGGCAACCCACTCCAGTGTTCTTGCCTGGAGAATCCCAGGGACGGGGGAGCCTGGTGGGCTGCCGTCTATGGGGTCACACAGAGTCGGACACGACTGAAGTGACTTAGCATAGCATAGCATAGCATCCACACCATAATAGGTCTGTGTTTTCTGTTTTCTGGTGGAAGAATATTTCTTTCTGGTGTCAGTAATGATCATTTTAAAATACATTCTAGATAATAAAATAATAAGAGCCATGAAATGGTACTGTCAACCACCCCTCTCTCCTTTACTGATAAAACATTCTTGGTGGCTATGTTGACATGCTGACAAATAGTTCTTCAGGGCTTCCTCTGAAATCTCCAGTAGCAAAGTACCTGGGGAATGGACTGGAACAAGAGAACAACTCCAGAATGCAGACACCTTTTGAGTGGAGAACAGACAATGGCTAAGATTTTGGAAATACAAAAGCTAGTTGTCTTTGTTCTTTAGTATCCTCAGTTCAGTTCAGTTCAGTTCAGTCGCTCATTCGTGTCCGACTCTTTGCGACCCCATGAATTGCAGAACACCAGGCCTCCCTGTCCATCACCAACTCCCGGAATTCACCGCTGGACATAGTGCGTGTTCATTCAATTGAATGAGCCTTCTTAGGGCACTGAAATCTCTCCCTTTTAGCTTTGCCCAAATCTTCCATCTAACATCCTAACTCCTTACCCAGTGGACAGCCCAGATGCAATTCTTTTCAACTAAATTCTACTAGAAACATTTCTATATCTGTAACTATTCAAAAATGTCTTGACTCTTGTGATTTCAAATGAAGCCCACATACTATTGAATACTTTGAGAACATTAAAAGAATGAGGTAAGCCAGACTTTTGTTTATAAATGGGCTGAACTTTGTAGAAAGCATATACCTCTTTGCAGGAAGAACCTCTTCAGGAATCATTAGCTTTTGCCCACTCACACAGTTTTCCTCATTCCAATAGCTGGGAGAGAAGTGGTTTTGCTGTCACAATATCCAAAACACTGGTTATTGTACCTCTCCCTTTTAGCTTTAGATACTATGTGATCCAATTCTCCCATTTAATAGATAAGGAGACTGAGTTCTCCTGGTCTACTTCTATTCAGAAGTGGTAGAACCAAAGAACATATCTCCAAACTCTCAAACTAGTGACATTTCCTCCCACAAGATACTTTCTGCAAAAGACAGAAGGGGTAAGGGATTCTCAGACGTATGCAAGCTATCCACTCAGTTATAGGGAATAGACATGCACTGAAGAGAATTAATAAGATAGAACTATTTATTTATGTATATACACACGCAAACATGACAACATTCCAGGCACATGAATTCAAACAGCAGTTGCCAAACAGTACAGAGAGAATGAAGCCATTTATGTAAAGCAAAATGAATAATGTACATTTTCCATGGGCCAAGTCTGAAGTTGCATTGCACCCTGATAACAGTGTTTACCTCTGGAGAGGACTCTAGATCTAGGGGTGGTAGTCAAATGAGAGTTTGTGTCCTTACATGTATTGTTTGTATTTTTATGAGGAGAATCTACTTATGGGTTAATTATTTAAGAATTAGTTTAAAAGAGTAAGGGCTTCCCAGGTGGCTCAGAGGTTAAAGCATCTGCCTGCAATGCAGGAGACCTGGGTTCGATCCCTGGGTTGGGAAGATCCCCTGGAGAAGGAAATGGCAACCCACTCCAGTATTCTTGCCTGGAGAATCCCATGGACAGAGGAGCCTGGTGGGCTACAGTCCACGGGGTCGCAAAGAGTTGGACACGACTGAGCGACGTCACTTTCACTTCACTTTAAAAGAGTAAAGCTACAATTTTTTTTTTTAATTGTCCTCTATGAGTTCACCGCTGAACGTTTAAGGCTTCAGTTGCCAACAGGTCATGAAATCAGGTGCACTCTATCAGCAATGAGCAGTGAGGGGAAAATATTCTCCTTTGGGGAGTAAAGACCCATCTCACAATGATTTCCCAATTACCCTTTCCCCTTACTTAACAACAACAACAAGAAGAAGAAACATCTTTTAAAATAGAAAAGCTGCTTCCCAGGGGATGAGTAAATAATCCCTTTTCTCTTCCAATATTGACTTTGGATGTCAGTTTTGTTAAAGGTGTGGAAAGCATGAAGTAAAATTTGAACTGATTCTTATAGTTTATGTAGAAAAAGGTAATTTTTAGGAAACTGGTCTTCTTATGCTAAATAAAGAACAGTTTTCTCTCCACCCTGCATTTCTCCCCAGACTTTAGGGATGGTTTTGTTACTTCTCTGTCGATGACCAAAGCATCTCAATTCTTCATGAAAAGTCTGAGGTGGATCACAGGGACCTTTGTTGGAAATATACAAACATATGTGTTTATATACATCAGTAATACAGTATGTGTGGGTATGCTATTTGATGAAGTGCTGTAAAATTCTTCTCCCATTCCCAAGTGCCATCAAGTTTCTGCCAAGAGAGCTAAATTGGCTTTTCTGATTCCTGCCAAATCCTGTTTGGGGAAGCCACCTGTGGTCTCAAAGTTGTGTTACTATTTCCATATACTTGTGAATATTTTCCGCTCAAAATAGAACAACTCCCCCTGCCCCTTTCTCATCCATGTGGTGTCACACACACGTGCATCAAAGGTAAAGTGGTGACATGTCCTTTTTATTCTTTGCCCTACAAGCTCGGGGTCTGGTCCAATTGCTGTTCTTACACTTGTAAATGCAACAAATAGGTTCATTTCTCAAGTGCCTGCTCTGTGCCTGACCCTGTGCCTGGGACCTGAGAGAGGGTGGTGAATACAATGGATGTGAGCCCTGCCCTCATGGAGCTTATGTTACCTCTGCTGCCAGTGGGATCACTCAGCTCTGTGGAGCCCCCCAGTTACCAGGGCAACAGCACTTTCAGATGCGTTAAGAAGTTCTAACCAATGTGCAGTATCATGCTCCGTTCTGCAAACAAAGCCATTTATTTTAGGCTGAAGCATTTGCAGCAAAATTTAAATAATTTATCTGGATTGTGTCATATTGAACACTTTGTGATATCTTTTTGGTTTTCTTCAGTAGCACATTTATTCAATAAAAGCTTTGTCATCTTAGATTTTTTTCAACTAATTCTTCAAGCTAGATGTATGAACTAAACAGGAAGATGGGCCCAAGAATCTGTGCCTGTCTGAGAGAAGTGTTATATAGGTCATTACCAAAGTGAATCAGGACCTCTAGTGTTTTTATACTCAATGCTCAAAGATCTTGGGACAGAAATAAAAAAAAAAAAAAAAAAAAAAAAAAGGCTTTGCTGGGCCACAGCTGCTACTAAACATTACCTATTCTGAACCTATGAGCTGGAAACATCCCTGATCCCACCCACTTCCACCCAAGAAAAAGTACTGAGTCCTGAAATTCCCATTAAAAAAATGGAATCCTTTCGGTTAGCTTGGCATTGCTCGTGGAAAGAGGGCCTGTCAATCTAGGAGGGCCAGCCCTAAACTTGGGCTTGGCATTAACCTTTTGTAAGATTCATATGTGCAGGTCCCAGCCAGGGAATGAGGCACCGCAGGTGAGCATCACTGTTTGAAAGCCTGGAGGGAGAGAGAGAAAGATGCTAGGCAGCCTCCCTGGAGAGACTCGGAGGGCCACAGCCCCGAGAGAGCACTCTGAACACGGAGGCACAGCATCTGGAGACAGGTTGCTGCTCAGCTCTATAGAAAGCCAGCTCTTGTTTGCCTCTGATTTTTTTCTTAATTTATTTATTTTTAATTGAAGGATAATTGCTTACAATATTGTGTTGGTTTCTGCCACACATCAATATGAATTAGCCATAGGTATACCTCTGTCCCCTCCCTCTTGAACTTCCCTCCCACCTCTCACCCCTCACCCTATTAAGTGATTTCTGATATGTTTTAAAGCACAAAATCAAACTTTCTTCTTTCAGAATCTTAACGAGGGATTTCTTTGGTGATCCAGTGGCTAGGACCCCTCGATTCCACTGCAGGGAGCAGGGATTCCATCCCTATTGAGGGAACTAAGATCCCACATGCCATTCAGCAAGACCAAAAACAAAAAGAATCTTTTTTTTTTTTAATTTCAAAACACTTCTTTTCCCCTTTATTTTATTTTTCAAATTACAAAAGTTAATGTTTGTAACAAGTCAAACCTTTAATACAAAGGTATATAAATTAAACAACTATTTCTGTTCCCCACCAGGGTAATCAATGTTAATTAACACCTTTTTTTATATCCCTCCACACTTTTCTTTGTTCATATAAACACATGCATGCATATATACACATATAGGTATTTTAATTTTAAAAAATAGATTCTTATACATTATTCTGAAATTTTCTCTTTTAAACTTAACAATATACCACAAATATCTCCACAAATGAAAGTTCTACTAACCTTTCAAATTTCTTAATCATACATTGGACATATCATATGTGATTCAGATATCTACATATTTTTTCTTCTGGGCTTTTCCCCCTAAATCTCCCATTAATCACCTATATCACCCACCTCCCCCCAACCCAACGCATACTCTTCTATACTTTTCTCCATGCATATGAAGTCTTACACAAACATATAATACATGTTTATCAGTCATAGACACCTAGAAGCATTTTGTTAACTGATTTACAAAAACAGAGTCATGTTTTATACACTTACTTTTATCTTGCTTTTGTCACTCAAGAAAACATTGTGGAATTTCATTCAAGTTCACTGCTGCTGCTAAGTCACTTCAGTCGTGTCCGACTCTGCGTGACCCCATAGATGTCAGCCCACCAGGCTCTCCTGCCCCTGGGATTCTCCAGGCAAGAAAACTGGAGTGGGTTGCCACTTCCTTCTCCAAAACAAAAAGATCTTAACGAATGTTCCTGCGTGTGTCCTAAGTTTTTCTAAGACAGGGTGTTGGACATCTCCTGTCCTTGCCCCTGAGGCAGGAGAGGTGAGGTGTAGCACCCTATAGGCTCAGAAGGGCCTTGTCAGAGCATATAGTGCTGGGAGGTCCAGGGTAGTAGAACCTACTGGCCTCTCTTTCTGTAGCCCACAAGACACATTTGTACATCTAGCACTTTTCACACAAAGCAGCCCATGGTAGCAATGCTTGGATGTGGTCCCCATGCTGTTCACAGCACTGCTCTGTGATTCATCCTTCTGCACAGCCTCTGGAAGTCCAGCGGGGGAACCACAGCTTCCTGCTGTCCCTGTTCGGTAAGCAGAATGTCAAGGTTTTAGAAATGCCGTGCTTTCACTCCACCTAGAGGTAAAACAGTCGTTAGCAGAAGCACGTATTTGCTTCTTGGGGATATGTTTGTGAAAACATAACAAAGCCTTTATTTATGAGTTGCATTCATTATTTCAAGCTTAAGAAATGTGGCCTTCTGAAAAAGTTGAAAAAAAAATAACATGTTAAAGATGGAGAAATTATACTATTGTTCCTGGATTGAATGGTGACACAGATAATTTAGTCAAAACATATCTCTATTTTTTGTGTGTGATAAGTTTTTGAGTCTCTGATTATAGCTGGCTGAAGGTTTACCCCCAAATAATGGGGTTTGGGGCATTAATAATCAACCGATAGCTTTCAACAGCAGTTGCTATGACTTTCTTCATGTGCAATAAAGCACTTCTAATGGATTACTCGATTAACTTTCTGCAGTTGAAATGAATGAGGTATTAATGGTTTTTGAGAAATCTGATTGGAATTAAGTTAAAACACATTGACTTCTTTCACTTCATGTTCATACTATAGTAGTAAAACTATAGTATGAAAAATGTATATAATGCATTTGAAATTTTATATATATATGTATATAATATATTTGAAATCTTTTTCTCTCAGCATATACTAATGGTGAGAGAATTAAATGACACTGAAAATTCTGGAAATCAAGAGAAACAGATTAGAACTGCAAGCACCAGGCACATGAAGAGAGAGAAGAATCGTTTAGGTAGGTCTCCAATTAGACATTATTCTAGAAGCTCTACTTGAGATGGGGACACATTGCCCCTGTGGAGGCAATAACTGCCACATTGACATCAGCAATGTGGAATTGTCTAGTTCCTCTGAGCATAATGGTTTTAATTAAGTAAAATAGGAGGCTAAAAAAATAAGCAAAGATAATTAAGCAGCATCCATCCCTTATGCAAGAATGTGCTACAAAAATCTCATTTGATTTCATTACTTTACATGTCACAAAGCAATTAGCTTTGTTTACCCATCTCTCTCAAAGTGTAGGTGATCTAAATTTTATCCTAATTATGTTTATAAAGAGTATAGCTACAAAGGGTGTTGACTATTTAAAATGGACAATTAGCATTGTAGTTACTACAACTGTAGGCAAAACATGTCATCTTGTTCATTTTGTCCTACTGCTACACGTAAATTGTGGAGTGGGATGTGGAGTGTCATTTGGGGAAAGGGGAATAAAGTTAGGTAGATCCCCAAACCCAAGCAGCCTGCCTCATCGACAGCTTTACAATACACTCAGTGTCCAGAGTCCTTTGCCTCCATATCTGATTGAGAAGAGTGTTAGGACATCAGAAGCCCAAGCCCAAATTAGTTTCCAAATGAAAGATGTATGCTCAAGGTTATTTGGTACAGTCTTAACTCCAAAGCCTCATTCAAGTCTTGCCAGAATCTCCTGGGCTCAGAAACCATCATGGTCTGGACAATGAATCTCTGTTGTTGCAGGAGGAGGGGCTGATGAATCTTCCTTATCGATTCAAAGAAGAAGAAATAGTAAAACAAAACCCCGAGTCCCATTTGTACCATTCAAATGAAATTTTTCACCAAATATTTGGGGTATAATAGAGGAAACTGAATATGGACTAATTCTTGGATACTATCAGAGAATTAGTAATATTTTTAGGAGAGTGAGTAGCATTGTAGTCATGAAGGAAAATTTGGTTACTTTGAGAAGTAAATGCTGAAGGGGTAAGTTATGATATTGACAACTTAATTTCAATATGTACTGAAAAGACATATGCAGAGAGATAAAGCAAATATGGTAAATATAAGCAGTAGTTAAATTTGATAATTTTATTTATTTTTGGCTGTGCTGGGTCTTTGTTGCTGTGCAGGCTTTTCTCTAGTTGCTGAAGCGAGCAGGGGTGCTATTCTCGAGTAGAGGTGCATAGACTTCTCATTGCAGTGGCTTCCCCTGTTGTGGGACATGAGCTCTCAGTGAGCGGGCTTCAGTAGTTGCAACTTTTACAATGAGTCAATGCTTCGCATCAAATGGCCAAAGCATTGGAGTTTCAGCTTCAGCATCAGCCCTTCCAATGAATATTCAGGACTGATTTCCTTTAGGATTGACTGGTTTGATCTCCTTGCAGATCTCCAAGAGACTCTCAATAATCTTCTCCAACACCACAGTTCAAATCCATCAATTCTTCAGCACTCAACTTTCTTTATGGTCCAACTCTCACATCCATACATGACGACTGGAAAAACCATAGCTTTGACTTGACAGACCTTTGTCATATGGGCAGTCATGGAACCAGTCATTAAGTGTCTGTGTATCACTTGGAAATGTTTCTGGCTGCTAGCAAAAGAAAGCTCAACTGCAGTCCATGGGATCAAGAAGAGTCCGGACACGACTGAGGGACTTCACTTTCACTTTTCACTTTCATGAATTGGAGAAGGAAATGGCAACCGACTCCAGTGTTCTTGCCTGGAGAATCCCGGGACGGGGGAGCCTGGTGGGCTGCCATCTGTGGGGTCGCACAGAGTCGGACATGACTGAAGTGACTTAGCAGCAGCAGCAAGGTCCTGGCTGTTCTGCCCCTCTGCCTTGTCACCCTCAGCCCATCAGCTTCTGACAGCATCAGTTCATCATTGCAAGGCTGCTGCTGCAGCTCTAGGCATTGTGGCCACATTCAAAACCAAGGGGGTGGACAAGGAATAACAAAAGCCAGCTCTCTTTCTTTGCTTGCTTCTTATATCAGGAAGCAAAATCTTGGAGTTGATAGGAAAAGGATAAATTTGAAATTTGAGATTAACAAAAACTGACTACTATATGGTACTTTATTTTTCTGGGCTCCAAAATCACTGCAGATGGTGACTGCAGCCATGAAATTAAAAGACGCTTACTCCTTGGAAGGAAAGTTATGACCAACCTAGATAGCATATTCAAAAGCAGAGACATTACTTTGCCAACAAGGGTCGCCTAGTCAAGGCTATGGTCTTTCCTGTGGTCATGTATGGATGTGAGAGCTGGACTGTGAAGAAGGCTGAGCACCGAAGAATTGATGCTTTTGAAGTGTGGTGTTGGAAAAGACTCTTGAGAGTCCCTTGGACTGCAAGGAGATCCAACCAGTCCATTCTGAAGGAGATCAGCCCTGGGATTTCTTTGGAAGGAATGATGCTAAAGCTGAAACTCCAGTATTTTGGCCACCTCATGTGAAGAGTTGACTCATTGGAGAAGACTCTGATGCTGGGAGGGATTGGGGGCAGGAGGAGAAGGGGACAACAGAGGATGAGATGGCTGGATGGCATCACTGACTCGATGGATGTGAGTCTGAGTGACCTCCGGGAGTTGGCGATGGACAGGGAGGCCTGGCGTGCTGCGATTCATGGGGTCACAAAGAGTTGGACACGACTGAGCGACTGATCTGATCTGATCCTATATGGTACTCAGACAGTAAAGAATCTGTGTGCAATGCAAAAGACCCAGGTTCAGTCCCTGGGTAGAAAGATACTCTGGAGAAAGGAATGGCAACCCACTCCAGTATTCTTGCCTGGGAAATCCCATGGACAGAGGAGCCTAGTGGGCTGCAATCCATTGTTGTTGTTGTTCAGTCACTAAGTCCTGTCTGACTCTTTGCGACCCCATGGACTGCAGCAGGACAGGCTTCTCTGTCCTTCACTATCTCCCTGCGTTTGCTCAAACTCGTGTCCACTTGCTCAAACTCAGTGATGCCATCCAACCATCTCATCCTTTGTCACCCTCTTCTTCTCCTCCTGCCTTCAATCTTTCTCAGCATCAGGGTCTTTTCCAATGAGTCAGTTCTCCTCATCAGGTGACCAGAGTATTGGCATGTCAGCTTTAGCAACAGTCCTTCCAATGAATATACAGGACTGATTTCCTTTAGGATTGACTGGTTTGATTTCCTTGCAGTCCAAGAGACTCTTAAGAGTCTTTTCAAGTACCACAGTTTGAAAGCGTCAATTATTCGGCATTCAGCCTTCTTTATGGTCCAACTCACATCCATACATGACTACTGGAAAAACCGCAGCTCTGACTAGACAGACGTTTGTTGGCAAAGTGATGTCTCTGCTTTTTAATACACTGTCTAGGTTTGTCATAGCTATCCTTTCAAGGAGCAAGTGTCTTTTAATTTCATGGCTGCAGTCACTCTCTGAATTGATTTTGGAGCCCAAGGAAATGAAATCTGACACTAATTCCACCTTTTCCCCATCTATTTGCCATGAAGTAATAAGACTGAATGCCACAATCTTAGGTTTTTGAATGTTGAGTTTTAAGCCAGCTTTTTCACTCTCCTCTTTCACTTTCATCAAGAGGCTCTTTAGTTCCTCTTCACTTTATGCAATTAAAGTGGTATCATCTACATATCCAAGGTAGTTGATATTTCCTCTGGCAATCTTGATTCCAGCTTGTGCTTCATCCAGCCCAGCATTTCCCATGATGTTCTCAGCATATAAGTTAAATAATAGGGTGACAATATACAGTCTTGATGTACTCCTTTCTCAATTTTGAACCAGTCTGTTGTTCCATGTCCAGTTCTAACTGTCACTTCTTGTCCTGCTTACAGGTTTCTCAGGAGGCAGGTAATGTGGTCTGCTATCCTTATCTTATTAAGAATATTTCACAGTTTGTTGTGATCCACACAGTCAAGGGCTTTAGTCAAAGACTACAGTCCATGTGGGGTTGCGAAGAGTCAGACAGGACTGAGAGTCTAACACTTTCACTTTTCATATGTAAAATAGATAGACAACAAGGACCTAGTGTATAGTACAGGAAACTATATTAAATATCTTCTCATAAGCTATAATCGAAAAGAATATAAAATATATATATATATAATTTATATGTTTATATATGGAGAGCGCTAACTCACTTTGTTGTATACCTGCTGCTAAGCTGCTAAGTCGCTTCAGTCGTGTCTGACTCTGTGCGACCCCACAGACAGAAGCCCACCAGGCTCCCCTGTCCCTGGGATTCTCCAGGCAAGAATACTGGAGTGGGTTGCCATTTCCTTCTCTTTCCTTGTTGTATACCTGAAACACTGTAAATCAACTGGGCTTCAGTTGAAAAATAAAAATTAAAAAAACCAGAATGAAATGTCACCTCACATCTGTTTGTATGTGTATCATTTAAAAAATAATAATGGATGTTGGCAAAAAAAGAAAAACCAAAATCTTTGCCAGAAAACTGCAGACTTCTATTTCCACTTGAGCGGCTAGAACAGACAGAGGCCAATCCTAGCTGCAGGGAGTCCGGGACTTGCCATCACAATAAGTGACTACATCAGTTATGACTCATCCCCTGGGGCTAGGGATGCGCTGTCTCCCAGAACAAGATTGATGTTCTGTTAACGAGAAAAAGGAAAGCGCCAGCTACTTTCCATTTGCTAAACAGATGCCCCTTTTCTCTAGAGAGGATACGGTTCTGTTTTTACTAGGTGACAAAAATGATTTTAAGTGAAAGTAGAGCTAAAACTCATTCTTCACTGTATCCTGTTGCTGTTTAACAAGAAGGTAAATGGTGCCCAAAAGAGACTTCAGGTTTCTTGTCTGTCAGCACAGTGAAACAGAAACTCCAACCATCCTTAAACTAGGTCTTGTTTCCCTTTCAAGTTTGGTAGTACATTTCAGTATACAGTTTACTTTTAGAGATTGTTCTCACCGTGGTGGACATTATGCAGCAGAATAGAATATATGCTACCGTTCAATGTATTTTTAGCCACAGTTGAGCAAGTGTCCTCTGTTTGCAAGGATCTGTAATAGGTGATTATATATTCTCTTATTTGTGTGAGAAGGATCTGCCTGCCTATTACAAAAAGCCCCAGCTCAGTCTGAGTTATCAGACTTAATAAAGAAAGAAAATGCCTTCAGGGCTTTCAGCAATCGTTCTAATGTCTGCTTTCTCCCAACCAATATAAGATAATCTTCACATCTGAGCTGTTTAAATGGAAGTCCATTTGTTGATCATGGCAAATGATGGTCATTACTAGAGTTCCTCCTGTCCCCTTCCCTAGCCCTTGGCCCCAAAGTAGGCTTTCTTTTAGAAAGAATGCTGCATGCTCATTGCGGATGGATTGAAGTGAATTCCCAGGCTAACAATAGCCACCTAACCATCACTGGGATTCATAGTCATGTGCCCGTGGAGGCCGGTCTAGAATTGAATGGCCTGGGCCAGAAAGTCTATAAGTGTCTAAAAGTCCCTCACCACCATAATCGCATATTTGTCTGATGACTTAGCATTTGGTGTTGATGGCTGGTATTGTGTTGAAGTATATCAATGCTGGCTGGCCCCTGTTTCCTGGTAACCTCTGGGATGTGGCTGACTGTCACACTGACTGCTACACAGAGGCTCTGCAGCAGGGCTGGCTTGGAGCAGGCCCAAGAGCCCCTCTTCTCTATGTCAACCTGCAACATCCCCAGGCCCCCTGATTCAAGTATCTTACTGGGGGTGCACTGTAGTCTATAGCTTGCCTGTCTCCTCGCATGACCCCAGGGAGATGTCCCATTGCTGAGAGAAGCCTTGTGACTATTTTACCTCCAAACTTACATTTAACCCTTAGGATAAATACTTTGAGTGATTCTCCCCATTTTTCCTGTTGTTGTTGTTTTTTTGTGTTTTGACCACACCACATGGCTTAGGGGATCTTGGTTCCCTGTGCTTGCTCAGTTGCTCAGTCATATCTGACTCAGGTTTCTCTATCCATGGGACTTTTCAGACAAGAATACTGGAGTGGGTTCCCATTTCTTTCTCCAGGGGATCTTCCTGACCCAAGGATCAAACCCATGTCTACTGCATTGGTGGGTGGATTCTTAAACACTGAACCATTTGGGAAGCCCATTAGTTCCCTGAACAAGGATCAAACCTGTGCCTGGAAATGGAATCCTGGAGTCTTAATGACTGGATCACCAAGGGCATCCCTCTCCAGTGTTCTATATGAAACATCTCTTTGTGATTTTAACTTTACTATAGTAAGGACACATCCCTTAAAAAAAAAAAAAAAAAAAGGATCAAAGTCCTGGGAAATGGGAGAGATAGAGAGATATAGTGAGGAGCCAGCTTTTCTGGTGCCCATAGAAACAGGAGGTAAAGTTGGAGCCATAGGTGTGGACAGGTGGGAAGTTGTGATGGGAAACAAAGGAAGTCCTCTTCCACTGCTTTTATATCTTTCAGTTCAGTTGCTCAGTTGTATCCGACTCTTTGCGACCCCATGAATTGCAGCACGCCAGGCCTCCCTGTCCATCACCAACTCCCGGAGTTCACTCAGACTCACGTCTATCGAGTCAGTGATGCCATCCAGCCATCTCATCCTCTGTCGTCCCCTTCTCCTCTTGCCCTCAATCCCTCCCAGCATCAGAGTCTTTTCCAATGAATCAACTCTTCGCATGAGGTGGCCAAAGTATTGGAGTTTCAGCTTTAGCATCATTCCTTCCAATGAACACCCAGGGCTCATCTCCTTTAGAATGGACTGGTTGGATCTCCCCGCAGTCCAGGGGACTCTCAAGAGTCTTCTCCAACACCACAGTTCAGAAGCATCAATTCTTCGGCTCTCAGCTTTCTTCACAGCCCAACTCTCACATCCATACATGACCACTGGAAAAACCATAGCCTTGACTAGACGGACCTTTGTTGGCAAAGTAATGTCTCTGCTTTTCAATATGCTATCTAGGTTGGTCATAACTTTCCTTCCAAGGAGTAAGCATCTTTAGTGACTTAGTAAACAAAGCTATTAGCTCAGAGTGAAGGTAGGAAATGTTGCAAGAGAGAAGAGAAATCAGGAGAGTTGGAAAGTAAATGAACAAGAAAAACAGAGTATGAGGGTAGGGCACCCGAAGGCCCCAAGGACAATTAATGATATGCATTTGAAGTGAGATCAGCCAGTGGCAGGTAATATAACCTTGGCCAGACCCTATCCCCTGGCTGGGCCAGATGGAAGACCCACGTGAGAGGTCAGCTCCCAACAAGTTCATGCTAGTAGCTGGGAGCCAGTGGGGCCGGCCTGGAGCAGACTGTGCTACTGGGCAAAGACCTTGCTCTTCAATGCTATAGCCATCACTGGAAGATTTGTCCAGGGCTGGGCTGTGATGTGGGCAGCAGAGTGGATGCACCTGGGGGAAAGGCACAGGGCTGGTGATCTCTACAGGTGTGAAGGACTCAAGGCCCTAGTCTTCCAGCATGGAGGTGGGCGGCTGGGTGGTGCTCCTGTGTCAGGAGAAGGTATGTCCAAATTTAATGTCCTTCCTCAGTGCTTTGTGCTGCCCTTTGGGTCCCAGAGAACCTCCTAAGTGACCTTCCATAGTTTCTCCATGCCTGGCTTGTGGGGTTGACTGCATGACACCCAACCCCATTCAAGAAACTCATTACACCTTGTCTATTGTTTGTTATCCCTGGAAAACAGAAGAACAAGAACCCTGTTGAACTTTTTTTTTTTTTTTTAACCACTTTATCCCCAGTGCCTGGTAAAATTCCTGAAAGATAGTAGATGCTCATTAAATTTTGAATGCATGAGTATATAAAAGAGGGCTGGCGGGAAAGAGGGATGGAAGGGAGGGAGGGAGGGAAGAAAGGAGAGAGAGAGAAAGATAGATAGAGGGAGGAAGGAAGGAATCCCTGCTACTCTATTAGGGCTATTCTGAATGAGGTTTGCAAAGATGGATCTGAATTGGCAGTACCCTCTATAGAAGACATGGCAATGCAGGTAAGTAGTGGAAGCTGGTGGGAACTGATGAAAAGGGCTTTCAATGGGGCTCTTTAAAATGTGGAAGACACACTGGAGGTTGCATGGGGGAGGCCAGGAAGACTGGGGCATCAGTGGCTGGCACATATGGGATCAGGTGCTATTTTGATGAGGATGTCAGGAAGGTGAGAATAAGGGATGATGGTCAAGGTGGGCAGGAGGGAAGCAAGAGAGCGTTCTTGGATGAAGAGCTGAGACAGACCCACATCTCAGTGGGTGTAGTGGGTGTGATGGATATGATACGAGGCCCCTGTAGCTGGGAATCCACAGAGGAGCCCAGTGGCTTCAATTATCCACCTCTCTTTCCTGTTCTTTCTGGAAAAAAAGAATCTCCACTGGACTTGCTTCATCCTTCCCACTACCTACTCTCTCTTTATACCCCAACCTCTGGATTTTCTTGTTTGCAGTTTGCGATCTCTTTTCTCAAGACCTTCAAACCCATGGTTTTCCTGACCATGGTGGACAAGCTAGATCCACCCTCAAACCATAGCATGTATATTCTGAAGTTGTCAAGTACACTGTTTTTAACATAACCTTCATGTAGAATACACACACACACACATCACACACACACACACATATATGTGATACATATATATAATATATGTGAGAAGGCAATGGCACCCCACTCCAGTACTCTTGCTTGGAAAATCCCACTGACGGAGGAGCCTGGTGGGCTGCAGTCCATGGGGTCGCTAAGGGTCGGACCTGACTGAGCGACTTCACTTTCTCTTTTCACTTTCATGCCTTGGAGAAGGAAATGGCAACCCACTCCAGTGTTCTTGCCTGGAGAATCCCAGGGATGGGGGAGGCTGGTGGCCTGCTGTCTATGGGGTCACACAGAGTCGGACACAACTGAAGTGACTTAGCATAGCATATAATATATGACATATAAATATATGGGTTTCTCTGGTGGCTCAGCAGTAAAGAATTCACTTGCAATGCAGGAGACATAGGTTCAATCCCTGGGTCAGGAAAATCCTCTGGAGAAGGAAACAGTAACCCACACCAGTATTCTTGCCTGGGAAATCCCATGGACCCTGGTGGGCTACAGTCCATGGAGTCACAAAGGGTTGGACACAACTTAGCAACTAAACAACAAACAATAATAAGTACATATTCTTAGTATGTATTTATTTTTTGCTTGTTCTATCAGTTACCAAAAGGGCGGAGGTAAGTTAAAATCTCTCACAATGATTGTCTGTTTCTTCTTTTAATTCTGCACATTTTCAAGTCATGTATTTTGATCCCTTGTTATTGGGTACATACAAAATTAGAATTTTTATATCTTCCTGATGAATTGAGCCTTTATCATTATGAAGTGATTCTCTTTTCGTTTTTTTTGCCTTGGTCTGCTGTCTGATTCAATTTAGTGACTGGGTGGATTCTTCGTTAGTGTTTGCATGGTATGTTATTATATGTCCTTTTCTTCAATCTTTCTTAATTCTCTTGTTTTAATGTATCTCTTGTAAGAAGCATTTAGTTGTATTGTAAAATCCAATTTGTCGCTCTTAGATAGCATATTCAAAAGAAGAGACATTACTTTGCCAACAAAGGTCCGTCTAGTCAAGGCTATGGTTTTTCCAGTGGTCATGTATGGATGTGAGAGTTGGACTGTGAAGATGGCTGAGCGCCGAAGAATTGATGCTTTTGAACTGTGGTGTTGGAGAAGACTCTTGAGAGTTCCTTGGACTGCAAGGAGATCCAACCAGTCCATCCTAAAGGAAATCAGCCCTGGGATTTCTTTGGAAGGAATGATGCTAAAGCAGAAACTCCACTATTTTGGCCACCTCATGTGAAGAGTTGACTCATTGGAAAAGACTCTGATGCTGGGAGGGATTGAGGGCAGGAGGAGAAGGGGACAACAGAGGATGAGATGGCTGGATGCCATCACTGACTCGATGGATGTGAGTCTGAATGACCTCCGGGAGCTGGTGATGGATAGGGAGGCCTGGCGTGCTGCAATTCATGGGGTCGCAAAGAGTCGGACATGACTGAGCGACTGATCTGATCTGATCTGATCCTTTAATTTGAACATTTAGATTATTTATCAGATCAGATCAGATCAGTCGCTCAGTCGTGTCCGACTCTTCGCGACCCCATGAACCGCAGCACGTCGGGCCTCCCTATCCATCACCAGCTCTCGGAGGTCACCCAGACTCACATTCATCGAGTCAGTGATGCCATCCAGCCATCTCATCCTCTGTCGTCCCCTTCTCCCTCCTGCCCTCAATCCCTCCCAGCATCAGAGTCCTCTCCAATGAGTCAACTCTTCGCATGAGGTGGCCAAAATACTGGAGTTTCAGCTTGAGCATCATTCCTTCCAAAGAAATCCCAGGTCTGATCTCCTTCAGAATGGACCGGTTGGATCTCCTTGCAGTCCAAGGGACTCTCAAGAGTCTCCTCCAACACCACAGTTCAAAAGCATCAATTCTTCGGCGCTCAGCCTTCTTCACAGTCCAGCTCTCACATCCATACATGACCACAGGAAAGACCATAGCCTTGACTAGGCGAACCTTTGTTGGCAAAGTGATGTCTCTGCTTTTGAATATGCTATCTAGGTTGGCCATAACCTTCCTACCAAGGAGTAAGCGTCTTTTAATTTCATGGCTGCAGTCACCATCTGCAGTGATTTTGGAGCCCAGAAAGATAAAGTCTGACACTGTTTCCACTGTTTCCCCATCTATTTCCCATGTAGTGATGGGACCAGATGCCATGATCTTCGTTTTCTGAATGTTGAGCTTTAAGCCAACCTTTTCACTCTCCACTTTCACTTTCATCAAGAGGCTTTTGAGTTCCTCTTCACTTTCTGCCATAAGGGTGGTGTCATCTGCATATCTGAGCTTATTGATATTTCTCCCAGCAATCTTGATTCCAGCTTGTGTTTCTTCCAGTCCAGCATTTCTCATGATGTACTCTGCATATAAGTTAAATAAACATGGTGACAATATACAGCCTTGACGTATTCCTTTTCCTATTTGGAACCAGTCTGTTGTTCCATGACCAGTTCTAACTGTTGCTTCCTGACCTGCATACAGATTTCTCAAGAGGCAGATCAGGTGGTCTGGTATTCCCATCTCTTTCAGAATTTTCCACAGTTTATTGTGATCCACACAGTCAAAGGCTTTGGCATAGTCAATAAAGCAGAAATAGATGTTTTTCTGGAACTCTCTTGCTTTTTCCATGATCCAGCGGATGTTGGCAATTTGATCTCTGGTTCCTCTGCCTTTTCTAAATCCAGCTTGAACATCAGGAAGTTCACGGTTCACATATTGCTGAAGCCTGGCTTGGAGAATTTTGAGCATTACTTTACTAGAGTGTGAGATGAGTGCAATTGTGCGGTAGTTTGAGCACTCTTTGGCATTTCCTTTCTTTGGGATTGGGATGAAAACTGACCTTTTCCAATCTTGTGGCCACTGCTGGGTTTTCCAAATTTGCTGGCATATTGAGTGCAGCACTTTCACAGCATCATCTTTCAGGATTTGGAACAGCTCCACTGGAATTCCGTCACCTCCACTAGCTTTGTTCCTAGTGATGCTTTCTAAGGCCCACTTGACTTCACATTCCAGGATGTCTGGCTCTAGGTCAGTGATCACACCATCATGATTATCTGGGTCGTGAAGCTCTTTTTTGTACAGTTCTTCTGTGTATTCTTGCCACCTCTTCTTAATATCTTCTGCTTCCGTTAGGTCCACACCATTTCTGTCCTTTATCGAGCCCATCTTTGCATGAAATGTTCCTTTGGTATCTCTGATTTTCTTGAATAGATCCTTAGTCTTTCCCATTCTGTTGTTTTCCTCTATTTCTTTGCATTGATCGCTGAAGAAGGCTTTCTTATCTCTTCTTGCTATTCTTTGGAACTCTGCATTCAGATGTTTATATCTTTCCTTTTCTCCTTTGCTTTTCGCTTCTCTTCTTTTTGCAGCTATTTGCAAGGCCTCCCCAGACAGCCATTTTGGTTTTTTGCATTTCTTTTCCATGGGGATGGTCTTGATCCCTGTCTCCTGTACAATGTCACGAACCTCATTCCATAGTTCATCAGGCACTCTATCTATCAGATCTAGGCCCTTCAATCTATTTCTCACTTCCACTGTATAATCATAAGGGATTTGATTTAGGTCATACCTGAATGGTCTAGTGGTTTTCCCTACTTTCTTCAATTTCAGTCTGAATTTAGCAATAAGGAGTTCATGGTCTGAGCCACAGTCAGCTCCTGGTCTTGTTTTTGCTGATTGTATAGAGCTTCTCCATCTTTGGCTGCAAAGAATATAATCGATCTGATTTCAGTGTTGACCATCTGATGATGTCCATGTATAAAGTCTTCTCTTGTGTTGTTGGAAGAGGGTATTTGCTATGACCAGTGCATTTTCTTGGCAAAACTCTGTTAGTCTTTGCCCTGCTTCATTCCGTATTCCAAGGCCAAATTTGCCTGTTACTCCAGGTGTTTCTTGACTTCCTACTTTTGCATTCCAGTCCCCTATAATGAAAAGGACATCTTTTTTGGGTGTTAGTTCTAAAAGGTCTTGTGGGTCTTCATAGAACCGTTCAACTTCAGTTTCTTCAGCGTTACTGGTTGAGGCAGAGACTTGGATTACTGTGACATTGAATGGTTTGCCTTGGAAACGAACAGAAATCATTCTGTCGTTTTTGAGATTGCATCCAAGTACTGCATTTTGGACTCTTTTGTTGACCATGATGGCCACACCATTTCTTCTGAGGGATTCCTGCCCACAGTAGTAGATATAATGGTCCTCTGAGTTAAATCCACCCATTCCACCCATTCTATAGATTATTTATACTTACTGGTAACTCATGATATAGTTATGCTAAACCTACCATGTCATTTTGTGTCTTCCTTTTGATCCATTACATTTCTTTTTATCCTTTTTCATTTTCATTCCTACCATGTTTCCCTCCATTTGTCTTTCTGTGTTTTATTGTGGGTTTTTCTTCAGATATATCTATAGTTAGTTAATTGCTCTTTAGTTGTAATCTACTATAGGACTTATTGATTGAATTTTTACTTTCTGTTGCAATATTTTTCAGTTCTAGAATTTCTTTTTAGTTCCTTTTTAAACTGCCTATGTCACTTTTTATAGTTTCCAATTCCTTGCTCAGATTGTCAGACTTGGCATTTATTAAATATAGTAAGCATTATTGTTTTGCAGTCTGTATCTGATAATTTAAATATCTGAAATTTATTGGCATGACCCACTTGGAACCAGTTTAAATTTGAAGTTTGACTCTCAAGCCTCAAGTTCAAGACTTGAGGTTTTCTAGACCATCAGATGGGGTAAAGCTGAACTAAGAGTTGAGGCAATGGTTGCTGCTGCTGCTCTAATATACCCTGAGGATAGAATTATAGCTCAGCTTAAAGTAGGAACTATTTTATCTTTGTCTTTTGGTAAGCATAGACTTCCATCATCTGACTTCCTAAGGCACTAAAACTGCAGTTCTGTTTCACAGCTGTTTCTTCTGAATCGTCAGATATCTCAGGGTCCCCTGGGCTTAATTCTTGGAATTCTCATTCTCCAAGTATTCATTTGATATTTTCTCATGGGCTTCTTGGCTCTTTGGTGTTTTAAGATTTTAAAATATATTCTGTCCTGCTTTTTGGGCTTACCAGTTGGCACTAATGGTAAAGAACCTGCCTGCCAGTGCAAGAGACGTAAGAGATATGGGTTCAACCCCTGGGTTGGAAAGATCTCCTGGAGAAGGGTATGACAACCCACTCCAGTATTCTTGGCTGGAGAATCTCATGGACAGAGAAGCCTGGTGGGCTGCAGTCCAGAGTCCCAAAGAGTCAGACATGACTGAAGCTACTTAGAATGCACTTAGCACATCCAGCTTTTTAAAGTGTAACTGTATTGCATTAAAAATGTTATGCTGCTGCTGCTGCTGCTGCTGCTGCTAAGTCGCTTCAGTCGTGTCCGACTCTGTGCGACCCCATAGACAGAAGCTCACCAGGCTCCCCCGTCCCTGGGATTCTCCAGGCAAGAATACTGGAGTGGGTTGCCATTTCCTTCTCCAATGCATGAAAGTGAAAAGTGAAAGTGAAATCGCTCAGTCATGTCTGACTCTTAGCAGGTTTTAAATCCTGCATAATATTAATACATGTCCTTTCGGAGAAATGCATCTTTCTGGATTTTAACTTTGTTTCATCTTTTAGATCAATGATTAAAACATGTTTTGCTTGTACTGCCTTGCAGGGAGACCACATATGGCACTTTTGCCATATCTGTGTTCCTGGTAGAGTTATATGGATACCATCTTCTACTAATAGCAGTGTTTGGCTTAGTGGTGGCTGGATCTGTATTAATATTTGAGATTTTAATGATTGGATTGACAGGAAACCAAGGATAAAAGGGTAGTACATAAATAATTATATGGTAAATTATGGCCTCACTTGAATTTTTTGTTTAGCAAAATAAAATACAGATATGAACTTAATAGCAATAGGGAATAACATATCAGAGCTAGAAAAAGAGTTATTCAGCTTCCTGTCATTCCCTGGTACTATATTTAGAATATTTTATTATGGTTTTTAGATTTTGTTATCCACCACAGATTTTTAATATTAAATTCCTGAACATATATTTTCTTTTTAATACTCTGGTATTACCTGTGTATAATAGTCATGTTATTTTTATTAAAGACAATTTCTATGTGTAAAAGATATCTTTTGTACCAAGTAATCTATGTGAACTGGGAACTAATATCTGGAGACTTATTTGTTCAAAATGCCAATCTATTTTTAGCTTTGGTCTCTAATATATCTTTAACCTTCTTTTACTGAAGAAGAATATAGGATTTCCTAAATTTTTCCAATTCTTGTGATTATCAGTCAGCCTGATTGTTTTCATTCCACCTAGGAGGCTTCACAAAGCAGTCTCTGAAGCCATTGCATTGAACAGGTTAACTTATTTAAAATTTGGACTGTTGGTCCTTAGGCCTTATTGATAATTTGGGTCATGAATTAAATCCAGAATAGTGTGATATATCAGTAAATTTTAAGTAAATCAGAAAATTTTAAGCTTTGATTTATTGACCATCCTGCTTTTCATGTCATCTTTCTCTCAAAGCATGTTTTCATTTATTTGAAAAGCCCAGCTTTTTTCTTTTCTTTCCTTCTTTTAGTTGTAAAGGTTTTGCCTTTAGTGAGCACACAAGCCTGCTCCTTGCCTCCTACTCAGCCTGTGATAGCTGATGAAAATAAGAGCCCTGGTTGGCATGGGGATTTGGTCAAAGGCAGTTACTCTGCATTAAACAATGATTATATTTGTAACCTGTCTCTTAAAATGAAGAGGAAATATCATTTCTCTCTGCAGTTGCTCACACTTTGCTCTTCACTTAGAATGCCTCTGTCCCCACCAGCTGTGTCGTCCTGATGCTGGTATTCTCCTACAGAAGGGAGATGGAGCAAGTGTGGCATGGCAGGCTCACCCCAAGTGTGTCACCGGCTCCCCCCAGTGCCACGTGGGTGAAAGTCACAGACGAGACTGCATGCCCTTTGGTGAGTCATCGCCGGATGGCCCTGCTTACTGATGTGGGATCTAGCTAACCTTTAACCAGTGTTCTCCTCACCCCTAATTTGTGAATCAGAGTCTACATACCCCAGGGATGAAGGCAATAGAACAGGAGAGTCTGTCTGCAAGGTACAAATTAGCACTGGATCTGGTGCCACTGGGGTGGAAGAAGAAAATGCTTAGAATAAATGCAACATTTGGCTTCAAACCTGCCTTGAAATGCTTTCTCTCAAAAGTCTTCGGGTTCATTTAGATGTTCTTCAAGCTATCAGATAAATAACTGTATGTATTACAATGAGCTGAGACAGTTCATTCTGGGGTTCCAAACTCCCTTTCCCTTCCTTCTGTAGGTCGTCTACTTTGCAGCTGTGGCCACCCTGGCAGCCTTGATGAACCTAGCCAGCACAGTACTGACCATCATCATTTAGAGGGATGGTTTGTGAGCCTCACAGGTGAGCAGAGGCCAGCTGGCTGGTGAGTTGTGCCACCTCAAGACATAATGGGTCACCATGGGTCTCTAATCTGCTGAGAAGTTGTCCTAGCATAGTGAACACAACTGATGAGACAGTTGGGTCTTCGAGAGAGGCAGTAGAGTAGCTTTTAAGAAGAGGTGTTTGGGGACTTCCCTGGTGATCCAGTGGTTAAGATTCCACCTAGCAATGCAGGGAATGCGGGTTCAATGCCTGGTTGGGGAACTAAGATCCCACGTGCCAAGGAGCTACTAAGCCTGTGTGCTGAACCCACATGCTGCAACTAAGATCTGACACAGCAAAATAAACAAATAAATACTAAAATAAAAAGAGAGAGAGAAGGTGTTTGAAGTCAAAGAAACTGGATTTGAATGCAGCTAAGACTAGCTGTGGCTCTTACCAGCTACAAATTACTTAACTTCTCTGGACTTTATTTTCCTCATCTGTAGAATGGGAGAAATTACGACACCCCCCACCCATACACACACACCTTGCCACCAGTTCAGTTTTGGGAAAGCTTCTATGAGATACAGGATTTATAAAGCATTTAACACTATATCTGTACATAGAAAGCACATAAGAAATGGATCAGACCATTATTATCATAAGGATATATAGGCTGTACTTTTGGAAGAGAAACAACTCTGAATATATTATTACAGAGGTTCTTTGATCATTTTAGACTTGGAAAAATAAGGGAATTGAAAGATTTCTCTTTTTAAATTTCCTTAAAATTTCTTTATCAATAAAAAGCATCTTGATGCAGTGGAAAGATTTCTTAATTCTGGTCAGTGATATGCTTCTGCTTTACTTAGAAAATTCATCCCCAAATGTGACTGTTGATTATTACCTAATCACTGATAGGGAGAGATAGCTAAGTTGAAGAATCTGGCATCTTCTTTATTTATTCTTCCATTTATAAAACTTGGATCATTTTCCTCAGGGGATATTCAAATTGCCAACCTAAAGCTGGAGGTCTTGTCCTCCCCTATACTTGTGCAATTGGTACTCTCGCTAGAAAACATTCTTGAGTGTTGATAGCCAAGATAAAGGAAGCTATTACAAAGGACACTATTAAAATGTCCTTCTTACAAAGTGTAGAAGCCCCTTATAATCATGTTTTCTTCTAAACTACACTTATTTGGATGTGCAGTGGTTTAAATAACAACACTCAAAATAAAACAACTATGTGGTTAAAAGCTGGGTGACATGGTGTTGAAAGTGTCCTGTCTTTGGGTAAAGAAAATCTTCCTACTTGGCTGTTAATTAGTTTTTAAAGAAATCTTAATAAAGCATAGATTCAGATTTATTTTTTTAATTGTTTAGTTTTTATTTCATAATCATAAATTTAACTTTGCAATCCAGCTAAACTTGGGGGGATAAGGAAAATATGGAATCCAAAGAACTGTAGCGAGAGCACAAAGATTATAGGATATTTCAAGCAGATGGGGGTGAAGGGGTGCTCTCCTGGGCTACAGAAGGAATGGTCTGGTCAAATAAATTTGACACAAGTCAAATTTATTAGTTTTGTCCACAGTCACCAATGGTGATCTTCTTGCTGGTCTTGCCATTCCTGGACCCAAAGCGCTCCATGGCTTCCACAATATTCATGCCCTCTTTCACCTTGCCAAAGACCACATGCTTGCCATCCAACCACTCAGTCTTGGCAGTGCAGATGAAAAACTGGGAACTGTTTGTGTTGGGGCCAGCATTTGCCATGGACAAGATGCCAGGACCTGTATGCTTCAGAATGAAATTCTCATCATCAAATTTCTCGCCAGAGATGGACTTGCCACCAGTACCATTATGGCATGTGAAGTCACCACCTTGGCACATAAATCCCAGAATTATTCTGTGAAAGCAGGAACCTTTATAACCAAATCCTTTCTCTCCAGTGCTCAGAGCATGAAAGTTTTCTGCTGTCTTTGGAACTTTGTCTGCAAACAGCTCAAAAGAGACGCGGCCCAAGGGCTCGCCGTCGACAGCGATGTCGAAGAACACAGTGGGGTTGATCACGGCTAGACAGCAAGGAAGGCTCCGGGGTGGCGGTGTCTGCAAGGTCATAGATTCAGATTTAAAGTTTGTTTAATTTATTCTAATTTTAAAAATCATCTTGCAAATACATTCTTTAATGATGGTAGAATAGTTAAGAGAATAAACTTTGGAGTCAGACTGCCTGGATTTGAATCTCAGCTCCACCGTTTACCTTTTCTGTGACCTTAAGTAATTTCACTTCTTTACGTCTCCATTTCCTAATTCATAAAAGGGAGATGCTGTGGACTCCTTGGCATTGTGAAGATTAAGTGAGATGAATATGTATAGAAGGCCTGGAACTGTGTGTCTGGCACAGAATAAGTATTGCGCTGTCACTGTCCTTTGTGCTCTGTGCTTCCCCCTCATCCCTGTCAATATTTTAGTCATAAAAATGGATATTAATACTGTTGTTCCAATAGTGGGGTATGATAGAAAGTACTGAGACAGGAGTTAGAATAATTTGTTCTAAGTGACCTAATTTCTTTAATCTTCAGTTTACTCATGGGTTAATTGTTCAAGTTCCAGAAGAACTGATCTCAAAGGTCTTTTCCAGGTTGAAAATCCTGTGATTAATCTATAGTCAGACTAAAAGGGATGTTTTCTGTTTTCACTGCCACTCACCCAATGTGATTATAATCCAAATGTCACTCAACTCTAGTAAATACACAACATTAAATTCACCGGGAGGAGAGATCCATCCACTCAGTTGCACTGTTTGTCTCCTCTCTCTTATAAGGATGGATGCAGCTGCCTGGCATCTGGACCAGATCATCAGTATATTTGCTTCCCTCTCTGTGCACCAGGTGATGACATGGGCATCTCATGTGATCGGTTGTGGTTTCATTCTTAAATGGAATTTGGTTTCACTTCTTGTTGAGTTTCTGTCCAGGGTTTTTCAACTAGTTCCCCAATTGGCTGTATAACCCCAGCAACAATACAGGAGGGCATTTCCTAGAAAGGCAACAAGAGACTGTAAACATTCAAAGTAATGCAAACTCAGAGACAGCTCCTGGCTTTTTTTCCCCTTCCTATATGTCAATGTTCTATTTCTTCTTTCCAGAGCTAGTTTCTATAATCTCAATATTTTGTCTGAAAATATGCCTGGAAACTGTGAGAAATGAGAAGGCTCTAGTAGAACGACTGGTCATTCAGTTCATAAGGTTGATCTCATTGGTGAGAGCAGGTGGTCTGCCATGTACAGTTACACAGGTTGTCTACTAAACAACTCCAGTGATTCCATTCAGAGAGTTTCCACTGTGAGTAGCACTCCGCCCAGGGAATGTGCAGTTTACAGCCTGAGAAACCTATTTCACGGTCCTTAGGGCAAATTACTCCTCCCTGTCTTACTTATAAGCCTCTTTCCTAATGATGCTAAGCTAGAGAGACAACTATGTCAGGGAATATGGGCTATTTGTTGGTCAAGACAATAGATAAATTGGCCATCCCTGCTACCAACAGTGTTTTTAAAATCAGAAATTGGTTATCATTAGGATGAGGATGACAGGAAAGGGAACCTGCCAGTACTAAATATGACCCCATCCTCTCAAGACAAGAACCACACCTGCCTACTGACAATGTTGCCCATCTGCCAGGGCAACACAGCCCAGGGATTGTTTCTGATGTCAGTTTCCCTTTCTGGACTGCTTATAATTATCTTTTCTCTTAAGTTCTTTTGCAATTAAACCTCACCAGATCTCACTATATGGATGAAATATAAGTATCTGTAGAGATAGGTAAATAGATATACATATTTACATAATGGATGAATGGAGTAAGTAGATAGATAGGATAACTAACAGAACTAATGGCAGGGATGTGATTAGATAAGATAGTCCTCATAAAGCCCTATTTCCTTCCACATATAGTAGAACTTGTCAATGTTAGCAGCTTTATTCATTATTGTTATTATTGCTGTCTTTAAAAAAAAAAAACCTGCTATGGCAATAAATTTTTTTCTATGACCAAATTCACCCTTCTCACAGCTCTTGAGCTAGAGCAGACTTAGCTCACATAACCCGTTCTCCTTCCTTCATAGCCTTATTTGGCTCTTCTAGTCCTTTTTTGGAGTTTAATTTATGCTAAATACGTCTTACAAATACTTGCATATTTTAAAAATCTGTTTGCAGTCATTGCCTATTCTGTCCTGGAAGATAAAAAGGTATTTGTCATTCTCTTTTCATGAGTATCTACTTAGTCAGAAAAAAAACTTCAAAGGAAATATCTACCACTATTTCCAAGAGCTCGTTGCCCCATCTCAAGCCTGTGCACTTCTTTACTCTCTCCTGTGTCTTCCCTCTCTGGTCAGCATCCACCTCCTGACTTCATTCACTGTTTGTCTTAGTCTGGGTTCTCTCCAGCACAGTCCTGGAGACAGGGATTTGAGGTGAAAAGTAATCTATTTGGAAGGTGACCCCAGGAAGCACGGTGAAGGAATGGGATGTGAGACGAGGAAGGGAGAAAAGCCAATAAAGAACATGTTACTGTATGGACTACTGTTGCAGGAAATTAGGGCTCTGTTCCCTGGGGCCCTATGAGAGACAGTGCAGGACAAACCTCCAAATCATCCCACCAAGGGCGAAGGAACTGGAGTGAAACACCAAGTGTTGTCACTCATTGGTCTGGGCTTGTTCCCAGGGGCGTTGACTTCTGGACACCTGCAGCCTGCCCTCACGTTGCTATTTCTGGACAGAGACCCTCATTTAAAGACACACAAATACTTGGGGTAGGAAGCCATCAGTGCCCCCAGGAATTATCCAACAAAGAAGCAGATGAGGTTGGGGTGGGCTGAGGGCATCAGGACAAGCACTGACATGCAGCTTATTGGGATTTTATTTCAGGTGAAATGGACTCTTGGGAAACCACTGATGGATTCATTGACAAGTCCAAAACTTTGGAGAAGCCAAAGAACCCTGAGCCTAACCTTGCAGGCCAGCAGGCCACAGTCTCAGAGTTTTCTGTCTGCCTTCAAAACACGTGGAGGCTGGTGCACATGTGCCATGAGGGTGGGAAGCCTACTGCAGGCAGACTGTCTTCTTGGCCTGGCCTGGGCCTGGCTTTCCTCTGCATAAAGGTGCTGGGCTTTGACTGCATCACCACCGGCTCCACCTATGTCCAAGGGATCGGAGGCTCTGCTTAGCATCTTCACAGCCCTTTCTGCTTTGTCTGGCCTGATGGGCACAGTTCTCTTCTCCAGGCTCAGGGGACACTATGGCCTGGTCACCATGAGAATCATATCCAGCAGGTTCCACATGGGTTGTCTGACACTTGCTGTATTTTCTGTGTTTGCTCCCGGAAGTCCTTTTGATCCAGCTGTTTTCTTACTTCCACTAAGCAAAAACTTTTCTTCAAACCATGAGTTGCTAAAAGACCAGGTCTGTATTTATTCCTTTGAAAGAAACATGAACCAACCTATCCTTCCAGACTGTTCCTCCAGTCACTGGACCAATAGCACAGTTCTGTTTGAATGAGGGCAGGACCCTGAGCATCCTGTCTTACATCTCCATTACCTTTCTCTTCTCAGTGTGATCCTGGCAAGAATCAGTGAGCAGTGGGTCATGTGTGGCAAAGGATTTTCTGCAGCCTGTGATGTTGCTAAGTAATTGTAGAAGCATTTCATGGACTCACTGCTGTGTCATTGTAAGTCTTCATCATTCATTCACCAAGAACCCATTACATGACAAGAGCTGTCTTATACAGTGGGGATACAAGAGTGCTTTATCAGATGAGGTCTTAGCTCCACTGAGTGTCTGCATGGGAGACCAATGAATGAGCAAGTAGCAAAAGCCAACAACACAATGTGACAGGAGCTGTGTTAGGAAAGGACAGAGGATTGGAGACACATAGAAAGGACACCAAATCTGGTCTTGGGGGCTAGGGAAGCCTTCCCAGAGGGAGACACAATTAAGAGATCCCTGAAGGGCAAGCTAGGTGGGTGACATGAAGAGTGAAGAATGCTCCAAGCAAAGTGGACAGTTGTGCAAAGGCCAAAATGTGAAAATGTGGAGATCTGGGAAAGTGAAAATAGTTATTTCCAGGGTATAGCTCAGATAGTAAAGAACCTGTCTGCAATGCAGAAGACCGGGGTTGAATCCACGGGTCGGGAAGATCCCCTGGAGAAGGGAATGGTTACTAGTCCAGTATTCTTGCCTGAAAAATTCCATGGACAGAGGAGCCTGGTGGGCTGCAGTCCATGGGGTTGCAAAGAGTCGGACACAATTGAGCAATTAACACTTTCACTTTCAAGCATGTAAATACTTCAGATGGTATCTACACTGAAGGATTATCTTGACCTGGATCTTTTCTCTGTGGAACTGGGATGGGGAGAGGGGAAAGAGGACAGCTTGGTGCTGCTGCTGCTGCTGCTGCGTCGCTTCAGTCGTGTCCAACTCTGTGCAACCCCGTAGACGGCAGCCCACCAGGCTTTGCCGTCCCTGGGATTCTCCAGGCAAGAACACTGGAGTGGGTTGCCATTGCCTTCTCCATTGTGTGAAAGTGAAAAGTGAAAGTGAAGTCGCTCAGTCGCGTCCGACTCGTAGCGACCCCATGGACTGCAGCCTACCAGGCTCCTCCATCCGTGGGATTTTCTAGGCAAGAGTACTGGAGTGGCTTGCCATTGCCTTCTCCAATAGCTTGGTGAGGCCAAAATTATTTTTAGTTGTCTGGGGAAGAGGAGGGAAATCCTGTCCCAGAGACAAGGTGCCTGACTGAGCATCTACAAGCTTGTCACCCTGAGAACTTGGTCTCAGAGCTCTGTCAGCAACCATATGTCATTCACCCCTGGCAATGAGGACATTAATGATTTGGTAAGGGTGTTTGGTAAGGGTGTTTAAAAAAGTTTTGGTTGTTTTATGCCTGATGAATTCAGCAGTGACATGTTGGGTATCAGCAGAGACGGGGTTAACAGCCTGTTGGCCCTGAGTGATTCAACCTGCAGATGCTCAACATGCAAAGAGTCTGGACTTTGTTCTTAGACATGGACTGCCTGTGATCCAGTTTCCACCCAGGGAGCATAACTTTTGTGCCCAATCCCTGACCCCTACCCCCAATCCACAGTCATCATTTCCAGAACTCCTCCCTGAGGCCACAGCTCTAAGCCCGGTGATCCTCCACCCCCAAGGCCAAAGTGAGGGAATGGAGGGTCCTGGTGGCTGGTGGAAGAAGGATCGAAAGCTGACTTCCTCCTTTACTCAGCATCTCCCGGCCTGCTTCTGCTGTGAACCTCAGCCAGCACTGGGCTTCAGCAAGGCCCCTGGCCTTCCCGTGGCTCAGAGCTTCCCCTCCTTACCTCTGGGGCCAGCCACAGTGGGGTGGGGGCATGGGGCTTGGGTTTCCTGATTTCTGTCATGTCTTGGTCCACAGAATCTTGGGGAAATGGCAAGAGGGAAAATGAGAGGTTTGTAGGTCTAGTTCCAGGGGTTATAAAGCCATGGGCTAGCCTGGGAACTGCATTCCTCTGATGTGATGTGCATGTTTGAGAAAGGAATCGTTCCTAATTCCAAATAGATGATTTAGAAACTTGTCCTTTCATCTGGAGATGACCTAACCTCTACAATATGTTAAGTGAAGGACCTGATGGATGAGTTACCTTTTATTAGGCTATTTGGTTTGTATTTCCCAGTCTTTGATTGAACAAATGATTGAATGCGGGTTGGCAATTTAAGATTACGCAATTCACATTATGAGAATAAACTAGTTCTAAAGGGGGAAAAAAAGTCCAAATGACTCTTCCTGACACAAAAGAAACATCACGTTTAGAGAATGTGGTATCTTGTTGGCAATGGCTACAATCTAGAGGAGCCCGAGAGGAACTTGAGGTTTTTCTCCATGGGAATACCAGTTCTTCTGTTGACTCTTGATAAGGATGCCAGAAACACCAGAACATGCTTGACACTCACGAGAGAGCCAGCTCAGGATGTGGAGCCACGCTGCCCAAGGATGTTGGCATGTTACCTAAGCTCCATGTGCCCCTGTTTCCTTATCTGTAAGGTGGGATATTATTGATAGTATCTTCCTATCAGGGAAGTGCTGAGGATGCCTTGAAATAATTCCTGCAGAGGATGTGCTTAGTGCAGAACCTTCACAGGTATCAGAGCTATTTACTGAAAATGAATATTAACTCTCGTCTTCAGTCGTCATCATCATGTGTATATTTTGGCTGTGATTGTGGTGCTTTCATGAGCATTGTTGTGTAAGCGTGGAGAGCAGGGTGGGCAGTAAGATGGAGAGCCAAGATACTGGATGACTCCCACGTGCACGGCCTCCGCCAGCAAATGCCACTCACTTTTATTCCCAGCAGAATTGCAAACAGCCTCAGGGTTGGTGGCGTGGTCAAAACTGCACATGGTGAAAGCATCAGTGCCCCAAAGGATATAGTGTCGAGCCCTGGTCAGCGTGTTTAGCGTGGCCAGGCCCGGTTGCTGTCTTGGTGTCTCCGTGGGACCAGTGGCCTGTGGCCTCCTGGCTGTCCACCAGGAATCCCCAGGCGCAGAGTTCACCGGAGGCATCTGCTCAGTAAATACTCGTTTCCATTCTGGATGGAAACTAAGTTACAGAACTCTGGCTATAGCATGATTTGACACATTGCTCCACAATCCCTTTGCTTTCTACAATCTAAGAGCCATGACTCTTTCTGTCCTCAGTTTATAAACAGTTCTGTCAGTGCAGAATCAGCTCTCACGTTGTGCGGCTGCAGCATTTTATAAATATCTCCAACCTGTCAGCACTGGGTCTTAGGGGCCACGTGCCAGTTTACAGGTGAGCTCCAGGTCAGAGTCCTTTGGCAGGCCAAGCTCTGGGGCTTTGAGGTTGTGTGCCGAGTGAGCAGGAGCCCGGGCCAGAGTCCCAGGAGAGGGCTGCCGCATGGTGACAAGGGCAGCCTATGGGGACAGAAGGCCTGGCCAGTGCTCTTCAGGGACAGACACTGGAGGACACAGCATGTTCAATCCAAATTATTCTTGAGTTCAGAGCTGAGTCCAGAGATCAGGCCAAGGCAAACAAGAGGCCTGTGCAGGGCCAGAGCTGGATTTCAGGGAGAATCCAGAAAAGCGGCTGTTAGCAGAATCTGGAGCAGGTGCCGGAGCCTCCAGGACTGTCACTCAAGGACAGCATTGCCACCTGGTTTCTGACTTATCTGGTGCCTGCATGGCAGGTCCTGAGGCTGCTTTCCAAGTGTAATCAAATGGTCAGAAGAGTTGGACATAACTTAGTGACTACTGAAAGGGTTAGTCACTCAGTTGTGTGACAACACAGTTGTGTGACTCTTTGTGACCCCCTGGACTGTAGCTTCAGTCCATGGGATTCTCCAGGCAAGAGTGTTGGAGTGGATAGCCAATCACAGCAAATGTGGTTGAAGGTGGGGAGGGGAGAGGAAGCTAATTTCTTCTCTGACAAACCAGGAGGGAAGGGGAAAAAACATGGAATTGGAACTGAATGTGAAGCCCAAGACTTGGTTCTTTGTTCTGTTTGGGGCATAAAATGGAGATGTAAATAAATACATCCAAAATGAAATTATATTGCCCCCCAGTGATACTGGTGGTAATGGTGATTCAAAAATATAATTTATCCTACGACAAATTATTGATTGTAATTACCATGCCAGGCATGATAGTGTACACATCATACACTGTGTACACACATTATACATCATTACTGTCTCATGTGATCCTCCACTGAGATGGGATCTTGAGATTCCCGTCTCACAGATGAGGAAACTGAACCACCGAAAGCTTCATTTACCCAACCTGACCACTGATGCAAGTCAGTGCTACAGCTGGAATTCTCACCGAAGTGTCTGATATTCCTTTCCATTTCTTCTCCCCGAACACCGCTGCCCTGTAGGCCTTTAGTCCTTTGACATCACCATAACCCAGCTTCTTCAGAACATTCCAGAAGCAGAGCAAAGTACTGTAAATGGCATACAGTGCTCCCTGAATGACCGCAGGGACCTCATCCACTCCATCCTGGTCATGCTGGCCCTGGGGCTGCAGCAGTTTGGCATGCTGGCCTGTAACCACGGGCCACGTGCTATATATTTTTATTCAAGGAAGTGTATGATTACAAACGCCCATTCTCAGAAGACAGCAAAGAAGGGCACTTCAACCTGAGAGGTAGGCAGAGCCCCACTAGTACTGGCCCCAAATCTCACTGTTTCCAGTGATTTCCCCGAGTTGCTATGGGTGCCTGTCTTGTTCCACTGCTACACTTGAGAGCAATTATGTCATCCATCGCCTCTGCCAACAGCATCACCTGCTTTAAATGCATCTTTGGGATGACAGTGACTTGCCAGAGTTTGAAAGGGGTCTGACTGGTGGCACAGGCGTTAACAACTCAGATTCCACTGCACCCAACTCAAAGGGGCTTGTTTTAATTTTCCCAGCATACCTCAGTGTTTTCAGGTCTTTGTTGTTCTTTTGGTTCTAACCTTAGGCAGGATCTTTGGTTAAAATTGGAGCTGGATCATGATCAATGATGTCAGTTTCTTCAGTTTTTGTTCCACAGCTGGTTTGTGAATGTTCTTTTGTAAGGACTGAAGCTATTTGTTGAAGTAGATCATGGTAACCTTTGGGTGGTTTCTGGAGTCTAGGTCCAGGCCAGGAATCTGATGGTCCCTCAGCTGACTTGGGTAATCTTTGTCTCACTGATCAAGCTGAAACATCCAGTTTGACCAGTTAACTCTGATTAAGAAAACCACTAGTTTGTGATGAGCAAACGTTGAGTTTCTGGATGCTTTTAACAGTCAACACTCAAACTAACTTTGGGGAATGTAGAAGAAAATCCCAATAGTTCTTTGCTTAAAATAACGAATTGCTATTTTGTGTACTATGGAATGTAAATTCACTTAGAAGTGAGAACAACGAAGCTGGCAACACAGGCCCCTCGGGCCTCAAAGTACAGAGAGCCTTTGGAGGGGGGTGCATCTGGGGAGTAGTGTGCAGCACACTCAGTACTGCCTTAGAGGCTCGTGCTGGTGGGAATGACATTTTCTAAGACAGGGTTTTTCAACCTCTGCCCGGTAGAGATGTTGGCCTCCACACCACACTAGATGCCGGGAGCAGCCCCTGTCTTCCCACTTGTGAGAATCACAGATGTCTTCAGACATGACCAAATGTCCCCAAGGAGGGTCAAAGAGTCCCCCCACCCCCAAAGTCCCTCTTAAGAATCACTGCTTAAGGCAAACATGAAAACTAAAGGAAAAAATGTCCACCTATTGTTAAAAGACAAAATGGCCAAAATTCATCCATTAGTAAGAAAATTACAAAAAGGGATTTTACACAGACCTGCTTCTTAGAGCTAAGTGAAAACATGGCAAAGACAAAATTTCGTGAACATTCTGCTTAACATACGGTATTTTGAAAAAATTATACTATATATAAGTTCTAGTACTATTTAAGGTGCCACCTCCTGTAATTTTTCTCCTTCCATAAAAAACCTGAAGACCATGTTACTACACATATAGACGCAACCAACTGGGTCAGGAAACCAGAACCGTTCTTCACATGGATTCTTCACTAAGGAGGCTGTGTTTTGAGGGGATTTAGTACATCCTGTCCCCTGACCTTTGATTATCCTAATGAATACAAGTACTTGAACAGGGTAGTCTTGGAACAAGTATTTAATAAATCCATCCTGGTCTTTTATTTAAAAGCTCCAGAAGTGCTAGCAGCCTGAGTGTATAATTTATGTCAAGTCTGTACCACAGGCTCCCCACCTGTCCTTGAAAATTGTCCTTGAAAATTGTCTTACCTGTGAATTCTGCATTTTACATGCAGAATTACTTAATTTTACTCTTGCTTATCCTCCAGGCCCTGTATAGTAGGACACCAATATCTTTCTCTCTTGGATTATGGGGCCACTATCTTCATGTCTTCATGAATATTTCATGTTTTACATCAGTACTGCCTAACAGAAATATAATGCAAGTCACATTTATATAATTTTAATATTTCCAAAATACTATCATTTAACTTGTAATCAACAAAATTAAGATTTTATATTATTTTTTATTGATGTATAGTTGATTTATAGTATTGTGTATTATAGTATTAAGTGTATTATCAGTTCAGTTCAGTCATTCAGTCGTGTCTGACTCTTTGCGACCCCATGACTTGCAGCACGCCAGGCCTCCCTGTCCATCACCAACTCCCGGAGTTCACCCAAACTCATGTCCATCGAGTCGGTGATGCCATCCAGCCATCTCGTCCTCTGTTGTCCACTCCTCCTCCTGCCCCCAATCCCTCCCAGCATCAGAGTCTTTTCCAATGAGTCAACTCTTCACATGAGGTGGCCAAAGTATTGGAGTTTCAGCTTTAGCATTAGTCCTTCCAAAGAAATCCCAGGACTGATCTCCTTTAGAATGGACTGGTTGGATCTCCTTGCAGTCCAAGGGACTCTCAAGAGTCTTCTCCAACACCACAGTTCAAAAGCATCAATTCTTCGCGCTCAGCTCTCTTCACAGTCCAACTCTCACATCCATACATGACCACTGGAAAAACCATAGCCTTGACTAGACGAACCTTTGTTGGCAAAGTAATGTCCCTGCTTTTGAATATGCTATCTAGGTTGATCATAACTTGGAATCCTTCCAAGGAGTAAGTGTCTTTTAATTTTATGGCTATAATCACCATCTGATTTTGGAGCCCCCCAAAATAAAGTCTGACACTGTTTCCATTGTTTCCCCATCTATTTCCCGTGAAGTGATGGGACCAGATGCCATGATCTTAGTTTCTGAATGTTGAGCTTTAAGCCAACTTTTTCACTCTCCTCTTTCACTTTCATCAAGAGGCTTTTTAGTTCCTCTTCACTTTCTGCCATAAGGGTGGTGTCATCTGCATATCTGAGGTTATTGATATTTCTTCCGGCAATCTTGATTCCAGCTTGTCCTTCTTCCAGCCCAGCGTTTCTCATGATGTACTCTGCATATGTTAAATAAGCAGGGTGACAATATACAGCCTTAATGTACTCCTTTTCCTATTTGGAACCAGTCTGTTGTTCCATGACCAGTTCTAACTGTTGCTTCCTGACCTGCATATAGGTTTCTCAAGAGGCAGGTCAGGTGGTCTGGTATTCCCATCTCTCTTAGAATTTTCCACAGTTTATTGTGATCCACACAGTCAAAGGCTTTGGCATAGTCAATAAAGCAGAAATAGATGTTTTTCTGGAACTCTCTTCCTTTTTTCATGATCCAGTGGATGTTGGCAATTTGATCTCTGGTTCCTCTGCCTTTTCTAAAACCAGCTTGAACATCTGGAAGTTCATGGTTCACGTATTTCTGAAGCCTGGCTTGGAGAATTTTGAGCATTACTTTACTAGCATGTGAGATGAGTTCAATTGTGCGGTAGTTTGAGCATTCTTTGGAATTGTCTTTCTTTGGGATTGGAATGAAAACTGACTTTTTCCAGTCCTGTGGCCACTGCTGAGTTTTCCAAATTTGCTTGCATATTGAGTGCAGCACTTTCACAGCATTATCTTTCAGGATTTGAAATAGCTCAACTGGAATTCCATCACCTCCACTAGCTTTGTTCGTAGTGATGCTTTCTAAGGCCCACTTGACTTCACATTCCAGGATGTCTGGTTCTAGGTGAGTGATTACACCATTGTGATTATCTGGGTCATGAAGATCTTTTTTCTACAGTTCTTCTGTGTATTCTTGCCACCTCTTCTTAATATCTTCTGCTTCTTTTAGGTCCATACGATTTCTGTCCTTTATCAAGCCCATCTTTGCATGAAATGTTCCCTTGATATCTTTAATTTTCTTGAAGAGATTTGTAGTCTTTCCCATTCTGTTGTTTCCCTCTATTTCTTTGCATTGATTGCTGAGGAAGGTTTTCTTATCTCTTCTTGCTATTCTTTGGAACTCTGCATTCAGATGTTTATATCTTTCCTTTTCTCCTTTGCTTTTCTCTTCTCTTCTTTTCACAGCTGTTTATAAGGCCTCCCTAGACAGCCATTTTGCTTTTTTATAGTATTGTGTATTAAATATTATTAAGTATTGTGTATTACAGTATTAGTATTATAATATAGTATTGTGTTAATTCCAGGTGTACAACATAGTGATTCAGTATTTTTGCAGAGTACAAGATAAGTTATTATAAAATAGTGGGTATAATTCCCTGTGATATATGGTATATCCTTATTGCTTATCTATTTTATGTACTACAGCAACTTGTATCTGTTAATCCCATACCTATAGTTTGTCCCTCCCCACTTCCTTCTCCCCTTTGGTAGCCACATATTTGTTTTCTGTATTAGTGGAATCTAAAAAAATACAAAAGGTTTTAAAAGCACTTTTAAAAATAATTCTTCCAGGGGTACTCTTTCTGCCCCCTTCTGATGCCTGTGTCAGAAGCTTTCTCTATCTCCTTTATACTTTAATAAAACTTTATTACACATACACACACACACACACACAAATAATAATTCTTCCAAAGGTTATGTTTTTTACACCTCAGCTTATTACCTATTTGCACTAGCCACATGTCAAGTGCTCAATAGCCACATGTAGCTAGTGGCTACTGTACTGGAGTAGTTTGAACTCTATGATAATTCTCAAAGTTCCACATTATTGTCCACTACAGAAGGCCTGTAAATAATACAGTGTGCTCTATTCTGCCATAGACAGTGGGAGTAACATGTCAGAGCATTTGCCCAACTGGAAAATCATTCCATCAACTACAACATTCCCAGAAACAAATCATGGTGACCCACATCATCCTGAATTGACTGGGTTTTATCTCGTGACTAAACTGAACTGAACCAGATTGATGTGGAGCTATTCCGGAAACGCAGATGGCAACTGTGGAGGGTACCTTGATACTTAGCCTTTGCAGTACAGACGAACTCCAGCAGGGGGCTTGCTAGCTGTGGTTGCATAGTCCCAGGTAAGACAATTTTATAAAATACCAGAATCAGTTTATAAACTTTTCAGTTTACAAACACAGGGCAAATTTTGGAAAGGCAATTTTTATGAGTACAAAATTAAAATAAGTCTTCCATACACATCTCTTGTTTACTTATTCAGTCTCAACATGGCTTTCCTCTTGAGGTTTTATCCCCAACTTTGGCTCACAGGGGTCACTGGCTGACTGATCTTACTACCCTGGTCAAATGCATCATTCTTTACTATCTCTAGATCCCCATTTAGTTATCCATTTTCTCTATTCTATTTCAAATCATGAGGGAGAAATGAGAATCTAATTTGGGTTCCAGGGAGCCTAGAATACACATGACCCTGCCTCCTCCACCTTGTCCATTTAAAATTTACATTCAAGTGCCAAATGACCAATTGGCCAACTGGATTTCCTCTGACTCCTAGGAAGCTCAGTCATACTGGTGGGAGCCTTAAAGCATCAGGTCTAGTGGCTTGGTTTTATATCCTGCACTCTACTTGCTGAGCTTTTGTTCTTCAGTTGCTATGTCTCATCTCTTTGAGACCCCATGAACTGCAGCACTCCAGGCTTCCCTGTCCTTCACTATCTCCCAGAGTTTGCTCAAGCACATGTCCATTGAGTTAATGATGCCATCCAACCATCTCATCCTCCTTCCTTCTCTTGCCCTCTTTCCCAGCATCAGGATCTTTTCCAATGAGTTGGCTCTTCGCATGAGGTGGCCAAAGTATTGGAAATTCAGCACCAGTTCTCCCCTCTAATTATCATGTTGCTGTTTGTTTAGTCGTGTCCAACTTTTTGCGACCTCATGGACCGAGGACTCCAGGCTCCACTGTCCATGGATTCAGGCAAGAATATGGAGTGGGTTGCCATTTCCTTCTCCAGGGGATCTTCCCAGCCAAGGGACTGAAACCATGTCTCCCACATTGCAGGTGGATTCTTACTGTCTGAGCCACCAGGAAAGCCCCCTATTTGTTTATAAGCCACCCCCAGATCATTCTGGGAACGTGGCTGGGGTATAAAAGATATAAAGATTCTCTTCATGCCCTTGGAACAAGTCCTCTGAAAACATTTCAGCTCCAGATCTGCTTCTCCTCAGGGCCTGGTAGTTTGCTTAGTCATGCTTAGTCACTCTTGCTTTTAGCACAACATGTAGGCCTGTATGATGCCAAGGGGGGCAAGCTGACTGCTGAACTGGCTGCAACTCACTTTGGTGGTCCTAGATTTTGTCAGGGTACAGGGAAACGGGTTGGGGGAGATGGAGCAATTATGCACCATCCCTGGAGGCACAAGAAGGCACCTGAAAGCCCTGCTTCCTCCTACAGGCAAGATGGCACAACACAGCTGCCAGCGTTCCTGGTCATGGTGAGTAGGGCTCAACAGGCTGTGGCTAGACCTGTTATCCACAGGAATGAACTGGCCCATCCCTTTTTTATTTTTCTGGGTTCCAAAATCACTACAGATGGTGACTGCAGCCATGAAATTAAAAGACACTTACTCCTTGGAAGGAAAGTTATGACCAACCTAGATAGCATATTCAAAAGCAGAGACATTACTTTGCCAACAAAGGTTCGCCTAGTCAAGGCTACGGTTTTTCCAGTGGTCATGTATGGATGTGAGTTGGACTGTGAAGAAGGCTGAGCACTGAAGAATTGATGCTTTTGAAGTGTGGTGTTGGAGAAGACTCTTGAGAGTCCCTTGGACTGCAAGGAAATCCAACCAGTCCATTCTGAAGGAGATCAGCCCTGGGATTTCTTTGGAGGGAATGATGCTAAAGCTGAAACTCCAGTACTTGGGCCACCTGATGCAAAGAGTTGACTCATTGGAAAAGACTCTGATTCTGGGAGGGATTGAGGGCAGGAGGAGAAGGGGACGGCAGAGGATGAGATGGCTGGATGGCATCACTGACTCAAGAGTGTGAGTAAACTCTGGGAGTTGGTGATGGACAGGGAGGCCTGGCGTGCTGCAATTCATGGGGTCGCAAAGAGTCAGACACGACTGAGTGACTGATCTGATCTGATCCCTTTTCAAAGGAACCCTTGCACATCCCCATGGAAAGTATCCACATGATTTATGCACTAAGCTTTGCCATTAACCCAGTTATTCAGCATTCTCCCTGGTGGCTTGACTGGTAAAAAATCCACCTGCAATGTGGGAGACCTGGGTTTGGAAGATCCCCTGGAGAGGGGAACAGTTACCCACTCCAGTATTCTAGCATGGAGAATTCCCTGGACAGAGGAGCCTGGCAGGCTATAGTCCATGGGATCACAGAGTCAGATTGAGCAACTTTCACTCATGCCTCACTTAATTCCCTGGTTTAGCCAGTATTTGCCAAAGCCAGTCTAAATTTTGTTGCGTAATTTTCACACTTCATTTTCTGCTACCATGTGGCTACTAGTATACCTTGTCAAGAGACAGGGAAGTGTCATACCACTCACACACACCCTGCCAAAAGCTGTTGTCTGAAACATCTATAAAGAAAATTTGTATACCCTTGATGGGTAAGGTAACACATCCTTTGACTGTATTTACGGTCTTCCCTGGTGGCTCTGAGGTTAAAAGCATCTGCCTCCAATGCGGGAGACCCAGGTTCAGTCCCCAGGTCGGGAAGATCCCCTGGAGAAGGAAATGGTAAACCACTCCAGTATTCTTGACTGGAGAATCCCATAGACCCATGGATGGAGAAGCCTGATAGGCCACAGTCCACGGGGTTGCAGAGGGTCGGACACGACTGAGTGACTTCACCTTCACCTTCAAGCATTTACACTTACATGATCCCAAGGTGATTTTGATGTTTTTGTCCACTTTATTCTCAGCAGTTTAATCACTGACCCAAGACCATCTTCCCACAGATTTCACTGGAAATGTCATTTAAGATGCCAGAAAGGGAAAGTTTTAAAGTCATATTTATTGAAATTGAATTTACATTCAGTAAAACTCACTCAAAATTTCTGACAGATGTAATCACCACTATAATCAAAGTGTAGAACAGTTCCTCAGCCCCTACCCTCAAAACGCTATGCAACAAACTCCTCCACTGATCTGTCCTCTATACAATGGGTCAGATTTAATCATCAAAATGATTAGACAAAACTACAAGCACAAAAACCTGAGGTTTAGCATAGTCAAAAGAATGGGATTTAAAAATAAGCTTTGTAAATTAAAGCAGCTAACCAAATTCTCTTTTAAGATAGTTGAAGAATAGCTAGTCTAGCTACTGTGTCAAGATTCAGGATGGATGGTAGAAAAACTGTTTTAAATAATGGAATTGAATTCTGCCAAAAATTCTCTACAGGGCAGATATATATTCTTACAGATAATTGGCAGTTTTTTTCTAAAATTCACCCCTGCTACCACCATGAAAAGGACAAATAGCAAAAAACTCTATTGTGCATATATCAATCACCACATGTTCAAATACACCTTATCTCCTGGAAAAGCTTCTTTCAAGCACTAGCCCTGTAAGAGAAGTATCACAGTAGGTAATTAGAGCAGCAATTACTAAATTAGATATTAAGAAAATATAGTGACTAAACCATGTTTATAAAAGCAGTGCAGGTAAGGAAAATGAATTCCCCAATGAACTATATATTGTCAAATCAGGCATAGCAATATTCTGACACTAAAAAAAAATTAACTCAAAATGGCCACCATTGCCACAGATAAACATCTTTAAAGATTAGATGCCAATCACTTTAAAATATTTCTGTAAAATAACATTTTTTGGCATAATAAAGTTATTTATTTACTAGAGTCCCCCCCCCCCCAATTTTATTTAAAACATGTTTAAAGAGGGAGAATGTGATTGCACTTAATACATTCCTGCCCATCAAATTGGCCTCAGGTAAATCCTTTAACCCATCAGAGCAGAGGGTATCCAATCAGATTAGGGTTCTCATCCTTGGCCAAGAATTCTATCCAACTATTTAATAACTCAGGCCAGATTTTCTCCATTTGGTCCATACCTTAAGCTTGTCAGGATCTTGTCAGCCTGGTAGGAAAGAGAAAAACAATGTTAATAATATCACTAATTTTTAAAAAATTATTTATTTTAATTGGAGTATAATTACAATATTGTTTTGGGCATTTTGTGTCTTTTTTTGGTAAAGAGTAATTTATTGGGCTATTTACCTTTGGTGACTAAAGAGCTAACTTTGAGTAGAATTCCTGTAAAACAGCAATATTTTCCTAATTTCCTGACACTGGGAATCTCCTGAAATTTCCAGCCAGGAGACATCCTGGGTGTCTCCATTTTATAGAACGTCAGCAGTCACCATCTTTCTAACTTTATCTCCTTGTTGCACTAGCATGGAACAAAATCAACTTGAGGAAAAACTATAAACATTACTGGTAACACTGCTGCTGCTAAGTCACTTCAGTCGTATCCGACTCTGTGTGACCCCATAGAAGGCAGCCCACCAGGCTCCCCCGTTCCTGGGATTCTCCAGGCAAGAACACTGGAGTGGGTTGCCATTTCCTTCTCCAATGCATGAAAGTGAAAAGTGAAAGTGAAGTTGCTCAGTCGTGTCCGACCCTCAGCGACCCCATGGACTGCAGCCTACCAGGCTCCTCGGCCCATGGGATTTTCCAGGCAGGAGTACTGGAGTGGGGTGCCATTGCCTTCTCTACTGGTAACACTATCTACCTATGAAAGATGGAAACAAACTCTTCACATTAAAAAAAAAAAAAAGCAAAGGAAGCCTGAAACTAGTGTATAGAGGCGGAGGCAGAGGCCATCGAATTGAGAACAGTCCTGTCAACACTTGCTCTGTTCCCACAGTCTTTAAATAGACACTGGCTCTCAGCCATGTCCCTCTCCCAAAGGGAATTGTTTTAAAAAAAAGCGGCGGTGGGGGGCGGCGGGGGGGGGGGCGCCGTGCTTAGGACACAGCTCGCATCAGTAAAATCAGATACTTTCTGATCAGTAAAAGGGTCTTTCACCACTGAGGCAAACATGTAAACATCCCACAAGCCTCCCATTTCAAGAGATCACTGCTGCTGCTGCTGCTAAGTCACTTCAGTCGTGTCCAACTCTGTGCGACCCCATAGACGGCAGCCCACCAGGCTCCGCTGTCCCTGGGATTCTCCAGGGAAGAACACTGGAGTGGGTTGCCATTTCCTTCTCCAATGCATGAAAGTGAAAAGTGAAAGTGAAGTTGTTCAGTCACGTCCGACTCGTAGCGACCCTATGGACTGCAGCCCACCAGGCTCCTCCGTCCATGGGATTTTCTAGGTAAGAGTACTGGAGTGGCTTGCCATTGCCTTTTCCGAATGAACTGTATGCTGCTGCTGCTGTAAGCGGTACCAATGACAATGCTTCCTTCATTCAGTCAGCTATAAATTGAGATCTTTACAAATTTTATTAAATCCGGGGAGTAACTCTTTCGATAGGAATGTATACCGGTAAAACACTTAAAATGCCCTCAAATGCTGAGGACCAAAGTGAAACTTGGAGACAAACTTTCTCTAGGGCCACTTTTCCTGTTTATCTTGGCGAACACAAGTCAGAACCCCAAAGGTTCCTACTTTTTCTCAGGTCAGAAAACGATAACGGGCCTCGCGCTCTTGAGACCCCACACACGTTAGGAAAGAGGGTCTCATGGTGCATAATGCACTGTCAGTGCTGAAAAGGGAATGCGGGGGAGAAAACTGCTCCCTCACCACGGCTCACAGCAGCTAACCGCTCCCATAAGAGTCACGTAGATCTTTTAAAGAGCCCAACCACAGAGCGAAGTGGCAACTGAGAGGCATTTGCGGAGGGGGAATGCCTGTGTGGGCGAAATTACCTCCGTTTCTTGCTAACACCGGAATTAATACTGCTCTGCCTTGAAGGCTAAAGTGTTTCAGGCTCGTGATTTCATCCGCTTCCTAAATAGACCGTGTCAGAGTCCTCAGAGCCCCCGGCCGGGGCCGCGCGTGTGCCCCAACTCGCACACCGTCCAGGGCTCTGCGCCTCCGCCCAGGGTCGGTTCCTCCAAGAGTCTTGTTTGTTTTTTCTCTTTGTATTGCAAAAGGAGCTTGAAGCTCCATGTGGCCCGGATCCCTTGAGCATCGGGGTCCCAGGCACAAGTGACTAGCGCCTCGGCCCCTGGGGGAAAGAGGGACCTTAGGCACCAAGAGCGTTATTTCTGAGGAGGAAGGGTCCCCGGTACCCTGAGGATGTCCTCGCCGCAGAAGAGCTCTCACAGCGGCTCCCCTGGGGCCTGGGAGGCCTCTCTGAGGGGGAGCCGAGCTGAGGTCGAACACGAGCCCTAGCCGCCCACATGGGGCGGACGCGCGGACAGGAGCGGCGCTCCTGGTAAGTGCCCCTGGAGAGACCCCCGGGCCACGCGGAGAGCTCTAGCGTCGAGCTGGTGAAAAGCCACTTACCGAGTCACGCGCGAAGGCAGAAAGGGGAGAGAAACAGGGAGACACCCAGTTTAAAAGGGGCCTGGGCGATCAGCACCCGGCGGCAACCAACCAAAAAGTTGCCCTAGAGCCCCGCCCGGTCCGGGACCCAGCCCTGCACCCGCTCCTCCCAGCCGGCGGCACCCTGAGGCCCTCGCGCGCCTCCTGTCGGCGGCCTGGGGCGAGCGGGGCGAACGGCTGCCCCGGCCTCCCACAGCTAGGGCCTCAAAGCTGCCCCACCGACCATCTGCCCCAAACCTCTCCCTAAGAGTGGGGTCCATTTACCTTGAGGCAGATTCAAGGGAGCTTCTGGCACTCTAATAATGTTAGGTATTTCTGCCTGTCTCCCCTCTCCCCACCGCAAGTATCCCATGCCTTTCCCCAGGATAGTCTGCAAGCCACCAGAAGTCCCCAGCTTTGCTTTTATACTTAGTTCTATCCTTAATCTGGAGAAGGCAATGGCACCCCACTCCAGTACTCCTGCCTGGAAAATCCCATGGGCCGAGGAGCCTGGTAGGCTGCAGTCCATGGGGTCACTGAGGGTTGGACACGACTGAGCAACTTCACTTTCACTTTTCACTTTCATGCATTGGAGAAGGAAATGGCAACCCACTCCAGTGTTCTTGCCTGGAGAATCCCAGGGACGGGGTAGCCTGATGGGCTGCCATCTATGGGGTCACACAGAGTCGGACACGATTGAAGTGACTTAGCAGCAGCAGCAGCAGCTATCCTTAACCTGTCCCTGGAATTTTTAGAATTGAGACTTCCTAGGTACTGGAGCACTTTAGATCATTTTGGTTGGACAGACTGTTTAGGGCAACAAGTATACACCAACAAGTATACACTCAGCAGTAGGCACCCTGATTTATGCTGGGGAGTGGGTTGTTGTCAGTCTCTAAGTCCAGTGGGACACTTTTGGACCCCATGGACTGCAACATGGCAGGCTTCCCTGTCCTTCACTATCTCCCAGAGTTAGCTCAAACCCATGTCCATTGAGTCAGTGATGCCATCCAACCATCTCATCCTTTGTGGTCCCCTTCTCTTCCTGCCTTCAATCTTTCCCACTATCAAGGTCTTTTCCAATGAGTCAGCTGGCTGTTTCCATCAGGTGGCCAAATTATTGGAGCTTCAGCTTCAGCATCAGTCCTTCCAGTGGATATTCAGGATTGATTTCCTTTAGAATTGACTGGTTTGATCTCCTTGCAGTCCAAGAGTCTTCTCCAGCACCACAGTTAGAAAGCACCAATTCTTCCATGCTCATCCTTCTTTATGGTCCAACTCACATCCATACATGACTACTGGAAAAACCATAGCTCTGACTATAGGGACCTTTGTCGGCAAAGGTCGACATGCCATGATGTACCAGATGCCATGATCTTAGTGTTTTGCATGTTGAGTTTTAAGTCGGTTTTGTCACTGTCCTCTTTCACCTTCATCAAGAGGCTCTTTAGTTCATCTTCACTTTCTGCTCTTAGAGTGGTATCATCTACATATCTGAGGTTGTTGATATTTCTCCCAGGAATCTTGATTCCAGCTTGCAATCAAGCTAGGGGGCAGGAGGGGGAATGGTGTTGAATGAGAAACTGCCCCTGCTTTCAAGGAACATAAAACGATAGAAGCCAATGCAGTGTGCCACAGGATCAAGCCACCAAGCCCAGTCTCCTAAGGACATAAGGGAAAGCTTCCTGGAGGAGAGGGTGTCTAGGCTGAATCTAGCATACTAGCAGGAAGCTTGCTTCATGATATAGGCAAAACCAAGAGAGGTGAAGAAGAGTCATAGACTAGAGGGACTTTTAGATCATACAGAATTTCTGGTGGAGTAGAGCACACATTAGGATGTTCTCCAAAAGGACACTTGTTGCCACAATGGAATGTAAGCCTAATGGGGACTCAGCTTCTCGCTCTGCTGGATCCTCTGAATTCAACGTAGTGCCTGGAACATATTTGAGTAAGTGGGAAATGACTCCAGGGAAAGGGATTCACCACTGAACCCCTATAGTAGTTGAGTATTCATGCTATGAAACTCTTCAAGGCTCATAGTGATGATCGTGGTGGGGGTCTTATCCTAGAATGTAGCTTTTTGGGTCTCCATGAGTGTGAGTTTATTCCTGCATTCCCAGGACATGGCCTAGAGCTTGGTGCACTGTGAATGCTTGATAAAAACCTGCTGGATTTCCTTTCTTGGTGTGTATTTGCCCTGCTGCTAGAGAGGAACCCTCCACCCCCACCCCCACTCACCATGCTATGTCTCTTTGTGAAGGAACTGCAGGCAAATTTTTGTAAAGGAACTGCAGGCAAATGCCCTGAGCTTCTGTCCGCCCTTTCCTCATTCCCTTCCAGAAGGAATTTCAGTAAAATCCTGTTCTAACATGAACTTTGAGAACAAACTGGGGTAAGCTTGTTGGTGTCCATCCTCCACCTGTTCCCTGTTTTCAAGATTGTAATCTTCTCTGATGTCTCCCCCTAGACAAGGGTTGAGACATGACCATTTGGAAGCCATTGAGGGTTTTCTTGGTTCAGTGTACAGTCATCTGGGTATAAGTGTCACTCCCTTAACCTTTGTGATTTTCAGCAGTCTAAACTGAATAAAGGATAGTATTTCTTACCAATCCTGCAAAAACAAGATCTTGCACTTTACTCACTTTAAATTTTTGGCCCCCATATACGTTATGGCAGGTGATGTCCAATGGCTCATCTTTCTCAAAGAAGAGCAAATCCATTAGGAGGCTGTAAGCTATGAAGGTTGCTGTTCTTTTTCTTCCCTCATTGCCCAGCATCAATATAACAGTGACCCAAGGTTAGGATAGGGAGCAAAACAGACTCAGGTCTAAAATCACAATCTTATTATCAGCAGTAAAGCTAACACTTTCATTTCCCTTCTGTGTCTTGTTTTGCATTGGTTCTGAAGATGGAAGGGCAAGAAAGCACGTTTTTTATCGTCTTCCCCCAACCCTGCAGTTGTCTGATCCTTATTTGTTTCCAGTGGACCAAAATCAGATACAGATCTGGGACATTTGCTTTCGCCAGTTAATTGGCCCATTCATTTCCTTTTGTCTCTGTTTAGTGCACATTTTGTTGTGTTGCTGTAGTGTAGAGTCAGGAGATAAAGCAACTGAAGACATTATTTATGATTTAAATGATCACAGCAGTTGGGTAACATTTTAATTGGCGTCAGTGGGCCAATTGCCACATGCTGTTCTCTGCCCAGCAGCCTGCCTCTTCCAAGCAGCTGTAGGCTTGTTTTCAAGCCAGGAGAGAATGTTTGCTCTCATGGAGGCCTATTGGTTCCATTTACCTCAGTAGAAGCGGATGATGGCTGCAATGTGGCTGATTTCAGCGATTAGAGGTTGTACAGGTAAGCATCTTGGAAGCACTGGGATACAACTGTACTTGTTTCTGACTTCCAGAATGGATACATAACAGACTATTTAAAAAATGCCCTCTCAGGTTTGTTGTTCAAATATAGTTGTTCACAAGACCTCTGGAAAATTTAGGAATAAAGGTATAAAATAGATTTCTATTTCATGTTTTATATTCAATATATCAAATATATCACCTTTATTGATAAGCATGCTCTAGTTGTAAAACAAATAAAATAAAAACATCCTTTAACATCCTTTAAGGATGTTTTAATAAAAACATCCTTGATAGCTGTTGCTGTTGCTAAGTCGCTTCAGTCGTGTCTGACTCTGTGCGACCCCACAGACGGCAGCCCACCAGGCTCCTCCATCCCTGGGATTCTCCAGGCAAGAGTCCTGGAGTGGGGTGCCATTGCCTTCTCCATCTCTTGATAGCAAGTCTCCTCAAAAGCACTGTTTCTAATTGCTCTCCTCCACTCTTCTGAATGTAATTATGTTGGGCAGCCTCTGAGATGATCCCAGTGGCCTCATCTCCTGCTATTCATGCCATTGTGTAGTTCGCTCCTCTTGAGTGTGGGCTGGACCTGTTGAATTTCTTCCAATGAATAGAGTACAGCAAAAGCAATGGGATGGCATATGACAAGATGCTCCCTATCATATGTCACTAGGAAACTGCAAATTAAAACCACAGTGACATGCCATTATATATCTATTGGAATAGCTAACTTCCAAAACACTGACAACACCAAATGCTAGTGAGGATGTATTAATAACTAGCAACTCTCTTCGTTGCTGGCAGGCATGCGATACGGCACAGCCACTTGGAAGACAGTTTGGCAGTTCCTCACTAAAGTAAACGTGTTCTTCCCACATAATCCAGCAGTCAAGCTCCTTGGTATTTACCCAAATGAGCTGAAAACTTGCACCCACACAAACACTTGCACACAGATGTTTACTGTGGTTTTATGTATTCATCATTGCCAAAGCTTGGAAACCACCAGGCTTCAGTAGGTGAATGGATAAGTAAATTGTGGTACATCAAAACTACGGAATACTGCTGCTGCTGCTAAGTCGCTTCAGTCGTGTCCGACTCTGTGTGACCCCACAGATGGCAGCCCACCAGGCTCCTCCGTCCCTGGGATTCTCCAGGCAAGAACACTGGAGTGGGTTGCCATTTCCTTCTCCAATGCATGAAAGTGAAAAGTGAAAGTGAAGTTGCTCAGTCGTGCCTGACTCTTAGCGACCCCATGGACTGGAGCCTACCAGGCTCCTCCGTCCATGGGATTTTCCAGGCAAGAGTACTGGAATACTACTCTATACTAAAAAGAAGTGAGTTGTGAAGGCATGAAAAAACATGAAGGAAACTTAATTACATAAGTTTACATAATATGCAATTACATAATCACATATTACTAAGTGAAAGAAGCCAACCTGAAAAGTTTACCTACTGTTTGATTCCAACTATATGGCATTTTGGAAAAGGTAAAACTATGGGAACAAAAAAAAAAGATTAATGGTTGCCAGAGGTTTGGGGAGAGGGAGGATGAATAGGTGGCACACGGGATTTTTAGGTGAGTAGTAGTGAGAATGTCCTGTACAGAATTGCTAGATGGACATAAGAAAGAGCTCCTCCATGGCTGCATCTTAGTGGAGGCATGTGGGATAGAGAATAATTGAAGATGAGCTTTGTTTAGTTGTACATTTATATGATTGTTCAAATTCTGTTGTTTACGCTAAGTCATGTGTGACTATTTGCAACCCCATGCACTGCAGCACGCCAGGCTTCCCTGTCCTTTAGCATCTCCTGGAGTTTGCTCAGACTCAAGTCCAGTGAGTCTGTGATGCCATCCAACCATCTCCTCCTCTGTCGTCCCCTTCTCCTCCTGCCTTCTATCTTTCCCAGCATCAGGGTCTTTTCTAATGAGTCAGCTCTTCACATCAGGTGGGCAAAGTATTAGAGCCTCAGCTTTAGCATCAGTCCTTCCAATGAATATTCAGGATTGATTTCCTTTAGGATGGACTGGTTTGATCTCTTTGCTGTCCAACAGACTCTCAAGAGTCTTCTCTAGCACCACAGTTCAAAAGCATCAATTCTTCCATGCTCAGCCTTTTTTATGGTCCAACTCTCACATCCATACATGACTATTGGAAAAACTATAGCTTTGACTATGCAGACCTTTGTCAGCAAAGTGATGTCTCTGCTTTTAATATGCTGTCTAGGTTGTCTAACTTCCCTGGTGGCTCAGATGGTAAAGCGTCTGCCTACAATGCAGGAGGCCTGGGTTCGATCCCTGGGTTGGGAAGATCCCCTGGAGAAGGAAATGGCACCCCACTCCAGTACCCTTGCCTGGAAAATCTCATGGACAGAGGAGCCTGGTAGGCTACAGTCCACGGGGTCACAAAGAGTTGGACACGACTGAGTGACTTCACTTTCTCTCATTAGGTTGGTCATAGCTTTTCTTCCAAGGAGCAAGCGTCTTAATTTTATAACTGCAGTCTCCTTCTACAGTGATTTTGGAGACCCCAAAATAAAATGTGTCACTGTTTCCATTTTTTCCCATCTATTTGCCAGGAAGTGATGGTACCAGATGCCATGATCTTTGTCTTTTTAATGTTGAGTTTTAAGCTGGCTTTTTCTCCCTCCTCTTTCACCTTCATTAAGAGTCTCTTTAGTTCCTCTTTACTTTCTGCCATAAGGGTGGTGTCATCTGCATACCTGAAGTTATTGATATTTCTCCTGGCAATCTTGATTCCAGCTTGAGTTTCATCCAACCCGGCATTTCACATGATGTCCTCTGCATATAAGTTAAATAAGCAGGGTGACAGTATTCAGCCATGACGTACTCCTTTCCCAATTTGGAACCAGCCCATTTTCCATATCCATTTCTAATTGTTGCTTCTTGACCTGCATACAGGTTTCTCAGAAGACAGGTCAGGTGGTCTGGTATTCCTATCTCTTTAAGAATTTTCCACAGTTTGTTGAGATCCACACAAAGGCTTTAGTGTAGTCAATGAAGTAGATGTTTTTCTGGAATTCCCTTGCTTTTTCTGTGATCCAGCAGATGTTGGCAATTTGTTCTGGCTCTGCTGCCTTTTCTAAATCCAGTTTGTACATCTGGAAGTTCTTGGCTCATGTACTATTGAAACCTAGCTTGAAGGATTTTGAGCATGACCTTGCTAGCATGTGCAATGAGTGCAATTAGTTTGAACATTCTTTGGCATTGCCCTTCTTTGGTATTGGAATGAAAACTGACCTTTTCCAGTCCTATGGCCACTGCTGAGTTTTCCAAATTTGCTGGCATATTGAGTGCAGCACTTTAACTACATCATCTTTTAGGATTTGAAATAGCTCAGCTGGAATTCCATCACCTCCACCAGCTTTCTTTGTAGTAATGCTTCCTAAGGCCCACTTGGCTTCACACTCCAGGATGTCTGGCTCTAGTTGAGTGATCACACCATCCTGGTTATCCAGGTCATTAAGACTGTTTTTGTGTAGTTCCTCTGTGTATTCCTGCCACCTCTTCTTAGTATCTTCTGCTTCTGTTAGGTCCATATCATTTCTGTCCTTTATTATGCCTATCTTTGCATGAAATAGTCCCTTGGTGTCTCCAATTTTATGGAAGAAATCTTATCTTTCCGATTCTATTGTTTTCCTCTATTTCTTTGCATTGATCACTTAGGAAGGCTTTCTTATTTCTCCTTGCTATTCTCTGGAACTCAGCATTCAGATGGATATATCTTTCCTTTTCTCCTTTTCCTTTCACTTCTTTTTTCTCAGCTGCTTCTAAGGCCTCCTCAGACAGCCATTTTGTCTTTTTTCATTGCTTTTTCTCAGGGGTTTTGATTACTGCCTTCTGTACAATGTCATGAACCTCTCTTCATAGTTCTTCAGGCACTCTATGTATCAGATCTAATCCCTTGAATCTATTTGTCATTTTCACTGTATAATCATAAGGGATTTGATTTAAGTCATACTTGAATGGCCTAGTGGTTTTCCCTACTTCTTCAATTTAAGTCTGGCAATAAAAAGTTCATGATCTGAGCCACAGTCAGCTCCTGGTCTTGTTTTTCCTGACTGTATAGAGCTTCTCCATCTTCAGCTGCAAAGAATATAATCAATCTGACTTTGGTGTTGACCATCTGGTGATGTCCATGTGTAGAGAAGTCTCGTGTTGTTGGAAGAGGGTGTTTGCTATGACCAGTGCATTCTCTTGGCAAAACTCTGTTAGCCTTTGCCGCAGTTCATTTTGTACTTCGTGGCCAAACTTTCCTGTCACTCCAGGTATCTCTTGATTTCCTACTTTTGATTGTTCAAATGAACATTGTCAAAGTTAAATTTCAAGAGGGTAGGAATTGTGACCCCTTAATTTCTGCATATAAGTCTGGGCTGCTTGAACCTTGTGCAAAAAGTTGCTAAATAAATGTCTTTCAGGGAAATGATGATAAATAATGTGAAGTCACTTGATTGGAATGCCCTTTCTGATGAACACATATTTATGACCCACATTCAGAAGACTGGAAATTGCTTCCAGGCCCATTCAAATCTGTGCTGGGAACTGAATGCAGCAATGCCACAAACAGCTTCTTCTAAATTACACTTTAAGCTTTAGAAAGATTATGATGAAGCGGTGCCTAATCCTTCTGGTGTCTTCAGTGATGCACTTAAATAGGAGTTTTTCCTTCCTTTCCCTTGCCGTGACTAAACACCTGTGCAACCATGACTGTTCCAGCTTAAAGGAAAGCATCAGACCCATTTAGCCTCTCCTGCTATTCATCCTGTGTCTTCTCTCTCTCCTCTCATTCCCAAAGGGGTAGCCTTCCAGTAGGGGCAGCAGCATCATAGATGCTCTGTTGAGAGCAGAGTTAGTCTATATTTTTTCATTACTGATCTGCATGCCCTTAACGAGCTTGTGCTCTGCTAGATGGAACTCGAGGTGCCCAGGGGGCTTTACACTTTAATTGAGTCAGATAAATTTACTCAGATTCAAAAATTTAAACAGGCATTCGGGGAGAACGTTGAGTCTGTTTTCGTAGAAAGGCCCCATCTTTCTGGTTTCCATTCCCCTTCCCTTCTCTCCATGGCATCTGGTGTTCACATGTGGGGAGGTACTTTGGGTCCAGGAAAGGAGGCAGATGACAAGGACGGGTCTTCTGCATTTCAGCTGGCCTTTCTATAGTAGGTGCTGTCCTTGGACAGTGACTGCTATAACGAAAGTGTTTCCAGCCGTGGGTCTTCTCTGGGGTTTGTCGTTGAAGACCTAGGACCTGGTCACTCATGATCACACTTGCCTGTGGCTTGGTCAGGCCTTGGGAATCTGCTCTGATCAGCTCCAGGGGCACCTGCCTGGCTACCCTATCCAAACCCCCACTCCCTCTCCATTCTTTTTTTTTTTTAAGCCTATTTTCTTTATAGGACATATCTATGTATCTATCCATCTTTCTCTTTCATCTAGCCTTGTCTACTGAAACTTAAATTCCTTTCAAGATGATTACCCAGATGTCTCCTGTCCGTTTCTCTACCTCTATTTCCATCTCCTTCTCTGTATCCACCCTCAAACCCCCACCCATACTGATACCAATCTGTATCGATTAAAAATGTGGGTCTAAAATTTAACTTACTGGGTTTAGATTCTTGTTCTGTTATTTACTAGTTGGGGGAACCTGGGCAAATTACTTAGCCTGCCTATGCCTTAGTTTCTTTATTTGTGAAAATGGGATAATAATAGCACCTACAGTGTAGGTTGTGATAAAGATAAAAATGAGTTACTATATGGAAAGGGTTTAGAAATGGGTCTGACATGTGGAAAGCATCACCTAAGTATTTGCTGCTTTTTAAAAATTATTGACAGTGTTCTCTACCAGAATATAAAGTCCGTGAAGACGGAAGCTTTGTCTGTCTTTTTTACTGTTATATATCCTTAGCCTTCAGCAACGTATGACCCACAGCAGGCAGTTCGTAACTATTTGTTGGCTGAATGACTGAATGAGTGTCTGGAGAAACAAAAAAGAGAGCAACAAAATCTATTTAAAAAAATATCACCACCCTTTCACACACCCTCGGGCTTCCCAAGTGGCACTAGTGGTGAAGAACCCGCCTGCCAGTGAAGGAGACATAAGAGATGTGAGTTCAATCCCTGGGTCAGGAAGATCCCCTGGAGAAGGACATGCAATCCACTCCAGTATTCTTGTTCGGAAAATTCCATGGACAGAGGACCCTGGTGGGCTACAGTCCATGGGATCGCAAAGAATCGGACACGGCTGAAGCAACTTAGACTTCACACTCCCTCTAATAAAAGTTGATGTCCCTCTCAAGATGATTTCCTCCTCTTTAGAGTTCTCCTTCCTTGAGGAGAAGCTTCCCAGGTGGCGCTAGTGGTAAAGAACTCGCCGGCCAATGAAGGAGATATCAGAGCTGCAGGTTTGAGTCCCTGGGTGGGAAAGATCCCCTGGAGGAGGGCATGACTACGAGATTCTTGCCTGGAGAATCCCGTGGACAGAGGACTGTGGTGGGCTACAGTCCACTGGGTCACATGCAGAGTCGAACGCGACTGAAGTGACTTAGCATGCACATGCATGCATGCATGCATCCTCTAGGAAGCTGAGAACTGGGTTTTAGTCTTCAATGTAACTTTCTATCTTCAGACTACCTTATCCTAGGGCCGCCAAGCTTGCTGGGTAACTTGGTCCTGGGAGAAATCTCCCCTCTTGATCCTCAGAGGTTCCTCTCTCCACAAAGGTTTGGCTCCCTTCTCACATTGACACTAACACTATTCTTTCCTGCTCAAAGTGGAGAGGCGATACTCAGAGTATCACGTCTTGGGGTGTGTGTGTGTGTGTGTGCGCGCGCGTGCGTGTGTGTGTGCATGTGTTAGTGGGGGAAGGCAGATAATAAGCAGCTCTCACAGTTTCAGTTCAGTTCAGTCGCTCAGTCGTGTCCGACTCTTTGAGACCCCATGTACTGCAGCACCCCAGGCCTCCCTGTCCATCACCGACTCCCCGAGTCCACCCAAACACGTGTCCATTGAGTTGGTGATGCCATCCAACCATCTCATCCTCTGTCGTCCCCTTCTCCTCCTGCCCTTAATCTTTCCCAGCATCAGGGTCTTTTCCAATGAGTCAGCTCTTCGCATCAGGTGGCCAAAGTATTGGCATTTCAGCTTCAACATCAGTCCTTCCAATGAACACCCAGGACTGATCTTGTTTAGGATGGACTGGTTGGATCTTCTTGCAGTCCAAGGGACTCTCAAGAGTCTTCTCCAACACCACAGTTCAAAAGCCCCATTTTCCCACTGTGCCTTTCTTCTTCCCAGGGCAATGATATCTGTCTAGTTTCTGGCCTTACCTTGTCTGGCTGGCTTGAGAGAGAATTGGAGCCAGTTCTCCCCAGGACCCTGTGGCATTAACCACTTAGCTCTCCTGATGCCCTAGATCTGCATTACTAAGCCCCAGTTCACTCCATTAATCGTGGGAGTTACCACTGATGGAAATGAGCTTTGGTTAGTATAAAAGGCTCAGAATCCAACTGAATTTGAATTGTGATGAATTCTGCTCTTTCTGTCTTTTTTTCTGCTCACTTTCCTCTCTCTGCCTTGGCAAGACACACCCCTTTGCAGGTCTGGTTTCAAGATGACTTGGCTACTTAATTTTTAAACTAGGGGCTTGTAATCAGCCCACGAGTCATGAAAGTGAGCCCCATCTGTAATAAGGGAGGGTCTGACCACTGTCTGGTCACACTGTGGTTAAGTGTTGGTGCTCTATCTTCTGGAGTATTAAGGGTCACAATTCTCTTAAGGGGTATCCTGGGGCACCAAAGATGAGTCACACAGGATAGTTTGGAATTGCTCAGAAAAGGCTTAGTGTGGGTTTAGTTAGTGGGTTTTTTTTCACTGGAAAAACCACAGGCATCATACAAGCACTCTCTGAGAGAGGCCTTCACCCCACAACAAAGAAAGGAATAGTTAAATCAACTTTTCCATCCATGTGATCTCAAGGGCATAGACTGCTTTGCAGATGTTGACCTGCTGGAGAGCCTATGTCCTAAGCTGGAGAGAGAGCCCCTCTTCTCCTTGCCAGAGTTTTATATTATCATTTGACTAGTTCTTTTTAAGGCAGTATGAGAGAGATTCTGTTTGGGAGATAGATACATAAAAGTTTCTGCCATTAAAAAAACATTTTCTCTTCTGAGGGATTATGCATGCTTGCAACTGTAAGAGATTTTTATTAGAGGACAGAGTTGTTTAATAAGATGTTACTTTTGCCAGCTTAGCTCTCTGCTGAGGTCACTTATGTTTGAAAAGTCAGAGTGGTAGAGAATCCTTGCTCTCCATCAGAGCCCTGTCTTAGGAGGAGCAAAGAGAGGGTCTTCCAGATGGAGCTCTGTGGATGTGACCCGGCCTCTGCCTCCTAAGGAATACAGTGACTCAACCAAATTGCTGGGACTTTCCTGGCAGTCCAGTGATCACTACTCTGCACTTTCACTGCAAGGGGAGTGGGTTTAATCCCTATTCAGAGAACTAAGATCTCACGTGCTGTGAGACAAAGCCAAAACAAGAACAAGAACAACAAAAACATAAAACTGAAATTGCTGATTGTGTTGACATCTGATTTCAACATTTGGTTTACCACTTGGGGTCCTGAAACCGGAATGTCTACTGTCTACCTCTCAGTAGAAATGTTACCCTGTAGCAGATATGCATTAGAAGAGAGAGAGTTATTAAAGTTGTATCACAGAACCTTTTATATTTTTGTTCCTTCCCCATATCCTTTTTGTTAGAAAACAGGATCTTAGGACCTCTGCTGGCCTTGCATCCCCTGACCTGTAGTCTGTGTTAGAAAAGTAAGTAAAATCAGGGAAATAGACTAGAGAGAAATGGGGAAGGGGAGTTCTCTGTTAGACAGATGATCAGGGGATGCCCTTCTGAGAGACTGTATTTCTGAAGAGACCTGAAGGCAATGAGGATATTTCTGAAGAGACCTGAAGGCAATGAGGGGCTGAGTTAAGGGGAGAACGTTCCAGGCAGGGGGCCCTGTAGAACTCCTGGGTCCTGGGGCATCGCCATTTACCTGGTGAATGCCATTAGTGTGGGCCCAGTGACCAACAGGCCATGAAGATTTGAATAACCTGGTGTTAATCTGCTGGGATAATGGGCACCTACTTTGAGCAAGCTGTGTGCAGCAAGCAACTTTGCACAAGAAGCCGTGCATTTCCTTAGAAAAACGGTGTTGAATCTTTCCCAGTTCTGCACCATAGAATGCTGAGGGGAAAACGTTTAGCTTGAAGAAATTTAAAGGTAGGTGTTGCCTACCTTGTCTTGTTCTTGGAGAAATTCAACATGAAGTTCCCTTTCAGGGAAAACAAGAAACAAAAATAAAAGTTGCACTCTGCTTTCCCAGCCCAGATGAACCAATGTGGCCTTTAGGTGCCATTCTGACTGGGGGAGCCAACATTTGGAATATCCCCCTTGAGTGAAACCCCTTTAGAATGTCTGGGTTTTAACTAAAATTGCTTCTTGATGTGTCCGACAGGATGATTTACCTACAAAATGTACTAATGCCAAGTTGTCAATCTGTTACGTGTGCATGTGCGCTCAGTCGTGTCCGACTCTGTGACCCCATGGACTGTAGCCCACCAGGCACCTCTGCCCATGGGATTTTCCAGGCAAGAATACTGGAGTGGGGTGCCGTTTCCTTCTCCAGGTTAGATGGGTTATTAAACTGTGTACTGAAGTGAGGCAGAATAGCTATTAAATGCAAGTTTTTAAAATCATTATTGCTGTGTGGCACCCTTTCCAAAAGTCATTAGTGACTGGATTAGAAAACAGAGGGCTCAGAAAATAATTTTATTTTCAATCAAAAATAATATGGGGTAAGTTGCAGCTTTCTTTGACACTCAGAGATTGTGTCTGCTATAACTCCTTTTTTCTTTTTTTCTTTATTGAAGTGTAGTTGATATACAGTATTGTGTTAATTTCTGCTGTACAGCAAAGTGATTCAGTTATACCATTATGTCATTCTTTTTAATATTCTTGTCTTTTAAAAATTAGTGAATATATTTTTATTGAAATATAGTTGATTTACAATGTTGTTTAGTTTCAAGTGTACAACAAAGTGGTTCAGCTTTATATATATATATACTATTATATATAGCATTATATATAGTATTTATATATATATTTATTCTTTTTGTTTCTTTTCCCACATATGTTATTACAAAATATCGAGTACAGCTCTCTGTGCTATACTTTGTTGTTTATCCATTCTTTATGTAATAGTTCATTTACTAACCCCAGACTCCCACCTCATCGCTTCCCCATCCGTGCTCCCCCTTGGCAACCACAAATCTGTTCTTTATGTCTGTGGAGACAATTCCTGTTTTTGATTGTAGGTAGGCAATTCTGATATAGGTGATAGTCACACTTGCCAAACCTTTTATTTTTACAGTGGATTCAACTTAAGTAAATAGTGTTCTATCTGTTATCCCATCTAAGCCTCCAGACACTTGAAAGGTAACCAAGTCAGGTAATCCCAGTGTTGCAGATGGGAGCCGAAACAGGAGGGTTTGAGTGGGCAGAAGACTAGGATGAGCACTGGGTGTTCCTGCTTCTCCAGCCCCTGACTTCCTGCTGGAATCTTTATCATGGTTACGTAGTTTGGTACCTGGACCACTCTTAACCATGGAGTCAAAGACTGAGGACACAGGTATGGACACATTAATTTTCAGGAATTTAAAGGGAATCTGTTAAATACTAGCCTTCAGAGAGGACAAGTTAAATATTAAGTTATTAATAAATATTTTTATTTATGAAAAGTATGACTATGCATCTGTTAAAATGGAAGCTATTTATGTACTGATCTGGAATAATTGCTAAGAAATATTATTTTACAAAATTTTATTTCTTTATTTTTGGCTGGGTCTTTGTTGCCGCGTGGGTTTTTCTCTAGTTGTGGTACATGGGCTTTGCACTGCAGTGGCTACTCTTGTTGCAGAGCTCGGGCACTAGGGCACTCAGGCTTCACTAGTTGCAGCTCCTGGGCTCCAGCGCATAGGCTCAAAAGTTGTGGCACAAGGGCTTCGCTGCTCCAAGACATGTGGGATCTTCCTGGACCAGGGATGGAACCCATGTCTCCTGCACAGGCACGTGGATTCTTCATCACTGAGCCACCAGGGAAGCCCAGGAAATATTCTTAATGTTTTTTATTTTGACATATTTTAAGACTTCCAAGAAGTTCCAGAAATCATACAGAGATTTTCTGTGGGCCAGGAAATCTCTCTTCACCTGTCTTCCCCCAGTAATAAATTACATATGACCTTGATAGAACGGGGACGTTGAGATTGGTAAAATACCATTAATTCAAATAAAGACTTTATTTGCGTTTCTAAGAAATACTTTAAAATAAAAAAGGTGAGATAATGCACCGTATGCATCCTATTTGTGTATTTTTAAAGGGGGTGAGGGAATGTGTGAGTTTGTGTTTATTTGTTTCCATATGCCTAGAATATGTCTGGAGGGATGTATACAAAACTAGACACGCTGGGTTGCCTACAAGAAGAACTGGGCAGGAAAGTGCAGTGCTGTGCTGTGCTCAGTCTCTCAGTGTCCAACTCTCTGCGGCCCCAGGGACTGTGGCCTGCCAGGCTCCTCCGCCCATGGGATTTCCCAGGCAAGAATACTGGAGTGGGCTGCCATTCCTCCCTCCAGGGGACCTTCCTGACCCAGGGATCTCTTGTGTCTCCTGCCTTCAGATCAGATCAGTCGCTCAGTCGTGTCCGTCTCTTTGCGACCCCATGAACCGCAGCACGCCAGGCCTCCCTGTCCATCACCAGCTCCCAGAGGTCACTCAGACTCACATCCATCGAGTCAGTGATGCCATCCAGCCATCTCATCCTCTGTCGTCCCCTTCTCCTCCTGCCCTCAACCCCTCCCAGCATCAGAGTCTTCTCCAATGAGTCAACTCTTCACATGAGGTGGCCAAAATACTGGAGTTTCAGCTTTAGCATCATACCTTCTAAAGAAATTCCAGGATTGATCTCCTTCAGAATGGACTGGTTGGATCTTCTTGCAGTCCAAGGGACTCTCAAGAGTCTTCTCCAACACCACAGTTCAAAAGCATCAATTCTTCGGCGCTCAGCCTTCTTCACAGTCCAGCTCTCACATCCATACATGACCACAGGAAAGACCATAGCCTTGACTAGGCGAACCTTTGTTGGTAAAGTAATGTCTCTGCTTTTGAATATGCTATCTAGGTTGGTCATAACTTTCCTTCCAAGGAGCAAGCGTCTTTTAATTTCATGGCTGCAGTCACCATCTGCAGTGATTTTGGAGCCCAGAAAAACAAAGTCTGACACTGTTTCCACTGTTTCCCCATCTATTTCCCATGCAGTGATGGGACCAGATGCCATGATCTTCGTTTTCTGAACGTTGAGCTTTAAGCCAACCTTTTCACTCTCCACTTTCACTTTCATCAAGAGGCTTTTTAGCCCCTCTTCACTTTCTGCCATAAGAGTCGTGTCATCTGCATATCTGAGGTTATTGATATTTCTCCCAGCAATCTTGATTCCAACTTGTGTTTCTTCCAGTCCAGCATTTCTCATGATGTACTCTGCATATAAGTTAAATAAACATGGTGACAATATGCAGCCTTGACGTACTCCTTTTCCTATTTGGAACCAGTCTGTTGTTCCATGACCAGTTCTAACTGTTGCTTCCTGACCTGCATACAGATTTCTTAAGAGGCAGATCAGGTGGTCTGGGATTCCCATCTCTTTCAGAATTTTCCATAGTTTATTGTGATCCACACAGTCAAAGGCTTTGGCATAGTCAATAAAGCAGAAATAGATGTTTTTCTGGAACTCTCTTGCTTTTTCCATGATCCAGCGGATGTTGGCAATTTGATCTCTGGTTCCTCTGCCTTTTCTAAAACCAGCTTGAACATCAGGAAGTTCACGGTTCACATATTGCTGAAGCCTGCCTTGGAGAATTTTGAGCATTACTTTACTAGCGTGTGATATGAGTGCAATTGTTCGGTAGTTTGAGCACTCCTTGGCATTGCCTTTCAAAGGGATGAAAACTGACCTTTTCCAATCTTGTGGCCACTGCTGAGGTTTCCAAATTTGCTGGCATATTGAGTGTAGCACTTTCACAGCATCATCATTCAGGACTTGGAATAGCTCCACTGGAATTCCATCACCTCCACTAGCTTTGTTCGTAGTGATGCTTTCTAAGGCCCATTTGACTTCACATTCCAGGATGTCTGGCTCTAGGTCAGTGATCACATCATCATGATTATCTGGGTCGTGAAGCTCTTTTTTTATACAGTTCTTCTGTGTATTCTTGCCACCTCTTCTTAATATCTTCTGCTTCTGTTAGGTCCACACAATCTCTGTCCTTTATCGTGCCCATCTTTGCATGAAATGTTCCTTTGGTATCTCTGATTTTCTTGAAGAGATCCCTAGTCTTTCCCATTCTGTTGTTTTCCTCTATTTCTTTGCATTGATCACTGAAGAAGGCTTTCTTATCTCTTCTTGCTATTCTTTGGAACTCTGCATTTAGATGTTTATATCTTTCCTTTTCTCCTTTGCTTTTCGCTTCTCTTCTTTTCACAGCTATTTGTAAGGCCTCCCCAGACAGCCATTTTGCTTTTTTGCATTTCTTTTCCATGGGGATGGTCTTGATCCCTGTCTCCTGTACAATGTCACGAACCTCATTCCATAGTTCATCAGGCACTCTATCTATCAGATCTAGGCCCTTAAATCTATTTCTCACTTCCACTGTATAATCATAAGGGATTTGATTTAGGTCATACCTGAATGGTCTAGTAGTTTTCTCTACTTTCTTCAATTTCAGTCTGAATTTGGCAATAAGGAGTTCATGGTCCGAGCCACAGTCAGCTCCTGGTCTTGTTTTTGCTGATTGTATAGAGCTTCTCCATCTTTGGCTGCAAAGAATATAATCGATCTGATTTCGGTGTTGGCCATCTGGTGATGTCCATGTATAGAGTCTTCTCTTGTGTTGTTGGAAGAGGGTATTTGCTATGACCAGTGCATTTTCTTGGCAAAACTCTATTAGTCTTTGCCCTGCTTCATTCCGTATTCCAAGGCCAAATTTGCCTGTTACTCCAGGTGTTTCTTGACTTCTACTTTTGCATTCCAGTCCCCTATAATGAAAAGGACATCTTTTTTGGGTGTTAGTTCTAAAAGGTCTTGTAGGTCTTCATAGAACCTTTCAACTTCAGCTTCTTCGGCGTTACTGGTTGGAGCATAGATTTGGATTACTGTGACATTGAATGGTTTGCCTTGGAAACGAACAGAAATCATTCTGTCATTTTTGAGATTGCATCCAAGTACTGCATTTCGGACTCTTTTGTTGACCATGATGGCCACTCCATTTCTTCTGAGGGATTCCTGCCCACAGTAGTAGATATAATGGTCATCCGAGTTAAACTCACCCATTCCAGTCCATTTTAGTTCGCTAATTCCTAGAATGTCAACATTCACTCTTGCCATCTCTTGTTTGACCACTTCCAATTTGCCTTGATTCATGGACCTGACATTCCAGGTTCCTATGCAATATTGCTCTTTACAGCATCGGACTTTGCTTCTATCACCAGACACATCCACAGCTGGGTATTCTTTTTGTTTTGGCTCCATCCTTTCATTCTTTCTGGAGTTATTTCTCCACTGATTTCTAGTAGCATATTGGGCCCCTACTGGTAAATAGTCTCCTGCCTTGGCAAATAGATTATTTACCACTAAGCTACTTGGGAAGCCGAACAAAGTGTGAAAGAAATAGAATTACACTCTTTTGTACCAATCCATCTATTTTTTAAAAAGGTAATGAGAAATCTTTTTACGTATTCATATAAAATAGTCTCTAAATTACATTTTTAAGGTAAGTAATTCTGACTGTATCCCATTTGTAAAACAGGGGTGGGGAGGAATGTGTGTCTTTGCTTGCATAAACATAGAAATCTTTGGAAGAATATATAACAAATCAGTAACACTGATTTGCTTCCAGGGATAAAAATGGGGAGCAGGGGACAGAACCAGAGGAAGACCTTTCACCAGATACCCTTTGTACCTTTTAAATTTAAACTATGTGAATTTATTCCCTTTTCAACAAAATCAAGAAAACTAAAAAAATAAAAAAAATAAACCCTAAAAATAAAGTGCTTTCACCTTGTAAATTTTTTTTCTCTAAAATATTCAGTAGCTTTCCAGCTACTCTTTGGCTAAAATCCAAGTTTCTTAACATGACATTTAGGTTCTTTTTATAACATGGTGTGTATTTCTTGCCTGGAGCTTTGTGTTCCGCCTTAAACATTTCATTCTTTCTCCTCCTAATCCTGCTTTTTCTGACATTTCTTTATTCTAGTCTCCCCTGTCTCCAACCATCAGAAGTCAGCTCAGGCTCTCTTCTGTGACATACCCTCAAAGAATCCAGCCCTCTGTGACATGGCTCTCATCCAAATGTCTATAACATTGTATTGTCTGCTCTGTACGTTGGGTCTTCACTCCACACCCTCTTGTCTTTCAAGGATATATGCATTGTCTTCCCAAATAAGATCCCCAAATCCTTGTGAGCAGGAGCTGAGAAGGACAATTTTTCTGAAACTCCCTCTTCCTGACAGAAGCTTACACTTGGTTGATGTCCCAGTGATACTTTGTGACTGATCTATTCTTTGTGGAAATTGTATTCCACATATATGCTTGCTTGATATACACATGAATCCCAACCTGTACCATGGGAATAAGAAATGATTTATCTACCCAAAACACCCTAACAGAAAAAAAAGAGGACAAAGTAAGAGTTAAAAACTCAAGAAATCACATGGTGTCTGAATATTGATATATTTTTTAATATACCATCTCTAGAAAACAAGCTGCATGGCAAAATATTTTTTCCTCTTTCATTTTGGTGCATATATGTGGCTGTATATTGGAAAATAGGCCCTGTTTTCCTGGTATCATGGTGAATTAATTAGTTTTTCTGATGTATTATCAACTAGTTCTTGACGTTCTTGTGTTGGGCAAACAGCAGAGTTGGATTCAAACCTTAGCAAGTCTGTTTTCAGATCCACGTGACTTCTAACTCTGTGTTCTTTTCTTTATAGCAATGGATATAGTTAGGTTCCTTCCATGGCACAGCATTGTATTCAGGTTCAATGGACACAAACTATAAACTATATTCCTTGAAGAGCTTACACTCTATCTCATGTTGCATTAGTCTGTCCCTCGCCCAGTCTGTGGCTCTATATTTAGTAGGTGCAGCCAGTTCCTGGAAGGCTGTTGATACACTCATGAAATTAGAACTAGAGAAAAAACTGACAAAGGTCAATCTTTGAAATAGAAACCATTAAGAACAAAGAGGCAAACAATGATAGAAATAGCTTATCTTTGCTTAAGTCTTTTAGTTAGGCCCCATATTTCAGGTGTGTTATCTCTTCATCTGTAGAGTAACTGAGGTGGCTATTATTGTTATCTTCTTTTGCAGATGAGAACAGAAACTTAGAGAGGTTAAATAGGTAGACACAGCTAAGTAACAGAGCCAGGATTCAAATGCAGAGCTTCTGCCACTGAGTCCCTGTGTTTAATCTTGACGTGATGGTATTGTTTTTCCAAAGACCAGTCACATGGTCAAGTAACTTCTCAATATATTTGTCTTACTCTCTCTAACCAGATTACAGAGTCTCTAGGTGGAAGATTGCACTTCATTTTCTTATGGGTCTCCACACATAGTGATCCATATAGCACAAGGAACTGCACATTATTAGTACTCCAGAGTGAATGAATGCATAAAAAATGGCTTATAAATGTGGGTGAATGAAACAATGATGTTCAGATTCAAAATTCAACAACCGCATACCAAGTGAGGGGTGCAAAGAACATGATGTTTTGGAGGACTGGAAATGATGTCCAGGAAGGACCAGGCACAGGGAGGTGCCCAACACATGGTACTTTTATTAACACATCAGCATGAGCTGATTTAATTTAATACTTAGCCTAAACAGAGTTAGGCTTAGTAGTCTGCTCAGGCTGCCATAACACCAGCACCACAGACTGGGTGGTTTACACAACAGAAGTGTGTTTTCTCACAGTTCTAGAGGCTCAGAGTCCTAGATCGCGGTGCAGGGAGGTGGCCGGTCCTTCAGGAACATCATCTCCAGTCCTCCAAAATGTCATGTTCTTCACACCCCTCACACTGCTTGGTATGTGGTTGTTGAATTTTGAATCTGAACATCACTGTTTCATTCACCCACATTTCTAAGCCGTTTGAATGCATCCAGTCATTCTGGAGCACTGATAATGTGCACCCTCCCTGTCCTCAGAGGGCCTTTCCTCTGTGTGCCCGTGGCCAGAGAGCTCTGCTGTCTCTCTTCTAAGGACTGGCCCTGTAAGATTAGGGTCCCACTGTTAACTCTTCATTTAATCTTAATTACCTTCTTAAAAGCTCTTTCTCCAAACCCCTCCACAGGGGGTTGAGCCTTCAACATTTGAATTTGGAGTGGTGTGGGGCTGGTAGGGCACAGAATTCAGCCCATAACTAGTAGTTACTCCCTTTCCATTTTTCAGATGTGTAAATAGACATCCGAAGGAGTCGTTCCTGTTCTTCTGTAAAGTCTGGCTGTGCTGCCAGAAATGTACACCACCCATATTTCTATAGGTTTCTCTCCTCCTTGCAGCCTTAAAGAGCTCAACCATCTAATCCTCTCTAGAGTTGTCCACCACCCCCCGCCCCCGTCAAGAAAACAATATTATCTTTTCTCTGCATGTTGCTGGTGAAATCCTGACAGTTGGTTTTTTCCCCGAGCTTCTCACCTTCATGCCTTCACCTCTTTTTTGTTATTTTATAATTAGCTGAGACCAGTTACTTATAAAGTAACTGATTAATTCCACTTTCCTGTACATTATAGAACAGGAATCATGGCATTGCCAGGCTTACAAACTTTGGAATAAAGCTGGGGACCGGAAGGTTGTTCAGTCTACAGCAAACTCTAGATATTCTCTGCTAGATGGTTTCTGCTGACTTGCGCCCTCTGCTGCTTCATGTCTTCTATTCTCTCTGTTCTACTAGCTTTGGTCAGAGTTTTATTTGAGAATATTGAGAAGGCAATAGCAGCCCACTCCAGTGTTCTTGCCTGGAGAATCCTAGGGACGGAGGAGCGTGGTAGGCTGCAGTCCATGGGGTCGCTAAGGTCAGACACGACTGAGCAACTTCACTTTCACTTTTCACTTTCATGCATTGGAGAAGGAAATGGCAACCCACTCCAGTGTTCTTGCCTGGAGAATCCCAGGGATGCAGGAGCCTAGTGGGCTGCCGTCTATGGGGTCTCACAGAGTCGGACACGACTGAAGCGACCTAGCAGCAGCAGCATTGAGGTATTATGATATTCAAAACCTCAGATAAAGAATAACATGCTTTCCCATCACTTCATGGGAAATAGATGGGGAAACAATGGAAACAGTGTCAGACTTTATTTTTCTGGGCTCCAAAATCACTGCAGATGGTGATTGCAGCCATGAAATTAAAAGATGCTTACTCCTTGAAGGAAGGTTATGACCAACCTAGACAGTATATTAAAAAGCAGAGACATTACTTTGCCAACTAAGGTCTGTCTAGTCAAAGCTATGGTTTTTCCAGTGGTCATTTATGAATTTGAGAGTTGGACTATAAAGAAAGCTGAGCACTGAAGAATTGATGCTTTTGAACTGTGGTGTTGGAGAAGACTCTTGAGAGTCCCTTGGATTGGAAGGAGATCCAACCAGTCCATCCTAAAGGAGATCAGTCCTGGGTGTTCATTAGAAGGACTGATGTTGAAGCTGAAACTCCAATACTTTGGCCACCTGATGCAAAGAGCTGACTCATTTGAAAAGCCCCTGATGCTGGAAAGATTGAGGGCAGGAGGAGAAGGGGACAACAGAGGATGAGATGGTTGGATGGCATCACCAACTCGATGGATGTGGGTTTGGGTGGACTCCAGGAGTTGGTGATGGACAGGGAGGCCTGGCATGCTGCGGTTCATGGGGTTGAAAAGAGTCGGACATGACTGAGGGACTGAACTGAGCTGAACTGAACTGAATGGATTGTCCACCAGGAGGGAAAATGTCCATTCTTTTGCCAAGGATATCTCTAATCATAAATTTACAAATAAGCATTTTAGATACCTGTTCTATGGCTGATTGAGTAACATAATTAACCAAGGCTATTAATTCCCAATGAAATTAATTCAACAAGCCCACAAGTGGTATATATACGGTAATTGAGGATGTGAGATTTGTGAGGGTCTTTGCCGGTAGTCTATTTGGGGAAATAGTCATGTAAATAAATAATGATAAGTCAACTTGAGAGTGGGGGCACCAGGAGGAAGTGTTTAGCTTGCGCTGAAAGTCAGGGGAATTACATATTGGAGAAAATATTTGAATGGACCTTAAAGAAGAATTTGGGAGGGCATTTCTGGCAGTGGTAAGAGCAGAGATGAAAGACAATATGGTGCCTTCAAGGAACATGTAGGTTGTGCAATAACTCTTTAATCTTTTATCCTAAAGGCAATGGGGAGTCCTTAGAGGGTTTAATTTTGTTTTAAAATATACCTTTTTTTGTGTGTGTAGAAGTCATATATGCTCATTATGAAAAACAAGCAACATATTATGGAGAAATACATGAAAAGTAAAGATTTCCATTAATTTCCTCCCTCATCCCCTGAGATAATTACTATTACAAAGTGTTCGAAGTATATTTCTCTACATTTCTTTCTAGGCACATACTAATAAGTGCATGGTGATTATTATTATAATAGAAGAATCTCTTGTGTGTACATTATATATATATATGTATAATTTAGTACTGAAGTTTTGCAGCACTCCCAGCCATTACAATGTTACCTGAATCCCCATCCCTATCTGTAGGAATCACTGTGAAGGTGAATCTATATACTTTAGACTTTGTGGAGACCAAGGAGTAAGACTGCTTACTTAGTAAGTTGCACAAATTCAACACTGGGCAGGCATCTTGACCACCTCTTTCAGCTCTGCCCTCCACATTCAATTGGCCAAAAAGACCTGTTGATTTTACCTCAACAATTCAAATTTATTTCCTCTTTGCCTCTAGGCAGTATAAAGTGTCCTCCACTTGCCTTTTCATCATATTTTATGTCTAACTGTATCATGAGACTTAGCACATTCACAGTATATTGGAATCATCTGTTTACTTATCTTTTCCACCCAAGTATGAAGTTCTTGAAGGCAATGCCTTTAAAAAAAAAAAATCTTACATCTCTACTACTACTACTAAGTCGCTTCAGTTGTGTCCAACTCTGTGTGACCCCATGGACAGCAGCCCACCAGACTCCCCCGTCCCTGGGATTCTCCAGGCAAGAACACTGGAGTGGGTTGCCATTTCCTTCCCCAATGCATGAAAGTGAAAAGTGAAAGTGAAGTTGCTCAGTCGTGTCTGACTCTTCGCGATTCCATGGACTGCAGCCTATCAGGCTCCTCTGTCCATGGGATTTTCCAGGCAAGAGTACTGGAGTGGGGTGCCATTGCCTTCTCCGTTACATCTCTAGTGCTTAGCATATAGCTCCATGAATATTGATGAAGGCAAATGACTATCACATTGTTCAGTTTCACTGACAGAAGTGCACTCTTACTATGTACCAGGCATTTGGATAAAGGGTTGAGTTTCCTGACCTGTTAAAGGAGGCCTATAATATATATATTTTACTTCTTATAAGATTTAGTAAAGTAAAGGACTCCCTTGGTGGTCTAGTGGCTAAGACTCTGCTCCCAATGCAGGGGGCCCGAGTTTGATCTCTGCTCAGGGAACTAGATCCCATGTGTTGCACCTTAAAAAAAGGATCCTGTCTGTATGCAGCAACTACAGCATGGAACAACAGACTGGTTCCAAATTGGGAAAGGAGTAAGTCAAGGCTGTATATTGTCACCCTGCTTATTTAACTTATATGCAGAGTACATCATGTGGAATGCCAAGCTGGATGAAGCACAAGCTCTAATCAAGACTGCTGGGAGAAATATCAATAAGCTTAGAAACATAGATGATACCACTCTAATGGCAGAAAGTGAAGAAGAACTAGAGAGACTCTTGATGAAAGTGAAAGAGGAGAGTGAAAAAATTGGCTTAAAACTCAACATCCAAAAAACTGAGATCATGGCATCCGGTCCCATCACTTCATAGCAAATATATGGGGAAACAATGAAACAGTGTCAAACTTTATTTTCTTGGGCTCCAAAATCACTGCAGATAGTGACTGCAGCCATGAAATTAAAAGACGCTTGCTCCTTGGAAGAAAAGTTATGACCAACCTAGACAGCATATTAAAAAGCAGAGACATTAACTTTGTCAACAAAGGTCCATCTAGTCAAAGATATGGTTTTTCCAGTAGTCATGTATGGATGTGAGAGTTGGACTATAAAGAAAGCTGAGTGCCGAAGAATTGATGCTTTTGAACTGTGGTGTTGGAGAAGACTCTTGAGAGTCCCTTGGACTGCAAGGAGAGCTAACCTGTCCATCCTAAAGGCAATCAGTCCGGGGTGTTCATTGGAAGGACTGATGCTGAAGCTGAAGCTCCAATATTTTGGCCACCTGTTACGAAGAACTGACTCACTGGAAAAGACCCTGATGCTGGGAAAGATTGAAGGCAGGAGAAGAAGGAGACGACAGAGGATGAGATGGTTGGATGGTATCACCAACTCGATGGATGTGGGTTTGAGCAAACTCTGGGAGTTGGTGATGGAGAAGGAAGCCTGGCATGCTGCTGTCCACGGGGTCGTAAAGAGACACGAGTGAGTGACTGAACTGAACTGAACTGAATGCAGCAACTAAGACTTGGCACAGCCAAATAATAAAATAAATATTTAAAAAAATGAGTAAAATAAGCTTTAATGTTTTAAATTCTTTTTAAAGATTAAGACTAATTTTGTATTTAAAACACTTAACACAGACACAATAAACTGGTTGTTATTATCACGATAATGAGCTAGGCACAGGAATGTCCACAAAGCCAGGGGGAAATTTTAGAGGAGCCATGAGCATCTTATGAATTTAAAAGAGTGAGCATTTCTAACCACTTCTGGTTTGGAACTTCTTGTTTTAAACAAATTTTCACTCAAATAAACTCTTAAAAAAAAAGAATTTAAAAGAAAATATAATGTATCTTGAAGGTGAGTCAGGAAAGGCACCAAGGTCAAAGACATAAAAATCTCTTACAGCCTTAGTAATCAAGAATTCCTAGCCTTCCCTGACAAGCTAGAGGAGTAGGATGGGGGTAGGAGGAGGTGGGAGGGATGTTCAAGAGGAAGGGGGCATATGTATACCTATTGTTGATTCCTGTTGATGCATGGCAGAAACCAATGTAATAATATTGTAAAACAATTATCCTTCAATTAAAAATAAATAAATAAAAAAAAAAAGAAAAGTCCTAACCTGGAGGTAAAAGCTCAAATGCCAACTGCAGAGGAGCAGTTACTGAATCAGAAGTTGGGAACTTAAAAGGTAAGCAAAGGCCAGGCCCCACTCCCAATTAATCATAATTGGTAGGAATTGGCCCCCAGCAGGAGTGAGCCTTTTAATCTCCTCACTGATTTTATTGTGCAGCCAGGAGAAGGCAATGGCACCCTACTCCAGTACTTCTGCCTGGAAAATCCCATGGGTGGAGGAGCCTGGAAGGCTGCAGTCCATGGGGTCGCTGAGGGTCGGACACGACTTCACTTTCACTTTTCACTTTCATGTATTGGAGAAGGAAATGGCAACCCACTCCAGTGTTCTTGCCTGGAGACCGGGGACGGGTGAGCCTGGTGGGCTGCCTCTATGGGGTCACACAGAGTCGGACACGACTGAAGTGACTTAGCAGGGGTGAGGATCACTGCAATTCTAAAGGAACGAGGGCAAGAGGGGTGCTGACTGCAATGAAATTCGCCGACTTCTCTGAAAACGTCCTGATTTTCATGCGAACTTTCCTAAACTTTAAAATGCTGACAAGTAATTTAAAATGTAAAGATAAACAAATACTTTGAGAGTCAAAGAAGACATGGATAGACGCTTTGTTGGGTGTCAGTTTGTGATCTTCCTTGCAGATCAACCTTCAGTTTGAAGAAACAAACTGATAAAGAGGGAAGTTAAGTAACTTGTCCAAGAATACACGGCAACTGAGAATAAAAGTTGGGACTAATATTCAGTCAATGTTCCTTCTCTGTTAGATAAAAAACACTTGGAGATAAACTTTGAAGAGTGGGTGCGGCTGTAGGACGAGAAAGGGCGTTCCGGGTAGAAGGAATCTCCTGAACATTGCCCCAGGAATCCAGCAATCAAGGAAACCTGGCGATTCCTAAATTCCAAAGGGAATTTGGACCTCCTTACGAAGAGAATCAACAACGCATGCGCTTTCCACAGGCGGGGCCGCGGAGGGGGCGAGGCAGTTTAAGGACGATGAATTGCGACCTTCGTTGGGCGACGCTCACGACTTCTGCCGTAAAGGCCGGTGTGGCGCGTGCGCGTTTTCTTTCGTGCAGATTCCTGACGCGTTTGCTGCTCTTTTCTCACGGGTGTCTCCAGCGCTGTCGCAATGGTGAAGCTGAGCAAAGAGGCCAAGCAGAGGCTGCAGCAGCTTTTCAAGGGAGGACAATTTGCCATCCGCTGGGGTTTTATTCCTCTCGTGATTTACCTGGGTCAGTGGGAGAAGAACCTGGTAGGAGACGGGAGGGAAGAGGGTGCGGATGCTGAGACTCCATCTTGGCCTGAGGCGTGAGGGAGAAACGCGACCACGCCGAGCACGGCTTTCGAGGCGCTCTGGTCAAGTGTGGTCTGTCTAAGCTGAGTTCGAGTTCTTGTTTTAACCTCCCTCCACCCCCCCTCCTTTTTTTTCTTTCTGGTCTTTAAAAAGTCACGTAATATTTCCCGTGCTCTCTGTAAGCAAGAGGTGACCTACTTGTCAGGATTTGGGCGACCTGAAAAGTCCTCATGTGCGTGGACCTGAGGGCCTGATATGTGTGAAAGTGATTAGTTCACATTTGGACACTAGGTGTGTTTTCGGGAAGGTTATTGTCACGAATACCACTGCCTCGAGGCCTGATTATGACAATAGTTGGTGGACGCTTCTGCGTCCTCCCGTGCAGGTCAAGGTTTTACGCGCGGGGAAACCGGGGCATAGAACAGTTTTGTTCTTCGCTGAAGGCCACACAGGTGTCAAATGGGAGAGCTATGAACTCAAGCAGTGGGCCATCAAGGCCCATACTCTTAACCATCATGCTGTATTTCAGAAATTTGAAAGTGGTAAGGCCCGTATTTTTGCCTAGGGCCGCACATTGAGACTTTACACCGTTTCTCGTCTGGGGTAGTTTTGTATTTTTAAACTGATTGCCCGGTTCAGGCAGTAGGATGGAGTGGATAGCGTTCCACCTTTGTCAGTTTGAGCGTAGAGTTTGACATTTTGTAAAACTCCGGTTCACATTTCACATTCCTATGATTTTTAATTAGATGCTGCTTCTTGTTTTTGGTTTTATGTTTTTTAGGTGTCATGTCTTTGTTAAGATGCGGTACATTCACTCAGCCTTGACGGAGCGTTTGATTATGCTGGATATTCCGTAGGCAGTTGTGGCTCCCATTTCCCCATGACTTGCAAGCCAACTAATAACCTGGAGATACTTCAGAATGCAGGGCTTAAAAAGACCCTTTTCCTCCCTTATTTTGAACGCATTTTGGCCGGGGCGGGGGGAGGTGTGGAACGGGGTTTGGCTGCACCGTGGTCATGTGAAACTTCCGCTACCAGATATTGAACCCGCACTCCCTGCAGTGGGAGAGCGGATTCTTAACGGCTTCCCGGACTACCTGGGAAGTCCCTACAACACATTTTTTGAAAACGACTGTGCCAGTTCTTAGTCGTAGCTTGTAGGATCTGGTTCCTTGACCAGGCATGGATCCCTGGCCCCCTGCTTTGGGAGCAGAGAGTCTTAGCCACTGGACCACCAGGGAATACTGCATTTTTAAAAGAAGCATTAGTTCCCCAGGTTTTAGTAACTTTGTGTAGGTATTGAAAATTAGAGCAGGTAATTAGCCTGCTCTTACAGGCTGTTATTCCCCTCTTTCTCCCAAACTGTCCTCTTCCCCAGCCTTACTTAACTGTAGAAGGGCCCAGGTTTGCTAGGCAAACACTGGGAGGAGCTGTCCTTTTAGCTAAGGAAGGAAGTTAAGGGGTCTTTAGTTCTTCCCCTTCTTTGTTCTATGTCGTTTTTCCATTGTTGTGTATGTTGGGTCCCATTTTAGTCTGCTCCTGCTTTCTTTGTCCGTGTGGATTCTTTGCTCTTCTATAAGTCTTTTTCAGGTACCTTTTCTCTTCTCCTTTTTGAAATTCCTTTTCTGTTGCCAGAAAGCTGCAGCTGGTTGTTAAAATCTGTATAAGGAGGGTTTTGGTCTGAAGAGTAGACAATGCTTTTCTTTTCCACCTGAGAATTATTTTCCTTTTTGTGCACACTGGCTATTTTCTTTTTACTAGGATTACCAGTAATCCTACAGTTTAGTGCTGGTACCCTTGTGTCTAGTTCAGGTGGAGACTGATGTTAAGGCTATCTTTTTATCTTTCCTTGTTAACCATTGTTTTTTCCTTATACTGTATCTAAGCTTAATTTTAGGTCTAACTTAGTTCCCATGCTTTACTTCTCCATCAGCTCTCAGTAGAACTTTGCAAGTGCATATTGAATTTCTTGTGCAGTTTAGTTTCTTTCTTTTTTTTTTTTTTTTTGTAGTTTAGTTTCAGACATAACCTTTTAGGGCTTCTGGAAGTACAGTGGGAATATAGTGCTATAAAATAGGACAGTGACCCGATAAAGCATCTGTTTGGACATTTACCAACAAAAAGATTTTAGCAAGTTACCTGTTGGAAGACAGTTCTCCGTAGTGTCTTGAATTTCTACAAATTTTGTTCATGTTTTTAAGGATGTTTGTAGGGTGGACAGCTTTGGAAAATAGTATCAGGGTAAAGCGGAGGCATACTCTCCCTGCCCATTATAAAAGATTCTGGTTCCCCAAACACAGGGTCAGGGTTCATCTTTAAATGCTGATTAGTCTGATTACAGCTATTGCTTGTAATAAGAGCATTGATTTTATTAACAGTAGCTTGAAGTTTTTTTCCCCTCTATCACCAGTCTTTGATTGCTTTGTAAAGAGAGGTTCATGGGGATAAAATATCTTCAATTTTTTTCTTTAAAACGGTACAATTTTTTACAGAAATAGACTCACAGAACAACTTCATGCGGGGTGGGGAAGAATAGGGGGAAGGGATAGTTAGGGAGTTTGGAATGGACAGGTATACACTACTGTATTTAAAATGGATAACCTACTGTACATCACAGGGAACTCTGCTCAGTGTTATGTGGAAGCCTGGATGGGAGGGAGTTTAGGGGAGAATGGATACATGTATATGTATGGCTGAGTCCCTCTACTCTCCACCTGAAACCAGCACAGCATTGTTAATCAGTATAGCATTTTTAATCAGCTGTATTCCAGTACAAAATGAAAAGTAAGTTTAAAAAAAAAATATGCTTAAAAAAAAAGTCTTAGTACTCTTTGTAGTCCTTCATTCAGTTTGATTTGGTAGTTTGTCTTTTTTGTGGGTAATGACTAAAAATGAAAGATAGTGTGTGCTAAGGGCTACTATTATAGGAATAAGGTAGTCTATCTTCCCTACTGATTAGTTCTGCACATGATCACATACTCTAGTGAAGATTCAAAACTATTCTGTTGCAAAGGTAAATCTAGGTAGTTCTGATAGGTGTGGATGTCATTCTAGCTACCAAATACTGATTTAGAAAGAAAACATTGTAAATTTTTTGTCTGCTAGAGTTTTAATTGGTCTTTATTCTCTTTCTTCCCTCTCCCTTTCCCCCAGGATTTAAGAGGGGTGCAGATCCTGGAATGCCTGAACCAACTGTTTTGAGGTACTGCTCTTACAAATAAGCATTGCAGGGCAAATGTTCATATATAAGTACTAAATCATGGCAAGCAGAAGAGAAGTAGTGCTAGGTATTGTAATGGAGCTTTATCAGTCAGGTGTGGTTTTGGGCTGTTGGAAAATTGCAGCAATTTGCAGACCAGTCTAACTTTCATTATCAGGTAACTGCTTTCTCTCCTCTTCCTAATTTCTGTTTACTGTGCTGTGTTGTAACCATAATGAAGCATGTTTTAAAAGGAAAAGAACTGCCATTTTAAAAGCTGAACTGTTCTTAATTCCCATATTCCTGTCTTATCCTTATTAAGATATGTGAAACTTTGTATCATTCTAACAGTACAGAGAATTTTTTTTTCACCCCAAATTAGAATTGACAGCCCATGTATTTTCCAGTTGTTGATCACTTAGGTTTTTCAGGGTTTTTTTTTTTTTTAGCATTTTAATTAACAATATAACAAACATTTTTATGTGCATAGATTTTATAGATTTAGATTTATTTCCTTGTGGTAAATTCTCATGGGATTAATAAGTCAGTGTACGGACATTTGTGGCTCTGAAAATGCTTTCCTTTCAAATTTCCTTTCTCCAAAACAATCTTGATGGTGTTGGATAAACACTAGTAAAAACTTCCACATACACACACACACAGCTACACGGAGTATGTGTATTCATATACTCATATGCATGTGTGTGTACATACTTGTGAAAACTGTATGTATGTGTGTGTGTGTGTGTGTGTGTGTGTGTGTGTGAAGGCAGAATCTGGAACAGGAAGAATTGCTCTGTAGAAAGGACTGGTACTCATAGCACTGGGATGAGTAGTGCTCCTGCACAGGTGCTGTGAAATTCCACCTTGACCTTCTGTGTTCCAGACATTTGTTGTGGATTGTCCTAACAGACTTTTTACTGCTATTCTAGATCTGTTTCTTCACACTCCTAATCTAAGCTACTATTTTCTAGAATGGTCATATCACTAACAGTCATTTGTAGTGTGTCGCCACTGTTAAGTGCTTTATATACAGCATCTCTAGTTGTTACTTCAGTCCTTCAGAGCTGATCATACAGTCTGTGGGTGGTGGTGTATGTCTGTCTCGAAGGCCTGTACACTTTCCACTGGGTCATGTGGGCTCTCACAGATAATATGATCTGCTACTTTACTTAGCACAGTGCCATCTGATATGAATTTCCTCCACCTTCTCTGCCTTGCCAATCTCTCCTTTTCTCAAAGCAAGGTTTTTTCCTTCTTCAGGGTACTGCCAAACGTGCCGACTACATGTCCATTTATGCTGTTACTCTTTACTGATAAAATTCTTCAATGAATGGTCTTCACTCCCTGCTTCCTTTCTTCACTTCCCTCTCTTTTCTGAATCTTTTGTGGTACAGCCTCTTAAAACTGCTTTCAGAGGTCCCCATCAAGCTTTTTTTGTTTTAGTTTTTACTCTTTGAACTATCAGTTTTCTTTTTTGTAAAATGGGGACTCAGGTAATGTGTCTGCTACTGAGTAGCTGATTGACCTTAGACCAGTTACTTCCTAAGGGAAACAGTACCTTAGGAAATACTATCAGAGATGGGACTACCTGGTCAAGCTGTGTGAACATTTTTCAAGGACTGAAAATTATCATCAAATACTTCTTTCCAAGAGTGTAAACCTAAGATGAAGTTTCGTCTTTTATAAGTTTATAATATCTGATTTATAAGATTGTCCTGAGAATTGAATAAGATTATTGTATGTAAAATATTAACAGTGCTTGACACATAATGTATGAGCAATAAAGTTAATAATAATTTTTAGCCTTTCTCTGTCATCTCCTTCACCCCACTTTTCTCCTGTGAAAACTAGGCTTTAGCTACATGATACTGTGAATCTCAGAATAAACTGTATTTTTTCATGCCTTTGTCTGTATGCTTGTTCTCTGCTTGGAATGCTTTTTCCCTCAGTTTCCACTAGATGAAAACCTACCTTTAGAAAAGCTCAATCTCAAATTTATCACCTCTTCCTTAACTCTTCCATCTTCTCCTAGCAGAAACTGCTCCATTTTTTGTGTTCTTTGTCTCATTCTCTGCTTTATATTATGCTTTTTGCTTGTTTTCATTCGTTTTGACCTGTGAGTACCTGAAGTAGCTGCCAGATACTTGGGGAACACTTTGAAAGTGCTGAATTAACTTAATTAAAGGATCCTAACTTCTTTGTGGTGTTGAGACAGGAATTGATACAGCATTTCTTGTACAGTTTTTAGGCTGGACCTGCATGCTGGGAAACAACATTTCATACCCCAGCTGATACAGAACCCTAAAGTGGGGATAGATGTGCCCTTCTGTTGTATTGGCTTCAAATATCCCACCAAGAGTTGGCCTTTCAAAGTGAGGCGCCACCCCCCTGCTTTTTCATGTCTTTATCGTCATCTCAGTGCTCCTCTCCTTTCTAGTGGTGGTGATCATTCTTTTCTGTCATTAGGGACATTTTCTGATTTCTTTGCAGGGGTATTTGTGATTTAGGAAGGAAATGACTGCTGAAAAGGGTTATCCTGTTAGAGAATTTCATATACTATGCTGCTTATACTGGGAAGACTGACTAAAGAGGTCTTCCTGGGTTGCCTCGTCTGTACCCTGAAAGGAATAGACTTGTATTTGTCAGGGTTTTCAGTAATGTAAATGTTTTATTAATGTAAAACTCAGGAATATAAAGTTTATTGTTTAAATATAAATTTATTTATATAGTACTTATGAAAATAATGTAGTTCAAGATTTACCGGTGTATTTTCCTTGTTAAGTTGTTGAATTCCTTGGGATTAGGTCCCCATTCATCAGTGTCCATCCTCTTTCACACAGGGTGGTTCTGTGTATTAGGTTGTTTGATGTGCATGCCTTATTAAAAATGCAGTATTTAGTGAATAAGGGGCAATATCTTAGTAAAACATTATTTAGGCAAAATACATGAATATTAACTAACTGGGAGAATGATTGTTCCCATTATCTGTATAAGGCCAAGGAAGATTTTCTTTTCTTTTTTATCTTAGATGCTCATTACCAGTGAGGAAGAGACTAGATAAATGAATATTTTGTTTTCATATCTTAACTGTATGCAAATATACTTGGGATTTAATGGGAGATTTTAATACAGTTTTGAAAATTGAAAATAAGTGCATGTTGGTTTGCTTTATACACAAAAGGAAAATACTTTCTAAATACAAACTTAACAGAATGCTCATATTGTCATTTTGTAATGCAGTTTTATTTAAGTTGACTTACTACTAGAAACTACATTTTTAATCAACAGGGCTTAGAAAGAAAATACATCTTGTCTCCTTCCTGTATCTAATAAGGATATACCTTTATTTTCTGGTTTCATCAGTCCTTCATGTCACTCTTTTGATTGACCTCGATTTATGTTTTCCTTTTTGTTTATAATAGGTAACTACAATTAAAAGTAATAAAATTGTATTTCTTCAAATAGGTCTCTGGTTTTTTTACTCAGTGAGATTGATTCTTCTGCTAATTCTGAATTTGATGGTTGAGTAAACATGAACATAAATGTATAAAATCTTCTAGTTCTTAAGCTGTGTTTGAGAAGTTTTTAGTTTGGGATTTAATTTATTTCTCCTCTTCACAAACATTTTAGCTTACTTTGGGGATAAAGGACTGTTTGGTCATCTGGTTTTGGAAGCAGTCAATGCAGAGGAACAACATGGAAGGTGTGCTCTCTGGCTGGGATAAGAGATGAGACATCGTTCAGACGGTCACCAATTGGATGGCACAGGGCTCTTACTTCTCAGATGCATCTGTGGCAGAGTGGAACCTCTACTGACTTATTTATGATAGACTGTATTAAAATAAATGTTTTTAACAATGTTATGTCTTGAGTCCTTTTTGAATTGAACCTAATAGGACTGTCAGGTAAAAATTAAGCCGTTTGGTACTTTTTCAAAACAGGGATCTATGTGTCTAGATGATACTTTGAAAAAGAAGAACATTTCCAAGTTAATTCATGTCCGTTCACTTAACAAATGGATTCTAGTTTCCCTTTGCAGTGAATTAATAACTCCTTTTGAGATGTTCTGAGGAAGTAAAAGGAGAGAGAGCTCTCTGTGACATACTGGGCCCCAACTTCCAGGGGTGACGTTCTGATGAGATAGAATTCTTTGGCTGTGTTGGCAGGGCATGAGAATGGCATTAGAGGCTTATATGTCTGATTTGTGAGTTAAATGTGAGTCTTAAGATTTCCCTCACTAGGAAGCTGGAGGTGGCTGAGCAGGAGCCCATGGAGAGCTACGCAGAACAGTAGTACTTCCTATTTTCTGATAAAGGCGTTTATGGGAACTAGTTCAGATCTATGTTGTGGTTTCCTGGGACTTTATCTATATTTGAAGGCACCCCTCACCTCCCTTTTTCTTAAACTTAGCTTCTGTAATTCTAACAAAATAGATCTATATATTTATTTTGGGGAATTGTAATTATAGGGAAGTAGGCTTGAAACAAGAGATGAAGCATTGGATTGAATGTTTTAAACGTCTGGGTCAGAGAATGATCGTGAATGTAATCTCAGGTAACTGGAGCAATCATTACCAGAAATTTCCTCCTTCCTTCTAATGTAAAGCCCTCTTGGTGATTTAAACCTATTTTCTCAAGTTTTGTTATCTTTGCCATGGAGATGTGGACTATTATGGAAGCTTATTGCATAAGGGAGTTTTAAAGTGGAATTCTTGAGAGCTAACTGCAGGGAAATCATTTCTGGTATGTACTTAATGTAACTGCTTTAATATTTCATGAATCTGAGCACATATACTTTTGCTAAGAGCTCTGACTAGCTTTTAAATCCCCTAGAATTGCTTAAAATTGTGGCTGCCACCTTCTCTACCCCCATTCTTTCTACTAAATGGGTTGTCAGTGAATTTTTGTTAGTATTTTGGTACACATTTTTCTTTTTCACTCAGGCTTTCTAGAACTTGAGAAAATAAAGCTATGGCAAGTGCCCAATTTGATAAAATACTTACATGGATAAGACACACAAGTGGTTTTGTACTTTAGGAGCTAACTTGTAGCTGTTTATAAAACCCGCAAATATTTTTGAAGTAAGAAATTGGGAATTAAGTAGAAAGGGACTAGTTCCTAGTTCTTGTATCTGTGCAAGCTAAGGAACAGAATTTAAGCATTTCTTCAAGGCACAAGATAAGAACTGAGACTAAGTCTACACTTTAAAGTTTATTTCTGAAGGTTTGTGAAATGTTTATAATTAAGCTCCTACATTGAACTTTAGATTTTAGGACAGTGAGTCCTGTTGAGCAAACATGAGTGTTCCGTGTTAAACACTAGAGAGTCCTTACAAATACAATGGTTTCTTTTTATTATTTAAAAAAATTTTTTAAAGTTGGAGTATAGTTGCAATGTTGTGTTAATTTTTGCTGTGCAATAGATTATTTCTGACCTTAATTTTGCTTAGACAAACCCTGAGCAGACAGGACCTGATTTGAGTCCTGGTCCTGCTACTTAGTTCCTACTGCCCTTCATAGAGAAATCACTTCTCTTTAGAGTGGAGTTTCTTCCACAAAATAGGGATAATACTTGTCTCAATGCGTTAGTCCCTAAACCACAAGAATATTGGAATGGGTAGCCATTTCCTACTCTGTATGGTTGACATAGCTGATCCTATACTAGCAATCCTAGTCCTAGAAGCTTGTTAGCAAAGCACATTTTCAGCTCTTCCTGGATCAGAAATAGGATGACCTTCAATGATCTGAGTGTTTTAATTAGCAGTCCATGGGGTCGCTAGGAGTCGGACACGACTGAGCGACTTCACTTTCATGCATTGGAGAAGGAAATGGCAAGCCACTCCAGTGTTCTTGCCTGGAGAATCCCAGGGACGGGGGAGCCTGGTGGGCTGCTGTCTATGGGGTCACACAGAGTCGGACACGACTGAAGCGACTTAGCAGCAGCAGCAGCGTTGTTTTAAATTAAACTTGTTATCTGAGATAGCTGTAGAATTCAATACAGTGTAAGAACCCATATAGAAAGATCCCTGTATGCGTTACCTAATTTCCTCGAGTGGCAGCATCTTGTAAGACTATATGATTTCAGGATATTGATGTTGATACAGTCAGAACTTTTCCATTACCACGAGCATCCCTCAGGTTGCCTTTTTAATAGCTAACCTCCCTCCCTCACACCCTTGGCAACTAGTAATCTATTGTCCATTTCTATGGTTTTTCTCATTTCATTTTCGTATGTCAGAAAGTTACATAAATGGAATCATACAGTAAGTAACCTTTTGGGATTGGCTTTTTTCCACTCACTGTAATTCTCTGTAGATGGTTTGAGGTTTTGTGTTTATTCAGTTTATTCCTTTTTATTGCTGAGTAGTCCATGGTGTGGATATATGTAGAGGACATTTGAGTTGTTGCCAATTTTTAACTATTATGAATAAAGTTGCTATAAGCATTTGTGAACATCTCAAATGAACATGTGAACATGTTTGTGTGATCAATCTATATTTTAAAAAGCCCTGTCATGACAGTACAACTCAGATTTGTGAATAGTGTCCTAGGCTTGCAGTAACCTTCTTGCTTCCCAATAGACATTAAAGTCTTCCCTGTCATATCCAGAGTGATCCTTTTAAAAGTAAGATCAAAAATCAACAAAGCCAAAAGCTGGTTCTTTGAAAGGGTAAATAAAATTGATAAACCATTAGCCAGACTCATCAAAACAAAGGGAGAAAAATCAAATCAATAAAATTAGAAATGAAAACGGAGAGATCACAACAGACAACACAGAAATACAAAGGATCATAAGAGACTACTATCAGCAATTATATGGCAATAAAATGGACAACGTGGAAGAAATGGACAAATTCTTAGAAAAGTACAACTTTCCAAAACTGGATCAGGAAGAAATAGAACATCTTAACAGACCCATCACAAGCATGGAAATTGAAACTGTAATCAGAAATCTTCCAGCAAACAAAAGCCCAGGTCCAGATGGCTTCACACCTGAATTCTACCAAAAATTTAGAGAAGAGCTAACACCTATCCTACTCAAACTGTTTGAAAAAATTGCAGAGGAAGGCAAACTTCCAAACTCATTCTATGAGGCCACCATCACCCTAATACCAAAACCTGACAAAGATGCCACACACAAAAAAAAAACTACAGACCAATATCACTGATGAACATAGATGCAAAAATCCTTAACAAAATTCTAGCAATCAGAATCCAACAACACATTAAAAAGATCATACACCATGACCAAGTGGGCTTCATCCCAGGAATGCAAGGATTCTTCAATATCCGCAAATCAATCAACATAATACACCACATTAACAAATTGAAAAATAAAAACCATATGATTATATCAATAGATGCAGAGAAAGCCTTTGAAAAGTTCAACATCCATTTATGATAAAAACTCTCCAGAAGGCAGGAATAGAAGGAACATACCTCAACATAATAAAAGCTATATATGACAGACCCACAGCAAACATTATCCTCAATGGTGAAAAATTGAAAGCATTTCCTCTAAAGTCAGGAACAAGACAAGGGTGCCCACTTTCACCATTACTATTCAACATAGTTTTGGAAGTTTTGGCCACAGCAATCAGAACAGAAAAAGAAATAAAAGGAATCCAAATTGGAAAAGAAGAAGTAAAACTCTGTTTGCAGATGACATGATCCTCTACATAGAAAACCCCAAAGACTCCACCAGAAAATTACTAGAACTAATCAATGAATATAGTAAAGTTGCAGGATATAAAATCAACACACAGAAATCCCTTGCATTCCTGTACACTAATAATGAGAAAATAGAGAAATTAAGTAAACAATTCCATTCACCATTGCAATGAAAAGAATAAAATACTTAGGAATATATCTTCCTAAAGAAACTAAAGACCTATATATAGAAAACTATAAAACACTGGTGAAAGAAATCAAAGAGGACACTAATAGATGGAGAAATATACCATGTTCATGGATTGGTAGAATCAATATAGTGAAAATGAGTACACTACCCAAAGCAATTTATATTCAATGCAATCCCCATCAAGCTACCAACGGTATTCTTCACAGAGCTAAAACAAACAATTTCTCAATTTGTATGGAAATACAAAAAACCTCGAATAGCCAAAGCTATCTTGAGAAAGAAAAATGGAACTGGAGGAATCAACCTGCCTGACTTCAGCCTCTACTACAAAGCCACAGTCATCAAGACAGTATGGTACTGGCACAAAGACAGAAATATAGATCAATGGAACAAAATAGAAAGCCCAGAGATAAATCCACGCACCTATGGACACCTTATCTTTGACAAAGGAGGCAAGAATATACAATGGATTAAAGACAATCTCTTTAACAAGTGGTGCTGGGGAAACTGGTCAAACACTTGTAAAAGAATGAAACTAGAACACTATCTAACACCATACACAAAAATAAACTCAAAATGGATTAAAGATCTAAATGTAAGACCAGAAACCATAAAACTCCTAGAGGAAAACATAGGCAAAACACTCTCTGACATACATCACAGCAGGATCCTCTATGACCCACCTCCCAGAATATTGGAAATAAAATAAAAAATAAACAAATGGGACCTAATTAAACTTAAAAGCTTCTGCACAACAAAGGAAACTCTAAGCAAGGTGAAAAGACACCCTTCAGAATGGGAGAAAATAATAGCAAATGAAGCAACAGACAAACAACTAATCTCAAAAATATACAAGCAACTCCTACAGCTCAATTCCAGAAAAATAAATGACCCAATCAAAAAATGGGCCAAAGAACTAAATAGACATTTCTCTAAAGAAGACATACAGATGGCTAACAAACACATGAAAAGATGCTCAACATCACTCATTATCAGAGAAATGCAAATCAAAACCACTATGAGGTACCATTACACGCCAGTCAGAATGGCTGCGATCCAAAAGTCCACAAGCAATAAATGCTGGAGAGGGTGTGGAGAAAAGGGAACCTCTTACACTGTTGGTGGGAATGCAAACTAGTACAGCCACTATGGAGAACAGTATGGAGATTCTTCAAAAAACTGGGAATAGAACTGCCTTATGATCCAGCAATCCCACTGCTGGGCATACACACTGAGAAAACCAGAATTGAAAGAGACGCGTGTACCCCAATGTTCATCACAGTACTGTTTACAATAGCCAGGACTTGGAAGCAACCTAGATGTCCATCCACAGGTGAATGGATAAGAAAGCAGTGGTACATATACACAATGGAGTATTACTCAGCCATTAAAAATAATACATTTGAATCAGTTCTAATGAGGTGGATGGAACTGGAGCCTATTATACAGAGTGAAGTAAGCCAGAAAGAAAAACACAAATACAGTATACTAATGCATATATATGGAATTTAGAAAGATGGTAACAATAACCCTGTTTACGAGACAGCAAAAGAGACACTGATGTATAGAACAGTCTTATGGACTCTGGGAGAGGGAGAGGGTGGGATGATTTGGGAGAATAGCATTGAAATATGTATAATATCATTTCTGAAACGAGTCACCAGTCCAGGTATGATGCCTGATACCGGATGCCTGGGGCTGGCACACTGGGATGACCCAGAGGGATGGTATGGGGAGGGAGGAGGAAGGAGGGTTCAGGATGGGGAACACATGTATACTTGTAGCGGATTCATTTTGATGAATGGGAAAAGCAATACAATATTGTAAAGTTAAGCAAAATAAAATTTAAAAAAAAATGCAAATAAAATACAAAAACGAAATTAAAAAAAAATCATAAGCTAAATTAAGGCCTAAACAAGAGGAAAAAAGTGCTGTAAATGCAGAAATGAAATCTCTACAATAAAAGATTGGATGTTTTCTGAAATTTTTCGGATGACTTAGATGATCTGACCTACAGAGAAGATCAAGACTTCCTATTCTCAAATTGGAAAGAAAAAACATGGATAGACTTTATCAAAGGTGAAAAAGAGAGATATAATTCTATTTCATGAGAAAGCAATAGAAATAATAGATATGGCTGAAGAAGCCAATAATTAGATCAGATTAGTCGCTCAGTCGTGTCCGACTCTGTGACCCCATGAACTGCAGCACGCCAGGCCTCCCTGTCCATCATCAACTCCCAGAGGTCACTGAGACTCACATCCATCGAGTCAGTGATGCCATCCAGCCATCTCATCCTCTGTCGTCCCCTTCTCCTCCTGCCCTCAATCCCTCCCAGCATCAGAGTCTTCTCCAATGAGTCAACTCTTCGCATGAGGTGGCCAAAATACTGGAGTTTCAGCTTTAGCATCATTCCTTCCAAAGAAATCCCAGGGCTGATCTCCTTCAGAATGGACTGGTTGGATCTCCTTGCAGTCCAAGGGACTCTCAAGAGTCTTCTCCAACACCACAGTTCAAAAGCATCAATTCTTTGGTGCTCAGCCTTCTTCACAGTCCAGCTCTCACGAGGAGAGGTGCAAAACACAGCCCTGAAAAAAATCAAGGTGGATCAACCAGAATCCCTCAACAAATGGAAATCAAAAGGTCACAGACTTAAAGAAAAAGGAATTAAAGCAGCATAGGCTGCATCTGTCGAAAAGAAAAGTACAGTTTCAGAGCAAGGAAATGAAAACTGATAGCGATGGTGTACATGATAAAAATGAGGCAGCTGGACCAGTAAAAATAGACAAAGAGCCTCCACCAAAACAACAGAAAATACAATGGTGCAGGAGACGAGGGTAGCAAACAAATTTCTAGGCATTCAGCTGCTTTTACCTTTGGAAGTTTGAAAAAAAATAAAATTAGACCCAATTCAGTGTCCAGCTAAAAGAAAGGAAAAGACCTTTTTGCTTCTGTGGTTTAACATTTTTGTTTCTGTTGTTCAAATAAAGACTGTTTTAATGTATTAAAAAAAAAAAAAAGTAAGATCACATCACATCCTGATCAAAACTCTCCAGTGGTTTCCTGTCTCACTGAGAATAAGTGCCCAAATCCTTTCTATGACCTACAAAACGAATCTGGTTTTATGTGCCTTTGATCTGTTACCTAGAATTCTTCATGTTTACTTGCACTCTTGCTGTTTTGATTTCTTGTCCTTCAAAAATGCCAGGCATGTTCTCACTTTGGAATTTGAGTTAGCTATTCTCTTTCCTGGAATTCTTTTTCCTAGATATCCATGTGTGTGGTTTTATTCTATTCTCTGCCCAAATGCCATTTTCATAGAGACGACTTCTCTGATCCTTATGTAAAATAGCAAACTCCATACCAGTCTTGTCACTCACTGTCTTTTTTCAATTTCATTTTTTAAAAATTGAAGTATAGTTGATTTATAATATTAAATTAATATTAATTAATAGTCAAAGTGTTAGTTTCAGGTGTACCACAAAGTGATTCAATGTTCATACACACACACATGCATATATATATATATATATATGATTCTTTTCCGTTATAGGTTATAAGATATTGAATATAGTTATCTGTGCTATGTAGTATGTCTTTGTTTATCTATTTTATATATAGTAGTGTGTATCTATTTATACCAAACTCCTAATTTATCCCTCTTTGGTGACCATAAGCTTATTTTCTATGTAAGTCTATTTCTGTTTTGTAAATAATTTATATCATCTTTTTGATTCTATGAGTAAGTGATATTTGACTTTTGTCTGATTCTGATTATTGGTATGATAATCTCTAGTTCCATTCACATTGCTGCAAATGATATTTCATTTTTTTATGGCTGAATGGTATTTGTGTGTGTATGTGTCCATTCATCTGCCAGTGGACATTTAGGTTGCTTTCCTATCTTGGCTAGTGTAAATAGTGCTGCTGTGAACATTAGGGTGTGTGTATCTTTTTGAATTAGAGTTTTTATTTTTTTCAGATCTATGCTCAGGAGTGAGAGTACTGGATTATATTTAGCTCTATTTTTATTACATAAGGAACCTCCATACTCTTCTCCATAGTAGCTATGCCAGTTTACATTCCCATCAACAGTGTAGGAGGCATCCCTTTTCTCCACGCCCTCTCCAGCATTTATTGTTTATAGATGTTGGCCATTCTGACTGGTGTGAGTTGATACCTTCATTGTATATAGTTTTGATTTACATCTTTCTGATAAGTAGTGATACTGAGTTTCTTCATGTGGCCACCTGCATGTCTCGTTGGCCCATTCTCACCTTTCACCTTGTCTTCAAAGAAACTTTATCCACCTGATTTTCTCTCTATATATGTATAGTCTTATCTCACTTCGAAAATGCAGACTACATAAACACAGGATATTTTTATGTATTTTTAGATGCTAGCACAGGTCCTGACATGTAGTAGATGTTTGATAAGAATGAATGGGTGAATAAGATTGTGTGTTAAGTGTAAAATGCCTTGAGAACTGGAAGCTTATGAATCATTATAAAGGGCCAGTATTATTCTCTGTGTTATTTATAATTGGTAAAAAAAAGCCTTCATGAAAGATGACATCAAAAGATGTTGGGGGGAGATGATATGAGAGAGGGAACGTTTACTATGACTTGGCACTTTTTTCATTTAGTCACCACAACAATGCTGTGAAGTAGGACATTAACTCCATTTTTACAGATGAAACAGGTTTGGGTCATTTTCCCCAAATCACAGAGAAAACTTGTTTTTGGACCCATGTCTGCTAACTAAAAGCTTATGATGTTGTTATTGATATGTGCCACCATTAAAAGTAATTTATACAACTAATGAAATGGTATAATAGACATTTACAGCAACTACAAAATATTAACATTCCAAGTTCCATAAAGAGGGTCCATCTACTTCATCCAATATCCAGGGCTGTATTCACAATAGGACATAAAGTACTCAAATTCACATCACAAATGTAATTTACTTGAAATTATTATGCCAACTGTAGTAAACTAAATGTTTGTTTTTGATATCTTTCCTTGAATAGCCTATGTTTCTATTGAGGTATATTTTACATACAATAAAACGAGCATATCTTAAGTATACAGTTTGGGGAGTGCTGCCAGTTTTGTATACCCTGTAACCACCATGCCAAGGTGGGGGCCAGGATCTCCTTGAACCTGGGATCCTTAGTGTATCACACATGGTAGGTACTCAGCATATGCTTTTGAATTAAGTGATAAATTTTTTTAAGGTTGATCTAGAAACTGTATGCTGCTGCTGTTGCTAAGTTACTTCAGTCGTGTCCGACTCTGTGACCCCATAGACAGCAGCCCACCAGGCTCCCCCGTCCCTGGGATCCTCCAGGCAAGAACGCTGGAATGGGTTGCCATTTCCTTCCCTAATGCATGAAAGTGAAAGTGAAGTTGCTCAGTCGTGTCCGACTCTTAGCGACCCCATGGACAGCAGCCTACCAGGCTTCTCCATCCATGGGATTTTCCAGGCAAGAGTACTGGAGTGGGGTGCCATTGCCTTCTCCAAGAAACTGTATAGGGAAGTTTGAATTGACGTTCTCTTTCTTTCCTGTAAGAAGCAAGGATGTGTGTATAGTCCATGGGGTGACCCGCGAAGAGTTGGACACGTCTGAGAAACAGCGATGACAGTCTTAGAATTTTACTCAAAACTGGGATGATGAATAAAAGGTCCTGCAACACATTCTGTTACATCAAGCAGAGTCTAGAAGATAAGGAAAAGGGCATGGAGACAGAGAGGAAGAAATACATTTTTTTCTGAAAACAAAACAAAACAAAACAAAAAACCCCCAAAACCTGCCACTAACAGGAAGTGAGCTAAGAAATGTCAGCAACTCCCTCATGTTCCCTAATGTCTACTGAGGAGGAGACTATGAACAAGAAAGAAGCTCCTAGAGAGCAAAAGTAGAGGTCCCAGGGTTTCCGTGGAAGTAGAACTGAAAGCCCCAGATACTGCCAGGAAGGGAAGTCTGTTTCTGCCCCCATATGATCCTATATTGCTACAGACCAGTGACCACTATGTTTTCCTCTCTCTCTTTTTTTGAATGGCAATTTTAGTGCTATTTTCTTGCTCCTATTCTGCCTTTGTATATTGGATAAGTTGGGGGTGGTTAACTTGTCTTTAAGCTCTTAGGTTGCTAGCCCCTGGAGGGCACTTCAGTCCAGGTGGGAGGTGCACATTTCCCAGAATTCCTGACCTATAACTTGATTGCAATATCTAGATGAGACTTGAGAATTAGTATGTATGAATATTTGGTCAGCAAAAGTGGACATGTCAGAGAATCAAAAATTCATTTTCTGTTTCTCAAATTGTGATATGTAGCTGCTTGTTGCAGTCAATCTAAAAGGCTCCCATACTTCTTGACAGTTAGGTATGACTCTGACTAACAATCTGATAATTGAGATAGAAGCAGAAGTGTTGTGTGGTACTTCTGGGAAGTCTCTGGAAAAGGGAAGTTTGTTTCTTGGATCTGAAATCACTGGATTACAGCTGACCATAAGGTTAAAGGCCATGCCGGAGGAATGGTTAAGTGGTATGCTCTTAGGAGTCTAGCAGGTCTCTGTGACTAATGAAAGACCCTGTTTGCTCGTACTTTCATTGACTCATGTGTTATCAAATTTTCTGGTCTTTCTAAATAGATAAGGTATTTTCCTTTATGTTAGCATTTTTTAAAAAATGAGTGAGGTAAGCACCTTTTCATATTTTAAAGAATCATTTATGTTTCCTTTAGCCCATATTTCTGTTGGAGTATTGATCTTTTCCATACTGATTTACAGGCACTTTATATTTTAGGGAAGATTTATCTGTGATATTAGTTGTAGATATTTTCTCTCAAGTTTTCATTTGTCATTTGATTTAGCTTAATGACCATCCTTGCCATGTAGAAATTTTGAATTATATTAATTAGATCATTGACTGATAAAAATGCCATTTGGGTATTATTTCATACTCACAAAGTCTTTTTCTCTCTTGAGGTTAGAAAAAAATATTTTCCTAAAATTTCCTTGGTGTATGTTTTTTGATTCTTATTTGTTTGTTAGGAAACATTGTTTTTACTTTTTAATTAAAAATATTATTTTTATACAATTTTAAAATGTTATACTGCATTTATAGTTTTTACAGAATATTGCTGTTATATACTATGTATTGTAACATCCTTGTAGTCAACAGTTTGTACTTCCAAGTCCCAACCCCTGAATTACCCCTTCCCTCAACAGACAACCACTAGATTGTTGTCTCTGTGAGTCTGCATTTTTTTTTTGTTACATTCACTATTTTGCTATATTTTTTAGATTCCACCTATAAGTGATATCATATTGTATTTGTCTTTCTCTGACTTATTTCACTTAGAATAATGCCCTCCAAGTCTATCCATGTTGCTGCAGATGGCAAAATTTCTTTTTTTATAGTTGAGTAGTGTTCCACTGTGTGTGTGTGTGTGTGTGTGTGTCTTTGTGTTTGTTTGTATGTATATATACCATATATACCATATCTTTATCTTTTGGTATATTTTGGTTAACATTTTGTATTTTATTCCATTTGTAATTTATAACTAAAATGGTTTCTCATTATACTTCACCACAACGTCTCTTAATGGTTTTATTACTACCCTGACTTCAGGTTCCAGGGAGGAGATAAGATCAAGTAGATCTTACCTAAAATAGTTAGGATCAACTGGAGACATTGAAGGTGAAATGAAACAAGAAGAGGCTTTTGTAACAAATTCCGAAAGGATCACATTAGTTTCTTGGAGTCATACCCTCTCCTGCCTTTGGACCTCAACAAATGCCTGTTAATTCTCCCTCTCTGTTCCTGCTCCCTCTCCCAATCTTCCCCATTTTCCTGACTTTCTTACCATAAGGGCAAGGGCCTGGTTGATTTGTTTGGTGTTATATCCCTAACACCTGGATTAGTACATGGGACATAGTGAGGTCTCAATATTTGGTAATTAAGCTAAGAAGTAGAGGAGAGTGGAAAAGTTGGCTTAAAGCTCAACATTCTGAAAAAGAAAATCATGGCCTCTGGTCCCATCACTTTATGGAAAATAGATGGGAAAACAGTGGAAACAGTGTCAGACTTTATTTTGGCGGGCTCCATAATCACTGCAGATGGTGACTGCAGCCATGAAATTAAAAGACGCTTACTCCTTGGAAGAAAAGTTATGACCAACCTAGATAGCATATTCAAAAGCAGAGACATTACTTTGCCAACAAAGGTCCGTCTAGTCAAGGCTATGGTTTTTCCAGTGGTCATGTATGGATGTGAGAGTTGTACTGTGAAGAAACCTGAGTGCCGAAGAATTGATGCTTTTGAACTGTGGTGTTGGAGAAGACTCTTGAGAGTCCCTTGGACTGCAAGGAGATGCAACCAGTCCATTCTGAAGGAGATCAGCCCTGGGATTTCTTTGGAAGGAATGATGCTAAAGCTGAAACTCCAGTACTTTGGCCACCTCATGTGAAGAGTTGACTCATTGGAGAAGACTCTGATGCTGGGAGGGATTGGGGGCAAGAGGAGAAGGGGACGACAGAGGATGAGATGGCTGGATGGTATCACTGACTCGATGGATGTGAGTCTCGGACCTCTGGGAGTTGGTGATGGACAGGGAGGCCTGGCGGGCTGCAATTCATGGGGTCACAAAGAGTTGGACACAACTGAGCGACTGAACTAAAGAAGTAGAAATGCATAGAATGTTAATTGCCTACCCAAAATCCATTTCTGTGCAACCTCGGAATTTCTGCTCGGCTCTGTTCTCCAGTTTCCTGGAGTCTAACTTGCCCTGTGTTCATACAACTCAGGACCAAGGATCTGAGAAGTTTCTATAGGTTCACTATTGGATGCATTTTTAATGAGACGTATATGCAAGAAGCAGGTACTGCTCTGATGTGAGGAAAAAAGTTTTGTAATAGTATGTGTTTACTGTCTTGAAGAACTCCCTCCTCTGTGATATATTTAATGCTGAGTATCTTTTAACAGGACCATTCTCCAAAATTTAATTTTTTTCTTTTGCTTTTTTGGGTCTTTAAGTAATAGATTGAAGGAAAGTAAATAAAATACCTAAGATTATGCATTTACATTATTTCTCATATTGATGAGTTGTTTAAGTGGCCTGTGGATCAACTTATATACAATTAGAGCAAATATTGGAGCTATTGTCATTTTTATTATCATCTTTCCCTTCCCCACTACTGTTATTTAAAATAAAATCTCTATTTTAAAATACCACCATTCTTCACTTGTATGTCTTAGAGTACCAATTTTGAACCTCAGTAATTTGCTTCTCTGCATTATTGTATTTCCAGATTATCATGTTGAATGGTAATCTGTAAGGGCTAACGGTTGAATTGCATTATGTTAATTTGCATTTCCATTTGCTCAGTGTCCAGAATTTGTGGGACTGAGACACAGGGTGAGCACCTTAAAAAAATTTTTTTTTAACTTTTTATTTTGTACTGGAGTTAGCTGGGGAAGCCTTACAAATAGCTGTGAAAAGAAGAGAAGCGAAAAGCAAAGGAGAAAAGGAAAGATATAAACATCTGAATGCAGAGTTCCAAAGAATTGCAAGAAGAGATAAGAAAGCCTTCAGAGATCAATGCAAAGAAATAGAGGAAAACAACAGAATGGGAAAGACTAGGGGTCTCTTCAAGAAAATCAGAGATACCAAAGGAACATTTCATGCAAAGATGGGCTCGATAAAGGACAGAAATGGTATGGATCTAACAGAAGCAGAAGATATTAAGAAGAGGTGGCAAGAATACACAGAAGAACTGTACAAAAAAGAGCTTCACGACCCAGATAATCACGATGCTGTGATCACTGACCTAGAGCCAGACATCCTGGAATGTGAAGTCAAGTGGGCCTTAGAAAGCATCACTACAAACAAAGCTAGTGGAGGTGATGGAATTCCAATTGAGCTATTCCAAATCCTGAAAGGATGCTGTGAAAGTGCTGCACTCAATATGCCAGCAAATGTGGAAAACTCAGCAGTGGCCACAAGATTGGAAAAGGTCAGTTTTCATTCTGATCCCAAAGAAAGGCAATGCCAAAGAATGCTCAAACTACCGCACAATTGCACTCATCTCACACGCTAGTCAAGTAATGCTCAAAATTCTCCAAGCCAGGCTTCAGCAATATGTGAACCGTGAACTTCCTGATGTTCAAGCTGGTTTTAGAAAAGGCAGAGGAACCAGAGATCAAATTGCCAACATCCGCTGGATCATGGAAAAAGCAAGAGAGTTCCAGAAAAACATCTATTTCTGCTTTATTGACTATGCCAAAGCCTTTGACTGTGTAGATCACAATAAACTGTGGAAAATTCTGAAAGAGATGGGAATACCAGACCACCTGATCTGCCTCTTGAGAAATCTGTATGCAGGTCAGGAAGCAACAGTTAGAACTGGTCATGGAACAACAGACTGGTTCCAAATAGGAAAAGGAGTACATCAAGGCTGTATATTGTTACCCTGTTTATTTAACTTATATGCAGAGTACATCATGAGAAATGCTGGGCTGGAAGAAACACAAGTTGGAATCAAGATTGCTGGGAGAAATATCAATAACCTCAGATATGCAGATGACACCACCCTTATGGCAGAAAGTGAAGAGGGGCTAAAAAGCCTCTTGATGAAAGTGAAAGTGGAGAGTGAAAAGGTTGGCTTAAAGCTCAACATTCAGAAAACGAAGATCATGGCATCTGGTCCCATCACTACATGGGAAATAGATGGGGAAACAGTGGAAACAGTGTCAGACTTTATTTTTCTGGGCTCCAAAATCACTACAGATGGTGACTGCAGCCATGAAATTAAAAGACGCTTACTCCTTGGGAGGAAAGTTATGACCAACCTAGATCACATATTCAAAAGCAGAGACATTACTTTGCCAACAAAGGTTCGCCTGGTCAAGGCTATGGTCTTTCCTGTGGTCATGTATGGATGTGAGAGCTGGACTGTGAAGAAGGCTGAGCGCCGAAGAATTGATGCTTTTGAACTGTGGTGTTGGAGAAGACTCTTGAGAGTCCCTTGGCCTGCAAGGAGATCCAACCGGTCCATTCTGAAGGAAATCAGCCCTGGGATTTCTTTGGAAGGAATGATGCTAAAGCTGAAACTCCAGTACTTTGGCCACCTCATGTGAAGAGTTGACTCATTGGAGAAGACTCTGATGCTGGGAGGGATTGGGGGCAAGAGGAGAAGGGGACGACAGAGGATGAGATGGCTGGATGGCATCACTGACTCGATGGATGTGAGTCTGAGTGACCTCTGGGAGTTGGTGATGGACAGGGAGGCCTGGTGTGCTGCAGTTCATGGGGTCGCAAAGAGTCAGACACGACTGAGCGACTGATCTGATCCGATCTGATCTGATTAACTATGTTTTTGATAGTTTCAGATGGACAGCAAAGAGACTCATCTATACAGGTGAGCACATTTTTGATGGAGGGTCTGAGACCAAGTTTTGGGAGAGTGGTCAGTCCAGTAGGGGTCCTGAACTTGAAGAAGAGTGCAGTGGTTTGGCTTCTGGACTTGGATGTGGAGAGGGTGGAGGCTTTGAAAGGAGGAGATTTAAATTGTCCAGACATTCTTCCACTTAATTTTTTTGGCCAAACCTAATTCTTAGTTATGGACTGTCTTCAACACGCTAATATACCCATTGTAAATTGAAAATGAGAAAAAAAAATGCATTTAATACGCCTAACCTACCAAATTGGGGAAGGCAACGGCACCCCACCCCAGTACTCTTGCCTGGAAAATCCCATGGACAGAGGTCCCTGGTGGGCCGCTGTCCATGGGGTCGCTAAGAGTTGGACCCGACTGAGCGACTTCACTTTCACTTTTCACTTTCATGCATTGGAGAAGGAAATGGCAACCCACTCCAGTGTTCTTGCCTGGAGAATCCCAGGGACAGGGCAGCCTGGTGGGCTGCCGTCTATGGGGTCGCACAGAGTCGGACACGACTGAAGTGACTTAGCAGCAGCAGCAGCAGCAACCTACCAAGTATCATAGCTTCACCTAGCGTGCCTTAAATGTGTTCAGAACACTTATGGTTGGACAAAAATCATCTAACACAAAGTGTTGAATATCTGATGTAATTTGTTGAGTATGGTATTGAAAGTGAAAAACAGAACAGTTGTGTGGGTACAGAATGGTTGTAAGTATATTAGTTGTTTGTTGTCACTATCAGGTGGCTGGGAGCTGAGGCTCTGTTGCTGTCCAGCATGACAAAGAGAACATTGTACCACATTTCACTAACCCAAGAAAAAAATCAAAATTCTAGCTAGATATGGTTTCCACTGAAGGCGTCTCGCTTTCACACCATTATAATGTCAAAAACTCAAGTTGAACCATTGTTAAGTTGGAGACTATCTAATTTTATTATGTAGATGTTTATTACCAGGTAAGTTTTAGTTAAATCTCACTCTTTTCCAACTGTTTCCCTTATTAGAAAAATAACTTGTTTAGGGTAAAGGAGAAGAAAAAGGTAAATAAGAGAGTATCTTTCCAAAAAGATTTTAGATGACTTATTCTATTTTTTTTCTTTCCACGAGTCAGTGTGGATTTATTTTATTGATCTGTCTTCAAATTCATTAATTTGTGTTTTCTGTTGTTCTGATAAATTATTAGTTTCTGATATTGAACTTTGCATTATTATATGTCAACTTGATTTCTTTAAAAATAAAGATTCCAGTTCTCTGATGATATACTCCCTCTTGTTATCTTCACTGTCAGTCAACTTCTGTTTTACTTTACATGTTAATTATAGTTATTTTGAAGTCATTTCTGCTAACTTCAGTATCTGGAGCATCTCATCATTCTAACGCTTGGCTATTAGTCTCTTTACCTTGATTCTTCTCCCCTGGTAATTTTTTATTTCATGTGTGAAAATAAAGGAAACCTCACTTAAAATGGAATCAGGACGACTTGAAGGGGGGCACTCTCACTCACATATCACTCCCCACAGCTTACAGACCCCAGTTGGAAGAAAGAATTCCTTCTGACCCATCAACAACAAGCTGTCCACCGCCTACAGCCAATAAAGAACTTCCACAGCCCTCACTAGTTTTTCCTAAAAGCCTAAAAGTAAAGGCCCACCTTTCTCTAGTCTCCTCAGACTTGCCTGTGGTGCACCCTGTAGTTTTGCATGTTCTGAGCTGCAATTCTGCTCTTCGCGAATAAGCTCATTTTCCAACTGGCTTTTTTTTTTTAACACAAGCTAGATATTGTGGATAGTATTTGTAGAAGCTCTAGATTGTATTATCTTCTAAAAAGTGTTGGAATTTTCTTCTTGTTGTTCAGTCACTCAGTTGTGTCTGACTGTTTGTGACCCCATGGACTACAGCATGCCAGGCTTCCCTGTCCTTCACCGTCTCCTGGAGCTTGCTCAAACTCATGTCCGTTGAGCCAGTGATGCCATCCAACCATCTTATCCTGTCATCTCCTTCTCGTGCTTTCTATCTTTCCCAGCATCAGGGTCTTTTCCAGTGAGTCGGCCCTTCGGATGAGGTGGCCAGAGTATCGAAGCTTTCAGCTTTAGCATCAGTCCTTCCAATAACTATTCAGGATTGATTTTCTTTTTAGGACTGACTAGAATTTTATTCTGGCTGTCAAGTTACTGGCAAATCACCTTCATTCTGATGAGGATTGTATTTAGATTGTTATGGCTGGTTTATTTCAGTTTTGATCTTTCTCCCAGGGTGTAGCCTTTATACCTAGAGCATGATCTTTTTTGGTGACTCATCTGAAAGTCTGGGATCCAATATCCCTCTTCTGTGGCTCTTAAGAGGCTGTGCTGCCTCTTCTTCCCAGCACTGTGCTGCCTCTTAAACTTCTTCCCAGCTGTCCAGTATCTCAACAGTTATTCTCTTCTAGGACTTGACAGTCTCACCTTTTGCTCATACAGCTTGGAGCCAAGGATGTGGGAAGAATTTCTATAAAATTTCCAGTTCTTGTTCTGAAGTTCTCTCCTGTCACTTCCCCCACCCAGCCCCTGACCTCTGAATCCTGACCACCATGGCAACCTCTGTTTCCTCTGTCCTTTGTAATGCAACTTTCTTCTTGAACTCAACTTCCTGAGCAGCGTAGATGTGAAGTTCCTTTTGCTTTCTTGCTGTGCAATCCTGAAAATTGTTATTTTATGCATTTTGTCCTGAATATGTCAATAAGTCTAAGTCTAGTATCAGCTATTCTGTCATGGATGAACTGTGAGTCCCAGACTTTGATTGTTTAATTGACACAGTGGTCAATGAGAGCTGGAGTTAGCAGATATTCTTGGCTTAATTTTATTTTTTTTCCTTTTCTTTCTTTAAATAAAAACGGGCTCTAATTACCAGTTTTGATGTGAATGGGTAGCTAGATTATTAGAATTTTCAAATGCTTTGAAGAAAGCTCCCATGAGTTATTTTACTTGAAAAGGTCTTCATAGAACTATTAGTTTACTTTTTTCTTAAAGGAAAGACTCCTCTCTAAAAGGCTATAGCTGTAGGAAATTCAGCATGTTAATCCTTTCTAAAGAACTTGGTTGGAAACAAAGTATAATTACTGTGGCTTTGCCTTCTGATTGGCCTTTCTTTCCGGTTAGATCAGGGAATGCCTGGAGTATTTGTAGATCTAAAAAAGATGACAAATGAAATAGATCTAATCTCGAAATAAGTTTCTGATGTACAACAAACTAGGACACATTAGGTTAAATCTAAAAGTCTTTTTTAACGTTCTGTAATCTGAGATTACTATGTTTTGAAGATTTAATTCTAGCAACTGACATCTTTGCAGGTGACAGTGTAAATCACAGAGCTTAAAATTTCCTGGATACAGATTTACTTAAAATTGCTCCATGGCTATCAAGCTACTTTCACATGGTGGAGAATGCCAACTGTATTCCTTTCTGCAAAAGCAGAGGTTCCTCTTAAAGGTCATTGGATGATAGGGCCTTCACAGTAAGCTAGACCAGTGTCCTCTGTGGCAGCTTCTAAAGTGGCTTCCAGTGATTTCCAGCCTCCTAGTAGTCATGCCTGTATTAGTTCAATTAGAGCTGCCATAACAAAATACCACAGACTAGGCAACTTAAACACAGAAATGTATTTTTTCACAGTTCTGGAGGGTGGAAGTCAAGATCAAGGTGTTGACAGATTTGATATCTCTCATATGGCTTTCTTCTTGCCTTATAGATGACTGTCTTCTTACTGCATCTTCACAGGGCCTTTCCTCTGCCTGTGAGTCCCTGGTATCTCTTCCTCTTTTCATAATGATTCTAGTCGTTGGATTAGGGCTACTCTCAGGACCTAATTTAATCTTCAGATCAGATCAGTCGCTCAGTCGTGTCTGACTCTTTGTGACCCTATGAATTGCAGCACGCCAGGCCTCCCTGTCCATCACCAACTCCCAGAGGTCCAACTGAGACTCACATCCATCGAGTCAGTGATGCCATCCTGCCATCTCATCCTCTGTCGTCCCCTTCTCCTCTTGCCCCCAATCCCTCCCAGCATCAGAGTCTTCTCCAGTGAGTCAACTCTTCATATGAGGTGGCCAAAGTACTGGAGTTTCAGCTTTAGCATCATTCCTTCCAAAGAAATCCCAGGGCTGATCTCCTTCAGAATGGACTGGTTGGATCTCCTTGCAGTCTAAGGGACTCCCAAGAGTCTTCTCCAACACCACAGTTCAAAAGCATCAATTCTTCGGCACCCAGGTTTCTTCACAGTCCAACTCTCACATCCATACATGACCACTGGAAAAACCATAGCCTTGACTAGGCGAACCTTTGTTGGCAAAGTAATGTCTCTGCTTTTGAATATGTGATCTAGGTTGGTCATAACTTTCCTTCCAAGGAGTAAGCGTCTTTTAATTTCATGGCTGCAGTCACCATCTGTAGTGATTTTGGAGCCCAGAAAAATAAAGTCTGACACTGTTTCCACTGTTTCCCCATCTATTTCCCATGTAGTGATGGGACCAGATGCCATGATCTTCGTTTTCTGAATGTTTAGCTTTAAGCCAACCTTTTCACTCTCCACTTTCACTTTCATCAAGAGGCTTTTGAGCCCCTCTTCACTTTCTGCCATAAGGGTGGTATCATCTGCATATCTGAGGTTATTGATATTTCTCCCAGCAATCTTGATTCCAACTTCTGTTTCTTCCAGTCCAGCGTTTCTCATGATGTACTCTGCATATAAGTTAAATAAACAGGGTGACAATATGCAGCCTTGGTGTACTCCTTTTCCTATTTGGAACCAGTCTGTTGTTCCATGTTCAGTTCTAACTATTGCTTCCTGATCTGCATACAGATTTCTCAAGAGGCAGATCAGGTGGTCTGGTATTCCCATCTCTTTCAGAATTTTCCACAGTTTATTGTGATCCACACAGTCAAAAGCTTTGGCATAGTCAATAAAGCAGAAATAGATGTTTTTTTGGAACTCTCTTGCTTTTTCAATGATCCAACAGATGTTGGCAATTTGATCTCTGGTTCCTCTGCCTTTTCTAAAACCAGCTTGCACATCATGAAGGTCACGGTTCACATATTGCTGAAGCCTGGCTTGGAGAATTTTGAGCATTATTTTACCAGCATCTGAGATGAGTCCAATTGTGCGGTAGTTTGAACATTCTTTGGCATTGCCTTTCTTTGGGATCAGAATGAAAACTGACCTTTTCCAGTCCTGTGGCCACTGCTGAGTTTTCCAAATTTGCTGGCATATTGAGTGCAGCACTTTCACAGCATCCTCTTTCAGGATTTTGAATAGCTCCACTGGAATTCCATCACCTCCACTAGCTTTCTAAGGCCCACTTGACTTCACATTCCAGGATGTCTGGCTCTAGGTCAGTGATCACAGCATCGTGATTATCTGGGTCGTGAAGCTCTTTTTTGTATAGTTCTTCTGTGTATTCTTGCCACCTCTTCTTAATATCTTCTGCTTCTGTTAGGTCCATACCATTTCTGTCCTTTATCGAGCCCATCTTTGCATGAAATATTCGTTTGGTATCTCTGATTTTCTTGAAGAGATCCCTAGTCTTTCCCATTCTGTTGTTTTCCTCTATTTCTTTGCATTGATCTCTGAAGAAGGCTTTCTTATCTCTTCTTGCAATTCTTTGGAACTCTGCATTCAGGTGTTTATATCTTTCCTTTTCTCCTTTGCTTTTTGCTTCTCTTCACAGCCATTTGTAAGGCCTCCCCAGACAGCCATTTTTGCTTTTTTGCATTTCTTTTCCATGGGGATGGTCTTGATCCCTGTCTCCTGTACAATGTCATGAACCTCATTCCATAGTTCATCAGGCACGCTATCTATCAGATCTAGGTCCTTAAATCTATTTCTCACTTCCACTGTATAATCATAAGGGACTTCCCTGGTGGCTCAGATGGTAAAGCGTCTGTCTACAATGTGGGAGACCCAGGTTTGATCCCTGGGTTGGGAAGATCCCTTGGAGAAGGAAATGGCAATCCACTCCAGTACTATTGCCTGGAAAATTCCATGGACAGAGGAGCCTGGTAGGCTACAGTCCATGGGGTCGCAAAGAGTCGGACATGACTGAGCGACTTCATGTTCACATTCACGTTGAATGGTCTAGTGGTTTTCCCTACTTTCTTCAATTTCAGTCTGAATTTGGCAATAAGGAGTTCATGGTCTGAGCCACAGTCAGCTCCTGGTCTTGTTTTTGCTGACTGTACAGAGCTTCTCCATCTTTGGCTGCAAAGAATATAATCGATCTGATTTCGGTGTTGACCATCTGGACATCTGGTCCATGTATAAGTCTTCTCTTGTGTTGTTGCAAGAGGGTGTTTGTTATGACTAGTGCATTTTTTACCTCTTTAAAGTCCCTATCTCCTAATACAGTCACATTCTAAGATAATGAAATTGGAACTTCAAGATACGGATTTTATGGTGACTCAACAATGCCCTTGCGTAATCCTTTCCCCTTGAATGTGGGATGGACCTAGTGACAGGCTTCTAATGATTTAAATATGGCACAAATGGCGATAGCTTGCCTTTGATATTGGGCTAAAAAGACTATGATTTCTGTCTTGTTCAATCTTTCTCTCTGGTTCTTCTTGCTTGCTTGTTCTGATGGAAGCAAGCTGTCATGTTGGGAGTTCACTGTGGAGCGAGGCCCACTTGGCAAGAAACAGGGTCTTCCAGCCCGCAGCTCCAAGGAACTGAGGTTCTCTGTCCAACAACCCAGTAGGAACTGAATCCTGCCAATGGCCACATGAGTGAGATTCAAAGCATATTCTTTTCCACTTGAATCTTAAGATGACTGCAGTCTTGCTGCTACGTGGACTACAGTCTCGTGAGAGACTGAGCCAAAGGCCTACTTAGGCTGCGTCTAGATTTCTGACCTTTAGAAACTGTGAGATAATAAATGTTTTAAGCCACTGAGTTTTGGGGATAGTTTCTAACACAGCAATAGATGTACTGTCTATAAATTCTATATAAAGTGAGGGTAGCTAATATATTCTCATTTTGCCATTGTTGAGAACAAATAATAGTTACCACTTATAGACTATGTGTAGTACAGTGCTGTTTATTTCCATGTATTATTTACTTTAATTCTCACAACAACCTGTTTTTATCTTCAGTTTACAGAAAAGAAAATAGATTTAAAATGGGTTTGATAATATGTTCTAGGTTATACTCCTAAAGAGTGGTAAGGTGGGTTTGAACCCACGGGCTCCATGAAAGTGTGTGTGGCCCTGTGAAAAGCAAAAATAGGGGGCTTCTTGTTTAAAAATTGTTAGGAATTTCAAGATGGTAATAGCAGAGTGTGAAATGAAGTTTCATGCCATGAGGTTAGATGCCATTTGGAGAGCACTGGAGAGACAAAATTGTTGGATGCCTTCCAGGGTCTGTCACTGTTGGAGGTACAAGCTCATATAATCCTATGGCAACCATATGGGATTGAATGATCACATCCTATAGATGAGGAAACTGAAGCCCAGGGACACTCTGTACTTTTCCTAATATCAAATAACTTTTTCTACTGAGGAGTGTTCTCCTTCTGGAGTATAGCATTGAAGTTAATAAAATGTGATTAGCAAGTGTGGCCTGTCCTTAAAAAGTTTAGTCTCTTTAATGTTTTGAGGTATAAATGGGGCTGTGGACTTTGGAAGAATCACCTAGATATCCAGCAGGGGGTGTGGGAGAGCAGCACTTGACTGGTAAAAAAGGTCTGAGTTATGGACATGGCAAGATCAGTATTGTAGCCTTGCTGTGTTGGTATTTTACTTGTCTTCTAGCTTGTATTTCAAGGTCAGTGCCTTATCTTTGTTTTCCTTTTGGGAAAAGAATTGCCTTAGGCACTGTTATCTTAGAAGGAGCAGGAATTGATGTCATAGAGAAACACTAGTTTTGGATCCCATTATACTTCATAGGGCCTGTAGAAGCTCTATGAAAAGTCACATGGGTTAAGGATCCCATCATAAAAGCCCTGGCCAAGGTGGCAGAGAAGGAAGACTCTGAGCTCACCTCTTCCCATCAGATCAGATCAGATCAGATCAGTCGCTCAGTCGTGTCCGACTCTTTGCGACCCCACGAACCGCAGCACGCCAGGCCTCCCTGTCCATCACCAGCTCCCGGAGGTCACTCAGACTCGCATCCATCGAGTCAGTGATGCCATCCAGCCATCTCATCCTCTGTCGTCCCCCTTCTCCTCCTGCCCTCAATCCCTCCCAGCATCAGAGTCTTCTCCAATGAGTCAACTCTTCGCATGAGGTGGCCAAAATATTGGAGTTTCAGCTTTAGCATCATTCCTTCTAAAGAAATTCCAGGATTGATCTCCTTCAGAATGGACTGGTTGGATCTTCTTGCAGTCCAAGGGACTCTCAAGAGTCTTCTCCAACACCACAGTTCAAAAGCATCAATTCTTCGGCGCTCAGCCTTCTTCACAGTCCAACTCTCACATCCATACATGACCACAGGAAAGACCATAGCCTTGACTAGGCGAACCTTTGTTGGTAAAGTAATGTCTCTGCTTTTGAATATGCTATCTAGGTTGGTCATAACTTTCCTTCCAAGGAGCAAGCGTCTTTTAATTTCATGGCTGCAGTCACCATCTGCAGTGATTTTGGAGCCCAGAAAAACAAAGTCTGACACTGTTTCCACTGTTTCCCCATCTATTTCCCATGCAGTGATGGGACCAGATGCCATGATCTTCGTTTTCTGAATGTTGAGCTTTAAGCCAACCTTTTCACTCTCCACTTTCACTTTCATCAAGAGGCTTTTTAGCCCCTCCTCACTTTCTGCCATAAGGGTGGTGTCATCTGCATATCTGAGGTTATTGATATTTCTCCCGGCAATCTTGATTCCAACTTGTGTTTCTTCCAGCCCAGCATTTCTCATGATGTACTCTGCATATAAGTTAAATAAACATGGTGACAATATGCAGCCCTGACGTACTCCTTTTCCTATTTGGAACCAGTCTGTTGTTCCATGACCAGTTCTAACTGTTGCTTCCTGACCTGCATACAGATTTCTTAAGAGGCAGATCAGGTGGTCTGGTATTCCCATCTCTTTCAGAATTTTCCATAGTTTATTGTGATCCACACAGTCAAAGGCTTTGGCATAGTCAATAAAGCAGAAATAGATGTTTTTCTGGAATTCTCTTGCTTTTTCCATGATCCAGCGGATGTTGGCAATTTGATCTCTGGTTCCTCTGCCTTTTCTAAAACCAGCTTGAACATCAGGAAGTTCACAGTTCACATATTGCTGAAGCCTGGCTTGGAGAATTTTGAGCATTACTTGACTAGCGTGTGAGATGAGTGCAATTGTTCGGTAGTTTGAGCACTCCTTGGCATTGCCTTTCTTTGGGATTGGGATGAAAACTGACCTTTTCCAATCTTGTGGCCACTGCTGAGTTTTCCAAATTTGCTGGCATATTGAGTGTAGCACTTTCACAGCATCATCATTCAGGACTTGGAATAGCTCCACTGGAATTCCATCACCTCCACTAGCTTTGTTCGTAGTGATGCTTTCTAAGGCCCATTTGACTTCACATTCCAAGATGTCTGGCTCTAGGTCAGTGATCACATCATCATGATTATCTAGGTCTTGAAGCTCTTTTTTGTACAGTTCTTCTGTGTATTCTTGCCACCTCTTCTTAATATCTTCTGCTTCTGTTAGGTCCACACCATCTCTGTCCTTTATCGTGCCCATCTTTGCATGAAATGTTCCTTTGGTATCTCTGATTTTCTTGAAGAGATCCCTAGTCTTTCCCATTCTGTTGTTTTCCTCTATTTCTTTGCATTGATCACTGAAGAAGGCTTTCTTATCTCTTCTTGCTATTCTTTGGAACTCTGCATTCAGATGTTTATATCTTTCCTTTTCTCCTTTGCTTTTCGCTTCTCTTCTTTTCACAGCTATTTGTAAGGCCTCCCCAGACAGCCATTTTGCTTTTTTGCATTTCTTTTCCATGGGGATGGTCTTGATCCCTGTCTCCTGTACAATGTCACGCACCTCATTCCATAGTTCATCAGGCACTCTATCTATCAGATCTAGGCCCTTAAATCTATTTCTCACTTCCACTGTATAATCATAAGGGATTTGATTTAGGTCATACCTGAATGGTCTAGTAGTTTTCTCTACTTTCTTCAATTTCAGTCTGAATTTGGCAATAAGGAGTTCATGGTCCGAGCCACAGTCAGCTCCTGGTCTTGTTTTTGCTGATTGTATAGAGCTTCTCCATCTTTGGCTGCAAAGAATATAATCGATCTGATTTCGGTGTTGACCATCTGGTGATGTCCATGTATAGAGTCTTCTCTTGTGTTGTTGGAAGAGGGTATTTGCTATGACCAGTGCATTTTCTTGGCAAAACTCTATTAGTCTTTGCCCTGCTTCATTCCGTATTCCAAGGCCAAATTTGCCTGTTACTCCAGGTGTTTCTTGACTTCCTACTTTTGCATTCCAGTCCCCTATAATGAAAAGGACATCTTTTTTGGGTGTTAGTTCTAAAAGGTCTTGCAGGTCTTCATAGAACCTTTCAACTTCAGCTTCTTCGGCGTTACTGGTTGGGGCATAGATTTGGATTACTGTGACATTGAATGGTTTGCCTTGGAAACGAACAGAAATCATTCTGTCATTTTTGAGATTGCATCCAAGTACTGCATTTCGGACTCTTTTGTTGACCATGATGGCCACTCCATTTCTTCTGAGGGATTCCTGCCCGCAGTAGTAGATATAATGGTCATCCGAGTTAAATTCACCCATTCCAGTCCATTTTAGTTCGCTGATTCCTAGAATGTCAACATTCACTCTTGCCATCTCTTGTTTGACCACTTCTAATTTGCCTTGATTCATGGACCTGACATTCCAGGTTCCTATGCAATATTGCTCTTTACAGCATCGGACTTTGCTTCTATCACCAGACACATCCACAGCTGGGTATTCTTTTTGTTTTGGCTCCATCCTTTCATTATTTCTGGAGTTATTTCTCCACTGATCTCCAGTAGCGTATTGGGCCCCTACTGACCTGGGGAGTTTCTCTTTCAGTATCCTATCATTTTGTCTTTTCATACTGTTCATGGGGTTCTCAAGGCAAGAATACTGAAGTGGTTTGCCATTCCCTTCTCCAGCGGACCACACCCTGTCATATCTCTCCACCATGACCCGCCCATCCCAGGTTGCCCCTCGGGCATGGCTTAATCTCATTGAGTTAGACAAGGGTGTGGTCCTTGTGTGATTAGATTGACTAGATACCTCTTCCTATAGGTACATCAAAATTACAACTCCTTACAGTGCAGCTATCTATGAGAATGATCTGAAGACTAGCAGAAAAGATTTTCTACAAATAAAGATATAAAAAAAGAACCATAACAAGTTGGGTAGGAAGGGCAGAAATGCAGTATGTTCAGGACTTTCACTGCCAAAAATGGGACCCATGATTGAGGGTAAAATCATAATTGCAGAGGTTTTCCCCAGAAGTGAGGGATTGGAGCCCTATATTAGCTTCCCCAGCTTGGGAGTACTGTACCAAGATGAGAAGCCCTCAGAATATCTGACTTTGGAAGCCAGACTTGTGTACAGGAGCGCAAGAGGGCTGAAGGAAACATCAGTTTAGTCGCTCAGTCGTGTCCGATTCTGTGACCCCATGAACAGCACGCCAAGCCTCCCTGTCCATCACCAACTCCCGGAGTTTACTCAGACTCATGTCCATCGAGTCGGTGATGCCATCCAGCCATCTCATCCTCTGTTGTCCCCTTCTCCTCCTGCCTCCTATGCCTCCCAGCATCAGAGTCTTTTCCAATGAGTCAACTCTTCACATGAGGTGGCCAAAGTATTGGAGTTTCAGCTTTAGCATCAGTCCTTCCAATGAACACCCAGAACTGATCTCCTTTAGAATGGACTGGTTGGATTTCCTTGAAGTCCAAGGGACTCTCAAGAGTCTTCTCCAACACCACAGTTCAAAAGCATCAATTCTTCGGCACTCAGGTTTCTTCACAGTCCAACTCACATCCATACATGACCACTGGAAAAACCTAGCTTTGACTAGATGGACCTTTGTTGGCAAAGTAATGTCTCTGCTTTTGAATATGCTATCAAGGTTGGTCATAACTTTTCTTCCAAGGAGTAAGCGTCTTTTAATTTCATGGCTGCAGTCACCATCTGCAGTGATTTTGGAGCGCAGAGAAATAAAGTCAGCCACTGTTTCCACTGCTTCCCATCTATTTTCCATGAAGTGATGGGACCAGATGCCATGATCTTTGTTTTCTGAATGTTGAGCTTTAAGCCAACTTTTTCACTCTCCTCTTTCACTTTCATCAAGAGGCTTTTCCCTCTTCACTTTCTACCATAAGGGTGGTGTCATCTACATATCTGAGATTATTGATATTTTTAGCGGCAATCTTGATTTCAGCTTGTGCTTCATCCAGCCCAGTGTTTCTCACGATGTACTCTGCATATAAGTTAAATAAGCAGGGTGACAATATGCAGCCTTGACGTACTCCTTTTCCTATTTGGAACCAGTCTGTTGTTCCATGTCCAGTTCTAACTGTTGTTTCTTGACCTGCATACAGATTTCTCAAGAGGCAGGTAAGGTGGTCTGGTATTCCCATCTCTTTCAGAATTTTCCACAGTTTATTGTGATCCACACAGTCAAAGGCTTTGACATAGTCAATAAAGCAGAAATAGATGTTTTTCTGGAACTCTCTTGCTTTTTCGATGATCCGTTGAATGTTGGCAATTTGATCTCTAGTTCCTCTGCCTTTTCTAAAGCCAGGTTGCACATCTGGAAGTTCACGGTTCACATATTGCTGAAGCCTGGCTTGGAGAATTTTGAGCATTACTTTACTAGCATGTGAGATGAGTGTAGTTGTGCGGTAGTTTGAGCATTCTTTGGCATTGCCTTTCTTTGGGATTGGAATGAAAACTGACCTTTTCCTGTCCTGTGGCCACTGCTGAATTTTCCAAATTTGCTGGCATATTGAGTGCAGCACTTTCACAGCATCATCTTTCAGGATTTGGAATAGCTTAACTAGAATTCCATCACCTCCACTAGCTTTGTTTGTAGTGATGCTTTCTAAGGCCCACTTGACTTCACATTCCAGGATGTCTGGCTCTAGGTGAGTGATTATAGCATCGTGATTATCTGGGTTGTGAAGCTCTTTTTTGTACAGTTCTTCTGTGTATTCTTGCCACCTCTTCTTAATATCTTCTGCTTCTGTTAGATCCATACCATTTCTGTCCTTTATCGAGCCCATCTTTGCATGAAATGTTCCCTTGGTATCTCTAATTTTCTTGAAGAGATCTCTAGTCCTTCCCATTCTGTTGTTTTCCTCTATTTAATTGCGTTGATTGCTGAGGAAGGCTTTCTTATATCTCCTTGCTATTCTTTGGAACTCTGCATTCAGATACTTATATCGTTCCTTTTCTCCTTTGCTTTTTGCTTCTCTTCTTTTCACAGCCATTTGTAAGGCCTCCCCAGACAGCCATTTTGCTTTTTTGCATTTCTTTTCCATGGGGATGGTCTTGATCCCTGTCTCCTGTACAATGTCACGAACCTCCATTCATAGTTCTTCAGGCACTCTATCTATCAGATCTAGGCCCTTAAATCTATTTCTCACTTCCACTGTATAATCATAAGGGATTTGATTTAGGTCATACCTGAATGGTCTAGTGGTTTTCCCTACTTTCTTCAATTTAAGTCTGAATTTGGCAATAAGGAGTTCATGATCTGAGCCACAGTCAGCTCCTGGTCTTGTTTTTGCTGATTGTATTAGAGATATCTGACAGGGTGTAGTCCGCTGGAGAAGGGAATGGCAAACCACTTCAGTATTCTTGCCTTGAGAACCCCATGAACAGTATGAAAAGGCAAAATGATAGGATACTGAAAGAGAAACTCTCCAGGTCAGTAGGGACCCAATATGCTACTGGAGATCAGTGGAGAAATAACTCCAGAAAGAATGAAGGGATGGAGCCAAAGCAAAAAGAATACCCAGCTGTGGATGTGTCTGGTGATAGAAGCAAAGTCCGATGCTGTAAAGAGCAATATTGCATAGGAACCTGGAATGTCAGGTCCGTGAATCAAGGCAAATTGGAAGTGGTCAAACAAGAGATGGCAAGAGTGAATGTCGACATTCTAGGAATTAGTGAACTAAAATGGACTGGAATGGGTGAATTTAACTCAGATGACCATTATATCTACTACTGCGGGCAGGAATCCCTCAGAAGAAATGGAGTGGCCATCATGGTCAACAAAAGAGTCTGAAGTGCAGTACTTGGATGCAATCTCAAAAACGACAGAATGATCTTTGTTCGTTTCCAAGGCAAACCATTCAATGTCACAGTAATCCAAGTGTATGCCCCAACCAGTGACGCTGAAGAAGCTGAAGTTGAACGGTTCTATGGAGACCTACAAGACCTTTTAGAACTGACACCCAAAAAAGATGTCCTTTTCATTATAGGAGACTGGAATGCAAAAGTAGGAAGTCAAGAAACACCTGGAGTAACAGGCAAATTTGACCTTGGAATACGGAATGAAGCAGGGCAAAGAGTAATAGAGTTTTGCCAAGAAAATGCACTGGTCATAGCAAATACCCTCTTCCAACAACACAAGAGAAGACTCTATACATCTACATCACCAGATGGTCAACACCGAAATCAGATTGATTATATTCTTTGCAGCCAAAGATGGAGAAGCTCTATACAATCAGCAAAAACAAGACCGGGAGCTGACTGTGGCTCATACCATGAACTCCTTATTGCCAAATTCAGACTTAAATTGAAGAAAGTAGGGAAAACCACTAGACCATTCAGGTATGACCTAAATCAAATCCCTTCTGATTATACAGTGGAAGTGAGAAATAGATTTAAGGGCCTAGATCTGATAGATAGAGTGCCTGATGAACTATGGAATGAGGTGCGTGACATTGTACAGGAGACAGGGATCAAGACCATCCCCATGGAAAAGAAATGCAAAAAAGCAAAATGGCTGTCTGGGGAGGCCTTACAAATAGCTATGAAAAGAAGAGAAGCGAAAAGCAAAGGAGAAAAGGAAAGATATAAACATCTGAATGCAGAGTTCCAAAGAATAGCAAGAAGAGATAAGAAAGCCTTCTTCAGTGATCAATGCAAAGAAATAGAGGAAAACAACAGAATGGGAAAGACTAGGGATCTCTTCAAGAAAATCAGAGATACCAAAGGAACATTTCATGCAAAGATGGGCACGATAAAGGACAGAGATGGTGTGGACCTAACAGAAGCAGAAGATATTAAGAAGAGGTGGCAAGAATACACAGAAGAACTGTACAAAAAAGATCTTCATGACCCAGATAATCACGATGCTGTGATCACTGACCTAGAGCCAGACATCCTGGAATGTGAAGTCAAGTGGGCCTTAGAAAGCATCACTACGAACAAAGCTAGTGGAGGTGATGGAATTCCAGTTGAGCTATTCCAAATCCTGAAAGATGATGCTGTGAAAGTGCTGCACTCAATATGCCAGCAAATCTGGAAAACTCAGCAGTGGCCACAAGATTGGAAACGGTCAGTTTTCATCCCAATCCCAAAGAAAGGCAATGCCAAAGAATGCTCAAACTACCGCACAATTGCACTCATCTCACACGCTAGTAAAGTAATGCTCAAAATTCTCCAAGCCAGGCGTCAGCAATATGTGAACCATGAACTTCCTGATGTTCAAGCTGGTTTTTGAAAAGGCAGAGGAACTAGAGATCAAATTGCCAACATCTGCTGGATCATGGAAAAAGAAGAGAGTTCAGAAAAGCATCTATTTCTGTTTATTGACTATGCCAAAGCTTTGACTGTGTAGATCACAATAAACTGTGGAAAATTCTGAAAGAGATGGGAATACCAGACCACCTGATCTGCCTCTTGAGAAATCTGTATGCAGGTCAGGAAGCAACAGTTAGAACTGGTCATGGAACAACAGACTGGTTCGAAATAGGAAAAGGAGTACGTCAAGGCTGTATATTGTCACCATGTTTATTTAACTTATATGCAGAGTACATCATGAGAAATGCTGGGCTGGAAGAAACACAAGCTGGAATCAAGATTGCTGGGAGAAATATCAATAACCTCAGATATGCAGATGATACCACCCTTATGGCAGAAAGTGAAGAGGGGCTAAAAAGCCTCTTGATGAAAGTGAAAGTGGAGAATGAACAGGTTGGATTAAAGCTCAACATTCAGAAAACGAAGATCATGGCATCTGGTCCCATCACTACATGGGAAATAGATGGGGAAACAGTGGAAACAGTGTCAGACTTTATTTTTCTGGGCTCCAAAATCACTGCAGATGGTGACTGCAGCCTTGAAATTAAAAGACGCTTACTTCTTGGGAGGAAAGTTATGACCAACCTAGATAGCATATTCAAAAGCAGAGACATTACTTTGCCAACAAAGATTCGTCTAGTCAAGGCTATGGTCTTTCCTGTGGTCATGTATGGATGTGAGAACTGGACTGTGAAGAAGGCTGAGCGCCAAAGAATTGATGCTTTTGAAGTGTGGTGTTGGAGAAGACTCTTGAGAGTCCCTTGGACTGCAACGAGATCCAACCAGTCCATTCTGAAGGAGATCAGCCCTGGGATTTCTTTGGAAGGAATGACGCTAAAGCTGAAACTCCAGTACTTTGGCCACCTCATGTGAAGAGTTGACTCATTGGAGAAGACTCTGATGCTGGGAGGGATTGGGGGCAGGAGGAGAAGGGGACAACAGAGGATGAGATGGCTGGATGGCATCACTGACTCGATGGATGTGAGTCTGAGTGACCTCCGGGAGTTGGTGATGGACAGGGAGGCCTGGTGTGCTGCGGTTCATGGGGTCGAAAAAAGTCGGACACGACTGAGCGACTGATCTGATCTGATCTGAACCCAGGAAAGGAAACAGACATCCACTTTCCCGAAGCACAGGGTCCTGAACAAGATGAGTTCAAAGAGGTTTACACTGAAGACACTTTATAACTGAAATGTCCGAAATTTAAGATTAAGAGATACTCTGAAAAGCAGCAAGATAAAAGAAACTAGATACGTGCCAGGGAACTTCTGTGAGATACTCAGCTGACTTCAGCAGAAACTGCAGGCTAGAAGGGATTGGCACCATACATTCAAAGTGATGAAAGGAAAAAACCTACAACCAAGAATACTGTACCCAACGAGGCTATCATTCAGCCCTGAAAAAGAGATAAAGAGTTTTACAGACAAGCAAATGCCAAAAGAGTTCAGATCCACTAAATCAGCTTGACAAAAAATGTTAAAAAGGACTTTTTTAAGTGGGGAAAAAAAATACAACTAGAAATATAAAATTTATGAAAGGAAAACAAATCTGATAAAAGTCATTTGTGCAGTAAAGATAGATCAATCACTAATACAGCTAGTTCAGTTCAGTCGCTCAGTCATGTCTGACTCTTTGCGACCCCATGAATTGCAGCACACCAGGCCTCCCTGTCCATCACCAACTCCCAGAGTCCACCCAAACCCATGTCCATCGAGTCAGTGATGCCATCCAACCATCTCATCATGTGTCATTCCCTTCTCCTCCTGCCCTCAAATTTTCCCAGCATCAGGGTCTTTTCCAATGAGGCAGCTCTTCGCATCAGGTGGCCAAAGTATTGGAGTTTCAGCTTCAACATCAGTCCCTCCATTGAACACCAGGAGTGATCTCCTTTAGGATGGACTGGTTGGATCTCCTTGAAGTCAAGGGACTCAAGAATCTTCTCCAACACTACAGTTCAGAAGCATCAGTTCTTCGGCACTCAGCTTTCCTCACAGTCCAACTCTCACATCCATACATGACCACTGGAAAACCATAGCCTTGACTAGATGGACCTTTGTTGGCAAAGTAATGTCTCTGCTTTTGAATATGCTATTTAGGTTGGTCATAACTTTCCTTCCAATGAGTAAGCATCTTTTAATTTCATGGCTGCAGTCACCATCTACAGTGATTTTGGAGCCCCCCAAAATAAAGTCTGACACTGTTTCCATTGTTTCCCCATCTATTTGCCATGAAGTGATGAGACCAGATGCCATGATCTTCGTTTTCTGAATGTTGAGCTTGAAGCCAACTTTTTCACTCTCCTCTTTCATTTTCATCAAGAGGCTCTTTAGTCCTTCTTCACTTTCAGCTAGTAGGAAGATTAAAAACAAAAGTAGTAAAATCATCTATAGCCATAAGTAGTAGTGGGATAAATTCCTGGAAAAATACAATCTTTAGATGCTGACTCAGGAAGAAAGAGAAAATATGAACAGACCAATTACTAGTAATGAAATTGAATCAATAATAATAAACTCCCAATAAACAAATGTTCAGGACTAGATGACTACACATGTGAGTTTTACCACACATTTAAAGAAGAATTAACATCTGTCCTCAAACTATTCCAAAAAATTAAAAAGGAAGAAATGATTTCAGTTTTTGAGGGCAGCATCACCCAATACCAAAACCAAACAAAGACACTACAAAAAAATATAGGCCAATATCACTGATTTGTTTTTTGAAAGGCACCCAGTTGTGTCCGACTCTTTGCAACCCCATGGATTATACAGTCCGTGGAATTCTCCAGGCCAGAATACTGGAGTGGGTATCCTTTCCCTTCTCCAGGGGATCTTCTCAACCCAGGGATCGAACCCAGGTCTCCCACATTGTGGGTGGATTCTTTACCAGCTGAGCTACCAGGTAGGCCCAAGAATACTGGAGTGAGTAGCCTATTCCTTCTCCACCAGATCTTCCTGACCCAGGAATTGAACTGGTTTCTCCTGCTTTGCACGTGGATTCTTTACCAGCTGAGCTATCATGGAAGCCCCTAGTAAACAGATGCAAAAAATCCTCAACAAAATATTAGCAAACTGGATTCAACAATACGTTAAATGGGTCATGATTAAGTGGGATTTATCTTATGTATATAAGGGTGATTCAAATCCACAAATCAGTGTGATACATCCACAACTTAAGAGTAGATATACTATGGTCATCTCAATTGATGTCCAAAGTGGAAAAAGCTTTGGTCAAAATTCAACATCCATTGGTGATAAAAACTTTGAACAAAGTAGGTGTAGAGAAACATACCTCAACATAATAAAGGTCATATATGACAAACCCACAACCAACATTATTACCCAATGAGGAAAAACTGAATGCATTTCCTCTAAGCCCAGGAAAAAGACAAGGATGCCCACTCTCCCTACTCTTATTCAACATTGTATTGGAAATCCTCACTACAGCAATCAGACAAGAAAAAGAAAGGAATCCAAATTGGAAAGGAAGAGGTAAAACTCATTTTTGCAGACAACATGATACTATATATAGAAAATTCTAGATGCCACCAAAAACCATTAAAACTAATGAATTAATACAATTGCAGGATACAAAATGAATATACAGAAATCTGTTTTGTTTTTATACACTAACCACAAACCATCAGAAAGATAAATAGTCCATTTATAGTTGCATTGCAGCAAAAAGAATAAGACACCTAGGAATACTACTACTACTACTAAGTCACTTCAGTCGTGTCCAACTCTGTGACCCCATAGACGGCAGCCCACCAGGCTCCCCTGTCCCTGGGATTCTCCAGGCAAGAACACTGGAGTGGGTTGCCATTTCCTTCTCCAATGCATGAAAGTGAAAAGTGAAAGGGAAGTCGCTCAGTTGTGTCCAACCCTCAACGACCCCATGGACTGCAGCCCACCAGACTCCTCCATCCATGGGATTTTCTAGGCAAGAGTACTGGAGTGGGGTGCCATTGCCTTCTCTGACCTAGGAATAAACCTAATCAAAAAGGTAAAAGATTTGTTCTCTAAAAACTATAAGCCATTGATGAAAGAAATTGAATACAACACAAACATGGAAAGCTATGCCATGCTCATGGATTGAAAGAATTAACATTGTCAAAGTAACCGTATTACCTAGTGCAATCTATAGATTCAATGCAATGCCCATTTTTACCAGTGACATATTTCACAGAACTAGAACAAATAATTCTAAAATTTCTATGGAAACACCAAAGACCCTGAATAGCCAAAGGAATTTTGAGAAAGAAGAACAAAGCTGAAGGCATCACATTCCTTGATTTCAAATTATATTACAAAGCACAGTCATTAAAACAGTATGGTGTGGGCACAAAAACAGACACAGATCAATAAAACAGCAATAACCCAGAAATAAGCCCATGCTTATATGGTCCATAAATCTATGATAAAGGAAGTAACAATATACAATGGAGGAAAGACAACCTCTTCAACAAATGGTGCTGAAAAAACTGGACCACTTTCTCACGCCATATAAAAAAATAAACTCAAAATGGGCTTATTTGTAAAATCTGAAGCCATTAAACTTCGGAAGAAAACACAGTCAATAAATTCTTAGACACTGATCTCAGCAATATATACATATATGTTTTTTTTTTTTATCTTGTAGCCTCAGAAAGAAAAGCAAAAATGAATGAATAGGACTACATCAAACTAAAAAGCTTTTGTATAGGGAAGGAAACTCAACAAAAGGGCAGCCTACTGGATGGGAGATTTTTCAAACATATATAATAAGAGGTTAATATCCAAAATGTACTGAGAACTCATACACATTAAAAAGCAAGCAAATGACTTAAAAATGGGCAGAAGGCCCGAATAGACATTTTTCTAAAGAAGACACCCAGATGGCTAAAAGATACATGAAAAGATGCTCATATCAATAATTGGGAAATGCAACTAAAAGCCACAATGAGATACCACCTCACGTCTGTCAGAGTGACTGACATCAAAAAGACAACAAAAAACGTGTTGTCAAGGATGTGGGGAAAAGGGAACCCTCATATGCTCTTGTTATAACTGTAAATAGGTGCAGCCACTAGGGAAAACAGTATGGATGTTCCTCAAAAATTTAAAACTAGAACTGCCATATTATTTAGCAATTGCACCTCTTGGTATTTACCCAATGAAAGCAAAAGCACAAAATCAAAAAGATGCATGCACGTCAACGTTCATTGCAGTGTTATTTATAATAGCCAAGATATGAAAGCAACCTAAGTGTCCATAGATAGATGAATGGATAAAGAAGATGTGAGATGTGGTATATATACACACACATACACACACACACACACACACACACAGAGAGGTATATATATATAATGAAAAATTACTCAGCCATTAAATGATATCTTGCCACTTGAGACAACATGGATTGATCTAGAGGGTATTATGCTAAGTGAGATAAGTCAAAAGAGGAAGATGAATACCTCGTGACCTCATGTATATGTTATATCTAAAAAAACAATAAATGAAATAAATAAAATGAAGTGAAAATAGACTCATGGATGCAGAGAGCAAACAGGTGGTTGCCAGATGGGAGGGGAGTTGGGAGACTGGGTGAAATAGGTGCAGAAGATCAAGAGATACAAAACTCCAGTTATATAATAAGTTGGTTCAGTTCAGTTGCTCAGTCATGTCTGACTCTTTGTGACCCCATGAACTGCAGCACGCCAGGCCTCCCTGTCCATCACCAACTCCCAGAGTTCACCCAGACTCATGTCCATCGAGTCGGTGATGCCATCCAGCCATTTCATCCTCTGTGATCCCCTTCTCCTCCTGCCCCCAATCCCTCCCAGCATCAGTCTTTTCCAATGAGTCAACTCTTCGCATGAGGTGGCCAAAGTACTGGAGTTTCAGCTTTAGCATCATTCCTTCCAAAGAACACCCAGGACTGATCTTTAGAATGGACTGGTTGGATCTCCTTGCAGTCCAAGGGACTCTCAAGAGTCTTCTCCAACACCATAGTTCAAAAGCATCAATTCTTCGGCACTCTTCACAGCTTTCTTCACAGTGCAACTCTCACATCCATACATGACCACTGGAAAAACCGTAGCCTTGACTAGACGGACCTTTGTTGGCAAAGTAATGTCTCTGCTTTTGAATATGCTATCTAGGTTGGTCATAACTTTCCTTCCAAGGAGCAAGCGTCTTTCAATTTCATGGCTGCAGTCACCATCTGCAGTGATTTTAGAGCCTAGAAAAATAAAGTCTGACTTTATTTTCTGTTTGTATTATATCCCCATGGAATATGGTCAAACTGTTTCCACTGTTTCCCCATCTATTTCCTATGAAGTGATGGGACCAGAGGCCATGATCTTCGTTTTCTGAATGTTGAGGTTGAAGCCAACTTTTTCACTCTGCTCTCTCACTTTCATCAAGAGGCTTTTTAGTTCCTCTTCACTTTCTGCCATAAGGGTGGTGTCATCTGCATATCTGAGGTTATTGATATTTCTCCTGGCAATCTTGATTACAGCTTGTGCTTCTTCCAACCCAGCGTTTCTAATGATGTACTCTGCACATAAATTAAATAAGCAGGATGACAATATACAGCCTTGACGTACTCCTTTTCCTATTTGGAACCAGTCTGTTGTTCAATGTCCAGTTCTAACTGTTGATTCCTGACCTGCATACAGATTTCTCAAGAGGCAGATTAGGTGGTCTGGTATTTCCATCTCTTTCAGAATTTTCCACAGTTTATTGTGATCCACACAGTCAAAGGCTTTGGCATAGTCAATAAAGCAGAAATAGATGTTTTTCTGGAACTCTCTTGCTTTTTCGATGATCCATTGGATGTTGGCAATTTGATCTCTGGTTCCTCTGCCTTTTCTAAAACCAGCTTGAACATCTGAAAGTTTACGGTTCACGTATTGCTGAAGCCTGCCTTGGAGAATTTTGAGCATTACTTTACTAGCATGTGAGATGAGTGCAATTTTCATGGGGATATAATACAAAGCATGAGGAATATGGTCAATAACATTGTAGTTAACTTTTTATGGGGACAGATGGTTACTAGACATCGTGGTAATCATTTCTTAATGTATGCCAATGTCAAATCACTATGGTAGTACACCTGAAACTAACAGAATATTATACATCATCTATATTTCAATAAATATAGAATCAGAATATATGTTATATTAAGTCCTTTCTGGAAAAAGAGCAGTGATAAATTAAAAAAAGGAAACTAAAATAGGGTACAGTGTAAATCAGTCTTTGCCTGTAATATTACATGTTGGGGGTCCCCCCAGGAAGCAGAGTGTGTAAAAGCAGATGGTAGAGATGGTCTAGAGGAGCTGTACTGAAGAGTGGAGGTGGGCAGATGTGGCCATCGTGATCCAGGAGGGTTAACAATGAGTGTTTTAACTAAGCAGTTGGTACTGCGTGCCTGGGGAGCTTTGTAGATCAGGTTTGATCTGCAGAGATGAGATTGGAACAGATCTGGTAGGGATGCAGTTATGACTGAAAGCTAAGACTAATTGGGTAAAAAGTGAATGAAGCTCCAAATTGTGACTGGAGTTTGCTCTAACGAGGTAGGGAGTGGGAAGTCTGGAGATATGAATGAGGGCCTGGTCTTAAGCTTGTCAGAATAGGAATGGGGGAATATTTATGGAATATATTTAGGAGAATATTATGGGAAATTTATTGATCTTTATCTGGGCAGTGCCAGGGTGGACACGTCTATAATAATCATATACATTGTCTCATAGACAGGGTATTTTGGGGTAGGGAGACATGCTTTATGGCCCTTCAACTATGGATTGCTGAATATCATATTACTCAGAAGACTGTCATATGAAGCAAAAAGAGTTCAGGACACCTGGTGGCCATCTTGAATTGTCTCCCAGCAAGATCTGATTTCTTTTTTATTTCCCAGTGTTTGGCACAAAAATATTCTTCTCTTGACTTGTGTCAGGCTGAAAAGAAATGATTAGGTTTCTGATTCTATTCTTGATGGAGATTCAGGCAGGGGTTCAAGCTTCCCTGATGATCTCTGGCGGATGGTTCTAGTTATTTAGTGGAAATGAAGCAGTTGTTTCAAGCATAGTGCCAGGATTTTATTTCCAAATCGCTGGTAAAATCAGTAATGATTTTTGGTTATATACTGATACTAAATTAAAAAACTAACATAAACCAAGACTTAGCACTGTTGGCTTATCAAAATCATAACTTTGAAAATTCAAAGTATCAAAAATACTTTTTTATTAAAACAAACTTGAAGAAATATATATAAGTGATTTTTGGTGGTACAAAATTATGGTGTGTTTTAAAAAATAAAACTTTTCTAATTCTAAGAATGGTAGATGTTCATTGAAGAAAAAAATTGGGAAATGTAAAAGTACAAAAAAAGAATAAAGAAAGTATCACCTATAATCTTCTACTTAGAGATAACTACTCTTTAATATTAGTGGATTCTTTCTGAGCCTTAGTTTTCAGTGCATGTACTGTATAGTTTACATAGTCAAATTTGTACTCAAATTCATAATCTGGCTTTTGTTTTTGTTTTCCACAGTTATATGGTGAGCATTTTCCAACCTCACTAAGATTTTTGTAAACATATTTAATGGCTGCATAATGTATGAATGTTCTATTATTTAAAACATTTTAAACTTTTTGTCTTGAAATAACTTGTTTTATCAAAAGTTATAAAAATAGTAGAAAGATTTTCAGTATAACTTTCATCAAGCTTTTATGAATGTTAACATCATATATAACTATGTATGATGGTCAAAACCAGAAAATTAACTATGATACAGTACTATTAACTAATCTCCAAACCTTATCCAAATTTCACCAACTGTTTTGCAAATGCCCAGGATCATTGCTTATAGTTGCAGTGTCTCTTCCAATTTGGGATAGTTCCTCCGTCTTTCTTTGCCTTTCATTATCCTGACTTATCTTGTAGAATATCTTTCAATTTGGGTTTCCCTGATATTTTCTCATGTTTAAATTCAGGTTATGCATTTTGAATAAGAATACCACAGAAGTGATGTTGTGTCCTGTGTACATCAGTTCAGATGTGATGGTGTGTACATCAGAAGGTGATAAATCATAATTTATGTCATTCATGGAGTACCTTTTTTTCTCCCCTCAGTTTTGTTCTCTGTGTTTTCAGATCTGAAGTGAGTCTCTTATAGGAAGAAGATGTATGAGGCTTGTTTTTCAATCCATTCAGCTACTCTTATGTCTTTTGATTGGAGCACTTATTCTATTTACTTTTAAAGTAATTATTGAAATTGTCCTTTGCCATTTTGTTGTTTTCTATTTTTTTTATAATTCTCTTTTGTTCTTTTGCCCCCTTTCCTGTGATTTGATGACTCTTTATTGTTATGCTTAGATTGTTTTCTCTTTTTTGTGAGTGTATCTATTAGGTTTTTGGCTTATGGTTATCATGAGATTTTTATATCTATATCTGTATCTATACCTATATATGTGTGTGTTTATATATATCTATGTGATTATGCTTCTGTGGTTGCTCAGACGATAAAGGATCTGTCTGCAATGCAGGAGACTCAGGTTCAATCCCTGGGTTGGGAAGATCCCCTGGAGAAGGAAATGGCAGCCCACTCCAGTATTCTTGCCTGGAAAATCCCATGGACGGTGGAGCCTGGTAGGCTACAGACCATTGGGTCACAAAGAGTCGGACACGACTGAGCGACTTCACTTCACTTCACTTCATGTGATTATTTTAGGTTGATAGTCTTTTAAGTTCAAGCATATTCTAATCATCCTACATTTTTACTCTTTTATCAGTATTTAATGCTTTTAACATCATATTTTACATATTTTGTACATCCCTTAACTAGTTATTGTAGACATGTGTGCTTTTACTAGTTTTCTCTCTCAGCCTTCGTATTAACTGTAAGTGGTTGACCTACCACCTTTCCTAGGTGTTTACCTTCACAGTGAGATTTGTCCTTTCATAATTTTCACATTTCTAATTGTGGGCTTTTCTTTTCCACCTAGAGAAATTCCTTTAGCATTTCTTATAAAGCTGATTTAGTGATATTGAACTCTTTTAGCCTTTGTTCGTCTGTAAAACTCTCTCTTCTACAAATCTGAATGGTAGCCTTACAGAGTAAAGCATTCTTGCTTGCAGGCTTTCCCTTTTCATCATTTTGAATATATTGTACCACTCTCTTCTGGTCTGCAAAGTTTATTCTGAAAAGTCAGCCGAATATCTTTTTTTTGGTTTATTTTTGTTTTTTAACTAATTTATTTATTTTAATTAGAGGCTAATTACTTTATAATATTGTAGTGGTTTTTGCCATACACTGACATGAATCAGCTGTGGGTGTACATGTGTTCCCCATCCTGAACTCCCCCTCCCATCTCCCTCCACATCCCATCCCTCAGGGTCATCCCAGTGCACCAGCCCTGAGCACCCTGTCTCATGCATCGAACCTGGATTGGTGATCTGTTTCACATATGGTAATATACATGTTTCAATGATATTTTCTGAAATCATCCCACCCTTGCCTTCTCCCACAGAGTCCAAAAGTCTGTTCTTTACATCTGTGTCTCTTTTGCTGTCTCACATATAGGGTCATCGTTACGATGTTTCTAAATTTCATATTTATGTGTTAATATACTGTGTTGGTGTTTTTCTTTCTGACTTACTTCACTCTGTATAATAGGCTCCAGTTTCATCTACCTCATTAGAACTGATTCAAATGCATTCTTTTTAATAGCTGAGTAATATTCCATTGTGTATATATACCACAGTCAGCTGACTATCTTATGGAGTTCCCTTATACATAACTAAATTGCTTTTCTCTTGCTGCTTTAAGGAGTCTCTCTTTAAGTTTTGCCATTTAAATTATAATGTGTCTTGGTATGAAACTCTTTAGGGTTTATCTTGTTCAGGACTGTGTGCTTATTGGGCCTGAATGTCAGTTTCCTCTCCTATGTTAGGGGAGTTTTCAGTTATTATTTCTTCAGGTAAGTCCTGTACCCACTTATCTCTTTCTTCTCCTTCTGTTACCCCTATAATGTGAAGGTTAGTAAGCTTGATGTTGTCCCAGAGGTCTCTAAATCTATCCTTTTAAAATTTTTTTTTTCTTGTGTGATTTCCTCTTTTCCATCTTCCAGGCTGTGATAGGTTTCTCTGTATTATCTAATCTACTGTTTATTCCTTCCAATGAATTTTTACTTTCAATTATTGTATTATTTAGCTCTCTTTGATTCTTCTTTATATATTCTCTTTGTTGAAATTCTCACTGTATTCATCCTTTTTTTTTTTTTTTTTGGAGTTTTATGAGTATCTTTCTGATATTCATTTACCTTGAACTCTTTATAGATCTGAGAAGGCAATGGCAACCCACTCCAGTACTCTTGCCTGGAAAACCCCATGGATGGAGGAGCCTGGTAGGCTGCAGTCCATGGGGTCGCTAAGAGTCGGACAAGATTGAATGACTTCACTTTCACTTTTCACTTTCATGCATTGGAGAAGGCAATGGCACCCCACTCCAGTACTCTTGCCTGGAAAATCCCGTGGATGGAGGAGCCTGGTGGGCTGCCGTCTATGGGGTTGCACAGAGTCAGACACGACTGAAGTGACTTAGCAGCAGCAGCAGCTTTATAGGTAGAATGCTTATCTCCACTTTGTTTCCTCTTTCTAAGGGTATGTCTTGTTCCTTAGTTTGGAACATATTCCTCCATATTGTCATTTTGCCCAAATCTTTGTTTTGATTTCTTTGTGTTAGGATGTCAGTTTTGTTTCCCAGTCTTGGAGAAATGGCCTCAGTAGGTAACCTCCTATTAGACTTGGCTGTATGCTCCTCTCTGGTCACCAGAGCCATATGCTCTAGGAATGCCTCTGTTTGGGCTCTATGGACCCTTCTTTTGTGATGGGGGTCAACTTCTGTGGGCATGCTTATGGGCAGGGCTGACCTCTGTGAGACTTTGCCTTGTGTGGTGGTCGTGGGCTGTTGGGAGGCTTTGCATAGTTGGCTGCATGGCTCAGAAGTGCTTGACATTTGTGCTAATGCACTGGTGGGCATGACTGGGTCTCCAGCACTGATAGGCTAGTGGGAGGATTCCACAGTGGCACTTGACAGTACTAGTGTTAATTGCAGGAGAATGAGTTCCCCAGATGGCTGCCACCAGTGTCTCCATCCCCCGGGGAGGCTCAGTTTCCTCCTGCCTGTCCAGTAGGCTCTCCAAGATCAGCATTTGGGGTGATACTGGTCCCTTTCAAATTGCTACTTCTGTTCTGGGACTCAGAGCACGTGTGTGGCATTTGTATGTAGAATCTCTGCTTTCTATAGCCCTCTGACTCTCCTGAACATAAAACCTGCTGTTTTTCAAAGACAGACACTCTGGGGACTCATCTTCCTGGTGTAGCACTCCTGGACTCCCTGGGGAGGACCTCTACAATTGAGCTATTCTTCCTTTTGTGGGTTTCCAAACCTAGGGGTGTGGGTTCTGACCATACTGTGTTTTCATCCCCCCTACCTTTCTCATGGTGGTGTCTTCTTTATCTCTTTAATTGTGGAACTTTTGCCTTCTGGTCTTCAGGTTAGTCTCATACATAGTCCCACCGTAAGTAGTTATAATTTTGGTATGTCTGTAGGGGAGATGAGTTCAGGGTCCTCATACTCTGCCATGTTGGCTACCTCCCTCTATCCATTCACTCTTGTGTTAGTAATAATAGAATGCTTCCTTTTCTGTTCTCGCCAGCACCAGATGCTATTAACAACACATTTTTAAAAAAAAGCTCATTGTTGATTAGATTACTGTTAAAGCTGGTCAATTTTTTATGAATATTCTAATTTTAAAGATTCTGACTTCATGAGATATCTAATTGCTCTCAAGCCTTTTTACACAGTGCTAAGTGCCTTATATATATCATCTCATTTAATCCTCCTAATGATTCCTTTAGGATGATACTATTAATATTTACATTTTACTGATTGGAAACTAGGGTTCCTTAATGTGTCTAGGGGAATTCGCTAGTAGTCAGTGGTTAGGATTTTGTGTTTCTATTTTAGGGGGGCGTGGGTTCAATCCCTATTCAGGGAACAAAGAACCTGCAGGCTGTGGATGAATGGCCAAAAAAAAAAAAAAAAAAAAAGTAATAATGTGTCTAAATTCAAGCAGCTATTAAGTGGAGACAGAATTGCAACCCAGACCTTCTGACTTAAAATCGCATGCAGTAACTCTAATGCTATTCTTGTTTGAGGGTTACAAAGTATTTTCTTTAATGATGATAGCCTTTATATATTTAATACTTCCAACATCTTGCAAAATAGTAACAGAAAATCTGTAAGTGATTTAATTTTTAAAAAGTAAAACTTTAATAAAATATGAAATTAGGAGAATTTATTCTTTTCATTTAATTTCTGTGCTTCATTGGATTTCTAAAATTGATACTGCCTCTTGTACAAATAACTGAAATAGAATTTCTCTTTTAAAACTTTGTTTTAAAAATGAAAAATTCTCCTAAACTTGCCTCCTTCAATTTTAGGACTGATATTTTTATGGAAACAAAGAAAATAAATGGCTTGTTTGTTGTCCAAAAGTATAAGAGACAATAGTAACTCCAGATATTGACTTGGCCTTTTCCATTTTCAAAATGTTCATAGTTGCCTTATCTGCTCTATGAATGGGGTAAAATTTATGTCTCCATGAGGAAGTGGAAGCTAAGAAAAGTTGGTTGATATCTGGATTTATACAGCTAGTTTGTAGCATGTGTGTTAGTTGCTCAGTTGTGCCTGACTCTTTGTGACTCCATGGACGGTAGCCCATCTGTGGAATTCTCCAGGCAAGAATACTAGAGTGGGTTGCCATTTCCTTCTCCAAGTTTGTAACATATTTGGTAGTAAAATATGGGATATATGAATTCAATGGTAATAAAATACACCATATGTGAATTCCAGCTCTTTCAATTACATAAAAATAATTTAGAAGTGAGCTGTGAAACATTGAAATTCTGAACACTCCTCAAGTTTCTATTTCTTTCTTGAATAAGAAAAATCATATCTACTTTGAATACGTTTATTTTGATATCTCATAAGTATATCTTAAAAACATGTCAAAAATCAAACATTTTTCTCCCTAATCCTAGTTCTTCAAAATGTCAGTAAATGCCTCTACCATCTTTTCATTTGCTTAAGTCAAAAACTTGGAAATCATTCTTAGCTCTTTTCCTCTTTCATCAAGTCTCCACACTCTGTGATTTTACTTCCTGAGATGTGTCTATGACAAGAAAAAAGATACAAAAATTGTACACACTCACTTGATGTGTATATACAGGTGGTTAGTATTGAAATTGCTGCACACTCAATTGCTGCACTTTCTATCTTCTGCAGTCATAACTAAACAAAAGTTATGAGAAAAATAATGATTCTTATATTAAGTGCCTATGTGAATACTTCAAATGTACAAGGTATTTATTTAGGCCATGTCGTGGCATGTGGACCTTAGTTCCCTGACCAGGGATCGAACCTGTGTTACCAGCAGTGGAAGCAGAGAGTCCTTACCACTGGACTACTGGGGAATTCCCTGTGCACATGTTTTTAATAAATTTTTATTGATAAATAATTAATAGTGGTGTGTTAGTTTCTGATGTACAACAAAGTGATTCAGTTTTACATCTCTGTCTCTATGTATCTATCTACATTTATATATACACACACATACTATATATATGTTCTTCTTCGTATCCTTTTTCATTTTTCTTTATTACAGGCTATTGAGTATAGTTTCCTGTACTATACAGTAGGACTTTGTTTTTTATCTGTTTTAGCTTAGTTTGTATCTGTTAATCCCAAACTCCTAATGTATCCCTCCCCCATCTTTCCTTTTGGTCACCATAAATTTGTTTTCTATGTCTCTGAATCTTTGAATCTCTTTCTGTTTTTGTAAGTAAGTTCATTTGTATCTGAATGTACACATTTATTGTCATTAAAGATTTTGATTGACAAATCCAGGATGGATTGCTCATAATGTTACTTTTGGAGATAATGTATAGAGATAATGTATAAGTTGTGTCTATGTTTTGTTTTAATAACTTTATGTGTTAACTATGTCTGTGCATATCAATTTGCAATGAAAAATATTTTCCTAGCTTTATTTATTCATTAAGTTAGTCATTCATATCATTAACCATTTCTGAAAACATCAAGTATAAAACCACTATAAAAAGTGGTACCTGAGCTACATTTTTTGTTCTAGATTCATCAATTTGAAGCAAATCTTTTTTTTTGTTAAGGTGAGTTACAATTTCTTTTTTTAAAAAATTAATTAATTTATTTTAATTGGAGGCTAATTACTTTACAATATTGTGGTGGTTTTTGCCATACATTAACATGAATCAGGCACAGGTATACATGTGTCCTCCATCCTGAACCCCCTTCCACCTCCTTCCCCATCCCATCCCTCTGGGTTGTCCCAGTGCACCAGCTTTGAGTGCCCTGTTTCATGTATCGAACTTGGACTCGTTATCTGTTTCACATATGGTAATATACATGTTTCAGTGCTGTTCTCTCAAATCTTTTTGATTTGGTCCTTCACTAACGTCTTTGACTAATGTGAACTGTATATGGTTTGTTAGTTTTAGCAACTTTAAGTGCCATTATTATCGATGCTTTCAGAAAACAGATGTTTGTTAAAGAAATATTAAATTTTTGTCAACTTTTTAATCCAGTATTTTTTCTTCCAAACATTTTTTGTTTTAAACTTTTCTTTTTATGCAAAAATTTATCACTTAAGTTTAGGAGTTTAGGTGGCCTCATTGCTTCATTAGCTATACCTTTCTACAAGTAACACTATGGTTTTAGCACTTGATTATCACTATGGCTACAAAACCAAGGGATCATACTCTGAATAAAAGTACAAGCTCTTTTAACCTTTCTTTCTTTGGAGTCACTCCTATTGTCATCATTTGGTTAACTACTGTTGCTACATTCAGGAAAAGTATGTTTGGGTTTTGTTTTTGTTTTTGGCAAAACTATCCAGTAAAGCTTCTTTAGCCACCATATTTTTTTAAAGGCGTAAGTAACATTTGAATTAATTGTAAAAGTAAGTTCCTAAAAGTGCTTGCATTTTCAGATTTTTATATATTTTCCATTCTAACCTTTTGTCCTACTTCCCTGACCTGATATAGCTCATGTCACTAGCACCTCATCTTGTGAGTTCACTGACTAGTCTGTATCATAGTCAGAAGAGTCGCTGATCTGATACAGCAATATCACATTGCTCTTTCCAAAGGTTTACTCAGTCAACTTTGATATTTATCTTATTGTAGGCAAAGAGTTCACGGGCCAGTGTCAGTTTATCGACCCTACTTTGAGTAGTATTGAGCTGATATGAACTAAGATATACAGAGCACTGCAGACAAGTAAAAACTTGCATTTGAATACTTCATTATAGTCTACAAACATTGTCACATGCTCTGTCTCCTTATCTGTTCCTCAAAATGAGTAATATTATTTTCATTCAGCTGTCAAATCTCCCATGGCTAGGAAGTGGCAGGAGGCATTAGCCACCCCAAGTCCAATATGCTCTCTCATCTACAATTCCCAAATATATCTACAAATACCAAGGTACCTAAATTATGTGTACTTGTTATTTCCTCTCCCCAGCTATTTGCTGTGACAACTCAGTTCTGAGCAGATAAGTAGTCTCTTTTGATGACTTGTTTTTCAAATAGATTTGAATTGATTATGTGATCCTTTAAAAAGTCTTAGGAGCCAGTTTTGTTCTCTAAATTTATTATTATCGTAAGATACAAGTATGAAAGTAAATTCACTATCACATTTATAAAATGTCACTTTATAAAAAGTAAAAATTTTTACTAACCTTTCTCATTATACCTTCAGTGTAATATATTCCACCCCCATCATTTGAATGAATGAAAAATAAGGAGTTAAAAACAGGTATCCTGGGATTATTATATTTCCAGTAACTTTATAGATTAACTTCTTCATTTCTATTTTTTGACCCCTTCTTATTAAAGAGGTTGACAATTCTTTAAAATGCCTGCAGGGCCAGGCAAGTAAAATAGGAGAGAAGTAGGCGAATTTGCTAGGGTACTGTGTTTTTAATAGGGCAGCTGCTGGCTCTTAGTTTCAGTTCATTGTGACCATGCATGACTGTGAGCCCAGGTCATTGGCTCTTTTAATTTTTAAGAAGAGTTGAGTATCTAGATTTTATTAGTTCCTTTTTTTAATTTTAAAAGTTGGCAGCGAATTAAAGTATTTTGGAACACTGTGCAGCCCAGTGAAGCCCAACTCACAGGCATACTGCCAGCTTATTATTTATTGCTGGCTTGTGCAGAGATCATTGGTGTTCAGCTGAAAGTACTCAGCCACTCAAGGTCTTTAAGGAGGAAAGTGAGGTCATAGGTTTAAAAAAGATTTTCAGCAAGAGGTGAAACAAAGTTTTTCTGCTTAATTCTAACTTTGCCAGAAAATATAGTCAACAGAGCACCCTCGTGCTGATTACTGTAGCATGTATTCAATTAAATTTTTTGCACTGTGGTCAAATATATATAATATAAAACTTATCACTTTGGACTTCCCTGGTGGTCCGGGGGGTGAGACTCTGCACTCCTAATCCAGGGTGTCCGGGTTTGATCCCTGGTCAGGAGGGAACTAGGTCCTATATGCTGCAACTAAAAATCCTTCATGCTGCAGCTAAGACCCGGGGCAGAAAAATAAATATTTTTAAAAATTTATCACTTTAACCATTTTTTAAGTGTGCTATTCAGTGACATTAAGTATTTTAAAAATGTGTAGCTCTCCATTTTCTAGAACTTTTCATCATCCCTACTGGAAACTCTGTTATTTATTAAACACTAACTCTTCATTTTTTCATACTGTTCATCTCCAAGCCAGGCTTCAGCAATATGTGAACCATGAACTTCCTGATGTTCAAGCTGGTTTCAGAAAAGGCAGAGGAACCAGAGATCAAATTGCCAACATCCACTGGATCATGGAAAAAGCAAGAGAGTTCCAGAAAAACATCTGTTTCTGCTTTATTGACTATGCCAAAGCCTTTGACTGTGTAGATCACAGTAAACTGTGGAAAATTCTGAAAGAGATGGGAATACCAGACCACCTGATATGCCTCTTGAGAAATTTGTATGCAGGTCAGGAAGCAACAGTTAGAACTGGTCATGGACCAACAGACTGGTTCCAAATAGGACAAGGAGTATGTCAAGGCTGTATATTGTCACCATGTTTATTTAACTTATATGCAGAGTACATCATGAGAAATGCTGGGCTGGAAGAAACACAAGTTGGAATCAAGATTGCTGGGAGAAATATCAATAACCTCAGATATGCAGATGACACCACCCTTATGGCAGAAAGTGAAGAGGAACTAAAAAGCCTCTTGATGAAAGTGAAAGTGGAGAGTGAAAAGATTGGCTTAAAGCTCAACATTCAGAAAACGAAGATCATGGCATCTGGTCTCATCACTACATGGGAAATAGATGGAGAAACAGTGGAAACAGTGTCAGACTTTCTTTTTCTGGGCTCCAAAATCACTGCAGATGGTGACTGCAGCCATGAAATTAAAAGACGCTTACTCCTTGGAAGGAAAGTTATGACCAACCTAGATCACATATTCAAAAGCAGAGACATTACTTTGCCAACAAAGTTTCGCCTAGTCAAGGCTATGGTCTTTCCTGTGGTCATGTATGGATGTGAGAGTTGGACTGTGAAGAAGGCTGAGCGCCGAAGAATTGATGCTTTTGAACTGTGGTGTTGGAGAAGACTCTTGGGAGTCCCTTGGACTGCAAGGAGATCCAACCAGTCCATTCTGAAGGAGATCAGCCCTGGGATTTCTTTGGAAGGAATGATGCTAAAGCTGCGACTCCAGTATTTTGGCCACCTCATGCGAAGAGTTGAGTCATTGGAGAAGACTCTGATGCTGGGAGGGATTGGGGGCAGGAGGAGAAGGGGACGACAGAGGATGAGATGGCTGGATGGCATCACTGACTCGATGGATGTGAGTCTGAGTGACCTCCGGGAGTTGGTGATGGACAGGGAGGCCTGGCGTGCTGCAGTTCATGGGGTCGCAAAGAGTCGGACACGACTGAGCGACTGATCTGATCTGATCTGATCTGAACTCTTCATTCTCTTACCCCAGCCTCTTGTAACCTCTGTTCTGCTTTCTGTCTTTACCATATTTCCTATTCTGTGTATGTCATTTTAAAAAAGTTTAAATTATTTTTGGTGTGCTGGGTCTTTGTTGCTGTGTGAGCTTTTTCTCTAGTTGTGGTGAGCAGGAGCTACTCTCTGGTTGGCATGTGCAGGCTTCTCATTTCGGTGGCTTCTCCTCTTGCAGAGCACAGGCTGTAGAGCACAAGTTCAATAGTTGTGGTGCATGGGCTTAGTTGCTTCACGGCATGTGGATTCTTCCTGGTCTAGGAATCAAACCTGTGTCTCCTGCATTGGCAGGCAGATTCTCTTCCATGTACCTCCTGGGAAGCCCCTGGGTGTCATTTAAGTGGAATTGTACAATAGTTGTCCTTTGTGTCTGGCTTATTTTACTTGGCATGTTTTTAAGGTTCATCCATGTTGTAGCATATATCAGAATTTGATTCCTTTTTAAGGCAGAATAATACTCCATTGTATGTATGTGTGTAAGTGTATACATACATACATATACACATATATATGTATTTTATAAATGCATACATATATACCATATTTTGCTTAGCTATTGATCTGTTGATGGACATGAGTTTTTTCCACTTTTTGGCCACCGTGAATAATACTGCAATGAATGACAAGTATCTATTGGAGTCTCTGCTTTCAATTCTTTCAAGTATGTACCTAGGAGTGTAATTACTGGATCATATGGTAATTCTATGTTTAATTTTTTGAGGAGCTGACAAAACTTTCCACAATGATTGTGCCATTTTATATTTCTGCAAGCAATGCGCAAGGGTTTCACTTTTTCCATATCCTCACCAATACTTGTTTTACCTTTCTTGATGATAGCTATCTTAGTGAGTATGAAGTGATATCTCAATGTGGGTTGATTTACATTTCCCTAAACACTGGTGGTGGTGAGCATATTTTCATGTACTTACTGATCATTTATGTATCTTCTTTAGAGAAATGTCTATTCTGGTCCTTTGTCCGTTTTTGAATTGAATTGTTTTGCGTTTGTTGTTGTAGGAGTTCTTTGCATCATTTAATAATAGCTTTATTATATGTAAAAAAAAAAAAGGAATGAGCATTTCAGGGTTAAGATGACAGCTTTAATACATCTATTTAACTTTTCTCCTGCCTAAAACCTTACCAAACCTACTATAAATGGACTAAAAATAGTCTTCCGGCCCACAGGGCAGGAAGAACAGGGAAAGAGAAAACAATGATCACGGTTTAGAAGCTGCCATGTGAGCAGTGAGTGGTAACTGAGTGAGGAACCTGAGACTGGTGTTACGAGCTGGTAGTGAGGAAAGCTGCTGAGATCCCTGAGGTACTGGGTGATTGCCGGCAACAACAAGATGCCTCTGGATCCTGGGGTAAATTGTGAAGGAGGAATGGGGGAGAGCTGTCTGAGAAGTTGGACTTTCTCTCTTACTCCATTCTGCTGGGCCACAGCCCTATCCTATCCCAGCAGGAGGTTAGGAGTTAACAGGGTGGGTCTGCAGAAGCATCACTTTTGTTGATGAGTTCACAGTGATGATGGTGTGTGGCTGAGACTGACTAATGGGACAATAAATAGGTGTGTTCCTGTAAATGATTCCACTGCAGCCTGGTGCTTTTGGCTCAGCACCTGAGCGAGACCCTTATCTACTAGCATAGACAAAAAAAGACAAATATATCCCAACAAAGGGGAACACTTTTGTCAATCCATGTGTGCTCCTGTATATGTGAAGTATCCCTGGGGGAATATATAAGAAGGTGGCAGCAGTGGATGCCTGTGGGTAAAGTAAATTTATGGGTTGGGGCCTTGATGAGAGGGAGATTTTTTACTCTTTACTCTCTTGTGCCTTGAATTTTGTACCATGTGCATCTATTAATTATCCCCCCAAATGAATTAAGTAAAATACCTTCCCCCAGCCCTAAAATTGTTGTTGGTTTTCAGTCTCTCAGTTGTGTCCGACTCTTTGCAACCCCATGGACTGAAGCACGCCAGGCTTCCCTGTCCTTCACCATCCCCCAGAGCTTGCTCAAACTCATGTCTATTGAGTCGATGACACCATACAACCATCTCATCCTCTGTCTCCCCTTCTCCTCCTGCCCTCAATCTTTCCCAGCATCAGGGTCTTTTGCAATGAGTCAGCTCTTTGAATCAGGTGGACAAAGTATTGGAGCTTCAGCTTCAGCATCAGTCCTTCCAATGAATGTTCAAAGTTGATTTCCTTTAGGATTGATTGGTTTGATCTCATTGCAGTCCAAGAGACTCTCAAGAGTCTTATCCAGCACCACAGTTCAAAGGCATCAATTCTTTGACACTCAGTCTTTTTTACTGTCCAGCTCTCATATCTGTACATATATATGGATATATATAAGAGCATATACATTTTAAACAAAAGTGGCATTGTGCAATGCATGTTATTCTGCAATTTAAGTTTTTCACTTCGAAATACATGTGATAACCATTTAATAGCCATTCAATGATTGTTGAACCATTCCTTTTTTCCCCTTTCCTTAATTTTGGTACTACATAATTTCCTAAAATATAATCAGTTTAATAAAACTAGTAAGTAAAAATATTATTGACCTGAAGTTGTACATGACATATTTTCTTACAATTTTTAAATCTTTGAAACTAAAGTGATATTCACTTTCTCAACACTGATTGTGTGTGTTTTCTATTTCTTGTTCTGTCTTGACAGAGACTTGCATGCATGCTCAGTTACATCAGTCATGTCCAACTCTTTACGATACCGTGGACTGTAATCTGCCAGGCTCCTCTGTCCGTAAGATTCTCCAGGCAAGAATACTGGAGTGGGTTGCCATGCCCTCCTCCAGGGGATCTTCCTGACCCAGGGATCAAACCCGCAACTCCTATGTCTCCTGCACTGCAGGCATATTCTTTACCACTGAGATACTGGGGAAGCTCAACGGATATTTATGTCCTCGTTTATTGGTCTTTTTACAGAACCAATCTTGAAATTGATCTATTCTAACATTGTAGGATATTTATCTTTCTAGCTTCTTAAGCTGGATGTTTGTTTTTAATTTTTCTTTGAAATAAAAGTTTTTAGGTTATGACTATTTTTCTTAGAATGCTCCCAAACCTCTCCATTGCTAACTCATTGTGGTATCATTTCTCAGACTGTCCTGCTGAAACTTCCAGCAGCTTCTGGCATAGCTGATCACTCTTCCTCCTTGAAACGTTTTCCTCTTTTGGCTTCTCGGTGCCACAAAGTTTTCATCCTGTCAGGCTAGCTACTTCATCTCAGTCTCCTTTGCTGTTTCTTCTTTTCTCCTCCATCTTGTAGTGTTGGGGGAGCCCCAGAGCCCAGTTCTTGGTTCTTTTTGCTTGTTTGTTCCATTGGTGACTTCTCTCAGCCTCATGGCTATGGATACCATCTATTGCACTTACAATGCCTACATTTACTTCAGCACTCTAGTTTTCTACACTCAACTACAGACATGTATTTCAGTTAGCTTATCATTATTGCTAACTTATCCACATAGATATCTAATGGGAGTCTCAAATTTGTCACATTCAAGACTGAGTTCCTCATCTTTTCCTGAAAACTCCTTGTCCTGTTGGTTCCCTCTTTCATTCAATGGCAGCCTCATTGTTCCAATTGCTAACACCCAAAACTTTGGAGTCATCCTTGACTTCTCTCTTTATCCTACATATGTTTGGCAGCAAATACTGAAGACTCTTCTTTAAAAACATATCAAGAATACAGCCGCTTCTCACCTCCTCCACTGCTATCACTGTGTTCCAAGCTACTACCATCTTTCCCTTGGTAAATTAGCTTAACTTCCACACTGGTCTTCCTACTTTCACCCTTGCCACCCCTATCAACTCTCACAATTTATTCTTAACACAAAGCTAGAGTGATCCTCTTAAACCATAAGTTAGATGTCTTTCCTTTGCTCAAAAGTCTTCACACTCTTAACCATTTCTTCGAAGGGCCAGTCCTTGACATACCTGTCTTCTTGTGAATTAGGAAAAAAGGGTCTCTTTTTGCCAGAAAGACACACCTTGGACCAGGTATATAGTTTGGCAAGCAGACATGAGCTTGATTTTAGCATCTACTTACCCTCTTGGCTTGGTACCTTTATGGTCGTACTAGAATGATACCGGCAGAACTGTAGCTTGGGTGGAGGTATAAGTGAGTAGAGAAGACAGATTCATTGGGTAAACTTATGGACGTAGGCAGAGATACTGACATGTCAGTCTCCAGGAAGACTGATTCCTGGATTTAAATGCCCCTGTGAATGCTGGAGCTATTGTATGTACTTATTTTTAGTCATGTTTATTTCATGTAAGTTTCTGAGTCAGACTTAATGTAGCTTTGGATCATGATGGTAGTAAGAGTGTAGGTTATTCCAGCCATTCTGATTTATGCTCTATTTCCTAGACAGGGCAACAGGAATGATCCAAGTCTCCCAGATCCCAGGTGACATTAAACATCAAGTGCAAGTGCCCTTGCTGAGATGGTAGAAGGATGCACTAAATCAACCTCTTTCTTTCTCCATTTATTTGTATTATGTATATGTATATGTAAAAGTAAAAAAATTATATGGTTTGTGTATATGTAATATAAATGATAAGATTCATATTTTTATCAACTCTCATGAAAAGTTGTAGGATGGGACTATTAGGTGAGAGTTGTGCCTCCACCTGAAATAAACAGCATGTTAGGTCTTCACACCTGTTTACTGTCTCTCCAGACGTTCTGGGTGTCAGAGCCATGAACCAGCCCCCAGTGGGGCTGAGCTGGCTGCACAGGACATAGGAAATTGGAAAAACTGGCAGAAGCCTTTGCATGTGTAAACTCTTTATCTTCTTTAAGAGAATGTAGGCCTTTCTAATTCTTTTTGAACAATGACATTATAATTTTCTAACATCAAGCCTGAGGATTTTTAACTTTAAAGACATGACAGGGATTTGGGTGGGTTTTTTAAGTGAGGGTGTGGCATTTTCTCTGAAGGCTGCTCTGGGTCTCTCTCAGTCATCCTAGGAGTGATTAGTCCTAAGGCAGGGAAAGAGGGGACTTTAAAACTAGACAAAGTCAGACAGATTCCAGCTCTGAGACTTACTAGCGTTAGGGCCTGGACTTGGAGGTCCACCTTCACCACTGACAAATCAGATGGCCTTGGGCAATTTACTGATCTTTAAGTTTCAGTTTTTCTTGCCCATGAAATGTTAGTATCATAATAATATATTCCTCATAGAGTGTTAGAAGGATTAAAGTAGCACATGAGAAATGTGTAGCTTGGTGCTAGAATTTAGAATAAACACTCACGGGGCATCATCATTATCATTGTTAGAGCCTATATTGTCTTCAGCTTCTTCTTATGGTCTCCCATTTTGAGAGGTGTAACACTGAAATGAGTGAGTTGCTAGAGTGTGTTGCTAAAGTGGCTTATGTGTGTAAAAAAATTTTTTTTCAGTTATGTTTCATTTCTAAGCCTGATCTACATTTGAAGTGCCCTTAAATTCTAGTAGGGTAAGGGGTGTGTGTATGTGTATGTAAGAAAGAGAGACACAGAGAAGGAGGAAGGTAGGCTTTCAGTTCAGTTCAGTTCAGTTCAATCGCTCAGTCGTGTCTGACTCTTTGTGACCCCATGAATCGCAGCACACCAGGCCTCCCTGTCCATCACCAACTCCCGGAATTCACTCAGACTCATGTCCAGTGAGTCAGTGATGCCATCCAGCCATCTCATCCTCTGTCGTCCCCTTCTCCTCCTGCCCCCAATCCCTCCCAGCATCAGAGTCTTTTCCAATGAGTCACCTCTTCGCATGAGGTGGCCGAAGTACTAGAGTTTCAGCTTTAGCATTATTCCTTCCAAAGAAATCCCAGGACTCATCTCCTTCAGAATGGAATGGACTGGAATGCAGTCCAAGGGACTCTCAAGAGTCTTCTCCAACACCACAGTTCAAAAGCATCAATTCTTCAGTGCTCAGCCTTCTTCACAGTCCAACTCTCACATCCATACATGACCACAGGAAAAACCATAGCCTTGACTAGACGAACCTTTGTTGGCAAAGTAATGTCTCTGCTTTTCAATATGCTATCTAGGTTGGTCATAACTTTTCTTCCAAGGAGTAAGCGTCTTTTAATTTCATGGCTGCAGTCACCATCTGCAGTGATTTTGGAGCCCCCAAAATAAAGTCTGACACTGTTTCCACTGTTTCCCCATCTATTTCCCATGAAGTGATGGGACCGGATGCCATGATCTTAGTTTTCTGAATGTTGAGCTTTAAGCCAACTTTTTCACTCTCTTCTTTCACTTTCATCAAGAGGCTTTTTAGTTTCTCTTCACTTTCTGCCATAAGGGTTGTGTCATCTGCATATCTGAGGTTATTGATATTTCTCCCGGCAATCTTGATCCCAGCTTGTGCTTCTTCCAGTCCAGCATTTCTCATGATGTACTCTGCGGCTAAGTTGCTTCAGTGTGTCCAACTCTGTCCGACCCCAGAGACAGCAGCCCACCAGGCTTCCCCGTCCCTGGGATTCTCCAGGCAAGAACACTGGAGTGGGTTGCCATTTCCTTCTCCAATGCATGAAACTGAAAAGTGAAAGTGAAGTCGCTCAGTCATGTCCGACTCTAGCGACCCCATGGACTGCAGCCCACCAGGCTCCTCCGTCCACGGGATTTTCCAGGCAAAAGTACTGGAGTGGGGTGCCACTGCCTTCTCCGCATGATGTACTCTGCATATAAGTTAAATAAGCAGGGTGACAATATACAGCCTTGACGTACTGCTTTTCCTATTTGGGACCAGTCTGTAAACGCTAATTCCTTAACCCCTGGTTTATGAAGCGGGGTACTTTGGGGTTTCAAGAGAATATTGTTTAATTTAGCTCAAAATTCTGAATTATTCAGGACTACTTTATCAATTATTGAATTGCTACTTCTTATTCAGATATGGTTAATTTGTGAGTTATGTGAATATATTAATACAGTACAATTTTTAAAAACTGAGTATTCCACTACTTATGAACACTGCTATATACTATTTAATCCATTCTACTCCTATAATGAAAACAAAATATTAATAGGAAAGATAAAATTGATAAAAACAAGCAGGTTAGATTGGGTGGTTCACTGAGTTTCTGGTAATATTTTCCCTTCTGAGTGATTCAGGTGGTCAGACACTAGCAAGGTTGTCCAGGCCATTCTCCTGAGGCCTGCTGTACAGCTGACTTGCTTTCTCTTCAGGAGAAAATGAGTTCATTATACAGAGAACAATGTGTGTCATACAGTTTCCAGGAATCTCAAGTGTTTGGCTTAAGATATTTTTGAAAATAAACAAACACATGTATTAGGAAGTCAGGCTCTGGGAGGTTTTTCCTGAAAATAATTACAAGCCTACAATAATTAAGATTCTTTTGTTCATAAGTAACAGAAATAGACTCTGACTAGCTTAAGTAAAAAAGAAGTGTATTGGATGGACATAAGATGGTCTTATTCATTCAAGAAATCGTTGACCAGCCCAATCTTGGAAAGCACAGAAACTGAGGGTTCAGCAGCAGGAAGTTTGTAGAACTCTGCTATCAGTGCCTCTGCTTCAGCAAGCACTAGTCTCAGTTTCATTTCCAGAGAAATGAGTAGGCCTGTCTTGAGCCCATGTTTGAGTTTATCCTTGGACCAATCACCTATGGCCAGTGGCATGTCCTAGTTCAGACAACACAGCTGAGTACTCAACACACGTGACCTTGGCAGCTCCTGGAAGAGGTAAGGCAAGGTGCCACCCAGGGGGTTTCTGCCATAGAGTATTTTACCTTTGAGCTACCTTCTTTTTTCTCCTGCCCTTAAAGAACTAGGTGAATTTTTTACTTAACTTTTTTTTTTTTTTTTCCCCAGGGGAATTAAATAAATTCCTGCTCCCATTCCTGGACACTTGTTCAACAATTTTTGAGAAGTTCTTTGTCAGCAATTCTGCTTATCAGTCTAATAGCAGCAGTCTTTGGGTAGTTCTTCTGGTGATATCTGTTCTTAACCAATTCTTTGCTTACATTTCTCTCTTCTTTTCTTGCTTTTTTTTTTTGCAATTCATATGTATAGGTTCTTCATTAATTGCCATCCGATTATTACAGATCTTTGAATGGCCTGGCCCATCAGGTGAAGGGAGTGGGTGGGGTACTGAGCTGAGGCAATCTGAAACCTGACTTGGGTTTATTGTCTCAAACATCTTTTCATCAAATCTGCTATTGCCTTTGTCCTGAGAGCTTTCTTCTCAGTTGTCGTCTCTCCTCCGGGATCTTTTTTTTGAGGGGAAATATTCAATAAGAAGATGTTATTTTCTCTTTCTTAAAAATTATGAACTATATAATTCATATTGAAGAATAAATAAGATCTTTATTATTAGACATTAAAGACTAATCATAAAAAGAATGTTCATATATAAATAGTCATTCCAGAGTCTTAGATATACTCTGTGAGTCTTGCACAGAGTACCCCATTACCCCCCTGGTGGTGGTAATCATTTGCTGACTTTTGTGTTCATAATTTCCTCACTTAAAATCAGTTTTTAAAATCACCTATGTATGTATGTATGCCTAAGAATTCTTAAAGACATGATTAGTTAGTACAAACCTGGCTAAGTAGGAAAAGAGAGCTATATTGCCATTGTTAGAAGGAATCTCCCAGAAGAAAATAAGCTGAGCAGACTCTTGGAAAAGGTTTACAGCGACTTTTTTGCATAAGTCTTTGAGCAAAAGCATGAATGGGTCCTGAGAAAATCAAAACATCTGACAAGCCAGGAGTGTGGGCCAGAGATATCCAGAGGAAAAATGGTTGAAGAGAGTAGGACTCTCTGCTTGTTGATTCCCAGCTCGTCATGACCAACCCCAGAGCTAAAACGTAGATGAAAAGCAATGGTTCTCAAAGTGTGGTTCCTAGGCCAGCAGTATTAGTATCATCTAGGAAGTTGTTAGACATTCCTACTTCCCAGTCCAGACCCACTAAATAGGCTTCTCTAGGGTTGGGGCCCAATAGTCTGTGTTTTAAGAAGTGATTGTTAGAAACCAATGTAATACTGTAAAGCAATTCTCCTTCAATTAAAAATAAATAAATTTAAACAAAAGATGTTAAGAGTACATTGAAAAGACCATAAGGAAAAATAAAAAGTGATTGTGCTGCATGCTAAAGACTGAGATACACTGGATAAAGCATATATTCTGTTTATCCTCTTGGTGATAGTTGTAGTACGGAGGGAAAAGCGTGAGCTTAATTAATCAGCATTTGGTCAAAACAGGCTGAGTATAGATGACAATATAAAGCAGGCTCACTAGGTGTTTATTCTTCCACTAAAATGGCAGTACCTGGCAGCGGGTAGTATCTGAGGGATGGCAGCTCTCAACATGGCTGTCTTTTGGTGACACTGCGTCAACCTGGACTGTTGTCCTTTGACCCTAATGACAGCCATTTCCCCAGGATCTCCTTCTATCATCCCACTTTAAGATTACCTTCAATTTTCTCCTCTTTCTTCTACTCCATGTCTTTCCTTTTCTTGGTTTACTCTCTTGCTTTGGTAAAAAAACATTCAGTAGTTTCTTCCAAGTGAATGAGATGTAAATTTTGGAGTCCTGGAGTTTCCCAAAATATCTTCATTCTTTTTTCATGCTTGGTTAATTGTTTGCTGAATTTAGAGGAATGTTGAAGACATGGCTCCACTGCTTCTTGTTCTTTGGTCATCTTGCTTCTAGTTTTGCTGCTGAGAAGTCTAAAGCCATCTGAGTCCTATTTTTCTTCTCTTCCCTTTTGTTTTTTTGTATGTGACTTGATTTTTCCTCTTCAAAGCATGTAGAATCTTCTCTTTGTCCCCGAGCTCATTTCCCAAGAAAATGCCCTCATCGCATGTTTTTGTTTTGTTGATGTAGGGCATTTTAAAAATTGTGTTGTAACCCTTTCACTTTGGAAATGTGTTGCAGAGAGGAAGCCAATTCAGACTCCATGTTAGAACTGTTTCTTTGACTTGATTTTCATTGCTTTTGTTATAATCATACAGAATGGCTTGTCTCAGAGAATCCTGCCCCTCTGCCTGACTGTTAAACTAAAGTACTTTTGTTCAGAACCCTGTCCACCTGTAGAGGGTAGAAAGGAAGAAATTGACACATCCCCTGCCCCAGGCTTGCCATTCTGGGAGACATTTGCAAGACTAATGGCCTTTTTACTTTGTTTCCTCATCTCCTCCCTCTCCCCCAAATCCCCACCCCCACCATCTCTGAACTATAAAAGAGCCTAGTGTCCAGACCCCATCAGATGGTTGTTTTGAGGCAGCCTGCTATCTCCTGGATCAGCTGGCTCCCTGAATAGTCTCTTCCTATGCCTTAACCCCTCCTCTCTTGTATTCATTGGCTTGTCATGTGGCGAGCAGAGCGACCTTAGACTCTGTAACAAATGTGTATCTTTTAATCCTGGGAAATTTTCTTGAATTATTTTGTTGATTTCCATCTCTTCATCTTCTCCATCCTCTCTTTCTGTAATTTGTTTGTCTTTTTGTTCATTTATTTGTCTTGAATGTTGTACCCCCTCGTGTTTTAGTTCCTGTTGTTCTTAGACTGTTCTCCTTTTTGATAGCTTTACATTCTTGTTCCATGGATGTAATGTCCTCTTTTATCTCTCTGAGGATATTGTTGATATTTTTCAAGATTTCTTCACTGCAAAGTGACTGTTTCCTGAAAATTGCTTTTTTTTTTTTTTGGTGGTGGTGGGGGGGGCGTGGGGAGGTCTCTATCTTCTGTATTGAAGTGATTAAAGTGAAAGTTGCTCAGTTGAGTCCAACTCTTTGCAACCCCATGGACTGTAGCCTGCCAGGTTCCTCTGTCCATGGAATTCTCAGGGAAAGAGTACTAGAGTGGGTTGCCATTTCCTTCTCTAGGGGATCTTTGCAACTCAGGGATTGAACCCAAGTCTTCTGCATTGCAGGCAGATTCTTTACCATCTGAGCCACCAAGGAAGCCCCTCTTCTATAATAGAGGTTAAAAAAAACTAATTAACAGAAAACTCAATCAAATAGAGTTAGGAGACCAGAAGAGGGAGCTCTCATGCCCTACAATGATAGTAGAGTCCATCAGGAAGAAGAAAGTCTCCTTTCCTAAAAAGGATTCAGCCAATGAAAAGCCATAGACTCTTTGTTTACCATAGCCCTCTCAACCACCTTTTCACCTCTATAAAAGTTTTTTCCTTCCTTTGCCTTGCAGGAACTTGCACATGACTCACCACAATTGCAAACCCCACATTGCAATTCTTTGCTGATTCCAAAGAAACCTTTTTTTTTTCTTTCCATTTTTTTCTTAAAACAATTTTTATTTTATATTGGGCTACAGTTGATTTACAATGTTGTATTGGTTTCAGGTCCAACCAATCCATTCTGAAGGAGATCAGCCCTGGGATTTCTTTGGAAGGAATGATGCTAAAGCTGAGACTGCAGTACTTTGGCCACCTCATGTGAAGAGTTGACTCATCGGAGAAGACTCTGATGCTGGGAGGGATTGAGGGCAAGAGGAGAAGGGGACGACAGAGAATGAGATGGCTGGATGGCATCACTGACTCGATGGACGTGAGTCTGAGTGAACTCCGGGAGTTGGCGATGGACAGGGAGGCCTGGCGTGCTGTGATTCATGGGGTCGCAAGGAGTCGGACACGACTGAGTGACTGATCTGATCTGATTGGTTTCAGGTATACAGCAAAGTGATTCAGTTATACATATATCTTTTTCAGATTCTTTTCTGCTATAGGTTATTACAGAATATTGAGTCAAGTTCAGTGTGCTATACACTAGGTCCTTGTGATCTAGAAACCCATCTTTGAGGAATATGTGGCTGTCTATGTAAGGTCAGCAGAAGTTTCCTTAGATATCTGACTTTGTTGTTTGCTCATATTAGAGATAACAAAAAAGCTAATTGGAAGCTCTAAGCATGGGTCTGTAGGGCTTTTCATTCTTGAGTTTAACAAAATAATGAATAGGTGGATCACATTTGTTGGAGAGTTCTTGATATAAGTACTTTCACATCTTTACTCTTTTATTAAATTCCCCAGAGAAGACTCTTTCAGCATTCTGCCTGCCTCCCAGTATTCTGGAACAGGAGTGAGAATGCTGCTGCTGCTGCTAAGTCACTTCAGTCGTGTCCAACTCTGTGCGACCCCATAGACGGCAGCTCACCAGGCTCCCCCGTCCCTGGGATTCACCAGGCAAGAACACTGGAGTGGGTTGCCATTTCCTTGTCCAGTGCATGAAAGTGAAAAGTGAAAGTGAAATTGCTCAGTCGTTTCTGACTCTTAGCGACCCCATGGACTGCAGCCCACCAGTATCCTCTGTTCATGGGATTTTCCAGGCAAGAGTACTGGAGTGCAGTGCCATTGCCTTCTCCAGAGTGAGGATGAGGGACCTACAATACAGTTTCTCATCCACGTTGCCTTATTTGGAGGTGCTCAACCCCTAGTTCCCTTGTCTGGGATGCCTATGCTCAACAATCTACATGATTTCTCCCTTAGCCCTTTCTTCTCTGCCGTTCAGTGGAGTGGAATTGGGCCTATCAATAGACCTAAAGACATTTCTGCTATCACACTGTTTATACATTTCTGAAAAACCTTGTGTTCTGCAAAAGTCATGCTCTGAAAATAAGGGGGAAAAGAGTTAGAACACTATTCAAAATTTTGTACTTTTGTAATCAGTACAATGCAAAACTGATAATGATAAAAAAGACAGTAGCACAGTTAAATCTCCGTGTGTATTTACATCCAGAATCATTCAGATATATAGGTCCTAAAGAGCATTTGCTTCTAAGAGAGATTATTTTTTCCTAGGATTTTGTATACTGTTAAAGCTTTCTCTTTAATTGTAAGAAAACTGGTAGCTTCAAAATGACTGAGAAAGGTTGTTTATGAACTTAAACACTTTCTGAATTAAAATATCATCCCCTTAGTTCAAACTGTGTTTGAATTAGTTCTCATTAAAAAAACATATGAGCACTTCCCTGGTGGTCCAGTGGTTAAGACTTTGTGCTTCTACTGCAAGGGGTGTAGGTTCCATCCCTATTGGGGGGAACTAAGATTGTGCATGCCACAGGGTGTGGCCAAAAGAAAAAAATAATAAAACCATTAAAAATTAAAAAAAACCATGTGTTATATCTGAAAAGACTGAACATTTCAGTCCTGTGGGCATTTCTGCCTCCAGGACTTGTTTGTCAAACCTAAAGATCCTTGCACAGACCTCTCCTCCACACACTGACAGTTCCTTTAGGGGAAGTAGGTGTGTACTTGTGCATTCCTCCCACATCTCCATCCAGACTCCCCGGATTTGGGGCAGTGTACTTGCGGACTGCAGCCATGTTTGTTCCCTTGTTTCACTGATGATATCATTGCTTTTTTCCCCTGCCCAGATTTCCATTTTCAGGAAAAGGTTTTCGGGAAACTTTGAGCGAGGGCAGTGGAGTAGGATATACTAATATTACTCCACTGTCTTTACCGAGAAGTCCCCCAGGCACAGAGGTCTTTGAGGAAGGTAAACTCAAAGTTAGCTGGAATTTTACAGGTTGAGAAGTTTACTTTAGTTCCAGAGACTTCTGCGAAAAGAGAGGCTGTGAGGCTGGGGTTAATTAGAGGCAGAGAGAGGCATTCTGGAAACAGCAGGTGCTGTGACTATCAGTCTGATTGAACTGAGCCTGATTCAGGGTCTGTTTAGAAATTCTAAAAGAAATTCTAAAAATCTCTTGTTTTCTATCTTTTGAATCTTAGAATTGTCTAGGAACATAAGAAAAAGCAAATTTCTGACACCTTTCATGCTGGCTAGTGAAAGATAGTGTGTTAGTTGCTCAGTTGTGTCTGACTGTCTGCAACCCGATGGACTGTAGCCTGCCGTCCTCTCTCCATGGAATTCTCCAGGCAAGAATCCTGGAGTGGTTTGCCATTCCCTTCTCCAGTGGATCTTCCCAATCCAGGGATCAAACCCATGTTTCCTGTACTGCAGGCAGATCCTTTTGGGGAAGGCAATGGCACCCCACCCCAGTACTTTTGCCTGGAAAATCCCATGGACAGAGGATCCTGGTAGGCTCCAGTCCATGGGGTCGCTAAGAGTCTGACACGACTGAGCGACTTCACTTTCACTTTTCACTTTCATGCATTGGAGAAGGAAATGGCAACCCACTCCAGTATTCTTGCCTGGAGAATCCCAGGGACGGCGGAGCCTGGTGAGCTTCTGTCTATGGGGTCGCACAGAGTCGGACACGACTGAAGCGACTTAGCATAGCATAGCATAGCATAGGCAGATCCTTTACCATCTGAGCCATCAGGGAAGCCTAGCTGGTGAAAGAAAGAAGGGGGAAGGAAACCACTGTGTGGCTTTTCGCATGTAGAGGTGCATGTAGTTCCATTTCTAGTCCTGTTGCATTTCCAAGAAATGTAAAGATTCCTATGACCACTTTATCTTCAATGGCCCAGTCTAATTAAACTGAACAAATGCTTTAAGGACAAAAATGAATTGTGTCTTGGGTGCTTAACAGTTACTTCTGCTTTCTAAATAGAACATTTTATTCTTACCGGAAACTCAATTTTCACTCTTCTTTGTGGCTGTTTTTCACAGAGTGGCAATTTCTAAAACCTGAATTAATCTGCCACATACAGAACTACCTATTATAGCTCTTAGTCTTCAGTGGCATTCCATAGTTAATTATTATTGTACTGGAATAGTACTTGATTTAAACATTTAAAGTTTGTGGATATGTTAAGCAAAACTTTAGTTAGTTTAATTGTCAAAATTATTTAGTCTACCAACTGTACTGGAAAACCAGGCTCTCTTGTTTGATTATCTCTGGTCATTTGCCAACATTTCTTTGTGTTTCATTACTTGTGTAGTGGCATGAAACTTAGGCTCTCAACAGAAGTATGTAAACCGTGTCTATTTATTTTTTAAAAATTGAACATAAGTTTTATGTCAGGCCCTCATTTCATAGATATTTAACCTCAGCCAAATCAGGGTTTCTTCAGTCAGTTAAGACTCTAGTCTTCCCCTACTGTCCACACATTCAGGATTGAGAGTCAGTCCAGGAATGCTAAGACTTCCTAAGGGTGGGCTTGAGAGGGCCGTCAGCTGACTGCCCTGAAGTGGTTGCCGTCTATTCCCAAGGTATTGGATATAAATCAGGTCTCCATTCATCAGAAACATTATTGCTCTTTTGTCTGCCCTGTCCTTTCCTAAGGCTTCTCCAGGCTATTCTTACTTGTAACTTTTGGACATGCCTGTAACATCTGGATGCTTTTCTCAGAGATATTTGTTAACAAGTAATTCTTACAAGTTTTCCCATCTGATGACTGCTTATCTTTCACAGCTAAGAGAATTTGTATTTCCTCTAAGGTAGGAAAAACTAGATTTTATATAATCATGCATTCTCTCTAGTCTATTTGATAATATAAACTTTTTGCCATATACTCAAAAGATCAGGCTATTACAACTGAAAAAATGGACTGCTTTTCTACAGATGCATCCCTCTTTGGAGGTAACAGATGACTTAATGTTCCATTGAGTGGGGGCAGGGTCATTGGGCAAAAAGAAATTATTAGAAATGAAAAGAATGCCAGTTTAATATATGAAAGTGTTATCCACAACAATTACATTGGGACCTGGAATATATGATTAATATCTATTTTGCGTTCTAGAGTCTTAGTTTGATATTCTATTTTTTCTTTTTTAATATTATTTCTATGTGTCCCTGTGGGGAAATGGAAAGCTGGTGGCAGTGAGAGATGGTTTGCTCACATGGACTCTGCATGATGGAGATGTGACCTTGCAAGTTTGATTTGGGGTTAAAAACTGGGAGTACTTGATGTTAGTACACATATTCTACTTCCAGGAAGATGGAATAGAGGTACTTTCCCCTATTCCTTCTACTGAATGCAATTAAGACCCTGGATATTTTGTATAAAACAAACATAAGAAGACTCTGCAGAGAGAAGAAGCTGACCAGTCAACACCTGAGGATGTGAGGGATGACACAGTGGTGAGTTCCCTGGATTTTCTTTTTGCCTTGTATGTGTCATACTCAATACTAGATAAGACAGCAACTCAGAAAATACCAATGAGTGCAGATTAAAAAAAAAAAGGTCCCAAGAAAAACTTGGTCTTTCTAGACAAAGGACTAGGGAAGGGACTGTCTTGTAAGGCAGAAAACTTGTAGATAATAAACACTAGATGCCAATCAAATGTCACAGAGAAAAATAACATCCTACTCCTCCTTCTCTAGCTAAGACCAAGTAAGGAAGCTAGACTTCCACCCTCATGGAAATGAGGCACCCCAAACCCCCTAGTGGAGTGGGGTCAGAGAGAACTAAGCGGGGATCTGGGACTTCCATCTCTGCTAAGCAGTAATGAGTTGCCTTCCCTACTCCCATCACCCTAGCCCTTGTGGTGTCAATGGACCACATGGGGAACCTGGACTTCCACTCTCACCTAATAAAAGAAAGTGGCTCTTGTTCTCCCCAGGAAGGTGGCTTCCCAGGTGGCTCAGTGGGTAAAGAATCCACTTGCAACGTAGGAGACGTGGGTTTGGTTCCTGGGTTGGAAAGATCTCCTGGAGGAGGGCATGGCAACCCATTCCAGCATTCTTGCCTGGAGAATCCCATAGACATAGGAGCATGGTGAGCTACAGTCCATAGGGTTGCAAAGAGTTGGACACAACTGAAGTGTCTTAGCATGCATGCACATGTGCAAAGTAGACTTAGAGCAAAGAAAATCACCGCAGACAGACAGGGACATAAATAAATAAAGGATCAAAAATAAATAAAAGGGCCAAGCCTCCAAGAAAGCATGTAATCCCAAATGTGTGTTCACCATATTACAGAATTGCAAAGTATAAGAAGCAAAAACTAGTGGAACTGAAAAGAAAAAAAAAATTATGATTCAGGTTGGCAACTTAAACACCCCTCTCTCAACAACCAACAGAGTAACTAGAGAGAAAAATCATCAAGGATAGAGAAAAACCCAGTCATACTTGTTGATTGGTACCAAAAGGATCTAGATCAGATCAGATTAGATCAGTCGCTCAGTCGTGTCCGACTCTTTGCGACCCCATGAACCGCAGCACGCCAGGCCTCCCTATCCATCACCAGCTTTCGGAGGTCACTCAGACTCACATTCATCGTGTCAGTGATGCCATCCAGCCATCTCATCCTCTGTCGTCCCCTTCTCCTCCTGCCCTCAATCCCTCCCAGCATCAGAGTCTTCTCCAATGAGTCAACTCTTCGCATGAGGTGGCCAAAATACTGGAGTTTCAGCTTGAGCATCATTCCCTCCAAAGAAATCCCAGGTCTGATCTCCTTCAGAATGGACCAGTTGGATCTCCTTGCAGTCCAAGGGACTCTCAAGAGTCTTCTCCAACACCACAGTTCAAAAGCATCAATTCTTCAGCGCTCAGCCTTCTTCACAGTCCAGCTCTCACATCCATACATGACCACAGGAAAGACCATAGCCTTGACTAGGCGAACCTTTGTTGGCAAAGTGATGTCTCTGCTTTTGAATATGCTATCTAGGTTGGTCATAACCTTCCTTCCAAGGAGTAAGCGTCTTTTAATTTCATGGCTACAGTCACCATCTGCAGTGATTTTGGAGCCCAGAAAAACAAAGTCTGACACTGTTTCCACTGTTTCTCCATCTATTTCCCATGTAGTGATGGGACCAGATGCCATGATCTTCGTTTTCTGAATGTTGAGCTTTAAGCCAACCTTTTCACTCTCCACTTTCACTTTCATCAAGAGGCTTTTGAGTTCCTCTTCACTTTCTGCCATAAGGGTGGTATCATCTGCATATCTGAGGTTATTGATATTTCTCCTAGCAATCTTGATTCCAGCTTGTGTTTCCTCCAGTCCAGCATTTCTCATGATGTACTCTGCATATAAGTTAAATAAACATGGTGACAATATACAGCCTTGACGTACTCCTTTTCCTATTTGGAACCAGTTTGTTGTTCCATGACCAGTTCTAACTGTTGCTTCCTGACCTGCATACAGATTTCTCAAGAGGCAGATCAGGTGGTCTGGTATTCCCATCTCTCTCAGAATTTTCCACTCAGTTTTCATCCCGATCCCAAAGAAAGGCAATGCCAAAGAGTGCTCAAACTACCGCACAATTGCACTCATCTTGCACGCTAGTAAAGTAATGCTCAAAATTCTCCAAGCCAGGCTTCAGCAATATGTGAACCGTGAACTTCCTGATGTTCAAGCTGGATTTAGAAAAGGCAGAGGAACGAGAGATCAAATTGCCAACATCCGCTGGATTATCGAAAAATCAAGAGAGTTCCAGAAAAACATCTATTTCTGCTTTATTGACTATGCCAAAGCCTTTGACTGTGTAGATCACAATAAACTGTGGAAAAAGGATCTAATTGACGTATAAAACACTTTACCTGACAACAACAGAAAACATATTCTTTCCAAGAACTAATGGAACATATACCAAACAGACCATTTCTTGGTCATAAAACAAATCTCAACAAATTTTAAAGAACTGAAATCATATGTTCATTCCCATGGACGGAGGAGCCTGGTAGGCTCCAGTCCATGGGGTCGCTAAGAGTCGGGCATGACTGAGTGACTTCACTTTCACTTTTCACTTTTATGCATTGGAGAAGGAAATGGCAACCCACTCCAGTATTCTTGCCTGGAGAATCCCAGGGACAGAGGAGCCTAGTGGGCTGCCGTCTATGGGGTCACACAGAGTCGGACGTGACTGAAGCGACTTAGCAGCAGCAGCAGCAGAAATAGAGATCAGAAAGATGATGGATACGTCTCCAACTCTGGGAAACCAAACAACATACTTCTAAATAATCCATGGGTCAAAGAAGTCTTAAGAGAAATTAACAAATACATTGAACTGAGTGAAAATGAAAATGTAGCATATGAATCTTTGTGGGACAAGGTAAAGCAGTACTGAGAGGGAAATTTATAGTAATGCTTACATTAAAAAGAAGTACATATATTGTTTGTGGACATTCTTCCTGAATGGCGATACAAAAGAGCAATGGTAGAATGAGAATTGAGCTTTTGTGATCCTGAGAGACCCTACCCCATATGGACAAAGTCACCAACTCACATGTTCTCTGATTAAAGACCTGGGCATCAAGAGTAGCTGTGCTTGTTTGACATTCTGACTTTGTTCCTGTTCTACATGATTGCTTGCTTTCTGTATTTTTAAAAAATCCTTGATTAAGAATAAATTGGGAGTTATGTAAGTTAGAATATAGGGCAAACTTCTGTAATGAATGTATCCCCAAATATAGTTGAATAAGATAGAAGTAGATTTATCATGTAATGATCCGTTGACTGTTGATGGTCCAGTGTAGTGAGTCTGTTCATCTCCATGAGGTCATTTAGCAATCAAAGTTCCATTCATCTCTGCTCCACTAACTTCTAGGGCCAGACTGTCCAGCAGAAATTTCTTCAGTGATGGAAATGTGTTATATCTGCACTGCCTAATATGATGGCCACTAGCATGAATGAAATTGGGGGCCTTATGTTTTAATTTTTTTTTTAATCCTAATGAATTTAGGTTTATTTATTTATTTTTGTGGTGTCTCTGGATGTAGCCCAAATCGTGTAGGAAAGGGATGCACCAGCAGAAACCCTACCTAGCCTCTCTTGGGGATTTTTTTTTTTTTTTTTTGGCAGGGGAAAATGGACAAAGGAAAGGATCAATGAGGATGGGAGGGAAATGGGAAGAAAGAAGGGGAGTGATGGTGGGGAGGAGTATATGTAATTTCTTAACTAATGGCTTTCTGTTTTTAATCACAAAGAACACTTTAAAAAAATCATATTGAATTCATCCTATATTAGGAGGTTTGATCTGGAAATGAAAAGTTCAGGAAACTAAAAGTCCAGTTTGGGTGTCCTCATCTTAGGCACATCTTGGTATTTTGTATTGGTAGGTCTATCTTTACCACAATATATTATTTAGGACAGGATCACATTTGTCACTTCTTCCTCCCTACTACCCAAAGTAGTACCAGACCCATAAAATAGTCAGTAAACCTTTACAGAGTGAACAAATAAATCTGTTTTGTTTTTTTTTTAACTCTCCTGAGTGAACTGAATTTTTTGAGGCTCATAAGTGAATATGTTTTCCTCTTTACTTTGTCTATTACAGCCACAGATTGTATGAGTGGGGTATTAAAGTCTCCCACTATTATTGTGTTGTTGCATATTTCTTCTATCATATTAATTAATGTTTTTCTTAGATATATCAATGCTCCAGTGTTGGGTTATAACTTATAATTGTTATAACTTCTTTTTGGATTGTTCCTTTCAGTTGTTATGTATAACCTTGATTGTCTCCTTTTCAGGATCTTTAGAGTCAATTTTATCTGATATGAGTATTGCTACTCCTGTTTTCTTATGGTCCATATTTGCATAGAAAATCTTTTTCCAGCCCGTGATTTTCAGTCAGTATATATCCCCTATTTTAAGGTGGTTCTCTTGTAGACAACATATATAGGGGTCTAGTTTTTTTATCCATTTGACCCACTTTAGTCTTTTGGTTGTCTCTTGTAGACAAGGTATGTAGGGGTCTTGTTTTTGTATCTATTCGGCCAGTCTTTGTCTGTTGATTAGGGCATTAAGTCCATTAACGTTTAAAGCAATTATTGATAAATAGGATTTACTTTATTGTTTTGGATTCGAATTTGTACACCCTTTTAATGATTCTTATCTAGAGAATGTCCTTTAATTTTTGTTGGAGAAATGGTTTAGTGGTGCTAAATTCTCTCAACTTTTGCTTATCTGTGAAGCTTTTGATTTCTCCTTCATATTTGAATGAGATCCTTGCTGGATACAATAATCTAGGCTGTAAGTTATTTTCTTTCATCACTTTAATTATGTCTTGCCATTCCCTCCTGGCTTGGAGAGTTTCTATTGAAAGATCAGCTGTTAGCCTTATGGGAATTCCCTTGTGAGTTATTTGATGTTTTTCCCTTGCTGCTTTTAATATTTGTTCTTTATAGTTAATCTTTGTTAATTTGATTAATATGTGTCTTGGGGTGTTTCGCCTTGGGTTTATCCTGTTAGGGACTCTCTGGATTTCTTGAACTTGAGTGGTAATTTCCTTCTCCATTTTAGAGAAGTTTTCAACTATTATCTCCTCAAGTATTTCCCCTCATAGTCTTTCTTTTAATCTTCTTCTTCTGGAACTCCTATGATTCGAATGTTGTAGCGTTTAATGTTATCCTGGAGGTCTCTGAGATTGTCCTCATTTCTTTTGATTCGTTTTTCTTTTTTCTCCTCTGATTCATTTATTTCTAGGATTCTATCTTCTAATTCACTAATCCTATCTTCTGCCTCTGTTAGTCTACTATTTGTTGCCTCCAGGGTGTTTTGGATCTCACTTATTGCATTATTCATTATGTGTTAACTCTTTTTTATTTCTTCTAGGTCCTTGTTAAACCTTTCTTGCATCTTCTCAATCCTTGTCTCCAGACTCTTAAACTGTGATTCCATTTTGATTTCGAGATTTTGGATTAATTTCACTATCATTATTCGGAAGTCTTTATCAAGTAGATTCCCTATCTCTTCCTCTTTGGTTTGGTTTGGTGGGCATCTATCCTGTTCCTTTGGCTGCTGAGTATTCTTTTGTCTCTTCATTTCGTTAAAATTGCCAAGTTTAGAGTGTCCTTACTATATTCTGGTAGTTTGTTGAATTCTCTTTATTGAGGCGGTTTACTGGTCTTTTCAATATCTGATCTCTGCCCTGTTACAGAGGGGGCGGAGATAAACACCCAAATCTAAGCCGGCCAGGTTCAGGCACTCGGATAATCCTCAGAAGCACAGACTCGGTTGAGTCTGCATTTTATGCCCTTCCCCGACGGCCTGCAGCCGGCCATCTCCGTGCAGTCCTTTGTTCCGTACGTAGTCCTGGTGGTGTCTCAAGTTAGGGCTGGCTTTTGATGCAGTAGATAACCGACAGCCTGGTTATTTCACTCAGATAGCGCTGGAGATAGCCAGGCCGAATCCTTTCTCAATGCGATGCAGGCCGCGCTGCTCCTCCTAGCCCAGCCCCCACTTGCTAATGGCAAATGCTGGTGTCCGCGCTGCTTCTCCGCAAAAGGAGCTACCGCAGGGCTCCTAATCTTCTCTTGAAGACAATGAATTGTCTTTCTAAGTGCCTGATGTCCTCTGCCGGCATTCAGAAGCTGTTCTGTAGAATTTATTCAGCATTCAAATGTTCTTTTAATGGATTTGTGGAGGAGAAAGTATTCTCCCCGTCCTACTCGTCTGCCATCTTAGCTCCTCCTTCGAATTTAGGTTTAAAATTAAATGCGTGCAAGTGACTACTGTATACCCTATTGGACATTGCAGCTGTGGATATTGCTTTGTTCTGTGTGATTAAAGCTGATTCACCATAGCATTTTTTTTTTCTAATCCAGAAAAACGTGAAAGACAATGGAAGGCAAGTAATATCTTTTTAGGCAAGTGAAGGTAAAATTACAACATCAATTTACTCACGTTTCATTGGCGAGAACTCAGCCACCGTGTCGAGGGTTCCCAATATTACCCTGAGGTTTGGTGATATTTACTAGGCGGGCTCCCAGGACTTAGTGTACATGAGTCACAGGACTCATATGGCTGTGATTTATTATAGCCAAAGGATACAAAGCAAACTCAGCAAAGGGCAAAGACCTGAGGCAGATTTTGGAGAAATTAAATATGAGCTTCCAATAGTCCTGTCCCAGTGGAGTCACATGGAATGTGCTTAATTCTTCCCACAGTGAGTTGTGACAGTATGTGTCTACCAGGGAAATTCTTTAGAAACTCAGCTCCCCAAGTTTTTAGTGGGGTCCTCTCTGCTTAGCACATATTGAGATTTTACATTCTTAAAAGAAAAGCAGGTGGTTTGTATAAACTATATAGATTGTACAGTTAGGTACTCTAATCCTTGAGGGAAAGTTTTGTATCAGCATGAGAAACTGTTTACCAGTTAAGGTCTCAGATGCCAGCCAAGGGTCATACTTGTAAGCAGGCTTTTCCAAAGACTTTTCTTGAGCCTGCTGTGTTCTTTTTTCAGCACAGCCACACCTACTTGCAAAGGACGATGGGAAATGTAGCCTTTAGATAGGTAGCCACATGGCTAATCAAACACAAGAGTGGATTTGAAAGGACAGCTAGCCGTGTCTTATGGAATTAAGTACACTTTGTGACTTTACACGCATTGCTTAGACTATCTGCTCCTTTGGTTAATACATGTGCATCTGAAATAACACATACATTGAACTGTGCTTGGTGCACAGTAAATGCTCAATAACAGATTATTATCATCATTATTATTAGTCTATTCTTAGTCTTTTTTGTTTCTCTGTTTTTTTGGCCATGCTCTGCAGCCTGTGGGATCCTATTTCCCCACTCAGGGATTGAATACAGGCCCCCACAGTGAAAGTGACAAGTCCTAACCACTGGACCACCAGGAAATTCCCAGTCTATTCTCAGTCTTCTTATTAGTCTATTTATATGGGTTCATTTATCTTTTCCTTTCTATTCTTAAGCCACCAGAAACTCAGAATTTTACCAGAAGTGGATTCTGGACTGTTACTTTCCTACCAGCTTTCTCTCTTGCAGATTTTGGAGTCATTTTCATAGAATAACCTACATATCCTCAAGTCCCTAGCCTTTGGAGATCATCCTTTCCTTTAGCATACAAATATTATAGTCAGTATCTCCATCCCAACCCAACTACAGGGAATTCAAACCTCTCCCAGATTTTCCTGAGTCTTTTTGATTTTTAAAAAAATTATTATTTTTTATTCTTGATTTTCTTGATGGGGTCTTACATGTCCTGATTGCTGCCTGTCACTCTTGCTATAAACTCTTTAGTTTCTCTTTGATCACTTCCCTGATCTCCCTGTGTTTTCAACCTTCCATTATCCATTTTACCCTCAAAGATGCACAGGAGCCTCCCTTCATTCTTTAGAGCTGGGCTTGCACAAGGCTGCCATATATTTGCTTTATGTCAGTGAATAAAAGTCATGGAAGATTTATGAGTAAGGGAGAAGATAAATGAAAATTTGATACCTGACATCACAATGTCTGAAGTTCTTTTTAAGACACACCCTGACGTGCTCCTTCTCATCTTCTCTTGTTCTTGCCTTTCACTTCTCTAGTATGGTCTGCCCTGTTGCTGAAATCCACTACAGAAAAGTAGATCTCTTACAGATATTCTCTATACTACCTGGTATAGAGGTTTAGATCCAAATCTCCTCAACCCATGCCACCAGATGATGAAAAATCCCTCAACATTTAAAAAAAAATAGAGAAAGCAAACAGAAAAACCTTGAAATAAAAAATTCTAAGAAAATAACTCTTTATCTTTTTGTTATATCAACATTTTTATTTAATCCAACCTTCATGATTTTTCATAACTTGAACCTATTCCTTCAGGTCTATTTGTACTACTTTCTTCTTTGTGCTTCAGTTATTTATAGTTCCTTCAGTTCCTCCATATGTTCTCTCCAGCTTCTGAGCCTTTGTACATACTGTGCTCACTGCTTGAAACACCTTTCCTACCTCTGCAACTGGCTGAATCCTGTACATTCTTTTGTTGTTGTTGTTCAGTGCCAAGTCATGTCTTTGCAACCCAATGGACTACAGCATGCCAGATTTTCTTGTCCCTCTCCATCTCCATACATTCTTTTGGCATAAGCTTGTCCCTCACCATCTCCATACATTCTTTTAGTATAAGTTTCAGTTCAGTTCAGTTGCTCAGTGTCTGACTCTTTGCGACTCCATGAATTGTAGCACACCAGGCTTCCCTGTCCATCACCAACTCCCAGAGTCCACCCAAACCCATGTCCATCGAGTCAGTGATGCCATCCAGCCATCTCATCCTCTGTCATTCCCTTCTCCTCCTGTCCCCAATCCCTCCCAGCATCAGAGTCTTCTCCAATGAGTCAACTCTTCGCACGAGGTGGCCAAAGTACTGGAGTTTCAGCTTTAGCATCATTCCTTCCAAAGAACACCCAGGACTGATCTCCTTTAGGATGGACTGGTTGGATCTCCTTGCAGTCCAAGGGACTCTCAAGAGTCTTCTCCAACACCACAGTTCAAAAGTATCTATTCTTCGGCACTCAGCCTTCTTCACAGTCCAACTCTCACATCCATACATGACCACAGGAAAAACCATAGCCTTGACTAGATGGACCTTTGTTGGCAAAGTAATGTCTCTGCTTTTGAATGTGCTGTCTAGGTTGGTCATAACTTTCCTTCTAAGGAGTAAGAGTCTTTTAATTTCATATCTGCAGTCACCATCTGCAGTGATTTTGGAGCCCAGAAAAATAAAGTCTGACACTGTTTCCATTGTTTCCCCATCTATTTCCCATGAAGTGATGGGACTGGATGCCATGATCTTAGTTTTCTGAATGTTGAACTTTAAGCCAACTTTTTCACTCTCCTCTTTCACTTTCATCAAGAGGCTTTTGAGTTCCTCTTCACTTTCTGCCATAAGGGTGGTGTCATCTGCATATCTGAAGTTATTGATACTTTTCCTGGCAGTCTTGATTCCAGCTTGTGCTTCTTCCAGCCCAGCATTTCTCATGATGTACTCTGCATAGAAGTTAAATAATCAGGGTGACAATATGCAGCCTTGACGTACTCCTTTTCCTATTTAGAACCAATCTATTGTTCCATGTCCAGTTCTAACTGTTGCTTCCTGACCTGCAAACACGTTTCTCAAGAGGCAGGTCAGGTGGTCTAGTATTCCCATCTCTTTCAGAATTTTCCACAGTTATTGTGATCCACACAGTCAAAGGCTTTGGCATAGTCAAAAAAGCAGAAATAGATGTTTTTCTGGAACTCTCTTCCTTTTCCCATGATCCAGTGGATGTTGGCAATTTGATCTCTGGTTCCTCTGCCTTTTCTAAAACCAGCTTGAACATCTGGAAGTTCACAGTTCACGTACTGCTGAAGCCTGGCTTGGAGAATTTTGAGCATTACTTTACTAGCGTGTGAGATGAGTGCAATTGTGTGGTAGTTTGAGCATTCTTTGGCATTGCCTTTCTTTGGGATTGGAATGAAAATTGACCTTTTCCAGTCCTGTGGCTACTGCTGAGTTTTCCAAATTTGCTGGTATAAGTTTGCTACTGTTAAGTCACTTCAGTCATGTCTGACTCTGTGTGACCCCAGAGACGGCAGCCCACCAGGCTCCCCCGTCCCTGGGATTCTCCAGACAAGAACACTGGAGTGGGTTGCCATTTCCTTCTCCAAGTTTAAATGTCATTTATTCTTGTGAGTTTTTTCTGAACTCTATTTTAGATTAGATTCTCCTACTTTGTGTTGTCATAATAACTGTATTAGTTTCCTAGAGCTTCTATAACAAATTACCACCAACTGTGGCTTAACACAACACAGATTTATTCTCTCACAGTTTTGGAAGATAGATGTCTGCTGTCAAGGTGTGAACAGGGCTGTCCCCTCTCTACAGGATCCTTCCTTGCCTCTTCTGGTGGTTGTCAACAATTCTTAGCACTTGGTTTGTAGATGTATCTCTCCACTGTCTGCCTCTCTCTTCACATGAACGTCTCCCCTGGGTGTCTTTATGTGTCTCATGACTTCCTCTTGTCTTTGTTACCTTTGCAAAGATCTTATTTCTGAGTAAGGTCACATTCACAGGTACAAGGGTTAGGACTTCAATGCCTCTTTTGGGGTGGGTGGCCTACCTACTTGTACCAGTAGCATACATATGTAGCATAGTAGTTATTTCTTTAAATTGTTTTCCCTAGACTGTAAGCTCCCTGAGAGCGGAAACCTAGTCTGTTTTATTTATCATTGTATGTCCCGGGCCTAGCAGAGAACCTGGTCCATTGCAAAAGCTCAGAGAGTATTTGAATAAATGAAAACCCTCAAATTCAAAATTCTCTGGGTTTTCCATTCAACTACTTCTTCCTCCTCCCAAAGCCTCAGTGTCCTCTAGAATTCCTGAATCTTGGTCAACAATCACCACATCCTACTGAACTAGCCACTACCTATCTTTTGCTGATGACTGCCATTGCCTTCTCTCCTTTAAGTCATTCTCACCATCCTAATCCATTTCCTGACTGGGCTACAATGAAGGCCTCTGATATATTCCTCCAGCAATCTCTTCCTGCCTTTTTCCCGTTCATTTCCCACACTGCAACTTGAGTGAGCATGTTAAAATGTAAATCACAGATGTCATTCTACTCCTTAAATACCATCAATGCCTTCTCATCACATATGGGATAAATTCCAAATTTTTATGGCTTTTGTAAATTATATTTTTATATTAATATGGCTTCTGATGCTCTCAGTCTGGTCTCAGCCTTCCTCTCCATTCACTCTCAGCTATCCTTTTTCTCATTCTTTATGCCCTGGACATCACGTATTTTTCATGGTCTCAACCATAGTGTGCACTTTGTGGATTCAAACCACTGCACATGCTGTTCCCTCAGGCTGGAATGCTCTTCCCACCCATCTTGGCCTGGCTAACTCCTACATTATCTTCCACATCTCAGCCCGAACCCCTCTTCCTTGATTTAGCCTCCATTACTGCCCTCCCCAGACATAGTTAGATGCCTCCACTACTGGGGCCCATAACAGGGCTCTTGGTATGCCTCACATTTCTCTTTTGTAAACCTCCTCACATTTACATCCTTTGTTCGATGTCTGCCTTCCTGCCGTAGTGTAAACCACATGAACAGACATGTTTACTTGTTCACCTTTGCATCCCCAGCATCACCTAACATATATGATGCTCACACACTCTCTTTTGAAGAGTGGATGTGTTTGTTAACTGCTTTTTCCTCTTGCTCTTTGAATTTAGCTCTGATTTTCAGAAACCTGCTTGTGATGCATGGTTTCTAGAAAGCAGAGTATGTGGCTCTTCTCTTGCTTAACTCCTCTCAGTTCTTGACTCCTATGGACTTTCCCTTGCTGAGCAGAACTCCTCCCCCGGAGGAAGACATCTGTGGTGGTTAGGGTGGGAAAAGCTTTACTAAGAAGACAGAACTTTTATATGGCTGGGACTTAAAAGGGGAAATCTGTGCCAAATTCCCAACATAGCGTTGATATGAGATGTAGGGACCATGTGCACTTCCCCAGATTGTCTCTCTTACCACCACTCTCAGTTGGGGTAAGAGGAGAAGGCAGATGGAGAATATCGCTGGTGGGAAAGAAAATGGAGGCAGATATACATGCACTGACTAGTCACTGTCTCCTCTAGAAGGTCTTAGAATGTTTCTTCCTAAGTCTTATAGTTTTTTCCCTTAAGATAAAGACTCATAAGCGCACAGCACTAGTAACTTGCCCACTCATTGACCAACAGCATATATGCCTAAGAGTTGAAGTATCTTAGGTTTGATTATTTATGTGTGGTTTCTTCATTCAGTAAATGTTAATTGGGGCCTGCTTTGACTGTGTGGATCACAACAAACTGAGGAAAATTCTTAAAGAGATGGGAATACCAGACCACCTTACCTGCCTCCTGAGAAATCTGTATGCAAGTCAAGAAGCAACAGTTAGAACTGGACATGGAACAGCAGACTGATTCCACATCAGGAAAGGAGTACATCAATGCTGTATATTGTCACCCTGTTTATTTAACTTATTTGCAGAGTACATCATGTGAAATGCTGGGCTGGATGAAGCACAAGCTGGAATTAAGATTGCTGGAAGAAATATCAATAACCTTAGATATGCAGATGACACCACCCTTATGGCAGAAATAGAAGAACTAAAGAGCTTCTTGATGAAAGTGAAAGAGGAGAGTGAAAAAGTTGGCTTAAAGCTCAACAAACTAAGATCATGGCATCTGGTCCCATCACTTCATGGCAAATAGATGGGGAAACAATGGAAACAATGAGAGACTTTTTTTCGGGCTTCAAAATCACTGTAGATGGTGATTGCAGCCATGAAATTAAAAAACACTTGCTCCTTGGAAGAGAAGCTATGACTAACCTAGGCTGCATATTAGAAAACAGAGACATTGCTTTGCCAACAAAGTTCCATCTAGTCAAAGCTATGGTTTTTCCAGTAGTCATGCATGGATGTGAGAGTTGGACTATAAAGAAAGCTGAGTGTCGAAGAATTGTTGCTTTGGAACTGTGGTGTTGGAGAAGACTCTTGAGAGTCCCTTGGACTGCAAGGAAATCCAACCAGTCCATACTAAAGGATAACGGTCCTGAATATTCATTGGAAAGACTGATGCTGAAACTGAAACTCCAATACTTTGGCCACCTGATGTGAAGAGCTAACTCATTGGAAAAGACCCTGATGCAGGGGAAGATTGAAGGTGGGAGAAGGGGATGACAGAGGATGGATGGTTGGATGGCATCACTGACCCAGTGGACATGAGTTTGAGTAAACACTGGGAGTTGGTGATGGACAGGGAAGCCTGGCGTGCTGCGGTCCATGGGGTCACAAATAGTCAGACACAACTGAGTGACTGAACTGAACTGAATGTTCATGTTCTGGGATGTGGGCTCAGGATGCAAAGATGAATAAATAGAGCTTTCCTTCTTGTGGAATCCATATGCTGACTGGAAAGAAAAATCTACCCATTTTAAGATGTGATACAGTATGGTCATTGCTGTGATGGACAGATCTGTGCAGTTTGAGGAACCCAGGAATAAAAACTTCTAGTTATTATTCAGAAGCTTGCATATTGCTGTCTTCTGTAAGTGGTTATACAATCTTAAAGGTGTGTGATCGCATCTTTAAAATGTATTCCCTGTATTTTCTTGGGATTTTCTACATCATCTGTCAGTTCCCTGGGAGGCAGAGGACCTAAAGGCTAAGAGTAGGGAGCCTGGAGGCAGGAAGACCGGGCCTTTGGTTTACTTTTCAGCCGGGTAACTAAGGGAATCACTTATTCTCCCACCTCCAGAGAAGAGTGTGCAAATGCAAGGATTAAATATGATGCATGCAATTCATTGTGCTTGGTGCCTGGCATGCAATAGGTGCTCAATTATATCTTCCTCCAGGTGACTGCAGCTGTTTTAGTGGTGGTGGTAGTGACAGAAACTTGTTTATACTAAGCTTCATGGTACACACACAGAGGTTTAGTTGCTTTTTTTTTCTTTAAAAAAGAAGTTTATTGTTACAAAAACAGCCTAAACATTATATAAATACAATATAAATATGCCTTTAAAAATATGCATAAGTTAGCAAATTTTTTGAGGTAAGCCTACACATTTCAAGAAATGATTTGTCTCCAAAACAATAAGGACATTCAAGCCACATAGCCATTTTTACGTTACTTTTTCAAACCAAATACATAAAATATTTCAAGTGGCACTTCATAAAAATATAAATACTTATCATGTATATAAATTAACTCAAAATCACATATTTAAATATCAATAAATTAAAGATAAAATAGTGTCTGAACGCTCATACTTTTAGTTCTTCATAGAGAACAACATAAGTTATGTGCCCAGTGGACAGGTTTCTGACCAGAGGAGGGAACGCCCAGGAATTACCACAATCATGGGAGCCCCAGCTACTTCATCCGAATAGCTCTCAGGCTGAACTGCAGGAAATTCTCAAGGTTTTTCAGGATGAGGATAATCTTTGCGTTCTTTACCCACTCGTTTGAGGACTGCATCTTCTCCAGCAGGTCAGTGTTTGTGGCTGGAGTGGCTATTAGATCTTCAGTCTTTACATGAAGGGAACACAAAACAAAAGGAATTGTTTAAATATTGAAGAAGTCTTTTGCAGTGGAGAGGCGCTGTGGCCTGTGGGAAGATATTCAAACAAATTTGGAGCGAAGGACCAGATTGGGGCCACTGGCCTTGACGCACCCAGATAAGGGAAGTCCCTCTGCTCTGAGCCCACCCAGCATGAGACCCTCTCACAGCAACTGAGCTTTGATACTTTTTGCTGCTCTGTCTCTGTTAGACCATAAGCATCTCACAAGTAGCCATCATATCTTACTTGTCTTCTGTCATCCTAAACAGTGCCTGGCACAAAGTTAGAATTCGGTAGATGTATGAAGAACTTTTAGTTAAAGGCATTTTAATGGGTTCTTCAAGGGCCTCTAACTCTAATACTTTTCTTTGGCTTTGCTCTCACCCATCCATCTGACATCTATTAAGAGTCAGCTGCTCTGGCGGTGTAAAGAGAATTGGGAAAGATTTTTCCATAGACCCACTGACTTGGAGCTAAGTCATGGCGGAAGGCCTCGCACCTCCACCTGTGATCCTGGAGCACTGCAACCTCAGCATCGCCAGGCGCTTGTTAGAAATGTGAGTCTCAGGTCTCACCCCAGACCTGTTGAGTCAGACTCCGCACTGTAACAAGATCCTCTGGGAAACTTGTCTGCACCTTCGACGGGGAGAAGCCCTGGTATAAGGGACTTAGCTAGGAAAGGGAGGCAGGATTAGCACCCATGTGCCTGCTTCTCCTTCTCTCTGTGCTTTGGCTCATCTGCAAACTGTGCCATCAAGCTTATACCATGTGGCATTTGAATGGCTAGCTGGTAGTGACCAAAGCCCTTGGTACCTGCTCTTCCAGCCTTTAGCCTTTTCTCTGCAACAACTCCTCAGCAAAAGAGTATGGGAAAGGAGTTGAAACTACCATAATAACAAGAATGTCATTTGGCAATCTTAAATAATTTTTGTGCTCTCTGTTCTTTGTTATTATGGATTGTTACTTGAGGTTGGATATGCTTCCTTCTGCCTCTACAGATACTTTTTTCCCTTATTTCTTAAACTTTTAGAAGTTAATGTTAAAACTTTCCCCCTTAACTGAGTTTTAAATATAGTTATTGATGTCATTTGCAGAAGACAGGAAAAAGAAAAAGCTTTAACTATCAGGGAATATTTGTCAGATCTTTTCCTTTACACACAGCCATCTCTTTTGAATTGGCTTTGCACTGCCGAGTTGTCTAGGCTGCCTTCTTTGAGTCAGGCGAGGGGACACTCACCTTTTGCTTCAGGATCTGGATCAGTGTTCTGATATTTTTCCTCAAATCCCTGACATTTTCCCGATTTCCTTCATACTCATTCTGGAGGTAGTCCAGGTATATCTGATACTCCAGAAGACCAGCAGTGGTTCTGATCAAGCAAATTGCCTAAGAGGAAAGACAGTGGGAAAATTGGTTATTGCCAGCAAGGCATAATTGATTTTAGACATTTAAATTGCTATAATTCAACAACTTCTGCCTGTTCCCCTCCAGGGAACTTCAAGTACTTCTTAAGCATCATGTTTTGAGACATTGGACAGCATTAGCTGCCCCATTTAAAATACCTGCACAACGAGAGGCACCACTTAAATGTTTCCCAAAGCCCAGTAGATGCTAGATTATGGCAAGGGGCCATCCTCTGTTACACCCCATAATGCTCTTCCCTCTGGCTGCACTCCTGCCCTTGTCAATGTCGGGGTGAAACCTCCTTTTATGAAATAAGCAGAAGTCAGTGGAGGTTACTGCACTGTTTGAAGGAGAAGGGTGTAGAGAATGATCTCGGCAGGGAGGGCAGGCCTAGATCCTGCTAAGGGCAGCCAAAGAGGAAAAAGGTTCCTGGACCACCTTACCCATGATGAACTAGCTAAACCTCTGGGGTTTCCTAACACTTGACAGTGGTGAAAATCCCAGCCCAGAGGGGCTATATTTGACAAAGTTGTTAAAAAATAAGTTGCCTTTAATATCATTTAAGTTGGCCTCCTCATGAAATCTACATGGTGTTCTTTATATTAATCCCCTTCTTCATTGCCTGCCTGGTCTTTATGTATACAGATGCTTCATGCAAGAGGGAGAACTTTTGACTAGGGAGTAGTGAAAAGTGAATGTAATGCATTTGTACCTGATTGAACCCAGATTGGAAGCATCTGTCCTTTTCCTCCATTTTTGGAAGATTCAGCTTATTTTCTGCCAGTGTCTCCTTGCTGCTTTCACACTCGTCATGCTTATTACATATCTGGGAAGGAATATCAGAACCGTTATCTTATAAATGCCCCTAAAACTCACACCACTAGAGGGCTGATGCATGATCTATCATGGCCAGGAAGTTCTCTAAGAAAAGTGAAGTCACAGTCCATTAGCACCCAGGCAAGTGAGCTCTACAGAAGATGGGCACACGGGTTCAGTTCTAGCCTCACCTGTGACTTCATGGTTGTTACCTATTCCCAGTCTCAGTGTCCCTATGTCTGCAAGTTGGGGATAATGAAAAACCCTCCCATTAAGTTTATTATGAGGACAAAACAATATTTTATAAAGTGTCAGCACATAGTAGGTAACATAATAAATGATAGGAATTTTGATAATAATTGGATGACTATAAGTTGAGCCAGAATTACATGTCCCAGCTGGAAGGATCTTTCAGATCATCTAGTCCAATTCCATAATTTTACAGATGGAGCCCAGAGGTGCTGAAGAATTTGCCCAAGATCACACAGCTTGTCCAGCAGAATCAGAGTTAGATTTGGGACTCCCAGTTGCCTATCCTGTATTATTTTCTTTCTACCAAAGCAGAGCCAAACTACCTTACATTTAAAGCTCGGGAGCTGCTGTAGCCTGTGGATGATTTTGCCACTTTGGTGGACTATCAGGTGTGCGTCTTACGTGCCAGGATGACTTTGGGGAATCCCTAACCTCTGGACTGGCATAACCTAAAAGTACTGTGACTGTCCTGAGAAGCCGAACAGTCATTTCAGGTGGTGCTTTTTAATCCTCCTAAAGTCCAAATCACACACAAAAAATTGACAGACCTTATTTTTTGGTTATGGAAAAGGAAATCCTGAGAGGCAGTGTGATCCACAGCTCATGCCAAGAATGGAGCTGAGAATGGGCCAGGGGGCAGAGATCCCAGCCCCACTGTATATTTTTCAGGATGAACAGGAACCATCTGAGACCAGGAGCAGAGGAGAAATTACAGGACATAGTCTGCCCCTTTGGCTTCAAGTCTGAACTGCCTCCAAATCCAGCAAAGACCTCCCAATACAGAAGCCCCCATTCACATCCAAGAGCAAGGAAATAGATGGCCACATGGGCTATATATCACCCTGGAGCGAGCCTACCCACCTCCTTTCTCATTGCAGAGATTTTGTCGACCGTGCGCTTAATGAGAGCTTCGGTTTTCTCTGGAGTGGTCAGAAGTAGTCTGCCTGGGGTGGTGTCATTTTTGAAATCTTCTCCCAGGGGACCCGGGGTAGGGAAAGCAGAAGTCATCACCAGGAGCAGCCCCAGGGAGACAGCGAATGGAGTGAAGGCGCCTGTGACAGAGCAGAGGTAGAGCAGCCAGTGAACAGACTGTGCCGCTGGGGGAGCTGTGCTTCTAGCTGCTGGCCGCCCGCCAGCCCTCACAGCAGCGGACACACACCCCCTCCCTTGCCGCACGGCTGCCAGGCCGTTCCTGGGCTAAGGATTTCCTTCACTTACTTGTGAAGCGGGAGTTCATAGTTGTTCCTGGAGGGCAGATGGAGCTCTCTTTCGTTCCTGGTGGGCCCGAGAGCAGACTGAGTCTCAGACATCCCCGGTCTCATATTTATTGGGGGTTGAGATTCTAATATTGAGACTCATGGGAAAATCCCACATTTGATAAATCTTTGTTGGAGGGTGGGGGTGGGGCCAAGCGGGTGGGGATGATTGGAAACCTTATTAAGATTGCTCAATGTGACGTCCTTTAGCATCACAGGAATCAAACCAGGGCAAAAAGTGCCGCGTAGAAGCTTAGATCATTACCAAAGCTAGCCCCCAGAAGCTGGATCACTCTTTCTTTACTTTTTTTTTTTAGTGACTCAGCACATTAGCATGTCTTGAGAAAAAGTAAAGCTGAAATCATGCACAGAGTTTTAGAGGGGTAGCGGGTGGGGAGAAGCTAAGGCTGACTATGATTTTAAAAATACTTTAATTACCACTGGTTAGGCTTTAGTATTCCAGTTTATTTGTATTTGTAAAAAACCTAAGATGTTCTGACCTCAGTTTCCTTAGACCACTCCACAGCCCGCTGGCCTGGGATTACAAAGAAGATACTAGGAGCCTCTCCACCCCTCCACTCCCTCAAAAAGGATACTGTGAGCCCTCAGCAGTACTGTTATTTCCTGGCTCTCACTGTGGCCAGCTGTTGCAGAACCTCCTGACTGCCCCCACATCTTGTGCACTTTCTCTAGGAGTCTCCAGGTGCAGTGGGGGTTCACAACATAAATGTCGCCACGAGGCATCTGCCAGCTTCCTCCTCACCTGCGCCTGCTCACTTGGGCCAGATCAGTCACAGCCCTGCTCATTCCTTAGTGGCCTTTTGGGGATGTTCCCCATGAAGACCCCGATCTCTATCCAAGGAGGTTGTCTTGTGATGCTGGTGCTATCCCTACCACTGGCTATAGGGTGATCCTGCTCCCACTGGGAGGACCCTGGGTGGGTGCTGGGTCTGCTGGTGTCCTCAATTTACTGACACCCACTGGGTACAGGGTAGAAGTAGGGAGAATACCACTCACCGCTTTGGTAGGATGTCAGAGGAGGATCTTGTGGCATTTTCTGGAGCTTGTGTTCATAGCTGTATGACTTGATTTGAATCCAGAGGCAACTGAGAAGAAATCTACTGATAGAACAGGACTCTGGGTTTGGAATCACACTTCCCCTCCAATGCCTCAGGCTTCCGTGTTGGGTTGAGCTTGTAGAGGCTTCCTTGGTCCTTACAGTATCTTTTGCAAGAGGGTCCTTGGTTTCATGCAAATGATCTGTATACCAGGCCATTCCCCCCAGTCTCCCAGACACCCAGACAGCTCAGAAGATTGGTTCCAGACTGCAAGTAGGACCCTTGTATGACACCAAGGGAAAAAAAGCCCTCTTTTTTTGTATGTTTTGTTTACAAAACACAGTGTTAACATCACAAACAACTTCTTTACTTTGCAAAGAGGATCTTGTCAGGATTGCTAAAACAGGGACCTCAGCTAGGGTATTTAAAACACAAATCGATTTACTTTAAGTTTTGTTTTGTGCACAACATGTTGGGACCTGCCTATTGGGGAACGCGAGGTCATTCATTCTTTCACTGACTTTCTAAATAGAGAGGCAGATCCTGTAGTGGTGGTAGCTTGGTTTGGAGTTTGAAAATGAAAATGGCAGAGGATAGCTGAATGAATGGTTTCGCTTTTAGTGCTCTTGGGTCTTAAGCTACTCAGACGCCCCCAACCAAGCCTCCTGTACTGAAGGAAACCACCACTCTGGGCTCCCCTGCAACGCACATGCTAGGCCTCTGTAGTGTGGGACTGCTTCGTCTCATATTTCCATTTTTTACAAAATATGACTCAGTAAATTTCATACAGTGAATCAACAGCATACAGATTTTTTTTTTTTCAATTAAAAGTTTTAAAAATAGGAAGTACATGTGCATGATAAAATGTTGGGACAGAGCATTAGGGCAGCATGGGAGAAGTTGGTCTCCTTCCTTCCCAGCTCCTTTTCCCAGAGATAGTGCCCAACCTGTGGTGTTTTCAACTAAATCCTCTGTTACCCTAATCTGGTGAGGTGTTCTTGGCAACCTACGTACTCATCTCTGTGTTTACATTGTTGGTTCATATACTGTGTATACACACACACTTGCACACAAGTGTATACACACTATGATTTCCCATTGTCTAGATGATGCTGAGGCCATTTCCTATGGTCAGGTACATGGTAGAGGCACTGGCTCCTGAGTTCACACAGCTTGGCTTTAAAACCCAGCTCTGCCACTTGCTGTCTGACCCTGGCTAAGAAATGCCAAGGATCTTGCCCCTTGATTGCTCATCTATAAAACTGGGATAATAGCAGTTCGCTGTGGTAAAGACTGAAAGAGATGATTGTGTGAAAAATCCCTGGAGCATGGTAATTCTGCAATTAATACTTGCTCTTTGTAACATTCCTTGGCTCAGGGTCTCTGGTTTGGAGAAGTCCTCCAGCCAACTGTGTCAGGCATTCCATGTGGAGCCTTGCTTATGAATGAGCCAGACTCCTGTGCCAGTGGTCAGCTAGTCTCCCAGTCTTTTCTCCTCTGAAGAAATCAAATGCATGTTTTTTGAAAGTTAAGTAGAAGATGAAGAAAAGGAAAAAAAGTGATTTCTTTTCTCTCTCTCTCTCTTAATGGTGAACATTAAGTTTCCCAAACCTGGTCTCTCAATTTAGGTAATGAGCCTAGCTTGTGTCTTGTTGTTACACTGTTTTCCAGGCTTTCTGCTAAGTGTTTTTATGACTGAAGGTTTTAGCCTTCCCCACCCATGATCATCATCATTATTCAAAATCTCGAAAGAGACCCTTGACTGTGAAGGAGTCTGACTTAATCTCAGACCTTGTGCTTCTGACAGCCCTGGAAGGGCGAATTGTATGTGGGTGAGAATGCAAGTGTATGGGGAGGCTGAGAGGACGCTGTTGGGCACCACCTTACACACTGGTAGCATCTAGGGTCTTTATTAATATCCTGGCCTTGGGTTGCTCTTTGCTTGTTGGAGAAAAGGGTTCTTTGCTCCAAAGCATTAATGCAACATCCGTAACTCCACCATGATAGCTTCTGTGCTTTGGATCTCAGTGGATATTCCCCTTGGAGAGCTCATCCCTCTTATTTTAATATGTACAAATGATTAGGAAAGGCCATGCTGTCAGCATTTATTAACTAATAATAGCCTCAACTGCTGGATTGCAGCATCACTGATTTGAAGTGACTACCAGCTAAGACCAAGAGAGGCCTGACAGATGGGGGGAAGAAGGAAAACACCAAGGAACTTTGCTTCCTCTACCCTTGTCTAGGCTGGCTGGTCCTTTCTGTGCCCCTTAGAATTACTGCCCATGACTGCCCTCCTGCATGTTGGTGGAATCCAGTTCAGAGAGTCCATCAATGCATTCAAAGTGAAGGGGGAAAAGTAACTGCCATTTAGTATTAAGCTCCCAGGAGAAGAGGTGGTGTCCACATCTCACAGGTTAAAATGTGGTGTTGCACTCCTGTGTCTTTATTCTAGTGGGTAGAGTTGGGTTGGTTCTGTGATTTAGCAGGAGGGAGTATCCCAAGAAAAAAGAGAAGTCACCGGCTGCTTGAGAACTGGCAGTTGCTGTCAGAACGCAGTTTCACTTGTCACTAAGTCCTCAGAGTCTGTAAACCGAAACAGTGGGTTATTTAGCAGCTCCTTCCGGGACTGAGTCCTACTGAGCAGACCAGCCAGGCCTGTAAGGCTCTGGGAAATGTCTTTGCTTTGAGAAAAGTGGTGCTGTTACTGGGAGTAAGAATATTAGGGACATGCAGTGCATCTACTTGGAAAGGGCTGGCTGTTTTTGGAGGGGGGCCAGGCCTGTGTACCAAAGCTCTGGGCAGTTCTCAGGCCAGCCCAGCCTCTGTCCTGGCCCTCACGACCTCAGCTCTAACGTCTTGCTGTAGCTCCTAGCGACTTCTTGGTCTGGCCTCAGCTTTTGGAGGGCAGAGGTGTGCAGGGTTGTATCTAGCCTCTCCTTCTGTTAGAAACACGGCTGTGGTGCCAGGTTTCTGATCCACAACTGTGCAGAAGGAGGCGGGGTATCTGTTCTGGGCCCTCATTGTTTTGGTATGTGCTGAGTTATCGTCCCCTGCTGAAGTGGGAAATCCCAGGCATTTTAGGAGAGAAGTGGCTTCTCCTGGGACAACCATGTAGACTCTCCCACCTTGAGGACGAGCCCTCTCCCCACGTCCCTCTGGTCTCTGAGCCTGGAAGAGCGTGCCCAGGAAGCTGTGTTGGTGAGGAGATCTTACTTGATGCTCCTGAAGGAGCCCACTGCTCTGAAGCCCAGGGCTAGGGAGGTTCCCCTGGGCTGAGTTTCAGTGCTTTATCTCTTTTCCATCTGTAGGGTTGACCTTCTTTGTCTGTGGCTGCTGGGTCTGCTTTACTATTAGGAATTCAGCTCATCAGCAAGGAGCACTGAGTTAATTTATTCTCATGAATTATTTGAACCATCTTTGGTTTCTCCAAAGGTCTCAGTTCTCTTGAGCTCAGTGTCATAGAAACTAAGCATGTAAAACCATTGGCTGGTTCCTTCTACTCTTTTCCCTCAAAATTAAGGTACTAGTAACCCATTTGAAAGCATCACATGTGATGGTTAAGACTAGGGGATTCTGCTATGATGTATTTTACCTCTCTTCCCTGCCCTTTTGGCTACTTATTTGCAAAAAAGAGACTCTCTTTGTCTCTTTAAATTATACCTTAATGTGTGTTCTTCTTAGCAAGCTGAATCCATGAAAGTAGGGAAAGTCTCTCTAATCTTCTTGATGGAATAATGTCCATGGTATTTTTTGGACATGTTGAATGCTCTGTAACTGAGCCATTGGGGTTTATTACTTCTCAAAGCACGATCCACCTTGATTGATCAAAAATATCACAGAAGTAATAAGGTAAGCAGGTAAGGTAACCAGGTAATCAGGTCAAAGAGCCATAGGTAATTTCTTTATTATTCCTCGAAGCAAGATCCACCTGGATTGATCAAAAATATCACAGAAGTAATAAGGTAAGTAGGTAATAAGGTAAGCAGGTCAAAGAAGTAATAAGGTAAGTAGGTAAGCAGGTAATAAGGTAAGCAGGTAAGGTAACCAGGTAAGCAGGTCAAAGAGCCATGGGTAATTTCTTTATTATTCCTCGAAGCAAGATCCACCTGGATTGATCAAAAATATCACAGAAGTAATAAGGTAAGTAGGTAATAAGGTAAGCAGGTCAAAGAAGTAATAAGGTAAGTAGGTAAGCAGGTAATAAGGTAAGCAGGTAAGGTAACCAGGTAAGCAGGTCAAAGAGCCATGGGTAATTTCTTCAAGCTATTGAGTTCTGGGTGTGAGAATATGTAGTAGCAATCCTTGACTTACAGACCTATTGCCACAGCTCCAGGTGGTTCTGTCCCCACTGTGGCCTTCGAGGCCTGGGCACCCAGGCAGCTGGGCTGGTGGTCTGCTGGCACTTTGGTCAGCCAGGCCTGTGGCTTCTCCTGTGCTGTGGGGCCTCCACAGTGGTCTGAGTTTCTCGAGGGCTCCATGGAATGATGGGCCTGGAACTTTCACTCTGGAGGCTGTTTCTCATGTGCTGCTTTCCTGTGGGCAAGAGTGATGACAGGAGGAAAGGCCTGCCCTACTATGCCTGTTGGCTTGGCAAGTGATCAGGATGCATGGAAATGGTGTCTTCTTCCCTGGCATTTGGAATTGTCTTTGGTGATACCTTTTCTGGGAGGTGATGAACTTTTACAAGGAGAGATAGCATCCCCAGAGGTGTGTTTGGAGCCTTAGTACTGAAGCAATTGCTGCTGACTACCTCAGATTCTCTTGTCCTGGGACAATCAACACAGAGGCTGTAATATATATTCCTTCCTCTGTGTTCAGTTTGTTCACTGAGGCCCCAGACTCCATTAAGGCAGGTTAGGTGTCAGAAGAGATTCAGGTTCTGGGCTTTTCCCATCTGATATTGTGTGGCCATGCTGTTCGTCAGGCGTGTAAAAACCCCCTGGCCTTCATGGCCTGTCTTAGATTTCAAGATTCAGAAGGAGCTTGGGGCTTTTCGCTGCCAGAAAAATACTTTGGCCAACTGGAGGATTGGGGGCAAAGTACTCTCTGATCTCAGGGCTCCATTAGAGAGATTTCTCTAAATTCCCTTCTTGCCCCAGCATTCTGTGGCTCTTCATTAGTTATGCTTAATAACCTGGAGTCTACTCTTAATAGAGTAAGAGACTCTAAATTAAGAAATAGCTCTTCAAAGTCCAAGTCTGATGTTGTCTTGGTTTACACCAAGAGACCTCTTGTGGCTAGTCAGGGTGCCACCCATTTAGACATGCTCTGGACATTGGTGGCCTCAAGCAGACTGACTGATTAGGAAGATGCCAAAGCCCAGACATATCACTGCAAGGTGATAGCAGATTTCTTAGTTATCATACAAGCAGGAACTGATCAATATTTTAAAATTTAATTGTTTTTAGCTTAAAGAAAGAACTACATAAGTAATACATGTTCAGTGTATTGTAGAAATTGAGAAAATAGAGATAGGCCAAAACACTGCATAATAATTTTATCACCCAGTGGTAATCATTGCTTATGCTGTAATTAATATTGTCATTTTTCTCTGTAGCTACACATCTGTCAGGATATGGGAAATAGAAAAATACCATCCATAGTGTGTATTATAACCTGCTTTTTCCTTTTTTATACTCTATTATAACCTGCTTTTCCTTTTTTATACTGCTTTGTATCTGTAACATTCTGGGTAATTCTCTGAGTAGAGATGATGTAAACAATGGCTGTAGCCAAACCCATCAGAGCTGAGAAGGGAAACATGGAGTGAGGTTTATTGATTACTGCTGCAGATGCACACTGTTCACTGTTCCCTGGAGAAAGAGGGCATATCTGAATGGGGATAAGATGCATTTAAAACATTCAGTGAGTTTCCCAGGGGGATAACTGATCACTTATTTGTGGAACAGCATAATCTCTAAATCAGTAAGTCGTGCTGATGGTTTGATATCATAAAAATGAAATTTTGCAGTTCAACTGATACTTGCTTTTCAGGTGGTTCTGGTAATTTAACATAGCCGAGCTCCGATTGGCTCTTGTGCAGGGCATCGATCTGTAGCTCGTTGCCCTTGGTTTCAGGATGCCTGGGGAGTTGCCACAGGTGATGGTGTCATCATCTCTTCTCATCTAGCTCATTTCCCCTAGTACTTTGAGGTTCCTTGCAGGGGTCTGTTCTACAGAGAGAGAGAAAAAACTACATTTTGATAAGGAGTTTGTAGTCTTGCAACATTTCTCTCCTTTCCAACTCCAGTTCTGATTGTGTTTCCACCTGTTGGGACTATGTTGCTTGTGCAAGGAAACTGCATTTCCTGTGGGAGCTGAAGGTAGACCTGTCACAAAGCAGATGCCTGCGGGCCTTGATGTTGGTTGGGAGATGTTTGGGTAAGAGGTAGACAGCCCTGGCCTCTTGATCAAGGACTCTGAGTTGCTAGAATGGGCTACTGCTGGATATGTCAGCATAACCAATGAGTACCACTGGGTGATAAAATTATTATGCAGTGTTTTGGCCTATCTCTATTTTCTCGATTTCTACAATACACTGAACATGTATTACTTATGTAGTTCTTTCTTTAAGCTAAAAACAATTAAATTTTAAAATATTGATCAGTTCCTGCTTGTATGAACCCTAATCCCAGCCTCTGCTGCTGATCTGTTTAAAAATATAACAATAAGCACCTATTTAAGAGACTTTGGACATACAGAGTGATGTTCTAGGACTCCTGGCCCTTGGATTCCATAACTACAATAGTTTTCCTGCTAAGGTATTTTATAATTGAGGATTGATGTGGGATATGAGGGTCAGTCAGGTATTTTTTGAATGCTAAGTGCTAGACTAGATGCTTTACACACATTAGTTCATTTACATTCCACTATATAGAGTGGCAGTTATTAGCTTTATTTTATGCATTAGGAAACTGAAGCTCAGAGACATTAGATGACTTACCTGAGATCACACAGGCTTCTGTAACTGTGAAGAAGCTTGCTGGTGTTTGGGAGGAGAGGTAAGATGTGGTGGATAGGTTAGGTGTAGGGTTGCCAGGTAAAATATAGGATGCCCAGATAAATTTCAGGTATACAACAAATAATTTTTAAGGGAAAGTATTTTCCAAATATTGCATGGAATGTACTTATGCTGTAAATGTATTCCTTGTTCATTTGAAATTCAGATTTAACTAGGCATCTTGTATTTTTATTGATTAAACCTAGCAATTTTTGTTAGGTAGACAAAACTATGGAAGGTGAGTTAGAAAGCTAGGTGGAAGTGAAGCAAATAGGGAGCCAAGGAAGATGGTTTGAGGAGGGCATGGTTTGATGAAAGTGTTTAATCTGAATGAGCAGAAAGAAGTCCCCAGGGGATGGAGAAGGAGGTGGGTTTGGAGGCTGTTGAAGAACCATCTCAGCGTGAGAACAGGATGGAGCCCAGGCAGATGTACGTTGGGGCTGGCTGGTTCAGGTTCAGAGGAGCCAGCTGTGTTCATCTCTTCCCAGCTCTGCCCTCCGTGGTTCCTGTTGGTAGCTTTATATTAGACAGGGTAGGTGGAAATTAGCAAAAGCGAGGAACCAGGGCCCCCAAAAGGCTAGTTATTATATGTCTTCCAGCATATCTGTGGGCCTACAGAGATGGAAGGATATTTTGAAGGCCCAAATCAATGCAATCTAGAGATTGGTTATTAAATAGCTGTGGTTTAGGGAGTATAGAGAAAGCATGCAATCAAAGGTTATTTAAGCTTACTTTTCAAAAGCAATTGGCCATAAAACTTTTTAAGGAAACAAATTGTTCTGATCAAAACATACTGTACTGCTCCTATGTCCCCAAATGAAGGCTGCTGTTTTTATAAATAAATTGACACAGACTGCACACTGAGTTTAGGAGAGTAAGGATATGCACAGGGTAGAATTTTTGTTCTACAGAGTTAGCTGTCCTTGAGTTTCCCCAGCCAGGTACTGGCTCATGCCTTAGTGGATCAGGGCAGAGACTGAGCCCAGCTCTGGAGCTATGGCCGTGTCAGGGACTGAAGACTGGTCCCGGTGAGAGAATTAGACACAACAAGGCGGCAGCCCATGGGCTTGTGGGTTTCCGCTTTGTCACCGTTCTGTCACAGCCAGAACAGATGAGTCAAGAGTCCAGCTTTGGGGCATTTAGTGGACAGGATGAAGAAAGACCCGAAGCATTCTTAGAGTCCCCAAAGATTGCTGCTTATGTCATAAGTTTTGCTCTTAACTACTAAAATCACAAAAAAATAACTTCTACTGTTATTCTTGGCATTGTGTCTTATTGTACTACATCCTTTTGTTTTTGATTCATCTCTGTTACAGTTCTGTTGCATATTTCTAGGACATTGCATTAGGAAAACAAACATTTAAGTGCCATTAAATTCAAGCCTGCCTCCTAATAGTACTCTCCTGATGACAGGAATATGTTGATATTTGACTGTGTCATAATCAAACTTCAGAATATTGAGTAAAACATAAAATTCCCTGACAGAAACTTGGTTCCACTGCATGGCACAGCTCCCAGGCAGATCACATTAGGCTCTAAGCTACAATTTCCTCCTGCTCTCCAAAGGATGTAAGTCTTTTCATAACAGTTTCAGCACAGGGTAGAATGACATCTTGCGGATGCCATGACGTCTCTCTGTTCTGAACTTCCATTAGGACTCAGACTGTGCCTTGATCCTCCGGGAAGCTTTTGCTGACCCATTTCCAGGAATAGTGAGGGTCATCCTCTGGGTTCTCCTGCAGTGTCGTGTGCTGTACTAATCAGTTTCCAGGCAGTGTCATGATGGCACAGGCTCTGGAGCCAGACTGCCTCAATTCAAATTACCATTCTGTATTCTACAAGGTGTGGTCTACTGGGAAGTTACTGACCATCTAGTCTTCATTCTTTTCATTTACATAATAGGGGGTAGCTGTTGTACCTTCTCTCATGTAATTGTTGGAATCTATGTAAGGAGCTTAGCATCCTGCCTGGCACATTGGAAGGACCCAATAATATTACTATTGCTTTCGCTGCAACTGACTGAGAATTTCTTTCTTTCTTTCTTTTTTTGGGGGCTATGCTGTGTGGCTTGCAGGATCTTAGTTCCCTGACCAGAGATGACTGAGAATTTCTTGAGGGGTTCATCTTTCGATGTCAATGAATAATATGGTTTTAGGCACTAGGTGCTCAGGGCTGGTAAGTGAATGAAAGGTGAGTTCTCCTTTCAATTGACTTGTCAGAAATAGTCATCAAGAGTTTAAAAATAAAAAATACCTTAATTTAGGAAAAATTTTTTGTATGTGTGCTTTTAAAAAGTCATATAAAATATTATGCTTGCTTGATTTTTAAATTAAAGATTATAATTCAGTTCAGTCACTCAGTTGTGTCCGACTCTTTGCGACCCCATGAATTGGAGCATGCCAGGCCTCCCTGTCCAGCACCAACTCCCAAAGTTTATCCAAACTCATGTCCATCGAGTCAGTGATACCAACCAGCCATCTCACCCTCTGTCGTCCCCTTCTCCTCCTGCCCCCAATCCCTCCCAGCCTCAGGGTCTTTTCCAATAAGCCAGCTCTTCGCATGAGGTGGCCAAAGTATTGGAGTTTCAGCTTGAGCACCAGTCCTTCCAAAGAATACCCCGGACTGATCTCCATTAGGATGGACTGGTTGGATCTCCTAGCGGTCCAAGGGACTCTCAAGAGTCTTCTCCAACACCACAGTTCAAAAGTATCAATTCTTCGGCACTCAGCTTTCTTCACAGTCCAACTCTCACATCCATACATGACCACAGGAAAGACCATAGCCTTGACTAAACAGACCTTTGTTGGCAAAGTAATGTCTTTGCTTTTGAATATGCTATCTAGGTTTGTCATAACTTTCCTTCCAAGGAGTAAGCGTCTTTCAATTGCATGGCTGAAGTCACCATCTGCAGTGATTTTGGAGCCCCCAAAATAAAGTCTGACACTGTTTCCACTGTTTCCCCATCTATTTCCCATAAAGTGATGGGACCAGATGCCAAGATCTTAGTTTTCTGAATGTTGAACTTTAAGCCAACTTTTTCACTCTCTTCTTTCACTTTCATCAAGAGGCTTTTTAGTTCCTCTTCACTTTCTGCCATAAAGATGGTGTCATCTGCATATCTGAAGTTATTGATATTTCTCCCGGCAATCTTGATTCCAGCTTGTGCTTCTTCCAGCCCAGAGTTTCTCATGATATACTCTGTTTTATCCAACAATTAAAAAATATATACGAATGGATATTTGTTCCATATTCCTGGCAGTACAGTTTACTAAAAGAAGCATGGATTTCACAGACAGACTTGGTTTAAACCTCAACCCCATCATTTACTGTTTGTGTAGTTTTGGGAAAAGCACTGCAGTCCCCTGTGCCTGAGTTTCCTCATTTGTAAATTGTGGCAAAGACAACTTTCCTCCTCACGGTGGTTGTGAAAATTAAATGAAGCCACACCCATAAAGCAGACTTATTGGTATATACTAAATTGTCAGCAGATGCTAATTTTTTTTTTTTTTTTTTAGTTGTATTTAGCAGAGGTGGGGCAAGAGAAAGGGAACAGAAAAGGGTCAAGGTAGACACAGCACAAAATAAAAAGACAGGAATAAAGAAAATAGGAATGGCCACCAGAAAATACAAATAAAATGGCTTATAGATTTCTTCTTATTTTAAAAAATTATATATATATATAAATTTTTTTTGCATGCATTATGTATAGCCATGGCATGAAATTCAGAAGTTTCCAAGGCACACTCAGTATAAAAGAAGTTACTTTCAGGCCACTTGAGCCAAACTGTTTACCTCATTATGTAACTACTTCAACTATCTTTTTCTAGTGATTTCTTCTAGAAGTACTCCAAACATACACTGATAAACAGTATGTTAATATTTCCCATGATTTTTTTCGGCCGTACTTTGAGGTATGCAGGATCTTAGTTCTCAGACCAGGGATTGGACTCACCCCCTGCAGTGGAAGGGTGGAGTCTTAACCACTGGACCACCAGGGAAGTCCCAGTATTTCCCACAATTTAATTTTATTCTTCTACGTAAATGGTGGTGCACAGATGACAGTGTTCTGCACCTTGCTTTCTTTACTGAATGCTTTAGCAGTCATTCCTTTGCGGGAGACACAGGCTGCCTCCTTCCTCTTAGCCCTTGTATTCCATTTATTAACCAGTTCCCCACTGATGGAATTTTAGGTTGTTTCCAATCTTTGGTTATTACAGATACAAATGCAGTGAATAATTTTGTTCATGTGTGATTTCATACATGTGAGTGTAGCAGTGGGATAGTTTCCTAGAAATGGATGTAGTTCCTCAAAGGATACGGGCACTTCTACTAGAGACAGAGTTTATATCCAGTTACTCTCCTTCCAGCAAGGTCTAAGAACACCTGTTTCTCATACTCTGGTTAGCACATGATGCTATCAGTCTTGATCTTCACCAGACTGATGAAGGGAAAACATATCTCAGTGTAGTTTTAATCTGCATCCCTCTTACTATAAGTAAGGTAGACCACAGAACCATTTTTATGTGATTTCCCACAAACTCCATTCATGTCCTTGTTTGATATTCTAATGGTTTTTGATCCTTTTCATATTGCTTTGAAGGAACTCTGTGTGTGTGTGTGTGTGCGTGCGCGCTGAAGTACAAATTTAATAAAGTCTTTGATCATGTTTTAATCCATAAGTTATCTATGAAATCAACCCTCCCCCCACAACTTTTTAGAGCCATCAATAGCCATCATGGTGTCTGTGAACACCAGACACCAGCTAGAAAAGTACAGATTCAGGGCTTCATTAGTGCAGTACTGCCAGCCGAAAGTTAAATGAAATTACAAACTACCCCTCTTCATCAAAACAGCAAAGCTGACGTTGATGCATAGAAACCACTTTCTGTGATCCCACCCTGGCAGATTCCTAGGGAGTAAATATCAAACCTCTTCGTGTAGGTTGACAATCTGAAGGAATTCTTGATATACTTCAAAAGGTAAACTTTTGTTCTTCATGTGTCTTTTTATTTTATCACTCATCTTTATATTAATTTATAGTGGGTTTTTTTCCACCATGCAGAGAATTTAGATTTATATAAAGTAGACTTTATATCTTTTCTTTTATAGTGTCTTTATTTCATGACATATATGAAAAGGTTTAGTATACTCCAATTTCATAAGAATATCCTTCTAAATTTTTCTCTAGTATCTTTAAGTAATAGGTTTTCAAAGTATTGAGCCAATACAGGCAATGCTTGTCACATGACAAGATGCACTATTCTTTTCCACACCTTTTACGTAAATATAAATACACAGAGAAAATATCAGTCTTTCTAGAAAGTGGAGTGAGTGGTATTTTTTCCCTCTTTGTGCTTTGTTTTCCAGGTTTTCTGCATTGATCATGTACTACTTTGATACTCAGAAATATATTAACTAAATGAAATTTACTTTTACTCACTTAAAGTTCATTTAAGATTTGCTTCCTGGATCTTTGAGAATGCTAGTAATGCTGTCTACTTTGCTTTAGAAACGGTCTGTCGGCTTCCACCCTAAACAGTTTTAGCCCCCAGAGACTTCCTTGTTGCCAAATCCAGTAGAAGCATTTTAGTCCTAACCTGACTTTCCTACTGGTATACTGAAGCTCCTGACCATGCTTTCCTGCTTGGCCTTAGTGCCTTCTCTCTCTCCTGTTCTTCACACTTTCCTCCTTGTGTGGCTTTCTTTCTGTTGTACATAGATGATGCCCAAGTTTATGTCCATGACTTGGATTTTCTGCATTCTAGACAAGGTAGACATATTCAGTGTTCAGTGGACATTTCCACTTAGATCTCCCACAGACACCTTAACTTCAGCATGTCATTATCTCCTAACACTGTGTATCTGGAAAGATAGGGGATGTTATTTTTCACAGTGCCTGGTGGAAAAGGCTGACAAATGAGAACATGGAGAATTTCTCATTTGAACACACATATACTATATCTGAGGTTAGTGCTTTGCTTTAATTTAGCTTTGGTTTATCAGCTCCTACCAGGGCCTTAGCCTCAGCCCTCAAAGAACTTTCAATTATTCAGCTTGATTTGCATGTTATTGGTTTTTTAAGGCCAGTGAATCTTTTGGAAAGTTGGTTGCCTTTTCCCCACAGACCAAAGTAATTTGCTTATCCTGATGGGAAGCCTCATTCATTTCCTACTAGTGAACAGGGCTTCCTCTCATGGAGTAATTAACATTGAAGGTCTGGATCCGTTTAAAGCCCCTGAGAGTCTGGGTCCAATCCATTGGAATTAGTAATCACAGACAACTCAAGGTATGGCATTCGATTTAAAAACAATTGCAGTACATTCCAGTGGGAAGAGGAAACTTCAACTGGAGGAGGTTGGCTTGGTTTTCTGGCTGAAAAATTGTTTTTTCTGTCTTTGCAATTGCTAACTATCAGAACTGGTAGTGCTACAGGAAGAACACTACCAGTTCTACTTCCTTGGGATAGTCTCTTTCTTTTAATCTCTTTGTTAGTTAAAAATAAATTATGAAAGTAACAAACATTAATTGTAACTACAGCAAGACTGCCCGCCTCTTGAGACTACCGCTGTTCACTGTGGTGTCACCTTCCACATCACCTTCCCTGCCACAGGCTCACATGAATGCATACAAAAGGCACCCAAGTTACATGTACAGAGTTGGGTTATCTATTCTTTTATTTTTTTTAAGTGATGAAATCATACATTGCATATTACTGTGCAACTTGTTTTTCTTACTAAGCTCTATGGCATGAATACCTCATCCAGGTCACTTAACATAGCTCTTATTCTTTTAAATAATAGGTATTATCAAATGTTTCATGATTTATTCAACCAATTTCTTTTTCTTTTTAAAAAACTTTATTGAAGTATAGTTGATTTACAACATTATGTTAATTTCTTCTGTATAGCAAAGAGACTCAGTTACATTTATATGTATCTTTTTCATATTCTTTTTCATTATGGTTTGTCACGGGATACCGAATATAGTTCCCTGTGCTATACAGTAGAGTCTTGTTGTTTATCCATTCTATATAAATATAATAGTTTGTTTCTGCTAATCCCAAACGTGCATCCCTTCCTTCCCCCTCTCCCCCTCACTGTCCCCCTTGGCAACCACAAGTCTTTTCTCTGTATCTGTGAGTCTGCTTTTGTTTTGTAGATGTGTTGATTTGTATCATATATTAGAGTCTACATTTAAGGGATATCATATGGTATTTGTCTTTGTCTTTCTGACTTACTTCTCAGTACTGATAGTCTCTAAGGTTCAACTAGTTTCTTCTTGATGAACATTTTGATGAACACTTTACAGGCAAAGCTGCAGGAGACATCCTTATACATGCATTCTTACAGAATGAAACTTTATTTCTAAAATGTCCTAAAAGTAAGATTGCTAAACTCCAGGGTTGATTAATTTCCACAGCTACATTAATATATGAGCAGAGGAAGGGAAAAGGGAGGTGCTGTACTTTTGTCTGGCAGGTACTACAGTGGTACTTTCCATAAGTTGTTTAGTTTCATCTTGGTCTCTGGGCGATAGTCCTTCCCCGATACCTCCTCTACATAACCACAGATGAGCATGTCACTCCTTTGCTTAGAAGCCCTGCATAGCTCTCATCTCCTACAGGTTAAGGCCAAGCTAATAACATGGCCCATGAGGCCCTCCACAATTTGGTCTTACCTACCTCCTCTTTTGCCCTCTCCTTCTTGCTTTGCATTCTAGCACCCCAGGACTGTTTGCTATCACCTACCTCCCTATGCCACTGCAGCCCTCCAAGGCTTTGCTCTGCCTTCCTCTTTGTTCTGCTGATTCTTTCTCACCTCTTCCCCTGGCTCTTCTCTCACTCATTAGCTAGCACTCAAGTCAGTCTCTGGGTCTCTCAGAATGCCTTTTGCAGGTTGGTTTATGAATTGGTGAGGTTAGATCATGCCACAGTGACTTATAACACACAATCTCAGTGGCTTAACACAAGTTTAGTGTTTAGTCAGTCAAAGTCTGCTTTAGGTCTGGGTAACATTCTCTTTGGAGCTCCCCTTGGTGATCAGGTCGTCAGGAATACACCATCCTATAATTGTACCATCCAGAGCACTTGGCTTCTCCAGTTGATGTAGCAGGAGACCAGAATATCAAGAGCATCTTACTGGCAGTTAAATGTATTGGCCCAGAGGTAATCACATTATTCCCATTCTCAGCCACTGGTGAACCCTCTTACACAGCCCTGCCTAGCTGCAAGGGGGTAAGAGTGTAATGCTCTCCTGGGGCTGGAAGGAAGGAGAATTGAACATAAGTGAGCACTAGAAGCCTAAGCCTCTACTACAAGTGAGATGCCACCACTCTCTATATGTCTGTTTGAAATATTATATAGTATTAGAATGATAGGATGATGCTTTATGTGTGTCTCCCCACTAGAGTGGGCACTTCTGTAGAGTAGAGGATTTTATCTTGTTCATCTGACTGTGGCATTTGGCACAGTGTCTGGCACATAGGATATGGTCAAGAAACATGTGTTGACAAGTCCATTCATATAAATCAATAACCTATATTTATATCCCTGGGACAGTAAAGTTCAGAGAGGTCAGTTAACTCACTTATGATCACACAGCTAGGAATTAGCAATTGTTGTTGTTTTAACTGCTAAGTCATATCTGACTCTTTGCGACCCCATGGAATATAGCCCTCCAGCCTCCTCTGTCTGTGGGATTTTCCAGACAACAATACTGGAGTGGGTTGCCACTTCCTTTTCCAGAGGATCTTCCCGACCCAGGTATCAAACCTGCATCTCCTGCATTGACAGACATGTTCTTTACCACTGAGCCACGAGGGAAGCCCAGGAGGTAGCAAAGCTTGATTCAAATCTAAGTCTGTCAGATTCCAGAACTCATGCTTTTTAAAAAGGTTCTAAATTCTAATCTGAGGGCAGGAGAAGACCAGTGTTACGGCTAAAGCATTCAAACAGAAAGAGAGAGTGAATTCTGCTTTACTCAGCCTTTTTATTGTATTCAGGCCTTCCATGCATTGGATGAGGCTTGCCACATTGGGGAGGACAATCTGCTTCATTAAGTCTACCAATTCAAATGTTAGTCTTATTCAGAAAAACTTTCACAGACACACCCAAAATAATGTTTAACTGAATATCTGGGCACCTTGTGGCCTAGTCAAGTTGACACAAAATTAACCATCATACCTGCCTTTCCTGACACTCCTATAATTTGTACTATTTGTTAGTCTTCTACAAGACTCCTTTGCTCACATTCCTTCTATATTTGGTGTTAAAATAAACATTAAAAGACAAAGAACTTTAATTTTGTGGAAGTGGAGTGCTTTTACCTTCTGAAAACATTTTAAAATAGAAATTATATGCTAAGAGAAGAGTCCAATGAAAAATCAATTCAAAATAAACCCCACCCCTTTACACTGTTTCACCTTACCTGATTGTTTTTTAAACTTTAAAAAAAAAATAGACTTCAGTTTTCAGAGCAGTTGTAGGGTCACAGCAAAATCTGTGAAAATTACAGACTTTTCCATAATCCCTATCCCCCTCACCCACAACCTCTCACATTAGCAACATCCTGCACCAGTGTGATATATTTTTACAATCAATGAACCTACACAGACACATTTTTATCACCCTGAATCCATAGTTTACATAGTTTACATTACATACTTCACTCTTGGTATTATGTATTCTATTGTTTTTGAGATGTATGACATGTACTTGCCATTACAGTATACAGAACAATTTCATTGCCCTAAAAATCTTCCGTATTCCACTTGTTCATCCCTTTCTTCCTTCAGCCCCTGGCAACCACTGATCCTTTTTACTGTTCCCACAGGTTTATTTTTTCCAAAATGTCATGTTATTGGAATCATATAGTATGTGGCCTTTTTAGGTGGTCTCCTTTCACTTAGTAATACGCACTTAAGGCTCATCCAAAGGGTTGATGGTTAATGCCTCATTTATTTTTATCATGTAAAAAAATTTTTATAAATTTATCATTTAGAACTAGCTAATATAATTTATCAGTTTGATTCATGTTTGTTGACCATCTCTCTCACTAGAATGGAAGCTTCTGGAAGGTGGGAACTTTTATTAATCACTGTATCGCAGTCCCTATAAAAGAACTTAGCATATGATCAACTCTTATTGAATGAATGAATCAGACAAATCTTTTATAACTATAATCCTCTTATTTAGGGAATTGTTTCTGATGTGTACAATGTAAAAGTTAATCTGATACCACTGTTTCAATGGGATTTAAACTCTTAAGGGGTTTGAGTTCTTTTTTATTTGGATGTGGAACTAGAGACCTCATCAATGATTGATAAAATTGAAGAAATTATTGGTTTCTAGCAAAGTATTACTTTAATTTTTTTGTGCAGAAATGAAGTATGGAATAGAAGCAGGAGTATTTCATTTTCTATCACCAGAAGTGATTCCCACCATCCCACCATATGGGATTTTGGCTTGGGAGGCAGGATTTCCATAACACACATGTAACCCCCTGCCTCTCCTCTCTGACTCTCTTCTTCCCACAGCCCATTGAGCCTTAAGGTTGGGCTTTTATTTTAAGTCTCCTTCCTGTGTGCTGGGGACACCTCCTATGGCATGTCCTCCTCTGTCCTAATTCCAGTGCTATGCCTTAATCTAAACGCCTCAGCGCAGAGTTCAGGGAGAAAAATGTTTGCCAATGAGGGAACATGCATACACTTGGAAGTAAAAACAACACTGTGTTATACGTGTACATCTTTGATTTGGTTTAATCAAAGTTGAGGTAATAGTACATATAATGCTCTGTTTCTTTTGTTTTCATTTAATATTTCTTTTCCATATTTGCAGACACACATCTACCTTACTCTTTTTTAAAAGTTCATAATACTCCATAAAAACTGACTCTGTTTATTTAATCAGTCTCTTACTTAAGGATATTTAAGTCATTTTCAATCTTTTCTATATAAATAATGCTGTAGTGAACATTACACTATGGTTTTGGTTTTCTTGCATATTTGTGTGAGTATATCCTTTGGCTATATTTCTAGCAATGGAATTGCTATACAAACTACTGTGTGCTTATAAGATTGTCTAAAAAAGATCTAGCACTTTGTAGTTTTATCCACTGATAGCAAATTCATAGTTTTCTCTTTAGATTATAGCTCTTATAACTATGTTGGTGATTAAGAGAGGATAAGATACATTTGAAAGAAAGAAAGGAAGAAACAGGAAGGGAAGAGATGAATCATTTGTTAAGAGAAAAACACACTATTGGGGATAGGCTTATGGAAGTAGGGGATCAAAGAGCCCTTGGTGGGAATTTCAGCTGTGCCATTTATTAACTATGGTACACAGAATATGGTACAATGGCATGATGCTAAACATTTAACGTGTACTAGGCACTGAAGGAAATGCAAAAGAAAGCACTAGATTTTATTCCAGACTAGTTGGAAAAGCACAGCAAGCCCCCTGGAAGCCATTAGAAAGCAATGAAGACCTTCAAAATCTCCAAGAGGATTTTGGAGAAATTCAAATCTACTTTAGAAATTATTTATGTGGATAATTTACATGGATATATATATATAAATATATATATATTACAATTTTATTTATTTATTTTTGGCTACACTGAGTCTTTGTTGCTGCAGCGATGTTCTCTAGTTGCGGCAAGTGGGGGCTACTCTTTTGTTGTGAAGCTGAGGCTTCTCAGAAAGGTAGCTTTTTTTGTAGCAGATCATGGGCTCTACAGATGTGGGCTTCAGTAGTTGCAGCTCATGGGCTCTAGAGCTCAGACTCAGTAGTTGAGGCACATGGACTTAGTTGTTCTACAGCGTATGGGGTCTTCCTGGACCAGGAGTTGAACCTGGGTCCTCTGCACTGGCAGGCAGATTCTTAACCACTGGGTCACCAGAGAAGTCCTACATGGATACTTAAGAAAAATCAGTTCTAATGAAATAATTTCTTTCTGGGAGTTTGATGCTTTTGAAGAATTTGCTTTAATTTCACATGACTCTCTTAAAAGCATCTCATAAGTCATATGACAGCATCGTATGCCAACCTTTTTTTTTCAGAAGTTCAATTATATGTTTGTCATGGTTTTTGTAGCGTCAATATTCTGAAATTCTTTAAAAATTATTATTGGTATCTGGGTTGAAAATTTGCTTCAGGGTGGAGCTGAGGTAGATTTGGTTCTTCCAGTGGGTTTCAAAGGGAAATTTTAGGCTTTTTTAAAGGATTATTTTGTAAAATGTCATAGTCTTATGTGTGTCTTCAGTTGAGGGTGCAGTGGTACCTGCCCTGGGTCAATAGAGGAAATGATGCACTAATGTAACTTAACTGCAGCACTGTCCACCAGGGGATGGAAGGATGGTTACAGCTTACCCCAAACCTGGCCCTATTACTTCAGGCCCTCTCACTGGTGATACTGTTGTTTCGGACCTTCTTCCCTCTCTCTTTCATTACTCATCTCTTAGTTTAAGAGTGAGTCAAACCTGATGTTAGCTTTCATTCGGGCTCTTACTACCCGTAGGACCTTAGGGTACTCTTTCATTCTGTGCTTGCTCATAGTCCAACGAGAACAGTGTCTATAAATGTGCATTTTAATATGCATTTCCAGAGATTCTGATATGGGAGGAAAGGTTGAGGACTTTCCAGGGAACTGAAATCTGGAAAGGTGGAGTAAGTTGCCTAAGATCACACGACTAACTGGTGGCAAAGTAAAAAATGGACCCAGAGTTTCCTGACTGCTGGTCTAGCATTTTGCCTATAAAATGGAGGGTGAGGGGATAGGAGAGGTCTCCTCTCCTGTTGTCTCCTGCCATAAATCAACTCAAACGATACTCTTCAGAAATACAGACCCACCCATTTGGCTCCAAAGTGTACCTCCTTACCTGCTTCTCTTTCCTCCCAGTTCTTGCCAGTGTTGCTCCCTTCTTCAAGCTCCAGGTAAAATCTGGGGTTCAGTGGAGGTCCTTTTCCACATCATCCCATATATATAATCTTTTGGAGGTCCTGTCAGTTTTCCTTTGTAAATAACTTCCAGATTAATTTACTGCTGTCTCTTTCTCTACTGCTACCACCCTAGTCCAAATTTCCACCATCTTTCACCTGGACCATAACTTTCTGTTTGGTCTCAGACAATTTGCACAGTGTGACTCTGTTCTCTCTCTCCCACTTCGTTAAAAACCTTCAGTGACTCTCCAGGGCTATTAGGTTGGAGGTACAACATGACATGACCTCCAGTGCCCTGCAGGCTCTGGCTATTCAGGCCATTCTCCTCTCTGTGCTCCTTCCAGTTTCCTGAATGTATCAGCTCCCCCCTACCACAGGGCCTTTTCACATGCTGCTCTTTTGCCTGGAAGAGATTATATATAATTTTAATTTCTTCTTCTTTTCCTGTCCAGTCAGTTCCTACTCAACCTTTAGATCTTAGCTCAAGGCTCCCTTTCCCAAGAAAACCTTTCCGAACTACTTCCAGTTACAGGCACTCCTGAACCATTCCTCTCCACATCCCCTGCCTCCACCCCCTTCCCCCCTGCCCCATGTATGTTTGCTGCTGCTGTTGCTGAGTCACTTCAGTTGTGTCTGACTCTGTGCAACCCCATAGACGGCAGCCCACCAGGACACCAGGATGCCCTGTCCCTGGGATTCTCCAGGCAAGAACACTGGAGTGGGTTGCCATTTCCTTCTCCAATGCATGAAAGTGAAAAGTGAAAGTGAAATCGCTGAGGTCCAACCCTCAGCGACTCCATGGACTGCAGCCTTCCAGGCTCCTCCATCCATGGGATTTTCCAGGCAAGAGTACTGGAGTGGGGTGCCATTGCCTTCTCCCCCATGTATGTTTATCAGTCTGTAATTCATATACTCCTTGGTAGAATTACTTGAGTAATTTCTATCCCCCAACCCCTTATTGTATAGTCTATGTGAGAAGATAAAACAACTGATTTTGTTCACTATTGTTCCCCCAGTGTCTAGCACAGTACCTGGCATACAACAGGTCCTCAATAAAAATCTGTTTAATGAATGATGGCTCAGCAGTAAAGAATCCCCCTGCAATGAGGGAGATATGGGTTTGATCCCTAGGTCGGGAAGATCCCCTGGAGGAGGACACAGCAAGCCACTCCAGTATTCTTGTCTGGGAAATCTCATGGACCAAGGAGACAGTCCATGGGGTCTCAAAAGAGTTGGACATGATGTAGTGACTAAACAACAGTGAATAAATGAAACTTATAGGCAGCTTTTCCTAAATTTCCTCTCGATTTGTCTCATCTGGCTCAAGTCATCAAAGGCCTATCTTTCATGTACTTACATTAGGTTGGGCACATGTATATACACATGTGTGTCTTTTATGTTCTCTTTAATGTAAGGTAGCCTATACATTCAATCTCAGCCATCTTCACTGATACTTTATAATCTGTCTCAAATATTAAATAACAGGGACCTTGTGACTGTAGGGAAGGGAAGTACTTTGTAAATTACCCTTCCTCTCTTTCTTTTACTGAGCTGCTGGGGAAGTCCCTTTGACCATGAAAGCTAGGGACAGAATCAGACAGGAGACCACAGACTATCATGGTTTGCCTTAAAGCTTGAGCCCTAGGTAACTCAAGAAAAATAAGATGGAGATTGATGACTATTCATAGTCCACTGAATTACTTTACCTGTGGGAATAATGATATTAAGCTGTTCTCTGAGACGTTTTGGTTGATCACCTCAAGGGTCTTGTTGTCGTTTGATCCCTCAGTCATGTCCAACTCTGCAACCCCATGGAGCTCAGCATGTTAGGCTTCCTACCCTTCACCAAATTCCTGGAGTTTGCTCAAACTCATATTCATTGAATTGGCAGTGCCATCTAACCATCTCGTCTTCTGTCATACCCTCTCCTCCTGCCTTCAGTCTTCCCAGCATCAGTGTCTTTTCCAATGAGTTGGCTCTGTGTATCAGGTGGCCAAAGTATTGGGGCTTCAGCTTCAGCATCAGTCCTTCTGTTAGGTAGGTAGAATAGGGAAAAGGAGTCCAAAATGGCTGTGGCTAAAAGACAAAGAAGGGAAAAGCCCACAAAAATAGAACAAAAGAAGGTCCGAGGACCAGAGTGAGGACCTCAGGTAAAACAAACAACACTCCTGGCTGGCCCAATTTACATAGGACAGGCCCAGGGAGAGATAAACATATAAAAAGAGGAGCCAAAGCTAGCTCTCTCTCTCTCTCTCTCTCTCTCTCCCCCTCTCTTGCGTGCGCTGGGGTGCTCTTCTCCTTGTGTCTTTGAGTCTACATGCCCTCACGCCTTGAAGATGGATTTTCCTGCTATCTTCTAAATAAAATAGAGCTGTAACACTGGGCTGTAACACTGATTTGTCTAAGAGCTATAACATGGTCCTTTCGAGACCTGAGAGCTATAACACGGTCTATCCAAGACCTGAGAGCTGTGACACGCTGAGGGGGCTTTAATGTCTGTCACTCCAAATCTTTGTTGTGACGAGACAAAGAACCGAGGAACATACACTCACATGACACTTCCAATGAATATTCAGGGTTGACGTCCTTTATGATTGACTGGTTTGACCTCCTTGCTGTCCAATGGACTCTCAAGAGCCTTTTCCAACACCACAGTTCAAAAGCATCAATTCTTCAACTCTCAGCCTTCTTTGTTGCCCAGCTCTCACATCCATACATGACAACTGGAAAAAACATATCTTTGACTATATGGAGCTTTGTCAACAAAGTAATGTCTCTGCTTTTTAATATGCTGTCTAGGTTTGTCATAGCTTTTCTTCCAAGGAGCAAGCGTCTTTTAATTTCATGGATGCTGTCATTGTTTGCAGTGATTTTGGAACCCAAGAAAGATAAAGCCTGTCAGTGTTTCCTTTGTTTCCTCATCTATTTGCCATGAAGTGATGGGACCCAATGCCACAATCTAAGTTTTTTGAATGTTAGGTTTTAAGCCCTCTTTTTCACTCTGCTCTTTCACTTTCATCAAGAGGCTCTTTAATTCCTCTTTCCTTTCTGTCATAAGGGTAGTGTCATCTGCATATCTGAGGTTATTTATATTTCTTCTGGCAACCTTGATTTCAGCTTGTGCTTCATCCAGCCTGGCATTTTGCATGATGTACTCTACATATAAGTTAATAAGCAAAGTGACAATATACAGCCTTGATGTACTCCTGTCCTAATATTGAACCAGTCTGTTGTTCCATGTTTGGTTCTAACTGTTGCTTCTTGACATGACATGTATACAAGTTTTTTGGGAGGCAGATAAGGTGGTTTGGTATTCCTATCTCTAAGAATTTTCTGCAGTTTGTTGTGATCCACATAGTCAGAGGTTTTTGCATAGTCAATGAAACAGATGTTTTTCTGGAATTCTCTTGCTTTTTCTGTGATTCTGTGGATGTTGGCAATTTAATCTCTGGTTCCTCTGCCTTTTCTAAATCCAGCTGTACATCTTGGTTCACATACTGTTGAAGCCTAGCTTGGAGGATTTTGAGAATTACCTTGCTAGCACGTTGATATGAGTACAATTGTGTGGTAGTTTGAACATTCTTTGGCATTGCCCTTCTTTGGTATTGGAATGAAAACTGACCTTTTCTAGTCCTGTGGCCACTGTTGAATTTTTCAAATTTGCTGGCATATTGAGTGCAACAGTTTTAACAGCATCCTCTTTTAGCATTTGAAATAGCTCAGCTGGAATTCTATCACCTCCACTAGCTTTGTTCATAGTGACGCTTCTTAAGGCCCACTTGACTTTGCACTTCAGGATATCGGGTTCTAGGTGAGTGGTCACACCATTGTGGTTATCCGAGTCATTGAGATCTTTTTGTATAGTTCTGTGTATTCCTGCCACCTCTTCTTAATAGCTTCTGCTTCTGTTAGATCCATACCATTTCTGTCTTTAGGATGCCCATCTTTGCATGAAATGTTCCCTTGATATCTCTTAATTTTCTTGAAGTGATCTCTAGTCTTTCCCACTTTATTTTTTCCTCTATTCTATTTCCTTTATTCCAAAAATTCTATTATTTTCCTCTATTTCTTTGTATTGTTCACTTAGGAAGGCTTTCTTATCTCCCCTTGCTATTCTTTGGAACTCTGCATTCAGATGGGTAACGGTCTTATACTATTACAAATCATGATTGAAAGTTGCTTTAGACTATTATTTACACCCAGAGAAGATCTAAAATTGGTATATGGTTGGGCTCTGGAGTGTAGGACACTTCACCAAGTATATGTTCATCAGGTCAAGCAAAGCACTGGCTTGAGGCAGAGACTTATCGATTCTGAGATCTTCCCTGGGGCATCTGGGAGTTTCCCCAAGAACCAAAGATGACATTGTGAAGCTAGAGATTATTTGAGATAAGCACTCTGCACTTAGTGCTTTAGTAAATGTTAGCCATTCTTTCATTCTTGTAGAGAACAAATAGACACGTTTTATTTGAGGGAAGAAATAACATGCATAGCTCTTCTTTTCCCTAAGGGACAGGTCCTTTGGAATCTGTCTACTTGTTTATTGGGAAACTCGAATGGTCTGTCACACTTAAAAAAATGCAATCCTAATAGAAGTATCTATGACAGACTTCCAAGTGTTGACAAAGAGGAAGCTTTTTCTGAGTACCTTTTGTTGTGTAACCACTGAATTCTGGCCCCAGCTGAGAATTAGTCATGAAATAGGTCTCCTAAGGCTATGGTTTTTCCTGTGGTTATGTATGGATGTGAGAGTTGGACTGTAAAGAAGGCTGAGCACCGAAGAATTGATGCTTTTGAACTGTGGTGTTGAGAATACTCTTGAGAGTCCCTTGGACTGCATGGAGATCCAACCAGTCCATTCTGAAGGAGATCAGCCCTGGGATTTCTTTGGAAGGAATGATGCTCAAGCTGAAACTCCAGTACTTTGGCCACCTCATGTGAAGAGTTGACTCATTGGAGAAGACTCTGATGCTGGGAGGGATTGGGGGCAGGAGGAGAAGGGGACGGCAGAGGATGAGATGGCTGGATGGCATCACTGACTCGATGGATGTGAGTCTGAGTGACCTCCGGGAGTTGGTGATGGACAGGGAGGCCTGGTGTGCTGTGATTCATGGGGTCGCAAAGAGTTGGACACAACTGAGCGACTGATCTGATCTGATCTGATTGTAACTTTTACCACACTTTTCCTTATGCACCTTATCACATGTGTTATTGTGTTTTTTTTTGTATCTTTTGTTTGTTTGTTTTTAAGCTGACTTGTATCATTTCTACTAGACTTCTATGGTGCTTCTAGCAGGAATCTCTATTTTGATGACTTCTGTCTGCATGCATAGGACCTAGTGCATAGGGCATAAAGTGGAAAGAAGAGTACCCTCATTCAGAAGTCTTTTCTGTATCTCTCAGCCTGCATATAGTCTTAACTCTTTTCGCCTCACATATAAATGGGAATATACTGTATATTTTAAATTCCTTTTCTTTTTAAAGGTAGATTTGTTTTGGAGACATCTGAATTAGTATGGTACATTGAACACATAATTTTTCTGCCTTCCAAAACTCAACTAAAACTATGGAAAGGGATTTTCTTTTAAGGCAAAAAGTTTATAAAGATGGAGCAAATAGAAGAGGAATCAAAAACTCAACATTTTGGGACCAGAAGTACAGGTGGAACAGTGGCAACTGATGCAGAGACCCAGGAAAGCTGAACATTATACTTGCCATGGAGAAAACTGAGAGCCACCTATTCTAACCTGGGGGCTAAAAGGCCCAGCATCTGACAACTGGAACCAACAGTATTAGGGTGATGAGAAGAGGGGAGTAAGAGATGTAAAGATCAGGTTATTTGGGCTGGAAACACAAGGCACAGGTGAGGACACGGATGCTGTACTGAAAATTGGAATTAAACACATAATAATGAAACACAGAATAATACATATGTATACTGAAGGGTATATGTTGACCTATGTTGAAGGGTATATGTTGACTACCAGATGGTCAACAACGAAATCAGATTGATTATATTCTTTGCAGCCAAAGATGGAGAAGCTCTATACAATCAGCAAAAACAAGACCAGGAGCTGACTGTGGCTCAGAACATGAACTCCTTATTGCCAAATTCAGACTGAAATTGAAGAAAGTAGGGAAAACCACTAGACCATTCAGGTATAACCTAAATCCAATCCCTTCTGATTATACAGTGGAAGTGAGAAATAGATTTAAGGGCCTAGATCTGATAGATAGAGTTCCTGATGAACTATGGAATGAGGTTCATGACATTGTACAGGAGACAGGGATCAAGACCATCCCCATGGAAAAGAAATGCAAAAAAGCAAAATGGCTGTCTGGGGAGGCCTTACAAATAGCTGTGAAAAGAAGAGAAGCGAAAAGGAAAGGAGAAAAGGAAAGATATAAACATCTGAATGCAGAGTTCCAAAGAATAGCAAGAAGAGATAAGAAAGCCTTCTTCAGCGATCAATGCAAAGAAATAGAGGAAAACAACAGAATGGGAAAGACTAGGGATCTCTTTAAGAAAATCAGAGATACCAAAGGAACATTTCATGCAAAGATGGGCTCGATAAAGGACAGAAATGGTATGGACCTAACAGAAGCAGAAGATATTAAGAAGAGGTGGCAAGAATACACAGAAGAACTGTACAAAAAAGAGCTTCACGACCCAGATAATCACGGTGGTGTGATCACTGATCTAGAGCCAGACATCCTGGAATGTGAAGTCAAGTGGGCCTTAGAAAGCATCACTACGAACAAAGCTAGTGGAGGTGATGGAATTCCAGTGGAGCTATTCCAAATCCTGAAAGATGATGCTGTGAAAGTGCTGCATTCAATATGCCAGCAAATTTGGAAAACTCAGCAATGGCCACAAGATTGGAAAAGATCAGTTTTCATTCCAGTCCCAAAGAAAGGCAATGCCAACAAATGCTCAAACTACTGCACAATTGCACTCATCTCACACACTAGTAAAGTAATGCTCAAAATTCTCCAAGCCAGGCTTCAGCAATATGTGAACCGTGAACTTTCTGATGTTCAAGCTGATTTTAGAAAAGGCAGAGGAACCAGAGATCAAATTGCCAACATCCACTGGATCATGGAAAAAGCAAGAGAGTTTCAGAAAAACAGCTATTTCTGCTTTATTGACTATGCCAAAGCCTTTGACTGTGTAGATCATAATAAACTGTGGAAAATTCTGAGAGAGATGGGAATACCAGACCACCTGATCTGCCTCTTGAGAAATCTGTATGCAGGTCAGGAAGCAACAGTTAGAACTGGTCATGGACCAACAGACTGGTTCCAAATAGGAAAAGGAGTACGTCAAGGCTGTATATTGTCACCATGTTTATTTAACTTACATGCAGAGTACATCATGAGAAATGCTGGACTGGAAGAAACACAAGCTGGAATCAAGATTGCTGGGAGAAATATCAATAACCTCAGATATGCAGATGATACCACCCTTATGGCAGAAACTGAAGAGGAACTCAAAAGCCTCTTGATGAAAGTGAAAGTGGAGAGTGAAAAGGTTGGCTTAAAGCTCAACATTTAGAAAACAAAGATCATGGCATCTGGTCCCATCACTACATGGGAAATAGATGGAGAAACAGTGGAAACAGTGTCAGACTATTTTTCTGGGCTCCAAAATCACTGCAGATGGTGACTGCAGCCATGAAATTAAAAGACGCTTACTCCTTGGAAGGAAAGTTATGATCAACCTAGATAGCATATTCAAAAGCAGAGATATCACTTTGCCAACAAAGGTTCGCCTAGTCAAGGCTATGGTCTTTCCTGTGGTCATGTATGGATGTGAGAACTGGACTGTGAAGAAGGCTGAGCGCCAAAGAATTGATGCTTTTGAACTGTGGTGTTGGAGAAGACTCTTGAGAGTCCCTTGGACTGCAAGGAGATCCAACCAGTCCATTCTGAAGGAGATCAGCCCTGGGATTTCTTTGGAAGGAATGATGCTAAAGCTGAAACTCCAGTATTTTGGCCACCTCATGCGAAGAGTTGAGTCATTGGAGAAGACTCTGATGCTGGGAGGGATTGGGGGCAGGAGGAGAAGGGGACGACAGAGGATGAGATGGCTGGATGGCATCACTGACTCGATGGATGTGAGTCTGAGTGAGCTCCTGGAGTTGGTGATGGACAGGGAGGCCTGGCGTGCTGCAGTTCATGGGGTCGCAAAGAGCCGGACACGGACACGGCTGAGTGACTGATCTGATCTGATCTGATACTGAAGGGAATCGGATCTATGCAAAGCACAAAGACTTAAAGATACAGACACCATATTGCCCAGATCATTTTGCAGTGGAGCTCAAAGTCCTTGAGCAAGCCCATGCTCAAGCTTAAAGCTTTTGATCAATCCTTTCTCCAAGTGCTTTTAAATATGAGCAGACAAGCAGCCTTGTGAGGACAGTATTTAACATGAGAATGTTTAAAATAAACAGAAAAGCAACTTGTAATGAACAGGTCGTGCAGTTAAAAGAAAACCTGACATTAATATCCTCAGGGAAAATATTCCTTATGTAAAAGAAGAACAAGATGGTAATGCTTAGAAACGAAAATATCCCTGGATGTTGGAAACATATCAGAAATGAAAAACTCAAAAGAGGGGTGGATAAAATGTTGAGGGAACTCCTAGAAAGTAGAGTAAAAAGCAAAGAGTTGAAAATAAAGAGAAGAAAACTAGAGGATGAGTCCAGGAGATCCAACAGCCCAGTAATAAAAGTTCCAGAAAGAGAGAGCAGAGACCATGGAGGGGAGAAAAGTTTTCACAACTAAAGGACATGATTTTTGAGATTAAAGAGACCCACTGATTGCCCAGTGCAATGGATGAAAAAATACCTTCAGCATAATTGTGAAATTTCATTACCTTGGGAATTTGGAAGATTCTGCAAGCTCCCAGAGAGAAAAAAATCAGGTCACATACAAATGATCAGCAATCAAAGGGCTTTGAACTTCTCAATAGAAACACTGGAAGCTAGAAAGCCATGGACAGTACTTGTGATAATATGAAGAACATTTGTTTTCAACCTAGGTTTCTATAGCAAGTCAAACTATGAGTCAAGTGAAAAGGTGAAAAAAAGATACCTTCAGAGAAGCAAATGTTAAAAAACTGCAAAAAATCCCCCTTCTCAGGATCTTCTCAAGGATCACTCCATATTAATTAGTAAATAAGCCAAGAAGGAGGAAGATATGGAATACAGACGATCCATCACTGTGGAGAAGGGAAGGGAATCTCCAGGAAAGTGGTAAAGGGAGATCCCAGGATTACAATTATGCATGAGATGTAGAGGGCAATCAGTAAAGATTGGAATAGCATGACACAGGAGATGACTTGAGAGCTGCCATTACCAAGTCTTTTGCTTTTGTATCAGTCCTTAAAAAAAAAGTTATAGGTATATATATATTATAATATATATTAATTATATATAATTAATATATATATTTCACACACACACACATATATATTATCATGGTAAAAGTCATGTAACAAAAATTTACCATCTTGCCCATTTTTAAGTATACAGTTCAGTAATGTTAAATATTTTACACTGTTGTGAAATAGAGCTCCACAATATTTTCATCTTACAAAACTGAAAGTCCATACTCGTTAAATAACAACTCCCCTACCCACCTTCCCCCACTATTCTACTTTCTGTTTCTACTAATTCAACTACTTTTGGGACCTCATGTAAGTGAAACCAAAGAGTATTTTTATTCTGTGCCTGGCTTTGATTATTTAGCTTAATGTTCTCAAAGTTCATCCATGTTGTAGCACGTGACAAGATTTCCTTCCTTAAGACTGAATAATATTCTATTGTATGTTTATACCATATTTGGTTTATTCATTCATTTGTTGATCCACATTTGAGTGGCTTCCATTTCTTGATTCATATGAATAGTTTGCTATGAACATCGAAATACAAATATTTCTTTGAGACTGTGCTTTCAATTCTTTGTCATATATGCTTAGAAGTGGGACTTCTGGATCATATAGTAGTTCTAGATTTTTAATTTTTTGAGGAAGTGCTATATTACTTTCCATCCCATTTTATAGTCCCAAAGAGTGTACAAGGCTCTAATTTCTCCATATCCTTGCTGACTCTTGTTATTTCCTTCCTTCTCTCTCCTTTTCTTTTTTTTTCCTCTCTTTCTCCTTCCCTCCTTCTCTCTCTCTTTTTTCTTTCTAGTAGCCATCCTAATGAGTATGAAGTGATATTGTGTTTTTTATTTACATTTCTCTGGTGATTAGTGATGTTGAGCATCTTTTCATCTGGACTATTTGTTATGTCATCTTTGTAAAATGTCTATTCAGGTCCCTTGCCATATAGTGTATATATAAGGATCCAACTTCACTCTTTTGAATGTGGATTTCCAATGTTCCCAGCACCATTTGCAGAAGCAATTGTCCTTTCCTCATTTAGTGGTCTTGGTACTATTATAAAAGATCATTTGAATTTCGTTTTTGGGCTCTCTCTTCTATTTCATTAGTCTATATATCTATGTCAGCACCATGTTCTTCTGATTACTATAGCTTTATAATATGTTTTGAAATCAGAATGCGTGAGTCCTCTGAATTTGTTCTTTTTAAAAAACATTATTTTGCCTATTCAGGGTCCCTTGAGATTCCATATGAATTTAAGGATAAATTTTTGCATTTTTCAAAAAATGCTATTGGGATTTGATAGAGATTGCACTGAATCTGAAGATTGGTTTGGGTAGTCTGAACATTGTACTAGTTTTTTTTTGTTTTTTTTTTTTTTTTTAACTGTATAAAACAATGAGAAAATGAGTTACTAAAATGAAGTATAAAGTAAGAAAGTAAAAGCTTTATGGGAGACCATTGTGAACTGATAGATTCCCTGCTGGGACTGACCAGTAGAACATTGTACTGAAAGGCTTTTGGACAGTGAGGAAGAGTTAGTCTAGTAATTATAAAGATAATCAAGATAATAAGAAAAAAGGTGATTATTAAGGAAAAAGATTAGAAAAAAAGATAGGAAGCATTATCACAGCACATTATACAGCGCTTGACTGTGATTAATGTTTTCATAGGTATATAATATTAATATTGAATATTTAGTCAGTCAAAAAGTATGATGTGAGTGAAGTTGTGAGAGAGAAAACACAGTATTAGAAGATGTAGACCTTCATCTGCCTGTAATAGGAAGTCATTAATGGATCAAAATACACCAGTGTCTTTGATTGTATAGAGCCATGCTATCTGATATGATGGTCACTAGACATGTGGCTATTAAGCACTGAAAATGTGACTTATCCAAATTGAGATATGCTGTTAGTGTGAGCTACAGGCTGAATTCTGAAGACTTAGTACAAAAAAGGAATGTAAAATATCTCATTAAGAATTTTTATATTGAATACATGTTGCAATGATAATATTTTGAATTGCTGTTGTTGCTGTTCAGTTGCTCAGTTGTGTTCAACTCTTTGTGACCCCATGGATTGCAGCACACCAGGCCTCCTTGTCCTTTACCATCTCCTGGAGCTTGCTCAAACTCATGTCCATTGAGTTGGTGATGGCATCCAACCGTCTTATCCTCTGTTGTCCCCTTCTCCTCCTGCCCTCAATCTTTCCCAGCATAAGAGTCTCTTCTAGTGAGTCAACTCTTCACATCAGGTAGCCAAAATATTGGAGCTTCAACTTCAGCATCAGTCCTTCCAGTGACTCTTCAGGATTGTTTACCTTTAGGATTGACTGGTTTGATCTCCTTGCAGTCCAAGGGACTCTCAAGAGTCTTCTCCAACACCACAGTTCAAAAGCAACAATTCTTTGACACTCAGCCTTCTTTATGGTCCAACTCTCACATCCGTACATGACTACTGGAAAAACCATAGCTTTGACTAGACGGACCTTTGTCAGCAAAGTGATATCTCTGCTTTTTAATTTGCTGTCTAGGTTTGTCATAGCTTTTCTTCCAAGCAGCAAGTGTCTTTTAATTTCTTGGCTGCAGTCATCATCTGCAATGATTTTGGGACTCAAGAAAATAAAGGCTGTCACTGTTGCCATTGTTTCCCCATCTGTTTGCCATGAAGTTATGGGACTGGATGCCGTGATCTTCATTTTTTGAATATTGAGTTTTAAGCCAACTTTTTCATTCTCCTCTTTCACTTTCATCAAGAGGCTCTTTAGTTCTTCACTTTCTGCCATAAAGGTGATGTCATCTGCATATCTGAGATTGTTGATATTTCTCCTGGCAATCTTGATTCCAGCTTATGCTTCATCCAGCCTGGGATTTCTCATGATGTACACTGCAAATCAGTTAAATGAGCAGGGTAACAATATACAATTTTGAACCAGTCCGTTGTTCCATGCCCAGTTCTAACTTGCTTCTTGACGTGTATGGGTTTCTTGGGAGGCAGGTATGGTGGTCTGGTATTCCCATCTGTTTAAGAATTTTCCACACTTTGTTGTGATCCACACAGTTAAACGGGCTTTGGTGTAGTCAATGAAGCAGAAGTAGGTATTTTCCTGATATTCTCTTGCTTTTTCTATGATCCAACGGGTGTTGATAATTTAATCTCTGGTTCCTCTGCATTTTCTAAATCCAGCTTGAACATCTGGCAGTTCTTGGCTCACATACTGTTGAAGCAGCTTGGAGAATTTTGAGTATTACTTTGCTAGCCTGTGAAATGAGTGCAATTGTGTGGTATTTGAACATTCTTTGGCATTGCCTTTCTTTGGGATTGGAATGAAAACTGATCTCTTCCAGTCCTGTGGCCACTGCTGAATTTTCCAAATTTGCTGACATATTGAGTGTAACACTTTAACAGCACCACCTTTTAGGATTTGAAATAGCTCAGCTATATAATTTGAATATATTGAGTTAAATGATGTTGTTAAAGTTAATTTCATTTATTTTTTATTAACTTTTTAAAAAGTGTGGCTATAGGAATTTATTTTATTTTTTAAATGTTTCTATTCCACTTTATTTATTTATTTTTTAATTTAAATTTATTTATTTTAATTGGAGGCTAATTACTTTACAATATCGTATTGGTTCTGCCACACATCAACATGAATCCACCATGGGCGTACATGTGTTCCCCCGGCTACAGGAATTTAAAATGACACATGTGACTTGCATTATATTTCTGGTGGGGAGCTCTGGTTTAGAAATAATATGTAAATGTCAGAAGAACCAGCTAAGACAGTGAGAAGTGATTGTCTCTGGGGAAGGAACGTGGGAAACTGAGGAGGTGTGGAAGAGGAAATTACTGTTTTTGGTTTTAAGCTTTTCATTGTAATTTGGCTTTTAAAATGAGTGCATATATGACTGTTAAATACAATTTAACTATACTATTTGGCTAGTTTCCTTTTTAAATATTTGTTTATCTGATCTTTTAGGAATTGCAAAATAGTCCACTATAAGAAGTTACAGTAATTGCTATAATTAGTCTTTTTTTTTTTTTTTTTTTTTTACAGATACTTTAGTTGTTACTCGGAGAAGGCAATGGCAAGCCACTCCAATACTCTTGCCTAGAAAATCCCATGGATGGAGGAGCCTGGTGGGCTGCAGTCCACGGGGTCGCAAAGAGTCGGACACGACTGAGCAACTTCGCTTTTACTTTTCACTTTCACGCAATGGAGAAGGAAATGGCAACCCACTCCAGTGTTCTTGCCTGGAGAATCCCAGGGACGGGGGAGCCTGGTGGGCTGCCGTCTATGGGGTCGCACAGAGTCGGACACGACTGAAGCGACTTAGCAGCAGCAGCAGCAAGTTGTTACTAGAGTTTGGTTTTTTGCTATTTCAGACATCACTTTAGTGAATATTCTAAATGTAGATCTTTGCTATATTATATTTGCAAGATGAATATCTAGAAGTGGGCTTCTTGGGCAAAAGGAACGTGCACTTGAAAGTTTTGGTAGGCATCAAATTTCTCTTCTGAGAATTTATACTAGCATATACTTCCACTAACAATACCAGTATCCCCACACTTTGATCAAAATGGAAATTATCCAGTTTCTTAGACCTTATTCTCTTTTTATTATTTGTGATGTTGAGCATCATGTGTATGTTTTATTGACCAATGTTTTCACTCTGATGTTCTTTGCTCATTTTTGTTTGGGGTTGTGTCTTTTTCTACATGATCTGTAAGAGTGGATAGAGCCTTTCTAGATGGATTCTGAGAGCTATTGTACATGGGAAAGATGTTTGTCCCCCTAAAAGAAGAATCAATTCACAAGTATCTGATGAGGGGACAGGTGAGAATGTCTCTGTTGATGACATTTCATATTTGGCAGAAAAACACAAACAGCCATTTAAATAATAGAACCACATGTATCCCAGAAACAAAAACAACCAACCAACTTTGTTAAAATTATTAGGGTAAAAAAAGATTGTTTTGAGGGAGAAAGTAATTTTGTGGTAAGAATAAGATAGACTTTTTTTTGATCTGTGCTACCTCTTTTCTGCTTTCTTTAACTTGAGTTCTGTGTTTCCATAATTTTTTCTCAACCCTACCCATATAAAAGTATTATCATTCAGTCTGAATGCTTACACATACATACTCTGTTTAAAAAAAACAAACAAACTATGAAATGGTTTTCTCCCTCCATATTATTCTAACCCTTTGCTCTCCAGAAGACAGCCCTCAAGAGCACAGGCTGCTATGAAGACAGTTACAACCCTTGGAGATATGCATGGTCTATTGAGTTCCATTAGAAGCACGCACACAGGTTAATAGTCATTATTCTGCCAGGAGAAACAGTTGTTTCTGATATAGCAGCAGCTAGTGGTAATTTCACTAAATAACTTCTCTTTCCCCCAATTTGATAGTAAACTATTTGCATAAAAATGAAGAAGAAAAATGTTTTGAGGGTGGAGAGGTATGTGATAGATGTATGTTAGGTGTGACTCAACACAGAGAGTTACTAGCTTAAAGTCTAAAGATAATTGTCTCTCCACTTGTTTTTTTTTTTTAATGTAGGTATCTTTTAAAATTTTTTAATTTACTTTGGCCGTGCTGTGCAGCATGTGGGATCTTTGTTCCCCAACTAGAGATCCAACCTGTGCCCCCTGCAATAGAAGCAGGGAGTCTTAACCACTGGACCACCAGGGAATTCCCTCCACTTATTTTTCTTATCTTTGGTTCTCTCCATACAGAACCAAAAGCCCCAGGTAATGTCAGAAAGTACATGTCTTTGTCACTAGGGCGTTTCTCCTCAGCCACCCCAGACTTTTTGCATCCTCCTGCTCTTAAACATCGCTCAGGGAGGGAGGAGTCTATGACCATCCTCAGAAGACTATGTGAGAATCAAACCCTCCTATAAGTCAGAAAGTTCTTGCTTCATTTAGCTAGGATCATTTCATCTTCTATCCCTTATGGATATGCAGAGAGCAGATTCCTAATCTAACAGCTTCTTATATCACTTCTATCCTGGCTTCTTCCTCTGTGATACATTTTTTTCTCTACATGCTTGAATCCTTGAATAATTTCAAAACTCCTTTCTGACTTCTCTTTCCATATGACACCAAAATTATTTTCTTTTACGGTTGATATTTGCGGCTGAGCATGTAGTTATTTTCATGTAACTTGTGGTAGAAAGTGAAAGTGGTGGTGGTATTTTGGCTTTGCTGAAAGGCTACATCATTTTCTCTCCTGCTTCTAGCCTCCAAACTTCAGTTTCAGCCACCAGTAATAAACCTGTTTCTACGGCTTAGAATACAGATTCAACACAATTTATGAGTTCCTGTATTGTGCTGGAATCCTTTTTCTCAGGGAACATTCCCAACTTGAATAATTCACTGTTACAACAGTGTTCTCTGAAGTTCTGTCAGAATTCTAGGCATCAGAGTTTTGGAGGGAAATCTGGCAGAGAGAGCCCATCCAGGCACATGGAGGAACCTCTGCCTCTAATCTCTCTGAAGACAGATAAAAGGCCTGTTGAAACTGAAGGATCATAGACCATAGCATTAGAGCTTGATATAATTTACTATGCAGTTAACTCCAGCATAATTATGTACAACACCTTGTCAAAGGTCTGCAGTACGGTACTGATCCCAACTTCCCTTCCTCCTGCTTTAAGGCATTGGTGAACCTACTTCTTATCTGAGGATGGATATGGGAAGTAGTTCCTTCCTTCCATTTGGGCTTAGATCTCTGTATTCTTGTGCTATGCCAGTCATGGTAAGGGTGACCAAGACCTTGAATGAAGAGCCTTATTCTCATGCTCTGTTTTTGTGCTCTTTCAAAGTTCTTTCTATGTTGCCAACTATCAAAGGAGTGTGTGGTAAGCCTATTGCTTGTCACTTTTTACTGAGAAATAACTTCTCCTTCTCTCTTTATAGATGGCCTTGTTTTATGCTATACTCTTTTCCTTTGATAATCTGACACTACATTCTGTACATTCCCCTTGGCTGGAAAAGTTATTTCATGATTTCTTCCCCCTTTTTCTTAAGAATGAGAGTTGTCTCTCTTATTTACAGAACATGTTCAATAGAGAAAATTTGGAATACACCAAAAAGCATAAGGGAGAAATGATTCATAATTTTACTATCCAGAAGTCATCATTATTAGTATATTAGAATATATACACATATATATATGAATTTTAATTTATATTACAGAATAACTTTCTGTACAGTTTTTTATTAATAGATTTTATTAGTTCAATTTTATGGGCATAGATTATTTCCATTTTTTCTATCATATATGTTGCCATGCACATGATTGCACAGACCTCTTTATGCTCACTTAACGTTTTCTTTAGAATGAAATCCTAGAAGTGAAATTGTATCATGAAAGGTCATGTACATTTTAAGGCTTTTGATAAATATTGCTGCATCCACCTTAATAAAGGTGATACTGGTTTGCTCTCCCGCCAGCAGTATTTGGAAATATTCATTGTTAAGATTGTGCTCAATAGCAGGTACTTAACTCTTTAATCTTTTTCAATTTGATAAGTATAAATAGTATCTCAATATTTACTGTGAAATTTCTTTGATTATAAGTCTGAATATATATATATTTCATGGTCAGCTATATTTTTTTGTGATTTGTTTTTTGGATCTTTGCTCCTTTGTTTTGTTCATCTGTCTGTTATTTCTTTGTGTTGATAAATAAACTCCACTAACTCCCTGGCAACATGTTGTTTGTTGTTGTTCAGTCACCATGTCGTGTCTGACTCTTTGCCACCCCCTGGACTGCTGCACTCCAGGCTCCTCTGTTCTCCACTACCTCCCAGAGTTTGCTCATACTTAACATCCATTGAGTTGGTGATGCTATCTAACTATCTCATCCTCAGCCATACCCTTCTCCTTTTGCCTTCAATCTTTCCCAGACTCAGGGTCTTTTCCAGTGAGTCAGCTCTTCGCATCAGGTGGCCAAAGGATTGGAGCTTCAGCTCAGCATCAATCCTTCCGATGAATATTCAGGGTTGATTTCCTGTAGGATAGACTGGTTTGATCTCCTTGCAGTCCAAGGGACTGTCAAGAGTCTTCTCCAACACCACAGTTTGAAAGCAAAGTTCAGCACTCAGCCTTCTTTATGGTCCACCTCTCACATCCGTACTTGACTAATGGGAAAACCATAGCTTTGATGACATGGACCTTTGTCAGGCAGAGTGGTTATTAGTCTGGAGCCAGACTGCCTGAGCCTGTATCCCATTCTACCTCTCTCACTGGCTGTGTGACCCTGGTAAGTTACTTAGCCTCTCTGTACATCAGTTTTCTCCTCTGTAAAATGAAGATTCATGTTGATCCTAGATGGTTGTGTAAGGATTAAATAAGTTAATATATGGAAAGCACTTAAAACCATCAGATCAGATCAGATCAGTCACTCAGTCGTGTCCAACTCTTTGCGACCCCATGAATCGCAGCACGCCAGGCCTCCCTGTCCATCACCAACTCCCGGAGTTCACCCAGACTCACATAAGTCGAGTCAGTGATGCCATCCAGCCATCTCATCCTCTGTCGTCCCCTTCTCCTCCTGCCCCCAATCCCTCCCAGCATCAGAGTCTTCTCTAATGAGTCAACTCTTCGCATGAGGCGGCCAAAATACTGGAGTTTTAGCTTTAGCATCATTCCTTCCAAAGAAATCCCAGGGCTGATCTCCTTCAGAATGGACTGGTTGGATCTCCTTGCAGTCCAAGGGACTCTCAAGAGTCTTCTCCAACACCACAGTTCAAAAGCATCAATTCTTCAGCGCTCAGCCTTCTTCATAGTCCAGCTCTCCCATCCATACATGACCACTTGAAAAACCATAGCCTTGACTAGATGGACCTTTGTTGGCAAAATAATGTCTCTGCTTTTGAATATGCTATCTAGGTTGGTCATAACTTTCCTTGCAAGGAGTAAGTGTCTTTTAATTTCATGGCTGCAGTCACCATCTGCAGTGATTTTGGAGCCCCCCAAAATAAAGTCTGACACTGTTTCCACTGTTTCCTCATCTATTTCCCATGAAGTGATGGGACTAGAGGCCATGATCTTTGTGTTCTGAATGTTGAGCTTTAAGCCAACTTTTTCACTCTCCACTTTCACTTTCATCAAGAGGCTTTTTAGTTCCTCTTCACTTTTTGCCATAAGGGTGGTGTCATCTGCATATCTGAGGTTATTGATATTTCTCCCAGCAATCTTGATTCCAACTTGTGTTTCTTCCAGTCCAGCATTTCTCATGATGTACTCTGCATATAAGTTAAATAAACATGGTGACAATATACAGCCTTGATGTACTCCTTTTCCTATTTGGAACCAGTCTGTTGTTCCATGTCCAGTTTTAACTGTTGCTTCTTGACCTGCATACAGATTTCTTAAGAGGCAGGTCAGGTGGTCTGGTATTCCCATCTCTTTCAGAATTTCCCACAGTTTATTGTGATCCACACAGTCAAAGGCTTTGGCATAGTCAAGAAAGCAGAAATAGATGTTTTTCTGGAACTCTCTTGCTTTTTCCATGATCCAGCGAATGTTGACAATTTGATCTCTGATTCCTCTGCCTTTTCTAAAACCAGCTTGAACATCAGGAAGTTCACGGTTCACATATTGCTAAAGCCTGGCTTGGAGAATTTTGAGCATTACTTTACTAGCGTGTGAGATGAGTGCAATTGTGCGGTAGTTTGAGCATTCTTTGGCATTGCCTTTCTTTGGGATTGGGATGAAAACTGACCTTTTCCAGTCCTGTGGCCACTGCTGAGTTTTCCAAATTTGCTGGCATATTGAATGCAGCACTTTCACAGCAACATCTTTCAGGATTTGGAACAGCTCCTCTGGAATTCCATCACCTCCACTAGCTTTGTTCGTAGTGATGCTTTCTAAGGCCCACTTGACTTCACATTCCAGGATGTCTGGCTCTAGGTCAGTGATCACACCACCGTGATTATCTGGGTCGTGAAGCTCTTTTTTGTACAGTTCTTCTGTGTATTCTTGCCACCTCTTCTTAATATCTTCTGCTTCTGTTAGGTCCATACCATTTCTGTCCTTTATTGAGCCCATCTTTGCATGAAATAGTCCTTTGGTATCTCGGATTTTCTTGAAGAGACCCCTAGTCTTTCCCATTCTGTTGTTTTTCGTCTATTTCTTTGCATTGATCACTGAAGAAGGCTTTCTTATCTCTTCTTGCTATTCTTTGGAACTCTGCATTCAGATGTTTATATCTTTCCTTTTCTCCTTTCCTTTTTGCTTCTCTTCTTTTCACAGCTATTTGTAAGGCCTCCCCAGACAGCCATTTTGCTTTTTTGCATTTCTTTTCCATGGGGATGGTCTTGGTCCCTGTCTCCTGTACAATGTCACAAACCTCATTCCATAGTTCATCAGGCACTCTATCTATCAGATCTAGGCCCTTAAAACCATGGCACATAATAATTACTAAATAAGTATGTTATTATAATTACTTAAGATATTCTTTATAAGAATATTGATCCTTTATTATGTGAGTTGCAAATAATGTCCCTTACTTTTTAAAAAATTTATATATGGTTTTTTATCTATGAAATCCTATACATAAAATTTGTCAGTTTTTTCCCTTTCTAGCTTCTACCACGATATAATACATAGAAAGTACTTTCTTATTCCAATATTCTGTAAATATCACCACATTTTCATTCAGGACTTTACTCTCTCACTTATTTCATTAAAAAATTTTAAACTATGTAACCTACATGGTGGAGAAGGCAATGGCACCCGACTCCAATGCCCTTGCCTGGAAAATCCCATGGATGGAGGAGCCTGGTAGTCTGCAGTCCATGGGGTCGCTGAGGGTCGGACACGACTGAACGACTTCACTTTCACTTTTCATTTTTCACTTTCATGCATTGGAGAAGGAAATGGCAACCCACTCCAGCGTTCTTGCCTAGAGAATCCCAGGGATGGGGGAGCCTGGTGGGCTGCCATCTATGGGATCGCACAGAGTCGGACACGACTGAAGCGACTTAGCAGCAGCAGCAGCAACCTACATTAAATTAATTTTGGTAAATAGAGTGAGGTAAGATACTAAGATAATAATATTAAATATCCTGATCTCTTATTTTCCTATGTATTTGAAACACCAATACCACCTTTATGATGAATCATCATGTATGAGTATTCCTACATTCTTGTTATTTTCTAGACTTTTTATTCCATCTCACTGAGCTTGCTATCTCTCCTATTACTAATGGCCACATTGCTCAAATTATTGTAGTTTTAAATATATCTTATTTTCTGGCAGTGAAAGTGCCCTCTTTGTTATTTCTATTTTTTATATTTCTTAGCTAACACGTCTCATTAACTTTTGAATAATTTTTTCAAATTTCAAGAACTTTTCATAATTGAAATTTGAATTAAATGAGTGATAGTTGCTCAGTTGTGTATAACTCTTTGCAACCCCATGGACTGTATACCCTGCCAGTCTCCTTTGTCCATGGAATTCTCCAGGCAATAATATTGGAGTGCGTTGCCATTTCTTCTCCAGAAATTTGAAGTAAACATATAAATTATTGTGGAATGAGTTGACATTATTACAATGTTGACTTTTCTCATTCAAAAACCTAATTTATGTCTATGTAGTCCGTGGGGTCGCTGAGGGTCAGACATGACTGAGTGACTTCACTTTCACTTTTCACTTTCATTCATTGGAGAAGGAAATGGCAACCCACTCCAGTGTTCTTGCCTGGAGAATCCCGGGGACGGGGGAGCCTGGTGGGCTGCTGTCTATGTGGTCACACAGAGTCGGAAACAACTGAAGTGACTTAGCAGCAGCAGCAAATATTTTACGTATTTCAGTAAAATTTTGTTTTGTTTTTCCAAGCCTGATTTTTAAAAATATTGTAAAAAAAAAAACCCCATACAATTGAAAAAAAAAAAAAGCAGGTCCTATGTATTTCCTTCTGGGGCTACTCAGGTGATGTTAGTGGTCAGAAATATGCCAGCCATGCAGGAGAGGTAAGAGATGCAGGTTTGATCCCTGGGTCAGGAAGATCCCCTGCAGGAGGGCGTGGCAACCCACTCTAGTATTCTTGCCTGGAGAGAATCCTGTGGACAGAAGAGCCTGGCTGGCTACAGTCCACAGGGTCACACAGAATGGGCCATGACTAAAGTAACTTAGCATGCATGCATATTTCCTTTTAGATTAATTCCTGTGTATTTTATGTTTTTGTTGTGGTTTGGGAATAGAATATTTTCCCATTATATATAAAACTTGCTATTATTAAAATCTGCATCATATATTGAGGAAAATCTTTGTATATTTTATAACTGGTTGTCTTACCAAACTGTCCTATTTATACTAATAGATGTTGTTATTTGATATGACTTTTCTAGGAATCATGTCATTCAAGTAATATTTTTGTGGCTCTTTTTTTTAAGTTGAAGGATAATTGCTTTACAATGTTGTGTTGGTTTCTGCTGTAAAACAATGCAAGTCAGTCATAATTATATGTCTATCCCCTCCCTCCCCGCTCCATCCCACTGTTCTAGGTCGTTGCCGAGTGCCAGGCTGGGCTCCCTGTGTTACACTGCAGCTTCCCGCTAGGTATCTCTTTTGCACATGATAGTGTATATATGTCAATACTACTTTCTCAGTTCGTTTCGTCCTTTTCTTCCTGTGCTGTGTCCAAGACCATTGTCTACATCTGTATTTCTATTCTTTCCCTCAAATAGGCTCATGAGCACAATTTTCTAGATTTCATATATGTGTGTTAATATACAATATGTTTTTCTCTTTCTGACTTACTTCACTCTGTGTAACAGGCTCTAGGTTCATCCACCTTACTACAGTTGACTCAAATTTGTTCCTTTCTATGGCTGAGTAAGATTCCATTGTATATATGTACCACATCTTTATCCCTTCATCTATTGGGTGAAGGGATGTTCATCTGTTGATGGACATCTAGGTTGCTTCTGTGTCCTGGTTATTGTAAATAGTGCTGCAGTGAACACTGGGGTACATATATCATTTTGAATTGTGGTTTTCTCAGGGTTTATGCCCAGGAGTGGGATTTCTGAGTCACATGGTAGTTTTATTCCTAGTTTGTTAAGGAATCTCCAGACTGTTCTCTATAGTGGCTGTATCAATTTACATTCCCACCAACAGTGCAAAAGTGTTCCTTTTTCCCCACATCCTCTCCAGAATTTATGGTTTGTAGGTTTTTTTTTTTTTTTTTTTTTTTTATGATGGCCATTCTGATTGGTGTGAGGTGATAGCTCATTGTAGTTTTTATTTGCCATTCTCTTAATAATGACCGATGTTGAGCATCTTTTCATGTGTTTATTGGTCATCTGTATGTCTTCTTTGGAGCAATATCTATTTAGGTCTTCTGCCCGTTTTTTGATTGGGCTGTTTGTTTTTCTGATAATTGAGCTGTGTGGCTTCTTTTGTGTCACTACTTTTTTTTTTTTTTTTTTCCCTGTAATTACTAGCCAAACTTCTAGACTATTAAGTACTTGTATGGTTCTGAGCATTCTTGTCTAAATTCACTTTTTACTGGGAATATTGGCTGTTGATTGGAGCTAAGAATGCCATATTTGGAGTTATAACTAAGATCAGATTTTTCCCTGAGCAAAGTCACAAAGACCTATCACATCTGTGATAGAACTGTTCTACATCTCCTGTGGTTATAATCATTCAAGTGTGGAACTGTTTACTATTTTGTGTCCAAGATGACTTAATCTGCATGTATTATATGATTTCATTCTCCTAACAGACCTATGAAGTAGATATTGTTATCTGTATTTTTCAGATGAGGAAGCCAAATTTCAGACAAATAAGTTGTGTAATCCTCAGCCATACAGCCACCCATGACAACAGCGCATCTGAACTAATTCTATTTGTTTTTTTCCCCTGGTATTTCACAAAGTGATAGAAATAATGTGAGTTACAAATTTCATTACTCTGTGAAATTCAAAAGAATCCAAAAGGGATATCAAGAAATATATATATATATATATATACACACACACACATATATGTATATATATATGACCTGCCTCTTGAGAAATTTGTATGCAGGTCAGGAAGCAACAGTTAGAACTGGACATGGAACAACAGACTGGTTCCAAATAGGAAAAGGAGTATGTCAAGGCTGTATATTGTCACTCTGCTTATTTAACTTATAGGCAGAGTGCATCATGAGAAATGCTGGACTGGAAGAAACACAAGCTGGAATCAAGATTGCTGGGAGAAATATCAATCACCTCAGATATGCAGATGATACCACCCTTATGGCAGAAAGTGAAGAGGAACTAAGAAGCCTCTTGATGAAAGTGAAAGTGGAGAGTGAAAAGGTTGGCTTAAAGCTCAACATTCAGAAAACGAAGATCATGGCATCTGGTCCCATCACTTCATGGGAAATAGATGGGGAAGCAGTGTCAGACTTTATTTGGGGGGGGCTCCAAAATCACTGCAGATGGTGACTGCAGCCATGAAATTAAAAGACACTTACTCCTTGGAAGGAAAGTTATGACCAACCTAGATAGCATATTCAAAAGCAGAGACATTACTTTTCCAACAAAGGTTCGTCTAGTCAAGGCTATGGTTTTTCCAGTGGTCATGTATGGATGTGAGAGTTGGACTGTGAAGAAGGCTGAGTGCTGAAGAATTGATGCTTTTGAACTGTGGTGTTGGAGAAGACTCTTGAGAGTCCCTTGGACTGCAAGGAGATCCAACCAGTCCATTCTGAAGGTGATCAGACCCGGGATTTCTTTGGAAGGAATGATGCTAAAGCTGAAACTCCAGTACTTTGGCCACCTCATGGGAAGAGTTGAGTCATTGGAGAAGACTCTGATGCTGGGAGGGATTGGGGGCAGGAGGAGAAGGGGACGACAGAGGATGAGATGGCTGGATGGCATCACTGACTCGACTGATGTGAGTCTGGGTGAACTCCGGGAGTTGGTGATGGACAGGGAGGCCTGGCATGCTGCAATTCATGGGGTTGCAAAGAGTTCGACACGACTGAGTGACTGAACTGAACTGAACTGATATATATGTTTTTAGAGAGTGAGAGTCTTTGTAGCTCTCAAATTTTAATATTCATAAGAATCATCTGGAGTGCCTTTAAAAGTACAAATTCTTCAGCCCTACTCTTCAGAAATTCCAATTTCTATGACTTGGGCTGGCCCAGGGCCCAAGGATCTTTAGTTTTGAAAGAGGAGGTTCATATATCCCCCTTTAAGAAATAATATTTTAAGTGTATAATGAAGGACATTATGTCAGCCATTCATATTTCATAACTGCTTGGGATGTAGAAATTATGGTCAGAGCTAATGTAACAAAGAACTCTCTGATGGCTATTCTGAGGTTCTGTTCTTGCACAGTGCAGTCCTCCTGGATCAATCATTCAATAATTTTTTATTTTCAGATTATGTTATAAAGATTAATGACTATATCTTCAGTTTAATCAGAAACAAATGTTTTGCTTTTATGTACAAGTCACATTTTCTCTACTGGCATTAAGCAAACACAGATTGGTTACATGTGAAATTATTAACCTCTTATCTTAATTACTGAATCTTACCTGTGCTATTTTGGACTACAATTTTCCTTTTAGAGAATAGATTTTACATACATGTTAGGTCAGGTTTATCTTCCCCATACATATTTCATATTTTCAAACACTAAATGAACGTTCTCACAGTTTCTAAGATTATGGATAGGAGCTGATTTTATTATGGTTTTTGGAAAGCAGCCCTCAGCTATTTAGGTGATGCATCATGAAAGGGTAGTTTTATTTACCTCAAAGGACATGTTATTTAAGAAAAATCTGCAAACATGGTGTATCTTAATTCACAGAAACTGGAAAGCAGGATATATCTGGTAGATAAGCGGCTGTGAGATCAACCCCTTACACAGTTCCCAGCTGTTAAGGGGCTAGAACAACTGTGACTGAGCCTTTTCAAGACCCCTGGATACTGATGAATTGATCCAGATATTCTTACCAGGTGTATGCCTATGTGGTACAACTCCAGCTTCCCAAATAACTCTTGGGTATGGGGGCCTTGCTGCTGCTGCTAAGTCGCTTCAGTCGTGTCCGACTCTGTGCGACCCCAGAGACGGCAGCCCACCAGGCTTCCCCGTCCCTGGGATTCCCCAGGCAAGAACACTGGAGTGGGTTGCCATTTCCTTCTCCAATGCATGAAAGTGAAAAGTGAAAGTGAAGTCGCTTTAGAGGCTAAAATTTGCCATTAGAGATAAGTTTTTCTTATTAGATAGGCTTCTTTTCACAATTCCCTGGGGAGATGGTTTGATTAGTCTTTAATTCCTTGATTTATTAGAATGATTTCTGCCCAGATGAGACTACCAGAGCGAAAGCTGGGGAGAGATCAGGAGCTTTAGAGGGGGAAGAGCCTGGAAGAAGTATAAGCAGACCATTCTTGGCCCTGGCTAGTCTCTACTGGCCAGCTTCTTGGGAACTGCTGTCTCCTTTGCTTGCTTACTTGACCCTGCCATTCTGCATCCCCTGAACCAGATGGGTATTTCTGAGAAATTTATCTGAAGTGGCAGAAAAAAACCCTTATAGGTTGATTAATGTGCTTTCTTTTTGGGCATGTGCAGATTCTAATTTCCATCAGAGCTCACTTGGGAACTTAGAGGAATACATTTTGCAAAGGGGGCAAGTGTGATGCTGCTACTGCTTTAGGGGTCACACTCTGATACAGTAAAATTTGAGGGCACTCCACTCAGGATAAAATAACATTGAATATTAATGCGATTGTTAATGGGTTCCCATCTTTCTTTCAACCCTGCTTCCTAGGGATGGGCTCATTTTAGTTCTTATCTTTGGGGGAAGGGCTAGGAAGTTACTTCCTTCTGATCATTTGACACTTGATCAGTTCATTAAATTAGTCAGTTGCCTATACCTGGAATAAATACAAATATTTTTCCATTTAAAAATATTGTTTAATTTTAAAATATTGTTTTTCAGTAAACTTTCAGTTTCATAACAGCTAACTACAATTTGGGCTTCCCAGATGACTCAGTGGGAGACACAGATTCGATCCCTGGGTCAGAAAGATACCCTGCAGGAGAAAATGGCAACCCACTCCAATTTTCTTGTCTGGAAAAGCTCATGGATAGAGGAGCCTGGTGGGCTCCAGTCAGTGGGGTTGCAAAGAGTTGGACACGACCAAGCAAGTAAACACATACACAACTTCAGTTTACAGCATTAAAATTTTTGAATCCTGTTTATCCCACTATGTTGTATTACACTTAAAAAAATTCTAGCCTGAGGTTTTCTTTAATTTACATTCCTCCCTGCTGTCGTTCTTTCTTCCCGCCTTTGTTTCCTTTCTTCCTTTCATTCATTAAATATTCATTGCACCCCGGACATTTAACAATCATTGTCCTCTGGGAAATTTTCACTGGGGTGGGGATTGAGGGGAGAGTCTTAGCTGGTTTGTTAGGGTTGCCTAGCACAGAGGGCTAGTGAAGCAAAGAGAAAGTGACCTAACACCAACAATTCTTCCTTCCCTCCCAAGAATGTAACACTAGCTTTCAACTCTTCATTTTAACTTAAAAGCTCCATTTCTTGAAGAGTGCCTTGCCCTAAATTAGTTACTAGGTTTTTTCCCCTTTATTATCATTATCAAAAAACATTATTGAGTCACTTGAATGGTTTGTTATCTTCTCAAGCTGTTACCTATGCATCTCTTTGGCCACTTCCCCAAATGCTCTGTCTTTGACACCTGAAATTTTCCCTCCCGCCATCTTCTATGAAGAGCATCAATGACCATATAGCTGATCCTTCTAATGTTCCTTCTCTCAGAGACGTCCTCATTGCCAATGATCTTCACTTCTTTTCAATTTGAGCTTTCCACACCATTGGCCCCGCTTTGAATTTTGCCATCAACAGGCATGCTTCACCCATGAGTGCTTAAAGGCCAACACTCCACCCTAATAATGGATTCTGATCTCCCCACCCTGTCACTCCCTTTTTCATTATGTCAGCTATTAGATCTCATGGGGTCCTTCAGTTCCTTCCACTCCAAGTGAGTCAGTCCTCTTTTGATATTACTTTTTTTCCTGGGCATCATAGACCTCATTGTGTATCCATCTGGTGTGTGTGTATGTGTTTGTACACGAATACATGCTACGTCTCTTCTGTTTTGGATTATGTATTTTTACTGATATAGAATTTATATATACTACATTATATGCAGTAAAATGCACAAGTCTTAGATGTACAGTTTGAAGAATTTTTACATATGTATCTCCTATGTAACTACCACGCAGATCAAGATCTAGAACATTTCCATTACCCCATAGAATTCTGTCCAGTTTCTTTCCAGTTAATAACCACCCTTCAGATGTAGCCACTATCACGACTTCTAATCAGCAGAGATCATATTCTGCCTATTCTTGAGCTTCCTATAAATGGAAAGGTTTCTGTTTCACAGAAATTGAGATTTAAGTAAATTGTCACTGGTCAACACATGGTGAGAATTGGAGTTTTAAGTGTGTTCCTTTAGCTTCCGACATACAGCTATTCCAAAAAAGGGGGAAGAATCCATTTCCCCTTAAAAAAATTCCTTTTAAAGGAATCCTATTCCTTTAAACCTTCCAATATAATAATGTACAAAATATTATTGGCCCAATTTGTCTAGGACCTTTGTTGTATGAAAGAAAAGATACAGTGTCAGGATCCCTGGTGACTCAGATGGTAAAGCGTCTGCCTGCAATGCGGGAGACCCGGGTTCAATTCCTGGGTTGGGAGGGTCCCCTGGAGAAGGAAATGGCAATCCACTCCAGCACTCTTGCCTGGAAAATCCCATGGACGGAGGAGCCTGATAGGCTATAGTCCATGGGGTCACAAAGAGCCGGACATGACTGAGTGACTTCACAAGCAAGCAGAATCCAAAGGAGTCAACCACATTTATTGTTTGTCTCAATCTCTTTGTAATCTCCAGACAACTTTTATGTGTTCCTAGAAATCCACCCTGGGTCCTCTCTTTCTCCATCCCCACCTGCCTCCTGAGAAAATTGTATGCAGGCCAAGAAGCAACAGTTAGAACCAGACATGGAACAACAGACTGGTTCAGAATTGGGAAAGGAATACTTCAAGACTGTATATTGTCACCCTGCTTATTTAAGTTCTATGCAGAGTACATCATGCGAAATGCCAGGCTGGGTGAAGCCCAAGCTGGAATCAAGCTTGCCAGGAGAAATATCAACAACTTCAGATATGCAGATGATAGCACTTTAATGGCAAAAAGAGAAGAGGAACAAAAGAGCCTCTTGATGAGGGTGAAAGAGGAGACTGAAAAAGCTGGCTTAAAACTAAGTGAAGAAGAACAAAAGAGCCTCTTGATGAAAGTGAAAGAAGAGAGTGAAAAAGCTCGCTTAAAACTCAGCATTTGAAAAATGAAGATCATGGCATCCAGTCCCATCATTTCATGGCATATAGATGGGGAAACAATGGAAACAGTGACAGACTTTGTTTTCTTGGGCTCCAAAATCACTGCAGATAGTGACTGCAGCCATGAAATTAAAAGATGCTTGCTCCTTAGAAGAAAAGCTGTGACAAGCCTAGGCAGCATATTAAAAAACAGAGACATTACTTTGCCAACAAATGTCCATCTAGTCAAGGCTACGGTTTTTCCAGTGGTCATGTATGGATGTGAGAGTTGGACTGTGAAGAAGGCTGAGGGCTGAAGAATTGATGCTTTTGAACTGTGGTGTTGGAGAAGACTCTTGAGAGTCCCTTGGACTGCAAGGAGATCCAACCAGTCAATCCTAAGGGAAGTCAATCCTGAATATTCACACAAAGAACTGATGCTAAAACTGAAGCTCCAATACTTTGGCCACCTCATGTGAAGAACTGACTTATTAGAAAAGACCCTAATGCTGGGAAGGAGTGAAGGCAGGAGGAGAAGGGGACGACAGAGGATGAGATGGTTGGATGGCATCACCAACTAGATGGACATGAGTTTGAGCAAGCTTTGGGAGTTGGTGATGGACAGGGAAGCCTTTCTTGCTGCAATTCATGGGGTTGCAAAGATTCAGACATGACTGAGAGGCTGAACTAAACTGAATTGAACCACACAATCCCTGGGGAATTTCATCATCATCTGTTATGGCTCCAGTCGTCATCTCTATGGATGTGACTCCCACATATGTTCATCTCAACTGAAGCTTGGATTGAGACCTTTATCCTAGTCCACTCATCCTGAATATCTCCATACACATGTTCCACAGACATTGGCAAGCTAACTGGACTTGATTCTCCTTTTCTCCAAATCTGCTCCCCATACTGTATCTATTGATGAGGTGAGTCTCCTATTACCCTCACTTAGGAGTTTCAACTCATCATATTCTCCTTGACCTGTCTCTTCCTCTTCATTTGCACTGTCATTGCCCTAGTTCAAGGCTTGCCATCTGCTAGATCTTGCCTTAAAGCAGATCCTCATTTTGTTCCCCTTCACTTGTTATGCTCTTCCTGCCAGGGAGAATCTTTCTTGAAAAAATATCTGATCATATCACTTTCTGATTCAAAATGGTTCAGTGACTTTCCATTTTGGCTTCTTAATCTGTTATGCAAGCCTTTCGTGGTTTGGTGCCTGCCCACTTGTCCAGATTTATCACCTTGCCACTCTCCCTTCACACTTTGGGCTCAGTAATGCTGAACTATTAGACATTCTCTGAATATACTCTATGCTGTGCCTTTGTGCTGCTATTCACTTCTCCTAAAATGCCCTCCTCTTCTTGGCTACCTGGAAAGAGTAGGGCAGCCTTGATGCCACTTAGTTCGTGAAGTCTTTCCTAATTCTCTACCTCATAGGGTCCTCAGCCCTACAGACACAGAAGGAAATGAATTCTGCAGACAACCTGAGTGAGCCTGAAAATAGCTCCCGGGAGGCAAGCATTTTCCTATGTTGTAATTGTCTATATTCTCTATCTCCTAGTCATCTGTATGTTCCTAGAGGGCAGAGTCTCTTGTTCAGCTTTACACAGAAATGACTCACTATCATCTGTTAAATGAATGAATGAAAAAAGAGTGTAGTACTATGCTATGCACTTTGCAAAGAAATTGGATACCACTTCTACCCTGTTTAGACTTATCTGTGGAAAAAATGATGAAGACTAGAAAGTCAAAAGACCAAGCAATAAATGGCTGTTCTTTGGAAAATACTTATCTTGGGTTTTTGAACAATAGGTTAAAAGGCATTTTAAGTGCCCTTTAAGTGTGTGACAGGAGAGAGACTGTAGGAAATCACCTTCTTTTTCTGATTAGTCACTGGTACCTTCACAATAGGGGAGGCTAAGACTTCAGGACTTGGGGCTGGGGTGATAGTCAAGGAAAATCTTGAGAAGGTGGGAAAAGGTTTTCCAGGAACCGGATGGAAGAAGCTTCTATGCATGAGTAGAATGTTTCCAGGAAGACACTCAGAGAAGGAAATGGCAACCCACTCCAGTCTTCTTGCCTGGAGAATCCTGTGGACAGAGGAGCCTGGTGGGCTGCTGTCTATGGGGTCGCACAGAGTTGGACACGACAGAAGTGACTTAGCAGCAGCAGCAGGAAGACACTAAGAGCAGATTTGCCTAAGCAGTGGCTGAGTGGACAGCACAGGAGTGAGATAAGCAGTGGGACGGTGAGAGATTCAGGGCACACTAAAAGGCAGAGTCCAGGTTGCTTGGGTCTCGTTCCTTTCAAGTGTGCTCAGATAGTCCTCTCTTGGGGATCATGTCCAAGTCATCTGTCAGTTGTAGGGGCTAATTGATTTTAATTGCCAACTGAGTACTGTCCTTTTCCCAGGGCCATTGAGGATAGATCCTAAGTCAGGAAAAGCTTTCTCTGCCCACCCACATATATAAACATACACACACTCACTCTTTCAAAAAACTTACTATGTTTCAACTGAGAAAAAAATGTGAAATCACAATATTTGAGACAATTCTGGGACGTGTCATTTGATGCCATCTCTAAGATTTTCATCTTCTTTTCTGAAGTGGAGGCAGGTTAATGTGTAAAGGAACACATATGTTTATGCGTGTGTGTTCAGCTTGTATAAAGCACAAAGTTTAACTTTCTGATGGTACTGTTACCTTCCTATAAAAGAAGTAGTTGAGCATGGAAAAGGTTAAGTGACTTGCTTTTGATCACAGAATAACTTTGGACAAGTTACTTAAAATTTCTAAGCCTGAGTTTTTTCACTTTCACAACAGAGATGATAATACTGTAATGGGTATTAGTTATTGCTGCAAATTCTATTTGACTCCTCCCACCTTGAATAGCAATACCTTTTAAAAAGAGAGTCAGAGTAGTTCTTGACCTTGGGTAGTTATTATTCCCCAGAGGTATTTAAAAATGTGTGGGGAATTCTTGATTGTCACAATAACTGCCAGAGATGCTGATGACATTTAGTGAGATAGAACCACTCCTGACCATAGACTGGTTCTGATAGGTGCGAATCAGTCAGGATAAGCTTTCCCCTTTGCCCCAGTGAGGAATGGATATACTCACTACACTTAAGGGATTGCCTTCCAAGATGGAAAACTGAAGGAGCCACAGGAATGGTTATAAAGGAACAATAACGAGTGGCATCACTGGTAGCAGAGTTTGCCCCTTAATCATACCCTGACTTGTACTGTTTCCTCCTAATTCTATTGGGTCCATCACATCCACTCCTACTGCCCTCAGGAACTCTCTGAGATACAGTTGGGCTAGATCAGCAATTTCTTAGAACCTCATTGGGAGCATGGCGAGCATTTTGGTTTGTCATATGAATAGGGGGCATCTAATGCATTTAGTGGGCAGTGACCATGGATTCTAATAAAGCAAGGAAAGTCCTATGCAGTGCAGACTTGTCCTGTTTTAAATCCCAATGATTGTCCCTTTAACAAACACTTCAAAAACTGGAGTGCATTCAAGGAAGAGTAACCAAAGTGATGATCACCAGTGGATAATTTTTATATGAGACATATTTCAATTCATTATAAAGAAGCTCTTTCTCTTTTTCTTCTTGTAGTCTTATTTTACCCCCATAAATATTAACAGTTAACAATTTCCTATATATGTAAGAATATATACATTTATATGTTTTTAAATTTTTAAACAAAAGATCATACTGTCCATTGTTCTGTAAATTGCTTTTTTGCTTTATAACATTCCTTGGATATATTTTCATATTGTCAGGTATGATAATGATAATGACTACTAATAAAAATTGCTAATTTTTATTTAATGCTGACTGTAAACCAAACACTGCCAAATTGTTTTATATAACTCATTTCATACACTAGAGGCCCTGGTGGCTCAGACGGTTAAGTGTCTGTCTGCAATGCAGGAGACCTGGGTTCAATCCCTGGGTCAGGAAGATCCCCTGGAGAAGGAAATGGCAACCCACTCCAGCACTCTTGCCTGGAAAATCCCATGGATGGAGGAGCCTTATAGGCTACAGTCCATGGGGTCGCAAAGAGTCAGGCACAACTGAGTGACTTCACTTTCACTTTTCATACACTAGTCCTTTGAGATAGGTACTGCTATTAATCCCTGTGGCAGACTGACCCCAAAGTGTTCTCCCCACCACCACCACCATAATCTCCTGCTCTTGGTATTCTCATCCTTGTACAGTCCCCTTCCCTTGAGTGTAGTTGGGATCTATGATTTGCTTCTAACCAACAGAACATAGCAAAGGTAATGGATGTCATTCTCATGATTGCATAACATTATGTAAGTCTCTAGGCTTCCCAGGTGTCTCAGTGGGTAAAAGAATCTGCCTGCCAATGCAGGAGATGTAGGAGACATGGGTTCAATCCTTGGGTCAGGAAGATCCCCTGGAGGGAGGGCATGGCAATCCACTGCAGTATTCTTTCCTGGAGGAGGGCATGGAAATCCACTCCAGCATTCTTGCCTGGAGAATCCCATGGACAGAGGAGCCTGGTGGGCTACAGTCCATGGGGTCACAAAGAGTCGAACATAACTGAAGTGACTGAGCATGCACACAAGCACATGGAAGGCTCCATCTTGCTTTGGACACTGTTTGGGGACTTGGTGAAATAAGCAGCTATGTTGTGTGGAACTGAAGCTGCTTTCTAGAATCTGAGGACAACCTCTTGGGTCTGAAGGTGTCCTCTAGATGACAGCCAATAAGAAATAGGGATCCTCAGTCATATAGACATAAGGAAATGAATTCTGCAAATGACTTGAGCAAGCTTGAAATCAGATCCTTCCCCAGTTAAACTTCCAGATGAGAACACACCCCAGCTGACACCTTGATTGCAATTGTAGGGGGCCCTGAGCAGAAGGCCCAGTTGAGTTGCGCCTGGACTCCTGATACGTGGAAACTGTTCGGTAATAAATTCATATTGTTTTAAGCCTCTATGTGGTAATTTGTTATAGAGCACAGGAGACAAATCCAACCCCATTTTACAGATGAGGAAACAGAGGCAGAGAGGGGCTAAACAACTTGCCTGAGGTCATGTAGTAGCAAAGCCGGTATATGAGCCCTGGCTTTAAAGTTCATGCTCTGTAACAAGCAGTCACTCTGCTTGTCTGCCTCTATATAGACTACCTCATTGTTTTAAACATTTGAAAGTTCTCCCATTACATGGATAAACTGACATTTATTTCTCCATAATCCCACCAATAGTCAGTTGGATTGTTTCCTATTTGTTTGTTTCTTTATGTATTTGAAAGAAAGATATGCTGTAATAGATATCTCTATTTCTTTGATCACTTTTACAAATATATCTTTTAAATAACTCAGCAATAGAGTTGCTGGACTAAAGATTATTTGTATTTAAAAGTTCGATATGACCAGTTTTCCTCCAAAGAGATCATACCAAAAGAATGGAAATTTCTGTCAAAATTGCCCAAAAATGGAATGGGAATGTTTGAGGACAAAGATGGCAAATTGAACACACATTTCTAGTTCTTTCTTCCTTCCCAAACCACTAAAGCTAAAATAAAGTGCTTTTTATGTTTTTTAAGGTACAGACTGACAAACGTGAGGGAATTAGAGGAGTCCAAATGAAAATATCCTAAAGGTGGAAAGCATGTGAAAAAGTGGTAACCAACTTAGCAGACCTGGGAAGGGTGAATCCCAGGCTGGTAGTGGGGAAAGCTGATCTAAATTAGATCAACTTTCCAAATTTCAGAATTCCCCAAAGACTTTTAAATTGGCATCAGGTATTTATGGACCTAGAGTGATGGGGGAAGCATACAATGAGCTGACCGATGCTGTGAGGTAGTTAAGAGTCCTGGACCCTTCTAACAATTCAGTGATGCTAGATCCCATCTCCACTCCAACCTCAACAGGAGCCTGGAGTCTATTTTTTTCCTCTGCAGATGATAAAACAGTCTTTGGACTGAGGACTCAAGCATAGTTGAGGGTAATGGCAGACATAGTGCCCCAAAACACCCCTCACATCTTAGAATTTTATCAGCTAGGACTCTAACTTTCAAACAGAAATATAGAAAAGTATGCTCTGGCATATCTGGTCAACTCAAGAAGAAATACTTGATGTTTCTGATGTTTAGTAAAAACCCAGATAGATTAAAGTGAAACCCAAATTGGACAAAGCTCATTCAAAGCCCAGAGCTTCAGTCAGTTTTTAAATTCCTATTTGATATAAGTAGACAATCAAGGAATACCAGACTTCAGAGAACAGCCTCAAATGAGAGAGACCAAAAAGTCAAACAAACAACTGGAAACAGCTAATTCATAGAGGAAAAAAAGAGGTTATGCAAGAAAAAACTTCAAGGTTAAAAAATTAACCAGAAAATAAAAATAGGATGCTAGAAAGAGCAAATTATAGAACACAAAAACCTCTTAGAAATTGATAAAATAACATAAAAATGGATATTTCAGTAGAAGGGTTGGAGGAAAATGTTGAGAAAACATCTCAGAAATTAGAATACAAAGAAATGAGATAGAAAACAAGGGAGAAAAGTAAAGATAAAATAATTGGAGGATCAATCCAGGAAGTGCAGTTTCTGAATGAGTGGCCCAAAGAGGGAACAGAACAAACCAAGGAGAAGAAACAAAATATATTTCCCAGAACTGAAAGGCATGAGTTTCCTGACTGAAATTCTCTATTGAGTGCCCAGCACAGTGCAAGAAAACAGACCCACACCCAAGGCACAGCATTGTGAAACTTCTCTGTGCCCATCAGTCAAGACAAGGAGACAATCTTAAAAGCTTCAAGGGAGACAAAGCAAGTCATATACAAAGAATAGCTATCAGAATGACTTCTCTACAGCAACGCTAGTATACAATTTAGAATCAGGTGTGAGGTATAATCAAGATATATTTAGTCTTGAAAACATTAAAAAATTTTACCTCCTACACAACCTTTCTCAAGAAGCTACTGTGGAATGAGCACCTCTGAAACAATGGAGAAAACCAAATAAGAGAGAGACAGGACATACAGGAAATAGGAGAAAGATGAAGGGACTCTCCAGGTGATGGTAAAGGAAGTTCTCAGATGCCAAGTGTGCAACTACGCATGTGAGTGTCTTGAGAGGAGATTTAGACATGTGACAGAAAATTGAGGACTTTAATTACAGATAAATACATAAGAAATTAAGCAAAGACAAAAGGTGAGTCTTTTTATTCATTCCAGAGGAATGAATGACATACAAAGATGTGTAAGAAAGGAAAAATAATCATAGCTTAAATCCTGACTCAACTCTGAATAGTGTTTGGTTATAGTAAATGTTAGTCACTCAATGGTGCCGGACTCTTTGTAACCCCGTTGACTGCAGCCCACCAGGCTCCTCTGTCCATGGGATTTTCCAGGCAAGGATACTGGAGTAGTTTGCCATTTCCTTCTCCAGGAGATCTTCCTGACATAGGGATTGAACCCTGGTCTCCTGCATTGCAGGCAGATTCTTTATGACTGAGACACCAGGGAAGAACTAGTTATAGTAAGGTAAGCACTACATGCTGATCTAACCACAATCACCATATAAAGTATATTGGGGACTTCCCTGGTGGTCCAGTGGTTAAGAATCTGCCGGCCAATGCAGAGAACACAGTTTGGATTCCCGGTCTAGGAAGATTCCACATGCCATGGGGCAACTAAGCCCCTGTGCCCCAACTACTGGGCCCACGCTCTAGAGCCTGCATGCTGCAACAAGAAAGGCCACTGCAGTGAGAAGCTTGCACACATCAACTGGAGAGTAGCCCTCCAAACTTTCTAAAAGAATTACCTTAAGAAAATTGAAAGTGGATATCTCTAGTGAGGAGTTTCTGTTTTTCCTTAGCAAATCTTGTTGAACTCCTTAAATTGTATGCATGTATAACTTTGATTTAAAAAAAAATTTTTTTTTTTGATGTGTTGCCTCTGATGTGTTCTTTATCTCTGATTTAGAGTACTTCTTAGGAGGAGGATGTAAAGATGATCCAAGCATCTTGAGATTGATTGGATGAAATTTCTTTAGATTTGCTTCCAGACCTGCCGTTTGATGAACTAATGATTTTCTAATGGGACCATCTGTTTTCCAGAGTAGTTGATTTCCCATTGAACTGCAGAAAAGTTCTTCCTTAAACTGAAATATAGCTTTGTATAATCTCTACTGTCAGATATAGTTTTACTACTTGGGGCACAAAGAATAAATCCCATCCCTTTCCTTTACCAGCCCCATTGAAACATGATTAAACTATCATCATTGAGAAACTATCCCTATTTCCCACACCTACTTGCATGCTTTTTGGTCTTCTCACATCCTGTTCAACTTCCTGTGATTACATTCTACCTCTAAAGACGGTGTGTGTGTGTGTGTGTGTGTGTGTGTGTGTGTGTGTTCAGAACAGAATATTCCCATTGTGGCCTGTTTGTTATAAAATGTTTCAACACTATACTGATCACAAAACACCTCCTCCTTGGATGTAAAAATTAGTGGTTGAGAGTAGACCTCGTCTATAAAGTGGGGACAAAGTCAGCATCTTCCTCGTGTGAAAATTAAACAACATAAAATGTATGGCCAGCACAAAGACTGACACAAAGTAGGTCTTCAGTGAATGTTAGCTATTAACTTTCCCCCTAAAATTGTTCTAGTAATGTAGTACAAGACACCCATTAACAGAGGAATCAATCAAACAACAAATATTTACTGAGTTCCTATTCTGTGCTAGATGCTGGGAATGAGGAGAATGAGACCATCCTCTTATCTGAAGGAGTCAGTAGTCCCTCACCATGTTGATTTATTATATTAACTAAGAACTAAATCCTTTACGTTTGTTTTATCTTTTCATTTTGAAAAAAGTATACTTAAATTTTTTTTAATCAAAGTTATATGTGCCCATATAAAAAGTTAAATAGAATTGACAAACTTATAACAAAACAGTGGTTCCCTGCATCAGTCCTCACACTCCTCCAGGGCCTCTTTCCAGAGTCAACCAGTTGTCATTTTTTTAGCCATTTCTTCTGGAATACACATCTTGGTGCTTCCAAATAATATGCCTGAATTATACTGTCTTAAAATGTGACTTGTAGACATTTTCTGTCGCCTATTGTGGTAAGAGTTGAATAAGCATCCAACTCTCTTATACCCCATTCCTCTCTGTAACTGTGCCCCATGCTCCTAAGATAATCAGATCAGATCAGATCAGTCGCTCAGTCTGACTCTGCAACCCCATGAATCGCAGCACACCAGGCCTCTCTGTCCTAAGATAATGCTGCTAAGTCGCTTCAGTCGTGTCCTAAGATAATACGCCTTGCTTAAATCAACTTATGTTCTTACGTCACTTGTTCAGATCAGATCAGATCAGTCGCTCAGTAGTGTCCGGCTCTCTGCGACCCCATGAACCGCAGGACGCCGGGCCTCCCTGTCCATCACCAACTCCCGGAGGTCACTCAGACTCACATCCATCGAGTCAGTGATGCCATCCAGCCATCTCATCCTCTGTCATCCCCTTCTCCTCCTGCCCCCAATCCCTCCCAGCATCAGAGTCTTCTCCAATGAGTCAACTCTTCGCATGAGGTGGCCAAAATACTGGAGTTTCAGCTTTAGCATCATTCCTTCCAAAGAAATCCCAGGGCTGATCTCCTTCAGAATGGACTGGTTGGATCTCCTTGCAGTCCAAGGGACTCTCAAGAGTCTTCTCCAACACCACAGTTCAAAAGCATCAATTCTTCGGCACTCAGCCTTCTTCACAGTCCAGCTCTCACATCCATACATGACCACAGGAAAGACCATAGCCTTGATTATGCTATGCTATGCTATGCTAAGTCACTTCAGTCGTCTCCGACTCTGTGTGACCCCATAGATGGCAGCCCACCAGGCTTCCCTGTCCCTGGGATTCTCCAGGCAAGAACACTGGAGTGGGTTGCCATTTCCTTCTCCAATGCATGAAAGTGAAAAGAGAAAGTGAAGTCGCTCAGTCATGTCCGACTCTTAGCAACCCTATGGACTGCAGCCTACCAGGCCCCTCCGTCTGTGGGATTTTCCAGGCAAGACTACTGGAGTGGGGTGCCATTGCCTTCTCCGATAGCCTTGACTAGGCGAACCTTTGTTGGCAAAGTGATGTCCCTGCTTTTGAATATGCTATCTAGGTTGGTCATAACTTTCCTTCCAAGGAGTAAGCGTCTTTTAATTTCATGGCTGCAGTCACCATCTGTAGTGATTTTGGAGCCCAGAAAAATAAAGTCTGACACTGTTTCCACTGTTTCCCCATCTATTTCCCATGTAGTAATGGGACCAGATGCCATGATCTTCGTTTTCTGAATGTTGAGCTTTAAGCCAACCTTTTCACTCTCCACTTTCACTTTCAAGAGGCTTTTTAGTTCCTCTTCACTTTCTGCCATAAGGGTGGTGTCATCTGCATATCTGAGGTTATTGATATTTCTCTCGGCAATCTTGATTCCAACTTGTGTTTCTTCCAGTCCAGCATTTCTCATGATGTACTCTGCATATAAGTTAAATAAACATGGTGACAATATACAGCCTTGACGTACTCCTTTTCTTATTTGGAACCAGTCTGTTGTACCATGACCAGTTCTAACTGTTGCTTCCTGACCTGCATACAGATTTCTCAAGAGGCAGATCAGGTGGTCTGGTATTCCCATCTCTTTCAGAATTTTCCACAGTTTCTTGTGATCTACACAGTCAAAGGCTTTGGCATAGTCAAAAAAGCAGAAATAGATGTTTTTCTGGAACTCTCTTGCTTTTTCCATGATCCAGCAGATGTTGGCAATTTGATCTCTGGTTCCTCTGCCTTTTTTAAAACCAGCTTGAACATCAGGAAGTTCACGGTTCACATATTGCTGAAGCCTGGCTTGGAGAATTTTGAGCATTACTTTACTAGCGTGTGAGATGAGTGCAATTGTTCGGTAGTTTGAGCATTCTTTGGCATTTCCTTTCTTTGGGATTGGGATGAAAACTGACCGTTTCCAATCTTGTGGCCACTGCTGAGTTTTCCAAATTTGCTGGCATATTGAATGCAGCACTTTCACAGCATCATCTTTCAGGATTTGGAACAGCTCAACTGGAATTCCATCACCTCCACTAGCTTTGTTCGTAGTGATGCTTTCTAAGGCCCACTTGACTTCACATTCCAGGATGTCTGGCTCTAGGTCAGTGATCACAGCATCGTGATTATCTGGGTCGTGAAGCTCTTTTTTGTACAGTTCTTCTGTGTATTCTTGCCACCTCTTCTTAATATCTTCTGCTTCTGTTAGGTCCATACCATTTCTGTCCTTTATCGAGCCCATCTTTGCATGAAATGTTCCTTTGGTATCTCTGATTTTCTTGAAGAGATCCCTAGTCTTTCCCATTCTGTTGTTTTCCTCTATTTCTTTGCATTGATCGCTGAAGAAGGCTTTCTTATCTCTTCTTGCTATTCTTTGGAACTCTGCATTCAGATGTTTATATCTTTCCTTTTCTCCTTTCCTTTTCACTTCTCTTCTTTTCACAGCTATTTGTAAGGCCTCCCCAGACAGCCATTTTGCTTTTTTGCATTTCTTTTCCATGGGGATGATCTTGATCCCTGTCTCCTGTACAACGTCACGAACCTCATCGTGAGGCACTCACGATAGTTCATCAGGCACTCTATCTATCAGATCTAGGCCCTTAAATCTATTTCTCACTTCCACTGTATAATCATAAGGGATTTGATTTAGGTTATACCTGAATGGTGTAGTGGTTTTCCCTACTTTCTTCAATTTAAGTCTGAATTTGGCAATAAGGAGTTCATGGTCTGAGCCACAGTCAGCTCCTGGTCTTGTTTTTGCTGATTGTATAGAGCTTCTCCATCTTTGGCTGCAAAGAATATAATCGATCTGATTTTGGTGTTGACCATCTGGTGATGTAGATGTATAGAGTCTTCTCTTGTGTTGTTGGAAGAGGGTATTTGCTATGACCAGTGCATTTTCTTGGCAAAACTCTATTAGTCTTTGCCCTGCTTCATTCCGTATTCCAAGGTCAAATTTGCCTGTTACTCCAGGTGTTTCTTGACTTCCTACTTTTGCATTCCAGTCTCCTATAATGAAAAGGACATCTTTTTTGGGTGTCAGTTCTAAAAGGTCTTGTAGGTCTCCATAGAACCGTTCAACTTCAGCTTCTTCAGCATCACTGGTTGGGGCATACACTTGGATTACTGTGACATTGAATGGTTTGCCTTGGAAACGAACAGAGATCATTCTGTCGTTTTTGAGATTGCATCCAAGTACTGCATTTTGGACTCTTTTGTTGACCATGATGGCCACTCCATTTCTTCTGAGGGATTCCTGCCCGTAGTAGTAGATATAATGGTCCTCTGAGTTAAATTCACCCATTCTAGTCCATTTTAGTTCGCTAATTCCTAGAATGTCAACATTCACTCTTGCCATCTCTTGTTTGACCACTTTCAATTTGCCTTGATTCATAGACCTGACATTCCAGGTTCCTATGCAATATTGCTCTTTACAGCATCGGACTTTGCTTGTATCACCAGACACATCCACAGCTGGGTATTCTTTTTGCTTTGGCTCCATCCCTTCATTCTTTCTGGAGTTATTTCTCCACTGATCTCCAGTAGCATATTGGGCCCCTACTGACCTGGAGAGTTTCTCTTTCAGTATCCTATCATTTTGCCTTTTCATACTGTTCATGGGGTTCTCAAGGCAAGAATACTGAAGTGGTTTGCCATTCCCTTCTCCAGCGGACCACACCCTGTCAGATCTCTCCACCATGACCCGCCCATCCTGGGTTGCCCCACGGGCATGGCTTAATTTCATTGAGTTAGACAAGGCTGTGGTCCTGGTGTGATTAGATTGACTAACTCAACGTCACTTGTTAAGGAAATACAATTCACAGTTGAGCATTGTGGACTCTGGTTGTTTCTTTTCCCCTTATTTTTCTGAAATTAAGAGTTGCCTTTCCTCCCATTTGTGTAATTTTCCTTGTACAACCTTCTAATAGACACACCTTCTGATAGACACAGGTCAACCACCATTAGATAACCTCCCCATGTCTGTCTTTCTGTTGAATAGTCTTTCCACTCCTCCAACCTTGTCCTGGGGTAAGAGCTCTCTACACTGTTGCAGAGCTGTCACCCTGGGACTTCCCTTCACCATCAATCTTGGAATTCCCTGTTTTTCTCCTGAGTTGGATTTCTTATCTCTTCCTCTTTCTTGGTTTACTCTTTTGTTTTGATGGAGAACATCCTCTTGGAGTCAAGGCAAAAAAAGGGTCTTTTCTTTGTTCCAGTATTGTGAAATTTCACAGTAATGTTCCTGGCCATAAGCCTGTTTTTATCCATTATACTGGGCCATCAGTGGTCCTTTCAGGAAATCTGGAAGCTCATATCTTCTGAGAAATTTTCTTAAATTATTTTATGGATGATTTCCTCCCCTTGGTTTTCTGTTCCCTCTTTTTGAAACAGTTGTTAATCAGATTTCCTTCTTTTGAGTTTTTCATTATTACCATTAATGTTTATTAATTTCTAATGCTTCTGTTTTTTGGCAAACTAAATATTCCTTTTTAAGATTCCTATTCTTGTTTTAAGGGTGTAACATTGTCACATATTTAATAATACTTTAAAGTTTATTTTAATTTCTGTATATATATTTTTTCTTCCAAATTGCTTTTATCTAATTGTTTTGTTCTTTGCTTTTCTTATTCTAGGCCTTCCTTAGATATATGGTAACCCTTGGATGTCCACTCAAGATTAGTGAACCAAAAAGCTAATTGGAAGCTCTGAGTTTATAGACAGGGCTTGTTGACTTTGAGATTCCTACTATGTTATCTGGAAGCACTATTTTAGGAAACCTCTGATTAATTTTTTTCTGGACATTTTGGGGACTGGTCATACTCTCCAGAAAACCTTTTCTTACCTCCTCCAAGGTTACAAGTATGCTGCCCATGTCCTGGTACCCCATTGAGGAAAAAGGGCTGGGGAAGGAGAGCCGGGAGTTAGACAGCATTTTAGGATCACCAAATGCCATAGTTTCTGGTACCTTTGCCAAACCTACAACCAGGCCAGTTGACCTCCAAGCCAGAGTTTCTTCAAAGAATAAACATTCTATCTTCCAGGGCTGTGGAAGAGCAGGGTGTAGACCCCGTGGTATAGAGCAGGAAAGGCTTGTGCGTGTGTTGTGTGTGTTTAGTTGCTAAATCGTGTTTGACTCTTCTTTTCTTAAATCATGGACTGTAGCCTGCCAGGTTCCCCTATCCATGGGATTCTCCAGGCAAGAATACTGGAATGGATTGCCATTTCCTTCTCCATGGGATCTTCCTGACCCAGGGATCAAACCTACGTCTCCTGCATTGCAGGTGGATTCTTTACCACTGAGCCACCAGGGAGGGTTTAGAAGGCTTGAATTGCTTCTCAAATGGCCTCCACTCAGCTCTTCTTAGGTCTGATTGCTTTGCTGTAACCCCCCAATTTATGAAGTCTCTGGGACTGCTAGTTCTCAAGCCTTTTGAGGATTCTACACTGTAAATTCCATTGGTTTTCAGGTTTTGTTTTGTTTCAAATTATAGATTTAGAACTCAGCATTCTCTGATGTGCTCTATTACTTCAGTACTAACTACATAAGAGCTACATTGTTTGTCAGGATGATACTCTTTATTCCCCCCTCCTTCCCTTTTGCCCTTCTTTCTCATCTGCCTCTCTTTCTCTCTTTTCTTTATTTTCCCTTTCTGGATATTAACCCTTTTGGATTGATCCTCTGTTTTTTTAAAGAAAAAAATTTTTTTCTCTAGTCAACTTCTTTCTCTTTTTCCCTATTCTTTCTGGGAGATTTATTCATCTTTATTATTTAACCCTTCCATGGAGCTTTTCATCTCTGCTATCATATTTAGAATTCCTAAGAGCTCTCTTTTTGAAAAATAGTATCTTGTTAAATGAATATATCTTTTATCTTGCTAAGGAAGTTGATATTAGCTTAAAGCCTTTTTTTTTTTCCCTACTCCTTGTAATTTTATTTCCCCTGAATTTCTTCTTCCTGTTAGTTTGTTTCAATCTGTTTCTTTCAAAGGTGTGGCTTTTCTCAAATGTCTTTGTCACTTTCTTTTAGGGGAGGCACTGCAACACTGACTGGAAGTTTTGTGTAGGTAGGGCTTATCAGCCGGCAGGCTTTTCTGAAGAGAGATCTGGCAGGACTCTCAGTTTTTCCATTGAAGGACCTTTAAACGTCAGTGTATGCAGGAGTGGAGACAGATTTCTCTTGGGATATTCAGTTTCCCCAGGGAGGAGTTGTCCAATCTGTTGCCTGGAGGATGTAAACTTGCCTTGCAAGTATTCTGATAGCTGAACCATTGAAAAGGGTTGGTCCAAGAGTGTCGGGAAGTGTACCTGCATGAGTACCTCATCATCCATTGTAACCTTCTCACTTAATCTCCCCGGTTCTGTTGGCATTTCATTCTGCCCACACCTGTGGCTCAAGTCCCGTGGGAGGCAGATTCCTTTGGCTACTTAGGGGTTTTTTCCTTAATCTTTTTTTTTTTTTTTTGTAATGCTATTTTAATGGGTTTTGGAAGAATAAACAGAAGAACTGGAATATAGGTTCCACTTTTACATTTATTCTCATCTGCCCTGGCTTGAGTCATGTCTTCTCCCTAAAGTTGTTTCTGTAATTGTTTATGAGAAACCCCACTCCCTTGAATCTTGTTTATTCCAAAAGGGCACCCTGGGGTTTTAATTCTGCCATTTACTGTAAGAGTGGGGAGTACTTGGCTGTTGGGCTAGGCTCCCTCCTGCAGGGTAGCTATGGGCAAGAGAAAGGAGACTGCTATGAGGAACAAGCATGCATGCTACATGTGCGCTTGGGCACTAACGATGTGGCAGCACCCAATCCGATGTGTATGTTGAACTCACACAGCACATGCTCTCCTTTAGCACGGGGCTCCCGGTACTGTCTGTGCACCCCTCAGAAGCTGTGGTAGGGCCCTTGTTGTGTGCTTCACTCTGCAGTTCTGCCCAGAGATTGCCAGTTGCTCCCTCATCCTGGAGCAGGGTTTATTAAGAAAGCTTGGGTGGTGCAACTTTTCCTTTTTAAATTCTTGCATGCAGCTAATGCTCTAACAAAAGGTCACAACCTATTAATAATTAATATAGAGCAGACAATAGTAAATCTCACAGTTCAAACTGGGCAAAGCCATTGCTTTTGGAATGGAAATAGAATTCTATTTAAAAAGCTTAAAAACAGACAATCAAAAAACTAAAAGAACAGATGGCTTCCAGGCTCTATTTGCACATTTTGGAATTTAATGACTAACTACATAGGAAAGTCTTTCCTACCTAGTCACCAGGCAAGAGATACCCATAAAACAGTTCTGTATTAGCCTACATTTGAGTTACACCATAATTTTGCAAGTAATGAAATGACTTTAAAAGACTGCCCGATAAATCACATTAAAGCATAAAGATAGTTTTCACTAATTCAGACTGGCCATCATCTTGTTAGTTCGAAATGATCCATATTATCAAGGAAACGCTAAGGTTTTCTTTTGAATAACACTGCTGCTGCTGCTGCTAAGTCGCTTGAGTCGTGTCAGACTCTGTGCGACCCCAGAGACGGCAGCCCACCAGGCCCCGCCGTCCCTGGGATTCTCCAGGCAAGAACACTGGAGTGGGTTGCCATTTCTTCCTCCAATGCATGAAAGTGAAAAGTGAAAGTGAAGGCGCTCAGTCGTGTCTGACTCTTAGCGACCCCATGGACTGGAGCCTACCAGGCTTCTCCGTCCATGGGATTTTCCAGGCAAGATAACACAGGACGCTTTAATGGAGCATGAGGAATTTGTTTCCTGTTACGGCCAAGGGCCCACGTTTGACGTCAGGGCCAAGCTGGGGTATTTCGAGGTGGATCAGGACTAGCATTCTGGTTAAAGTTGGCATTGAGTCCTCCGCTGTCTTCCGCATCTCCTTTGTGTGTCCGCCACTCTCCATCGACAGGATGGGAGGAAATGAAACCCTACTTGTCATGACCTTAGGTGTATTTAGAAATGTCTTCTGAGAGAATGGCTTTCAACTGGGAGTAGAATGCTTGTGACCCAGAAGTTGTGTAGGTGGAATGTGGAATTTTTATAACACTTCCTAAGAAGCAAGCGTATTTTTACCCTATGATTATATGCAAGCATGCTGGGCATTATTAACTTTGTAAATGTTCAATGGATTTTTTTTTTAACTTGTGTCAATGACATTTATAGAATTCATTTTCAGTGTTTTATTTATCTGTGTTGTGGTTTAGCCTTAAGGTAGTATTGCATTGCAAAATTTAACTACTATGACATAATCATTTGCTAATATATTTTCTAGACATAAGAATAAAATTTACTCCCAATAATAGTATAGCAATGATTAATGTCCTTAAAACATTTACCTTTTAAATAAAGGTATGAGTAACATCAGAATGCATGTTAATATGTAATTTCTTCTCAAAAGAAATGAATCTTTAACCACAGTGAGACAGAGTTACTTTATGGAAGTATTGGTGGGATGTAAGATACAAAAATATTGAGTTCCACTTCTAAGTGACTGAGCAAAATAGGATCCAGGGCTGACTCACAACTGCCTGAAGTTCAGCTTTCAGAGCTTCCCTAGCTGCGGATGTCTTTGGTGGCACTGGAGAGGAGCAAGTAAAGCAGCAAGGATCCTATAGTCTGGGAAATGCTGTGCTTATTTATTTTTCTTTTTGTAACCATTTATCATGGAAAATTTCAGGCATAAACAAAAACAGAGAGACTCATATAACAAACCACCATTGCAAAAATTTATTTTTAACCTAATGTCTTCGACCTCATTTGGGAAAAAACAGAGTGGTAAATATAGGAAGTTCGTTCAAGCCTGGTGGAAACTAAAAACCATGGCAAGGACAGACATATTTCCTTAGCTACATAGGTCTACTCCTTCTCCAATGAATACCAGCATAATTTAAATGTCATTTTTAACAATGAAAACACTTTCTGAATTTTTGACAGTAACATATTTCTTAGGGCTCACATGGATTTGATAGGGTTCAGGGCAGGCTCATGGGAACTGATCTGGGTATCTGTCCAAGGTCAGGTATAAGAGGAATCAATAGTAATAGAAGCAGCAGGAGAGACAAGTGCTGAAGAGGCACGATCACAAGACCACAGTGGCCTGAAGAAAGCTATCAGATGAGGGACATGCTTGATTCATGGGCTTTAAAAATGCAGGTGACCTCTGGTACCCGAGAGCAGGTTGTGCCTCCAAATCCCCATTCACCTTTTGTTCCAGCCACAGCAGGTGAGTATTCCAGGGAGAAGAGGCAGAACATTCCTTTTTCAGAGGAATGCCACTGTTCAATTTACCACTTGGAAAGCCCTAAAACCCCCCAGGGCCTTTCAAAATAGATGGGATTAGTCAGTAGTGACATTTACAGGTTTTTTTCCCCCGCCTCATTCCCCCTTTTCTCAAGAATGACAAAAGTTTTTCTTCTGTCTACTTAGTAAACTTATCTCCCTAGAGGATTTTCACCTTGTGAAAGAAAAGCGTGGTTAAATTCTATACTAGATTTACTGGATCTTATTGCAAAATGAAAATATCTAAATTGCTCCAGCTAGTTTAGGGAGGTGTTTCAACTATGCTGATAATGGAAAGGGGCTGAAAGGAAGCTATAAATTGGGGGAAATTAATGAATTAGTAGTGAAAATCTGAAATTTCTCAGCCCTTCATTTGGATAATGACTGCTCTCCACACAGTAGAAACCAAGGAAACATTTATATAAATACTTCAAAATTCCTTTCTAACCACAGTGGTAGATGTCCAGGACTCACAGTCTGCTTTGTAGACTGATGAAATGTAACCATACATGTCAGGGAACAGGGATGTACTAATAGAAAAAGGAACCTAATGAGAGGTACCAGTTGCCAAGGGTAAGGCCTGGCTGCCCGTTCATTCACTCATTAGTTCATTCATTCACTCACTCATCTTCCTTCTCTCCCACTGCAAGGCCTTTGGTCTCATGAATGCTCCTAGGAGATTTGCCTCCTATTCTGCCTTCAGCTCTCAGCCAAACTTTACTTCCTCTGGAATACCGCCTGAGCCCCTTTACCTCCACCTCCACCTAACAGGTGGATTAGGTTTTTACTGAACTGCTCTCTGTGGTGTATAACAGACACTCAGTAAATATTTATTAAATGAATGGATAAGCTAATCCTTCATCCAAGTATTCTTTGTCTCCTCACTAGGCAAGACTTTACTAAACAACAGCTATGGAAGAACCCTGGCCAGGTGAGCAAGTCCTTTCATACCTGAGGACTAACAAGTCAGGACCCACCTTCTTCAAAACTGGAGGGAGCTGAGCATGAGATGGTTTTCAGCCTGAGTCTATGGGTGGAAGTTTATGGAATTAACCAGAATGGGCAGAGAGATAAGAAACAGTCAAAACTAAATTTATACTTGTGCCAAGTTCATGTGACTCTTAGAATTTGAAATATCATTTTTCTGGTAAGGAAACTGTGGCCTGGAAGACTTAGTTAATGAGTAAGTTACTTACTTACCTGGTGAAGTTGGTTCTCTGAGGTTTGTTTGAATTTACTAAAAGTTGTTGTGGATTGAAGTATAGGAACCTGCAGTATGTTTTGGTGCCTGGGGTTTGAAGGGAACATGTTATTTCTGGAGAAGTGGAAGGACTTAGAGTAGTAGACCCAGAGGAAACATCTGGAAGAGAAAGGGAAGCTCTCAGAGTCTCAGGGTTCTTCTACCCTGGGAGGGTGGTGACCCAGGGGGTACCAGCAATGCTGCCAGGAGAGTATTCTGAGAGAGGGTTGTTTCTTCAGCAGTTGATTTTAGCCACTGCAGAGTTTTACCAGAAAGTAGATTTCTTTCATGGCAGTGTAGAAACTTCGGGGTGGTTCCAGTTCCTAAACATTCCTTCTGTTTAATTTAGCTGTTCTATTTAATAGGCCATCAATTGTATATTTTCTGAATAACTGTACCTCATCTGCAGGGTTTTTGTGGTTACAAAGCCCTTTCACATATACTAGATTCCTTGGTCCCATTATATTCCTGTGAAGAAACTAAGACTGGAGACCGTGAGGTTTGACCAAGAGGCACATGGCAGGTGAGTGGAGGAACAGTTGCTTGAACCAGGTTCCTGACTTGGGTCCTATACTGCGTACCACATGTGGCTCACACGAAAGGAAGTGTTCCTCTGGCGGTCTGGAGACGCATAGCAAAGAGTGACAGGGGCTTTGAACGCACTCAGATTTTACTTAGTCTATATGCTGTTTTTCTCAGAGGCATGTTTACCTACTTTTCTTCTTACCACATGCCACAGCAGAGGGTGGCAGAGGTGAGCAACAATTTATAAGTATGATGCTTGATAATAGTCGATGGCACAGTATTTACAATCTGGTAGACACCAAAACTTTAACATGCATCCATTCATTTCATCTCACAATAAGTCCGTGAGACAGGTACTGTAATTATCCCAAATTTACAAACGTGGTAACAGGCACAGAGAGGTAAAGAAAATTAAGGTCTCAGAGTGAGTTTAGTGTCTGACATTTGTCTTCTTAATCACCAATTTTTTGTTTTAACCTACTGACCTTTTACCTATGAGATTATTAAACCATTTGAGTACAAAGGAAAGGCCTCAGTATTGCATTGTAGAAAATACTCTGAAAAAGTTACTTTTCTTTCTAAAGTAATTATCTAGAAAATTATACTCCCTGAAAAGATGATGCATAAGGCAATGGCAACCCACCGCAGTACTCTTGCCTGGAAAATCCCATGGACAGAGGAGCCTGGTAGGCTGCAGTCCATGGGTCGCTAGGAGTTGGACACAACTGAGCAACTTCACTTTCACTTTTCACTTTCATGCATTGGAGGAGGAAATGGCAACCCACTCCAGTGTTCTTGCCTGGAGAATCCCAGGGACGGTGGGGCCTGGTGGGCTGCCGTCTCTGGGGTCGCACAGAGTCGGACACGACTGAAGTGACTTAGTAGCAGCAAGCACAGCACAACACTCAAAACTAGTAAGAAATGTGTAAAACAGTTGGTCTCCTTTCATCCAGCATCTGTTCTGTTTCCCTCTCTGGAGGCATCTGCTGTTAAAAGAGTTTCTGATGTTGAAAATGATGTTTGGAGATTCACGTTCTCATTAGTGATTGAAGTAGAGAGAAATGATGCAACAATGGACCCACCTCTGGCCTCAGCTGTGTCCTCTGTCAGGACTGAGGTACCTCGGGGCTGCTTGCAAACTGGCAGGCCGCCGGCCAGGAAGTCAGAGGGCGGGCGAAGTGAGGAACTCTGGGAAAGATGAGTGCCTCTGGGGAGAAGGAGCTTGGCCCCACATCAAAGCTCTTAGGCTTAATTGGGGGTGAGGGGGATTCTGAGGAAGCAGTGGTGATTTCCTCGGCTCCCATGGCAGATCCTCTTGCAGAGCCTTTTCTGAGTCCTTAGGTTTGGAGGGAACCCAGTGGGTTGAGGTAAAGCTTGCAAGAGCTGCTTCTTTGAATATTCTGGGAAACACTGAGCGCCACATGGGGACTTCTCCATCACAACAAGTCTCAATAAGGAGGAAAACATTCTTCCTCAACTCAGCATAGATCACCAGAGGGTGCTGGCAGCTCTGAGTTCCCTGGGAGTGGCGATGCAGGGTCACTGAGGCAGTAAGGCCTTGAGACTGCACAGGGGGTGTTAGAGGTAGGCTTTTTAGGTCAGCCTGGCTTAGGGGCTCCAGAACTAGAGAGGGACGAAATGGCAGGCTCAACTCTACCAAATGGTAGCTGCCTATGATGAGTACTTATGGGATAAAAATGTTTGCTGATTCTTCTGATTCTTTGTTATTTTCCTTTCCTGAATTGGCCCTTTTTCTTCCCCTTTCCTGTCCAGTTCCTGCTTATCATTTAAGATGTGGTCAGGCAACCCCTTCTCTATTACCCCTACCCCCAGCCCAACCCCCGGCCCTGTATATCTGTCATTACCTGACTTGTATTAAAATGATCTGCAATGGGTCAGTCTGAGACCATGAACTTCTATTTAGGGTTGGTTTGGGTCAGTTTTGTGGTCTGAGTGCCTGGATTCCGTAAAATATGTTGAGGAAGTGTAGAGTTCGTGTATGATGCTCTGAACTACGCCTTGGATGCCATTCCTCCTTCCAGAATATCCCTCTCTGACGGTTTGGGCCAGCGAATGAGCTAATTTTTGCTAGCTTGACAGACAAAAGAATTTGCCTTTAGGTTGAGAATGGGGCTAAGATGTTTGCTAAACTGTTAAGTGATTTTGGTTTACAAATGAGCATATTTGGAATAGACCACACTGGGAAATGGGCTACATTAACACATCACATAACCATTTAATTATCTTAGATAGTCATCAAAGTACTGACTGTATTGCTCAAGTTCGGGTCACTGGAAAAAAAAAACAAAAAACCCAATTGAGAAATTCCATCCTGTTTCTGTGAGGGAAATACTCTGTGAGTGTCTGTTGAGGTGGTCTGAAGAAAGACTCCACATTTTTATTTGTTCCTATCTCATGGTTTGTCCTTTTTTTTTTTTTTTTTCCTATGTCTTTCTGTATTCCAGATGTGGTTCTTTAAATGATTTGACTTGGAGACAAGACTGGGATATGGGATGCAGGTCAGTGTGGAGGTTGATAAGTAAATGCCTAATTGTTCCTAAGTGATGAGGGGAAATAGATGGTAACTAGTATATTTCTGGCTTGTAGCCCTTTCTATCTCTTTAGAAGATTGTCAGGGACATAGGAAAAGAAAAAAGTTTGAATTCTCTGAGTAGGTTCTGCTTTATATAGTTTCAAGTAAATGAACTAAATCTCTGCTTTAAGACTACAAGTCTAGGAGGGAAGGCAAAAAAAGAGAAAAGACTGCAAATCTACATGTGATGGATGGTGCAAGTTGAAGGTTTACTCTCTGTAAAAGTGGTAATTTCCCCATTCGGAAGGCAAGGAGACAGGAATGGGAGGGGTGGGTGGGGGAATCAATGTGTAGGTCAAAAATTTGAATTTTAAGTGCAATCTTCTTAGTCATCACTTTCATTTCTGTCTTCTAGGGAAATCTGACACAGCTAGAAAGCAATGGAAAACACTAAGGGTTGCATCAGATGTTGAAGAGAAACTGATCATGTCATGGAGATAAAAATGATCTAAGATGGATTTTTAAAAAGCTGGTCATTTAAAGGTAGTAATCTTTTGGGGGAGAAGCTCACAAGGGTTCCAGAGATCAGTTAGTCCCTTGTTATAGTCTTAGCCCCATTTTAGAATAAGGAATGGAAGTGATCTTATGCTCTTTCTCTTCCTCTCAGCATATATTTGCTAGGTGGGCTGCAAATTTTCAGCCCATTTCAGCATGTTTCCCTGTAGAGAAAGTTCTAGATTCACCCTGCGAAGCAACATCTACAAGAAGATTTAACACTGTTAACTGATTCGCCCCCATTCTGTTGGACAAGTGGTTTTATTTGATTCTTTCTTAACTCTACATCTAAAATTAGCCTTCAGTGTTCCTGGCACTGTGTATGACCCAGGGTAGGGTTAGGAAGGAAGTAGAAGATGTGGAGTGAGAGAGCATTGGAGAAAAACAGCACAGCAGTGATAAGAGTACCATCTGTGTAACAACTGTCAGTTTAAAGGTCATGGCCCATTAGTTCTTGCCACAAACATGCTGCATAGCTTTACTTTCTCCATTTTACAGAAGAGGATAATGAAGCTTGGAGAAGTTAAAGGATTTGCCTAGGATCACATTCCTGTAGATGATGGAGTCTGAGCCTTGAAACAGTATTCTGGCTCTAAAATTGTGTCAGACTTCATTGAAAATTGGCAATTTTAGTCCAATATCTGGACATATGCATGTGGATAAGGCATCTTGAGTGCTTGAAGTGGCATGAGGCTCCTCGGGGGTGGTATCTTGGGGGAGGATGCAGTGCACATGGATTAGTGAAGGTGTCAAGGAGATCCTCCTTGGGGAGGAAGGTGGAAACAGCATGAGAGGAGGAGAAAGGCAGGAACTAACTGGAGCCAACTAGTGTGGGTTGGGGGAAGGAGACCAACCTTGCTAGGCAGAAGAACCTTGGCTGGAATGAGAGACAAGTCTAGGGACACTGGCGATATGGATATAAGGGGTAGGGAAACAGCAATACCTGGAATTTTCTTTCCGTGGCCTCAGGGAGCCCAGAGCAGAAGGACTGTGAGCTCTCCTAAGAACGTGTTCTGCACTGGTGGGTAGAAAAGGGGGTTGCCAAATGAGTTATATATAGAAGTTTGTGCAAGGGAAGTTCTTATGCAAAATGACTAAACACGCTCCATTGCCCTGCCTGGTTACTTATAAACGTGGCATATGTGCAGAGTTGATGGGAGTCCAGATGTTGTCTCAGAGACTGCTCAGAGAAAAACTGAGAATGAACTTGCAGAAGCTGATGACAATCTGTCCCTCCATCATAGTGGAGACAGTTTTAGCCACATTTCCATTAAGCATTTCCTCTATCGAGCACTATCTCGCCTTGAAACTTGGGGAAGACCGGTGACAGAGCCATCCTCAAAGGAGTGGCTAAGAGCTTGAGGACAGGGAGAGAAGAGATTGAAGCAGACCTGGATGATCTCTGCAGTTATTTAACTTTCTAGCCACACATCACTTCATAAACCTCTGAATTATAGGCCCGATATCACCATGCATGTGGGGCATTCTAGTTACCTTGAAATCTGGGACTCAGATTGTGGGTGGCAGCTGGTCATGCCAGGGAGACTCCTCTGCATAGTGTCACAAGCACAAGAGAGAGCTTTGATTTCATGAGAGACAATCCTGGGAACCCACAGCAGTAGAGCGGGGCGGATTATGGAGCCTGGAGAGCAGAGCTGGGCCACAGAAGTGCCTTCATGCCTTCTTCTGAAGCTTCCCTAGGTCCCAGGAAGACGTGACAGCAAGACACATTCTAAGAGTGCTGACTGGCTGCACCCAGAGGCTCTCAGGGGGCTACTTGCTGATTCCAAGACAAGGCTTAGCCTTTCCTTCTCCAATTTGGCTAAGAACGTAGAACAAGGGAGGATGCCAATTAACAAAAATTCTTAAAGCTTGAGTTTCCTCTGTAAAATAGGGATAATGGTAAAAACAAATGCAATCCCAGTCATGGTGAGGAGCAATTGAGACCCCGCATGTGTTGCAGCTTGGGTTCCTTGGGTCACAGATTATGAGATAGAGGTTTACATGCTGGAAGGTTTTGGAGGAGTCTTCTTGGGATCAATACCTTTGGGAAAGTGAAGATAGCATTATTGGGTAGGGGGGAAGGTGAACTGTGATGCAGCTGAAGGAAGGCCTCAGTAATCCATGATTGGCTGTGCAGCTTCAGTAGCCCTTCAGAGTCACCCTGAATTGAGACAGAGTTGTGGGTCTCATGTCTCCACATGGAACAATCACTGGATGTGCTGCCCCCAGGAAGGGTTTGTGATCTTAGGCAAAGAAACACTTTGGCAGAAAGTCAGGGCTAGAGAGGGATGTGGCGGCTAGTTGGCAGCCATCACCACTCTTAGCAGGGAAGGGGAATGAGTGCTTAAGCCCCAAAGGAGGTGGTAAACCTGGGTGATGCACCACAGACCCACTGCAGCTCATTCTTGGTGCCTCTGCTTCGTGTATTTCATAAATAAGTTCTGCAAACAGCTCCTCTGGGGCTGAGGAACTTTTTTCATGGGGAAACTTGTAAGAAAAATGAACTAGAGCCTTCACCACAGCAGCTGCCCTGGAGGCTGCAACTGATACTAATCATCTTCCTTCTCTACTCCTTGCTGTTTTCTCCTTCCCCTTATCCAGTCCAAGCACTTACTCGGTGGGTGTGAAGTGGACTGTGGCTGCTGTACTTACCCATTTGCCATTAAAAGGCAGTCAGTGGATTATGTGGGTGCCAAACACAGCCTTCCTTTCCCCTCAATTGTAAAAGCAGCCCTGCGTGGGTGTGTGCTCAATTGTCTGACTCTTGGCGACCCCATGGACTGTAGCCTGCTGGGATCCTCTATGGAATTTTCCAGGCAAGAATACTGGAATGAGTTGCCATTTCCTACTCCAGGGGATCTTCCTGACCCAAGGATCAAAACTACGTCTCTTGCATCTCCTGCATTGGTGGGTGAATTCTTTACCACTGAGCCACCTGGGAAGTCCAAAAGCAGCCCTATCACTCTCTGACTCTCAGGGTCAATTATTCATGCCAGAACGGTGACTCTAGCAGAGAATGTTTCATGAGAAACATGAGGTAACTGGGTGGCAGCCACACCTCATCCTTTAATGAGAAACTGTGTTACCAACAGTGCCCAGAGCCATTGAATTTTTGTAGCATTTTTCTCCTATAGGAAGGGCACATGTATTACTAAGGCCTCCAACATATTTGCCACTTCTTGCTTCTCAGGTCCAAGTAACATACTGTCACCAATAGAGGGGACCAGTATGATACTCTGCAGGATGTCTGAGGGGCCAGGTTTCTTTGGACTATGTTTGACAGAGGGTGGGAGAGTTAACACATCTGGAGCAAGATATTGTCTGTCCCAAGTGAAGGAGAAACTGGGATCTGATCTCCCTTTCTGATCTCCCTTTCTGATAGAGGTTGGAAAGAATGCATTTTTCTAATCCATAACGGCAAACTATGAGCCTGAGGCAATGTTAACCTGCTGTCAGAGAGATAATCACATCTGGCATAGTATAGCGGGGGCAGCTGGGGCTAGTGCTGAATTGAGTTTCCCAGTCCACAGTTGTTCTGCACGACCCACCTGGCTTTTGTAGAAGCCAGACTGGTGAGGTAAATGGCAGTGTGATAGAGATCACCCCACCCCCTGCATCTTTGAGATCTGCCTTGCCCTAGGGATTGGATACTGTTTTTAACTTACTATCTTGGCTGGAATGGGGAAGGGCAGTGTCAGAGGCTTCCACTTGGCTTTCCCACTGCAATGTGTGGGGTCTCTGCCAACAACCAAGTGTGTCCATATTCTAGTTTTATATTCAGGCACAGGGAGAAGGACTACTAGATGGGCCAGAGGAAGCAGCACACTCCCTGTGAGCTGAACCTGAGGCAGGACCCCATTTACTGCTTGGTCCCCATTAGCCCCCTCTCCAGTGGAGTTTGGGCATAATGCTGCTTTGGATCTCTGGGTTTCAGTGTCAACCTAATTCCTATGTCTAACAGTCCTCAAAATGTTTGGGATTTATCCTTTTCCAAGTATCCAGTTACCTGGGTGAATGACCAGAGATCCCTTTAAGGGAAGAATTGAAGTAATCACTACTCTATATACTTATCACAGTGTTAAAGGTCTTCCGTTCTAGGGACCTTGTCTCTCTTTCAGTCAATTTTCCAGATCAAAACACTGACTCAGATCCAGAAATTGAACCAAGAATCATAAATTTTTGTTGGGTTGCCCCTAGTCTCTTGATCACCCATGCTTGATTTCTTTTGTATAGTGAATATTACCATTATGTCTTGCCCTTGATTACTGTCTCCATGGATTATGGAAATTGTGCTTCTGGTGGTTAAGAGTAGCTTGCTGGCTTCTTCAGACACCTACCATCCCCATTGCTCTCAGTGAGCCCAGTTCTATAACAACATCTCCTGCCATCAGACTGGCCCTACAGAGAGTGAGCACAATTCATTCTCAGTGATGTGGTGCCCTCTCATCAGGGCATCCCTCATCACTCTGATAAACAGTGTCTCCTGTGCATTCCCATGGAACAAAAAGCATTGGGTGCATTTTCTCATGTTATTTAGTGTCTCTGCTTTAGCATGCTGACTCCTCTGAACCCTTTGCTCTCCTTTCCCACTGTTTGCCAGGGCAGTTCTGGCATTTCTATTTTGCTATTTTCTCCACATTTCTAAGATTCATCCCAGACGTATCTTAGCACTGTCTCCTGGGGTGTTGAACCCTCTCTCACAAACCTAGTATCCCAGTTTCTGCCAACATGTGCTAGCTGGGTCCTGCAGTTTATTTGAGGGGCACAAACCTTTTCTTCTATTAGAAGATCCAGTGCTCCCTCAGTTAGGTTATGTTGTTTGGGAGAATGGGAGCAGATCCCCAGAGTATGTTAGTTATGTATTGCTGTGTGACAAATTACTCCCAAATCTAAGAGCTTAAAACAACAAAATTTATTAACCTCACAACTTCCATGGGTCAAGAATTCGAACATGGCCTAGCTCTATAGTTCTGGCTCCAGGTCTCTCATGAGGTTGTAGTCAAGATGTTGGGTGGGGCTATAGTCATTTAAAGCTTGACTGGAGATGGAGGATCTGCCACCAAGATGGCTCATAACATGGCTGTTGGCAGCAGGTCTTAGTTATTTGCTGGCTGTTGGCAGGAAGCCGCAGTTCCTTGCCATGCAGTTCTCGCCACAACGCTGCTTAAGTAATTTTACAACATAGCAACTGGCTTCCGTCTCTACCTGCTGCCCCACCCAAGTGGGTGAAGCAAAAAAGTATGAGATGGAAGCCACACTGCTCTTCTGTGACCTAGCCTCAGAAGCCATATTGGTCATTTCTGCAATATCTCATTAGTCACAAAAGTTGGCCCCATTCAAAGTAAAAGGGGACTGGAGAAGAGTAGGACTGTGAGGAAGCAGGGACCACTGGCACCATCTTTGAGGCTGCTCACCACACAGCAGTATGTATTGTTTTGCAAGAAGAAACCGCAGCATTTCTTTGGGTAAGGGTTGAGCGTTAGCCATGGTACCACTGTTGGCTGACACTTGTGTTTGTTTCTGTGCATTTCTACCTCACGGGTGAACGGTTTCTGGGGTTCACAAGCCAACACATCCCCTTTTCTAGGAGTTGATTGCTCTTCCTAGATGGTTCATTGGCAGTCAGGGATTGTCTACAGGTCCTGGCCATGGCTGACTGGTGCAGGGGTGGACTCCTGATCTAACTGGTTGTGTCCTCTGTTGGGATTTTGTAGTCATGACTATGAGAAGCAGGCATTCTCTGTGGTTCCATCTATGATGTGTAAACTTGGGATCCATGAGTGGCCATCTCCCCACCATTAAAATGGACTATTAAAAAAACCAACAACAACAGTCTGAGAAAACTGTCCTCTCTCAAAGAGAAAGACAATTGCCTCCAGCCTTTGGCCTTTCTTTACACGTTTCATCTTTGTCCCTCTTTTGGTTACTCTGTGATAATCCTGGCTTGCATTGACATAACTATTTTGTACATGTTTAGTCCCTTAAGTTAGGACTCGATCTTATTTTCAATCAGCAGTCAATTTAGAATCATCAACAAGAATGTTACAAATGCTGGTATTTGAGCACACAAAGACAGTACTTGAGCAGAGGAGCTGTGATGCCTGGGGTTTGATAAATATACTCTCCTTTTACCAAAGGGGCCCATTGTTCTCATACTCATAGGTTTTGTTTCTCACTATGTATGTGTTTATCCTCTCTGCCTTTCTTCTGTTACAGTCTTTGTATGTCCATGCCTTTGCACTTCCTCTGGAAGCTCTGTTGCCAAGAAACAAGCAAAGACCAAGCTCTTGATGTGAAACTCAATAAGAAAAGGGGGAAGGAAAGCATATAGAGATCATGGACTGCAGCATGCCAGACTTCCCTGACCGCCACTGTCTCCTGGAGTTTGTGCAAATTTAACTCCACTGAGTTGGTGATGCCATTCAACCATCTCATCCTCTGTTGCCCCCGTCTCCTGCCTACAGTCTTTCCCAGCATCAGGATCTTTTCCAATGAGTTGGCCCTTCGCATCAGGTGATCCAAGTATTGGAGCTTCAGCTTCAGCATCAGCCCTTCTGATGAATATTCAGAGTTGGTTCCCTTAGAATTGACTGGTTTGATCTCTTTGCTGTCCAAGGGACTCTCAAGGGTCTTCTCCAACACTACAGTTCAAAAGCATCAAATTCTTCATCACTCAGCCTTCTTAATGGTACAGCTCTCATATCCACGTATGACTACAGGAAAGACAATAGCTTTGATTATATGGATCTTTGTCAGCAAAGTGATATCTCTGCTTTTTAATATGCTGTCTAAGTTTGTCATAGCTTTCCGTCCAAGGAGCAAGTGTCTTTTAATTTCATGGCTGCAGTTACCATCTGCAGTGATTTTGGAGCCCAAGAAAATAAAATCTGCCACTGTTTCCATTGTTTCCTCATCTATTTGCCATGAAGTGATGGGACCAGATGCCATGATCTTCATTTTTTGAATGTTGAGTTTTAAGCTAGCTATTTCACTATCTTCTTTTACCTCATTAAGAGGTTCTTTAGTCCTCTTTTGCTTTTTACCATTAAGATGGTGTCATCTGCACATCTGAGGTTGTTGATATTTCTCCCAGCAATCTTATTCCAGCTTGAGCTTCATCCAGCCCAGCATTTTGCTTGATGTACTCTGCATATAAGTTAAATATGCAGGGTGACAATATACATGTCCCAGTGCTTTCATTCCACTGTCATTCAACCCAACATTTAAAGCCAGCAAGTTTCCTCCTTCTGGGATTTAACACATGTATATTCTAAAGAAGTCCGAAATTGAACTCTGGACCCGACTCCTTAGTGGTTGGTATCTACTCACCCTTAGGGGCAAAGGAAAAAGGAATGGACATACCAAGTGAATGAGTCAGCAGCCACAAAAGTTGTCCCACTGTCTCTGGGGTCTGATCTATTCTCCCTCCTTCTCTCTGGTTTCTCCAGTTGATCCCCACTACCCCCCACCCCATGACTCTCTGGGAACAGGGAGACGACTGATTCATTCAACTGCCATTCTTGGCCAGAGCTCCAAGAGGAGATGACAGCCCAAGTCTGACCATGGATGAGGCATACAGGCTGAGATTACTTTTATGTCCTCTATTAATTTCTAGGAGAGAGAGAAGGGAAAGGAGAAAGGAAAATTTTCCAGGGACACATGTCTATAGTTTGAAACCATTTTTCTCATCCTGTACAGTAGAATCGCCTGTAGTGCTTTTGGAAAATACTAATGTCCACGTCCTGGTCCCAGAAGTTCTGACTCAGTGGGTGTGCCATGAGACTGAAGTACTCTGTGTGTGTGTATGTGTGTGTGTGTGTGTGTGTGTGTGTATTTCCCAAATGATTCTGATGTGCAACCAGGGATGAGAACAGGTTTAGCACTTAGACTTAGCATTTCCCCTTTTCTTTCAGTGTGTCTGTGGGCAATTTGCACTGAATCTGAAACTGCTCAGTAAAAAGCCTCTGATGGATATAGATTATTGAAAGCCCATCTTGATCTGGACAGAACTGTTAAGTTAACCTGTTTAAAAGTGATGTGTTCCCAGGCTCCTGGAGTGTCTCAGCCTCTGTAACCCTACGTGACTCTGGTGGGTACCTCCAAAGCAGAACAGTGGGTTTTAGGTAGCAGGGGATTCAAGATGGTGTTTCAGGATCCAGCAGTCCCCTGACTTCAGCTTATAGTGAGTTTTTTTCCCCATTAATTTATTTTCATTGGAAGATAAATAATTTACAATATTGTGATGACCTCTGCCATAGGTCAACATGAATCAGCCATAGGCAGGCGTATGACTCCTCTCTTCTGAGGGCCAGAAGAGACTTCTCTCCCCCTCCCTCCCCACCCCATCTCTCCAGGGGGTTACAGACCACCAACTTTGGGTTCCCTGTGTCATGTATCAAACTCCCACTTTCTATCTGTTTTACATATGGCAATATTTACGTTTCAATGCTACTCTCTCACATCATCCCACCCTCTCCTCCCACTGTGTCCAAAAGTCTGTTTTTCATGTCTGTGTCTCCTTTGCTGCCCTGCACGTAAAGTTCATTGGTACTATCTTTCTAGATTCCATATATATGCATTAACATACAATATTTGTCTTTCTCTTTCTGACTTACTTCACTCTGTATAATAGGCTCTAGGTTCATCCACCTCATTAGAATGGACTCAAATGCATTCCTTTTTATAGCTGAGTAATATTTCATCGTGTATTTGTACCACAACTTCCATATCTATTCATCTGCCAATGGACATCTAGGTTGGGTTCATGTTTTAGCTAGTGTTAATAGTGCTGCAGTGAATATTGGGGGTACATATGTCCTTTTCAATTTTGGTTTCTTCAGGGTATATGCCCAGCAGTGGGATTGCTGGGTTGTATGGTAGTTTTAAGGACTTCTTCTTAGGTAGTGCTAGTGCTAAAGAACCAGCCAAGGTAGGAGATGCTGGAGACAAGGGTTGATCCCTGGGTTGGGAAGATTTCCTGGAGGAGGGCATGGCAACCCATGCCCTGGAGAATCCCAGGGACAGAGAAGCCTGGTGCGCTACAGTCCATAGGGTTGCAAAGGGTTGGACACTACTGAAGTGACTTAGCATGCACATGTGGTAGTTTTATGCCTAGTTTTTTAAGGACTCTCCATACTGTTCTCCATAGTGGCTGTGTCTGTTTGCATTCCCACCAACAGTGTAAGAGGGTTCCCTTTTCTCTGCACCCTCTCCAGCATGTATTGTTTGTAGACTTTTTGATGATGGCCATTCTGACCAGTGTGAGATGATACCACATGAATGTTTTAGGTAAGCAAAAAGTCTCTAGATGGTAGGGATCATGTCTGTCTCATTTTGCCAGATAAATGTGCTGCAATCTTGCTGTTGTACTTTTCTGCTTAGGAGTGAAATTTATAGCTGGATCTCAAGGACCCTAGAGGAGGCACCACATTGGGGCCCAAGCATTGCATACCACAGCCTCATTCAAGTGGTGATGTTCTCTCTGTTTTACTATCTTATCTCTTCTTATGGTTTTGAAGGACAGCCAAATGTGCCACCCCCAAATACTCCAATTTGACAGGATTGTCTTGAGCTAAGATATTTGAGATTCAACAGAAGCGGAAGAAAGTCTTCTCAGATATCTCTTTATCTGACTAAAAGCAGAAACTCCTGAGAAATAAGGATTGTCATAAATCCCCTCTGCTGGGGAAGTTTTATGGCCATGAAGATGGAGAGTTAGCCCCAAAGTAGACCTGGACAAGCAAACCTTGCTAAGATAACCCTTATCTTCTATTAGTTTCTCTCATAATTTCCCGTAGTTTCTCTCACTTAATTTCCCATAGTTTACAGTCACTCATAGCTTAAAGATCTTGTTACATTTCTACAATTTATCATTTTTTGCTGTAATTGATATATAAGCTCTCATTCCACTTCTTTGGGTATTCATTTCTTTTCTACGAAGTTCCTTTTGTCACATAAAAATTAACATCAAATAAAATTTGTGTGCCTTTTCTCTTGTAAATCTTAGTCTTTATCAGTCTAATTTGTAGGGCCCCAGTCAATGAATCTAAGAGAATAAAAGAGAAAAGTTTTTCCTTTTGAGCAGATTTAAAAAACAGCTCTCAAGTCTATAGGTCTCTCCAATATTTGACTCATAACCTGTTGGACGCCTCCACTTGGATACCTCATGGGCTCCCTCAAAAATCAACATTTACAAAACTGAATTGATTATCAGTTTCTCAAAACATTCTCCTTTTCTTGGTTTAACGGCAGTAGTTCTGTACTCCATATTCCTTGGACTGAACATATCAGAATCTACTTAGCTTTCTTCACAAGCCATTCATGGAGTAAATATTTACTGAATTCTTACCATGTACCACCCATTGTTCCAGCCACTGTATATACAGTGATCAATAAGCCAAACAAGTGCCTGCTGTCTTCGAGCTTGCAGTCTCACAGGGTGAGAGATAATAGACAATAAAGACCTTACTTTTAGCTAGTGGGAAGTGCTTGGAAGAAAGAAAAGGAAGGAGAGAGAGAGTAACAGGGGAAGCTACTTGAGGAAGTATGGTTGGAGAGAACCTTTTAAGGGGCTACCTGGATGATGAGAAAGGACATGGAAAGATGGGGGATGACTGTTCAAAATAAAGAGAACTAGAAGAGTTTGGACCCTGAGGCTGAATAAACCTGAGAGACCACTGTTTAAAGGGTGATGGGTCAAGCAGGGGATGAAAGGAACCATCTCGTGTTGGACTTGGAAGACATGGTAAAAGTGTTGCATTTAATTGTATTTCATTTAGTCCACCTTTTGTATCCACACCTTCCTTTCCACTCTCCTGCCACATTCTTTGTCAAGATCCTGTTACAGTTCATCAGATCTGTTTACCTTCTCAGGTTTCCTAACTTCCTGCTCTCCAGGCTCCTTAACTGGTTTTTCTTTTTCCTCCTTACCTTCCCTCCTTGTATTCTGTCAATTAATTAATTGATTTTTATTGAAGTATACTAGCCATACCATATTATGTTAGCTTCAGATGTACTACATAGTGATTTGACAGTTGCTTACATTATGAAATGATCACCATGATAAGTCTAGTAACCGTCTGTCTCCACATAAAGTTGTTACAGTATTATTGACTGTATTCCTTATGCTATGTGTGACATCTTCTGTGACTTTTTTGTTATATAACTGGAGGTTTGTACCTCTTTATCTCCTTTGCCTATTTCACCTCTACCCCTCTCCCCTATTTCAAGGTAGGCAGGGCTGCTGCTGCTGCTGCTAAGTTGCTTCAGTCGTGTCTGACTCTGTGTGACCCCATAGACAGCAGCCCACCAGGATACCCCGTCCCTGGGATTCTCCAGGCAAGAACACTGGAGTGGGTTGCCATTTCCTTCTCCAATAGGCAGGGCTACATATGCTGAAATAATAAACAACCCCCAATTTGCAGTGGCTTAACACATAGAAATCAACTTCTCATTCATGCAGAGTCCTCTGTGGGTCAAGCAGTTCTTCAGGGCTTGACCCACAGAGACCTTCAGAGACCTTCACACTTGAATTTCACAGCTGTGCTACTGGGGACATATGACTCTCAGGATTGCTGAGACAGAGAAGGAGAAAGCATGGAGAATTTGTATCTGCTCCTGCATTCTTCACACCTGAAGTAACAAAGGTCACTGCTACTCACAGCACATTCCCTAATCAGCTGTGTGGTGGCCAGGAAGTGTAGGGAGAACAAGGGTAGACTGTGAAATGTAAATATCTCTGATACAGTGATCATCCACCATATTTTATCTATGTACTCTCCAAGTGGTGGGCATTTGACTTCCAACTACCACATGCAGTGCTGCAGTGAATATTTTTGGCTTATATTCATGTGAACTGAGCTGAGGATTTCTGGGATATGGTTGTAGTTCGAATGGTGGCTCCACAAAAGGTAAGCCCACGACCTAAGCCCCAGAACCTGTGAATGTGACTTTATTTGGAAAAGAGATCTTTGCAAGTGTAAAATTATTAAAAATCTCAAAGTGACAACATCATCCTAGATTATATCGGTGAGTTCTAAATCCAGTGACAAGTGTCCTTAGAGAGAAGAGGAAGAGGAAAAGACCATGTGAAAATGAAGGCAGATGTTGAAGTTGTTCAGCCACAGTCAAGGAATATGGAGCCACCAGAAGCTGGAAAAGACAGGAAGGAGTCTCTCCCAGAGCCTTCAGAGGAACACCACCATGATTTCAGCAGCCTCTGGAATTGTGAAAGAGTAAATGTCATTGTTTTAAGTCACCAATTTTGTGTTATTTTGTTAAGGCAGCCCTTGGAAACAAACACAGATTTTGCTGCCTGGAAGTATGGTGCTGCTGTAACAAATATCAAAAACTGTGGGAAAGGCTGTGAAATTGGGTAGTGGGCAGAGGCAGAAAGCTCATTATATAGAAAAAGTAGATTCTGGTGAGAATTCATGAGGAAGTGAGGAGCACAGGGGAGAAAGCTTTTGTGGTCTTAGAGACCACATGTATAGAACAGCATAGAAAAATGAACATTAAAGGCAAGAACTCAGAAGGAAATGAGAAACATGTTACTAGAAATTGGAGGAAAGGTTATCCTTATTATACAGTGGTAGAAAACCTGGCTGAATTGTGTTTTCTTTGATTTGTGAAGAGCAGAATTTATAAGATACAAGATTGGATATTTAATTGGGGAGACTTCTAAGCAAAATGTTGAAGAGACAGCCTGTTTTCTCTTTGCTTACAGCAGTATAAGAGGAATGATAAGTGGAAGAAAGAAGTATTAAATGAAAAGGGATCAGCACTTTAATCGGGGAGTGTCTCAGTTTACCCAGACTACAAAGATTACTGTCATCAGAAAATCTACTGTTGGGAAGTATCCTCTAGAGATAAACCTGAGGTTGTGGCTGGACAGCCTTTTGCTGAAGAAATTAAACATGTGACTCATGGATCTACTCAATTGTCTCAGCAGAAGCTAGGAATATAGAGTTATACAGAACATATCTATGGAGGACCTTCTTCTCTAATGTCATGAGCCCTTGTGACATATACAGAAGACCCACAAAGTTTCTGAGAATATTATATGAGCAGAAACACTGCCAGCTTGTGCTGAAAAAGACAGAGAAAGGAGGAAATGAGAGAAAGCTATCAGACTTCCAAAATTCTACAGACAAGGAGTGAGCTGATAGAACTATGTGACTGTAAACAGTTGCTGGCATTCGAGAAAAAGGAAGAATGACTCTGAGGTTGCAACTTCAGGCCCAAAGAATAGAGTCACCATGGGCCCACTGCAAGCTCAAAAGGAAGAGCTGCTGTGGGCCCAGAGGGTGTGTCAAGTCATAGAGGATTATTCTTAGGCTTTGAAACTCAATGAAATTTTCCCTATTTAGATTCTGACTTTCTTGGGACCGGGGGTCCCTTTATTCATTTGACTCTCCCCACTTTTGGAATGCAAATGTCTATCTTATAAGTCTTCCACCATTGTATTCTGGAAACAGATAACCTGTTTTGTAGTTTCACAGATCCACAGATGGAGAGAAATTTTGTCTCTAGGTAGATCAAAGTTCGAGTCTCATCCATACCCGATTTGGATGATTTATGTGATGAGATGTAGAACTCTCTGTATTTATACTTCCACCAACAGTACTTAAAAGTTCCTACATTTCTGCCAACATCTGGCATTATCCAGCTGCCTAATTTTAAATAGCCTAATCAGATCAGATCAGATCAGTCGCTCAGTCGTGTCCGACTCTCTGCGACCCCATGAACCGCAGCACGCCAGGCCTCCCTATCCATCACCAGCTCTCGGAGGTCACCCAGACTCACATTCATCGAGTCAGTGATGCCATCCAGCCATCTCGTCCTCTGTCGTCCCCTTCTCCTCCTGCCCTCAATCCCTCCCAGCATCAGAGTCTTCTCCAATGAGTCAACTCTTCACATGAGGTGGCCAAAATACTGGAGTTTCAGCTTGAGCATCATTCCTTCCAAAGAAATCCCAGGTCTGATCTCCTTCAGAATGGACCGGTTGGATCTCCTTGCAGTCCAAGGGACTCTCAAGAGTCTTCTCCAACACCACAGTTCAAAAGCATCAATTCTTCGGCACTCAGCCTTCTTCACAGTCCAGCTCTCACATCCATACATGACCACAGGAAAGACCATAGCCTTGACTAGGCGAACCTTTGTTGGCAAAGTGATGTCTCTGCTTTTGAATATGCTATCTAGGTTGGCCATAACCTTCCTTCCAAGGAGTAAGCGTCTTTTAATTTCATGGCTGCAGTCACCATCTGCAGTGATTTTGGAGCCCAGAAAAAGAAAGTCTGACACTGTTTCCACTGTTTCTCCATCTATTTCCCATGTAGTGATGGGACCAGATGCCATGATCTTCGTTTTCTGAATGTTGAGCTTTAAGCCAACCTTTTCACTCTCCACTTTCACTTTCATCAAGAGGCTTTTTAGTTCCTCTTCACTTTCTGCCATAAGCGTGGTGTCATCTGCATATCTGAGGTTATTGATATTTCTCCTGGCAATCTTGATTCCAGCTTGTGTTTCCTCCAGTCCAGCATTTCTCATGATGTACTCTGCATATAAGTTAAATAAACATGGTGACAATATACAGCCTTGACGTACTCCTCTTCCTATTTGGAACCAGTCTGTTGTTCCATGACCAGTTCTAACTGTTGCCTCCTGACCTGCATACAGATTTCTCAAGAGGTATAAGCAATATCTTATCTTTCCTCTAATTTTCTATTTCTCATATTTGAGTATCTCATGATATGCCTTTTAGCTTTTTGAACTTTCTCTTTTGGAAATTGCCTTTGCTGGTTTTCCCATTGGAACTACTTTCTTTTTCTTGCTAACCTTTAGGAATTCCATATATATTCTACTTATTAATGACTCATTGGTTTTAAACATTGCAAATATCTTTCCCCATTTTCTTCTGTCTTTGGACCTTTTTTATAATAACTTCATTGAACAGAAGTCTTAATTTGTTTCGTTTTCTCTTTGTTTGCCCTCATCCATTCTAAACTACACTAACCCCTTTTACTGGCTTTGTCAGAGTTTATTACTGAATAATATGTCAGTGTCATGTTAGATGGGCTTTCCTGGTGGCTCAGATGGTAAAGCATCTGCCTGCAATGCGCGATACCTGGGTTTGATACCTGGGTTGGGAAGATCCCTGGGTCGGGAAGATCCCCTAGAGAATGGCAACCCACTCCAGTACTCTTGCCAACAGGTTCTCTATTCACTTGTCTTCAGCTCTTGTACATTATTTTTTTCTGAACCTAATTGACTTTGCAATCATGCATTTGCAAAAGTCAGGGCCGGGAATGGCAGACCTTATTCTGAAACACTGCAACTAATCAGGAACATTTGGGGTTTTAGCACATTTTCCTTGTAGTCAGGCTTTTTGCATATGGATGTGATGTTGTGTGGTTAGGCCAGTAGTTATACCCCTCCCTCCTCACAAACCTCAAGACCCCCCTGGGGACCTGCTGAGACATGTGAGGACATGTGACAAACAGCCCTTTTGGCCCAGAAGGAAGAGGTGCTGTGGGCCCAGAGGGTGTATCAAATCACAGACGATTATTCTCAGGCTGTGAAACCCAACGATCAGGTTTGTCTTCTCTCATGGGGGGATTTTTAGGAGTGTGCATTCACTGAATCATATAGTGTGAGAGCTGGAAAGAGCCACAGGGATCATCCAGTTGGACCCTCTTATTTTACAGATGCAGGAACTGAGTCCCAGGGAAATGAAGGGCTTGTGCAGGTAATTCAACTGTCAGTGAACTGCTGCAGCTAGCACCCAGATCTCTTAACTCCCATTTTGTGAGTTTCCATTTTTTTACCTTCCTCTAGAGGATATCAGAAATATTTCTGGAGGGCTCTGAGTCCACGCTGGAACTTCCTGTAGGAGATCAAGGGCCTGCAGAATTTAGACTCACTTGGCTTGTCCATCCTTATCTCCTGCTAGTCTGGCTTAATCTCTGCCTCCTTCCTCTAATGTTCCATGCTCTGCTCTTTCCTGCAAGCCTCTGCTCATGCTGTGGTCACCCTATCATCACCTTTCTTCTTCTTCTTGCCTGTCTCATCCTTCAAGTGCAAGTCGTTTAAGACTCAGTTCTTTGTTGTGCAGAAGCTTTTTAAGTTTGATTAGGTCCCATTTGTTTATTTTTGATTTTATTTTCGATATTCTGGGATGTGGGTCATAGAGGATCCTGCTGTGATGTATGTCAGAGAGTGTTTTGCCTATGTTTTCCTCTAGAAGTTTTATGGTTTCTGGTCTTACATTTAGCTCTTTAATCCATTTTGAGTTTATTTTTGTGTATGGTGTTAGAAAGTGTTCTAGTTTCATTCTTTTACAAGTGTTCGACCAGTTTTCCCAGCACCACTTGTTAAAGAGATTGTATGGCAAAAGCAATACAATATTGTAAAGTTAAGCAAAATAAAATTTAATTAAAAAAAAAATAAATTTCAGTAGAGGAAAGACTCAGTTCTACTCTCTTCATGTCACTGCTCACCAGCATTGTTCTCTTCCTTCTTTAGATTTTCATAACACCTGCAGCCTATACAAATACAATCTACGCTTGATTATTTGCTGTTTTTTTTTTTTTTTCTAAAATGTTTCTGTTGTACAACTGACTAGGTCATTTAATATCTCTGTGTCTTATTTAGTTTATTAACTAAGAAAAAAAAAGACTTGATCAAGATCATTTCTAATGATGCTCTGTAGCTAACATTTTTTGTCTCCATAAGATTTTAAACTCCTCAAGGAAAGGGTCTTTGTCTTGTATTTCTTATATAATTCCTTTAGTCTAGTGTTTCTCAGCAAGGGATAATTTTCCTGCCCCAGGGACATTCAAGCCATGAAATTAAAAGACGCTTACTCCTTGGTAGGAAAGTTATGACCAACCTAGATAGCATATTCAAAAGCAGAGACATTACTTTGCCAACAAAGGTTCATCTAGTCAAGGCTATGGTTTTTCCAGTGGTCATGTATGGATGTGAGAGCTGGACTGTGAAGAAGGCTGAGCACCGAAGAATTGATGCTTTTGAAGTGTGGTGTTGGAGAAGACTCTTGAGAGTCCCTTGGACTGCAAGGAGATCCAACCAGTCCATTCTGAAGGAGATCAGCCCTGGGATTTCTTTGGAGGGAATGATGCTAAAGCTGAAACTCCAGTATTTTGGCCACCTCATGTGAAGAGTTGAGTCATTGGAGAAGACTCTGATGCTGGGAGGGATTGGGGGCAAGAGGAGAAGGGGACAACAGAGGATGAGATGGCTGGATGGCATCACTGACTCGATGGATGTGAGTCTGAGTGACCTCCGGGAGTTGGTGATGGACAGGGAGGCCTGGCGTGCTGCAGTTCATGGGGTCGCAAAGAGTCAGACACGACTGAGCGACTGATCTGATCTGATCTGGGGACATTCAACAACATTTGAAGATATTTTTTGTTGTCACGCTGAGGGAGGGGGCTGCTCCTTGCATCTGGTGTGTAGAGGCCAGGGATGCTGCTAAGCCTACAATACACACAACATCTCCCGCCCGACTCCTCCCCGCCCCCACACACAGTAGATTATCTAGTTCAAAATTTCAAGCAAGGTTGAGATACCCTAATTTAGCCTTTGTTCTAACACCATAGACACATAGTAGACACTGAATAAACATTTTCATTTTTTTGTCAAAGAGAATTGCCGTTCTAAAAGGGATCCTATCAGATATGGAGTTGTCATGGGAGAATAAAAAAAGGAAGTGAGCACTCATGCAAAACTAATGCAAAGTCAGAGAAGAGAATCTAATTTTCCTTAGTCAGGAGCAGGAGGGGAGAATATCATAAAGAAAGAACTGTTGCATGGGTGAAGACCAAGAACTGAGAATTTGCTTACTTTGTAGGATGTGTTGATTTAAGCGGCTTGTCTTCTAGATATCTCCAGGGAATAGCTTGTGATTTTGGTAAATGATAATAACGATAACATTGGAACATATGAAGGAAACTTCTGGGAACTATAACTTATATTGTCAAGGACACTTGTGTTTACAGTATCCTCTTTCTTACCTTCCCCTGAAATGAAGTCTGAGGGCTGAAAATGACTTTAGTTTATATATGAGGCAAGAAAATTGGTTCAATGGGCTACGAGCTCTGTCAACCAAAAAAATCACGGGTTGTCTGGGGATAAGGAAGACGGAGAGCTAAATGCTTCTGGTGACTCCTCCTAGCCTCTGCCTGGGCTGTGTTCCTGATGTTCTCTCTCCCTGCGTTATGCCTGTATTTCTCTTTAGGTCACAATATGCAAGTAAGCCTTGTTATTTCTTTGTCACCCTCTCCTCTCTTCTCCATCATGAAATACATATAATAAGAAATCTCCTAGACATACAAAATAGATAGCTCCCTAAAAAGTTGAGATCAAAGGGAAAATCCATGATCTAAAAGCTCTCTTGAGATGGCCACCATTGTTAACCTTTCTGAGCACTTGGCAGATTGCACTGTGAGTTCTCCTGGCTACCAGAGGTATTTGGCAAAGTTTCTGTTTAGACTTCATTTGGAGAAGAAATGCTTAAGTTAAACATTAAAATTCATGAGAATATTTCAGTTCCTTGTAAACTCTTAATCACAGTTACTTCAAGTGAGGTATCATTTATGGCTCCTTGTGGAGGAAAAGTTCTTTTGACGGGGACTTCCAACAGTTCATTTCAAAAGATCACTAAGGCTATGGTCAAATGCAGTGCATTGTAAAACAGATTGAAATACATAACGATGGTGATATTTATGAACTAACTTTTTATGGTTTAGGTTCCTCTCTGTTGCCTAAACTTATAAATTTTGGGTCCATAGGAAAATGAGTGCTTCTCACCTAGTCATGCATGGGTTTTTCTTCCAGGTCTTCCAGTAAAAGAAAAATCAAATAAGTGAATTGAAGCACCTCTTTCTCTCTTTTCAAACTTTTCTGTAAAGATTTTTGGGAAAATATTCTGGGGCAAGGGTTCTCAGCATAACCAGTGCAGAGATCGACCTATAACAGAAATTTGAAAAATGTATATTGCTACTGCTGATTTTTGGTAGATGAATGCATGACTTCTTTTTATCAAATAATCTGGAAAAAACATAGGGGAGCGTTATAAAAAACATAAAACCCGTAAATGTGACAGCACATTGTGTAGCCCAGTTTCTGTTGGTTTGAAATTTTGTTTCTGCAAACTTTCTTCAAGGTTGCCTTTTTCACTTTTCACTTTGCTTCCCCTATACACCAAATAGCAGTACACAAGGAACTTGTATGAAATTTGATTTACTGTCTTAAGCTCCTTTGAGATCACCGCATGTCTGAATGGAATTTTTTTTCCCTGTTTGGGATTTTTCTCCTCTTTGCCCTTTTGTGATGATTTTAAAATGTTATGCCAGAAGAATCTGGGTAGCTCTTTGGTTTTGCTTCCATAGTCTTTTATGCCTGCTTAACTGGGTACAACCGAGACTGGTTTTACAAGAAGCCAACAACAAAGCTCAGACTGGGAAAAGATGAGTAAACTCTTACTCTGAAGGCAGAGCTTGTGGAAAGGGAGAAAGGGAGATCCCTTTTATACTTTATGAGAATGCACAGTTTAGCAAGGCTTTATTTCAAGGTTCTCCCACACCTCCATGGAAAGAAATGGCTGAGCCACTAACTACTTCTTTGTACTCATTAGGAAATTGTGCTCACTGGTTGAATTTTTAGTATCTCACTATATTTCTGTTCTTTGAATACGGAGGATAATAATTTTGCAAGTGACTTAAATAAGCCTGCATTAAGCAGAATTCTCTGGTGGGCCCCAAGATTCGGTACCTCTTCCTCCCACGTAGGCGGTCAGTATAATCAATATGCAAGCTATGAACATGATAGGTTTTACTCTTGTGATTAGGTTATGTCGTAAGCACGGTTGGCCTTACGGGAAATTATCTGGTAGGCCTGACCCAATCACATGAGCCTTTAAAGCAGAGAGTTGTCTTCAGCTGGTCACAGAAGAAGCAGAAGCATGTGGTTTTCAGCTGAGAGACCTCAGCCCTGAGGCCTCTGTGAGGAAATGAATTCTGCCAAAAAAGCAGGGAGCTTGAAAAGGGGATGCAGAGCTCTAGGAGAGGATGTAGCCCCACCTGACACCTTGACACTCAGTCAGGGGGGGACCCTGAGGAGATAATCCAGGCCCACCACATTCAGACTTCTGACCTACAGAAATTGTGAGGTAATACATTTGTTTTAAGTCATTAAATTTGTGGCTTAAGCTTTCCATTCCACACAGCAGTGGAAAACTAATATGAAGGAGGAGAAGGCCTTTGAGAGGAGAAAGCTAAGTAAATCCAACATTCCTAAGTTTCGTTCTGGAGCAAAGCTGTCATAATGGCTAATGTTATGTTTCCCCTTATGTGAAGGTGCCCAGTTATCTGTTTGGCCAAACCCTATTCTGCATGTTGCTATGAAGTTATGTTGTAGGTGAGATGAACATTTATAATCAATTGACTTTAGGTAAAAGAGATTACCCTCCATAATGTGAACAGACCTCATTATGAAGGCCTTAAGGGCAAAAACTGAGGCTTCCCCAAGAAGAAGGAATCCTGCAAGGCCATCATATCAAAATGCTGCATGAATTATGGATTTCAGCCTTGCCAGATCCCACAATGCCGTGAGTCAATTCCTTCAAATAAATTTCTTCACATGTATCCTACGGGAGAAACCTAACTAATGCAGTCATAAACTCAGGTGTGTTAGGGACCACTCAGATGTCTGTGGTGTACTGGGACTGACTGGAGGACAGCATGGGGGCCCACTCATGCACTGTGCCACCAATTGAACAGGTCTTTTGATGTTTCCCAAAAGAAGCAGGAAATCCAGAATTCTGTACAAAATTGCCCAAGTTCTAAAATTCTTTTTAACTCACTAAGTCTAACTTGGGGGTGAAGGTGTGGACCAAGCCTGCATATTCCAGAGTTAACCTTTTTTTTTCTGAAACACATAAACATTATATGTTGTGTTGGATCCTGGGGTTAGAGGGACAATGAAACAGGGGGCAATAAGAACCTGAGGATCTACTCTGCTAGGGAGGGACTATTCCCCACTGAAGAAAGGCCAGAACACATTTTTTTTTTTTTTAAATATCCTGGTGGAAAAAGCAGAGAGGGTACAAGCTGCAAATAATTGAAGAAAGAACTTTTCTGGCTTCTCAAAGTCCTGAGTATAATTGCAAAAGGAAGAAACCCATCATTGGAAGCACCAATTTACCAAGCACCGATGAGGTGTCAGCTTTAAGGACTTAGAATATATCACCTTGTATAATTTTCTATAATATCACATGTGAGTGGCAGTTGCTCAGTCATGTCCAACTCTTTGCAACCCTGTGGACTGTAGCCTGCCAGGCTCCTCTGTCCATGGAATTCTCCAGGCAAGAATACTAGAATGGGTTGCCATCTCCTTCTCCAAAATATCACATGGATAATCACTAATCCCATTTTAAAGATGAGGTTACTGAGACTCAGCAAGGTTAAGCAAATTGGTCATAGTCACTTAGCTAAACAGCAGCAAGTTGGGATTTGAATCCAACGTTATGACCTCTTGAACCCATGGCCTTATCCATTTGGTTACACTAATTCAAAAACATAGTTTTTAAAAAACCTTGAGCATACTTTAAGGAAACAATCAGAAATATCCAGAATATGGATTGTCATATAAGACATACAATCTTGGTTCCTTCAATAAATCAAATTCATAAGAGAGAAAAGAAAAAGATTAGGATTGGAGCACTGTTGTAGATGAGAAAGTTTACACTAGACATAATAACCATATGCAGTGAGAGTCTTTGGAGCCTAGTTTGGAAAAACAATCACCTATAATAGATATCTTGGGGACAGTTGTGAAAATCTGAGTTTGAGCAAGGTATTAAATGATATTAGGAGTCTCTAGTTACCTTAGTTGGGTGTGATAATGGTATTGTGGTATATAATGATATATAAGGGAAGTTCTTAAGTTTTCTTAGAGTTTCATGTTGAGATTTTTAGGCATGAAGTGTAATAATGTCTTGAAATTCTTTTTTTTCTTCCTTTCTGTATACACACACACACATGCATAGTAAAAGGATAGCAATGATTTAATCTAGATATTGGGCATATGTGTGCTTATTGTATTATTTCTTTTAGTTTTCTGTAGGTTTGAAACATTTCATAAAAAGTAAAAAAATTTTAAAGCCACTGAATATGAATAGACCAAACATAATATGTCAGTGAGTGCCAATTTACAATTGTAATCCATAAGGTTGGATCAAAGAACTGTGAGTAATTGCAGTTAGACTTCCTTTTCTGTGCTGTTGTGATGATGGTATGACCAGCTTTTCATCATTATAGATTTGCATACATCTGTTCTAAACCCGAGTTCTTCTTGGGCTGCTAAGGGAATTTACTCACCCCTGCGTCTCTGGTGTCTGTGCATAAGTGAGCAGTCACTATGTCTCTGCTGAATGGATAAGGAAAAGCCCGAGAAAGCTGTACCAACCATGGTAACAATGACAATAATGATAGCAGCTAACATTGAGCCCTAGAAAAGTTGCAGGCTGAGAACCTCATAACAGTCATATGAATTAGATTTAATTAGATTCTGATAATATGGTCCCCTTTTGCAATGAAGAAAGTGAGGCCCTCAGATGATTGGAAATTTGCAAGAATTCCAAGTAGTTGAGGCCAAGCCATCTGCCACTAGTCCCCTTACAAAACAACTCCCATTCATGCCTTGCAAGTCTCAGCTGTGTAGCACACACAATTTCACTAAAATAAGTTTTCCCACAATCTATATGGCGAACACTGGAATTTCAGGAAAGACAGCCATGGGGGAAATGCTGGCCTGTGTTACCCTGTGCCCCTGAGCTAAGGAGCTATTTCTGTGGCTGAGCTTGGAATGCTGGGAGCTGGCCACCCTGAGGTCTGTGTGACTTTAGTGGACCTGTGGAGGTAGGACAGCCAAGAACAGATGGCCCTGGGTTCCTGCACCCTTGACTGGGGGAGGCACCTCCCTTCTCAAAGCCTCAGGCAGCTATCATTCTGCTCTTCGTTAATGGCCCTGGCCCTGTCTAGGCCTGGGTGGCAGCACTGGTCCTCACTGAGTGCTTAATAACTTCCAGGGACGACAGCTCTCCTCTCTGCAAGGCCTCCCTTGGGGACCCACCGCAGGTCATCTCACTAGCAAGTGGGAGGAAGACAAATTATGCTTGTCTTATCGCCCAGAAAACCACCCCTAGGCACATTTTTAATCATGGGGTACATATTTCTGAGATGTTTGTTGAGTGGGGCAAATTGCTCCTGGCTGGTCAGGAAAGAGAAAAAATTTTTAAATGAATCTCCAGAATTGGAGTCTCCACCAAGCTGTCCACTGGAATTGGTCTTCTGCACCTTGAAACTCTCATTTTGGGAGGAGCTGATATCCCCTGATGTCCTCCACTCCCTTACCTTGGGTCTTTTTGACTGCAAGTAATGGTCCCTATGCCAATCAATTCCTCCAGCTCTTTTCCCTACACCTACTCCATGCTGCTAGCCATTTGTATTCATCTGTTCAGAATACTGTTACACAAAATTTCTCACCTAGAGATGTGCTCAGTCATGTCTGACTTTTGTGGCCCCATGGACTGTGGCCCACCAGGCTCCTCTCCTATGATATTTCCCAGGCAAGAATACTGGAGTAGGGTGCCATTTCCTACTCCAGGGGATCTTCCCCACTGAGGGATCAAACCCACGTCTCCTGCATTGGCAGGCAGATTCCTTACCACTAGCACCCCTGAAAAGCCCCTCTATTGTTGGAGAGCACAAGATCTGGGCTCATGGGCTTCAGTAGTTGAAGCACTCAGGGCTCAGTAATTGAGGCTCACGGGCTCTAGAACACCAGCTCAGTAGTTGTGGTTCTCAGGCTTAGTTGCTTTGCAGCACGTGGGATCTCTCCGGATTAGGGATCGAACCTGTGTGTCTCTGCATTGCAAGGAACTACTAGATCACCAGGAAAGCCCAGTTTGGGTTGTGTTAAGCCACTGAATTTTGTGTGTGTGTGTTTTTTATGGCAGCAGTTGGAAACTGACACATTAGTTGAAATCAAGTGTGAAATGCATAAATTTTCATTCATTGAAAAAAAGATCTCTATATGGGCTTCCCCTTCTCTGTGTGAGACCTCTTTTTTCAGTGAGTGAAAATTTACGCATTTCACCCTTGATTTGGGCTAGGCTAATGTGTCAGTTTCTTACTGCTGCCATCAAAAAAATTCTCACAAATTCAGTGGCTTAAAACAACTCAAACCGAGCTTCCCTGGTGAAGCAGTGGTAAAGAATCCACCTTGCATTTCAGGGGACACAGGTTCGATCCCTGATCTCGGAAGATCCCAAATAAATAAATACATAAATAAATAAATCTTAAAAACAAGAAGTGCTTTATTAGAAAAACAAAAATCAAAACCACAAAAAAAACCCCAAAAAACAAATTTATTATCTTATAGTTCTAGAGGTCACAAATCCAAAATCAGTTTCACTGGGCTAAAATCAAAGGTGTTGGCAGGACTATGTTTCTTCTGGAGACATAAAAGAGAATCCATTTCCTTGCGCTTTTCAGCTTCTAAGGCCACCTGCGTTCCTTGACTCATAGCCCTTCCTCCATCTTCAAAGCCAGAAGTTTAACATCTTCCCACTTCCCCTGACTCTAACTTTCTGCTCTGTCATCACTACCTGTCTTCTCTTACTTGGATCCTCCTTCCTCCTTATAAGGACCCTCATGATTACAAGGGGGTCCACCAAGTTAATCCAGGATATACTTGAACATCTCAAAATCCTCAACGTAATCACATCTGCAAAGTTCCTTTTGCCATGGAAAGTAGCATGTGCGCAAGCCCCAGGGAGTGGGACCTGGACATCTTTGGAGAGCCTTTACTGTGTTGAACACAACTATTAGTAACATTTGGGATAGATAATAACTAAAGATAAAGGGGTTTTGTTCTACTGTTGTTTTTGTTTGTTTTTTGTACTTCAAAAAAAGTTTTTAGATCATATGAGTAACATGTTTTATAGGAAAATGTCCCCCATAAGTATTAAAAATAAATCAGAACTCCTTTAATTCTAAACCCAGAGATAATCATCATTGACATTTTGTATATGTCTTTCAATCTTTCATCTATTCAGATTCTAGAGGTTTTATTCTTTCCTTGGAATCTATTTTCAGATGGTGACAAGTCCAGCTGATTTACAGAGTTGTAGCCCAAATAGGGCTTTTCATTCAGCACCACAATCCCCCTGTTGCGGTTGCTTGGTAATTTTAAAGTTTTTTGCTTTTCTACATCATCTGTGATTCTATTTCTGCTTATAAATAACTTCACTTGTGCCATTTTTTAAGATTCCACATATAAGCCATATCATATGATATTTGTCTTTCTCTGTTTGACTTACTTTACTCAGTATGAGAATCTCTAGGTCCATCCATGTTGCAGCAAATGGCATTATTTCATTCTTTTTCATGGCTGAGTAATAGTCATGTATATATATGTGTATATATATGTATATATATATATATGTATATATATATATATATATGTATATGTATATATATATATATATATATATGCATACATATATACCACATCTTCTTTATCCACTCCTCTGTCAATGGACATCTAGGTTGCTTCCATGTCCTGGCTATTGTAAGTGGTGCTGCAATGAACATTGTGGTACATGTATCTTTTCTTTTGTTCTTTTAAAACAAATATTTTTATTTATTTATTTGACTATACTGGGTCTCGGGGCTTCCCTGGTGGCTCAGATGGTAAAGAATCCGGCTGTAATGCAGGAGAGCTAGGTTTGATCCCTGGGTTGGGAACTTCCCCTGGGGAAAGAGATGGTAACCCACTCCATTATTCTTGCCTGGAGAATTCCATGGACAGAGGAACCTGGTGGGCTATAGTCCATGGGATTGCAAAGAGTTGGACACAACGGAATATTACTCAGCTATAAAAAGGAATGCATTTGAGTCAGTTCTAATGAAGTGGACGAACCTGGAGCCTATTACACAGAGTGAAGTAAGTCAGAAAGAGAAAGACAAATACTATATATTAAATATACAGAGAGAATTCAGAAAGACAGTACCAATGATCCTACATGCAGGGCAGCAAAGGAGACACATATGTAAAGAATAGACTTTTGGATTTAGTGGGAGAAGAGGAGAGCAGGATGATTTGAGAGCATAGCATTGAAACATGTACATTGCCATATGTAAAATAACTGACCAGTGCCAGTTTGATGCATGAAGCAGGGCACCCAAAGCCAATGCTCTGGGATACCCCAGATGGTTAGGTTAGGGAGGGAGGTGGGAGGGGTGTTCAGGATCTGGGGGACACATGTATGCTGCTGCTGCTAAGTCACTTCAGTCATTTCCGACTCTGTGTGACCCCATAGACGGCAGCCCACCAGGCTCCTCCGTCCCTGGGATTCTCCAGGCAAGAACACTGGAGTGGGTTGCCGTTTCCTTCTCCAGTGCATGAAAGTGAAAAGTGAAAGTGAAGTTGCTCAGTCGTGTCCGACTCTTAGCGACCCCGTGGTCTATAGCCCACCAGGCTCCTCCGTCCATGGGATTGTCCAGGCAAGAATACTGGAGTGGGGTGCCATTGCCTTCTCCGGGGGGACACATGTATACCTGTGGCCAATTCATGTTAATGTATGGCAACAACCATCACAATATTGTAAAGTAATTATCCTCAAATTAATTTTAAAAAAAAGTATAAGATGTGTTTAGCAAAAAAAAAAAAAAAAAGGAGTCAGACACGACTGATCGACTTTCACATTTCACACACACATGCCTGGTGTTAGTTGTAGCACATGGTATCTTTAGTTGTGGCATGCAGTCTTAGTTGCAGCATGTGGGAACTAGTTGCCCAACCAGGAATCAAACCCAGGCCCCCTGCATTGGGAACACGGGGTCTCAGACACTGGGCCACCAGGGAAGTCCCATGTATCTTTTCAGATTGGGTTTTCTCTGGATATATGTTCAGGAGTGGGATTGCTAGATCACATGGCAATGATTTTTTTTTAGTTTTTTAAGGAACCTCCATTCTGTTCTCCATTGTGGCTGTACCAATTTTCATTCCCACCAACAGGTGTAGGAAGGTTCTCTTTTCTCCACACCCTGTCCAGTATTTATTGTTTGTAATTTTTTGATGATAGCCGTTTTGACCTGTGTGAGCTGATACCTCGTTGTGGTTTTGATTTGCATTTCTCTGATAATTAGTGATGTTGAGCATCTTTTCATGTGCTTTTGCTTGTCTTACCAGAATTGCTCTCTCCAATTTCTAAGCTTTAGCCTGCTCCTCCCTTACCCTTATTAAAAGCTATCTTTTCATTTTTATCCTTTTTGCAAATTTGGGGCATAAAATTCATTACAAATTTAAATGCTTGGATGAAATAAGAGTGAGAATTTTTAAACCATGTGGAATCTTGGGTGAAAGACATGTGCCTGATAAAATCTGTCAAGGCCTGCATGTTCGCCATTGTGTATTAAAGTAGTCTTTTTCTTTTCCTGTGAGTAAATGAACAAAGAAGCTTTAATCTTTCACCGCCATGAACAACAAAATAATATCCTTACAAAGGTAAAAGCTGATGTTCTAGCATTTTCCAAATAAATTAGACTTTTGGAATTTTCAGTCTAAGGCCTTACTCTAGATCAGGTCCAAGAGTTTAGTGACACATGCATCTTTTTTTAACCTCATAAATAATATCTATACGGTAAAATGTAAAAATACCTGTTTTAATAAGGGACTCTTTGGTATGAGATTTATTTCTTTTTACGGAATATTTTACCTCTATTTAGAAGTGAAATGCAAGTTCTTCCATTTACAGTAAGCTGTGGAGTCCATATGAACATGCTGGCTATTTGTATCTTGGGGGAAAGAAGGGAAATTCCTACGAGAGTTGCTTTTCCCAAATTGAGTATTGACATAAAATCATCTTCAGTTTGTAAATTACTATTGACTATGTTTTTAGTTCAAACATCTCTTTTCCTTTTCACAAATCACTTCAGTGTTTTCCTTGGAATTTGAATTAATCCAATTTAAGTTTATCAGAACATTTGGCAGAAATTCAGGAAATGACCTTTGATCACTTTGGTATGTTTAAATCCAAGAGAGCTATAGTCAGATAGAGAGTTTGGGGGCACGTGGGCAAAATATTTCTGTGGTTTTTTTCATGTATCTTAAAACAGTACCAGGAATCTGCAGCAATTGAAATGTGTCCATTTTTTAAACAGATACAATTCTTATTATGGTTGGCCTTCTTTTTATTGCCCCAAATACAGCCACACTCAATAGGGCCTCAACCAAATGCAGCCAGGAGTGGAATGCTAGTTTATTTCTTCCAGAGCAGATTGCCAAAGTCCAAATCATCTGTCTGGAATCTAGAATGGGAAGAAAGTTGCTCCTTAAGAAAATTATGATAAGACTTTAACCACTAAAAACTTGTGAAAGTATTGCAAGTCTCTGAGAGACATTGTGTTTCCAATATGGCTGTTTTGTTAACTAATTATTATTTAGGTGGTTGTGGTGGTTTAGTCACTAAGTCGTATTCAACTCTTGCGACCCCGTGGACTGTAGCCTGCCAGGTTCTTCTGTTCATGGGATTCTCCAGGCTAGAATACTGAAGTGGGTTGCCATTTCCTTCTTTGGGGGATCTTCCTGACCCAGGAATTGAACCCAGGTCTCCTGCATTGCAGGCAGATTCTTTACTGACTGAGCTACAAAGGAAGCCCCTCTAAATTATTATTTAGAGGAAGTGACAAAAATAGGAGGGATGTATAATCTCTGCGGTCCCTTCTCAATCCCTTCCTTGCTCTGAATCCAGAGCAAAGGCAAAAAATTAGAGAATATTTGACAAACTCCAAATCTTATTTTCATTCACTTGTTCAGTCATTTAGATTGGAGAAGGGATATGCAAGATCTCTTCTCAAACATTTGAAAAGAAAAAAAAAAGTTAGATCCCTAAACTCACTCTTCCCTGTGGTAAACAGATTCTAGATGAATGAAAGATTCACACAAAATCAGCAACGAAGACCCTGGAAGGATGAGCATTTTTATCATGTCGAGATAGAAAAGGCCTTTCTAAGCACAGTATAACACCAAGAGGTTCTAAAAGAACAACAAATCTGACCACATGAAAATTTAAAATGTCTGCATGGCAAATTATTTGCCCTGAACAAAGTTTAAGGACAAATGTAAAGTGGAGAGAGAATGTGCAGCCTATATAGCAGATCAAAGGGTTGATATTTCTAATATACAAAAAAGTAATAAGAAAAAAGAAAAACTCAAATAGAGGAAAAACACTAAATAAGCAATAATAAATGTGCTAATATAAAAATATAAATTACAACACAAGAAGCCCCTACCTGGATATAGACATACAATATTGCTCAAAAACAATAACACAGTTTCTTTTCTACCCAGCAATTCTCCCACTAGGCAGAACCTGTCAGGGGGAACTCTCATACCAGGCAAGGAGCTCAGCCCCTTCATGTTTATTGTTCCTGCAGTGCCAAGATTCCATGTGTCAGGTGGAGAGTCATGTCTCCTTTCTGGTTGCAAGGCAGATCCCTCCTCTGTCATAGCTGATTTAGGGCTCTGCTGCCCTGAATGAATGTTTAGGAACAAGCCCGTCAAGCGTAAATCTGCTCAGAGGCTCATGGTCTGGTTTTGTCCTCAGTTGTCAGGATCCGGTGTGGATACGGAAAAGGAGGAAACAGGAAAAAAACCTGTTCTTAAATTGAGGAAGCACCTCGCTGCCTCTGCTACCAGGGGAGGGGCTCTGAGGAAGCTGAGCAGTTCCGGGCAGTGGTTAAAACCCAGATGCCACTGGGTAGCTTTATAAATAGTGGGCCATATGAAACACTAAATGCCTGTGAGCTCCAGGGAGAATGTACCTATCTTCATGGCTACTTTTACTTGCTAATAAAGAAGGTACTTAACGTGTGGAAAATTCTGAAAGAGATGGGAATACCAGACCACCTGACCTGCCTCTTGAGAAATTTGTATGCAGGTCAGGAAGCAACAGTTAGAACTGGACATGGAACAACAGACTGGTTCCAAATAGGAAAAGGAGTACGTCAAGGCTGCATATTGTCATCCTGCTTATTTAACTTCTATGCAGAGTACATCATGAGAAACGCTGGGCTGGAAGAAGCACAAGCTGGAATCATGATTGCCGGGAGAAATATCAATAACCTCAGATATGCAGATGACACCACCCTTATGGCAGAAAGTGAAGAGGAACTCAAAAGCCTCTTGATGAAAGTGAAAGTGGAGAGTGAAAAAGTTGGCTTCAAGCTCAACATTCAGAAAACGAAGATCATGGCATCCAGTCCCATCACTTCATGGGAAATAGATGGGGAAACAGTGTCAGACTTTATTTTTCTGGGTTCCAAAATCACTGCAGTTGGTGATTGCAGCCATGAAATTAAAAGACGCTTGCTCCTTGGAAGGAAAGTTATGACCAACCTAGATAGCATATTCAAAAGCAGAGACATTACTTTGCCAACAAAGATTTGTCTAGTCAAGGCTATGGTCTTTCCTGTGGTCATGTATGGATGTGAGAACTGGACTGTGAAGAAGGCTGAGCGCCGAAGAATTGATGCTTTTGAAGTGTGGTGTTGGAGAAGACTCTTGAGAGTCCCTTGGACTGCAAGGAGATCCAACCAGTCCATTCTGAAGGAGATCAGCCCTGGGATTTCTTTGGAGGGAATGATGCTAAAGCTGAAACTCCAGTATTTTGGCCACCTCATGCGAAGAGTTGACTCATTGGAAAAGACCCTGATGCTGGGAGGGATTGAGGGCAGGAGGAGAAGGGGACGACAGAGGATGAGATGGCTGGATTGCTGGGAGCGAGCTCCGCCCATGACAAAGGTCATGAGGAAGGAGGCTCAGCATACGCAAATGCGGGATCTAGCCTCAGGAGCCCCCCTGGAAATTCTCGAGCATCTACCCCCAAAACCAGAGTCTGCCTACTTTCTCCTTTGTGCTCTCACCTACACCTCCGACTTTATTGGGGGCTGTGCCCCACTACCTCTCTCTGAAAAGAGTTAACTTACAGCTCCAGTTAATAATTCCTGGGTGTGACAGTGTTTCAACTTACAAACTCTTTTGGAAGTCCTCTAGCCTGCCTGAATAGGTTTTTCCGGCCACATGTGATTGCTCAGAGCCTCCCAACTGTGAGAGGCATGAGATGTTCTAAACTGTCTAAATACAGATTCCTTTGAGCAGTTAAAAGATTGATTAGAAATTGTATTGGTGAAGGGTTTTTCACTTGTTGGGCCAATGTTTGCTGCTAAGTCTCCATGTCCCTTACCTACTGTGTCCTTGGCAGTGTATTGACTGATATAATTGGTGTATAGAAATGTAAGTAGTAGCCTCAATGTTTATAATTTTGGACCCTTGAGTTAATTCTTTTCTTGATTGAGCCCACCTCACCTTTTGCCCTATAGGAATGCAACCTTATCTAATGCTCTTGGAGGGTGGTGCCTGACTTTAGAATAATCACCTTTAGAGAAAATAAGTTCCTTAAAATGTTAATAGGCCTCTGGGCCAGAAGATGATGTAACTCACCTAAACTTTTGCATATGATAGATTTGAAAGCCTGGCTCAGGGACTGCTGTCCCTGCATGACTCCACCCCTTCCCCCATTATCCTCTATGCAAAACTTAAGGTATAAAACTACTTTGGGGGGAGGAGGAGCTAAGATGGTGGACGAGTAGGACAGGGAGAATACTTTCTCCTCCACAAATCCATTAAAAGAACATTTGAATGCTGAATAAATTCTACAAAACAACTTCTGAATGCTGGCAGAGAACATCAGGCACTTAGAAAGACAATTCATTGTCTTCAAAAGGAGAAAACGAGCCCTGTGGTAACTCCTTTTGCGGAGAAGTGGCGCGGACACCAGCATTTGCTATTGGCAAGTGGGGGCTGGGCTGGGAGGAGCGGCACGGCCTGCATCGCTTTGAGAAAAGATTTGGCCTTGCTATCTCCAGCGCTATCTGAGCGAAATAACCAGACTGTCGGTTATCTACTACATCAAAAGCCAGCCCTAACTTAAGACACCACCAGGACTACATTGGGGAAGGCAATGGCACCCCACCCCAGTACTTTTGCCTGGAAAGTCCCATGGACAGAGGAGCCTGGTAGGCTCCACTCCATGGGGTCGCTAAGAGTCGGACACGACTTGAGTGACTTCACTTTCACTTTTCACTTTCATGCATTGGAGAAGGAAATGGCAACCCACTTCAGTATTCTTGCCTGGAGAATCCCAAGGACGGGGGAGCCTGGTGAGCTTCTGTCTATGGGGTCGCACAGAGTCGGACACGACTGAAGTGACTTAGCAGCAGCAGGACTACATACGGAACAAAGGACTGCACAGAGATGGCTGGCTGCACACCATCCCACTCCAGTGACAGGCAGCCAGGGCCAGAGGTGGGCAATCACAGCCCTAGAGAGACACTGTCTACAGAACTATAAGTAGGTTTCTGTGCCAACTCACGCTTCTTGGGGCTCTGGATGGTCAACATCTGCCTGAGAAAGTGGGCTGTTTGTATACCCAGAAAACTGAGTGGTGGGGAGGCGATAAGTTGCAGCACCTGCGCTTGCTAAACACTGCATCACCTGCACTACTCGGATCTGGGAAGGGCATAAAATGCAGACTCAACCAAGTCTGTGCTTCTGAGGATTATCCAAGTGCCTGAACCTGGCCGGCTTAGATTTGGGTGTTCATCTCCGCCCCCTCTGTAACAGGGCAGAGATCAGATGTTGAAAAGACCAGTAAACCGCCTCAATAAAGAGAATTCAACAAACTACCAGAATATAGTAAGAACACTCTAAACTTGGCAATTTTAACAAAATGAAGAGACAAAAGAATACTCAGCAGCCAAAGGAACAGGATAGATGCCCACCAAACCAAACCAAACCAAAGAGGAAGAGATAGGAAATCTACCTGATAAAGAATTCTGAATAATGATAGTGAAATTAATCCAAAATCTCCAAATCAAAATGGAATCACAGTTAAAGAATCTGGAGGCAAGGATTGAGAAGATGCAAGAAAGGTTTAACAAGGACCTAGAAGAAATAAAAAGAGTCAACACATAATGAATAATGCAATAAATGAGATCCAAAACACCCTGGAGGCAACAAATAGTAGAATAACAGAGGTAGAAGATAGGATTAGTGAATTAGAAGATAGAATCCTAGAAATAAATGAATCAGAGGAGAAAAAAGAAAAACGAATCAAAAGAAATGAGGACAATCTCAGAGACCTCCAGGTTAACATTAAACGCTACAACATTCGAATCCTAGGAGTTCCAGAAGAAGAAGATAAAAAGAAAGACTATGAGGGGAAATACTTGAGGAGATAATAGTTGAGAACTTCCCTAAAATGGAGAAGGAAATTACCACTCAAGTTCTAGAAATCCAGAGAGTCCCTAACAGGATAAACCCAAGGCGAAACACCCCAAGACACATATTAATCAAATTAACAAAGATTAAATATAAAGAACAAATAATAAAAGCAGCAAGGGAAAAACATCAAATAACTCACAAGGGAATTCCCATAAGGCTAACAGCTGATCTTTCAATAGAAACTCTCCAAGCCAGGAGGGAATGGCAAGACATAATTAAAGTGATGAAAGAAAATAACTTACAGCCTAGATTATTGTATCCAGCAAGGATCTCATTCAAATATGAAGGAGAAATCAAAAGCTTCACAGATAAGCAAAAGTTGAGAGAATTTAGCACCACTAAACCATTTCTCCAACAAAAATTAAAGGACATTCTCTAGATAGGAATCACTAAAAGGGTGTATAAATTCGAACCCAAAACAATAAAGTAAATCCTATTTATCAATAATTGCTTTAAACAATGGGCTGAATGCCCTAATCAACAGACAAAGACTGGCCGAATACAAAAACAAGACACCTACATACCTTGTCTACAAGAGACAACCAAAAGAATAAAATGGGTCAAACAGATACAAAAACTAGATCCCTATATATGTTGTCTACAAGAGAACCACCTTAAAATAGGGGATATATACTGACTGAAAATCACGGGCTGGAAAAAGATTTTCTATGCAAATATGGACCATAAGAAAACAGGCGTAGCAATACTCATATCAGATAAAATTGACTTTAAAGATCCTAAAAAGGAAACAATCAAGGTTATACATAACAACTTAAAGGAACGATCCAAAAAGAAGTTATAACAATTATAAATATATATGCACCCAACATTGGAGCATTGATATATCTAAGACAAACATTAATTAATATGATAGAAGAAATATGCAACAATACAATAATAGTGGGAAGCTTTAATACCCCACTCATACAATTTGGCTGTAATAGACAAAGTAAAGAAGAAAACCTATTCACTTATGAGCCTCAAAAAATTCATTTCACTCAGGAGAGTTAAAAAAAAAAATAGACTTATTTGTTCACTCTGTAAAGGTTTATTGACTATTTTATGGGTCTGGTACCACTTTGGGTAGTAGGGAGGAAGAAGTGACAAATGTGATCCTGTCCTAAATAATATATTGTGGTAAAGATAGACCTACCAATACAAAATACCAAGATGTGCCTAAGATGAGGACACCCAAACTGGACTTTTAGTTTCCTGAACTTTTCATTTCTAGATCAAACCTCCTAATACAGGATGAATTCAACATGATTTTTTTAAAGTGTTCTTTGTGATTAAAAACAGAAAGCCATTGGTTAAGAAATTACATATACTCCTCCCCACCATCATTCCCCTTCTTTCTTCCCATTTCCCTCCCACCCTCATTGATCCTTTCCTTTGTCCATTTTCCCCTGCAAAAATTAAAAAAAAAAAAAAAAAAACTACTTTGGAAAATAAAATCAGCCCTTTTTCGATCACTGAAATTTGGTGTCTCCATGTTGTTCTTTCTCTCTCCTTCTGGCTGAATTTATCTTCTGGGGCAGGGAAGCTCGTCAAGCCTATTAATTTTGCCTGGGCTTCTAAGATCGGACCGGGGAGGCCTTACTTAGTGTCTCCTCTCCCTTCGGGAGAATGAGAAGACGCCTGCGGCCTATGTAGGTGAAGCAAATTCCTTGCTTTGGAATTTTATTCAGCCTCTTTTTCTCTACTAAATGTTCTCACTGAGCTATCTTCATTTTTATTACCCTTTATATCTTTAATTAACGCCTAATTAATTGTTTCCAGACCCCCGCCGACTCCGTCTCCCCTTTGAATTCCCTGGATCCACGGGGCTGGACCCCGGGACTGGATGGCATCACTGACTGGATGGACATGAGTTTGAGTGAACTCCGGGAGTTGGTGATGGACAGGGAGGCCTGGCGTGCTGCGATTCATAGGATCGCAAAGAGTCAGACACGACTGAGCGACTGAACTGAACTGAACCTTAGTGTTTCATTTTGCACTTTTATGTTTGTTTTATTTTGCTCATAGAATTTTAAAATTCTGTGTTTGTGACAGAGGTGTTTGCTAACACTGCAGTGGTAATCATATTGCAATTTCAAAATGTATCACATCTATATATTGTATACATTTACATACACAGTGTTACATGTTATATCTCAATTTTTAAAAAGTAAAGTGAGAATTTTTTAAAAATCTGTGTTTACTTGGATAACAACTTGTTTTGTGTTATATCCAAGAAAAGACAACACTATGGCTAAGAATTTTCAGGTGACTAAATGCCACACAATAGCTTCCCTCTCTTCCCGTCCCCTCCCCTCCCCTCCCCTTCCCTTACTTCCTCTCCTTTCCTCTCCTCTCCTTTCTTTCTCTCCCCACCTCCCTCTCTTTTTCCCTACCTCCATATAACCCCTCTCACCCCGTTTTTTCCTCTCTTCTCTCACCAATCCAGGCACACTTAGAAAATATAACCAGAGTAGTATACCATTATTATAGGCAGAAGCCCCCTCCCTAGAGCTCCCTAGATTTATATTCCTTTCTTAGTATTAACCTAAGGGAGGTGCAAACAACCATTATCCACCATTCATGTCGACAGAGACATCAGTCATGGCTGAGCCACCTCCCCAGCCAGGTCTTTGGCTGAGCTCAGAGAGTCAAACATTCCAGGCAAAGGAGAGGAAGGGAGGTGTGCTCAGATTGCATTGCTAAACCCCTGGGCAGAGCCTGGAATCCTGTGAGTGCAAAGGAGCTTGGAACTATGTCTGTACCATTTAAACATTTAAGAACATAGACCAAGGCAAAGTAATATTTCAAAATGAGAGAAAGTAATTTTACATGGCTTATCTCTGTATTTGAATTAAATTGACTGCAACTCACGAATGTTTTAATTCACTTTAAAGATTGCTCATTGCTTCTTATTAGACCCTCTCTTTGCTTGCCTCTTATCCTCAGTCTCCAGTCAGTGTTGCTTCTGGATTTCCTCTATCAGGTCCTACCACCGTGTTGAATAAAGATAAAAGTTACACTCTATGGTAGTGCTCTCTCTTCTACCCCAGAGTTAACTATAATTCATTTTCTGCTAGTGGTTACTCCTATGCTTTTGTAGCTTCTTCCAGGGCCTCTGCTAACCAACTTTCTGCAAATTAAATAAAACAAGTGCCCCTCAGGGAATAACACAGCCCCAGACTGGGGGACATGATGAAATATGGCCTCCATTTCAATCCTGACTTGGCCCTCAGCCTGCCCCTGTGTGGTGAATAGCCTTTGCAGTGGTATATGGTCACCCTGCTTTCTCCTACTCCTGTTGCTCTAAAGTACAAAGAGAGAAGAATGCTTAGAAAGAGGGATATGTGTGGTGTTGAAATGAAGAATTTGTGGGACTCAAATGCAATATTGGCTGAGTCTGGCCACTCAGCTGGCCACACTGACTATGCACTCCTGCTTCTTTTTATGTGTTCCCTGTGGAATGTTAAAACGGAGCCCTTTTGCTCTCAGAGTTTTGGCACAGGCCTTAAATCTGAGAACCAAATATTCCAGGATCCTAAAGAGAGATTTTAGGCCACCTTTGCAGAATATGCTTAGAGACTGACTCCTGTTCTGCTGTCATTAGTCCATGACTCACCTCCAAGTGATAGAATGAAAGGGATAAAGATGCCCGGATTAAGAGTATCTTTGGAGAAAGTTGTTGCAGGCAGGGAGTGGATGGAAGAGGGAATGTTTCTGCCATTTCAAACCCACTAAGGAACTCTTTAGAGACACAGAGAAGTTGTCCTGTGTACCTTGGAGTGTGACAGGGTACCTATAAAGTCTGAAGAGGACAGACTGTCTCTAGCTGGCTGGTCTGGATCCATGGAGTAGAGTTTGGTTGGTCATGAACTGTATTTCCAGAGTTCAGTGGGGCAAGGGCATTTCTGCTTGGTCAGATAAGGATCCCAGGGACTGGACTGGGTCATTTAGTAATGGACTCTATTCAAGAAGACTGCTTGGAGGGGGAAAGTGACCCCCAAGAAATGGAGGTGGCATCAAAAAACCACATGGAGTAGTCCAGCTATTGTCATTGGGAAACTTATCTATGGGGAATCTTTGAAGGACCCACAAAAATGCTTTAGAAGAGAGAGAAATAGCATTTCAATTCTGTACCCTGAAAGGGCACTGATGCCAAATTGTAAGTCACCAATCAAATAAGGCCTTTCTTCCCTCTTCTTTTCCTTCCTACCAGGCTTCAACCCAGGAAAGACCAAACACCTGCAGATCAGGCTAATAGATGAGGCAGAACAAGCAAGAACAGGGAAACATCCTCTCCTTTCCCTTCCCTCACTGATAATTTCCTAGTGTGGGGCAGGCCAGAGCTGGCAGTTGGGAGAAACTTAAAATTAAATAAATTTTGGAGTTTCAATAATGTCCTGGGTGTTAAACGCAATCTGTGGGTTTTTGATGTTGTTGTCAAAAGTAACTGAAAAAGCCATGAGATATTCTGGAGGTTGTACCCAGGAGCAGGGCAGCACAAGTTGAAAGAATTAGTTTCACAGGATGGTGATGGGCAAGAACAGTGTTGCTTTCTGTTTCTACCTTTTCAAGTTTCGGTTTCTTTACTGAGCCAGTTCTGTGTGGACCATGAAGAGTCTTTCAGTGTCTTTACTAAGCCAGTTCTGTATGGACCATAAAGAGTCTTTCCATCTCTTTATTGAGCCAGTTCTGTATGGACCATGAAGAGGCTTTCTTGCAGAGAAGTGCGTGTATGTCCTGGATCATACATGTCAGGCCCTGCAGTTGTCTCCTTCCTCTTGTGTATCATTGACTTCCCCCTTTCTACTGGACCTTGACTTAATATCACTCATCTTAGAAAAACATGATTCCACATTCCTTTTAGCAACTGCTGTGTTCCCTGTTACCCTTCACTGAAAAAATTTGAAACTGTTAGCTGACTCCGGGTCTATGTTTCTCCATCTCTCCTCAGCTCACTGCAGTGGGTTTTCATCTCCCCTACACCACTGAACAGGCTTTTACCAGGATCAATAGGTCCCCACATCTCAGTTGATTTCTCAGCCGCACTTGATGTGGTTGGCCACCCCCACTTCCTGAGCCATGTTCTCCACTAGGCTTCTGTGTCAAACATTTACCTGGGCTCTTCCTCCCCTACCAGCCCCTGTCCTTGGTCTTTTCATCCCTGTCCAGTCTTTGAGACTGAAAGATTTTAAAATTATTTCAATCTTTTTAGCAGGTATAGAACTATTCTGTTTCTTAAAACAATTTGATATATTAAGGATTTAATTCTTTAATTGATTCAGAACTGTTGAGATTTTAAATGGTTTCTAGTGTCCATTTTGGTAACTAAAAAACATTTTATCCATTTCCTCTAAATTTTAAAAATAAAGTTACATAAGGGTGTTCATTATTCTCTTCTCTATTAAATGTCTGTAGTGATGGTCTCCTTTTTATTCCTAGTGTTGGTGACTTATGTTTTCCCTTTTGTTCTTGATCAGTTTTGTTAAGGGTTTATCACTTGTATTAAGAACCAACTTTTGGCTTTGTTTATTTCCTGTTCCGTTCAGTTCAGTTCAGTCACTCAGTCATATCCGACTCTTTGCAACCCCATGAATTGCAGCACGCCAGGCCTCCCTGTCCATCACCAACTCCCAGAGTTCACTCAAACTCACGCCCATAGAGTTGGTGATGCCATCCAGCCATCTCATCCTCTGTCGTCCTGTTCTCCTCCTGCCCCCAATCCCTCCCAGCATGAGTCTTTTCCAATGAGTCAACTCTTCGAATGAGGTGGCCAAAGTACTGGAGTTTCAGCTTTAGCATCATTCCTTCCAAAGAACACCCAGGGCTGATCTCCTTTAGGATGGACTGGTTGGATCTCCTTGCAGTCCAAGGGACTCTCAAGAGTCTCCTCCAACACCACACTTCAAAAGCATCAATTCTTCGTGCTCAGCTTTCTTCACAGTCCAGCTCTCACATCCATGCATGACCACTGGAAAAACCATAGCCTTGACTAGACTTGTTTAGTTAGTCTAGTTCAGTGAAATAGAAATCAATCTATTTCATTGATTTCTACTCATAATATTTCCTGTTTTTCTATTTTCTTTGGATTTAACTTGCCTGACATGAGAATTAAGTTTGTTGCTTTTCAATATTTCTCTTCTCTTTCCTTCCCTGACCTCCCTTCCCTTCACCCAATGTGCACTATGCATTTGGATCTATGTTTCCTTTATGGCATCACTGTTAAGTAAATCACTTTCATAATCATTCAGTTCATAATATTTTCTAATTTATTTCTTATTTTTGAGTTGTTTAGAAGTTCATGACATAATTTTCAAATATTTGGGGGGTTTTCTAATTATTTTCTGTTATTGATTATATTTTAATTCCTTTGTAATCAGAGAATATATTCTACATGATTTGATTTTTTGAAAAAAAGTTAAAACTTCTATTAAGGCCTTTCTGTATCTCTGTCTTTAAAGCGATTCTGTTTTTGACAACACACAGTTGTGGGGTTTTAATTTATTCAAACTAATAATCTATTTTTAAAAACTTATTTAGTTCATTTATATTAGATGGAATAATTGATATAGTTGGGTTTAAGCCTACCATTTTATTATTTATTTTGTTCATCTTTTCTTTGTTCTTCATTCCTCCTTTTGGATTAACCAAGTGTATTTTATGATTTCATTTCTCTACTCATTTAATAGGTGGCTAGTCATAAATTATTGTGGTTTTCTTTTGACATTTCTCTAGAGATTATAATATGCTCTCATAATAATTAAAAATGAGTAGACTTTCGTCGTCGATTTAATACAGTCCATCCTAACCTTTGAGCTATTATTGTCATGTATTTTATTTACGGGGAAGGCAATGGCACCCAAATCCCCCAAGACATTATTATTATTGTTACACGAAGCAGTCAAAAGTATTTCGTGTTTGCCCACATATTTACACCTTCTGATGCTTTTCATTTCTTCTTTCAGTCCTGTGCTTTCAGCAGTATGAATCTGCTGGTAAACATGTCTCTCACTTTGATTTTTCTGAAAGTTTCTTTATTTTGCTTTCATTTTTGATGATATTTCAAATGAATGTGGAATTCTAGGTTGACAACATTTTATTTTAGCACTTTGAGAATGCTATATTTTTATTAAGTGCACTTTGAGAGCACTATATTTTGGCTTCTATAACATGTTGAAAAGTCACCCATTAGCCCCTATTGTTGCTCATCTGAAGCTAATGTATTTTTTTCCCCCTGGCTGCTTTAAAAATTTTCTCTCAATCCTTGACTATTAGACATGGACAAAAATATCCCTATGTATGGTTTGTTTGTTCATTTGGCTTGTTTTAGTCCTGCTTAGAATTTTCTGAGCTCCTTTTGGATCTGGGAGATGATATCATATCAACTTTGGAAAAGTCTTGGCCATTATTTCTTCAAATATTATTTCTGCTTCAGTTTATTTCTCCTCATCTTCTAATGCTTTGTTGAAATATGGTAGACCTTTTAACTTTGTTTCATGTATCTCTAATGCTCTGTTTTATTGTTATACATGCTTTGTACCCATGCTGGAATTTGCATATTTTCTATTGTACTATCTTAGAGTCTAATAATCTTATCTTCTCTCTTGAGTCTGCTGCTAAATGTGTTCTCAACTTCAGTATTTTGCCCATCTAATTTTTCTTTTTTACATGGAATCCCTATCTCTGTTAATATTCCTTATTCTTTCATCCATTTTCTCACTTTTCTTCTATTTCCTGTAATATATTCATCAATTAGAATCCTTATCTATTAGCTTCACTATTTGAATTATCTGTAGGTCTGGTTCTATTATTTATCTTTTCTTGATGATGATTATCAATCATCTTTTGCTATTTTTTTGCATGTCTTGTAATGTTTTGTCAGACATTGTAAAAAGCACTGCAGAGGCTCTAGATGATGCCCCACACTGGAAAGGGTTTACACTTTTCCTGTTAGGCAATAGAATGAAGAATTTATCTTTGAGAGGGATAGGGGTTACTTTTGAAAGACTTTAGTCTACTTCTAATTTTTCCCTGTTCGTCAAACATAGTCCATCTGGGCTTTTGATTAGAGCCTACAGGATCTCTGTCTTCTCAGTCCTGAGAGTGGGAAATTTAGTGCTGTACTTTGCAGTTTTAGCTCTTTACCTTTCTCTCCTTGCTCTGTCTCAACTTTGAAACCTAAAAGATGTCCCAAGGGGTACCTGGTTATGTGTTTGAATGGGAGGACCTCTTTGTCTGGTTGAACTTTTTCCTCTTAGCACTATGAATCTAGAGGAGATTGTATTATGCCTTTTGGAATTCTTCTGCCAAACTTCCCAGCCGTCTTTGCATAGTCCCTGAACTCCGAAGATGTCCTATGGGGAAAACCAGTTGTGTTTAGCACTTCTCAAGTTTTTAGTTTCTCTTGCCAGCCCCATGAAATTACCAAAAACCTCTCCAGTTTCTCTTTTCTCAAGAAAATTCTTTACAAGTCAAGTTCAATTCTCAGTCCAAGCCCAGAATTGTTGGCTATCCCCAAAGAAGAAAACAAATGTAGTTCATATGGCCCTCATTGCTAACTTATTCCCTGCTCCTGCTGCTAAGTCGCTTCAATTGTGTCTGACTCTGTGTGACCCCATAGACGGCAGCCCACCAGGCTCCACCGTCCCTGGGATTCTCCAGGCAAGAACACTGGAGTGGGTTGCCATTTCCTTCTCCAAACTTATTCCCTGAGGCCCTTAAAAATGTAACTTTTGTAATCTAGCTGGCTCTTTCTAGTTGTTGCAATGGGAATTATATGTCATTATATCCCATGACCTACTACGTTTAACTTAGGAACAGAAGTCCCCTGATCCTTATGTTTTGAGAATAAAGGCCAATCAATATGGTTACAACTTCAAGAATTGAAAAGGGCCAGAACCTGCCTATAGTAGCTGGATTCCAGGAAGTAGAAAGTTACATTGGTTACCCAGACTTAAGCTCTTAATTTCAGAGGACATGCGTAAATATGATGTGTGGCTACACTTGAGGTGAGGAGGAAAGTGGTCAGAATGAATGGTGGCTCTTGAACAGACCATGTATGTTTGCAGCAACAACCATAGCTAGCCGTGATCAAAACAGACTTTATGCAACGGTAGGAAGGGAGTCCTCTCCTCTTTTTGTGCTGGGTGTTTAAACAGGATTAAATGTGACTCAAAATATTTTAAAAACACGTACTCTATTTCACAGAGGGAAACATACTTATCACACTTTTATTTCTAGTATTACAACCAGGTACTACCGGAGAAGGCAATGGCAGCCCACTCCAGTACTCTTGCCTGGAAAATCCCATGGATGGAGGAGCCTGGTGGGCTGCAGTCCATGGGGTCACTGAGGGTTGGACACAACTGGGCAACTTCACTGTCACTTTTCACTTTCATGCATTGGAGAAGGAAATGGCAACCCACTCCAGTGTTCTTGCCTTGAGAATCCCAGGGACGGGGGAGCCTGGTGGGCTGCCGTCAGAGTTAGACACGACTGAAGCAACTTAGCAGCAGCAACAACCAGGTAGCGGGTTACGAAATTGACTCAGAATTGTGGGACTTCAAGAAATTTTATAAATGCCTTAATAATTTTATTTTGCTTAAATTGTCTTTTTCATGTGTATACATATAGATGCACAAATACACATATACATGTGTACATGTATATATGTTTATTCATGTATGTGTATAATACAGGTTTTATACTACCCTCACTTTTCAGTCATTAATAATATAAAATGGGCACTTATTTTTTAATTATGCTTTTAAATTTTATTATTCTTTTTCAGGAACAATATTGATACTGTAAGCTGGATCCTTACCTTTTATACCATGACTTTACTAGTTTTTAGTTCCTTTTTTTGCTTCGTGTTTTGGTCAGTTGAGGATGCCTTACATTATTTCTTCTAGAAGATATTGGTATTTTGTAAGAAGTTGCATGCCTGACTATGTCTCTTATTGTCTTCATGAAAGAAAAATAACCTTGAAATCCTCAGGCTACAGATTTTTGTCTGACTACAGATTTTTTTAATGACTCCAGAGCTGTCATTCTCAATTTTGAGTGCACATTGTCATTTCCTGGGAGCTTTGAAAATACTGATCCCTGGGTCCCATTCCCAGCAGTTCTGATTTAATTGGTCTGTGATGTGGTCTGGATATCAGGATTAAAAATGAAATAAAATATAAACAATAAAAAATATGCTTGGGCTCCACTCTGGGTCAGTTAAACTCTAATTTTCAGGAATGGGGTTTGGGCATCAGCAAACTTTTTCTGCTTTGTGTGAAAAATGCTCAAGCTTGCTGACCCTACAGTCAGTTTCCAACTGTGTCCATCTTGTTCCTTATTGCCATCAATGAAGATTAGAATTTTGTTTTTACATTTTCAGATTTTTTTTTTTTTTTTAGGCGATCCTTTCTTACCTCTCATCATCCTTTTTACTTATTCTGTAGTCTGTTTGTGCCAGATGATCTTCTTATAGCTTTCCCCTCTTTCACTATGGAGGTAAGTCATTTAACATCTTATAAAATAGTTTTCTAAAATTTTCTTTTGTATTTTGCAGGAGATCATTTTTTGGAGAGGCTTGCTTTTCTTCTATATTTCCAAAATGATTGTCCCTTGCCCTTTTTCCCGTATTAGTTTTTGGTCAGACCTCTGTTTTGTTGTCTCTGTGGCTTTGGTTTACATGATTCCTTTCTCTTTTCCCATTTCAAATATAGTCAAACTGACCGACCCAGAGATCGAGAACCCAGGTCTCCCACATTGCAGGAGGATTCTTTACCATCTCAGCCACCAGGGAAGCCCCTCATTGACCCCACTCTTGGGTAATATGGATGATCGGTGGTTACTTTTCTCAAATCCTCCTCTGTGGCACTGTTGTAAACATTCCCATCTCCCAGTCCAATCTCCAAAGTCCAGGTTTTCTCGTTACATGGTTTTGCTTATAGTTCTATTTGCCTGACCCTCTCATATTCCCATGGTCCACCTGTATTTTTAAAAACTTCTTCCAGCATCACTCTCACTGTGCTGTCTTTCATCATTATCCAACCATAGTGCTTTCCTTGTGGGGTCCTCTTTTCTTAGGAAGCCACATACTAACTTTAGAACACACCACCTGCTTTACTTCTGGCCCAGTTCTTTTTTGGGGTTTTCCATGTCTGCCAGATGGTGACACAGACTGAGGAACAATAACAACAGAGAGCGAGAGCAGTGAGTCAGGGAAGGGCTGATGTGCTTCCTTGTGGGTATGTGACTGGCTGTCTGAATCTGTGGCCTATCAAGGGGACTGATTTGAAATACCTTCCTGTACCTTTTATTCAGACAGATGAAGTCAGTTGGGCTAAAAACAGGGTAGGCTATGTTCCATCCACCTGTGTCTGGATTATAATTGTATAATGTACAGAGCTCCATGGGTGATTCTAGATATATAAGGTGGAGAGCCACTGTTTTGATCAATGCTTGGAAAAAGCTGCAAAAGGGACCAGTGAGACCCCCATCTCAAACTGGAAACTCAGGCTGAGTTTGAGCAGAATAACTCCATGGAAGTGTGCGATTCAAGGGAGGACAAAGACAATAAGTGAACAGGTTTTTTAGTCATCCATGTGATGGTGTTACTGGGACAGGGACCTTGAGAAGGGAGTGGAGGGGGGGCAGATGTGAGAAATGGTAGAGAAGCAGTATTCTCTCAGGATCCTGAGTAGATACAGCAGGAAGGAAGGGGGAAGAACCAGTGACCACAACAAGGATGCCAAATCTCCTGAATGTTCTTGGCCAGAATAAATGCCTGTCTGGTCCTTTTAGAAATGGCATACTGAGGTTAAAAGATAACAGCAATCACTTAGCTTTATCCATTCACTAACAAGTGTTTATTGAACACCTACTGTGTGCCAGGCTTTTTGCTAGACCCTGGTGATGAAATTTAGTGAAAAAGCACACAGTCCTTTGCCCTCATAAAGCCTTCAGTCTAGATGCTTTAGAGACAGCATCAATCAGATAATCTTACCAATTAGCATGTATCATAACTTGAGGGGAATGCTCTGAAGGAAAGGAACTCCTCTGCTATGAAAACATGTCAGAAGGGAAGCTAAGGAAGGAGGGGATGGAGGTCTGGGATACAGCACGTCAGACAGAGAGAGCAGGTGACAGATTTTCTAAGGGAGACAGAGCTCCAGAGTACAGAAACTCAGAGTGTGATGAAAGCAGGTGCAAGACAAGGCAGGGCAGGTGGGCAGTGCCTCCCAGAACAGGAGACACCTGTCATCTGTGAGTACTGTCCTGCTCAGTTCCAGTCATACCTCAAGCTTGTAAGGCATTGTTGACTGAGTCAGCCTAAGTAAGGAAGAAGGTTTTTTATATACTACCTGTGAAATGCTATAATGTGTGACGAATAATAAAAATAATAAAACTTTATTCTTTTCATAAAGCTATTTTGAAAATTTAATCTTACTTTCAGTTTAGTCACTCAGTGGTGTCGACTCTTTGTGACCCCATGGACTGCAGCACACCAGGCTTCCCTGTCCATCACCAACTCCCGGAGCTTGCTCAAACCCATGTCCATCTAGTTGGTCATGCCATCCAACCATCTCATCCTCTGTCATCCCCTTCTCCTCCCACCTTCAATCTTTCCCAGCATCAGGGTCTTTTCCAATGAGTCAACTCTTCACATGAGGTGGCCAAAGTATTGGAGCTTCAGCTTCAGCATCAGTCCTTCCAGTGAATATTCAGGACTGATTTCCTTTAGGACTGACTGCTTTGATCTCCTTGTAGTCCAAGGGACTCTCAAGAGTCTTCTCCAACTCCACAGTTCAAAAGTATCAATTCTTCAGTGCTCAGCTTTCTTTATGGTCCAACTCTCACATCCATACATGACCACTGGAAAAACCATAGCTTTGATTAGACGGACCTTTGTTGGCAAAGTAATGCTTCTGCTTTTTAATATGTTGTCTAGGTTGGTCATAGCTTTTCTTCCAAGGAGCAAGCATCTTTTAGTTTCATGGCTGCAGTCAACATCTGCAGTGATTTTGGAGCCCAAGAAAATAAAGTCTGTCACTGTTTCTATTGTTTCCCCATCTATTTGCCATGAAGTGATGGGACTGGATGCCATGATCTTCATTTTTTGAATGTTGAATTTTAAGCCAGCTTTTTCACTCTTCTTGGAAGGTCAAAAGTGGCCCAATAAATCTACTTTATAAACTTGACCAGAGCTATCTCTTCCTGTAAAGCCAGTGGATGAGGAAATCATTAGTCTAGACATCATCTTTGTCTGAAAAGGAGCAAGTGAGCACTTGTGTGTCTGCACCATATTTCTCAGGATTTATGAAGCCTCTGTCATCCTAGCCTTCAAACAAATTTATTCTGATCTGTGGTCACATTTATGAGTGGGAATATTTTCCCATTCATAGTTCCTTGGGTGTGGTGGATCACTCTGTCAGAATTACTGCAGGCTGATTTTTTTCCTCCATTTAAAAAAAAATTAAGGTATAATTATTTACAATATTGTGTTAGTTACAGGTATACAGCAAAGTTATTCATATATATTTGTGTGTGTATATATATACATTATAACTGAACTAAATTTATTGGAAGCTTATATTCAGTTATATATATATATACATATATATATATTCTTTTTCAGATTCTTTTCCCTTATAGGTTATTACAACATATTGACTATAGTTCCCTGTGTTATAGAATAGGTCCTTGTTGGTTATATATTTTATCTATAGCAGTGTGTATATGTTAATCCCAACCTGCTAATTTATCCCTCTCCCCTTCCCCTTTGGTAATAACCATAACTTTGCTTTCTAAGTCTATGGTCTATTTCTGTTTTATAAATAAGGTCATTAGTATCATTTTTTGAGATTCCACATATAAGTGATATCATATATTATTTGGCTTACTTCACTTAGTATGCCTCCATTTTTAAATTGATGTTTTTCCATACTAAATGTTTTATCTGTCCATCATCAATCTGTCTGTCTATCTACCTATCTATCTATCCTTCCTGGCTCATTTCCTAAGTTAGGGCCTTTATGTGACTTTAGCCCCAGGAAAACTTCACTTTTCAGTCTACACCCTTCCTACTGGGATCTCCAAGTCCTGTATGTTTCTCTTACTGTAATCTTCCACTATTCCCCCCTCACCCTCTCATGTTTCAGTCTCTGTCTCACTCTCACTTGCTCTTCACACTTTTCACGCTCCCACTTTGGCTCTTGTCTTGCCCTTGGCCCTACTCTCCTTCTTACTTATACTTTCTCCTATTTCTTTCTTTCAGTCTCACTCTCTTACCCTCAGTCTCCCTCTCTCCCTCTTATAATTTGTACAATGATCTCCCCACATTTGTAGTTTCAGCTATGAACTGCACAGAGGTATCTTGTCTATATTTGTAGTTATGGGGCTCTTGGAGTTGCTAATAACAGAAACCAGCTTTGACTGGCTACAAAAAAGGAGGGAAATTTTATTAGAAGGTTACAGAGACATCTCACAAAATCAACAGTTGACCAATCATGAAAATAAATGGCCCTTGGGTCCACTGCTAATTCATGAACTTAATACTGGTAATTCCAAGTTTCTTTGATTTTCTATTCCTTGCTTTCAAATCCCTGAGAGAAAGAATTTGACTAACTCGATCTCTGAGTGGATGCTTCAGGTCTGGACTGAGGTCAGGGTTGCCATATGCAGATGAGGATGAGTTTTGGTTTGCCACGTCTGTTGCGCCATTTCCAGTGTTCATAAACTAGGCAGCAACCCAAATGGCTGTAGCCTTAAATATCAATCCAGCTCTGGTTTTTCTGACTTTTGGAAGATAGATCCACGTGATTGAACCATTAAAGTTCTGAAGACTGAAATTAAAGAGTGAAATCCTCATCTTCTCTCTATCTAATGTCCACTGGGATTCACTCTCACCAGGCCCTCCAGGCTGGCTGTTACCACCAATCCCTCTGTATCCGTGTCCACACTACATGTCCAGTAACAGTTATACAAACCCAAATCTGTGCATAAGAAGTAAAAAAGCCCAGTAAATAAAACATAAAGCTCGGGGGATAAATACAAATAATTCACATTTTTCAACTGGAATTGGGCTTTTGGTCACAGTAAATAGAACACTTTAAAATATGAATTACCTAATGATTCATATATTTATCCATTTAAACTATTTTCTGAGCACTGACTCTCTGGTGGTAATTAGACAAATCCCAGATCTTGAATCCTCTGGTCTAACAGGAATGATCAGGAGCTAGTTAAAGAGCCTCACAGAGCTGCATATAATTTGCAACTGTTTTAGGTACTCCAAAGCAGAGGTACGATGGTATTTGAGCACAGTTAATGGGAGGCCAGGGGAGTCTTTCCCTGAGGAACTGATGCTTGCTCTGAGATCAGGAGTGGGGGTGGGGTAGGAGTGGGGGTGTCCGGGAGGAGAAATTGAGAAGAGCCTTCCAGGCAGAGAGAGCAGGGGGTGGGTGGCTCTAGTGCATTTGAGGAACTGGGAATCTAGTGTGCAGTGGGAGAACAGAGGTGGATGAAGAGCAAGGGAGGAGGTAGATGAGACACAGAGCAGGCAGGGCCAGTGCTCGTGGGGCGAGCCCTCAGGTTACACATTTTGACTGAGAAGCTGATGTGGATTTTTTTAAGCAGTGTAACAGAATTAAATTCAAGTTTTAAAGTGATCATCCTGGCTGCTGTGTGGAGAATGAATTTGAAGGGATTTGAGAGGATATATGGGCAAAGTGAGGAACACAGTGAGTGATATCTGGAAATAACTATTGTGAAATATCTGCACGTCCATAGAATTGGCAGAAAACCACAGTTCTCTGATAATTTTATGACTATTTTCATTTTGAACCTGTCAGTCATTATAGTTCAGAGGTTGTGTGAAGAAAGTCTTAATAACGTCAAGACAGAAATGTTAAGTGACTAGAATTTGCCCCAGATGATGAAATAAAAATATCATGTATGAATCAAGGATAACTCCTAGGTTTATGACTTGAGAAATGAGGTAAGTGTTTGGTATACTGTCTTCTTAAGGAGTGTTGGTTATCCAATGGGAAGGGGCCACCCTAGTTAAGCATTTTCTTCAGTTGATCAAGTTGCTAACTTAGCTTATATATTTAATCAATTTTTTTTGTCATATACCATACTGGAAATCATGTATCTTTTTAAAAATGCATGTATTTTCTCTAAAGGCCTGTAAATACTGTATTTTGGAGCTTGCAGGAAATACTGAATTTAGGTACTTAAGTTATTATGAAAGATATCCTTCAAAACTTTCTGGTAGCTTATGACTCACTCAAACTCAAGTTTATTAGGAACATATTGAGACATTTCAAAACTATCATTTTAAATGCTGACAATTGTTAATGATGATAGGAAACTTGGAGGTCATCTGAGTATCCATTGCTGGAGAATGGGAAGGTAGAATGTGGTGGACAGAGAGGCTTAAAGAAACAGACTAGATGTCCATACCACAAGGGCTGTGTTCAGTACACAGTTATCTCAATGGGGAAGATGTGGCTGAAGCTAGAGTATTTCAGACTCATAATAATTTCCGTACAAGATTTTAATACATACTTTCTTCTTTCTTCTCCCTTTCCTTCCCTTCACTTATTCAGTTAATGTTTTTAGAATCTCAACCACTGTGCAAGGCACCAAGTATACTGTAAAGAAGTGCTTAAATGTTGCTCCTGTCCCAGTGGAAGGGGGAGGAGACAAGAACAAATGGTCACATAAATAAAGATATGGGTACAAACTGTGATGAGTTCCTTGAAGAAAAAAATGCATGTTGCTGAACTATAAAGAGGTAGACCATGGTAGGCTTTTAAACAGAGATATTTGAGTTGAGACCTAAAGATGGTATTTCTTCAGAGACTGGGAGAAAAGTATTTCAGTCCATAGGAATAGCATGTGCAACAGACCCAAAGAGAAAAAGGGCCTAGTTTCTATGAGAAAATGAAAGAACATTGGTATGGGTGCACATATGAGCAAAGAGACTGGGGTACAAAATGGGGCTGGAGAAACACGTGGAGGCCAGGTCATTATATGCTCTGTAGGTCTTGTTCCTAATCTTAGATTTTAGCCCACAGACACCTAACATCTGTTGAGGGTTTTGTGCTGGGAAGTAAAATTTTTTGACTGACATTATAAAACAATTTCTTTGGCTACTATCAGGAGAAAGGGTTGGAATCAGAACAAGAATGGGTGCTAGGAAAACCATTAGGAGGATTTGTCCAAGTTCAGATGAGAAGTGGCTGGGACAAGGAAGTGGTAGTGAAGATGGGGAGAAGTGAGTGGATTTGAGAGCTATTTTAATGGTAGAATAAATAGAACTTGGTGTTACAGTAGATAAATGTTGGTACCATTACTGAGTAGCACAGGTTGGCAGGAAATCACATTTTCAAGAAAAGATCAAGAGTTTTATGTTGGACATATAAGATCCCTGTGTAGTTGTGTACAAGTTGGTTATATGGGTCTACAATTGAAAGAGCAATCAATCTGGGAGTATAAAGAACAGAAAATATATTTAAATTTATTAGAATTTATGAGGTAACCAAGAAGAAGAGTATCTAGTGAGAATAGAAAAGGCCCCAGGGTGAAGCCCCGAGGACATCCAGTGTTAGGGAAGGGAGAATCTTGGAAGGAGAAGCAGAGCCTAGGAGGAAAATCCTAGAAGTGTGGTGGCATTAAAATCAAGAGAGGAGAATGTTGGAGAAGGAAATGGCAACCCACTCCAGTATGCTTGCCTGGGAATTCCAATGGACAGAGGAGCCTGGCAGACTAGAGTCCATGGGATTGCAAAGGCTGGACATGGCTTAGCAACTGTACCACCACCACCACATATATTTGTTATATTGGGTGAAATCCTGAGGTTTTTGAACTGGAAACTTCCTGAAATTTGTGTCTTCATGCAGTTCCCATAAACATAATGCAATAAAAGGATGCTCTTTGGTTAAAAAAACAGGAGAGAGAGAGGAGAATGTTTTGCAAAGAAAGTGGTTGCTAACTGTGTCAAATGATGCTGAGATATTGAGTAAAATAAGACTGAAAAATCTCCACTGGATTTGGCAACATGGAGTTCATTAAGGACCTTGAGAAGAACAGTGTGGGAGGTAAAGGAGTGAACAAAGCCAGTTTACAGTAGAATTAATTGTGAGTAGGAAGTGAGAGTGGAGAAGGCAATGGCACCCCACTCCAGTACTCTTGCCTGGAAAATCCCAAGGATGGAGGAGCCTGGTAGGCTGCAGTCCATGAGGTCGCTAAGAGTCAGACATGACTGAGCAACTTCACTTTCACTTTTCACTTTCATGCATTGGAGAAAGAAATGGCAACCCACTCCAGTGTTCTTGCTTGGAGAATCCCAGGGACGGGGGAGCCTAGTGGGACGCCGTCTATGGGGTCGCACAGAGTCGTACATGACTGAAGCGACAGCAGCAGCAGAAAGTGAGAGAGTGGATACCATATGGACAGAAATCTTCCAAGAAGTGTGACTATGAGGAGATTAAATAATACAGAAGGGAACTGTATTGGACACCTCTTTTATGTCACTTCAAATCTCGGCTCCATTTTTACCCCAGCCACTGCCTTGTTAAGCTCTAAGCAGAGTCAGTCTGCTTCCCATAGCTTTTACTTGACAGTGTTTTGCCTTGGGCCCCTCCTACTCTGGGGCTTCTTTACTTTGTGGCTGGGAACTCCTGAGGGAAAGTTTTTGGTTTTCATGCCTATGTAGCCCAGAATCCACTGGAGATAATATGCCAGGATTGATCAGCGGGTAATGGGAGCTGATGCCTTTATTCCCTTTTTTCCCTTGGGTGGATGACTTTGAGACATATTTCATAAGTCTATCGAGAAGGACCCATGAGGCTGAACGTCAGGTACCTTTAACAGTGGTTTAAAGAAAGCAGGCATCTATGTATTACCTTTCCTTCTTCCCATGTTTTGCCCCCTCTGTCCCTAACCCTGCTATCACTTCTAGATAAACCACCTACCTGTATGCAAGCTTTCAACTCGTTTTAGAGCCCGATGGGGAGAATCTGGTAGAAAAGGAAACAGTGAAGATACAAAAGAGGGAAGAGATAACTAATGGAGCAAGGCCTTTGAGGAAGCAAAAGGAGATGGGACCCAGAGTGCTGTGGAGAAACTGACTTTTTAAAGGAGAAAAGACATTTCCTCTTTTGTGAGACAGGAGAGCACATGAAGATAAATATGGGGCATGTCTGTTTGCAGTTTGGAGATTGTGTTGATGAGAGGGTTCTGTTTGTATTTAGGGTTCAACTAGAGACATAGACCCAGTAGAAGGTGGGTATATAGAGAGAGATACTAATGGATTGCAAGGAATTGACTTGTATGATTGTAAGGTAGCTCCAAAATCTGTAGGGCAGACTGTGAGGAAGGGCACAATGGCTGAATTTCTTCCTAATCAGGAAAGCATCAGGTCTGTTCTTAGGACCTTCCCACTGATTAGAATCAGGCCAACCCAAAATATCTGGGATAACTTCCCTCACTAAAAGTCAACTGATTATGGATGTCGAGTGTATTTACTAAATACCTTTACAGGAATACCTAGATTAGTGTTTGAACAGCTGAGGGCTGCAGCCTAGCCAAGTGGACGCATCAAAAGACCATCACATGAAACTGGAGGCTGTTATACAGAGTGAAGTAAATCAGAAAGAAAAACATCAATACAGTATATTAACACATATGTATGGAATTTAGAAAGATGGTAACAACAACCCTCTAAGCAAGACAGCAAAAGAGACTCAGATGTAAAGAACAGACTTTTGGACTCTGTGGGAGAAGGGGAGGGTGGGATGATTTGAGAGAACAGCACCTAAATATGTATATTACCATATGTGAACTAGACGACCAGTCCAAGTTCAATGCATGAAACAAGGCACTCAAACCAGAGAGATGGGATGGGGAGGGAGGTGGGAGGAGGGTTTGGGATGGGGGACACAGGTACACCCATGGCTGACTCATGTCAATATATGGCAAAAACCACCACAGTATTGTAAAGTAATTAGCCTCCAATTAAAAGGAAATGGCAACCCACTCCAGTGTTCTTGCCTGGAGAATCCCAGGGATGGGGGAGCCTGGTGAGCTTCTGTCTATGGGGTCGCACAGAGTCGGACACGACTGAAGTGACTTAACAGCAGCAAAATAAATTAATTAATTAAAATAAAAACAAAGCAAAAGAGACCATCACACTATCTTTTTCTACCTCTAAAGCTGTGCTAACAGAAGATTTTGCATTGATGGAAATGTTATTTCTGCATCATCCAGTAAAACAGCTACTGGCCACATATGGCTATTGAACTATTGAACACAATGCTTAGTGTAACTGAGGAACAACGTTTTGAATTGTATTTAATTTTAATTAAAATTTAAATACCCTATGTGTCTATTGGCATCAAGTTCTAGAGTATAAGGCAGGGTCATCTGTTGAGAATATTATTACTAGTTAAAAGTAACAAATTGGTTGATCAAAACTGGCCCCCTAAACCATCAGATATTTGCCCTTTAGTCTATACAGTGGGACTTTTTCAGTCGTAGCTGTCATCTCTGATATTGACCTTGCAGTTTGCCGGTATCACAGTTTGCAAATATTTACAGTAAACATGAGATTGTAATTCTAGCTGAGCAGCTCACCATGCAAAGTAGGTGTGCATTCCAGCATGGAGCAAACAGTTCATTTCCTGTATGCGCAGAGGTTCTTCCAGATGGCAAACTTGTTATAAACAGCAGCCTTCTTGTACTACATCATGTTTTCTGATTAATGGATTGTGTTATCTTATCAGCACGCCAAGGACACACGTGGTAGGAGAAATAGAAAGCACGAATGCCATATTCCCAAACACAATGCAATAAAACTCAAACTCTGCACCAACAACACAACTATTTATGTTTGGAAATGTAAAAACATTATTCTAGATAATTCTTGAATCAAAAGGAACCAAAAACTGAAATTAAGAGCTATTTAAATAAACTGATAGACAAACTACACTAAAATACTTCTCTTAGATAGCTTTAAAATAACTTTTCAGAAAACAGGATAAAATATAAACATAATTACACATTTAATTTCTGGAGGCTAGAAGGAGAGCGTCAACATTAACCCAAAGAAAACAGAATATAGTAATAAGGACAAAAATAAAATTAAAATGTTTACTTGATAATTGAAAGCTATAGTTTATTATTTCAAATATACATAGTTCTAGAAATTTTAACATTAAAATAAGAGTACACAAATAGTTTTAGGAAGTGAAATTGTCAGTCGCTTAGTCTTGTCCAACTCTTTGTGACCCTATGGACTATAGCCTGCCAGGCTCTTTTGCCCATGGAATTCTCCAGGCAAAAGTACTGGAGTGGGTTGCCATTCCCTTTTCCAGGGAATCTTCCTGACCCAGGGATCGAACCCGGGTTTCTTGCACTGCAGTGGAGTCTTTACTGTCTGAGCCATATGAAAATATTTGTATGTTTATAAATAATAATAATAAGTACTTGACAGCTTTCTATATTTCAAGCACTGCTGTTGAAATATACTATGATTAAATAAACTGTTCATACAATAGATAGAATACTATGCAACTATTAAATTATAAAAAGTTATTCTACATATAGGACACTGAAGGTTGTCCATGACATACTGACAGTGAAAAAGCTAAGTTGCAAAATCAGATGAACATACGATCTAATTTTTAAAAATATATCTCCTAGTATGTATATTAATGGGGCTTCCCAGGTGGCTCAGTGGTAAAGAATCCTCCTGCAATGCAGGAGACTCGGGTTCGATCCCTGGGTCGGGACCATCCCTTGGAGAGGGGAATTGCTACCCACTCCAGTATTTTTGCTTGGAGAATCCCATGGACAGAGGAGCCTGGCGGGCTATAGTTCATGGGGTCACAGAGAGTCAGACACAGCTGAGCAACAAATGTGTATCAATATCAGTATTTTAAAATCCAAAATAAGACTGGGGATGGAATTGAATCAGAGAAGAGAACATCTGCATTCTTTTTTTTTTTAGGTTTTTTTTTTTTCTTTTTGCAATGATCTTGTTTAATAAGTACAGGGATGATACTTTTAAAACCACTAAATGTGTTAAATATAGTATCAGTTCCTGAGAGACTGAGGGTTGAACATTTTTCACTTAGCAGGTGTGGAAAGCAGGTCTTGCTAAAACAATTTCCCTTCTGCTCCATGCTAGTCATCACCCACACTTCAATAAGCTCTGTTTTGCCGTGTGCCTGGAAAATTTTGTGGTGGTGTTCTGAACTAATGACTCTTCATAGTGGCACATGTTACACAAGAAAGGAAATATATGAATTTCAGGATACCAGAAGGTGTCAAGGTGAAATATGCAAAGACTACAGGTCAGAGACCACAGCTGATGAAGACCTTTTGGTGGCTGCACAGGAGGGACTGAGGCTTTGTCCACCAGGGCACAGGCATGAGGGGAGGTGGGTCTTAAAAACCAGGGTTACTCCCCTGCGGGGTACCTTGACCAGTCCCTCTCACGTGGCACCCAGACATGTTTTATATTATAATTTAGTCAGCATTGTTTTATTTTTCTCTATGCTGATTTCATGTCTGTCTCTTGCTTCTGGGATGTTCACTGTATTCATTACATTTCTGTTGAGAATTTTCTAAGATGTCCTGATATAATGACTTGTAATTTTTTCAGACCAGCAGTGGCAACATTTGAAATTATTAGCAAGCTGTTTCTCCACAGTTGAGAACAAATATTATTATTTACTTTCTGTCTGACTAATAGGCTTACAGAAGAATTTTGAGCTTAAAAGGGACTGTAGAAATTAAACAAAATTTGTGAAGATCCTATTATGCTCCAGGTCTTACTTTCCATCCCTTAGAGCTTACCTTCTGTAGCAAAGGCATTCCAACTTCCATGTGAATAAGGATTACCTGTAGAGTTTGTTAAACACAGACTCCTGGATCCTACCAGAGTTTCTGAACCCAGTAGGTCTGGGGAGGGACCCCAGGATTTGCATTTCTGACAAATTCCCTGGTGCTGCTGCTGCTGTTTTAGAAAATCATTGCTCTAGAGTGGCACTGTGCAATAGAGATTTAATGCCAGCCAAAAATGCAAGCTACATACATATTTTTAAGTTTTCTGGAATCTGTATTAAGAAAGTAAAAGGAAACAGGTTGGACCAATTTTAATCACATTATTTGACCTAATCCACAATCTTATCATCTCAACATGTAGCCAATATTATAAGTTATTAAAGACATACTTTACTTTTGGGGAAATGGGATGCAGAATTAAGTCTTCACAATCTGATGTGCATTTTGTCCTCACAGAACATCTCATTTGGAACCAGCCACATTTCAAGTGCTCAGTAGCCCCACATTGGACAATATGTGCATGCTTGCTGAGTCGCTTCAGTCCTGTCTGACTCTTTGCCACCCCATGGACTGTATCCCACCAGGCTCCTCTGTCCATGGGATTCTCCAGGCAAGAATACTGGAGTGGGTGGCCATGCCCTCCTCCAGGGGATCTTCCTGACCCAGGGATCAAACCTCATCTCTTATGTCTCCATCTTTGGTAGGTGGGTTCTTTACCACTAGTGCCACCTGAGAAGCCCCTTGTTGGACAGTATGGTTCATAGTAACTAGTGCATCGTAACCATTTGTTCTTCCCCAGTATACCTAAGGGATCGGCATCCCTGATGGCTCAGTGATAAATAATTTGCCTGCAATGCAGGAGACCCAGGTTCAATCCATGGGTCAGGAAGATCCCCTGGAAGAGGGCATGGCAACCCACTCCACTACTGTTCCCTAGAGAATCCCATGGACAGAGGAGCCTGACAGGCTGCAGTCCATGGGGCTGCACAGAATTGGACATGGCTGAAGTGACCAAGCAGCAGCAGCAGCATACCTGAGGTATATGATAAATTTCCAACAATAATAGTAACTCATTAAGGCTACATTTTCTGGAAAATATATGAACAGGCCACCCTTCGTCCATTTGTATTAGGGGCTCATTGAACTGGAGCAGGTGTAACATACTTAACCAGATGAAAATTGTTATAGTCTTGGCAGAAAAGACAGTTCCAAATATAGTACAGTGTCCTATCCATATTAACCTAACGTCTGAATCCTATGGATTTATAGGCGACATTGGGGTAGGAGAAGGGGAGCAGAAGGAACTGTTTTAACAGTGATTCAAAGGAAACTAGGAATCAACAGCATTTGGGGTGGGAAGGGGCTCTCTAATAGAGTGACTTCCAAGTCCTCAGTAAGGAGAAGTCACGTGTTTTTTCTGCATCTTGCAGAATGGTGCTCACCTTCGATATGGTAGGGGCTGCAGCCCCCCAGCTATGCAGGAACAGTGATGCCTAGCAGACGGGGGAAGATGCAGAGCAGTGGAGTGGCTTGGAAGAAGTGTTCTTGTTCAGTGAGTACATGTGAAGCATGATGGTAGCTTCTAGAAACACTGGCAAAATGGAACTTAAAATGGGAGGCTGAGGTCCATATAAGCATGTGGGACAGAGCCCCCAGCAGTACCTGGTTGATTATTGTTAGGATGACCTCATTACATGGATAAATTGTGTAGGGGTTCAGATGATTAGCCAGGGATCTCAGGGTAAGCTACATAGACCAAAGCAAGCTTGCACCAAGCTAGGTCTGGTGACTTTGGTTTTGTAAAGATGGAGGAATTGGGTGATGGGGCAACAGGAGAGGGTGATTTGTTTTCAGGAGAGGAAGCAACTTGAAAAAAGATCCAAGTGGGCAAGAAGCATTTTGGCAGAAGCCATGTCTGCCTAAAGGAAGATAGGGGGAGCTACAGTTGCAAAAGATGGAGAGAACCTGACCATGTTGGACCTAGAATATAAGGCTTAGAACTTTGGACTTTGCTTCATAGGATATGGGGAACCCTTGAAAGTTTTTTTTTTTAGCATGGTGATGTTATGGCTAGATTGTTTATTATAGAGAAAATAATTTAGTAGCTGAATGTAGAACAAAATGTTCTGAGAAAAGACTAGAAGCCAGACTAGCTTTGCTGCCCTCAGGAAGAGTGAGTTGCTACCTGGACCTGGAGTGAGGGTTGGGAGTAAAGGTAAAGCAAAGATTTGAGAGCTGGCAAGAGTGCAACTAATAGCACTTCTGGAGGATGGTTGCAGAGGTGGGAAAGAAGGAAAGGAAAAGTGTGAAAGACAGATGTTGACAAGGGGCTGTTGTCAGGGGAAGCAGTGAAGGGAAGGAGAGAGACTAGGGAGAAAGGCCAGAGAAATGGGAGACAGAAAGAGAGCCAGAGACAGCAGACAGACTCCTCTTCCCTCTCAGATAGAGGAGAGGGAAGAAAGACACAGATAATACCAAGTTTTGAGGCCAGTAGTTGGTGCAGTCAGTGGTGAGAACTCTAACAGAAATAGGGAAACACTCAGAAAAATCTGGTTACTTCAGTTTACTTTAATCCAGGTCTTGGAATCATCACCTCATTAGAACTGTGCATTGAAACTGAAGGCCAATGGCTAAATTTGTTCTAATTGTGACCCTTCTCTGGTACTTACTGGGAGAACTGTGGGCAGCAAAACAAGTGTCCTTGATGAGACTGTCCTACTGTTAAATGGTAAACTATCCCTGTTGCTAGGAGACATATTCCACCATCTTCTGCTGAAGAAGAGAGATGCCTAACTTCTAATCAGGTCAGCTATTGTTCAGAAAGGACTTCTAATTCAACCCAAGACAGATTTTGCTCAATTTTAGATTGTTTTTGGAGAGACAGCAGTTCCCTGACTCCCTCCTCAGCCCCTGCCAGGGCAGCAACATCCACAGCCATCCTAGGTGGTCTATGCCTGTCACAGATGCAGCTGTGGAAGCACCTGGCCCACTTGTTCAATGCTCGCAGCCTCACATATCACCATACCACTCCCAAGAGGTAGATTCAAAGCCTGAATTTAGAGAAATGGCTAGAAATCATCTGCAGGGGAAAATCCAGGCCTTTCTTTCACATTATTGAGAGAGAGAAGAAGGGAAGAAGGAGAGAGAGGGAAGAGAAAGTACACTGTGGTAACATGAATAGGAAAAAAGAAATTTCCACTTATCTATGGCTCACATTTTGACCATTTCATAATCATTCTTTGGTATGCTTTGTGGAAGAGACATATTAAGGGATTTGAAAAACTCATTTACTATCCTGGCATTCTCTTGATAAGAAATTTACCCTTTTGTTTTCCCCAGAAAAAAATCTAACAACTCTGGACTGTTGACAAACATTCCCTTTTGCTGTCCCAACTCCTCTTGAAGCCAAAATGAGGTAATCAAAATTTTCTAAGTAAATATGTAATTGCCCTAATTTGCATATTATTTGCATGACTAGGGATGCAGGGATTTTTCTCCTCCTTCTGTGGGAGAAACCCAACCACAGGACCTTCTTGGATTTCAACTTGTATCTAATTTCCTGCCTTAGACACACAGTGCTAAGAGAATTTTCCTGGACATTTAATCTGACCCCTACCCACCCCACCCGCCATGATCTCTCAGTCTTCCTATTATAAGCAAATTAAAATACTCAAACTTCATCCTGCACCATAGCAGGGAATCTATTCTCTTCCAGAGTATTCCAGAAGACTCTGGAAAGTGATTTCTTACTGCATAGTGACAGCTTCTGAAGGCTTCTGCTTCTCTCTCCTGGCTTTGCTCTAAGAATACAATTTCTCCTTCATTTCCTAAGGAACTGCTAACACAGTCTAAACTGCATGTTTAATCAGTTTACTAAGGATGAAGATAGTAAAGAGAATTAAAAAGCAGAAAACAAAAATGTAAAGCTCTCAAATATCACAGTCCTATCCAGTTATCCTGTTTCATAAGTCCTTCTTTACCTTTCTTCCTTGGGTTCTGGCTTGTTGCTAATTGTTTCACTCTCATCTTTGCTCTTCTCTCCAAATCCCCAGCTACTAAATTGCAGTGGAAAATGAAAATCTGTTAAATTAAGGCAATTAACAAAAATCTAACGCTTCTCCAGATACTTATCCACAACTTTTGGCTTAAGGAAGAGTACTTTTTACTTTGTTAAGATGATTTTCACCTCTTTTTGTTTTTTTAGAACAGTTTTCCTCATTTCAAGTTAGTGTAGGCCTTATCATAGACAATCAAAAATTCCTTTAAAGTCTTTCTTTAAAAAGAGATGCGGGCATGCTCAGTCTCTTCAGTCGTGTCTGGCTCTTTGCGACCCCATGGACTGTAACCCTCCAGGCTCCTCTGTCCATGGAATTCTCCAGGCAAGAATACTGGAGTGGGTTGCCATGCTCTCTTCCAGGGGAATCTTCCCAACCCAGGTACCCAACCTGTGGCTCCTGCATCTCCTACATTGGCAGGCAGATTCTTTACCCCTGAGGCTCTGGGGAAGCCCTAAAAAAGAGGTATTACCCTTTAAATGTGTATCAACCACTCCCACCTAGCAATAACCACAGTTTGTAGGCAGATTTTTGTTCTCCAAACAGAACCATTCTGAAATATATACTTCTCTGCTGTCCTCAATATCCTTATTTCTATTCAGTGGAACAGAGGGGGAAAAAAAGAATTCCTATCTCTGGAATTGGAGAACCTGTGAAGCCAACAAAGAAGTTAATTATAAATATTATTCAAAGTCTTTAAATTATGTGAAGGAAGATGATGTAAGGGGAAAACTACATGCTTGGGGTTCTGGCAGATGACAGACCTGCATTCAAATCCAAGTCTAAGAACCGTTTGCTCTGTGTTCTTGGGCAAGTTACTAACTTTTGTAAAATAGCAGTAAACATGCCTGCAACATGGGTTGCTGTGAAAATTGAGAAAATGTATGAAGCACTTGGCATCTAATAAGGGGCTCAGGAAATAGTCCTTCTTGTCCCACTCCTCAGACCAGTAAACTGCTATTGTTAGTCAGTATATTAACTGGTGCCTTAAATGCCTTGGAATTATTAACCAATGAAATAAACTGTTCCATTAGTCAGTTTAGAAGCCCAGCCCAGTCAGACTCTCACCTATTCTCCACTCTTCCTGTTCTCTTACTCTCTTTCCCATCCCGCCTCTGTTCTTTCTACTCTCCACTCCTTTCTCCTCACTCTCATTTGCTTCTTACTGTGTAATGGCAAACTGTCTATTGTACAGTGCCAAAATAGAGTATGTGCTTATTCTAATTATTGAATAACATCTCATATTCCCTCTTTTTCTTAATTCAAGTAAAGTTGTCTTTAAAGTTGTCTAAGAAGCATAGAGTATAAACTGGCTTTAAGTGTGCTCAGTTGCTCAGTTGTCTGACTGCTTGTGACCCCATGGACTATAGATTGCCAGGCTCCTCCGACCGTGGGATTTCCCAAGCAAGAATACTGGAGCAGGTTGCCATTTCCTACTCCAGGGGATTGTCCCAACCTAGGGATTGAACCCGTCTCTTGTGTCTCCTGCACTGGCAGGCTGACTCTTTACCACTGAATCTCCTGGGAAGAACCACCTGATCTCAGCTGATTTGGGAAGGTGGGGATGGAAGATTCTGGTCCTCAGCAACAAAGAGGTTCCTTACCCTGGTTTCAACCACTTTGCTTTATATTTTATTATTATATGCTCAGTAGTTACACATCTGCAGATATTGTAGAATGAACAAACAGGAAATCATAATTTCTCTGCCATCATCCATCCAGGTGTTGAAAACCTAGGAGTCATCCTTGACACCTCACTTTCTTTCCTACCCCACAGCCTTTTGGCTCTACCTTCAAGATAGATTCTGTGTCCACTCACTTTCCCTCATGTCCAGGGACACTACTCTAGCTTCCTGGACTTCTCAAAAAGCCTCTTACTAATTGCTTTGTGCCTACCTGCCAGCCCCCCAGAAGTCTCCAGACTAGGGAGAATGTGCAAACCAGCCAGAATAGGGTTGATAGATTTAGCAAATAAAAACACAGAACATCCAAATAAAAAGTAATTTAAAATTATCAAGTACTTTTCAGTTGTATAAAATGTTATTTAAATTATTTTTATACTGAAAAATTATTCATTGTTTACCTGAAACTCAAATTTAACTGGGTATCCTGTATTTCTTTTTGGCAATCCTAAATTATAATCATTTCTCTTAATCTTTTCTTGTTGTTCTGTGACCTTGATAGTTGTAAAGAATATCAGTAGAGGGTTTTAACAAAAATTTCCCTCTCCACTTCTGGATAAACACCTGGTTTACAATCACAGAGATGGAAGGGGAAAAGCATAGAGGTTTAGCGTTAAGACATCTGAGTTCTGATCCTGCATTATATAATTCCTTCAGCACTGGGAGTCTCACTTTCTTCATCTGTTTTAAAGTGGGCATATTGTTATCTTTCTCCCTGGGTTTTATAAAGTTTAAATGAGATAATGTTCAGGAAAGAGATTTACAATGAAGCATCAAATATATGATCATCAAAAGGAAATGTATATTTCTAATATCTGAGTTATCCTATCCTGCAGATTTGTATAAAGTGGAGATGGAAACCAATAACATTCTATTCCAGAAATTTTTAAATAAAATTCTCAGAAGGCTCTCCAAAAGAAAAAAGTGAAAGCATAAATCAGATCATACCAATCCACCAATGATGTTCCACTGTTTTCTAAATAAAGGCCAAACTCTTTGCCAAGGTTTTTCTAGACTGACACTATCTATGCCTTGGCCCCAGACCTGCCATTTGCTCACTCTGCTCATCGAGCTGGCCCTCTTCCTGTTCTTACATCCAGTCAAGCCTACTGAATCTGCCATATCCTTTGCCTGGAATTCTCTTCCTTAGACTGTTACCTGCTGGCTCCTTCTTTTAGTCAGACCTTGACTCATGTGTCTACTCTTTGGTGGATCTTCACTGTCCTCTCAGTCTAAAGCACACCCTCCATCAACCCCTGTCACATCACTTGGTATTTATTTATTTATTTGACTGCACCAGGTCTTAGTTACTGCACGTGGAATCTAGTTTCCTGACCAGGGATCAAACCCAGGGCCCTCCTGCACTGGGAGTGTGGAGTCTTAGCCACTGGACCACAGGGAAGTCCCATATCATTTGGTTTTATTTTTCATAACACACACCCCATTCTGAGATTCTCTTGCCTGGTATCTGTCTCCTTCACTGAGCTGCATGAAGTCCAGGAATTTGTCCAGCCTTTTTCCTGTTTCATTCCCAGCAGCTAGAATAAATTCCCAGCTGATAGGTAGGTCCTCAATAAATACTTGTTGAACAAATGACTCTATCAATCTAGCTGAACAAAGAGGTAGGCCTGTCAATTCATGTCACCAGTTCAGTTGGTGCCTCTATAAAGACATGCAGGCACAGTGGCCCAGAGAAGATGAGAGAAACTGCATTATTGCTTGTTGAATTATATTCTGTACTTTGTTGACTCAACTGCCTGCACTTACAGGCTATGAACAAAATTTCCACAATCCATCTTTAGGTGAAAAAAGCATGTTGCAAAATGGTATATGTAGTCTGACCCTTGTAATACTCATACACAATAAAAATTTATTGAATGAATCATGTTTTTTCAAAAACATGTCTGTATACAAATGTCTGGAAAATGGCCTGAAAAAACAAACAACCAAATGTAAAAAACAGTAAGTATTCTTGTGAATGAGACTGAGTAATACTTTTTTCCTTTGTATCTTTAAAATTTTTATATCATGAGAACAAAATTACAATCATTTCTATAATAAAAATAGCAATAAAATTATTTCCATTTTTACAAGAATAAAAAGGATTTACCTATAAGAAAATTGATATTTGAAATGAAGTACATGAAAAGATATGAACAGATGGTTGACAGGAAAGGAACTACAAATGACTTTCAAATATATGAAGATATGCTCATTCTCAAAGAAACATGAGTTAAAACTACTCCAAGAAGTTTTTTTCACCTATTTGACAAAAATCCTACTCAATGCAGGGAAAATGGACAAAGGAAAGGACAATGAGGGTGGGAGGAGGAAGAAAGGAGATGTGGGGAGAGCCGAATGGCCCCAAACCAAAAAATCATGTGACACAGGAGGGCCAAAAAGCAAACAAAGTCCAGTTGTGTCCCACAGGCACACGCCACCACACAGGATCACCACCCTCCCCACACCCAGTGCCCCCCACCCCCGAGTGAGCAGCACCCCGAGAACAGAGCCAGAACCCCCACAGCAGAATGGGAGTCTCCCACATAGCCGAGAATGCAAGAATAACCCCGCGCCCCCAGACAACCAGCCCCCACACGCCCCGAACCCCTGCGCCTCCCCGCCTCCGCCGCGGCCGGACAGCCCGGGAGAGGCCCCGGACATCTGATCCGCCAGAGAGTGGGACCCAGGCAGGACCAGACAGGCACAGACGAGCCGGAGGGGACGGCTAGACAGCGCACTCAGAGAACAGAGCGGAGAGCGGCCCACGCGCGGGGGGCGCAGCGGAGTCGAGGAGTCGTGGCAGAGGGCGGAGGAGACGACAGAGGCAGAGGCCGGAAGCAATGCAGGCCGCCGCCCCAGCCCAGCCCCGGCAAAGCAAAGCGGCGGCCAGCGCAAGGAGACCGCAGGGCCGGAAGACAGAGCAGTGCCTCCCTGCGGTCAGAAGTTCGACCCCCGCCCTAGCTCAATTTTTATACAATCTGAATCAAAGCTTGATAATACATTGATTGTGGTTTATTGATCTTTTAGTCTTTTCTTACATCTCCAGGGCATTGCCCAAATGGTAATTTCATTGCTACTTTTTCTTTTAACTCTAGAGAAGGGGTTCCCAAATGCTGTGTTTTAGAATCACTTGGTGGGCATTTAGAAATCCTGGTGCACTCGTGAAAAGATGTTCAGCATCACTAATTATTAGAGAAATGCAAATCAAAACTATAATAAGGTACCACCTCACACCAGTCAGAATGGCCATCAGTAAGTAACAAATGCTGGAGAAGGTATGGAGAAAGGAGAACCCTCCTACACTGCTGGTGGGAATGTGAGTTAGTGCAGCTACTATGGAAAACAGTGTGGAGGTTCCTCAGAAAACTAAAAAGAAAATTACCATATGATCTAGCAAGCCCACTCCTGGGCATACACCTGGACAAAACTCTAATTCAAAATGACGCATGCACCCCTATGCTCATAGCAGCTCTATTCACAATATTCAAGACACGGAAGCAATCTAAATGTCCATTGACAGATGAATAGTTAAAGAAGACGTGGGACATTTATACAATAGAATACTGCTCAGCCATAAAAAAAAGATGAAATAATGCCATTTGCCACAACATGGATGCAACTGGAGATTACCATACTAAGTGAGGTAAGTCAGAAAGAGAAAGACAAATACCATATGATATCACTTATATGTGGAGTCTAAAATATGGCACAAATGAACATATCTACAAAACAGAAATAGACTCAGACATAGAGAACAGACTTGCGGCGGCCAAGGGGAGGAGGGGTGGGGGAAGGGAAGAGTGGGCGTGTGGGGTTAGCAGACGTAACTCTTACATACAGGATGGATAAGCAAGATCCCACTCCATAGCACAGGGAACTATGTTCAATATCCTGTGCTAAACCATAATGGAAAAGAATATTAAAGAGTGTCTATATGTTTATAACTGTGCCACTTTGTTGCATAGCAGAGATTGACACAACATTATAGATCAACTACAATAAAAAATTAAATTAAAAAAGAAGTCCTGGTGCCCAAGTGGCAACCTATACCAACTAAATCAATGTTTGGGGGAGTGGAAACCAGGCATAAATATTTTTTTGAAGATCTTCAGATTTCAATGTCCAGCAAAGTTTGGAACCCATGCTACAATGTTTCTAGTCTGTGCTCTCAATACTAAGAGGAAGCCCTTAGTATTGAGCCCTCTTAACATTACTTTGCCAACAAAGGTCCGTCTAGTAAAGGCTATGGTTTTTCTAGTGGTCGTGTATGGATGTGAGAGTTGGACTGTGAAGAAAGCTGAGCCCTGAAAAATTGATGCTTTTGAACTGTGGTGTTGGAGAAGACTCTTGAGAGTCCCTTGGACTGCAAGGAGATCCAACCAATCCATTCTGAAGGAGATCAGCCCTGGGATTTCTTTGGAGGGAATGATGCTGAAGCTGAAGCTCCAGTACTTTGTCCACCTCATACGAAGAGTTGACTTATTGGAAAAGACTCTGATGCTGGGAGGAATTGGGGACAGGAGGAGAAGGGGACGACAGAGGATGAAATGGCTGGATGGCATCACTGACTTGATGGGTGTGGGTCTGAGTGACCTCTGGGAGCTGGTGATGGACAGGGAGGCCTGGCGTGCTGCGATTCATGGGGTCACAAAGATTCGGACACAACTGAGCAACTGAACTGAACTGAACTGAAGGAAGCCCTCAATATTGAGCAGCAAGACCACTTACATAGACAATTTACAGCCATCTCTGTTAACACGACAGCTATTCTTTCCAGGAAATTCTTGTCAGGGAAGAAAGAATAATAACTCTGCTGTTTGCTTTGGTCTGGGCAAAATAGTTTGTTCATCTACTCAAAGAGCTCTCTTCTCAGAACAAGAGACTGTTTACCTGAGCAAACAGTTCACTTGTCAAATAGCTGTGTACTTACCCAAGACTTGACCGTCACCTTGCTGCATCCACCAGTACTGCCCAGTCCCAATCAGATTCCCTGCTTGCTGCTGCTGCTAAGCCACTTCAGTCGTGTCCGACTCTGTGCGACCCCATAGACGGCAGCCCACTATGTCTGCCATCTGTCCCTGGGATTCTCCAGGCAAGAATACTGGAGTGGGTTGCCATTTCCTTCTCCAATGCATGAAAGTGAAAAGTGAAAGTGAAGTTGTTCAGTCGTGTCCGACCCTTAGCGACCCCATGGACTGCAGCCCACCAGGCTCCTCCGTCCATGGGATTTTCCAGGCAAAAGTACTGGAGTGGGTTGCCATTGCCTTCTCCATAGGAGTTTCTGATACTGCTACTGCTAAGTCACTTCAGTCCTGTCCGACTCTATGTGACCCCATAGACGGCAGCCCACCAGGCTCCCCCATCCCTGGGATTCTCCAGGTAAGAACACTGGAGTGGGTTGCCATTTCCTTCTCCAATGCATGAAAGTGAAAAGTGAAAGTGAAGTTGCTCAGTCGTGTCTGACTCTTAGCGACCCCATGGACTGCAGCCCATCAGGCTCCTCCATCCATGGGACTTTCCAGGCAAAAGTACTGGAGTGGGTTGCCACTGTCTTCTCCGGATTCCCCCCTTAGAACTTCCTTAAACCACTTGAACCCAGACCCCCAAGACCCTGTAAATATGCTTTCCTTGGCATTGCTTGATTAGCAGGTTTTTCTGTGGACATCCCTGGTGGCTCAGATGGTAAAGCGTCTGCCTATAATGTGGGAGACCCAGGTTCGAGCCCTGGGTCAGGAAGATCCCCTGGAGAAAGAAATGGCAACCCACTCCAGTACTCTAGCTTGGAAAATCCATGGATGGAGGAGCTGGTAGGCTACAGTCCACAGGGTTGCAAAGAGTCAGACATGACTAAGCAACTTCACTTTGCTTCTGTGGTCTTCAGAGAACTTAACTTCTGATAGTGTAACTTCACTGCCCTTTATCTTCACCTGCATTTCATTCCTGTGGGCTAGGAGTAAGAGCTTCCTGACCTCGATCGTGTAAATCCCATCTTTTCCTATAAACCCCGACCCCCCCAATCATTCTGTTTTTTGGAACCTTCCGCTCTTTCTAGGAAAACCACTCCTGTGTTCCTTTACTCACACATTTGCAATACTTCTGACACCAGAAGTGGGGGTTTTCTACACAGCAAACAATCCTCTGTGACACCAGTTGTGCAGTGCTGTGCTTAGTTGCTCAGCTGTGTCTGACTCTTTGCAACCCCATAGGCTGTAGCCCACCAGGCTCTTCTGTCCATGAGGATTCTCCAGGCAAGAATACTGGAGTGGGTTGCCATGCCCCCCTCCAGGGGATCTTCCCAATCCGGGGATCAAACCCAGGTCTCCTGCATTGCAGGCAGATTCTTTACCATCTGAGCCACCAGGGAAGCCCAAGAATACTGGAGTGGGTTAGCGTAGCCCTTCTCCAGGGGAACTTCCCAACCCAGGAATCGAACCAGGGTCTCCTGCATTGCAGTTCTTTACCAGCTGAGCTACCCGGGAGGTCCCACTTGGGTGTCCTATAATTCAGTTCTGATGCTGTCTACCTGTAAGCATCTCAATTCTACAAGGGATCCCCCACTTCAGACACCAGTCATGAGTCCTAGATGGTCACCTATCTATCATCTGACTAGCAAGCTATAAACCAGGGTTCCCATAACCCCCTACTTGGATTCAGTAATTTGCTAGAAAAGATCACAAAATTCAGGGGAACACTTATGTTTACCAGTTTATTATAAAGGACATAATGAAGGATCCAGGTGAACAGCCAGATGAAGAGATACCTGGGGCAAGCTGCGTAGGAAGGGCCAAACCACTCTGCAGGCACTTCCTGACTGGGAAGTTCTCTGAAGCCCGTAATTCTGGGATTGTTCTGGAGGCTTCATCACATAGGCAGGATCAATTCTCCAGTCTCCTGTCCCTCTCCCCTTCCTAGAGGATAGAGGGTGGATGGAAAGTTCCAAGTTTCTCCTCACGGCTTGGTCTTTCTGATGACCAGCCCCCAACCTGAAGCTACCCAGGAGTCCACCAAGAATTGCCTCATTAGAACAAAAGACATTCCTAGCACCCAGGAAATTCCAAGGGATTGAGGAACTCTGTGTCAAAAACTGGGGTCAAAGACCAATTAGTAGAACAAAGGATGTTTCTAGTGTTCTTACCACTTAGGAAATTCCAAGGATTTTAGAAATTTTGTGCCAGGAACCAGGGGCAGAGACAAACATACATATATATATATATTTTTATATATATATATATTTGTGTGTGTGTGTGTGTATTTGTGAAAATAATTTTATATTATTTTCACAACCTCCCTCCTGACTCTTCCTGTCATCCGGTTTGCTAATATTTGCCCAAATTGAAAGGATAATCATTTGACCTTGGTATCTCTTCTCACAATTATTTTCTGTCCATATCCTTGAATGCATAAACTGTCACCACAGCATCACCTTCCTGGGCAGCTATGTCTCTCCTAGTTTTCTTTGCCTGACTCACCACGCAGCTGAAACTTTTTCTTGTACATCTTACTAATGACCTCTTTATTGCCACATCTAATGGTCTTTCATCAGAGTTCCTTTTGATGACCCCACTGGATATGATTCTTACCTCATCTCTCTCTCTCCCTGTTGTTGATTTTTTTTTTCCTTTCACGACATGTCACTTTCTCCGTGTCACCACCTCACTTTCCTTCACTCACTTTCTCTCTCTCCCCCTTTGAGTTCCTCTTCCTTGCCCCAATTACCATCTGTGAGTATCCTCCAAGCACTCCAGTCAACTCACACGCCATCTCTGAAGGAAGAAACTCTGGTGACTTCAACCCTCACCTTCGAGAACAACTTCTACTACAGTAATTCAAGCATGGGATAGAGCGGGTACTTCACAAACACCCTTGAATTAATTATCAAGTAGCTGATGAAGATGAGCACATCATTTCCATGGAGTGTCTTATACATAGTACCAGCTGGAATTGGCAGCAGACTTTGTATCTGGACTGAGCAAGGATGTGTGCTCAGCACTGAATGTGTCACCTGAAGCAGACTGTTCCAGTAGCTCTGTTGTATCTTGGAGACCTCATGACTCCATTCCCATCATTGTCAATCCATCCCAGCTGCACTGCCTACAGGACACCAGCCTAAGGTCTTTGGCCAGCCCTCAACATAACTGAGATGGAATTTACAAGAGGAAAATTGAGAAACACCCTCTTGAGGATGAGATCTCAGAGTAGCAAGTCTTCACTCTCCCTCTCCGTTGGGCTACGGGGGAAACAGGTATGATCTTTCTGGTGTAAGGGAGACACGGTAACTATCTTGCCCTCTTGTAACTCTATCATAGGCACTGAATTAGAGGTGGAAGAGGGTGTGTTCATGAGTTATCCCTGAAATAGCTCCGGAGACATTCAGAACTGCCATTGAGCAAGTTATGTTTATGATTTTTCTACCCAGTTGTTGTCTAACAAATATGTTTTAAGCGGCATTTTAATAGACACTGTACTAAGTGCTATGGGCTTCCCTGGTGGCTCAGTGGTAAAAAATCTGCCTGCCAAAGCAGGAGACTCGGATTTGATCCCTGGGTGGAGAAGATCCCCCTGGAGAAGGGAATAGCAACCCACTCCAGTATTCTTGCCTGGGAAATCCCATAGACAGAGGACCCTGGCAGGCTACAGTCCATGGGGTCACAAAGAGAGCCATGACTTAGCGACTAACATACTAAGTGCTGGTGATACTTGTCCACTGCATCCAAAGAGCTCACACACTCAGGTCCCCACACAACCACATTTACGCTGTGTAACATACAGTTAGACTTGAAATCAGGACAAAGGGCTATCATATTTGTCATAGTTTTGCAAGGTGTTTTCACATCCACTATCTCATTTAATATTCTTAACAGCCCAAGAAGATGGGCAGAGAAAATAGTGTTGATTCCATTTTATGGAAGAGGATATCAAGACTTAAAAAGCATCACATGCAATGTACTGTGTTTAGCTTACGGTTGAGCCGGGACAGCAAGCCTGGTGGCTGAGTAGAATCCCCTGCTTTTGTCACAACCCCGTTCTGCCTTCCTACCTCTTTTTCCTCATCTGTGTGAAGAAGGTGCTAGGTGGGTGTCTTTCTGCTATGGTCCCTTCAACTATAAGACTCTCTGAGTCTATAACCAGGGCCCTCCCAACAAGGGAGCTCCCAGTCCAGGAGGGACAGTTGGACCAAAAAACTAACAACTTTGTTCCCCTGCTACCGCCTAGGGTTGTGTGAAGATTATAGTATATAATATACTAATCCAGTGCTTGTGTGTGTGTGTGATTGAGTAAAACTAGATGGAGTGGTACTTTGTAGGTACCACTTTGCAACAGGTATTTCTCTAGGTTCTCATTAGTTTTCCAGGTATCTGCCTCACCCAGGAGACTTTGGGGCAGGGATCATGTGATACCCACCATCACTAAGAATAATGTCTTCTTTAAAAAAAAAAATATTTATTTTATTTTTGGCTGTGCTGGGTCTTCGTTGCTGCATGAGCTTTTCTCTATTTGCTGCAAGCAGGGGCCACTCTCTGGTTGCGGTGCGCAGGCTTCCCACCGCAGTGGTTTCTCTTGTTCCAGAGCATGGGCTCCAGGGCTTGGGGGTTTCAGTAGTTGTGGCTCCCAGGCTCTGGAGCACAGGCTTAATGGTTGCAGTGCACAGGCTTAGCTGCTCTGTGGCCTGTGGGATCCTCCTGGCCCAGGGATCGAACCCATGTCTCCTGCATTGGCAGGCAGATTCTTTACCACTGAGCCACCAAGGAAGCCAAGAATAGTGTCTTCAAGGGGGATTGTTGAAGAAACAATGGGTACATTAAGGCAGGTTGATCTTACAGAGGGAGGTGGCTTGATCCATGTGCCAAATTCTCATCTCAACACACATTTTTGCGTTTCTCAAGATGTCTAGTTTAGTATGCTTGGTGGGAACCCACTGTGGAAGTTTAACAACTGTAAAATGGGGGCAGGGGACAGATTTTGAGTAGAGAGGAGGATGAAGAGGAAGAAGGAGGAAGAAAACAGGAGAGGATGGAGCTAGAGCATTCAAATGTGTAAAAATGTTTCTGTCTTCACAGACATTAAGTGCCAGGACTTCATCTGTCTTTCCATCCCCATATTTTGCCAGTTCTGCAACCAGAACTCCAGGTCTGCCATGGAGACAATCTCATGATGACATTACATTCCAGGAAGTCTTGCTGAATGCACAGCAGCAGCAGCAGCCCTGGCTCCCCTCTCATTTCTCTGGAAGCCTACAATTTGTGTTGTTTAGGCTCTGTGGCCCAGGAAGCATTATTAGATGAAAGTGTGCCATCTCCCCACCCTGGCTCCCAGTGCTGTCTTTGTGGCCAGTGAAGTAAATGCATCTTGTGCCTCTTAAGAAATATGGGACAGGAGATCGGGTGGAGCCCTTCCAGCATTACAGTGGAGGTGCGTCAGTGGCTCAGTGACAGGTAGCAGAGGCCAAGGGCTTGGGAATCAGTTACAGTCACGGAGATTTCGTTCTCTTTCAGCCTTTGCCCTTTGATGGGAATGAAGCAGCAGGCCGCCAAACCACACAACGGAAGCCTGAAATGAGATGACTTGAGCAATTTGCACAAGAGTTTCCTACTTTAAATAATTAGAGTCACTATCCCTGGGGGCATTTGCTTATTGGCTGCCTTAACAGTCTTCATTTTTTTTTTTTTTAAAGCAAGTATCTTAAAGATACTGCTCTTGATCTTACATGCACTTGCGCAGACTTGTCTTATTCTTATAGTACTGATGTTCTACTGTTCAAAAGTTAGGAAGGAGCTGATTCTGAGCTGGAAACAAGGGCAGCAGAAGATAGAGAGAGTAGGCTCATTTTGTGCATGAGTCCCAGAGAGTGCCAGCCATTGCAGGAGGTGGGTTTGAGGGGTTGGATGTGCAAAATGAGGTCTAGCTGGCATCCCCCGGGCAATCTGCTGATGGTGGGTTGGAAATGGCAACTGTTGAAAAACACTGCAAACTGGGGTTATTTCTCATCTGAAACATGGCGTCTGCACTGACTGTAAATGATCCCCACAGGGAACTAGGCAAGGGTGTGCTGGTAAACTGGCTCTTTGGAAAGAAAAAAAAGGAGGATTGGTTTGTAACCTTAGTACATACTCTGACTCTGGCACATTTCCAGCTACCATGGTTAACCTGCCTGCCAAAATCCCGAATGTTTAACACTCCTCCCTCTGGAACTGGTACCAGAAACTCCAGCCCGCCACTAGCTAAGAAAATTTCTACTTGCTACTCGCAGGCCAGCTGTGGGTCCACATGCAATACTCCCAGCTGCCCCAAATTAAAAAAAAAAAAAAGATTGGTTTCAGTTTTGCCACTTATTACATGTGTGCTTCTTGGCAAAGGCTTTACTTTTTCCAAACATAGCTCTCTCCTTTGAAAAAGAAGAGCTCAGGTTATGCCATGTAACATCTCTGCCAAGCTCACACCACTCTTCCCTAAGATCCACATCTTCTGTCTCATGTGCCATGCTTGAGTTAAGAGATTCTGCACCTGTGGCCTGAGCTGATTAAACAAATTGAATGGCCAGGCGCCAGTCAGATCTCTTCCTTGATGATTAGCCCAGAGCAATCCCAAGCTTGAATTTGCTAGTAGAGAGGGAGAGAGAGGGGGACCCAAACAGAGGAAGTCCTCTGCCACCTACCACATCCCTCAATCTATCTGCTCTTTGCTCTGATTGTTCAGCTTTGTCTTGGAGTCGTGGAGATACTCTAGTTGCTTCCAATAAACTTTCTTGTTTATTGAAAGCTAAATAAATTTAGCTTTCAGGCCAATTTAGCTCTCTGGCCAGTGAGAGTAGGACTTTGTAAATTGTAAGTAATAGAGTTTTAGTGAGTGAAGTGAAGTCGCTCAGTCGTGTCCAACTCTTTACAACCCCATGGACTATAGCCCACCAGGCTCCTTCCATCCATGGAATTTTTTAGGTAAGAGTACTGGAGTGGGTTGCTATTTCCTTCTCCAGGGGATCGGCAGAAATGATCTTCAAGGTGTTTTTTTTTTTTTTTTGAGCTCTAATATTACACCAGTGGTTATCTAAGTATTGTCTTCCCACCAGCAGCATCAACATCACTTGGAAATTTATCAGAAATGCCCCACCCTAGATCTATTAAATCAGAAACTCTAAGGGGGGCGTCCAGCAATTTGTGATTTTACAAGCCTTCCAGGTAATTCTGACGAGTGCTCAAGTTTTGCAAACTTCTGTATTTACTATTTTAAAGGGTTATGTTTTATGTAAGAAAGGGATTTTCATAACAAGTGCCACGATCTTTCTTTTCTAATTAAGTTACTAGATTGAAGGTCAAAAGATGATTTTTATTAGTAAAAAAGTTAATTTTTTAAAAATTTTTAATTTTAATTAAATCTTCACCCTAGTATATTTTTTCTTTTTATAAAGCCATTTAAAAATTTTATTTTATTAAGGTTTTTTTTTTTTTTTGGCTGTGCCACACAGCATGCAGGGTCTTAGTTACCCAACCAAGTATTGAACTTGTACCCCGTACATTGCAAGTGTGGGAGTCTTAACCACTGGACCACCAGAGAAGTCCCCAAAAGTTAATTTTCATAAATAACATGTATTACTTTTACAACTTTAAAGAAATGTCAACAGATTTTGTTTTTTTTTTTTTTTTAATTTTTCATTTCAGTGGACTAAGACTGACGTTTCAAGGATTAGCGTAAAAGAATAGAAGAGAAGTGTGAAGAATGAAAATGCTGCCAATAAAGAACAAAAAAGTAAGCAACAGATCATTTCAAATGGTGAAAGTCTGGAAGGGAATACAAAACAGATAACCCAGATGCTGTGTGGTTTTGCACTGGACCAGATTTCGCAAAATGTACCATTAAACATTGAAATGACTAATAATTTCTGGCATTGGGAAACTGCAGTAATGATTGATTTACATAAGTACAGTAAAAAGTGAAACAGGAAACTCTGACTTAAGTTCATCCTGGTGGTTTTCACTGTTAGGTTTGGAAAGATAAGGTTAAATTGGAATTTTCACTGGCACAGGATCTTAAACAGGCAGTTGGAATAGATAGGGCTCTTTTGTGGGTTGGTTGTTTGAAAGTAACATATTATTTTCCCATGGAAAAATCACACGTTGGAGGGCCAACTGCAGGTAGCACAACAAAATCCTTATTGGAAGGAAATCACAGTGCTGGTAATAGTACAGGTACCTGGGAGGGCAGGTTCCATGAGATGCCCTGCACTTTAGAAGTTCCCTCAGCAGCCCTTAGAGGACAATCTGTGTGCTGGGGTTAGGGAAAGCAGAGTGATGGAAGAAGGGACTCTGAGGGTGGGGAAGGAACGGGGACTTCATTTGCAGAAGTGTCAACAGAAAGAACACTAAGGGTGGAGGGTGCTCTGCCACTGAGTGTCCAAATATGTGTGTTATTCACAAATTGAATAACCAAAAAAAATTGGAACTACCTGTATTTGCTACTGGATGCTGTATCTATTGTGGTGTCAACCTCTGAAGCAAGTCTGAAGAGCCTAGTGGTTTTACTTGCTGGCTTTGCAGTGAGGTGGATCTTGGTTTGAATACCAATTCCATGTGACCTTGGGCTAGTTACTAAACACGCTGTGTCTCATGTCCTCATCTATAAAAGGTAGGTGGCAATGATGAGTGTTTACCTGACAGGGTTGCTGTAAGAATTCAATGAGATAATCTATATAAAGTACTTAACACACTGTACATTTAATATAGAGGGCTTCCCAGGTGGCACAGTGGTAAAGAATTGGCCTGCCAGTTCAGGAGACACAAGAGACTTGGGTTCGATCCCTGGGTGAGGAAGATACCCTGGAGAAGGAAATGGCAACCCACTCCAGTTTTCTTGCCTGGAGAATCCCATGGACGGAGGAGCCTGGCAGGCTATAGTCAATGGGATTGCAAAGAGTCAGACGTGACTGAACACATGCACTCTGTGTATTAGCCCTTAAGATGCTTTAATGATTCTTATCCTTTCTGAAAAAGAAAATGATAGTTTGAAGTTTAGAGAGGTTGATTAACACAACATAAGAAGTGTAAAGAGGACTTTAATAGTTGTGGGAAATTGCACCTACTTTCTTATGTGAGCTGGTGAACCTCCCCCCATCCATCGCTGAATCTTCATAGAAGATTCCACCAGTTGAAAATCTTGCTATGAATGTGTTCCATAGGAATTTAAGAATTCTAAAGAAAATAAATACAGGAAAAACTTCTATAATGATTCATGATGTAGAAAGGATGTTTATTATTATAATGATTATTTCCTTCAATATGATTGCTGTTTAAACAAAAACCAAAACAAGCCCTGCCTAATAGTGCAGGGAAACTGGCCTGGGTATATTTAATCATGTGTCTTGCTCTTCTGACAGCCCCAGCTGCTGACAATATTCATGAGTGTGGTTTTGCCTTCATGTTCCTGGGTAAAAAGGGATAATACATTGTCCTTCTGGGCCTTAGGAATGTTTTGAAAGGCCTGAAGGTTTACAGCTGTTTGGCTCTGACACAGGATTTCCTAGGGCCTTTGTGGTGTGTGGACAAAGCATGTTGGTTATGTGGAACTTGGTGGGTATGCTGGCTATGGACAATGTCATCTAGAGAAGATACCAAGGAAGGGGCCCTGGAGCCCCATGTGTCTGTCCCAGGGATTTGGATCACATCCCCTAGTGGTACTTCTGTCTTCAAGCAGGGAGACACAAGTAAGTTCTGTTGATGTGTCTTTTATTTACTGCAATTGATTCCATCTCAGTAACATACCCTCGAAGTCCAAGCATGTACAGAGTAAGAGGACAAACTTCAAAAGAACATGAATCTTTGTATCAGATGGAGTTTGAGAGTTCTCTTGTGATTTCTCTGGGTCTGTTCTGGTTAGCTGTAGAGCCTCAGGCACTGCATGGGTCCCCGAAGAGTGCCAGGATGATGAGTTCAGACTGGAGTGAGCTCAAGTTGGTGGCTGCGTCCTATAGACGAAAGCTCTGGAGTCAGAAGGCCAGAGGTCCTGGGTCTGGCTGGGTAATGTATTCACGTAACCACTGCCAGTCAAGGAGTACCTCCAGTTAGAGCCCAGTCGAAGTGGTTTTCTGAAGGAGTTTGTGCTTAGAACTCTCCCCCATGGGTGCCTTACATTAGAAGCAGTAACTTCTCAACTGACTTTCAGACAGATCCTGAGAAGATAACACCTGACAATTTCCTTGGGGTATAAGCCCTCCTAAGAATATTCACATTTTAATAAGAGGCAGTTGGAGATTTGAACAGATTTTTAGGCAAAGAGAGAAACCTTTTTGTAGGTTGGGTACAGGGGCAGCTGATGTGGGAAATAACTTTTGAATACACGGTCCTGCCTGGTAATCCTAAATGACGTGCATTATGCTTGTCTAATTGGACTGACTTTTCTCTCTTGTAAAATGGGGACAGCAACCCTTGACTTTTCTGACTCAGAAAGATACATCATGACAAAAAGATAACAGATGATACTTTTGAAAGTATTGACACCAGGGCATTTTGTTGTAATTTTTAATAGGCAGCAATGTGGCGTTAAGGAAAAAGCATAAGTTTTGGAGTGAGGCAGATGTGGGTTCTGATTGCTCTATGTGAGCTGCATGAAAAATCACTGAACTTCTGTGAGCTTCACAGCTCACAGAATATAAATAGGGATGATGGTCCCCACCTCTCAAGTTAATTGTGAGGTAAGAATGCGATGCTATTTGGTGCTGTTAATGGTATTAATACCAATAAATGTTGGCAGTTATCATTCCTCAGAGCACCATTCAAATGTGAGGTTTTATTTTCTACAAAGAGCAGTTATGGTGTAAATCCAGTCTGATCTCAGGTTGATGGAAGGCTGCATGACCTTTGAGGGTCCAGGGACCCTCTGGGGTGCAGTCTGAACGGAAGCAGGGCAGCTATGAGCCCCATTTCACACCTGAGGCTGTGCTTCTAGGTGGGCTCTTGGGGCACTTAACCATTATTCTCCAGTGACTGTATCTTTCAGGCACCCCTTAAAATGCCAGATTTGAATAAGTGAAGCCCAGTCTGTATATCACCAGCTCACTGTACAGGGCCTAGGACACAGTAGGGGATCTACCAACATTAATTAAATATACAAATGACCGGGCTCGGCCATCTGTACTTGCATGGGCTCCTCCACAAAGTCCAGTCTGAACCTGAGCTCTAGGAAATCAGGACTGGGAGAAGGCTATGTGGTCATGCAATGAGAATTTAATATCCAGATGGTATTGAGGGCAAAAAAAATAGTGTGGACTACATAAGGATGAAGTGTGTTCCTTTTTATCCCAGGTCAGCCTGGAAAAGTCATGTGTCTTGATCTTCAGAGCTGAAGGAAGTATGGAAAATGTTAACTTACGTGTCAGGAAGATGAATGCATGTCACTGCTTATTGCTACTTCTGGAATCAGGGATCATTCATTCATTCAACAAATACTTATTGAGGCCCTACTATATGCCAAGCATTATTTTAGACACTCAAGATATATCACTGAACAAAACAGACAAAATCCTTGTCCTCGAGGAGTTTCCATTTGAATGGGGAAAATAGACCGTTAGCAAAGAGATAATTTAACAAAGGTAGGTTGAATAAAACGAAAGCAGTGTCAGGGGGTGGAAACAGCCAAGGGGTGTGATTTCCAGTAGGGTGGACAGGAGACAGCAAGACGGCCTCTCTGGCTGAAGCATGTACGGAGGAGAGAGTGATAAGAAATGAGGTTTGAAGGAAGCAAGAGCCAGGTCCTGGAGTCTGTTTTAGGCCAAGGCCAGGACTTTGGGTTTATTCTAAGGGTGACAAGAGAATTTTGAGCAGGGGAATGATTTCTGTTCTTAAAGGACTCTGGCTGCCTGCCTAGCTGCTACTGCAGAAGCTCTGGTGAGAGGTAACTGCCACATGGAGAAGGATGGAAGGGGCAGAAGAAATAGTAAATTAAGGACTGTGGCATATGACTTAGTGACTGAGTCGACAGGATTTGCCAATGCATTGGATGGAACATTTGAGAAAGAGAGACCAAGGATCACTCCAAGATGTTTTACCTAATTAGGAGGAAGTGTTTCCTGAGATGGGATGTAAAATGGAGGGGCAGGTTTTGTGAGGGGAAATGAAGGATTTAGTTCCAACTCCCCTTATAGTCACCTATTGCTATGTAACAAACCACTCCAAGACCTAGTGACTTAAAAGTACAATGGATTATTATCTTTCATGTTTCTTAAAGGTGGACTAGGCTCAGCTAAGTGATTCTTGGTTGTTTTTCTTTGGCAGTTGCAGTGAGTCATGTGGGGCTCATTCCTGTGGCGGGGCAGGCAATTCTGGCCATTTGCTGGGAGCTCAGCTAGAGCTGTCGATGGCAATGCAAACATATGTTGCTTGACCTTACAGTAGGGCATCTGGGTTCCAAGAGTAAGTATCCCAGGGAGTTGCCTTCCAAGAGAGCTAGGCAGAAGTTCCACCATGGCTTCTTATGGCCTAGCTCTGCAAGTATCAAGCTGTTACTTCTGCTGTGTTTTACTGGTCAGGCAAGCCACTAAGGCCAGCCCATATTCAAAGGAGAAGGAGCAGCATCCATATATAGGGAAGGAAAGAGCTGCTGGCAGTCAACTTGGGGCGCCGTCTACAAGTGATACTCTGAGATGTGTACTGATATTCAAGTCTGGAACTCAGGGAGAGATTGAAACTGAAAGTGTGAGTCGTTTGGTCGTGTCCGACTCTTTGTGACCCCATGGAATGTAGCCCACCAGGCTCCTCTGTCCGTGGGATTCTGTAGGTAAGAATACTGGAGTGGGTTGCCATTGCCTTCTCCAGGGAATCTTCCCAACCCAGAGATTGAACCCAGGTCTCCTGCATTAGAGGCAGATTTTTTTGCCAGCTGAGCTACCAGGAAAGCCCCAGGGAGAAATTGGGTCTTTGGAAACTGGGCAGGAAAGTTTTCTTCAGGATCTTCAGAATTCTTAGACCTGATATGTTATATTAGAAACAAATTACTCTCCTGCCTTTTTTTTTTTCCCAAGACTGATTGGAACTATATGTTTTGGTTGGATATGTCTCTGGTAGCTAAAAAGAACTGCATTTAAAAAAAATCATCATTAATATTTATTAATTACATAATACAATGCCTGATGCTATAGACATACAATAAGTATTAATCATTATTATTGGCTAGTACATTTTTTTTACTTGCTTATTCACATTGTTTCTAAACTGCCTGACTGTCCCATGCTGTCTCTGTAGCATGTTGCTCTGGCTGTAATCACATTGGGTTGATTGTTCCTGATGCTGTAAAACAGTTCAGATGACCTTTTCTTTCATTTAACCCATTATTAATATGTGCACCATTTCTCAACCTGGAATCACCTGACATATTTCCTGAGTCCACAAAATCTATGGGATTTAAACATTTTTGGATTTTCATCTCTATGGTCATCTTAAAGTAATAGCACATTCTGAAACTCAGACTACTCCTTTTATTGACGTTATTGTTGTTGTTCAGTCACTCAGTTGTGACCAACTCTTTATGACCCCATGGACTGCAGCCTGCCAGGCTTCCCTGTTCTTCACTATCTCCTGGAGTTTGCTCAGACTCATGTGCATCAAGTCAGTGATGTCATCCAGCCATCTCATCCTCTGTCATCCCCTTCTCCTCTTGCTCCCAATCCCTCCCAACATCAGGGTCTTTTCCAGCGAGTCAGCTCTTCTCATCAGGTGGCCAAAGTATTGGTGCTTCAGCTTCAACATCAGTCCTTCCAATGAATATTCAGTGTTGATTTCCTTTAGGATTGACTGGTTTGATCTCCTTGCTGTCCAAGAGACTCTCAAGTGTATTTTCTAGCACCACAGTTTGAAGGCATCAGTTCTTTGGTGCTCAGCCTGTTTTATGGTCCATCTCTCACATCCGTGCATGACTACTGGAAAAACCGTAACTTTTGACTATATGGAACTTTGTCAGTAAAGTGAGGTCTCTTTTTAAGTGATTTCTCTTTTTAACATGATGTCTAGGTGTGTCATAGCTTTCCTTCTAAGGAGTAAGCATCTTTTTATTTCATGGCTACAGTCACTGTCCACAGTGATTTTGGAGCCCAGGAAAATAAAGTTGGTCACTGTTTCCATTTTTCCCCCCATCTATTTGTCATGAAGTGATGGGACAAGATGCCATGATCTTAGTTTTTGAAAGTTGAGTTTTAAGCCAGCTTTTCACTCTTATCTTTCACCTCCTCAAGAGGCTTTTTAGTTCCTCTTTGCTTTCTGCCATAACATGTTGTCATCTGCATATCTGAGCTTGTTGATATTTCTCCAGGCAATCTTGATTCCAGCTTGAGCTTTATCCAGACCAGCATTTCACATGATGTACTTGGCTTAAAGCTCAACATTCAGAAAACGAAGATCATGGCATCTGGTCCCATCACTACATGGGAAATAGATGGAGACACAGTGGAAACAGTGTCAGAATTTATTTTTCTGGGCTCCAAAATCACTGCAGATGGTGACTGCAGCCATGAAATTAAAAGACGCTTACTCCTTGGAAGGAAAGTTATGACCAACCTAGATAGCATATTCAAAAGCAGAGACATTACTTTACCAACAAAGGTTCGCCTAGTCAAGGCTATGGTCTTTCCTGTGGTCATGTATGGATGTGAGAGCTGGACTGTGAAGAAGGCTGAGCGCCGAAGAATTGATGCTTTTGAAGTGTGGTGTTGGAGAAGACTCTTGAGAGTCCCTTGGACTGCAAGAAGATCCAACCAGTCCATTCTGAAGGAGATCAATCCTGGAATTTCTTTGGAAGGAATAATACTAAAGCTGAAACTCCAGTATTTTGGCCACCTCATGCGAAGAGTTGACTCATTGGAGAAGACTCTGATGCTGGAAGGGATTGAGGGCAGGAGGAGAAGGGGACGACAGAGGATGAGATGGCTGGATGGCATCACTGACTTGATGGATGTGAGTCTGAGTGACCTCCGGGAGTTGGTGATGGACAGGGAGGCCTGGCGTGCTGCGGTTCATGGGGTCGCAAAGAGTCGGACACGACTGAGCGACTGATCTGATCTGATCTGATCTGACTCTGCATATAAGTTAAATAAGCAGGGTGATGACATACAGCCTTGATGTACTCCTTTCCCAATTTGGAACCAGTCTGTTGTTCCATGTCCAGTTCTAACTGTTGCTTCTTGACCTACGTACAGGTTTCTCAGAAGGCAGGTAAGGTGTTCTGGTACTCCCATCTCTTTAAGAATTGTCCACAGTTTGTTGTGATCCACAGTCAAAGGCTTTAGCATAGTCAATGAAGCAGAAATAGATATTTTTCTGGAATATTCCATGCAATTTCATAGGGGCATTTCCACTGAACATAAGGTCATGTTAATACCAAGTAAAGCCAAATTACGTTATGCACTCTAAGCGTTTGCAGTCATTCCATAGAGAAAGATGGTAGGACAATGGAATGGCCCAATCATTGGTATGTGTAACTGTAAGGACCTCAGAACTTGATCATCAATACATATTCATAAAGCCAGTGGCTATATTGTGAAATCTCATCTTTTAATATACAAATTAGCAGTGGTCAGATAGTAGTAAATGAATGTAGTAGTGAAAAACAAAGATTTTTTTTTGATTAATTAATATTTTAAAATTTCAATATTGTATTTTGAAGTGTGCACATTGGCCTTTCAAGATAATGGGTCTGTTGTTAAAAGAAAATTTTTTTTTTAAAAGATAAACAATGAGGATAACAATAAAAGTTCAAATGATGATTCAAGTTTGCAACAAGTGATATGAAACTCTAATAACCAAACATCAGCAGTTCAGTGGCAGCAATTAACATTGTCCATTACTCTCAATTAATGGCAGTAGTTTACACTTTATTGGTTTTGTAACTTAGTTTGTATTTAATTTGTAAACTTCATTTAGTTTTGGATTTGCGTAAGAGCTGTGAGCAAAAGGCATATGCTGCTGCTGCTGCTAAGTCGCTTCAGTCGTGTCCGACTCTGTGCGACCCCATAGACGGCAGCCCACCAGTCTCCCTCGTCCCTGGGATTCTCCAGGCAAGAACACTGGAGTGGGTTGCCATTTCCTTCTCCAATGCATGAAAGTGAAAAGTGAAAGTGAAAGTGAAGTCGCTCAGTCATGTCTGACTCTTAGCGACCCCATGGACTGCAGCCTACCAGGCTCCTCTGTCCGTTGGATTTTCCAGGCAAGAGTACTGGAGTGGGGTGCCATTGCCTTCTCCGACTTAATGAATAAACTCCTCTAAATCCAAGAAACAGTATCATCATAGTCTAAGAAGGAAACAACCAAAACAACTCAGGGCCCATTTTTTCCTCCCAGAGATGTTTATAGGCTTGTAAAATTCTGTATCCAGTTGGTTTTTATTGGTGTTTTGTTTTTCCAAGACTTTTTGTTTGTTTTGCCTGTGTAGAACATAGCAGAAATTTGAACATACATTTTTTGGGGGATGGGTTTTATGGTCTTTAGAGAAATTTGCTCCTTGTACTCCAACTATATCAACTTTCAATACCAAGAATGTACCAAGCTCTTTGCCACCTCAGCACCCTGGCACTTAGTGTGTCTCCCTTCTGGTCTAGAGCACCTTCCCTTGGCTTTTTCAAGGCTCAGCCTTTTTATTAGGTCTCTGCCTAAATGTCCTTCTTCAGAATGTTCCTCCTTGATCACTTCTGTCTGAAAGAGCGTCCTCTTATTTTCCCTCTTTATCTTCTTTATTTCCCTCTAGGACTTACAGCATCTCTCGTGATTTAAGATGTTTGTTTCACTTTTCCTCTGCCTACCACCCTCTTTGGACTGTGAGTTATCAGCAGGAAGCTTTTGTGTCTGTCTTTTTTACCACTGTAGCATCTAGCACACTGTATGACGAACAACAGAGACCCAATCAGCATAGATTAAATTTGGAAATACAATAATCACTGCTTTTATGACAGTGTGTGGCAACTATGAAGCCATTGTGAAAGTAACAAGAACTTAATCAATGGTGGAAAACATTCAAGTAATTAATTAAAAAAATTATATGGTCTTGGTGTATGTGTTGAGCTGAGTGGTGCAAAGCAACCAAAAGTAGGCATCAACTTCCCAACAGAGTGTAACTTTGCTTTTTGAGCTATAAATAGTTATTCTCCTGATTCCTATGGGTTGTCTTTCCCTATGGTTTGATGAGGAGTTAAGAGGTAAATAATGATTCCTTGCAGCCCTCTTCTATCTGATCATGGCCAGGATGAGTGCCTTAGTCAGGATGAGAAATGTGAAAGTTGATAATTAATGGAGTCAGAGGCAAAAATAATGATGAGGTTTTTTTTTTCTCATACCAACTCATATGTGGATTCCAGAGAAATAGTGTAGATGGTCTCCTTTGCAAAGCAGAAATAGAGACACAGATGCAGAGATCCAACATATGGACACCAAGGGGGAAAGGGAGGAGGGTGAAATTTGGAAATTGGGAAATCAAGAATTGGGAAATCAAGATTGACATGTATACACTATTGATACTGTATATAAAATAGATAACCAATGAAAACCTTCTGTATAGCTCAGGGAACTCTACTCAATGTTCTGTGGTACCTAAATGGGAAGGAAACCCCCCAAAAAGGGGACATGTGTACATGTGTAGTTGATTTACTTTGCTATACAGCAGAAACCAATGCAACATTGCAAAGCAACCATACTCCAATAAAAATTAATTTTAGAAAAACTGCAAACAAAACAAAACAAACAAACAAAAAACCAACAGAGGATCAGGGAAGGGAGAAGGAAAATGGTGGGAATAAAAACCATCAATTACTCTTTGTGCCTTTCTTTTTTCTGTGCCTGTGCCATCCCCTTGAGAACACTTAAACCTTTCCTTTTTATCCATTCATCTCAAGAATTCTGTTGAGTTATATATCAGATACTTACCATTTTTCATTGACTCTTACATGCACATTTTCCCCACCTTTTAATGTCACTGAAATTGAGATGCATCATAATTTATGTCATGTGATGGTTTGTTTGATGGCCTTTTTCTTTTTAAATAATAAATAAAATAATGTGCCAGAGAAGGCAGTGGCACCCCACCCCAGTACTCTTGCCTGGAAAGTCCCATGGACAGAGGAGCCTGGTAGGCTGCAGTCCATGGGGTCGTGAAGAGTGGGACACGACTGAGCGACTTTACTTTCACTTTTCACTTTAATGCACTGGAGAAGGAAATGGCAACCCACTCCGGTGTTCTTGCCTGGAGAATCCCAGGGACGGGGGGAGCCTGGTGGGCTGCCGTCTATGGGATCGCACAGAGTCAGACACGACTAAAACGACTTAGCAGCAGCAGCAGCAGCAAAATAATGTGCACCTTAAAATTGGTGGCATTTTACAGTCAACAAAATAAATTAACTCTTTTTTTGGAGGCAGTTGTCTAATGTTAATTTGCTAAGTGAAGGAATTTGAAGCAGTTTGCTAGCAGTCAGTCACTGCAGCAGCTTTTCAGCAAACAAATGGCCATTGACATTTCCTGGCCAGTCATGGTACTCTTCCAGCCTGGAAGTGGAGTCCATTTTTCATTTGAACTTAGGTTGACCCTGTGATTTACTTTGATCAATAGAATGTGGGAGACATGACTCTGTGCAACTTTGGGGCTGTCAGAGACTTCCAATTCTTTTAGAGAGCCAGTAACCTCCATGTAACCAAACTAAGACTGCTGGATGATGAGAGACACATGGAGAGAGAGGCATTTGGAGGAGAAGGGAAGTCTCCCCGCCAACACTTAGCCCCAAGTGCTCTGAGCATGTGAGTGAGGCCATCTTGCATCTTCCAGCCCCAGTCGATTTGCCTCAAATAACACCACTTGAAGCAGAGGTAAACAATCCCCATTGAGCCTGCTCTGAATTCCCAGAATCCTGAACAAAAGCTGGGTTTTTGTTTGAAGCCCCTGTATTTTAGCGTTGTTTGTTAGGTGGTAATAGATAACTGAGAGGGCAATTGAGTTAGGACTTAAGTCCTACAAACCTTTTTTCAATTTTTCCCAAATTGAAGCAAACCCTCTCCCCTCAGATAAAGAAATATCCTTCAGTGTTTCCCATTGTTTCCCAAACTGCCCATGTTTCTCCCTGTTCAGATTTCCCAGCACTAACAAAACAATCCTTAACGTACTATGAGGAGTCACAGTCCAAAACCAAATCCTGCTGGGATCCTCATTTCCTCAAATCACCTTCCCACTTAAAATTGTTTATACTCAATGTGATAGTGCTTCATGGGGGTGTCTGCGACTCCTAAAATGTGTTTTTCTACCTAAAGTACAACTACATAATCACTAGGGAACCCTCTCTAAAAATGTCCAGTGCTTCTAAACAAGAAATGGCATGGCAGTTCTGTAAGAGGACACACATTGACAACTGTTGTTCAAGAGCATAATTACTCAGAGAAACCGATTACTCAGAGAGAACTGCACCCAACAGACCTGAGAACAACTGTGGCACAAGGTGTGTTTGCCAAAGCAACAGTCACAGTGGAGGCACGTCTCCTGAGAATGGCCACTCAGAACAGCTAACCCTGCTGACCAAGCAGGATATCCTCAGTGTGTGCAGCAGTTTCTCAATAGGAAGCATGAGAATTAGGAACATTGCAAAAGGAAGGGCAAGAACACTGAGAGACGAATATCCGGTGAGGTGTGAGGGGGAAACTTAAGCTACTCACTTTGCAGGAACAACCTCACATGGAAAGCTATTTGGTAGCTAAGTGTGGAAAGTTAACTGTAACCAAATAAAACCAGGGGGTCATAAAGCCAGGAATGTGTACGAATTATGAGTCTGGTTTTCCTAAGCTTATTTGCTCTTTCAAGAGAAAATTTCCTCTATTGCTCCATGAAATATGAGTATATATGTGTTTTACCCTTTAATAAAACAAACCACATTATCTCTTAAAGCCTCATTATTCCTATTCCACAGCTTAATCCAAGTATGCAATCCAGTAATTATAACTGATTTAACATCTCTTTAAAATTGAAGCACACTACTTTTCCCTTTTTTCTGCCTAACCTTTTTAAAGGGACAATAAAATTGAGAATGAAATGTCTTCTGCAGCCTTTGACTGGCACCTGAGACCTTCCCCAGGATCTAGCTGGGGTTCTAAAACCTTTCATGAGTTCCAGTCAGTTGGTCAACCCAGAAAGTCCATCCATGTGAAACCTGTGGACATCGATCTACTGATGGGGGTAATCAAGATGCAGATTAATACCGTCTTTATTATGATTTGGTGGAGAATCATACTTGACTTTGGATTGCTGTATAACATCTGGGAGAGACGTTAACCCAGAAGGAAAACTGTAGAACAGGATCACCAAGAAAAAGCAAACCACAAAGGAAGGGGAAAGTGGTGTCAGAAAAGTTCAGTCTGACAGATACTGCCATGAATTTACTGACTTTATTTGCAACGAGACAGAAAGAAAGGCATCCTTTCCCTACCAAATACCAAAGCACATTTTTGTTTTATCACTGTGGCAAAGACACAATGATCGACTTTAACTTGGCAACACCATTTTGAGGCCTCCTTGCCTTTCCTCTAGACTGCATCAGCAGTTTGCCAGATATCATAGGCTGTGCATTAAAAAACTTCATCCAAGCTAAAAAGAAGCACTGTTGGTTTTTTTTTTTTTTAATAAATCTAGAAAAAAAAAATTTTTTTAACTTTCCCCTCTAGCAAAGGAAGTAAGGGAATTCACACCAGATCAGAGACCCAAAGGTGAGTTCCCTGGGGTTTGACCCTTCTCTCTTGACAGGAATAGCTTTAAGTAACTTTGGGGGTGACAGTGTGAGATGTCCTCATGACCTTTCCCCAGCCCTCAACATTTCCCTCACAGCACAGGAGTGTTTTCACTTCTCTTTGTGATGCTCTGCTGAAGGATTACCAGTTAAACCTACTTCTAAAGATGCAAATAGCCCAGCAAGGAAGGTAGGATGATAGGAACTCTGATCTTCCCTTGGGGCTGAGCATATAGAATGGGACAAGGCAAGGCTCAGGAAATGTGCACTGAAAGTTTGAAGGTTAACTGTACATGGGTTACTGATCTTGGTTAGGACTTCCAGGTGGGGCACCAGAGCTCTGAGGGGCACCTCAGATACTGAGGCCAAGGAGCAGGGCAGCTGATGGAGGGAGATGACACTGTGGAAATCGGGACCTGAGTGACACAGGACAAGGGCAGTGGGAAGCACTGGGCATTCAGGGAGAGGGACTTCCAAGATGACACAGGACACACAGGTTGGTGGAAGGGGGCCTTTCAAAGTACATGGGGTCTCAGGTCAGCCTGATTTTCTGGAAGATGATGAAGGAATACTTCTCTTCCGTCTCTTCTTCCCACCTTCTGTGCCTAGGAACTAAGACTCCGGCGGGAACTGTTGGTACCGAGACCTAACTTTGGACTGGGCCTTCTTTAACCCCTTTGGCACGCGTGAACTGATTTCTTCTCAGCCACTCTTGTTAACTGTATTACATAGCACATGATATTCTGTGAACCACTGGCTTACAGAAACAATTTGCGGGCTGCTTTTAAAGTAAGACTATCTACATCTCATTAAGATGTTTGCCAGTCCGTCTCTTGTGACTACACCCAGAGTCTTGCTAAAATCAATTCCTCTTGGTCAGCATAGAGAGCCATAATGTGCTAGTCAGGGTTGGACTTGAAACAGCTGGGCAATGAACCAGTTTCCTTTATCTTCCTTTGCGTTGTCAGTGGTCATCATGATTCATATGACACAGTTCCTCGAAAGACGAACCAAAAAAGATGATGGAGCAGAATTCACAAAATACCTTCTATTGCCTATGGCTTATGCATATGTGTGTGTGCTTAGCCAAGTCCTGCCCAACTCTTTGCGACCCCATGGACTGTAGCCCACCAGGCTTCTCTGTCCATAGAAATTCAATAGGCAAGAATACTGGAGTGGGTTCCCATGCCATCCTCCAGGGGATCTTCCCAACTCAGGGATCGAACCCAGGTCTCTTGCTTTGCAGGCAGATGCTTTGCCTTCTGAGCCACCAGGGAAGCCCATGGCTTATGCATACATATTTTAATATTATTTATAAGTGCATAGTTAAGAATGTTTTGGTTTTAGAGTTGGAACCATAAAATGAAACTATGGTAATTCAATATAGTTATTGGGCAATTGTATTTGCTTCTAATCTATTTTTTAGCTGACCTACTGCAAACAAAGTAAAAGACAGTGACTATTAGCACAATAACCTCAGATATGCAGATGACACCACTCTTATGGCAGAAAGTGAAGAGGGGCTAAAAAGCCTCTTGATGAGAGTGAAAGTGGAGAGTGAAAAGGTTGGCTTAAAGCTCAACATTCAGAAAACGAAGATCATGGCATCTGGTCCCATCACTACATGGGAAATAGATGGGGAAACAGTGGAAACAGTGTCAGACTTTATTTTTCTGGGCTCCAAAATCACTGCAGATGGTGACTGCAGCCATGAAATTAAAAGACGCTTACTCCTTGGAAGGAAAGTTATGACCAACCTAGATAGCATATTCAAAAGCAGAGACATTACTTTACCAACAAAGGTTCGCCTAGTCAAGGCTATGGTCTTTCCTGTGGTCATGTATGGATGTGAGAGCTGGACTGTGAAGAAGGCTGAGCGCCGAAGAATTGATGCTTTTGAACTGTGGTGTTGGAGAAGACTCTTGAGAGTGCCTTGGACTGCAAGGAGATCTAACCAGTCCATTCTGAAGGAGATCAATCCTGGAATTTCTTTGGAAGGAATGATACTAAAGCTGAAACTCCAGTACTTTGGCCACCTCATGCGAAGAGTTGACTCATTGGAGAAGACTCTGATGCTGGGAGGGATTGGGGGCAGGAGGAGAAGGGGACAACAGAGGATGAGATGGCTGGATGGCATCACTGACTTGATGGATGTGAGTCTGAGTGACCTCCGGGAGCTGGTGATGGACAGGGAGGCCTGGCGTGCTGCGGTTCATGGGGTCTCAAAGAGTCGGACACGACTGAGCGACTGATCTGATCTGATCTGATTAGCACAAAGCTGATTACTCCAGTGTGGGAATAGAAGGAAATAAGACTTCATAAGTACGTATGTAACACAGACAAATTACAATTTTTTAGATTTTTTTAAATTAAATATTATGGATTAAAGGGGTTCCCAGGTGGCACAGTGATAAAGAATCTGCCTGCCAAGGAGGAGACACAAGAGACATGAATTCAATCCCTGGTCAGGTAGATTTCCTAGAGAAGGAAATAGGAATCCACTCCAGTATTCTTGCCTGGAAAATTCCTTGGACAGAGAAGCCTGGAGGGCTATAGTCCATGGAGTCGCAAAAAGCTGGACATGACCGAATGACTGAGCACACACAGCTATGGATTGAAAATCCTTAAGTTTGAGTCTTCTTGTAACAGTATAGTTAAAAAAAGAAGGTCTAATCAGGATATAACAAGATTATAAGACCATTAGTTCAGTGACTCTCAAAGTGAGGCCAGAGAACCCCTGGGGACACCTTGTTCTAAAGGAGATTCACAAAACCTTGGGTTTTTCCAACTACATATCTATGTAAAGCTGGATTTTCTTCATATTCTTCTGTTAAAACAGCATAACAGGTTGAAATGTGGAAGTAGATGTGAGATTCTAACTGTCCTCCGTGAGGCCAGACATTAAATACATTTCCCAAAATATAACACATGAAGTCTTCTCAATACATTTTGGAGGAGGAAATACAGTTTTCATGAAAAGTATATTATTTATGTTAGCATGTAAAGGATTAGTTATATTGAATAAACAAAAAAATTACAAAAAATTCTTTGGTTTTAACTTCTAAAGTGGTAAATATTAACAGAAACTACGTAAGTTTTAAGAGTGGAAAAGAGTCCTGGTACTAAGACGTTTGAGAAGTGCTGCATGAACATGGCTCAAGCACATTCTCTAACTTCTAACCACATAAAGCCTGTTTCTTCAGCATAAGCTGGTTTCCACCTTCACCTCTTGCCCAGTTTCCCTCCAACTGTATGCTCATGTCCAGGGGTAATAAAAAATTTTAGCAACTGGTAGTCCATAGTGTCGCAAAAGAGTCAGACATGACTTAGCAACTAAAGAGCAATAGCAAAGGCATGGAAGCCCATCAGTCAAAACGTTTGTAGAACCAGGAAGCACAGACTGTGACTGAAAGCAGCGGGATTAGCCCACTCTCTGAGCGTCCAGGCCTGCTCTCTATGAATTCCACCTGCCTGTGGGCAAGTCAGAGCTCTCTCTCCCGCCCAGCCAGCTGCTCTGCTCACAGGTGAATCTAGTCGAGTGCCTGACTCGTTGTCAGGGGCTGAGCCCTGTGTGCCCGAGCCCATGTTTACCTACCCTGAGTACAAACCCTTTGCCTCAGTGGCCCTTCCTCTGGTTTGGAGAGACATGAGGTAGAGTTTCTCTGCAATAACAAGAATGGAAAAGATCACCAACCATTTTATTACCATCCCAGTTTGCCCCGAGTAGGTGGAGCTTCAGGTGGTCCAATATTGTGCGTTGTCTTAAACACTGGGGTCAGATTTGTTGGGGCTTAAGGAATAGGTGAAATTCCTCCAGAGATCTTTGGTTAACCAAACCACTTCAACCACTTCAGTTAAAACCCAGTTAGCACTTTGCACAGAGTGCAGCAGAGTTAGCTTCTCACCAGAAATGCATGGAATGTACTTAGATGTCTTTTTGGTGGGGTGAGATTACGAGAACTGGGAAAACCAGACGTGGGGGATTTCCGAAGCCGTGAGGCCGAGCTGATGACTGCCAAAGCTGCACGCTTAGCCTGAGTTCTCCTGCAAAGTGAACTTCCCCACGCACTGACTCCTACCCTCTGACTTGCTGCTCTGGGTCGATAGGTGTCCTCCAAAATTCATTTATTGATATCCTAACCCCCAGGTGTTCAGAATGTGACCTTGTGTGGAGACAGGGTCTTTACATTGGTAACCCAGTTACATAAGGTCATTAGCGTGGGTGTAAACCCAGCATGTCTGGTGTCCTTATGAAAAGGGGAAATTTGGACACAAGGATGCATGCAGAGGGAAAACTGGGTAAAGATGCAGGGAGAAGGCCATGTGAGTATGAAGACAGGCATCTGTAAGCCAAGGAGGGAGGCCTGGAATAGACCCGTCCCTCACAGCCCTCAGGACCTCAGGAGGAGCCCACTGTGCTTTTGGGCTTGTCACCTACAGAACTGTGGGGAGAGCACTGCCTATTGCTCAAGCCACTCAGTTTGTGAGTCTCTTTCACAGCGGCCCTGGCACGCTTGCCTTCAGGTTTCCAATCACAGCCCCGCTTTTGCTCAGTGGAAGAATTCTTACTAAGGGGCTCTTCATTTGAAAAAGTGAGATACAGAAGACTAATGGGCTTTTTTCTCCAGTAAAGCTCTGATGGTTCCCTCAGTAGCACGTGGCTTATGAGACTGACCTCCCCTCAACCCTCAGATGGGCAGGGACTTCGCTAATAAATGAGAGGAAGGAAGTGTTTGGTGCCCTCAGAGGTGAGAACCAGGGAGTGTGGCCTGAAGTGTGGCCTCTGCAGCCTCGACACAGCTGTCAGTAGGGGACCTCCTTCTCAGGGACCTCTGCTCCCCAGTCCTGCCAGAACCTGACCCCGCCCCCCCGACTATGGATTCGATGCATTTTGTATGAGCTGTGCCGTCTCTAATCTGTGTGAAGTTGGCTTTGATGTTGCTGCTGACTGTGGCATGCCCCAGCCCAACTCACCCTCACCCTCTCACACCTTCTTCTGCTCCACACCGCCCCACGGTCTTCATTCTTCTCTTCTCATACAGAGCAGATAGCCCATGTTAGCCACTCTCTGCATGGCTTCTGCTACTTGGATGCCACGTCTTGTGGATTATTCCTTCCAATTTCTTCTCACTCTGCCTCTCCTTCTGTGTCCACTACGGGCGTCCTTGGTCAGGCCATTGGTGGCCCATATATGAACACTGGGTGACACTATTTGAACACCAAGGCTATTTTGACTTGGGAGCACCTGTAACTGTGGAGTAAAGGATATGGGAATTCAAAGGAGTGATGAAGTGAGGGGCAAGGATGGGCTTGCGAGGTAGGGACTGGGAAAGGCCAATTTTCAGGGAGTTGGTGGGGTGGAGGGGTGAGGGCATCTAGTGCACAGACTTAATAGTGATAAAAAGAAGTTGAGAGTTCAGTGGCTTGTTTCTGAAATCAACAACTGCCCCCGAATGGCAGTACCAGTGTGTCATGTATCATTGCAGAAGCCTTCTCCTGCTTGCTTGAATTTCCTTCCTTGAATCTACCACATACTAGCACTGCATTTAAATACACAATTTTGGCTAAATGTACCATTTCATTTATCCATACAGCCAATACATATTTACTAAATATAATTCTCAGTATGGAGATTTGGTAGGAAACAAGGCTGACCAAATCCCTGTTACTTTCCTACCATTCTCTTCAACAACTCCTACTCTAATAATATTTTAAAGTTGATTCTTAAAGGATGAATCATCAAATTAATACATGTGTATACACACACTCATTGCTAGACATACATATGACAAATGTATTACTAAAGCCCCAACTATAGATTTTTAATTCATTTGTTATAATCAAAATGAAGATACTAAGGAGTGAAGATATTCAGTGGTCACTGAGGTGATGGGCTCTGTGAAAACAGTAATTATTTTCTTTTGATGGCTTTTTCATTTATTGGAAGAAATGGAAAAATATGGGGACATTTTCAAAACTATAAGAATTATCCCCTCCATCATTCCATTGTTTGATTTTCAGCGTTTTCGTCTTTCAACTTTTAAGATTGAGAACTCTTAAGTCTGCTTTTCAAAGTTCATGGGAGGAGGACAAATTTAGTTGCTTGTTGCTGAGTTGGTATTGTTCTAACTCCTTACAGTTGTCATAAAAATAGCTTTCAGTTTTTAATTTTGAAAGGCACAGAGATAAGCGGATGCCTCCATCCTTCTCCCGGTTCCCCTGTTCAGATACCCCAAAGCACCAGCGAGACGGGCAGTCCTTCTCTCCTCTCATCCAAGGGCAAGACAACTTTTCCTCAGTTTTTTTCTCTCTAATAACCATAGGTTTTCAGAGAAGGCCAACAGTTCAAAATATTATATAGCATTTAAAAAAAATAAAAGGAATCACACACAGACCTTGCAAACGGTCAGAGATATGAAGTTATAAACTGCTGGGTAATCTGGATTTAGACCACCTAAAGCAGAAGTTGGGTCCATATTGGGCAAGCATGGAAGACAAATGCCATCTGTGAGTAAGCACTAGATTCGTCAGGCTACAGGTCTCCTTTCCGCTGCCCACTTGCTTGCTCAGACTTGGCAAGGGTCCAGTGGAGGAAATAGGGGGAGAGGAAGCCAGTGGAGAATGACCAGTTTTTGTACTCAAGCTTCCTGAAGGGCTAATTTGTCTGGACTTGCTTGTAACGTTTTGGAGAAATACCTCACACGTGACAAAGGGGGAAGTTCTGGTTATAGAAGTGAGAATTATCTAGATTGTCCCTGGGGTCATGGGCAGGAGAGGGTGAAAAAGATGTGCCTTTGGTGATGGTGTCTATATACGCAAACAAGAAGAGACATTATAGAAAGAAGAGATTTAGCTCTTGTCCCCAAACCCAGCCTTTGGTGATGGTGTCTATATACGCAAACAAGAAGAGACATTATAGAAAGAAGACATTATAGACATTATAGAAAGAAGAGATTTAGCTCTTGTCCCCAAACCCTGGGCACCTTGCCTTACCTTTGGGCTCCTGGGCCTTGTGTGTAGGGTTGCATGTGTCAGTTATTCTTGCCATGTGATTTTAAAGTCAGTGTATATTGAATGAGATTTTCCAGGTGTCAGGCCCTGAATTGTACATGTTGCAGGCATTGTCTAGTGTAGTCTTCCTAGCACACAAAGACTACTCAGCCCCAGTTGTTAGAGAATAACGCTGAGATACAAAAATCATTAAAAAAAAAAAAAAAAAAAAAAAATTTGCCCAGAGTCACAGATTCGCTCTGTCCTATCTCCCAGCACTTCTGAAGTACCAAGTCATTCAATGCCTTCATTAGTTTTGTTTTTTTATCCTCTTTCAACATTCTCTGCTGTACAGAATATGTACAGGCACCTTCCTGTGTGCCATTCATTCAGCATTCAGCAAGTCTTTTCAGAGCATTATTAGCTGCTAAATGGAATGAAAATGTATAGCCTCTGCACTGAAAAAGCTCATCCGCATTCGTTCAACTATCCAGCAGAGTTTTCCTAAGCACATCCCTTGTCCCGGGCAGTGTACTAGGTGCAAGAAATAAAAAGCCAAATAAGGTGCTGTGTTTAGTGTTAATAATGAGAGTAACGATGCTGATAATAACAGCTAACATTTACTGAACACTCGATGGTGTGCCCTGTGCTAAGTTCTTTGTATCTATTCACTCACCATTGCTCAGAACAGGTGACTCAGCTACCATTGCCACAGTCTTCATTGTTACAGATGAGGAAACAGAGGGAGACTCAGAGAGACTGAGAGACAGTCTTGCTGGAGTCAGGACGGAAACAGAACCAGTGTAGATACTGATCATCCTTGTTGGAAACCAGTGCAACAAAAATATGTTTGTAATGAAGTGAAAATCTTGAAAACTGAGGTCAATCCACGGTCATTTTAGCCAAGGGAAATCAGTGCTCAAATGTGTCTGTCCAAGGGTTCAAGATGGGTGTCTGGCCCTTAAGTGGGCATGTGGCTCTTGGCAAAGTTAGGATAGGAGAGCTGCTAGAGTGTGGAGAGCTGGGTATTCAAGAGGCAGAAATGAAGTTATTATACTTTCTTTCAGCTTCATTTCAGATATATAGAGATGTTTCTGTAACAGTGGAATTCAGGGTTACGTGGAAGAATGGCTTTGGTTGTGCTGGAGGGTCAGCACATCCTAGTAAGAATCCCAAGATGGTTATTTCCCTTATTAAGTTTCAAATGTAAGGTGTGTGTTCATTTACTCATTCAAGAGATATTTATTAAATGCCTACTGTATACCCAGAAATTGTTGTAGGCCTTTGGAATACACAGTGAACAAAACAGAAAAAATACCCTTACTCTCATGGAAGTTACATTGTTGTAGGTAAGACCTGTGAAAAAGCATTGCCAATAGGGAACTGGGAGTGTGGGCATAGGGACCTTACTTGGATTTAAGTAAGACAGCCAGGCGAGCCTCACTGAACAGATAACATCTGAATAAAGTCCTAGAGCAGGTGGGAATAGCCAGTGCCAGGATTCTAGGGTGGGAGGTGCCCTTTATGCTTCAAGAGCAGCCAGGAGGCCAGTGTGGCTGAAGACAAGCAGGAGGAAGGGTCAGAGGGAAAAAGCGTGATAGGGCCCTGTAGATAACTCTAAAACCTTGGCTTTCCCTTTGAATGAAACAGGGAGGGCAGTGTATTGGAGGCACTGAGGAAGAGTTTGATTCTGGGTACAGTTTGAAGTCAGCAGATGTTCTGTAGACAGTAAGCAATCCGGGTATCAGAGAAGGAAAGGCATCAAGGACTGCACTGTGGCCTTTGGCTGGAGCACCTGGAAGGATGGAGAAGCTCTTAACAGTAAAGGGAAGATCTTTTGTGGAATCATGGGGAGAAGACCAGACATTCTGTTTCAGGAGAGGCTGTGAGGCATCAAGTGGAGAGGCGAAGCTGAAACTCTCGGGGATGTGGGCCGGGGTGCAGAAAAGAGGGCTGAGCTGGGGATGACAGTTAGGGAGCTCTCAGCGTACAAGTGCTGTGAAAGGCCAAAGACAGCTGAAATCACCAGGGGAGTGAGATAAAGAGGAGAAGAGGACCGAGAACTGAGTGTTAAGAGGTTGGGGAGAGGCAGCCAAGCGGACAGAAGAAACAGCCAAGTGGTAGGAGGCAGCGAGACAGCAGGGTCCCAGAGGCCAGTAGAGCACGTGCTGCTAGGAGTGTCCTGGTCTGCCTGCTTGTCCAGAGGGACAGGACTCCTCGAGTGAAAGTCAAGTCTGCGCCTCACTCAGGGTCTAGGAGTCAGGAGTTAGTCAGATAGACAGTTTTAAGGGAAAGAAACTGCTTTACTTTCTCTGCCACAAGGAGAAACAAAGACTGTTAAAGCAATTTTCATAATTGGGTCCTGTTAGAAGGACCCGCGTGAGTTCTGTCATGAATGAGGATGTTAGCAACATCAATTAGTCATTAAGCCACTTCTCCATTTGCTATGTACATGTGGTTTCTAATCAGGCAGGGATTTGTTTAACAAAACAATCATGGTCTTCATTTTCCCTCACATCTTTGAATCTAAAGATCAGTTTTGAAATGTTAAGTCATGCTATACTATACCCCTAGAGTGTCTTATTTTCATTTTTCTAATTTTATAAGGAAATATATAAGTATATAGATAGATAGGACCTTAATGAACACATGTGAAATGAAAACCAAAGTTCTCCTTGTGCTCACCAACATCTTCACCTTTTTATGCCTTTGAAATGCATTTACCAGCTATCTGCAGACCCTCGAACCCCTGAGCTGTTCCCACAGTATTCATGACTTTAAAATGGTCCATTCTTTAAATGGCTTCAGTCCTCTTTCATGCATCCCATCCACACCCTCTGGTTTGGACTGGATCCCACAGAAGCTGAGTTTGGCTGCATCACAACATGGGCTCGAGACAGAAGGAAACCAAAGTCTGATTTCTGGGGAAACATTGGCAGGAGACACGAGCCACCTGAATGAAGCCATAGTTCTTCAGTGTCCTGTGAGCTCAGGCAGCTGGCCAGGCAGTTTGGAGAGCAGAGCCTGGAGTCACCCCTGAGGTCATGAGCTCTACCCCTGGGTTATGGAGGCCCTTGCGGGCAAGCCTGTGGGCGGAGAGGGAGCTGATACAAGCTTGGTCCACTCATCCACTTGACATTCATTTGCCAAATGACTCCCATGTCTCATGTACTTCATTTCTTCATGAATTAACAGTATGTTTATTACATCGAAGAAACCAGACATAGCCTATGAATGAGAGGTCTGGAGATAAAGGATGGTTTAAGGTTGGGGGAAAATAGCACAACTGTTGAGTCAGGCTGGCATGGGTTCAGATCCTGGCCATAGCTGTGTGTTATTTTGAAGGAAGCAACAGTTAGAACTGGTCATGGAACAACAGACAGGTTCCAAATAGGAAAAGGAGTACGTCAAGGCTGCATATTGTCACCATGTTTATTTAACTTATATGCAGAGTACATCATGAGAAATGCTGGACTGGAAGAAACACAAGTTGCAATCAAGATTGCCGGGAGAAATATCAATAACCTCAGATATGCAGATGACACCACTCTTATGGCAGAAAGTGAAGAGGGGTAAAAAGCCTCTTGATGAAAGTGAAAGTGGAGAGGAAAAGGAAGCCAACAGGAAACATGCACTGTCCCATCACTGCATGGGAAATAGAAGGAAACAGTGGAAACAGTGCAGACTTTGTTCTGGGCTCCAAAATCACTAGAGTGACTGCAGCCAGAAATAAAGACGCTGCCCTGGAAGGAAAGATGACCAACCTAGAGAACAAAAGAGAGACAACTTTACCAACAAAGGCGCCAGTAAGGATGGTTTCTGTGGTCATATGGAGTGAGAGTGGAGGAAGAAGGGGGGAAGAATGATGCTTGAACTGTGGTGTTGGAGAAGACCGAGAGTACTAGGAGAAACAGTCAAAGGAGACAACTGATGAGAAGGAAGATGCAAGGAAACTCCAGATGCCACCCAGGGGAGGGAAGACTGATGCTGGGAGGGAGAGGGAGGAGGAGAAGGGGAGAAGAGGAGAGAGGGGAGGATCACTACCGAGGAGAGGAGGACCTCGGGAGGGGAGGAAGGGAGGCCTGGCGTGCTGCGGTTCATGGGGTCGCAAAGAGTCGGACACGACTGAGCGACTGATCTGATCTGATTCCCCTTCGGGTCTCAGCAGTCTCCTCCAAACGGAACACTGTGATGAAATCCTTGATCACAGATGATATGGGAGCAACACCTGAGAGAGTGACTGTCATAGAGCAGGGAGTCAGGGTGTTGTAACAGGTTACCACAATTTCCTTTGTTGTTGCATCATGTAGGAGGTCTAAAGGAGACTTCCCGTGCAGAGGCTAAGAAGCTGAAGAATTTTTGCTCTCTTGAGACTATTTTCCTTCACCCTTTGTCCTTGGTAGACATTGACCATCAATCACCACCCTCCTTCCACTCCAGCCAGGATGGCCTCAGGGTGTGGATCCAGGCCAATACCAGTTCTCTGGAGTTTGCTGATGAAGTGTAACCTCTTTACCATGGTCATCCCAAACAGGAAACCAAGAGAGGCATTTCTGAGACCTTGTACACTGATACCTTTTTGAATAAGGTGAAGGGATTTGACTCAACGGAGAAGGCAATGGCACTGCACTCCAGTACTCTTGCCTGGAAAATCCCATGGACAGAGGAGCCTGGTAGGCTGCAGTCCATGGGGTCGTGAAGAATCAGACAACTGAGCGACTTCACTTTCACTTTTCACTTTCATGCATTGGAGAAGGAAATGGCAACCCACTCCAGTACTCTTGCCTGGATAATCCCAGGGACGGGAGTGCCTGGTGGCCTGCTGTCTATGGGGTTGCACAGAGTCAGGTACAACTGAAGCAACTTAGCAGCAGCATCCGACTCAAAGTCCTGGGCAGTGAAAATCAGGAAGAGTCTGAAAGCCTTCCAGGCAGCCTGTTAGGCAGCCATGGAAGAAAGCCTAAGGCAGGAACACATTTAGAAAGTAGTTCAGGGACTTTCCTGGTGGTCCAGTGGTTAAGAATCCATCCACCAGTGCAGGGAACACAGGTTTGTTCCCTGGTCCAGGAATATTCCACATGCTGTGGGCTGACTAGGCCCGTGTGCCACAGCTATTGAAGGCTGTGTGCCTGGAACCTGTGCTCTGTAATAAGAGAAGCCACCACAATGAGAAGCCCATGCACTGCAACGAAGAGCAACCCCTGCTTGCCTCAACTAGAGAAAGCCTGCACTCAGCAACAAGGACCCAGCACAGCCATAAATAAAAAAAAATTTTTTTTTAAGAAAGTAGTTCAAAAGTCTTTGATTCCCTTTTCTAAAAAAAATTGTATTTGAAGATAGTTGATTTGCAATGCAGTATTACTTTCAGGTGTCCAACAAAGTGATTCAGGTATACATATACACATTCATTCTTTTTCAGATGCTTTTCTTGTATAGGTTATCACAGAATATTGAGTAGAGTTTCCTGTGCTGTACACTAGTTCCTTGCTGGTTATTATCTTATATATAGTAATGTGTACATCAATTCTGTTAATCAGTGTAAATCCCAAGCTCCTAATTTATCCCTCCCCTCCACGTTTCTCCTCTGGTAACCATACATTTGTTTTCAAAATCTCTGAGTCTGTTTCTGTTGTGTAAATAAGTTCATTTATATCATTTTTATTTTTTAATAAAGGCCACGTATGACAAACCCACAGCAAACATTATTCTTCTTATTTATTTATTTACTTTTATTAATTTTACTGTTTATTTTTGGCTGTGCTGGGTCTTCGTTGCTGTGCTCCCGCTTTCTCTGGTTGCAGCGAGCAGGGGCTACTCTTTGTTGAGGATCACAGGCTCCAGGTGCCCGGGCTTCAGAAGCTGTGGCTCTCGAGCCCCAGAGTGTGAGGGCTCCGTAGTTGCAGCACATGTGTTCAGTGCGTGGACTTAGTTGCTCTGCAGTATGTGGAATCTTCCCAGACCAGGGGCCAAACCCATGTCCGCTGCATCGACAGGCAGATTCCTCTACACTCTACCACCCAGAACGTCCTGTATCATTTTAAAATTAGATTCCGCATGTGTGGTATCATATGATATTTGTCTTTCCCTGTCTGACTTACTTCACTTAGTGTGATAATCTCTAGGTCTATTTGTGTTGCTGCAAATGGTATTATTTTCTTGTTCAGAACTGAGTAATATTCTGTTGTGCATATGTACCTCATCTTTATCCATTCCTCCATCAGTGGACATTTAGGTTACTTCAATGTTGGACTATTGTAAAGAGTGCTATAATTAACATTGGGGTGCATGTTTCTTTTCAGATTATGGTTTTGTCTTGGATATATGCCCTGGAGTGTGGTTGCAGGATCATATGGTAGCTCTTTACTTATTTTTTAAAAGGAACCTCCATACTGTTCTCCGTGCTGGTTGTACCAATTTTCATCCCTATCAACAGTGTAGGAGGGTTTCCTTTTCTCTACACCCTCTCCAGCATGTATTGTTTGTAGACTTTCTTATGGCCATTCAGCCAATGTGAAGTGATACCTAATTGATTGGCATTTCTCTGATAATTAGTGATATTGAGTATCTTTTCAAGTGCTTTTCGGCCATCTGTATGTCTTCCTTGGAGAAATGTTTATTTAGATCTTCTGCCCATTTTTTGATTGGATCGTTTTTTTTTTTTTTTGATACAGAGCTGCATGAACTGTGTATTTTGGAGTGATTCCCTTCTTAGTGATGGTAAATAGGTCTTCTCCATCATCCATGCCCAAGGGAAGGGTCCAAGCAGCTTCCGGCAGCCCCGCTTGCATGTGCAGCCTTTCTCAGGGCCTTGAACTTCCAAACAGAAGGAATTCACCACTGCCCCACTCACCACACTGCCCCCTCACCCGCCACCCCTACTGCCGTTGCCACCTTCTTTCCCTTGCTCACCTGAAGTCCAGATCCCAGGAAGACAGGAAGGGGGCTGAGTCCTCAGCTTCCTCCTTCGGTTACAATCCTGTGGCAGTCAGAGCCAGCAGTGAAGAAATGGAAAGTGCATTTTCTCCCCTTTTGAAGGTGAAGCCTAGGGTTTTACTGCTCACTTTCCAATCCCCATAGGTGAAAAAGATTTAGCACCATTGATACCCACCCCCACGCATAGGTTACTGAAAGTAGATCGTTAATGATAAACTAGCACTCACTACCTGAGAGAGGAAAGCAGTGGGAGCTGACAGCCAGGAGATTCTTGCTCTCGGTTTCAACTTCCTAATTTGGCCAGATGGGGCACTTTTTTCCTGCTGTCTCTTAGGCAAATCCGGGATGCTGCCCAAACTGGTGGTGTGTGTTGGGGAATGCCGCCATCGTGTGTGTTTGCTGATGACTCAGCTTATCTTGGGTCCTTTGAAAATGATATTTCCCGAGACGTGACTTCTTCCCTGCCAGGCGTCTTGTCAAAGATCCCAGGGTGGAGTGGGAGGCGGGGTGAGGCAAAAACCAAAAAAATCCAAAACAATGTATGAACAAAACCTGCTGTTTCTCCAGCCTGCGTGGATCCTTCCAGATTCCAGTGTCACAGTCATTTCAAAAAACATCCATTTTATTTCATGAGATAAACTTAGCAAAGCAGAAAACCCAGAAATTAGCATCCAGGTCCCAAGAATATAAATAACTCTATGAACCCAGCCTCCAAAGCCATACTGTCAGATGTAAAGAAAGTAGGAACCCTTGAAAACTGGTAAGTTCATTGGGGGTGAAACCTGACTCAGTAAAACCAAAGAGATAAAACTTTAATGAGTCAAACAAGAATGAGGTTAGATTGTAGATTCACTGTCTAATCATGGAAATAATTTCCATGAAAGGAACAAGCAAGCACTCTTGGGCACAGATAAGATACTAATGATGGGTAGGGTGAGGCCATGGAAGCTCTTAGGGTTGCTTTTCCTAGCATTATGGATGGATGTCTTACAGTAAAATAACCAGTGAGGATCCCCTGTTCTGTACCAGCAACTTCCCACACATTAGCTCATTTACTCCCAATAATAATCATACATACGAGGTGTTATTTTCCTTATCTTTCAGATGGCAGAACAGGCTCAGAAAAAACATAGTAACTACCCCAGGTCACACAGTAGGAAATGGAGCTTGACTGAGAACCCACGTAGTCCTGACTCCAAGGTGTGGGCTGTTAACTGGCTCACTGCACAGCTTTCCAATCACAGCAGCAGAGAACAGTTTCTGTGGGCTTGTTTCAGTGCCCTGGGGGCTTCCCTCAGCCTCCTACAGCCTCCTCTTTCTCTCTCTTTTTCTTAACCACAATATATATATTGTGGTTAAGAGTTCCCTCATTGTATATTAAGAAGCAGTGTATTTTATGCAGTGAGCTGTCTGAAGGTGCCTCCTCACCATCACCAGGATGGCTGGTCAGAGTCCAGATATTTGCCAGGCCCACCTCCAGTGTCTCTGATTCTCTAGGTCTTAGGTGGAGCCTGAGGATTTCATTTCTTACATATTCCCAGATGTTGCTGGTGCTGCTGGCCCAGACGACTATGCTGATGGACCATAGAGGTTTTTTTTTTTTTTAGCTATTGTACAGGTTAAACAGGTCGCTGTGGGTTGGCCTGCAACCAACAATCAATTGTAGTAACCACTAAGGTCAGTTTTCATTCCAATCCCAAAGAAAGGCAATGCCAAAGAATGCTCAAACTACCACTCAATTGCACTCATCTCACACGCTAGTAAAGTAATGCTTAAAATTCTCCAAGCCAGGCTTCAGCAATACGTGAACCGTGAACTTCCAGATGTTCAAGCTGATTTTAGAAAAGGCAGAGGAACCAGAGATCAAATTGTCAACATCCGCTGGATCATCAAAAAAGCAAGAGAATTCCAGAAAAACATATATTTCTGCTTTATTGACTATGCCAAAGCCTTTAACTGTGTGGATCACAATAAACTGTGGAAAATTCTGAAAGAGATGGGAATACTGGACCACCTGACTTGACTCTTGAGAAACCTATATGCAGGTCAGGAAGCAACAGTTAGAACTGGACATGGAACAACAGACTGGTTCCAAATAGGAAAAGGAGTACGTCAAGGTTGTATATTGTCACCCTGCTTATTTAACTTCTATGCAGAGTACATCATGAGAAACGCTGGGCTGGAAGAAGCACAAGCTGGAATCAAGATTGCTGGGAGAAATATCAATAACCTCAGATATGCAGATGACACCACCCTCATGGCAGAAAGTGAAGAGGAACTAAAGAGCCTCTTGATGAAAGTGAAAGAGGAGAGTGGAAAAAGTTGGCTTAAAGCTCGACATTCAGAAAATTAAGATCGTGGCATCCAGTCCCATCACTTCATGGCAAATAGATGGGGAAACAATGGAAACAGTGGCTGACTTTATTTTCTTGGGCTCCAAAATCACTGCAGATGGTGACTGCAGCCATGAAATTAAAAGACGCTTATTCCTTGGAAGGAAAGTTATGACCAACCTAGACAGCATATTGAAAAGCAAAGACATTACTTTTCCAACAAAGGTCCATCTAGTCAAGGCTACGGTTTTTCCAGTTGTCATGTATGGATGTGAGAGTTGTATTATAAAGAAAGCTGAGTGCCAAAGAATTGATGTTTTTGAACTGTGATGTTGGATAAGACTCTTGAGAGTCCCTTGGACTGCAAGGAGATCCAATCAGTCCATCCTAAAGGAAATCAGTCCTGGGTGTTCATTGGAAGGACTGATGTTGAAGCTGAAACTCCAATACTTTGGCCACCTGATGCAAAGAACTGACTCATTGGAAAAGACCCTAATGCTGGGAGAGATTGGGGGCAGGAGGAGAAGGGGACGACAGAGGATGAGATGGTTGGATGGCATCACTGACTCAATGGACATGGTTTTGGGTGAACTCCAGGAGTTGGCAATGGACAGGGAGGCCTGGCGTGCTGCGGTTCATGCGGTCACAAAGAGCTGGACATGACTGAGAGACTGAACTGAACTGAACTCTTTTTTTCTATGTAAAACTGACCTCTGAGTTCTGATAAGTATGTTTCAGACTCAGCATATTTGGGGAGTGGATGTTTCTTGCCTGTTGGCAGTGGGCTTGGGTTCAAGCTGCAAACACATGCATGGATAAGCTTGTAGCACTGCAGTGGCTGCAGGCTGAGGACTTTTTTTTTTTGTCCAGGCCCAACTGCCAGGGGATAAGGCGTTGGTTCAGGAATGTTGTGAGAATGCTGGCGGGTCAACACTTCTTCCCCTGAGCCTTCTCTGCTGTGCCTCCCTGCTTTTTACTCCCCTCCCCCGCCAACTCTGTTCTTGTCAAGTTTATTTACCTCCTTTAGCGCAAAAGCTGAAACTCCTCCAGTACTTTGGCGACCTCATGCGAAGAGTTGACTCACTGGAAAAGACTCTGATGCTGGGAGGAATTGGGGGCAAGAGGAGAAGGGGACGACAGAGGATGAGATGGCTGGATGGCATCACTGACTTGATGGACGTGAGTCTCAGTGAACTCCAGGAGTTGGTGATGGACAGAGAGGCCTGGCGTGCTGCGGTTCATGGGGTCGCAAAAGAGTCGGACATGACTGAGTGAACTGAACTAAATTGAACTGAACTGAACTAGTGCAAAGAAGTAGAGGAAAACAATAGAATGGGAAAGACTAGAGCTCTCTTCAAGAAAATTGGAGATATCAAGGGAACATTTCATGCAAGAATGGACTTGATAAAGGACAGAAACGGGAAGGACCTAATAGAAGCAGAAGAGATTAATAAGAGTTGGAAAGAATACATAGAACTATACAAAAAAGGTCTTAATGACTCAGATAACCATGATGGTGTGGTCACTCACCTAGAGCTTGACATGTTGGAGTCTGAAGCCAAGTGGACCTTAGGAAGCATCACTACAAACAAAGCTAGTGAGGTGATGGAATTCCAGCTGAGTTATTTCAAATCCTAAAAGATGATGCTGTTAAAGTGCTATATTCAATCCGTCAGCAAATTTGGAAAACTCAGCAATGGCCATAGGACTGGAAAAGGTCAGTTTTCATTCCAATCTGAAAGAAGGACAATGCCAAAGAATATTCAAACTACCGCACAATTGTGCTCATTTTCCACACTAGTAAGGTAATGCTCAAAATTCTTCAAGCGAGTCTTCATCAGTATGTGAACCGAGATCTTCCAGATGCACAGCTTGGTTTAGAAAAGACAGAGGAACCAGAGATCAAATCGTCTACATTCGTTGGATCATACAGAAAACAAGGGAATCCCAGAAAATCATCTACTTCTGCTTCATTGACTATGCGAAAGCATTTGACTGTGTGTATCACAACAAACTGGAAAATTCTTCAAGAGATGGGAGTACCAGACTCCTTACCTGTCTCCTGTGAAACCTGTATATGGGTCAAGACTCAATAGCTAGAACTGTACATGGAACAATGGACTGGTTCAAAATTGGTAAAGGAGTACATCAAGGCTGTATATTATCTGTTTATTTTATATGCAGGGTACTTCATGTGAAATGCTGAGCTGGATGAGTCACAAGCTGGAATCAAGATTGCCGGGAAAAATATCAACAACCTCAGATATGCGGATGATATCACCGTAATGGCAAAAAGTGAAGAAACTATAGAGCCTCTTGATGACAGTGGAAGAGGAGAGTGGAAAAGCTGGATTAAAACTCAGTGTTCAAAAAACTAAGATCATGGCACCTGATCCCATCACTTCATGGTAAATAGGTGGGGAAACAAAGGGAACAGTGACAGACTTCTTTTTCTTGGGCTCCAAGATCACTGCAGATGGTGACTGTAGCCATGAAATTAAAAGATGCTTGCTCCTTGGAAGAAAAGCTATGACAAGCCTAGACAGCATATTAAAAAGCAGAGGCATTACTTTGCCAACAAAGGTCCTTATAGTTAAAGCTATGGTTTTTCCAGTAGTCATGTATGGATGTGAGGGTTGGACCATAAAGAAAGCTGAGCGCTGAAGAATTGATGCTTTTGAACTGTGGTGTTGGAGAAGACTCTTGAGAGTCCCTTTGACTTCAAGGAGATCAAACCAGTCATTCCTAAGGGAAATCAGTCCTGAATATTCACTGAAAGGACTGATGCTGAAACTGAAGCTCCAATACTTTGGCCACCTCATGCAAAGAACTGATTTATTAGAAAAGACCCTGATGCTGGGAAAGATTGAAGGCAGGAGGAGAAGGGGATGACAGAGGAAGAGATGGTTGGATGGCATCACCGACTAGATGGACATGAGTCTGAGTAAACCCCGGGAGATGGTGAAGCACAGGGAAGCCTGGTGTGCTGCAGTCCATGGGGTCATGAAGATTCGGACACGATTTAGTGACTAAACAAGAGCAACTAGTGCTGTCCAAAAGAAGTAGATGTGAGCCACATATGTAATTTCGTTTTTCTAGTAGTGACATTAAAAATATCTTACATTCTATTTTTTTCCCTTCAAGTCTTTGAAATACGGTGTTATTTCACCCTGCAGTACATCTCAGTTCAGACCAGCTGTATTTTCCATGTCGAGTTGCCATGTGTGGCTGGTAACTGCCGTGCTGGACAGTGGCATTCTCCTGCATTTGGAATTACTGTGAAGTCTGAACCTAGAAAGAACCACTTTATGAAAGGTAGTAATGTCAACGTATTCATACCTTTGCATTGGTTTATCTTTTTTAAACAAACAGATGTAGCCAAAACAGCTGTACCTCAGAATCGACTGAGACATCTGTTAAGGATACGATGCCCATGCCTAACCGCAGAGCTACTGAATTAGAATGGTGGTAGAGGGAGATGGCTCTGCATTTTTAAAGGGTCCCTGGGGGTAATTTTGCAGCATCCAGCCCAGGACTTTTCACACAGGGACGTTTACAAATCAGCAGACAGTGAAGTACAAAACCCCATCTAGGAGTGTCGGCTTTGGGGCCAGAAACCAGAGTCCAGCTTATTTTACTATTTGTCAGTCTATTTCACTTGTTCTTGAAGCTTGATTTGCATGGTACTGACAGATCAACATTTTAAATCATTTAGCAGAATTAGGTTAGCATCCAATTTGTAGAAAAATGCTGTTTATTAGGCTTTCTTATTTTGCTTTTGTGATGGAGTTTTTTGACACCAGTATGTGGAAATTTGTAGGCACGGGCTGCCACCTACTGATGGAAGGTGGTGTTGACACATGATAGAAGGAATGTGGGCTTGCCCTTGCTGGTAGAGATTAGTGCAGTTTATACACAAGGTTCTCCACAGTGGACCCTAGAACAGCAGCAACAGCATCCCCTGGGAACTTGATAGGAATGCAGAATCCTTGGGCCTTCCTCCAGATCCACTGGATTAGAAACTCTGAGAGTGAGTCTAGCTCTCTATGATTAATAAGCTCTCCAGGTGAGTATAAGGCATGCTGAAGTGTGAGGACCATGGCTGCAGTCCAAAGTCATGGTTCTTGATCTCTTAGCTGCGTAGGAAGTTGCTCTGGGCACAAGGTACAAATGCACATACATACAGACTTACAGCTACTTGCGGAGAGTTCAGAGACCACATGAAATTAGAATTTGCTCCAAATCCTTTGGTGGTAGGGGTGGGGTGGGGACGAAGTGGAGGTAAAGGGTGGTCTAATTTTCTCACATATGGTGTCCTATGTGCTCTGGTTTAAGGGTCTGTGTCCTGGTTAGACTCGATGGGTTTTGGAATACTGGCAGCCTATATCGTAGCTTTGTCTAGATTAGAAAAATGTACCTTTACTCAAAATCATGTTTTTAAAATTAGCATCTCTAAAATCTTTTAGTGGTAAAACTATCTCAACAATATTACAGTAAACACAAACTTTATGTTAATTCTGTATAAATTAAACAAATCATTTATTAATTGTCCAACAATAGGAAGCCTGAAATTTTCTTCAGAATAATTAGGAATTAAATATCATTGGGATGTAATACTTTGTTTCAAAATAGTATTTGTCCTGCTTTCACTGAAACAGTATCTTTTGGGGAGTTTCAGTTCTTATCTGCTCCAATATCTTATTTTCTGTAGATGTGATTGCTATCTTTGGCAGACTTTCTTGATATAATGATCCTCATATAGTACAAAGTTAGGTAGTTTTTTTAAATAAAATTAAAGTTTGAGAGGCTGTTTTTCCCACTGACTATATTTCCCACTGACCAAGTTACCTATATTCTGGAAGTTCTAAAAGTATTTGGAAATTTGTGGTAAATTATTGCTGTAAATATACTGCAGTGCCTTAAAGAAACTCATATTAGAATCTGGAAAGCAATTTAAAGTTTTTAGTTCCTCAGACTTGGTGACCCATCAATATCACATCTCTTAACTATGTTTATAAATTAATTTCAGTAACAAATTTGACATTCTAAAGAAGTGATTAGAACTGGACATGGAACAACAGACTGATTCCAAATAGGTAAAGGAGTATGTCAAGGCTGTATATTGTCACCCTGCTTATTTAACTTATATGCAGAGTACATCATGAGAAACGCTGGGCTGGAGGAAGCACAAGTTGGAATCAAGATTGCCGGGAGAAATATCAATAACCTCAGATATGCAGATGACACCACCCTCATGGCAGAAAGTGAAGAGGAACTAAAGAGCTTCTTGATGAAAGTGAAAGAGGAGAGTGGAAAAAACTTGGCTTAAAGCTCAACATTCAGAAAACTAAGATCACGGCATCCGGTCCCATCACTTCATGGCAAATAGACGGGGAAACAGTGGAAACAATGGCTGACTTTATTTTCTTGGGCTCGAGAATCACTACAGATGGTGACTGCAGCCATGAAATTAAAAGACACTTACTCCTTGGAAGGAAAGTTATGACCAATCTAGACAGCATATTGAAAAGCAGAGACATTACTTTTCCAACAAAGGTCCGTCTAGTCAAGGCTACGGTTTTTCCAGTTGTCATGTATGGATGTGAGAGTTGGATTATAAAGAAAGCTGAAGGCTGAAGAATTGATGTTTTTGAACTGTGATGTTGGATAAGACGTGAGAGTCCCTTGGACTGCAAGGAGATCCAACCAGTCCATCCTAAAGGAAATCAGTCCTGGGTGTTCATTGGAAGGACTGATGTTGAAGCTGAAACTCCAATCCTTTGGCCACCTGATGCGAAGAACTGACTCATTGGAAAAGACCCTGATGCTGGGAAAGACTGAGGGCCAGAGAAGAAGGGGATGACAGAGGATGAGATGGTTGAATGGCATCACTAACTCAATGGACATGGTTTTAGGTGAACTCTGGGAGTTGGTGATGGACAGGGAGGCCTGATGTGCTGCAGTTCATGGGGTCGCAAAGAGTTAGACATGACTGAGTGACTGAACTGAACTGAAAGAAGTGATTTATAATTAAAGTGGCTTTGTTGGTTGTTGTTCAGTCGCTAAGTTGTGTCTTACTCTTTGTGACCCCATGGACTGCAGCATGCCAGGTTTCCCTGTCCTTAGTCATCTCCTGGAGTTTCCTCAAATTCATGTCCATTGAGTCAGTGATGCTACCGGTTATTAACCATCTCAACCTCCGCTGCCACCTTCTTTTGTCTTCAATCTTTCCCAGAATCAGGGTCTTAATTTTTCCAATTGCATGTTATCCAGAAAAACTGGTATTCCCATAATAGCATTTCAGTATTGTAAACTGTTCTTTTAATGATTAAATTACTAAAATTATTGTAGAAAAAAAGGAATTGATTTTAAAATAAAATTAGGTTTCATGGAAGGTCTGATGACGAGATTTTCAGTTAAAGATGTCTTTCCTCCTTTTTTGATTTTTTTAAAAAAATCGTGGAGAAGTTGGTGTCAAAATTACGAGATTCTGCAGTTTGTTTAGCATCACTGATAGATAAGCAAAACTTCAAAGAGTTTCTTTGTTCCTTTGATACTGTCAGGAGTGTTACACACATTGTGTTTGGTTCTTGCATCACTTGGCCTTTATTATTGATTTTACTTAACATATCATCTAAAATTATACTGAATAAATAAAATCTAAAGTTGATGTTTTCAGAAGTGTACCTTTGACTCACATTCTAAAGTCTCTGCCAATATAATCATCAGCAATTTTTAAGTGAGTGTTGCATGCTACTTTTTGAACTCAGTCATTCCATCGTACCTTGGAAAATGCCATCAATTTAGGTTTGCTGAATATATTAATGCAATTCTACTTCATGTAGCTATAGAGGTAATATTTTAAAAACTCAAAGTGCCAAAGAGATCTTTGCTTCATTATTCAGTAACAGGTGGATGCAGAGTAAGACATAAAGAATGTCTAGAAGTATTTTAGAGGGTTCTCTGTGGCAATTCATTATGTCCTACATATACTGTTTATACTATTATGATATTCTTGGAATTCAAGTTATGTTTTGTTTAGATGTATTTTTTTTATAAGCGGTCTGCTGAAAACATGCAGTATTGTCTCTCTTCCATTAGACAATATCTGAGAGGTCAAGTGTTTATAGAGGTGAACAGTTTTCCTTTGACAAATGAACAACCTACTGATAATTATTATCTGTTCTTCAAAGTTAGCATCAGGACTTGTATGCAGTACATCTGGTTGTCTTAAAAAACCACTGCTTCACTTATTCACAATGATTTAATTAATCACATGTGATATATTTTTTAAATTCTTGAGTTCTAAGTCTTGTCTCCTAAATAAAGAGAAGTATTATTTGGAGTTGCTGTTTATATTCTGCATAAGTGCAGGGCCATAGTACCAGTGCTTGCCGTGGTTTCTGTCACACGAAGACAATACCCATTATCACGATTGTGCAGCACTGTGGTCCCCGGTTGTCAGACGTTGTTTCAAATTGAATTATGCCTATCATGTGTCCAGCAGAAGCTCGTTGATAGGTTTTCTGGTTTTTACATGTCACTGTTCTGCAGCGTTGTCAGTTAGTTGTGCATTTTAAAGGAAGATTTCACTTCTAAGTATGTAGTCCTGTGTTGGTGTGTATTTCCTTTTTGTTGTATTTATTGAAATCTGTGCTGCCTTCTGCCAGGCTTTCAGGCATCCTCATGCTTCCGTTTTCTTTTTCATCTACAAAGAGCTTATAATAGAGACAAAGCAGACTATTTTGAGGTAGAATAAAAGAACAAGAATCTAGTGACTTTTTCCCACTATTTGGAAAAATTTAAATGTAATAAGTTTCTCAAAAACTTCCTACCTATATCATCCTTAGAAAGTGAAAATTACTTTTCACAGGTGAATAATTTTCTTTTCTATTTTTTTAAATTGAAGTATAGTTAATTTACAATATTGTGTTAGTTTCTGAAATATAGTAAAGTGTGATGGTTTCATAAGAGTTTCATCCCTTCCTTCCTTTCTTTCTTTTTGGAATGAAATCAAATACTTTTATATATGTTTTAAAATGCATAATTCACTGTTCTTTTTTTATTGTGCTTTTTAATTTAAATCTGTTTATTTTTATTTTGCCTTCCTTCCTTTCTTACTCATTTTCAATATGACTCTCACAGGAGTAGAGGATGCCCATCCATGATTTAAAGCCACCAAACTACATTAAATCAAGGACCTGTGAATTTCCTTTTCTGTCCCTCTGGGCATTTCTTGTGTTTTCTACAAAATATATTCAAATATCCAAATAATTATCCTTTTTCTTCCTTAATTGTTTTCATTCTCTATTTTATAATCTAATTTTAAAATGTATCTGACATCTAGGGGAAAATAATGTGCTTAGTGTTTTATCTTGGTATTTGTAGTATCTACAGTGGAAACAGTGTCAGACTTTGTTTTTCTGGGCTCCAAAATCACTGCAGATGGTGACTGCAGCCATGAAATTAAAAGACGCTTACTCCTTGGAAGGAAAGTTATGACCAACCTGGATGGCATATTCAAAAGCAGAGACATTACTTTACCAACAAAGGTTCGCCTAGTCAAGGCTATGGTCTTTCCTGTGGTCATGTATGGATGTGAGAGCTGGACTGTGAAGAAGGCTGAGCGCCGAAGAATTGATGCTTTTGAACTGTGGTGTTGGAGAAGACTCTTGAGAGTCCCTTGGACTGCAAGAAGATCCAACCAGTCCATTCTGAAGGAGATCAATCCTGGAATTTCTTTAGAAGGTATGATGCTAAAGCTGAAACTCCAGTATTTTGGCCACCTCATGCGAAGAGTTGACTCATTGGAGAAGACTCTGATGCTGGGAGGGATTGGGGGCAGGAGGAGAAGGGGATGACAGAGGATGAGATGGCTGGATGGAATCACTGACTTGATGGGTGTGAGTCTGGGTGACCTCCGGGAGCTGGTGATGGACAGGGAGGCCTGGCATGCTGCAGTTTATGGGGTCGCAAAGAGTCGGACACGACTGAGCGACTGATCTGATCTGATCTGATCTGAATATATCCATATATTAATAAATGTTAATATTTGTACTGAGGAAAGTTTTATAACAATAATTGCTGTGACATAACTAGCAGATTACTATATAATAATCCCTGGAAAATATCTTTGGAACACCTGCTGCTGCTGCTAAGTCGCTTCAGTCATGTCCGACTCTGTGCGACCCCATAGACAGCAGCCCACCAGGCTCCCCCATCCCTGGGATTCTCCGGGCAAGAACACTGGAGTGGGTTGCCATTTCCTTCTCCAGAACCTAGTAGGTTGTTAATGGAAAATTATTAATTATTATCCAGTGATTTATCCCACAATGGAAGTACTCAGATTTAAGCTGCAAGCTCAATGATACCATTTAAGTCGAGTGACAAATTTAAGTTGATACAAAATGACATAAGTTGTAAGTCACATAAGTTATAAGATGGAGAGTAAATTTAGCAGGAATCTAATATCAAAGAGCTTAAATTTTTTTTTAACGTTCTCATCAGTCATTGTTATCTGTTAACTTCTTGTTTGGAAAAACAAGTACAGTAAAGCACAATAAAAATAACATGATGTTAAAGCAACAGGGTCCTTCAACGATAAATGTCATCATGTTTAAGCTAAAGCAGAACGACATGGAATATTCCTGGTAGAAGAAGGCCCAGGTTGGACCCCAGCTTCAGGGCAAACCATTCTGAGCATCTCCTGGCTTCCTAGGAGGGCCTTGATTTTTTATGGCCAGGGTGCTTGAGGGGACCTTGCTGCACAATTGACAAAGTTCACCCAAATCATTCACGTGCCTTCCCAGGCCCTTAGGGTGACAGCTACAGCATGGGTGCAGAGGAGAGGCAGGAGACAGAGATGGAGGGGACGCTGTGACTCACCTTGACCCGACTTTCACCAAAGGTTGGAACTTTCCTAGGTAACGTGCTGATGGATACAGATTCCCTACTCTGGGAATCTCAGGGCCGAGAGAGGGCACAGGAGGAAGCTCCTTGACTGACACCTGAATGAGGAGACCAAGCGCGGAGGGGTCAGTGATAGAATCAGAGGGAAATATGTTCAGAAGATTTTTCTCAGAAATTGTATGAGGTTCTGGCAATGAGCCAAATGTTGTTGGAAACACGGAAAAATCAAAAGAACAGGAATGTTCCTGAAAATGCCTTCTATTTTTATTTTCCTGAGCAGAGAAAAATCCTTAATCTACTGGTTTTTCTGATTTCGCAGCATCCAGTTCACCACATGGTGATGCTCAGGCTCCAGCTTCCTAAAGGTTGTGACACAGCACAAGCAGTAACACGGTTCAGGGGCTGCAAGACCCTTCCTCTCCTCCCCACCTGCCTTCCGGGAGACTCGTCCTTCCATGTGGTCTTTAATCCTTTGCCTTGACCATCACGGGACTTCCTAATATTCTGTTCATAGATAATAACTAAGAGCACAGGGGGCTCAATGGTAAAGAATCCACCTGCCAATGCAGGAGACACAGGAGACGCAGCTTCCATCCCCGGGGCAGGGAATGGCAACCCACTCCAGTCTTCTTGCCTGGAAAATTCCATGGATAGGGAAGCCTGGTAGGCTGAGCCCATGGCATTGCAAAGAGTCTGACACAACTGAGCATGCATGCACACACACACATGTGCATGTGCACACACACACACACACACACACACACACGGGCTTTCCTACTAAATTTGATTGAATTTGATTGAGAATGCCTACCTGGAGTCCTAAAATAAGTGAATTAAAGCATATATTTCAATACTGTGACCAAAAAACTCAGTCTCCCCCATTTGTTGCCTGCAGCCCTCTGTGTAAGAGAAGAGGAAAAGGAAGGGGATGAAATCAGAAATACATTCATGTGTCCACGTGTCTGCTCATCTCCCACTGACCATAACTTAACCAGACAGCTCCAATCTAACTGCAAGGGAGGCTGGAACACATAGAGGAGAAAATAATAGGAGCACCATTTATACAAAATTATGTGTTAGGCAGGATATAAATAATTTCTAAGGTTTATCAGTTCTAAGTAAAACACTTCTGTATACATCTCTGCCAGGCCAAGCCCATGGTCAGTTGACAACCCTCCTCTCACTCCAAAAATCCCCAGTTCGTTCAGAAGCTGTTGGGATGTAGCTGGTGTTCACTCTCTGCTTCTCTGCATGAGGGTATCCCTCTAACCTGTGCACTAGAACTTTGTTTTGCAGTGGCTGCTGGTGCTCAGAAACCTTGGGAGGCCTGGAACAGAGTGTGCAGCCCAGCAAACCTGGCCTTCTTGGGTTCACAGACTTCTCAGCAGCCTTCATGTTGTCAACGCAATGTAGGAGCATTTTGAAATTGCTGTGTCTCCAGGTCCCCAGGAACTAATGGATTAAAAATAAAAACTGATGATCAGACATTCCCAGGAGAATGGCAAATGTTGGAGAGCATGTGGGAAACCTGGAGCCGTCATACGTTCCTGGTGGGAATGTGACCCGCTAGAACCAGCAGGAAACCAGTCTGGCAGTGCTCAAAATGTACCAGACGTTTACCATTTCCCCCAGCAACTCTCCTCCTCAGGTACTTACCAAAGAGAAATAATGTTCACCCAGATGTTCACAATGGTGCTCATAGCAGCTTTATTCACAAAACCCCCAAGCTGGAAACAACCCAAATGTCGACCAAGTGGTGAACAGAAAAACAAATGATATGTTCAATCCCACGAACCACTGCCAGCAATAAAAGGCAGCAAGGTATGAAGACCCACAACAATATGATTGAATTTCAAAGACCGTAACTGAAGAAAGTCAGAAGCCTGATTTCATTTATATGACCTTCTGGAAAAGGGAAGACTAGTAACAGAAAGCAGCTGAGGGCTTGACTTCCCTGGTGGTCCAGCAGTTAAGAACCTGGCCGCTAACACAGGGGACACGGGTTTGGTCCCTGATCTGGGAAGACCCCGCACGCCGTGGAGCAACTAAATCTGAGTGCCGCAACTACTGAGCCTGCGGGCTGCAACTACCGAAGCCCCCATGCTTAGAGCCTGTGCTCTGAACAAGAAAACCCACCGCAATGAAAAGCCCTGTTGCACCAGGAGAGAGTGGTACCTGCTCTCCGCAACAAGAAGAAGCCCTGGTGCTGCAAGCAAGACCCAGCGCAACTAGAACTAAAATTAATTTCTTAAAAAGAAAGCAAGCAACTGAGGATTGCCTGGTCAGGGAGAAGATGAAGAGCAATGGGGGATGAGGGAAATTGTAGGATGTTGGAACTCTTCTATATCCTGATTGTAATGGTGGTTAAATGACTCTATACGATTTCTAAAAGTTATCAAACTCTACACTTAAAATTGGTGAATTTTACTCTATGTAAGCAACACCACTGCTGTTTGGTTGCTCAGTCGTGTCCAACTCTTTGTGACTCCATGGACTGCAGCAAGCCAGGCTTTTCTGTCCATCACCAGTTCCTGGAACTTGCTCAAACTCATGTCCATTGAGTGGAGGATGCCATCCAACCATCTCATCCTCTGTCGCCCCCTTCTCCTCCTGCGCTCAATCACCCAGCATCAGGGTCTTTTGAAGGGTGGAGGATAAGGGGCAACTGGCAAAAATGCTGACCAATAAAACTAACAAATGTCAACTCCACACAAGCCCAGGAGGTGAATTCCTACCAGCCAAGTGGCTCGAGCTTAGCCTCCTCCAACTACTCCATGCCGAGTCCACAAAACCGTCCGAGCAGCTGCTCCCCCAAACTGTTACTCCACGCGAGGCAAAGCGCGGTGCTACTTGGCTGCCTGCTTCTCTGACCCTAGCTGCCTAGCTGTCACTGCCATTTCCCAGGAGCCACAGCACGGAGCGCACCCACTCGGAAATAGGTGTGCACCTGAGGCCAGAGCAGGGGCCCACTTCTGCAAATCCACTTCGGATTTGCACTGTGACCATGGTGTTTTGTGGGATGGAGGTCTCCCTCCTCCTGCCTGCCACTTGAGTGCCTCGCTGGGTGCTGCACCTCCCCTCAGGGCCCCCGCACCACCGCCTATAGAGCAGGCACCCTCGGGTGCACTCCCTCCTCGTCCCCGCAGGAAGGTCAGGACCCGAAAGTAAACTGGGGAGTAACCAGAGCTTCTGCTCGGGCTTTGCTGCCCCCATCATTTCCTCCCTCCCCCAACTGGCCACCCTCCAGGCCTCCGCCCCGCACCCTGCTACGTTCCCCATGTCCTCTCAGTCACAGCAGCATCGCCCTTTCCTTCCCCTTCCCGGAGACCAGGAAAGGTTTCTTTTCCGTTCTTGCCTGGGGAACCTGTGGCCACTATTCTGTCCCCTCTCCTGGGTAGGCTTGCCCCACAGAACTGGGCAAGTCAGCATCATCGCCTGCTGCCCCTTTGGCTAGTTTCTGCCCGCCTCCCACGGCTTTCCAGGATGAGAAATGGGAAGACTCCAGGTAATGCTGCAGAGGTGCAGAGTTACCTGTAGGTTCATCCCCACGTCTTGTCGAGGCACCACTTGACCATCCAGAGGAGAGCCTGGGATGCCCTGCTTGGCTGCCAGTTGCCACAAGGGGATACAATGGGTTCAATAGACATAGCCAGTGCCAGACTCAACAATATCTTTTTTATTAATTTTGGTTTTAAAAATTATCAATTTAATGTTTTAATCCACCATATGTATGTGGTAAACCAAAGCAGTATAAAGATACACGATATAGGTGAGTCTCTCTCCCACTCATGCTCACTGTCCCCCGAGAAAAGGTCCCCAAGGTCATATCTCTTTCCAGCCATTTCCCCAGGATGGTGGTGGTGGTGGTTTAGAAGCTTAAGTCTTGTCTGACTCTTTGCGACTCTAAACTGTAGCCCGCCAAGCTACTTTGTCCATGGGATTTCCCAGGATAGAATACTGAAGTGGGTTGCCGTTTCCTTCTCCTTCCCAGGCACTGACAGGTCCATTTGTCCACATAAGCAAATAAGACATCTCTCAGTCTTTTGTTGTTCTTTTAATCTACTGTGTCTTGGAGACTCTTTATACACAAGTGTATAGAGAGCTACTTCATGACTTTGAAGCAATGGTTCTCTGAGTGTGGTCCCCAGCCAACTATACCGGCATCATTAGGGAACTTTAGGCCTCATTCCATACCAAGTAAATTAGAAACTCCATCTGGGGCTTCATGGTTAGTATTTATCAAACCCTCTACACTCAGATTTGAGAACCACTACAGTTTTGCTCCACTCCTTGGTTCATTGCTTTGGTATCCCATAATTTATTTACTTAACTAATTTTAAAAGATAACCGGTTTTGAATTGTGTTTTAAATAATGAATCTGATACTAACACCATTCAAACTTTGCTTTACTTTCATAAACCAACAAAAGGACAAAGCCCAAATGAAGCTACATTCTTAACAAGAGAAACTTCACAGTTTTCACATGGGTGTGTTTATTATTCTAAGACCCATGAGGTCATATTCAGTGGTTAAGTGTCTGGTTGATAAGCAGTCAAATCTGTTATTCAAATTTAACAATAATCCTCTAAACACAATCCTCTAAAATAAGCATTTATGTGCAGTTTCTAATAACAAATGTGTGGTTTTCAGATTACAGGTCAATGGTCTTGTTAAATAATTATGAAAACAAGCCTCTAAATATTTGGAAAGCTTTTTGCTCCTTTTAGTAAACTGGCTTGGACAGGAACTCAGCTTCATCTGTACAGGACTTATTTTAATGTTACAGTAATCACTTGGAAGATATTCTCTAACTTTTGTCTCTTTTAGCAAAAGATCACAGCTAACCGGGTGTTTCACTTATCAAAAACATATTAACATCTTCCCCGGTACTGATGAGCTATGTGCAGGGCAGCAACGGACATGCGCACACAGAGAACAAACTCGTGGACATGGGGGCGGGGCGGGGAAGAAAGGCGGGGAAGGGAGAGAGCAACATGGAAATGGACACGCTGCCATATGTAAGATCGATAGCCAGTAGGACTTTCCTGTATGACTCAGGGAGCTAAAACCAGGGCCCTGTGACAACCGAGAGGGGTGGGATGGGTGGGGGATAGGATGGAGGTTCAAGAGGAAGGCAACATATGTACTTATGGCTGATTCATGTTGATGTATGGCAGAAGCCAACACAATATTATAATCCAATCATCTTTCAATTAAAAATAAAATTAAAAAATGTATTAACACTGACATTCAAAGTTTTCATAATATCATGGAAATTTGTGGTTCACAGTTTCAAACTACATTTTTTGCCCCCCGAACCACACAGTATTCAGGCTTTCTTTATTTTTAAAAAATAATTTTATTTATTTTCTTTTTGGCCACGCTGGTCTGCATTGCTGCTCAGGCTTTGTCTCTAGTTGTAGCAAATAGGGATTAGTCTCTAGTTGTGGTGTGTGGGCTTCTCATTCTGGTGGCTCTTCTTGTTGCAGAGCACGGACTCTGGGGCTCAGTAGTTGCAGCCCCCAGGCTCTACAGCACAGGTCAGTAGTTGTGGCGCGTGGGTTTAGTTGCTCTGTGGCATGTAGGATCTTCCCAGATTAGGGATTGAAGCCGTGTCTCCTGCATTGGCAGGCAGGTTATCCCACTGAGCTACTAGGGAAGCTCTCAGGGTTTCAGTTTTCTATTTTACTCAGCCCTCTAAATAATGGTCATTTAGACAGCTCCCAGCTTTGGTCCCGGAGAAGGCCATGGCACCCTACTCCAGTACTTTTGCCTAGAAAATCCCACGGACGGAGGAGCCTGGTGGGCTGCAGTCCACGGGGTCGCTAGAGTCGGACATGACTGAGCGACTTCACTTTCACTCTTCACTTTCATGCATTGGAGGAGGAAATGGCAACCCACTCCAGTGTTCTTGCCTGGAGAATCCCAGGGACGGGGGAGCCTGGTGGGCTGCCGTCTATGGGGTCACACAGAGTCGGACACGACTGAAATGACTTAGCAGCAGCAGCAGCAGCAGCCGCGGCAGCAGCAGCTCTGGTCCAGCCAGTCATTGCTTCAGTGGCATCTTGCTACACATCCATAATTATTGTGAAGAATAGATTCTTTGAAGAAGATCTGTGGTGTCAAAGATGATGTGCATTTTACATTTAATGGAGTCTTGCCAAATTATCATCTTAAAAGGTTTTTTCAATTTACATAATATATTGAAATATTTATTTTCCATATCCTTGCTAACATTTTGTATTTTAATTTTTTTAATTTTAAAATACCTTGCTAATGCACAGGCAAAGAAGAGTGGTTTTTCACTGTTGTAATTCCATCTATCTAATTATGAGCCATTGGAATTTCTTTGCTTATTTGTGCTTCTTTCCCAATTTTCTACTGGATTACAGGTTTCTTTAGAAATCTGCAAGTGTTCTTTATATGTTAAGTAAAGGAGTCTTTTGTTACCTGTGTGGCAAATACGTTTTTAAAGCTGTTTTATCTTTTCACCTAATTCTTTCATACAGAGAATTTTAACCTTTTTATTGAAATTGGTCCACCTTCGTCATAATGGATTCTGGGTGGTAGATCTCCTTTGAAAAACTTTTCTTTTCCCTAAAGAAACAAAGAATTCATGTTAAAAATCCAAAAGTATCTAACTGGTGAAAATATAGTCAGTCTCTGTGACTCATCGAGAATTTATATCAGCCAAGCAAGATGAGGGTGCAGTAGAAATCACCACCTCTGTATCTTTAAGTCATTGATCTCAGCACTGAACTTGGCAATTCCCAGGGACTCCGGGAGACTCTATCCGGCCCTTCTAGCCACAATGGCCTCTACTCCCCAGGCCAGGGAGCCAGTGTGAGTGTTTAGCCAGTTGCCAGGCTTATATTTTTCCTTTTATATATCCTAGGATTGAGGAAATAACCGCAGTGAGTGCCCATGTTGGACCTACTGTGAGAGGGACTTCAGCCAGGACACACAGTCCGTCACCTGATCTCCATGAGCTCCCATTCTGAGTGGTGGGTGGTCCATGGTGATAGTTCAGGTCTCTGGGGATTCATGTCAGTTCAGAGGCAATATCTAATAACTCCTGAGAAGTTTGTATATTTCCCTTTCTCCTTTCCCAGATACAAGGGTAAATGGCCACAGTTTGTTCTAGGTAAGCTTTGGAAGAAATTCTTAGTGTACTCCATGGCAGAATTATACTCTATGCTTGAACATTGGTCCGAGGGCTCCTGGTCTAGAAATAGGAAAGAGGTCATACATTTTCCTGGGATAATTTGAGGTAGGTTTGTGCCTCCACATTTTTTTTTCTTCCTGTGTATCTTAAGCAGCATTTTAGTAGACTATCTACTGATTTCATTTCTTTTTTATTTTGTTTTATTTTTTAACTTTACAATATTGTATTGGTTTTGCCATATATGGGGAGGGAGGAGGGAGGAGGGTTCAGGATGGGGAACACATGTATACCTGTGGCGGATTCATTTTGATTTCATTTCTAAAGGTACCAAAATCAATTAGCCATAGCCACAAATCCCTGTGGCACCATTCTGCTCTTGTGGCTGGTTTTTTGTGGTAATTCCGCCCACCTTGTCTGCTGGACCAGTGGTGCTGATAGCATTATTTTCCTTGAGCTCAGGGACTCCAGTTCCATGCAGCACCCTCAGGTCATCCCCTGCCTGCAGAGGACAGCCACACGGACCTTGTCCAGGAGCTCTGTGCTTCCCCCTCCCCACACACTCTGCAGTGTTTCTGTGTGTGGAGATTGCGCCAAGATCTACCAGTGGGGTACGAGTGTGTGCCTGTGTGTGTGGTTGAAGTAGGGGTGGGGGATTTGAGCAGGTCACGCATACCTAGTCCAGGTAGACTTGGAGATACTGCGGGATCAGTTCACTGCAACAACGTGATGGCCCAGTAAAGTGAGTCCCGTGGGTCTTTTGGTTTCCCAGAGCATATAAAGGTCACCTTTATACTACACATGCCTGCGCGTGTGTGCTAAGTCGCTTCAATCCTGTCCGACTCTTTGTGACCTATGAACTTGTAGCCCACCAAATAACTCTGTCTATAGGATTCTCCAGGCAAGAACACTGGAGTGGGTTGCCATGCCCTCCTCCAGGGGATCTTCCCAACCTAGGGATTGAACTCCTATCTCTTATGCCTCCTGCATTTGCAGGTTCTTTACCACCAGTGCCACCTGAGAAGCCCACCTTTATACTATATGTCTATTAAGTGTGTAATAAAGTGAAGTCGCTCAGCCGTGTCCGACTCTTGGCAACATCATGGACGATAGCCTACCAGGCTCCGAGATCCATGGGATTTTCCAGGCAAGAGTACTGGAGTGGGCTGCCATTTCCTTCTCCAGAAGTGTGTAATAGCATATGGCTATTATGCAATAAATGTACCTTAATTTAAAAATGCTTGATTGCTAAAAAACAATCTGAACTTTAGCAAGTCATAATCTTTTTGTAATAGTAACATCAAAGGTCACTAACCACAGATCACCATAGCAAGTACAATAATAATGAAAAAATTGTGAAATAGTGGGAAAATTACCAAAATGTGATACAGAGAGACAAAGTGAGCAAATGCCGTGGGAAAAATGGTGCTGATAGACTTGCTTGATTCAGAGTTGCCACAAACCTTCAATTTGTTTACAAAAAAAAAAGCAATGTATTAAAAGTGCAATAAAATGAGGTCTGCCTGTGAATTCCTTCTGATGTTCGCATCTCCCTAAGGCTTTGCAGGAAGGTTCTGATGATTCATTTTGACTGCAGGCTACTGTGGAAAGAAGCAGAGTAGCAGATGGGATTAAGGGACTTATCAGCTGACCTTAAGACGAGAAGAGGGGCCTGGGTCTTGAAGGTAGTCCTAGTGCAATCACGTGCCTGCGCACGTGCATGTGTGTGCTCGGCTGCTTCGGTCATATCCGACTCCTTGTGACCCCCATGGACTGTAGCCCACCAGGCTCTTCTGTCCATGGGATTCTCCAGGCAAGAGGGCTGGAGTGGGTTGCCGTGCCCTTCTCCAGGGGATCTTCCTGACCCAGGGATCAAGACCTGAGTCTCCTGCATTGCAGACACATTCTTTACCATCTGAGCCACTGGGGATCATATGGGTCATTAAACAGAGAAGAGAAAGCAGGAGAGTCAGTATGTGAATGTAGCATCGCAACGAGGATTCGATCTGCCGATGCTGGCTTGGAAGATGGAGAAGGGAACTGAAGCCAAGAAATGCATCTCCCTAGAGCTTCCTGCAGAGAAGGCAGTGGCACCCCAGTCCAGTACTCTTGCCTGGAAAATCCCATGGACAGAGGAGCCTGGTGGGTTGCAGTCCATGGGATCGCTAAGAGTCGGACACGACTGAGCGACTTCACTTTCACTTTTCACTTTCCTGCATTGGAGAAGGCAATGGCAACCCACTCCAGTGTTCTTGCCTGGAGAATCCCAGGGACGGCAGAGCCTGGTGGGCTGCCGTCTATGGGGCCGCACAGAATTGGACATGACTGAAGTGACTTAGCAGCAGCAGCAGCAGCAGAGCTTCCTGAGAGGAACACAGTCCTGCCAACACCTTGATTTAGCCTAGGGAGACCCATTTTGAGCTTTTGACCTTCCAAGCTTGATGAGTTCCAGATAATACTTTGTGTTGTTGATATTAAACCACTAAGTGTGTGGCAATTTGCCACAGCAGTGAAAGCAAGTGAGTACAGCTACTGCTGAATCCAAGTTTCAACTTAATGTCACTCCCAAGTTCCAGAGCAAACATATTACATCCTGAACCTCAGACCAGTACACCCACAAAAATAAATCTAGCCTTATCAAGTGAGGGGTATGCTGGTAACTGATTAAGAAGCAGCAATCCAGTGAGAAATCTCCTGACTTACAGCATTTGCCACTTTCAGGTTGTAAATATTCTCACCACTGCTCACTTCAGGTTGTAAATGTCTTGTGCACAGCAAGCAGCTCACCATTACGTAGTGTCTCCGTTAAAGTGTGAGTCTCCCAATCGTATCTGACTCTTTGTGACCCCGTGGTCTGTAGTCTGCCAGGCTCCTCTCTCTATGGAATTCTCTAGGCAAGAATACTGGAGAGGGTTGCCATTCCCTTCTCCAGGGGATCTTCCCAACCCAGGGATCCAACCCAGGTCTCTGGCATTGCAGGTGGATTCTTTACCACCTGAACCACCAGAGAAACCCCATTATACAGTTGTGGTGGTGGCAAATAACCTTAAAAATATAGATAATAGTTGGGCTTTATGTTAGAGACTTTTAAGATTGAATCTTTTAGCAAGTTTAAAGTATTTAATATATACTGTGAATCACAGTCGCCATGCTCTATGTTAGATCCCTAGAACTTATTTATTTTACAACTGAAGGTGTGTATCTTTTGACCCCCTTCACTCAATTTCCCCTCTGCTAACCACAAATCTGATCTCTATTTCTATGAATTTGGTTTTTTAACATTCCACCTATAAATGATATCATCAGACCACCTCACTTGCCTCCTGAGAAATCTGTATGCAAGTCAAGAAGCAACAGTTAGAACTGGACATGAAACAATGGACTGGTTCCAAATCGGGAAAGGAGTATGTCAAGGCTGTATATTGTCACCCTGCTAATTTAACCTATATGCAGAGTACATCATGTGAAATGCCAGGCTGGATGAAGCACAAGCTGGAATCAAGATTGCTGAGAGAAATATCAATAATCTCAGATATGCAGATGACACTACCCTTATGGAAGAAAATGAAGAAGAACTAAAGAGCCTCTTGATGAAAGTGAAAGAGGAGAGTGAGAAAGTTGGCTTAAAACTCAACATTCAGAAAATTAAGATCATGGCATCCGGTCCTATCACTTCATGGCAAATAGATGGGGACAGGGGAACAATAGAAACAGTGAGAGACTTCAGTTTTTTGGGCTCCAGAATCACTGCAGATGGTGACTGCAGCCATGAAATTAAAAGACACTTGCTCCTTGGTAGAAAAGCTATGTCCAAGCTAGACAGCATATTAAAAAGCAGAGACATTACTTTGCCAACAAAGGTCCATCTAGTCAAAGCTATGGTTTTTCCAGTAGTCATGTATGGATGTGAGAGTTGGACTGTAAAGAAAGCTGAGCGTCAAAGAATTGATGCTTTTGAACTGTGATGTTTGGAGGAGACTCTTGAGAGTCCCTTGGACAGCAAGGAGATCCAACCAGTCCATCCTAAAGGAAATCAGTCCTGGGTGTTCATTGGAAGGACTGATGCTGAAGCTGAAACTCCAATCCTTTGGCTGCCTGATGTGAAGAACTGACTTATTGGAAAAGACCCTGATGCTGGGAAAGATTGAGGACAGGAGGAGAAGGAGATGACAGAGGATGAGATGGTTGGATGGCATCACCAACTCGATGGACATGAGTTTGAGCAAGCTCTGGAAGTTGGTGATGGACAGGAAAGCCTGGCGTGCTGCAGTCCATGGGGTAGCAAAGAGTCGGACACGACTGAGCGACTGAACTGAACTGATAAATGATAACGTATATAACCAACAAGGACCTAATGTATAGCACATGAACTCTGCTCAGTGTTATGTGTCAGCCTTGATGGGAGGGGAGTTTGGGGGAGAATGGATGCATGTATACAAACGGCTCAGTTCTTTAGATGTTCACCTGAAACTATTGGCTATACCCCGATACAAAATAAAACATAAAAAACATTAAAAATTACATCATATAGTATTTGTCTTCAAGTTACTTAAAAATCATATAGTATTTGTCTTTAACTTACTTTGCTTAGTATTATACCCTCCAAGTCCATCCATGTTGTTGTGGAAGGATTTCCTTCTTTTTTAAAAAAACGTCTGAATAGTATTTCTGTGCCTTTTTTTTTTTTTTTTTTTTTCTTACCACAATCACTATTCTCAGTACAACAAAGACAGACCATCACTTGACTTCCCTGTGTCTCACACTCCACCTGTACTTTATCCTGTGCAACCACCGGCATATAGTGGGGTGATCATGATGCTGCTGTACGTCATGAATTACTTGTGTTCCGTTTCCCCCAACAAAGGAGTTTATCCAGGAGTCCTCAAACACATGAGCAAAACATTCTCAGAATTGCATTTTGAGGCTTTCTCAACTCATTCCTAAATCAGTTAAGAGTCTTGGCAGATCAAAGCTAGCACACTCAAACTGGATTCTTTGAGGAGCTTTGACCAAAAGGATTATTGACCAAGCTGTATAGGTGGAATTGGAGAAGGCAATGGCACCCCACTCCAGTACTCTTGCCTGGAAAATCCCATGGACGGAGGAGCCTGGTGGGCTACAGTCCATGGGATCGCTGAGTCGGACACGACTGAGCGACTTCACTTTCACTTTTCACTTTTCACTTTCATTCATTGGAGAAGGAAATGGCAACCCACTCCAGTGTTCTTGTGTGGAGAATCCCAGGGATGGGGAGCCTGGTGGGCTGCCGTCTATGGGGTCACACAGAGTCAGACACGACTGAAATGACTGAGCAGCAGCATCTTCATAGTGCTAGGAAGAGTCAATTTATAGCACAAATTTATACTACCAATTTATACTACCAATGACCTCATTATTATATTTATACTACAATTTATACTACCAATGACCTCATTAACTTCTTTATTGTGGGGCCCTGACAGTAACCCCTCACACAGCTAGTGGAGGTTTCAGTGGCATGATGCATATTAAATGTTAAGCAATGAGTCTGGCAGAGTAAACACCTAATAACTAGTAATGTCAAGGTACAGCTGGCAATTCAGGTTATCACCGTTTCCTGACATAAACCCAGGAGTGGGATAGCTGGATGATATGGTACCTCTGTCCTTCTGGCCTTAAGGACCCTCCATGATTTCCTCTGCAGTGGCTGCTTCCAGCTGCCATCACAGAAGTGGGCTAGGAGAGCCCCCTTGCCCCGTGACCTCCCTAGCATGTATTCCTGCAGACTGGTCGGTGATGCTGCCCTGACTAGTTGCAAGTGACTCCTTGTTGCACTGATTTGCATCTCTCAGGGAAGGAGAGGCAGTCAGGATCCTTCCATGTGATATTTATTTTTTCTTTTAAAAAGAATGTGAGAAAACCTCACATGATGAAATTGGATTCGTAAAACCTGGTGCCACTTGAAGTTTTTATTCAGTTACCTACCTAGGTCACTGCTTGAGGACAAATGTCATTACAGTGCTTAGTCCTTGTGAGTATTATAATACCTGAATTCCCATCAGACCAAGTTTGATAGATGTTGTTGAGAGGAATGGCCACAAGGCGGCAGCACTTCTTCATTCCTGCTATCACTGTGGATGGAACAGAGGCTTGGTCAAAGTCCTGTTTCTGGTATGTAAATCAGAGTAGAAAGACCACAAGAAACTCCCAAGAGGTTGTGTCTCATCCCATATTACCCAGTACCATTCAGCACCACCAAGCAACCCCCATGACTAGACCAATGCACACCCCCTCTTTCGAGTTCTGATGAAAATGCTGTTTTCAAGAGGTAAGGTGACTCTTAAGGCCGGAGGTGGAAACACCATCAAGGGCAGACGTGCAACTGCATGACTTTTGGAAGCTCTTCCAGCCCAAAAGGTCCCCCATCCTCTGGGTGCACTAGGGTTGTTTTAGTTGTAGAGAGTGAAACTGGGTCTGGAGATTGTGCTTTTCTCCCGAAGGGTGTACAGGACAAGTCTACCGTGAGGAGGATCATGGGTGCACATCGTCGTCAGCTCCCTCAGCCCCAGGAATATCCAGCCAAGGGAGGCGGGGCTCCTCAGGCTCCAGCGATGTGACCCAAGTCTGATTCCTGGGGCCTGAGGGGACTACAGTAGTTATTGTTTTCAGTGGTTAAATTAATGTCTGTTTCACGTTGGAGTAGTTGATGGACAATGTTGTGTTAGTTGCAGTGGTAGACCTTGATTCAGGTATAGGTGGAGGTATAGCCAGTCTTTTTAGATCCTTGCACAAATAGGGCATACATGATGTTGTGGACCACAGTTCACGCACAGCACGCGTACAGTGGAGAGAGCGCTGCATCAAATGCTGCCTCGGGGCACGTGGGTGTTCGGTCCCGCAGGCCGTTCCCACTGTGGCTGATGTCGGTTGCGCGCACAAGAGCATGCACGACCGTTCCTCTGCTCTATTCCCCCAACCTCAGCATGAAATGTGTGCAGTGTCTGAATATGGTCGTCTTGATTGGCAGCAGGTGATGCCGCCTTGGAGCACTCATTTGCATTAGTAAGGGAAATATGTGCTGCACTCTCTCCGACGTTTTTCCTTGTGGTTTTACATTTTTCTTTATATTGAGGGTTAGCAAAATTTCCCGGCTGAAAGCACTTCCTGAAAGCCTGTCCTCTTTCAGGTTTGTGTTCAGTATCCTGCTCAAGTCCCATGCTTGACGACAGGTATTGTTTGGAACCTCTTAAGGCTTCTGAGTATTTCGTTCCCAGAAGAGGCTTGAGAGGGATTGTTGTGAGAAATGGCCACAGGTGGCAGCACTTCATGATTTTTTTTTTTTTTTTTTTCCAACGCTGCTGTTTGGGAAGGAGAACCTTCCTGAAAGTTGGTTTGCTGGGTTGTAAATGTGACCGGAAGGTGCCAGAACACATTGCCAAGGGGTTGTGCCTTATCCTTAGTATCCTCATTGCCATTCAGCCCCACCAAGTCATCCCCACCCCTAGACCAATCCCACCCTTCTATTACACTCCTCTCTAGGTGCTACCATCCAAAGGTAAGAGACTCTAAGTACCAAGCCCGGAGGTGGGAACTCCGCCCCCTAGCCCCCACCTCCAATAGGAGATGCGCAGACTAGGTAACTTTTCAAACATCTTCCATTCCAATATGTCCTCCATTCTCTGGGTGCACTGGGGTTATATGAATCCTGCAGGAACAAACTGGGTCTGGAGATTGCACTTTGCTCCCAAAGCGGGTATGGGACAGGTCTACTGTGAGGAGGATCATGGGTTCACATCGTCCTCAGCTCCCCCAGGAGTGTCCAGCCCAGAGAGGCAAGGCTGCTCAGACTCCCTGATGTGACCCAAGTCTGATTCCTGGGGCCTGAGGGAACTACAATAGTCAATTTTTCCCCCCAGTGGTTAACGTCTGTTCACGTTGGAGTCTAGCTGGACAATGTTGTGTTTGTTGCATTTGTACAACACCTTGGTTCAGGCGTAGGTGGCCGTATACCCAGTCTTTTCTAGATGCCTTGCACAGATAGGGCATTACACGGCGTCATGGACCACAGTTCCACGTGCTATACAGTAGGTTTTCTTTGATGACCTAGTTTATTTATGTGAGTATATTTACAGGAAGTGCATCCTCCAGTTTTATCCCTCCTCTTTTGTCCCTCCTTAACACTAAGTCTGTTTGCTAACTCTGTGTCTGTTCTTCCTTTTTAAATGAATCCGTCTGTTGCAGGTGTTCGATTTTACCTATGAATGATACCATGCCGTCTTTGTCTTACACTGTCTGATTTCCTTCATTTAGTAGGACCCATCCCTGTAGCTGCAGATGGTTTTATTTCATTCTCACCTATGGCTGAGTGACATCTGCTTGTAACTGGGCATCGCATCTCCTGGATGCAATCATCTGTCAGGGACATTATGGTTGACTCACAGCTTGCCTCTTTAAAAAGGGCAGCAGGCACGTTGGGGTTCACATGTCTTTTGCACCAGAAGTGTCTCCAAGCATACATGTAGTGGGGAGGAGTGCTGCATCAAAGGCTACCTCGGGGCATTTGGGCGTTAGGTCTCCCCATGCTGTTCCCCACTGTGGCTGATTCTGGTTACCCACCTAAGAGTGTGCTAGGAGTGGTCGCTCTGTTTTATTCCTCCCCAACATGAAATGTGTGCAGAGTGTTTGATGTAGGCCGCCTTGGCTGGCAGCAGGTGACTGCTGCTTGGAACGTTCTTTTGCATTAATGGAGAGACAAGTGTTGGGCTCTGGCTGCCCTGATTCCCTGTGATTTTATATTTCTCCTTTTATACTTACAGTGAGTAAAATTCTCTGGCTGAAAAGCGCCTCCTGAAAGCCTGTCCCTCCTGGAGTTTGTGGTTGGTATCCAGTACAAGTGCCATGCTTGAGGACAAGTGTCATTTACAACCCCTTAATTGATGCTTTTGAAGTGTGGTGTTGGAGAAGACTCTTGAGAGTCCCTTGGACTGCAAGAAGATCCAACCAGTCCATTCTGAAGGAGATCAATCCTGGAATTTCTTTGGAAGGAATGATGCTAAAGCTGAAACTCCAGTATTTTGGCCACCTCATGCGAAGAGTTGACTCATTGGAGAAGACTCTGATGCTGGGAGGGATTGAGGGCAGGAGGAGAAGGGGACGACAGAGGATGAGATGGCTGGATGGCATCACTGACTCGATGGATGTGAGTCTGAGTGACCTCCGGGAGCTGGTGATGGACAGGGAGGCCTGGCGTGCTGCGGTTCATGGGGTCGCGAAGAGTCGGACACGACTGAGCGACTGATCTGATCTGAAGCCTTCTGAGCATTCAGCTCCCAGAAGCCCCAGGTTGAAGGATGTTGTTGCGAGAAGCGGCCACCAGGCGGCAGCACGTCTTGGTTTTTCAACCCAGCTATCTGGGGAAAGTGGAGAAGGAAATGGCACCCCACTCCAGTACTCTAGCCTGGAAAATCCTATGGATGGAGGAGCTTGGTAGGCTGCAGACCATGGGGTCGCTAAGAGTCGGACACGACTGAGCGACTTCACTTTGACTTTTTACTTGCATGCATTGGAGAAGGAAATGGCAACCCACTCCAGTGTTCTTGCCTGGAGAATCCCAGGGACGTGGGAGCCTGGTGGGCTGCCGTCTATGGAGTCGCACAGAGTCGGACACGACTGAAGCGACTTAGCAGCAGCAGCATCTGGGGAAGGAGATCTTTCCTGAAAGTTGGTTTGCTGGGTTGTAAATATGAGCGAAAAGTGCCAGAACACACTGCCAGTGGGTTTTATCTTATTTATAGTATCCTCATTTCCATTCATCCCCTCCAATTCATCCCCACTCCGAGACCAATCGCCACCCGCTCTATTCTGCTCCTCTGAAGGTGCTGTCATCCAGAGGTAAGGCGACACTAATGTCCGAGGCCAGAGGTGGGAACCCCCTCAATGGGAGATGTGCGGACCAGGCAGCTTTTCAAAGCTCTTCCATCCCAGTATGTCCTCCATTCTCTGAGTTCCCCAGGGCTGTTTGAATGGTGAAGGGACAAACTGGGTCTGGAGATTGTGCTTTGCTCTGGAAGGGGGTACAGACAGGTCTACGGTGAGAGAATCACGGGTGGCACAGCCTCCTCAGCTCCCTCAGCCCTAGGAGCATCCAGCCGAGGGAGGGAGGCGAGGCTGCTCAGGCCCCAGCGATGTGACCCAAGTCTGGTTCCCGAGGCCTGAGGGGACTAGTCATTTTTTTCAGCGGTTAAATTACTGTCTGTTCACTTTGGAGTCTAGCTGATGGACAGTGTTGTTTTTTTGCAGTTGTATAACACCTTGATTCAGCTATAGGTGGCATTTTCTACATGCCTTGCACGGATAGGGTATTACACAGTGTCGTGGACCACGGCTACTTGTGCTATACAGTAGGTTTTCTTGGTGATCTAGTTTACATATGTGAGTGTGTGCACGGTAAGTGCGTCTTCCTGTTTCATCCCTCCTCTTTTGTCCCCTCTGTAACACTAAGTCTGTTTGCTAACTCTGTTCCTCCTCTTTAAATGAATCCGTCTGTTGCAGGTGTTCGATTTCACCTATGAATGATACCATGAGGTCTTTGTCTTGCACTGATTTCCTTCACTTAGTAGGACCCATCCCCGTAGCTGCAGATGGTATTATTTCATTCTGACCTGTGGCTGAGTGACATCTGCTTATAACTGGGCATTGTATCTCCTGGATGTGATCATCTGTCAGGGACATTATGGTTGACTCACAGCTTGCCTCTTCTAAATAGAGCATCAGGGATGGTTGAGGTACACATGTCTTTTGCACCAGAGGTGTCTCGGAGCACACATTCAATGGGGAGAGTGTGGCGTCAAATGCTGCCTAGGGTTATTTGGGTTTTGGTCCCCCATTACTCCGCACTGTGGCTGATTCCAGTTACCCACCCAGGAGTGTGCAGGACTGTTTCCTCTGCTCTACGCCCCCAACCCCAGCATGAAATGCGTGCTGAGTGTGTGATGATGGCCGTCTTGGCTGGCAGTAGGTGATTTCACCTTGGAACATTCATTTATATTTGTGGGGAAACAAGTGCTAGACTTCCTCCATCATGATTCCCAGTGACTTTACATTTTTCCTTTTTATACTGAGAACAAAATTTTCCAGCTGAAAAGAGTTTCCTGAAAGCTGTCCCTCCTGGAATTTGTGTTCGGTACCAGCTCAAGGCCCATGCTTGAGGGCAGGTGTCATTTAGAACCCCACCCCACCCCAGTACTTTTGCCTGGAAAATCCCATGGACGGAGGAGCCTCGTAGGCTCCAGTCCATGGGGTCGCTAAGAGTTGGACACGACTGAGCGGCTTCACTTTCACTTTTTGCTTTCATGCATTGGAGAAGGAAATGGCAACCCACTCCAGTGTTCTTGCCTGGAGAATCCCAGGGACAGGGGAGCCTGGTGAGCTTCCGTCTATGGGGTCGCACAGAGTCGGACACGACTGAAGCGACTTAGCAAGCCTTGGTTTTTCCAGTAGTCATGTATGGATGTGAGAGTTGGACTGTGAAGAAAGCTGAGCGCTGAAGAATTGATGCTTTTGAACTGTGGTGCTGGAGAAGACTCTTGAGAGTCCCTTAGACTGCAAGGAGATCCAACCAGTCCATTCTGAAGGAGATCAGCCCTGGGATTTCTTTGGAAGGAATGATGCTAAAGCTGAAACTCCAATACTTTGGCCACCTCATGCAAAGAGTTGACTCATTGAAAAAGACTCTGATGCTGGGAGGGATTGGAGGCAGGAGGGAAAGGGGACGACAGAGGATAGATGGCTGGATGGCATCACCAACTCGATGGACGTGAGTCTGAGTGAACTCCGGGAGTTGGTGATGGACAGGGAGGCCTGGTGTGCTGCGATTCATGGGGTCGCAAAGAGTCAGACACGACTGAATTGAACTGAACTGAGGCAATGGCACCCCACTCCAGTACTCTTGCCTGGAAAATCCCATGGATGGAGGAGCCTGGTGGGCTGCAGTCCATGGGGTCGCTAAGAGTCGGACACGACTGAGCAACTTCACTTTCACTTTTCCGCTTTCATGCATTGGAGAAGGAAATGGCAACCCACTCCAGTTTTCTTGCCTGGAGAATCCCAGGGGCAGGAGAGCCTGGTGGGCTGACGTCTATGGGGTCACGCAGAGTCGGACACGACTGAAGTGACTTAGCAGTAGCAGTAGAAGCCTTTTGAGTGTTCAGTTCGCACAAGTCCCAGGTTACAGGGTGTTGTTGTGAGAAGCGGCCACAAGGCGGCAGCACTTCCCGATTGTCAACCCTCTATTTGGGAAAGGAGAACCTTCCTGAAAGTTGGTTTTGCTGTTGCTAAGTCACTTCAGTCGTGTCCGACTCTGTGTGACCCCGTAGACAGCAGCCCACCAGGCTCCAGGCAAGAACACTGGAGTGGGTTGCCAGGTTTGCTGGGTTGTAAATGTGAGCGAAAAGTGCCAGAACACACTGCCAGTGGGTTTTGTCTTATTTATAGTATCCTCATTTCCGTTCATCCCCGTTCATCCCCTCCAATTCATCCCCACTCCGAGACCAATCGCCACCCGCTCTATTCTGCTCCTCTGAAGGTGCTGTCATCCAGAGGTAAGGCGACACTAATGTCCGAGGCCAGAGGTGGGAACCCCTCAATGGGAGATGTGCAGACCAGGCAGCTTTTCAAAGCTCTTCCATCCCAGTATGTCCTCCATTCTCTGGGTTCCCCAGGGCTGTTTGAATGGTGAAGGGACAAACTGGGTCTGGAGATTGTGCTTTACTCCGGAAGGGGGTACAGACAGGTCTATGGTGAGAGGATCACGGGTGGCACAGCCTCCTCGGCTCCCTCAGCCCTAGGAGCATCCAGCTGAGAGAGGCGAGGCTGCTCAGGCCCCAGCGATGTGACCCAAGTCTGGTTCCCGAGGCCTGAGGGGACTAGTCATTTTTTTTTTTTTTACAGCGGTTAAATAATGTCTGTTCACGTTGGGGTATAGTTGATGGACAGTGTTGTGTTTGTTGCATTTGTACAATACCTTGATTCAGGTATAGGTGGAGGTATATCCGGTCTTCTCCAGATCCTTGCACGGATAGGGTATTACACAGTGTCGTGGACCACAGTTCTCTGTGCTATGCGGTAGGTTATCTTTGGTGACCTAGTTTACATATGTAAGTGTGTGTAGGGTAAGGGCATCTGCCTGTTTTATCCTTCCTCTTTTGTCCCCTCGGTAACACTAGGTCTGTTTGCTAACTCTATGTCTGTCCCTCCTTTTTAAATAAGTCCATCTGGTTCAGGTGCTCGAGTTCACCTAGAATGATACCGGGCCGTCTTTGTCTCCCACTGTGTGCATTCCTTCATTTAGTTGAAGGAATCTTCAACTAATCATCCCTGTAGCTCAAATGCTATTGTTTCATTCTGATCTACGGCTGAGAAACATGCTCTTGTAACTGGGCATCGCATCTCCTGGATGCAGTCATGTCCCGGACATAATGGTTGCCTCCGCGATTTCCCTCTTTTAAACAGTGCAGGAGAGACTGTCAGGATGCACGTCTTTTTGGAGGTGTCTCCACGCGATCACCGGGTGGGGAGAGTGTCTCATCATATGCTACGTTGTCTGGTCCCTTTGGCGTTATGTCCTCTCATTCAGTCCTCACTGCGCGCCGGTGGCCTAGAATGTTCCGCCTGCTGTCCGCCCTCCCAAGTATACCTGTGTGCAGACTCAGTGATGGTGGCCGTCTTGCCTGGGGGCAGGTGGTTCCTCCTGTGACCTTGCATTTGCATTTGTCAGGAAAGAGATGCTGGGTGGGATGATTCCCTGCGGTTCTACACTTTTCTTCTTATAATGTGGGGAGGGATTGGGGGCAGGAGGAGAAGGGGACAACAGAGGATGAGGGAACAGAGGATGGTTGGATGGCATCACTGACTCGATGGACGTGAGTCTGAGTGAACTCCGGGTGTTGGTGATGGACAGGGAGGCCTGGCGTGCTGCGATTCATGGGGTCGCAAAGAGTCGGACACGACTGAACGACTGAATTGAACTGAACTGAAACTTTATTGACTGAAATAGGCTTCCTGACAACCTATCCCTCTCGTCGTTTTCCTTGAGTATCGTTCTTAAGGCCTATTTTTTAAAGCAGGTGTCATTTACAGCCCCTAAGGCCTTGGGAGTATTCAGTTCCCAGAAGCCTGGATTTGAATTGTGGTGTTGGGAGAAACGCCCACAAGGCGGCAGCACTTCTTGATTTTCAACTCTGCTGCTTGGGGACCCAGAACCTTCGTGAAAGTTGCCTTCACTGGTTGTAAATGAGAGTGTAAAGGGCCAGAATAAACTGCCTAGGGGTTGTGTCTTCTCCCTTCTTTTCCCAGTATCCTCCACCCCAGCAAGCAATGCCCACCCCTCTTTTCTGCTCATCTGAAGGTGTTGTGGTCCAAAGGTAAGGCAACTCTAAACACAGAGGTGGGAGGTGGGAACACCCCCCACGGAGAGAGAGGCAGAACAGGTGACTTTTCAAAGTGCTTCCAGCCCAATCCATCCCCCATCCCTGGGTGCACTAGCGTTGTTTCATGGTTCAAGGCCTGCCTTGGTGTATTTTTTCCAGTGGTCATGTATGGATGTGAGAGTTGGACTGTGAAGAAAGCTGAGTGCCGAAGAATTGATGCTTTTGAACTGTGGTGTTGGAAGACTCTTGAGAGTCCCTTGGACTGCAAGGAGATCCAACCAGTCCATTCTGAAGGAGATCAGCCCTGGGTGTTCTTTGGAAGGAATGATGCTGAAGCTGAAACTCCAGTACTTTGGCTACCTCATGCGAAGAGTTGACTCATTGGAGAAGACTCTGATGCTGGGAGGGATTGGGGGCAGGAGGAGAAGGGGACGACAGAGGATGAGATGGCTGGATGGCATCACTGACTCGATGGATGTGAGTCTGAGTGACCTCCGGGAGTTGGTGATGGACAGGGAGGCCTGGCGTGCTGCGGTTCATGGGGTCGCAAAGAGTCAGACACGACTGAGCGACTAATCTAATCTGATCTGATGGCAACTCAATGAATGAAAATTGTAGTTGGTATTTCTGTAGTACTGTTGAATTTACTAATTACAACTTAATGCATTATTTTGTTATTGATCCTGGAAATGCATGGAATTATTATCGCTATCCTAATAGGCATGGTTTGGATTTGGAATCACGTGAGCCCAGGTCACATTTAGCATGTATTGTAATCTGTGTGACCGTGGACAGTCAGTTTCTCAATCTTACTCCTTCTCAGTCGGTGCCCTTAGACTGCAGACGGCATTCATTCATGAAAGCTGGTTGCCACCAACGTGTTCAGTTGCATCATGTAAGAGCATCTGGAAGGAGAGTATACGGGGTAAGCAATTAGGGATCAGCAACAGAAATCTAGGCCAAGTTCAGACTCTGCAAGATGGATCAAAAAGGAAATCAAATCCTATAATCTGAATCAAATACGAAAGTGTCTGAGTGTGGGAGACAAAAACTATGGTAACCTCAGATCATCCCCTCCCTTTCCGTGCAGGCAGCACCTGTGTCTTGCTTGCAACCAATGGAAGATGTTAGAGGCTATGACGTCACTCCCTTGGCTGGGTAACGGTACGTGTGAAGGTGATGGATGTTAGCAGGTAGCTCAGGTAACTTAGCTGGCTGGTGGAAGAGACTCTCCGTGTGGCTTTGAAGCAGTAAGCTGCCATGATGTGAGATGACCGCATGGCAGAGCAGGGTGTGACCTCTAGCAGCTGAGCGTGGCTCCTAGCAATAGCCCAGAGCCCTGAGTCCCACAGCCACCAGGGCTGGTGCTGCTAACAACTCCAGTAAACTCGGAAGCAGGTTTTCTCCAGTCACGTCCCCAGATGAGAACCCAGCCCAACTCACAGCCTGGTTGTAGCCTCTGGACCCTGAGCAGAAGATCCAGCCACACCGTGCCCAGACTGCTGAGCCACAGAAACTGAGAGGGGGTAAATGGGCATTGCTGATGCCCCAGGTTTGTGGTACCTGGCGTGTAGCAATGAGATCTAATGCACTGAAGTTTAGGCAAGACTTCCCTTAGCTGCCTGAAGACAGGCATCGAGATGTAGCTACTCAAGTCCCCACATGACGGCAACCTGGAAGCCCAGTCCAGCCCCCCACCCCACCTCCACTCCCACCCCCACCACCCACTTGCTGGCCATGGAGATGGCCAGGTGCCCATTAGGGGCAGAAGCACAAGGGCCTGGCAGGAAGCCACTTCTTGGGGTCGTGATGAAGTGAGTTGAGGTACGTACAGCCCTGCCGTCAGGCCTGGAGGGCTCGGGTGTACATTCTCCTCCTGCCATGAGAGATGGGGATACTAAGAAGCTTGCTGGACAATCACAGGCAGGTGCCGGGGAGCTGATCTTACTTCCAGAGATGATAGTTCATTCGAAGCCTTTGTGACTAGTGGCTTACAGTCAGGAGAGGGTTCCCACTTGAATTCAGATCCACAATTGCAAGCTGTCATCCCCTGGGGCAAAAGTTCCAACAGCTACTGGTTTGGGACTTAGCCTCTGCATCGAGCTGTTGGGCAGAGGCCTTCAGAGCTGACTAGCCAGGTTGAGGGGTGTCCAGATGCTGTAAGAAGCTGACTTAAGGCCTGGAGAAAGGGACAGTGATGCTAATTCTCTCATCCCCAAAGTCTCAGGAATCCCTGAGCCTCCAAGATAAATATTTCCAAAGTGTCTTGAGTCTATTCAAAGTATTCCTACCTAGACGGTGTCTGCCTGAGTTCCTGGTTTTTGTGGTTCATGGGTTCTCGTCCTGACCCACTCCCTCTTTTTTCAGTAAGAAGCCTGTCCTTCCCTTAACTATTTTTGAGAGTAGTTATCATTGCCAATGATTCTTATCATCAATCTGCAAACTTTTTATATTAATCAAAGACTGGCGTTTCCCTTGTGCACTAACTGAAAAGTCAGTTAGTCTGACTTTGTGAAAAGTCTCCTCATTCCATAGCTAACACCTTCATGAGGTAAAATATCTGCCTTCAGATTTAAAAAAAAATTTTTTTTAACTCTGCCTTGTGGGAAGATAGAAGATGTAGACAGCGTTATGAAATGTCACGGTTTGGCAGCGTGCTCACACGGCAGCAGATGGCTTTTTCTTCGTTAACCACTATTAGTTTATTTATACATTCGGAGATGGGAGTGATTTTCCTCAGAAAGTGAGACAGCTGGGGGTCCTGAACCCCAAGCCTCACAAACCTTGCTCTGGGTGAGATTCCTCTGCCTTGCTTTTCTCAACAAAAATTCTAGAAGGATTTGCAGACATCCTAACAGCTGTAGTACCTCTGGGGGAACTCACTTTCCCCCGACCTGCAGTGGAGGCAGAGAAGGGGGCACAGCCCCCCGACTTGGGCCTTGCCTCTCGGTGGGGCGTGGAACTGCGTGGGAGACAGCACCGGCTGCATGCAGTCAGCGGGAACTCCTGATTTAGAAATCTGAAGAAGGAAGGAGAGGGGGAAGAAAGACTCCAGGATTCCTGACCCAATTTCAAGATGAAAAGAGGATTTGGGAAATGATTTAGTAGTTGAAAACGTGGTAGCCTGTTCTCACAGCAAAATTGTCTGTTTAATAGTTTTTTTCTGTTGCTTAAGTATGGTATTATGTGGGAGAAAGGAGGGTTTTATGGTTTGGGGGTAATATTTTTATTTTCGGGTAATTTTAGACTGAGAAGAGTTGCAAAAATAGTTGCGTAAGCTTTATCCACTCCCTCCTATATTAGCATCTAAAAACTACTGAATATTTATGTAAGCTAGAAAGTCAACCTTAGTACAATATATTAAATTTACAGGGTTTATTTGGACTTCACCACTTTCCCCACTACTGTTCTTTTTTTCTATTCCAGCATCCCACATTTCATTTAGTCGTCTCCCCTCCTCTTTAATGGACTTGATGCTTTTAAAGAGCACTGGTCAGTTATTTTATAGAAATCCCTCCTTTGGGGTCTGTGTGATGTTTCCTTGTGATGAGATTCAGGTTATGCGGTTTGGGGATGGATACAACAGAAGGGTGCCCTGTTCCGTGTATCATATCAGGGGTCCATGATTTTGATATGTGTTACTGGTGATGTTAACATTGATCACTTGGCAAAGGTGGTATTTGTCAGGATTCTCCACCGTGAACCCACTCTTTTTCCTCTTGCAGTTATTAAACGTTTGAGGAGAGATGCTTGGAGACTATGCAAATGTCCTGTTTGTGCTTAAACTCTTGCCCCCTGACTTTTTCTTTCCCATTGTAGTTTATTACAAGATATTGAATATACTTCCCTGTTCCCAGGAGAACCTTGTTTATCTATTTTTATACACAGTAGCTGGCATTTGCCAGTCCCAAACTTCTCATTTATCCTTCCCACACCACCCCACTTTCCCCTTTGGTAACCATAAGTTTGTTCTCTATATCTGAGCCTGTTTCTGTTTTGTAAATAAGTTCATTTGTATGATATTCTAGGCTCCACATATAAATGGTATCATATGATATTAATATTTATCTTTCCCTGTCTGCTTTACTTCACCTGGAATGATAATCTCTTAAGTCCATACCTGTTGCTGCAAATGACATTATTTAATTCTTTCCCATTTGCCTCGTGATTTTAGCATCTTCCTGTGGGTCTTGCTTTTGGCAGTAATTGCAGTGGTGATCCAATAGTGACTCTCTGCTTCCCTCTTTCTTTCTACATTTGTTGATTGGAATTCTGTTAAGGACAACTTGTCTATTCTCTCTCACTTATTTTTTGAGTTTATTATCTATAGCAGGATGGATTGTTGGACATTTATCTGATTCTTTCGGTTATAATCCATCTTGTCATTTACTTTATTGGTCACATAAAGTGACCAATCCATCTTTGGTCCTTGAAAGCTTTCGGGTTTGATGTGCCCCCCTCTTTTAATATAATTTTTAGTACTTCTTTGCTTCCTTGGTGGTTGAGTGGTAAAGAATCCCCCTGCCGATGCAGGAGATATGGGTTTGATCCCTGGGTTGGGAATATCCCCTAGAGAAGGAAATGGCAACCCACTCCAGTATTCTTACCTGGGAAATCCCGCGGATAGAGGAGACTGGCCGGCTGCGGTCCACAGGGTTGCAAAAGAGTCGGACATGACCGAGCGACTAAACAAGAAGAATAGCGCGTACTTTCTGGCACCACAGAATATTCCAGGCTCATCTTTATTTATTTATTTACTTATTGCTCCAGCCCTAGCTTCAGCCAGTTCTCCAAGGAGCCTGGGTTCCTTTCATTGGAGAATGTTATTAGAAAACAACGTCCGGGCTAGGTGTACTAATTAGCTTCTGGCCTGTCTCAGGATAGAGAATTAGGTAATCTATACGTGTGTGTATACTAACTAGTTCATGCATATACACACCTCTGTTTTTGTTTCTGTATCTATTTGCCTGTGTATGTGTATCTTTTAAGACATAAGTCAATATTGATACTTCTGACTCCAATCTGTCACCTGAGGATTCATTCTAACCTTCTTCCTTTCTTTATTTGTAATTTTTTCCCCCAAATTGAGAAACTAGGTGTAATTATTTGCAATATATATGCTTAGTTTTTCCTCTAAGTATACAAACAGTTTTGAAATTCCTAATGCTAGGCTTTGTGACAAACAAGTTTATCATCTAAAGTAGAGTGTGTGTGTGTGTGCGTGGACTTTAGCTTCACAGTGTCCAACCTAAACGTTCCCAAATCTTTTGGTAGACGATATTGTAGGTAGTGTCATATGGTGGGTGTATGTTAACTTTTAAGAAGCTGCCAAATGATTTTCCAAAATGACTCTACCATTTTGCTGTTTCTACCAGCAGCATATGAGACTTCCAATTGATTTGGATCTTTGCCAGGGCTTTGTATTGTCAGATTTTTAAAATAAACTACCTAGACTCAAAATTTGAATTTAGCAGGCAATATAGAACACCCAGTTAAATCAAAATTTCATGTAAATAAGTATTTTTTAGTATAAATATGTCCCCAGTATTACCTGGAACATATTTATACTAAAAACTCTGTATCTGATGTTTTGGGGGCTCTGTTTAGAGGCTACCTATTCTCAGACCTCAGCATGGGTCCAAAAGAATCAGAGCTCTTTGCCAAAGAAATGTTCAAATATCCATGAAGAAAAGGGAGAAGAAATTCAGAGGTTCTCAGGTGATCTGGAGGGATATTTCTGCTGGGTATTTAAGTACAATTTGTGTTGAAGTCGAATATATATATATTTTTAAGTGGCGCACAAAACACAAGTGCTTGGCTGGATCCACTTTCGCCCCTTAAGCAGCCCAGGGGCTGGCTTCAGACCACGGACCAGCACATGACCAAGCCGTGGCGGAATGCACTGCACAAGTTCAAGGCCGGCTGGCTTTTAAGCCGATTAAGCTACTGCTCTTTTTCCTCCAGCAGATTACTTGGGAATTTCCTGAGAAGTTTTCTCTCAAAGTGACTTCCTCAGGGCTTTCTACTTAAAAGAATAATGTTCATTATTCTTTTGAATAAAATCGGCAAAGGGAGACAAGTCCAAGCCAAGGGATCTTACAAATAAGGGTCTTCTGAAATGCTGGCAGGTGCTTAATAGATTGGAAGGACCTGTTATTATATTTCCTCTTATGTCTTTTTCAAAGACCAGGTAATATCAGCAAATACTTCATAGCCTTGTCCCGGTGCTAGGTGTTTGAAGCCCTTTATATTTATTAACTTGTGAAATCCTGAGGGCACCCCTGCGAGAGAGGTGTTGATATCATCCCCATTTTTCAGATAAGGTAATCGAGGCTCAGAAAGGTACTGCTGGAGCTCTCCAGGCTAGCGAGTGGCAGGGCTGGGATCTGAACCCAGGCAGCTGGGCTCCAGAGTGTGGGCCTTTAACAGCCATACCTACAGCCTCACAGGTTTGGTGGGGTCCCCTTTCGAAGCTCTATTCTCCTAGTTGGAAATGGCACTCTGACTCATTTCACTTTTCTGAAGTACATTTTGTGTTATCTTGAGCACTTGGTGAAACAAGTAAATTTTGCCCTTCCTCGTGTTAATTGGCATCTAAGCAGATGATATTAAAGAGCGCCCAGTGGGATACAGGTGTCTGAGGTCCAAAGCGAGTCCGTGGATCAAACCCTCAGTGAACCCAAGAACAGATGTCCATATGGCATCAGAGGACAGGGAGGGGGAGAGAGGTGCCAGACAGCGATCTAAGCCAGAGGCTCTGGGCTTACTGGAGAGGGGGCCTGTAGCTAATGGAGCACTGAGTTCTCATTGCAGGTGATAAATCTTCCTAATGGCATTTCAAATACATTGTTCCAAATTTAAATATTTTAATATTAATTTATTCTAATGCCATCTCAAGTGGATAATGAACAATGCCACCAACTGTATTAAAAAGAGGAAAAAAAAATCATAGGCAAATCCTCAAACATTTTCCACTCTGGGAGTGAATCCAGGAGAATAAAAAACTTTTCAGGAAAACTCATTTCTTTTTTACTTGGATACTGACGATAGTCAAAATCAAAAAGAGTATAAACGACTATTAAATTTTTAGCATTTTGAGGAAGACAAGGCACGCTTGGCCATTTCTCAGGAGTTTGAGTTTTGGCTTTCTGTGCAGCATAATAGCGTGACTATTCCCAAGTATTTACTGTGCTTTATACAGATGATCTCATTTCATGCCTCTAACAACTGTATGACCGGTGCTCTTTATCCCCGTTTTATAGATGGAATAACTGAGGTTTCCAGGCTTAATACATAACTCAGTATTGAGACTGGGGCATGTCTGATCTTGGGACCTGAACTCTTAAGCATGGTCTCTCACAACACGAGCCTGTTTGCACCATCAAGAAAATTAAGCAACCACAGCAACATGGTTTTCTTCTTTCCACAAAGAGAGATGGTGGAAAGTGGAGCGTGTGGTGTGACCCAGGGGTCTGGAACTGTAAGCCCAGTGGATGCAGAGCTGAGCCTCCTTAGAGCTGCGCCTTAGCCGAGGGCCCCAAAGTGACGTCCAGAATGAGTGGCAAGCAGTTCCTCAACATCTAGGGCTGCCTAAAGAGCCTGGCACTCTTTGCTTCTTTGGGCCACGGAACTAAAACGGCCAAGAGAATGACCACAGTTTTCAGTCCCCCTGGAGCACTGGGCCCGTGTCACCTCCTTTTATTGTCCCTTAGCCAGAAACACACCCTTCAACATGCTGTCCGAAAAATAATGGGATTCCTTTAAGTATTTCTCCTTTAAAATGAGCAATAAAATAGGTAAAAGTGTATTTTTTATAATATAGACACACATATATATATACAGAGGGTAAAATACAATTTAAAAAAAATTTTCCTTACAGCGTAAGGAAAAGGAGGGTAAGGAAAGTCGCTCAGTCGTGTCTGACTCTTGGGACTGTGGCCTACCAGGCTCTTCCCTCCATGGGATTTTCCAGGCAAGAGTGCTGGAGTGGGTTGCCATTTCCTTCTGCAGGGGATCTTCCCGACCCAGGGATCGAACTCAGGTCTCCCTCATTCCTGCTGCTGCTGTGTCGCTTCAGTCGTGTCCAACTCTGTGCGACCCCACAGACAGAAGCTCACCAGGCTCCCCTGTCCCTGGGATTCTCCAGGCAAGAATACTGGAGTGGGTTGCCATTTCCTTCTCCAATGCATGAAAGTGAAAAAAGTGAAAGTGAAGTCTCTCAGTCGTGTCCGACTCTTAGCGACCCCATGGACTGGAGCCTACCAGGATCCTCCGTCCATGGGATTTTCCAGGCAAAAGTACTGGGGTGGGGTGCCATTGCCTTCCCCGCCCTCATTCCAGGCAGACACTTTAACCTCTGAGCCACCAGGGAAGCCCAGGCTTACTCAATAGAGGAGGCCAGAGGGGCTCTCAGGAAGAGGGTGTCCTGTGGCTCCTGGGTGGGCCAGGGGTGGTGGGTGAGGTCTCCTGACAGAGCCTGTCCCAGTGTCAGGCCCAGAACCTGGTCCTTCTGCACCCTTGCAGCCTTGGCCGGGCAATCACTTTTCTGCCGCTGTCTCTTATGAAAACCAGTGCTCCCACTGACCCTGACAACCTTGGACACCCTCTGCATGCCTCAGCCACAAGTTCTGCTGGTCTGTTCCCCCAGCTTGCACCCCAGAGAAAGGCATATTATAATTATTGCTGGGCAACTCAGACCAGCTCTGCAGCAAACTCCCTTGCTACGTGGTGGGCTGAGCCCCACTTCTGCAATAAGTGAACCCCTCCCAGTTTGTTCTTCCTTGGGTACTCCCCCTCAGCCCTAGGGCACCATATGGAGTTTCCTTGTATCTTCCAGTCTTTCTTCATAGTTCTTTATATTAAACTACTATTTAACCCATTGTGCCTTTAAAAACATTTCTTTGTTTTTGGCTGCACTGGGGCTTTTCTCTGGTTGTGGCAATGTATGGATGTGAGAGTTGGACTGTGAAGAAGGCTGAGCACCGAAGAATTGATGCCTTTGAACTGTGGTGTTGGAGAAGACTCTTGAGAGTCCCTTGGACTGCAAGGAGATCCAACCAGTCCATTCTGAAGGAGATCAGCCCTGGGATTTCTTTGGAAGGAATGACGCTAAAGCTGAAACTCCAGTGTTTGGCCACCTCATGTGAAGAGTTGACTCATTGGAGAAGACTCTGATGCTGGGAGAGATTGGGGGCAGGAGGAGAAGGGGACGACAGAGGATGAAATGGCTGGATGGCATCACTGACTTGATGGATGTGAGTCTGAGTGACCTCTGGGAGTTGGTGATGGACAGGGAGGCCTGGCGTGCTGCAGTTCATGGGGTCGCAAAGAGTCGGACACGACTGAGCGACTGAACTGAACTGAACTGATACCCTACCTTAAAACTTCTTTGCCTACCACCTCCTACTGGGTAGAGTAGAAACTTTGCACAGCTTCTGATGCCTTCCATAACCTAGCCCTTGCCTCCCTTTTTGTCTTATCTCCTGCTGTTACAGCTGTGCACTTCATAGCCTATAAAAATTAAAGTCATGTATTCCCCTCTGCTTTTTTTTTTTTTTTTTTTTCTGGCCTCCAGGCCTTTGTCTGTATGGTGTGTACTTTTCCTGAAATGTGCTTCCCTCCATCCTGACTACGTTCTACCCAGGGGTTTGTTGGGAAAGATTTAACCACTGTCTCTCCAGGAGGAAAAAAGCATGGTTTGTAGCGTTTGCTGATTTCTGAGGTATGAATACTCAAACCATCGCTGATTTCAGGTTGCCAATCGGGTCACTAAGTGCAGAACTGGGAGGAAATATATGTAATTGGCTTTGCAAGCCAGTGTGAGTGGCCTCAGCCCACCCTTGGCTCCACCTATCTGCTTGAATAGAAACTCTTCCAGGAAGCCTTCTCTGATTGCAGCCTGCTGGTCACACTCATGACACACTGCATTTCTCTGTCACTGCCCTTTTGTACACTGACATACTTTTCCATTTCTACATCTGTTTCTTCCTCAGACTCATCTCCATGAAGACAGGGGTCACAGTTTTTTCCTCTGTTTTTGGCGCCCAGCACAGTGCCTGGCACACAGTTGTTACCTGATCTGTGTTTATGGAATGAGTAAGAGTAGCTTTCCTTTGCCAAAATAAGGGATTTTTTTTTTTCTCCTTCAGCTGGATTATTTTATCTACTGTTCTTAGCAGTGAGCCTTATCCAAACAACCTATTGAAGTGGCTCATCTGGACTTGTTGGACATGAGCTGTGAAGGTTGGCTGGGAGAGAGTTTGGTCGGGATGGGAAATGGCTAGAGAGCTGGTTTCTCCCCCTGGCTGTTTGTGCCACAAAACCCCCCGAATTCCAGTGTAGGGCATCGCCGCTAGTTACAATGCCTGCTAACCTCATGCACTTGCTTTTTCTAATACTGTGTCATTATATAGACAGGCTGGACCTTGCAGTTGACTTTGCACTTTCTGAACCTCAGATGTTTAAAAATTTCTCATCAGGTTGCTTGTTTTCTGTACTCAGCCTAAGCCCTGCCAACAAATGCCAGTTGCACTCACATGGAAAATGTGAGTTACTAATGCAAGCTGGCATTAGCGAGATGTATATGAAGAAAACTCATATTCAGAAATAACTAGTACTTCCTTTGGATCTTGCCAGAAATGTAATCCATGGCGGGCTTTCAGAGTTGAGGCTGACTCCCTGGTGAAGCCGCTCACCAGGAACCAGCTCCCTGGTCTGCAGAGTTGTGCCTGGTGCACCGCACCCACTGTAAAGCATCTGCTCTCCTCACCTTGACATTCCAGGCCCTCCATGCTCTGGCCTCAACCTTGTCATTGGGAAGAAGTCTTTACCACAGGTGTGGCGCCCTCAGGGCACACAAGGGAAATCAGCCTTTTCCTGACAGACTTCGGGATGAAGGTTGGAGAGAGGCCCTCCAGTCTCACTTTGCTCTGGAGTAGGTGTTCTCATGGAGAAGGCAATGGCACCCCACTCCAGTACTCTTGCCTGGAAAATCCCATGGATGGAGGAGCCTGGTAGGCTGCAGTCCATGGAGTCGCTAAGAGTCGGACACGACTGAGCGACTTCACTTTGACTTCTCACTTGCATGCATTGGAGAAGGAAATGGCAACCCACTCCAGTGTTCTTACCTGGAGAATCCTAGGGGCTGGGGAGCCTGGTGGGCTGCCGTCTCTGGGGTCGCACATTTCGGACACGACTGAAGCGACTTAGCAGCAGCAGCAGCAGGTGTTCTCAACCTTCATCACGTGACAGAATCACCTGGGATACTTCTTTAACAAGCACACGGATGCCTTCTCCACCTGCGTTCTAAATCCACTGCTCTTTGGTGGGACCGGGGCCCTGGTACGGTTTAAGTCTCCTCTGGCAGGTCTAACGTGAAGCTGGGGCCGGCAACTGGGGTCTGCTGAGGGGTTCCCAACTGGCCCTGACACTTTATCTCTTCCAGCCATCCCTCTGGCATCACATCATCAAGTCCCTTCCAGTCTTGTTTTGGTCTAAACCAAACTGTTTCCCATTCTGACAGTTCCCATCTCCAGAGGACTGGTCTGGAGCTTCCCATTTTCCATTTTTCATGCTTCAGCAAATCAGACTTGTCCCCTAGGTTCCCATCTTTCTCCTTATTACCCACCATCAGCCCTGACATCAGTTATAAGTGGACAAAAGTAAAAACCTAGCTTGTGTCTCATCCCACATCTGGAATAGATGATTGCTATGATTCAGTCAAGACATTCAAGAAATGTCTCTTGAGTGCAGAGGGCACACCAGTTCCTGGGCTAGCCCTCGGCTTATGTAGACGAGTAAGAATGCTTCATTCCTGCTTTTGTGGAACTTACCCTTGAGAAGGGGACAAAGCACATGAGTATTAATATACAGCACCGTAAGTGGAGAGGCGGGTGAGGGCTGGGTGCTCCTGAGTGCTTGGGAGCGGCCCTGTCCTGTTGTTGGGTCTAGCTGTTACTGTTGTTTTGAAACTGTTGAATTTATATTGGCGTTAAAGTGATTAAGAATGTTGTGATAATTTCAGGTGCACGGCCAGGGGACCAAGTCATAGATATGTATGCATCCATTCTCCCCCAGACTCCCCACCGGGGCTTCCTTGGTGGCTCAGTTGGTAAAGAAGGCACCTGCAACACAGGAGGCGCAGGTTCAATCCCTGGGTCGGGAAGATCCCCTGGGGAAGGCAATGGCAACCCACTCCAGTATTCTTACCTGGAAAATCCCATGGACAGAGGAGCCTGGCAAGCTACAGTCCAAGGGGTCGAAAGAGTCAGACACGACTTAGCACCTAAACCACCACCATTCTCCCCTAAACTCCCCTCTCTTTTATATATATGAGGCTGATGGCTGTAACTATGGTCCCACACTTTGCAGTGTTCAGGGATAACGCCAAGGGATATGATGAGGAACGAAGTGATTTTCCTTGTGTACACAGTTAGTGGGACAAGTGGGAATACCTCAGCCTTCTATTCCCAGCCAGTGCCCTTCCTGCCCATGTGTGGCCTCTCAGAGAGTTTCTTTCTAGAGGCATTGGAGATGAATAATGGAGTATTTTATAGAATATGGCAGAGAGTTTCAAACAAGTAAAGCAACAGAGAATGATTTTGAAATAAAACCCTGTCACAGTTAGTTGGCACTGGCACGATTTTTTTTTTTTAACATCTCGACTGCAGTAATAAAGACGGTAGGGGAGTTGGTGAAAAGGAGAACTTGGTGCCAGCTGGGGGCTGTATGAAATCATTTCACTTCAAAACAAAGAGCAGAAATAGGAGAAATTAAAATAGATGATCCCCAGCTCCCTGGCTTCCTCCTCTTCTTGGGCAGGAATCAAAGGAGAAAAAGCTCAGCAGTAAAAGCAGTCTCCAAGGACTGATGTTGGGATGAGCAGCTGCCACAAAGACAGACACATCATTCGCCCCTGGAGAATCTTGCTTGTGCCTCCTGCACGTGTGAGAGAGCCAGCTTGCTTTGCACACACACACAGAAGCAAAGTCAAGAGTTTGTGAGCTTGAGGCAAGCATCTCAGCCCTGGGTGTCACCGCAAGGTAGCTATGCATGTGGCTTCTGGTTGCTCTCAGCTAAAACCTGCAGATAGACTGAGGCCAAAGGTGCTAGCTCAGAGTCCAGCTAGAGTCTATCCATCTATCAATTTGAGGAAAGGGGAGATTAAAGGTCGTTTCCCTTTTCTCTGAACTCATGTCATTCCTTGACTGCAGTTTTCTCGTGACGCTTGTACCAGTTGTTAATCAATCGCCTTTCAGCTCCACACGCATCCCTTTTTGTCCTGTTTTGCTATCCTGCACCTGGACTCAGCTCCTTATGGTTCTCATTTGCCAGCCAGCTTAGTCTTACACTGAAGCAATAGAGGGCGCTGCAAAGTCAAAGGGAAAGAAAGGGCTGCTTTTGCTCCACAGGCTGGTGCAGTCGCATGGAAGTTGGTGTGCAGAGGGTCCTGGCAAGTGTTCTTTGCGGTGACGGCTCTCAGGGTCCTGCCTTTAGCACCTGTAGCACCCTGGTTCTTTACGACAGCGGCCGTGCTCAGTCTGCAAGGGTGTGCGTCTCAGTCATGTGTGACCCTCCTCTCAGTTTCATACTTCCTCACTGACTTTTCCCTCAGCCTTAGGGATGGTCGCTGCCTTCTGAATTTCTACCTCTGTTACGCTTTATAATTCTCTTCTCTTCTGCCTAGTTAACAGTTCTTTTACTTGCTGTCCCGCGTTCAGGTTATTAATGGGGTTTGTCTCTTGACTGGTCCCTAACAGATACACTTGGACACATCTGATGACTTGTGCAGCGCTGTTTGTGTGTGCCCCTCAGAACTCCTTATGGAGCCTCTGCGCTCCTACAGAAGCGGCCTTCCAGCTGGAATATATTACAGTGAGCATCTCAGGGAATTAATTTCCAGATCCTAGACTTCCCTGTATATATGCTTTCCTAATAAGATCAGCCTGAGAACATGCCTGCAGGGAAGATCCCATGGGAAGGGTTCTTTTTCCCAGCTCACCTGGAACTTTAAAAAGGCACACTTCTTATTTCTCCCTGATTTTACAGTGCATTGTCTAGAGTTGTAATATACTTATGCTGTTTTGATTAATTTTGTTCTATTAATTTTAGCAATAACTCAATCCAGAAGAAAAAAAATTTCAACATCTAAAGCCTTAAGATTACAGGAAATTAAGAAGTCATTTTGATTTATATCTTACTCTTGTTACATAGAATAATGCTAGGATAATTAATAAGAGATTTTCAAGCATGAAACACATTATGAAGGGTAAAATTGGAGAAATGGAATGGAAATGTGACTTTAAGGAGGGAAAGGACCATTAAGTGTTCCTACTGTTAAAAGGTCATTCATGTGTTTAAAAATTTTGGTTGATGGTAAATATTGCTATGTTATCTATAATTGTTTGGATACATATAAAAGCATTCAATGATTTTTTTGTTCTAGATTGTCAGTATTGACTACACACTAGAATTACATTCTTTGCAACAATTTAGGGAAAAGAGAAACTTTATAAGTTAATAGAGAAAAAATATGAACATATATATATATATGAGAGAGACGAGAAACTTTAGATCTCATCTTTGTAAAGTTCAAGAGAGTATGTAGTTTTCCAGAATTGTTTGAGGAGATACGTGAGTAAATATATGTGCCTCACTTATAATAAAACATGAATGAAGGAAGACTGGGGGAATGAATAAAGGAATGAATAAGCGAATCAGCAGTTAAAGACAGAAGTCCCTCCTAGGATAAATAGGAACAACGTTCTGTATTTCTCTGCTCAGGCTGTTTCTCAGCTTCTCCACTTGGGGAAATATGCATATGGAAAAGGCCAGCATGGCTCTGATATGGGGGTCCAGATCAGGAGCCAGCCCATGTCCCTCCTTTGCCTTTGTTTTAGAATGGCCTGTGACTGACTGAATGATTTGTAATGCATTTCCTTAAAGCCCAGTGCCTTGTTGTTATTTTTTCATCTGTGCAGTGGATTTAGAAATTCCAAATGAGTGACAGTTGGAATATTCATTTTATCTTTTGGAGGGAAACACCTGTGGCTTCATAGAACAAAACATCTTAGAGAAAGAAGACGTGGGTTGATGCAATGGTTTGCTAGTAACCGGCTGCCTGTTCGTCAAAGGCCTTCAAGTCTTTGCACCTCAGTTTCCTTGTGTGTAAAACGGGAATGGTGATGACTGTGAGCCTTAGATGAAAGCGTGCGTGTAAATGTGCTTTGCACATGGTAAGCCATCAGTGCATGTTGAAGCTAATGCTGAAATATCAGTTGGCAGTGAACCCTGGTATATCCACCTCTTCCTGCCCTAAGGGTTGCCTGTTAGTTTGCCGTGAACTAAGCTAGTTGGTCATTTAGGGCTGCGCACTGCCCCAGGTCCTGATCACATCAGGGACCTTCCATCCTAAGGCAAGGATGTAGGACATCTGATGGCCACACGTGGACGTACTCCCCCTTCACTTCTATAGCTGTGGTTCTTGTAAGTTTCTCGCTACGTTTGGCATGTGTTTTCGTCCTTGCCTCAGTGGGAGACACATTTGCAGCTAGTTCATCTATAGAATCTATGGAAGTGGTCACTGTCAAGTATTTCCATGTATTATATAAAATGTAAAACACATACACCATTGCTTCATGCCAGAGTGTTTCCTGAATCTGTTGTCTTGGGGGAGTGTACAGTACTGGCTGGTGTTCCAACCAACTGAATTACAAACTGAGCAGCGTGTGCACATGCACACACACACACACACACACACACACATGTGCACACACACAAGATGATTTCTTTATTGATCTCTGGCACCAAACTAGTGGTAGTTCACCTGGCATTTTGTCAACAGTGAAGATCAACTGAGAAATTTAAATGCTTGCGCCAAGTACCTAATAATAAAACCATAAGATTTCGTCTATTACTGAAACACTGGTGAGTAAAGGAACATGCCTGTGGCTGCAGAGTCGAATCAGGTTAAGTGGCATTAGAGCTGCTTCTACACTGGTGTCACCAGCTTTTAAAATCAGGACTGCTCACTGAGCTCTTCATACATTTACACCAATGGGAGTGATGAATTCTAAAATGAGGTTTTTGATGCTCTGTAGAGAGTAAACCCTCAAGCCGTATTTCTATAAAGATTAAGATCTTATTCCAGACCCCAATTAAACTAAGGGAAGTCATGATCGCAGAGAAACAGAGAGGAGGATCTAGTTCTTGCAGTGTGCCAGACACACACTTCTCCCAGATCTCATCTCACTCTTTCTCACGGCATCACTGTAGGTTGGGTGTCCACTCTTCCATTTCACAGGTGAAAACACTGAGGTTCGGGGAAGTTAAATTCAGCACCACGACATGAGTCCGTGTCTGTCTGAAGCAAAGCGTTCTTTCCCCTTCATGCCATTAGCTCTGACCCTGGCTCAAAAAGGTGGACGCTCAAAAAAACAGGGGCTATGGAGGTAATGTTAGTGTTTATCTTCCCATAGACCCAAAGCGGCAGTTCTCAATCTAGGCTGCATGTTAAAAATCACCGTTGTTCCAGGGTTAACATTCCTGACTTGTAAAAGAGCTCTTAGAGCAGTATTTCTCAGCTTTCAGAATCACCTGTGCTTTGTTCAAACAGATTTCTGGGCCCTGCCTCCAGAGTTTCTGATCCTTTAAGCTGGGAGTTGGCCTGAGCATCTGCATTTTTAGTAAATTTCCTGGTGCTTCTGCAGGTCGGGGCCCTCTCTTTGTGAACTACTGTCTCAGGGCATTGTTTCTCAACGTGTAGTTCCTGCCCAGAGTATTTCAGTTCAGAATTACTTAGGAACTCAAAAGCAGACTCAAATGCAGGATCAGTCTTGGAGGTTGGGCACTAGGGAATCTGTCTTTTAACCAAGTGTTCAAGGCGATTCTTCAGCTCACTGAAGAGTGAGAACAGTCATCCAGTGGATTTTTAACCCCTGCCTCTTCTCATACACAACCTGGCTGTTAAATTCCATCTCATTTTGAATGAAAACCCCACAACTGGCCATTAGTGGTTGTTGTGACTTCTCTTCTGATTGATTTAAAATGCCCATAAGAGATCTCTTAGTCATGCTTTATAAACAAAAAATTAAAAAAAAGAAGAGAAAAATAGTGACTTTAAAAAAAACACCTCTCAATTGTCCAGTTTCCACTTCTTCATCAGGGGAGAGGCCTGGCTGATGAGGTACTGTTTCATGCTTCCCCACATAAGTGAAATCGGGAGGAGAAAAGCACCCTTTGAAGAGTCTCCTCTCCTTTCTTCACTCCTTCCTTATTTTACCTGCAACTATTCAGTTTCACCAGCCCCAGTGAAAATGCAGCTCAGGCTTGGAGTTTAAAGGGGGTGGCCGCTGGGAGCTTGGATTTCAGCTGGGAAGCTGGGTCACCGCCGGCTTCCTCAGAGCTGGAAAACTCTGTGGAAAGTGCGCTCAGAGGTCGAGGCCCTGCAAGCCCGCCTGGCGGATGTGCCCGAGGAGATGCAGGTGCTTCCCCGCCCCTGCCCCTCAGCTGTGCTCCAGGGGGAAGCCGGCGGCGGCCAAGAAGAGTATTTATAGCCTCCTCTGCCGGCTGGTTCCTGCCCCAGGACCCCAGCCTGCTGCTGACGAGACAGGGGAAGGTCAGCGCGCTAGGTGGATGGGGCCCAGCTGGCCTCTCTGAAGAGCTGCAGACGTTAGTCCCCCGACACCTGAAGTTACAGACACAATGGGATCTCCAACAGGCAGAAACCAAGGGCATGGGAAAAGATTTCCCATTGTTCTTCCCTGGCTCCAAAAGAAGCCGTTTGCCCAAGAGAAGCCCACCACGGGGAGGCCCCGCCACTATCTGCAGAACTGGCTTATAATCATTCTTGCCAATAATCAGGGCAGGCAGGTCCATGAAGCCCTCTCAGCCGCTGGTTCTAATGCCCAGCCCTGGCCAGAGGTTCTCACCTGGAAACCAGCATCCTCTTCCAGATTCTTAACGCAAACCTGTCAGCAGAAACAATCGCCCTTTTTCTCTCACATTGGTTTAGTTAGGCCTTTGAGTTACAAAGGAAGGTGGAGGGTAACACAGTGGGCGAGGTGGTTACCTTGGGCCAGGTGGACAGCCCCACTTACTCAGGTGACTTTGGGGTTTCGGAGGCGGGACCGCTGTCCCCACTTGTGCAGAAGAGAATTAGGGAGCCCGTGAAATACCTTGTCAGTGTTTATAGAAGCTGCACACAGCTTCTCAGCACACAGCTTCTAGGTGAAATTGTTAGCTCTCCAGGGGAAAGCCAACAAAACAGCAAGTGTTCCAGAAGGGGTTTCACTTCCTAACTGGCAGCCAGCCGGAGATCAAAACCTATTACTCGGAGCCACAGGTGGAATTCCTGCAGGAGACACAAGCTGTCCTATTGTTCTGCCTGGGGTCACTGTGAGTGGACCGAACAGGGGTCCCTCTGTAGCCAAGTCAGGGACTTGTGGGCCGTTTTCTCCCTGAGCTTGACTAGCGTCCTATCTCTACAAACAGGAGACCTGGAAGCCTTATGATGGGTGTAATTTCAGGAACCCTTCCTGAATGCAGAAGGCAATATATATTTTAGTTTTCCTTTTTTAAGAGGAAGTGGGTCAGAGTGGAATGACAGAGGTTGAGGCTGTTGACGTCCGTGTGAGGGCTGGAGCCGGGCACATGGGGATGATAATAACCAACTGTTAGTTTGCACTTCCCAGTTCTCTGCACAGCACGGAGCGCTTTCTGGACGGGACCCCTTTAATCCTCCCAGTCGCCCAAGGAGGCAGATGCAGCTACACTCCATCCTTTAGGGCAGAGGAGACTGAGGTCTAGTGAAGCCAGAGGGCTTGCTTTTTGTCCTGCATGAGGATGGCAGAGCTGGCATTCCCGCTTCCTCCTCAGGAGCCTGGGCCCTCTGAGGCTCAGAGGCTGGTCTCCCCCAGGAACTCTTCTTGCTGCAGGCGCTTCCTAGCATCCCGCAGACAGGGAAGTGGGGCTCGGCGTCCCCTTGGGAGCCTGTTCTAGGCATAGCCCCATGGGCCAGCCCAGGGCTCCTGGAGACTCCCCTTATCCCATTCCTGCAGGTGCCCACATACTCTCTCACTTTCCACTGGGACGCTGGCTCCTGGTCAGCTCCCTCTCTGAGGGAGCTGTGCAACTGGGGCGACTTTGGGGGCACTCTGTGTGAATTAGATTCATGCTGGCTCATGTCATTGGAAGTGTTTTGCTGACTCTTGGCTGCATCGGGGTGAGGCAGGGAGAGGGAGCTGAAAGCAGAAAAGGCAGCTGGCAAATGCCTCCCCACGCCCTCCCCGGACCACCGTGAAGGTCGGTGATGCTTTCCTGTTGTCCTCTGGGGTGTGCAGTTGCTCTTCTTCACTGGGTGCTGGTGGTGGGGACCGAACGTGCACAGTGTGGAAGGGGCATGGCTGCAGCTGGAGCTGTACTGCGTGGGACTGAAGATCTCTTCAGTCTAGTGGGATGACCACTTTGTATGCTTTTCATCAGGTGGCAGATAAGGCTGTAAGTTTCAGGAAGAGCTTCTCTTTTCTGGATTCCTCATGACTTTTCCATGTTCCGAGTCACCTAAATAAGATTGTCTTCCTTGTTGATTGTTATACCCCTGGGATTCAGCACAGCTCCTAGCATATGATGGGTGCTTAATTAATGCCCATCCACTTAATAGCCATCCATTAAGTGAATAGCTAGTGGAATCAGTGAATCCATGAACCATTGATGTTGGTCCTAGATTCCCGAAGTTAACCAAAGAGCATGACACTAGCATCTTCTCTGGGATGCCATTTTCAGACGTTTGGCACGTGTGTCAGTTGCAAGAGCAAGAAGCAGTCACTGGAATTTAAAGTGCAGGTTTATGGGAGGGGGACACCTGTGAAAAATAAAACAGGAGGCAGCAGGGTGGGGTGGGGAAGAGCACTCTGCTGATCTGACACGGTCAGAGGAGAGGGAGTGGTAGGCAGGAGTGTGAGGCCCAGTGGCTCCCCTGGCTGGAGGCAGGTCGGCCGACTGCAAGGCCTTCCCCGAAGCAGGATCTGGGTGCTGCACCTCCATGCAGTCAGGAGAAGGGTGCAGAGATGATCTGGGCATGACGGTGCTGATTGCTTTTCCTTCTCCAGGCCGTGTCCTCTCATCCCGTGTGTCTTCCATCAGGGCCACCCCTGCCTCCCTCGCCTCTGCACCTTCTCTTTCTCCATCACCTCTGCGGTCTCCACCTTGGGAGGCCTGGTGGCCTCAGACACAGTGGGCCTCTCTCAGAGTTGTCACAGTCTCTCTCTGGCTGGTTTCTAATGACTCAGACTCAACAAGCTCAAGCCTCTCTGGAGTGTATTCCTTTTCAGGACAATATTCTCTCCTAAGTTTCCAACTCTGTCATGGACACTGTCAGGTCCTACAGCTGAAAACCTGTCATTCTTTTCCACTTCACTCTTGGCTGTCCTCCTGATGCCTCCGACACCCCATCCACCACCTCCAGTCCCACTGCTTGAGAAAGAGCAAGATCTTCAGAGCTCTATTCCTGACCTGTAGGCACCTGTGGCAGGCCAGGCCGGAGCCTGGTGGGGCTGGATCAGACATCCAGAGCCCATTAGCACAGGGCAGACAACATCCTTGTTTTAGGCAGAGTGTCTGGTTCTCAGGGTCTGAGTAAACAACCAAAATGAGGAGGTCTTTGTTATCAGCAGGGGAAAAGCCCATTTGTTCTGTTGCGTCTTTGCATCCTGGCCATTGATGCACTGAGGAAACAATCTTGTTTATTTAAGGTAGATTGCTTTCCCTTGAAAAGTGCTGGTTCTAACTCCAAACCTTTCAACTGTGTTGTGAGTATGAAGTGGTGTGTTAGGTACTTCCTCTCTTTGCAGTCTCTTTACCCATCATACTTAGAGTTGGTTGCCATTGTCTTTTTCCTTTCCTTTCTTCATTCATTCATTCATCTGCAGACAGTTGTTGAGAGAGAGTCATGTGAGTTTGCAGTTAGGGCCATGGGCTCTGCAGGCAGCCTGCCTGCACTCAAAGCCCAGCCCAGCCACTGCTTGGGAGCATAGTCGATTCAGTATCACCTCTCCCCACCTCAGTTTCCTCATCTGTAAAGGAGTGTAGTTAGAACATCCATCTCAGAGGTTCGTGAGGATTAAAAGAGTTAAACAGTCTGTACCTGGCACATGGAAAGGGAATTAAAATGGTTCTGGATCCGTAACATCAAATCCCTGCTCTAAAGCCAGTGTGGGTGGAGGCGGAAGGAGCTGGGCGCAGACAGGACGAAGGCTGGTGTGAGCTCTGGCTGGGAAACTTAGAACTTATCCAGTCTGCGATGCTTTTGCATTAGGGGGCTACTAGAACAATGAAAACTGTATTGTTTTTGAAATTATTTATAGACTAGAAAATTAGTTTCAACATAGTGCTCAAAAATAAATAGTGCTGTTCAAAAGTGATTATATGAATAGAATTCTTTTTAAAAGAACATTGCTCATGTGTACAAATCAAAATTTTTAAATAAATAATTTTATACAGATTAAGAAAATATAATCAAAATACAATACAGGCGTACCTTGTTTTATGGCTTTATTGTGCTTCCCAGACACTGCCTTTTCTTTTTCTTTCCTGTGCACCCCGCCCCCCACCAACACCAAATGAAATTTTACGTCAACCCTGTGGCAAGCAAGTCTGTTCAGCACCATTTTTCCAACAGCATTTGCTCACTTTGTGTCTCTGTGTTACATTTTGGTAACTCTGGAAGTATTTTAAACCTTTTCATTTTTATTATATTTGTTATGATGATCTGTGATCAGTGATCTTTAATGCTATTATTGTAATTGTTTGGGGCGCCATGGACCTCGCCCATGTAAGACCATGAACCCAATAAATACTGAGTTTTCTGACCGCTTCACTGACCAGCCATTTCCCCTTCTCTCTCCCACTCTTTCAGCCTCCCTCTTCCCTGAGACACAGCAATTTTGAAATTAAGCCAGTTAATAACCCGACAATGACCTCTAGGTGTTCAAGTGAAAGGAAGAGTCACACATCTCTCACTTTAAATCAAAAGTTGGAAATGAGGGAATTCTCTGGCTTTCACTACCAAGAGCACCGGTTCAATCCCTGGTTGGGGAACTATTATCCCACAAGCGGCACAGTGTGTCCAAAAAGCCTAGAAACGATTATACCTAATGAGGAAGGTGTGTTGAAAGCCAAGATAGGCTGAAAACCAGGCCTCTTGTACCAGTTAGCCACATAGTGAATACAAAGGAAAAGGTTTTGAAGGAAACTAAAAGTGCTGCTCCAGTGAACACGTAAATGACAAGAAAGGGAAACAGCGTTATTGCTGATATGGAGAAAGTTTTAGTGGTCTAGATAGAAGATCATGGGCTTCCCTGGTGTCTCAGGGGTAAAGAGCCCACCTGCCAATGTAGGAGATGCAGATTCCATCCCTGGGTTGAGAAGACCCCCTGGAGGAGGAAATGGCAACCCACTCCAGTATTCTTGCCTGGGAAATCCCATGAACAGAGGAACCTGGCGGGCGACAGTCCATAGGGTCACAAAGAGTCAGACGTGACTTAGTGGCTAAACAACAATAGAAGATCCTACCGGCCACAATATTCCCTTAAAGCAAAGATTAATCTAGAATAAGGCTCATCCATTCTTTGAAGGCTGAGAGAGGTGAGGAAGCTGCAGAAGAAAAGTTGGAAGCTAGCGGACAGTTGATTCATGAGGTTTAAGGAAAGAAGGCATCTTCATAAAATCAGAGGGCAAGGTGAAGCAGCAAGTGCAGATGTAAAAGCTGCAGCACATTATTCAGGAGGTCTCATTAAGGTTGTTAATGAGGGCGGCCACTCTAAACAACAGAGTTTCAATGTAGACAAAGCAGCCTTATTTTGGAAGAAGATAACCCGGTAAGTCTTTCATAGCTTGAGAAAAGTCACTGCCTGGCTCCAAAGCTTCAAAGGACAGCAGGACTCGCCTGTTACGGGCTAATGCAGCTGGAGAGCTCAGGTTGGAAGCCAGCGCCCAGTCACCATTCTGAAGATCCCAGGGCCTTTGCAGATTATGGTTCCTCTATTCTGCCTGTGTTATATAAATGGAACAACAAAGTCGGGGTAACAGCACATCTGTTTACAACATGGTTTACTGAATACTTTAAGGACACTCTTGAGACCTACCATTCAGAAAACAACATTCTTTTCAAAATAGTACTGCTCAGTGACAACACACCTGGTCACCACCCAAGAGCCCTGATGGCGATGTACAGTGGGATTAATGTATCTTGCTAAAACAAGGTACTCACTCTGCAGCCCATGGGCCAAGGAGTAATTTCAACTTTCACGTCTTATTATTTAAAAAACACATTTCACAATGCTGTAGCTGCCTTAGATAGCAATGGCTCTGATGGATCTGGGCGAAAAATAGGGAAAACTTCCTAGAAAGGCTTTACCATCCTAAATGCCATTTTTGAACATTTGTGATTTGTGAAAAAGGTTGATATATCAATATTAACAGGAGTTTGGAAGAAGTTAATTCCAACCCTCATGGATAACGTGAAGGGGGTTCAAGACCTCAGGAGGAAGTAACTTCAGATGTGAAGGAAAATAGCAAGAGAACTGGAGTTAGAAGCCTGAAGACATGCCTGCTTTGCTGCAGTCTCGTGATAAAACTTTAATGGATGAGGAGTTGCTGCTTATGGATGAGCCAAGAAAGTGATTTCTTGAGATGTAAACCACTCCTAATGAAGATGCTTTGTTGAAATGAGAACAGAGGATTTAGGATATTAGGTAAAGTTAGTTATTAAAGCAGTGGCAGTTTGAGAGGACTGACTCCAGTTTTGAAAGGAGTCCTACTGTGGGTAAATCCTATCAAACAGCGTTGCACGCTACAGAGAAAACATTCATGAAAGGAAGGGTCAATTGATGCTGCAAACTTCATTGTTCTCTTATTTTAAGAAATTGTCAAAAAAGCAACAACAAAACAAAACAAAAGAAGAAATTACCACAGCCACCCCAACCTTGACTGGGGTCACCAGCCATGACTCTGATCAGTCAGCAGCCATCGACACTGAGGCAAGACTGTCCACCAGCAAAAAGATTGTTACTTGTTTAGGTGATAGCATTTTTTTTTTTTTTAGCAATAAAGTCTTTTTGAATTAAGGTATGTATGTTACTTTTTAGATACATTGCTCTTACCCACTTAATAGACACAGTAGAGTGTAAACATACTTTTACATGCACTGGGAAACCAAAAAATTAGTATGACTCGCTTTCCTGTGATACACACTTTGTTGAGGTGGTCAGGAACCAAACCTGCAATATTTCTGAGTTATGCCTATAATACTGGGTTTTCTAAATATTTTTATCTATTTATTTGGCTGCACCTGATCGTAGCTGTGGCATGAGGAACCTTGTTCCCTGACCAGGAATCGAGCCCTACCGCTGAACCACCAGGGAAGTCCTTATGCCTGTAATATTGTGCATTATTGTCTATAAATACACATTCACAACTTTAATCAATTTTCAGTCATATTTGTTTGCATTGAGGTAAGTTCCTGACACTTTTGAAGAATGTATTTGTTTCAGTCTTTTTATTTTTTATTTTTAAACCAAAATTTACCATTGTATCATTTTCAGTTGCATTACATGATTAGTAAACTTGAAACTGACCTTTCTCTGTGAACCCAAGTATTTTTAACTGAGAAAATACTCTCTGGAGTTGCTGAATTATTTAGTAAGCTCAGAGCTAATGCGGCTAAACAGAGGTTCTAATGTTTGATTGATTCTAATGTTTTCAAATTGGACTGTGTTAATATTTCAGCCAAAATAACTTCCCCCATTCAGAGCTCCTTTATTCAATGAATACTTTTACCAGGCACAAATTGTCAAATAATTTCTCACTATTTATGATGCTTTTGAATATTTCACTAAAGTTAGATGTTATAAAATTGCAGGCCTTTTCAATTACATTCCACTTCAATAAAGAATATAAATTGATCCAATTAAAAATAAGAGCTTCGTCAAAAGATCCTTCCTACAAGTCAAGGTATAATATACCTCTGAGCTCCACACTTGAATTTCTTCATTTCTTTCCTTGCTTTGGTAGAGAGAGTTTTCAATGTGTCCCTGGGTAAGCTTGTTTTAGATCATTATAATTCATAAAGAGCTTTACAACCTGAATTTTATTGTGCTCCATTTATTGAATAATTTATTAAAATATTCCAATTGATTTTCATTAAAATGCAACCTGCATTTAATGAACTATTCCAAAATAAATCTCTAGTTTCCTAGGGCACATAGGTTGACTTACAAAATAGTCATTCAAAGGCTCAAACACTTCTAAAATCAGCTTGCTGATGGGCCACAGAGAAGTGAGAAAACGTGCACTGCCAAGCTGAAGTTTTTATTGTTGTTGATGCGAGGGCTTTGTTTTGAGAAGAGTGACTGGATGCTTAATATAAGCTCTATCAGAAGAATTTTGTACTTTGTTTACTTTGTTTACACATAAAAACATTTGTAATTTTTGACAACCACAGTTCCTGTTTCCTTTGGTGGAATATCACAGTTCTTTGGAGACAGTCATGGATTGTGCTCGGCTACAGTTTTCCAAGTACATTCTGCTCTGTAGCTTTCTTAATTTGTTAAGAACATTATTTTTCCACGAACCTCACTTTCACTATTCACTTTCATGCAGTGGAGAAGGAAATGGCAACCCACTCCAGTGTTCTTGCCCGGAGAATCCCAGGGACGAGGGAGCCTGGTGGGCTGCCATCTATGGGGTTACACAGAGTCAGACACGACTGAAGTGACTTAGCAGCAGCAAGCTTTCCTTAAATTTCTATTCTTATTATTACTATAAAACACATCTTATCTTCAGTCAAACTTTTGAACTGAATTTATAACAGTAAAACAACGTCAGCTGTTTTACCTGAAAATAAACTGCAAACAGTTTTACTTTGATTTCATGAACTGTATGGGGGAAAAAAACCACACCAGATTTGGAATTCACTGATTTTTTATTTGAAGTATCTGAAGACTAATATGAAAAGGGTTTTGTGCAACTGCTTGGCAATTCTTTTACTAATGTCACCAATACACACACAGCTATTGGTTCACTTTTTGCTTGTACAGACTTGGAATAAAAATGGGCTAAGTTAGCTGAGAAGAGTAGTTTGATCTAAATGAAAAGTCATGCTCACTGGTAAACACACCTTCTGCAGCTGCTCTTGTGAAATTATTGTTTGGGAGCACAGCTTTCCTAAAATAGTTCTAACTTTTGAAGTAGAGGCTGGAACTTCTTCAGTAGACTTGTATTTGGTTTTTCTGTGGCCCATGATATTACTGGGATCTGGTTCAGTTCAGTTCAGTTCAGTTGCTCAGTCGTGTCCGATTCTGCAACCCCATGAATCGCAGCACGCCAGGCCTCCTTGTTCATCACCAACTCCCGGAGTTCACGCAAACTCTTGTCCATCGAGTTGGTGATGCCATCCAGCCATCTCATCCTCTGTCGTCCCTTTCTCCTCCTGCCCCCAATCCCTCCCAAAATCAGAATCTTTTCCAATAAGTCAACTCTTCACATGAGGTGGCCAAAGTACTGGAGTTTCAGCTTTAGCATCATTCCTTCCAAAGAAATCCCAGGGCTGATCTCCTTCAGAATGGACTGGTTGGATCTCCTTGCAGTCCAAGGGACTCTCAAGAGTCTTCTCCAACACCACAGTTCAAAAGCATCAATTATTCGGCACTCAGCTTTCTTCACAGTCCAGCTCTCACATCCATACATGACCACAGGAAAAACCATAGCCTTGACTAGACGAGCCTTTGTTGGCAAAATAATGTCTCTGCTTTTGAATATGCTATCTAGGTTGGTCATAACTTTCCTTCCAAGGAGTAAACGTCTTTTAATTTCATGGTTGCAATCACCATCTGCAGCGATTTTGGAGCACAAACAAATAGCCTGACACTGTTTCCACTGTTTCCCCATCTATTTCCCATGAAGTGACGGGACCGGATGCCATGATCTTCGTTTTCTGAATGTTGAGCTTGAAGGCAAGTTTTTCACTCTCCTCTTTCACTTTCGTTAAGAGGCTTTTTAGTTCCTCTTTATTTTCTGCCATAAGGGTGATGTCATCTGCTTATCTGAGGTTATTGATATTTCTCCTGACAATCTTGATTCCAGCTTGTGCTTCTTCCAGCCCAGTTCTCATGATGTACTCTGCTGCTGCTGCTGCTGCTAAGTCACTTCAGTCATGTCCGACTCTGTGCAACCCCATAGATGGCAGTCCACCAGGCTCCCCTGTCCCTGGGATTCTCCAGGCAAGAACATTGGAGTGGGTTGCCATTTCCTTCTTCAATGCATAAAAGTGAAAAGTGAAAGTGAAGTCGCTCAGTCGTGTCCGACTCTCAGCGACCCCATGGACTGTAGCCCACCAGGCCCCTCCATCCTTGGGATTTTCCAGGCAAGAGTATTGGAGTGGGATGCCATTGCATATAAGTTAAATAAGCAGGGTGACAATATACAACCTTGACTTACTCCTTTTCCTATTTGGAACCAATCTGTTGTTCCATGTCCAGTTCTAACTGTTGCTTCCTGACCTACACATAGGTTTCTCAAGAGGCAGGTCAGGTGGTCAGGTATTCCCACCTCTTTCAGAATTTTCCAAAGTTTATTGTGGTGGTGGGTAGTAAATATTATCAATGATATTGTACAAGTTGCATATTCATCGGTTCTCTTGATACATGAAAATTCAGTACTTAAATTTAACATGCACATTTTTTGTTGACTTGCTGCTGAAAACATTTATTGCCAAAATTTGTAAAGTGTTACCAAATAGGAAAATAAATAGTTGTAATTTTATCTATATTTAAAGGAAAATCCCTCTACAACAAGAATATTCAGATTACTTGTTGTACTCTTCACTGTAGCACTGCTCAGTCTCTAATTCCTGTATGTTTCTCACAAGAGCCTAACATATTTAATTTCTCTTATTTTCCAAAGACTGCACTGACTGAAGGCCTGGTGGCTTTGTGCGTCTTTCCGGCCCCTGCACTGGCCAGCACACACCTAGTGGGTGCACCAGATGGCCGGCAGGAGCCGTGGTGCCCAACGGTTCACCCCCAGCCTTCCAAGACCAGGACGAGTTATATACATGCTTCATTTTATCAGCAGTAAGTGCCCTGTGTGCTGTCCTTGAAAAGGAGATGTTAGTTTTCACCTGTTCCTGTTTTCATCTAAGAAAGCTCAGGAAAAGAGACAGTTTGTGGCTGATCATCTTTCAGGTCTCAGCATGTATTAGAGTAAGAACCCTATTTACTGCCTGTGGACCTTACATCCTTGCAGGAAGCTGGAGAGACAAAGTGGACACCCACCAAACTCTGCCTCCCCAACACGTGCCTGCGTGCTCAGTCACTCAGTCATGTTTGTGACTGCTTGCAACTCCATAGGACTGTAGCTGCCAGGCTATATCCCAGAAACCCACTGGAGTGGGTTGCCGTTTCCTCTTCCAGGGGATCTTCCCAACCCAGAGATCAAACCCACTTGTCTCTTGCTTCTCCTGAAACGGGCAGGAGGATTGTTCACCACGAGTGCCACTAGAGACACATCCTCCCCAACATATTTTAATGCAGTCGTCACCAACAGTAGTTTACAGAAAAATAAAGCATCTAGGACAAATGCCAAAAACTACACAGGACACCAAGCATGAACTGGGACTGTTTGGGTGAACTGGGATATGCTACCTCACTGGCTACGAGTGCTATCATCATAGCATCCCTTTGTGAAAAACCCCCAACAGCAAGGGTGGTCAAGAAATACCTGGGCAGAATCTTAAGATAGGTTGAAAATTGTCAGTCAATGTATGAAAAGCAGGGCTTTTTTAGAAGTTGTTTGTAAGGGTTTTATTTATCTCCGTTATCACAAAAATCCTATGGGTGGGTCATATTATTCTGATTTTGTTGCTGCTGCTGTTCAGTCACTCAGTTGTGTCCAACTCTTAGCTACCCTATGGACCACCAGGCTCCTCTGTCCATGAGATTCTCCCAGCAGAAATACTGGAGTGGGTTGCCACTTCCTTCTCCAACTCTCATTTTACATGCAAGGAAATCAGGGCTTAGAGGGGGTTAAGGAATTTGGGTGAGGTCTCCCAGCTAGGACTTGGAGAGGCTGGGATGCAAGCAGAGGTCTGTGACTCCAGTGTTTGGGGTCCCGGTAGGTCCACCAGTGGTTCTGCATTAGAGAATGCTCAGTGTTAGAGATGGTGAGCAAATTGGGAAAGGACTTCATGTTGGCAAAAACTGGGGTGCAGTTGTCTGATAAGGATGCTGCTGAAGATGGGTGGAGGCCAGGTTGTAACGGGCCTGGGAGGCCAGGCTAACTTGAATTGAGTCCTGAGAGTTGCAGAAAGCCCACCGTGAAACTCCCATTGCCCATAAAGACTGGTGACTGTGTCTTCACTCACCTCTCCCTTCCTCTCCACTTCCCTACCGGTGCTTACTGTGTGTGTGTGTTAGTCACTCAGTCGTGACTGACTCTTTGCAACCCCATGGACTGTATGTAGCACTCCAGGCTCCTCTGTCTATAGAATTTTCCAGGCAAAGATACTAGAGTGGGAAGCCATTCCTTTCTCCAAGGGGGTTTCCCAACCTGAGGATTGAACCCGTGTCTCCTGCATCGCGGGCAGATTCTTTCCCTTCTGAGCCGGCAGCAAAGCCCGCGGTTGTAACTGTGGCTAAGTTAAATACTTCCAGTGCTTTACTGGATACTGTCTTGTATAGTTTTCTTACTGTTGTATGTGTGAGTTTGGTCTTTTCATGCAAAAGTCTCAACTTCTTTAAGGCAGAGATTGATGTTGCTGTAGATTTCTTAATAATTCCCCCTTGGTGCTGAGCACACAAAAAATGTTCAGAAAGACATTTCCTGATGGAAGGAGGGTTGTCAGTGAATGGGTTTTGGATTGCATTCTGTTGATTAATATCTCAATTTTTTAGAACTTTGACTTGAGTTTGAACCTGCTTTAGTTCTGCTTTGTGACACTCAGCTGCTTGGTGTTGTTCCGCAGCTCCCCACCTCCACCCCCAAGACTTCCCTTTGGTTCTTTGTGCCTGGGGCTTCTGTTTTAGGTGCGTAACCTTGCTTCACGGTTACACTTCCTACCTCCTTTTCTGCTCCAACTGAGTAACAGGTTCATTTTCTTCTAGACCTTCAAGGTCGGATGAGTCCAGGTGGGCAGACAGTTGATTTATTAATACCTCCCTGACCCAGCCCGTTGGTGGGTTACTTGATTTTAGTCTCGACTGATTAATCTTCACTGCTTTTGGTAAATCTAGTCAGATCTAAATAGGACTAGAATTCTGGAACTGTGATATGCAGATTGGAAATCGCCAGCCACAGGTGACTATTTAAATTAATTAAAATTAGGTAAAATTTAAATTTCTGTTCCTCAGTCACACTATTCACATTTCAAGAGCTCAGTAGCCACAGGTGGCGAGCAGCTACCCTATTAGCAAGGATTTAGAATCTTTGCATCCTTCCAGAAACTACAAGGCAGTCGATTATAGGCAGGAGTATTGGATTAATTAACAAATCCTGGGCCAGTGCTGAGCACTATAAAACGAAACTTTGATAACTGATTCTTCCTCTGGCTGATTTATAATTTAATATAATATTAGTATAATATATAATTATTAATATAATATTAATTAATATAAAATTAATATAATATTAGGATTCCTAGGGATAAAATGACTTTGGAGCACTTAAATAGCCCTTTGTTTAAGTGTCTATGACTTCCAACAAATCTGTGAGCTGTGAGTTTCTTCCAGAACAGGGGACATGTGTTAGCTTTCCATCTCCCAGGCTTGAATTTGTGTCTGGTGTAGAAAGGACTCAAAAAAAATATTGGGATAATGACTAAATAAATGCTTGGAAACATCATTTCATTTCCTCTATTGCTGATTATAACTATTAGGCTCACAAATTATGTTCTGAGATATAGCTTTTTTTTTAAACCTATTCCTTTTTTTTTTATGCTGTATATTCTGAGAACATGAAAGAAAGAAAAAGTTCAGAAATGAAATACAAATTCATTTGAATGAAAATATGAGAAATCTCTGTTGGGGGGACACAGAAGGAAAGACTCCCAGGGGGCCCACGTGGGGTCAGTGGAGGCTTTACCCTGGGGGTGGTGTGGCCCTAGTCGCCTTTCTTGTGGAGTTGGCAGGAGCTGACGTGGGGCATCCTGACTTTGGAGGCTGCAGGTGGCCTGTCCCTGGGTCAAGGAAGGCAGCACAGACTGTGAAAAGTCAGCTTCCTGGCCCTTTCCTTCCCTGGAGGGGCTGCTGCCAGGGCCCTGTGATGCTTATCTGTTCTCTGCAGATCTGTGGAGTGAGGTCATCCAGGAAGTTGAATCCCTTTGATACAATTATCTCTGCGTCCTTGGCTCTTTGGAGAATGACCAGTGACCCCCGTGCTTCTTACGTGGTTGGAACAGCTGTTGTGGGGTGGGATGCCAGGTGTAGGGCCCTGTGTGTATATGTGTCCTTCCCCACTGGATGGGGGCCAGTGAACGGAGGTGGGCTCCCCCAGGAAAGCACGCTCACGCTGCAACAGAGGAGATGAGGGGGAGAGGAGAATTTAATGGGTGGTGGGCATCTGTCTCTCTGTCTGTCTCTTTCTCTCTCTGTCCACACACACACACACACACACACACACACACACACACACACACGTGCATGTAGACCTACATTCACCATGACAAAGCCCAGAAGTGTTTCCTCTTCAATTCATCTCAGTTGACAACCAGTTAGGCCAGTTCTAAGGGCTCACTCTTCCTGAAGGGGTAGGGGTGGGTGACTTTTGGGAATGAGATTTCTCCACAGCCCTGAGCCCATCTTTTGCTGTACTCCCTCTTGTATCTGGACACCATCTTTACAAAGTAGGAATCTTCCTGTGTAACAGACCCCAGATCCCCACAACTGGTGAGCCTCACCTGTGCTTGACTTGTCTGCACCAGAAATAACTCGTTTGGGTCTTTCTCTATTCTGAGGCTCCCTTCGCTCCCGCTGCTCCTGTTTTTCTGTCTTGCATCCCTGGTTGATCACTGACATGTGCTCTGAGCCATCCGACGGCGTTTGTTGGCAGAAACAGCAGGTCTGACGGTTTAAGCACTTTTCTGTCTGAGCCCATGAAGCAACCCGTAGTCCTTAGCATTCAGGGAGTTAGAGAGCATTTCTCTAGAAAGAGACAAAACTCCCATTGTGTGTATGCAAGTATTGTTCATGTCATATGTAACCCATAGCGAATAACAAGGTAGAATAGTGAATTGTCGGCTGGAAACCATGGAGGGAGTTTCCTGCTTCCCATTAGTGGAGTGGGGAAGGTGGGGCAAGAGCTATGGATGTTTGCAGTTTGGTCCTCCTTTCCTCTTGGGAGTGTTTTCCCAGTTCACTCAGATGCTGTGGTAGCCAAGGCCGGGGAAGGAAATGTATGACCGCGCTCCAGGGTTTAGTGGAGGGGCTGCTTACAGATGGGGTGGGCCGGGGGCAGGAGAGCACTAGGAGGCAGGTAACAGTAGGAGCTGTTACCACCTGGGGGCTGGGGGTGAAGGAGGGAACAGCTAAAGCTGGAAGGGTGGGGGGCACCCTCCAGGGGATGTCCCTCCGGAGGAGCACAGCCTCTGTTAGAACCATAGCACAGCAGGGAGCAAGCAGGGGGGACAGTCACTCCTGCCCTGTTCGCCTCCCACCTTCAGATCTTCGGCTGGTGATCCTGGGGTCAAATCCAACTAGAAGCCAGGGAGCAGGACAGCTGGGGTGGTGCATTGTGAAGGGGGTGCCCTGAGGGCGCAGAGCAGAGCAGAGGTGGATCTGGGCTGCAGTGAAGCAGGGCCCAGGCATCGTGCCTCCTCCAGCAGCCCCTGTGCTCTGGGAGAGGGGCCTCCACCCCCAAACACATCTCCTCGGGCTCTGTCAGCTAATCCCCAGCCAGAAGATCCACCCCTGGTCATGATGCCTAGTTCAGGACACACCACCCAATTTAGGCCAATGAGCCAAAATTTTTTTCTCTAGAGACTTTTAGAAAAGGAGACACTTCATTGTTAAGAGAGCTACTGGGAGAGAGTTTTCCCTTTCTGCTAGACATAAACAAGGGAACACATAACCCCTATAGCTGCTTCCAGACAGTTTGCAAACATGCAGACAGTCAGCTTTAAGGATGAAGCAGGTACTGCTGGAGACAGGATGAGAAGAAACGGTGACTCTGGTGCCATGATTTGGCCCCCAAAACTCACCCTATGACTAGTTGTTAATCACTGAGCCAATACCATCTTTTTAGTGCTTACGTCAACTTGGGGTTTCTGTTACTTGCAACCAAAAGCATCTTATCGAAGCCACTAGTGTTGGGCCTGGAACCAAAGAATATTCTTCTAGTCAGTGCATTGCAGAAGGGGAAGCACCGCAGGGCCAGACAAGCTGTAGTTTGATAGGATAAACTGTAGCACGCATGAGAGGGAGGCTAAGAATAAGACCAAGTCCAGAACGCCTGGGGCAAGCTGGAATCATGGCGTCAAGGGTTCATGTTCCGTACAGACAAGACTGAGTAAAGTACAGGTCAGGAGTGATGGGGAATGCCCCGGCACAGTGGTGAGTGTGTCTGTCTGACTGGCTTAAAAGGCCTGGGGCAGGTTGCACAGACAATTTTGAATGAGATCATCACCTTTAAGCAGGAGAACATGGCTGTCTCCAGGTTTCTTGAGAATATTTGGCTGGTTGCAGTCTCAGCATGACCCGTCATGACTCTTCAAGGAGTAAGCCTTTGGACCCAGCCCGTGATTTCTATCAGGCCAGCCAGGGGCAGAGAAAGGATGAGGAGGGCTTCCCTGGCTGGCCCTTCCTTGACTGCTGCAAGCAGTGATACAAAATATTCTTCCACCGCATCTTCCTTTGTTTGGGATTTTAATAATTCCTCTCCATTTTAAGATGAAAGATGCGTTCTCCTGGCAGTTCTGTTGGTGATTAGGAGGCTGATGGTAATAGAGTTATATTTATTGAGCACTTAATGTGTCTTCATATATGTCTGGCTCTCATCCCAGCACTTTATTTATTTATTTATTTAGGTGTTAAAATAAAGAGATGATAGGATTTAATTGGGCATAATTGATATTATTAGTGTATTAAAGTTGTATGGCACTGGTGCACACAGATCATCTCTTCAAACACATCCAGAAGGTTCATGCACACTTTATTCAGATTTATGAATTTTAGAGTCTCCCTTTCTTTATAAATAATGGAGCATTTATATATTCATTACTAGTCCTAAATCTTTTTCTTTTTTTCCCAATGCTTTTAATCCAAGCACTTTATATGCATTAACTCATTTAATCTTTACCATATCCTTTGAGATAGTTGCTATTATTTTTCCCAAGAGGAAAATGAGGGAAATGAAACATCACATGAGTTGAATTTTAAGTGTGTTGGGAAGGGTTTTAGTCATTTGGTTCACCCTCTATATAAAAATTTGAAATGCTGTCTACACATAAGATAATTTAAATATATGTATATGGTATAAAGAGTAATACAACAAATTCACATATGAATGTGAGAAGTGGTTTGAGCCACAGCCAGTTTGAGAAGTGGTACCTGAAGGTGCTGGGTATCACTTCCCTAATCCAGAACCTCACACCCTCTGGCCTTGAGGTAGACCCTTGGCTGCATTTCGCATTTATCATTTGTGTGGTTTTATTGCCTATAGACCTGTCCAGCCAGTCAGGCCTTTTAAGCCCATCAAACACACTTAAAATGTTAATACATTGATTACATTTATAAGCTTTTGAACTTCATATACATTGTATTATTCTGTATGTAGTATTCTAAAATATGCAACATGATGTGAAATTTATCCATGTTGGTACAGGTAACTGTTGACTCCATTTTCACCGATCTGTGATATCTCTTCTTATGAATATACTGTACTTTAGTTTTGCTGCTGTGACTGGACATTGGGCAGGGGGTTCTTACTGTTTAACTTTGCTACTGTGTCCACTCCCATGCTGTCTCTTGGTGCCCACAGGCCAGAGTTTCTCCAGGGTATAAATCTAGGAGTAGGTGGCTCATTTGTAGGGCACGCACAGCCTTGAGTGCCCTAGCTGATGACTAGTAAGTAGTTGTGTCAGTTTGTACTCCCACAAGTGGTGTAGAAGGGTTTTCATTATACCACAATCTTGCTTACTCTTGGTATTGGCAGATTAAAACATTTCTTTCCCTGAGTATGCCAGAAATTATAATTGCATTTATTTGTTTCAAATCCATACTCAAATAAGACTCATAGATTACAATTGTTTGATATAACTCTGGAGTCTTTCTTGGGATATAGATTTCCTCTCTGTCTCTCATCTTGTTCTTTACAGTGTCTTTGTTGAAGAAATCAGGTCATTTATTCTGTATAGTTTCCACAGTCTGGTTTTTGCTGATTGCATTCCAACGTGTCAATCAGCATGATTCACAGAAGCCTCTATGTCCTGTAAATTGGTGGTAAGATCTAGAGAGCTGTTCACATTTAGCTTTAATTTTTTTGACAAGAATGCAATAGGCAGTGTATTGTACTTCCATCCATCAGACAGCCTATATTAATAATATCCAGTTACCTGTTTTTTTTTAAATGATGTTAACAACAGCCATTCATGATTATTACCTAGATTTATTATTTAATTATGGTGTTGAAGTATTAAAATTCTATTGCTCCCACTTCATTGAAGAAAAAAAAAAGTGTCTGCCTACAATGCTGGAGACCCTGGTTCAATCCCTGGGTCAGGAAGATCCTCTGGAGAAGGAAATGGCAACCCACTCCAGTACTCTTGCCTAGAAAAATCCCATGGACGGAGGAGGCAGGTAGGCTATAGTCTATGGGGTCGCAACGAGTTGGACATGACTGAGCAACTTCACTTCACTTCATTTATTAGTTAGGATACTTCTATAAAGAAAGCCTTCTCCTCATCAACAATTAGCATCCCAAGATACAGTTTTGTAAGTAGATTCAGTTTGCTTGATTTGGTCCTTTTATTTACTAGTTTTCAAAGGGACACATTGATACCCTGTGTCCTCTAGATATGACCATTGAATTTTGAAATTTATTATTGCATTTAAAATATATTTGATATTTTAATCCATTGCAGCTATTAAATCTATTGTTGCCCAGTTGTTCCACTTTTGGCCATTGGGAACCTATTTAAGTTGGTTTGTATATCCTTTTGACCCATCTTTAATATTTTCCAAAAGCTTCTTAATTTTCTGGTGTGACAAGAAGTGCTAGATTCTTTTTTATACATTTTATGTCACAGACTTGGAATCAGCCATTTCTCCAGAATCTGGGAAATGATATTAATGTTTAAAGTAACAATCTGGGTGCTAGGGCTTGTTATTTGCTTATTGTTAACCAGGCCACAAGTCTAGAAGTCATGCTTGAGCCTTTCTCTTGCAACACACTTCCAATCAATATGGAAATCCTTTCCTTTCCAGAGTCTGGCCATTTTTTCCATCTTCATTACACCTAGTGTTCTATTCTGCTCAGGCTGCTACACCAAAATTCCACAGACTGTGTGGCTTATGGACAACAGAGATTTGTTCTGACAGTTCTGGAGGCTGAAGACCAAGACCAAGGTGCCAGCCTGGTTGCTTTCTGGAGAACCAGCCCTCATCTGGCCCATAGCTGGCGTCCTCTGCCTGTGTCCTCACTTGGTAGAAGGAGCTGGGGGAGCTCTGTGGGGTCTCTTTGATAAGAATACTAATTCTATTCGTGGAGACTGCCCTCATGACCTAAGAACCTCCCAAAGGTGTCATCTTATAATGCCATCAGATTTGGGGATCAGGATTTCAACATATGAATTTTGGAGGTGCACAAACATTCAAACCATGGCTCCAAGTTGTCTAGGTCATCATCGCCTCTTGCTTGACCTGTTGTGTTAATTGGTGCTCCAGCTTCTAGACTTGCCTTTCTATGGTGTGCTCTCCTCACAGCATTCTGGTGAGCGTTCTACATGTTAACTCACCCCTCAGTGTCTTTCCAGCTTTTTTGAATAATTTCCAAGTCACCAGTTCGCCCTCAAGCATCTCCGTCACCTGGCCCCCTGCTGTCTCTCTCCACGCCCCCCACCCCCATCTTCTACACTCTTCATTTGCTTACTCTGCCCCAATCCCCACCTCTGTCTTCCTCAGGCCTGGCTTAGGGGTTTTTACATTTTCAGGTCCTTCTGCTTAGAGAGCACTTTGCTTTAATGTCTGCATGGATCACTCCCTCACTCCTTCCAGGTCTTACTTAGGTGTTACATTTCTCAGGATACTTTCTTCACCCAACTAGACAAAATTTCTCCCCTATTTAGTTGCTCCTCAGCCTCCTTCCCCTTATTTATTTTTCTTCTAGCATTTGTCACTGTCTGATCTGCATGTTTGTTTATTGTCTGTCTCCCACTATTGGAATATAATCTCTTTCAAGGCAGGGCTTATCTGTTTTGTTCATTGCTATATCTCCAATATCTAGCTCACAGCCTGGCACACAGCGTTCAAGAAATATTTATTGAGTGAATGAGTGAGTACAGGTTGGCTTTAAGTGACAAGGTCTCAGGGGAAACCACTTCCCCTTTGACCCATAGCCATAGTTCTGCCTTCATGCAGCAGTTTTATTCTTGTTTTTATTGTTGTCATTCACCCTTTTCCTAAAAGTGTTGGTAGCCCTTTGGAGATCGAACTTAATTCATGGAAGTGGGGTGGCAGAAGGAAGCATCTGCCTTTTGACTTGATATTTTTCAAGGACCCAAGGCCACAGTCATTTTTCTGATGAGTGAATATCAGAATACAACCCGAGGCAGCTTTGGCTTCACCACTGTTTAAAAATTCTGAGTTCCTTCTCTTACTTCATTTGGAGGAGGGGTCCTCAGAGGATTTCCCTTACTTTCTTATAAACTTAGTTATTCATTTCTACCAATTATTTCTTTATTTTATTTTGCATTTCAGATGACCTGGCTGATAGTAGTACTGAATCTGGAACTCATCAAACCTGCTGTTTTTCATGCCCTGCATAGCAACCCAGGGGAGTGACTTGCCCAAGGTCCTACTGTAAATGGAATCGCTGGGAGCAGACCCTGAATCCCTCGGCTCACCATGGTGAGTGCTTTACGTCCACCTTGGAGTGGGGCTGTGCCCTATTTTCTTAAGAGGGTCTAATAGAACAGATATTTCCAGCTTAATGTTTATAGTCAGAGAAGGTAGAAAGGAACAAAAACAATAATTGCAACACGAGGGTCCCCAGTTCTAAGGAAACTGTTGTCAGCATTGAGGGCTGTAATAGCCACTTGTAAATGGGTAATGGGAAGTAGGTGTGGGACTTGTGGCTGATGTCAGCAGGGTAGCTTTTGTCAGAAGCTGCTCTTTTTGCTTCTCTTTAGAAGGCAGATCTGAAAGACCCATTTTCCTCAGAATTTCTGCTCCGAGGTAAGGCTGGAGGCCGTCTCCTTTCACTCCTACAGTTCATTTAGGCTGCACCCAGGGTGGTTTCCAATCAGCATGGAAACATTTGTACCTTGATAATTATAGTAGATTTAAAAAAATGTTTATTGGCTCTGGTGCCATAGCGTTGCTGAAAACAGGCTGTACTTTAAGCAAAATGGCTGCAAGTTTGGCATGCTCAGAATACTTTGCAAATCAGTTGATAACTGAGATCTTCAGTCAGTCAATTTTGCTTCACATGATACCACTGACATTTAAAAGAAAAATCCTTATTTGTCTCATTGAACTGACTGACTTTGGGCCTGAATTGACTTAATTGCATGGTTGCTTTTGATATATGGTAGATAGAGATTGCTCTGCTGGGTCATCAAATGCAACAAATAGGTCATGAATAATAGTGGATAGACCTGCTGGGCAAATGACTTGCTAACTTTTTTTTTACAAAATAACTTACTGCTGCCAACCTATCAGTAAGTTGGTTTAAAAGGCATGTGAGTAATAGACAGTGCAGTGTTCTGTCCATTGAATTCAATTTTAATGTATCACATCAAATCATTGGGTCAGTCAATCCAGTACCAATTTTTGATAGATAACGTTTTGATGACTTTCAAAATATAGGCAGTGAGGTATCCTGGGATATCTACCTTTGAAGATTCCCTTTGTAAGAACAGCAGTAAGTTATGTTTTCTAACCATAAAAGTATTACTACAATGCATATTTGGAAATTTCACTCACCTAGAGGTGGTGACAGTTAACACTTTAGTATATTTCCTTCCAATCTTCTTTTCACACATTTTTTACTAATTGAAATGATATTGTATCCTGGTGTGATTTTTTTTTCACTTAATTTGTATACTGTTGGGGTTTTCTTCCACTGAACATAAGAACTAGAATATTTCCCATGTTATTATCAGTTTTCCATAAATATTTTAATAGTACATAGCATCACATTGTATGAATGCAGAAAAGCTTTTTTTGGTTTTTGTTTTTAATTAATTAATTTATTTTTGGCTGCATGGGGTCTTTGTGGCTACCAGGGGTCTGCTGCTGCCCGGGCCTTTCTCGAGCTGTGACAGGCGGGGCCTACTCTCTCGTGGTGCACGGCCCTCTTATAGCAGTGGCTTCTCCTGACGCAGACACAGGCTCCAGGGAGCACAGGCGTCAGTCGTTGTGGCACAGGCGCTTAGCTGCCCTGCGGCATGTGAAAACTTCCGGGACCAGGGCTCGAACCCATGTCCTCTGCATTGGCAGGCAGATTATTAACCACTGGACCACCAAAAGTCCCAGAATAGTTTACTTAAACATTCTCATACTGTTGAACAGTTGGGCTGTTTTTTTGTTATCTATTATTATAAATACTATTTACCTGAACATATTTGTACATAAAATTGTTTTTCTCTGTATCTTAAATTATTTTCTTAAGCTAGCATCATATCGGGGAAGGCAATGGCACCCCACCCCAGTACTTTTGCCTGGAAAGTCCCATGGACGGAGGATCCTGGTAGGCTCCAGTCCATGGGGTCGCTAAGAGTCGGACACGACTGAGCGACTTCACTTTCACTTTTCATTTTCATGCATTGGGGAAGGAAATGGCAACCCACTCCAGTATTCTTGCCTGGAGAATCCCAGGGACGAGGGAGCCTGGTGGGCTTCCGTCTATGGGGTCGCACAGAGTCGGACACGACTGAAGCGACTTAGCAACTTAGCAGCAGCATCATATAATTATAGTAGAATTATTTAATCGAAGGCTATAGATATTTTTCAGCCTTCTGAGACAAATGGCAGAATTGTTTTCCTAAAGGAGTGTCCTTATTTATATTCAGTCCAATAGGACACAAGAGGATTTGTCTCTCCCCACATAGACCAGTATTATGTAATTCCAGTAAAAATGGGGTATTTCTAAAAAATTCTATTTGAATTGGTGAAAATCATAGTTTTTAAAATTTACATTTTCTGGTTAGTCTTAGGATTGAATACATGTTTTTGGCAAGTTTACTGGTCATTTTTCAAAGGGAAGGATGAGCTAGTCTGTTCCCTTCACCCATTTATATTTTGGGATCTCACCATATTTTTTATCAAAGATTTGTATGAAATCATTTAAAAAATATTTATTTATATATTTATTTCGTTGCACTGGGTCTTCAATTTGCCACATGCCCAATCTTTAGTTGCACCTTGCAAACTCTTAGCTGGGGCATGTAGGAGCTAGTTCTCCGGCCTGGGATTGAACCCAGGACCCCCTGCAGTCGGAACACAGAGTCTTGACCACTGGGCCACCAGGGAAGTCCCTGAAATTTTTACATACTAGCTAAATAAATTTTTGTCTTATGTATGATAAATGTTATTATCAGTTAATTATTTGCATTCTATTTTTATTTTGATGTATAAAATATCTACATTTTTATGTAATCATATTTGTCATCTGTTTGTTATTTTTTACATTGAATTTAAGCTTGGGACCCAGAAATAAAAGGTAAAGTCATTAATTATAGTATTTATTCTCAATAATGTTATTGAGGTATAATTTATATATCACAAATTTATTTCTTAAGTGTACAATTCAGTCTCTTTTAGCAGTTTTACAGAGTTCTTCAAACCTCACTGGACTCTAAATTTGGAACATTTCTATCACCCAGTGGAAACTTTATGCTCGTCTGCAGTCACTGCTCATTCCTGCCCCTAGTCCTGGGCAAGCACAGTCTTTTTTTGCCTCTGTGAATTGCCTTATAGTCAACATCTCGTGTAAATGGAATTATACATTGTGCGGTGTTTCATGACTGGCTCCTTTTACTTGGTCTGTTTTCAGAGTTTAGCCATGTTGTAGCACATATCAGTATTTTGTTCCCTATTATGGTTGAATAAAAAGTCCATTGATGGGCATACTACATCTTATTTATCCGTTCATCCTTTGATGGACATTTGGGTTGTTTCTACTTTTCGACTGTTACGGCACATCTGCTATGAACGTTCGTATACAAGTCTTTGCACCTATGTTTTTATTTCCCTGGAATAGATACCTATGAGCGGAATGACTGTGTCAGCTGGTAAATTTATGCTTAACTTCTAAAGAAACAACCATTTTCCAAAGTGATTGTGCTATTTCACATCTCATCAGCAATGTTTCCATTTCTCCAACACTTGTTATTGTAATTATAGTCTATCTATATTTCATGTCTTCGTTTGTCTCTGTTTTGTTTTGTTCATTAAGATAAGGATTTAAAATAATTTCCCCTTACTCCATTTGTCATGTACTTTAGTATATTCAATTCATATTTAAATAAACATTATTTTATTTTATTTTCTATCTTTTGGTTGTGCTGCATGGTGTGAGGGATCTTAGTTCCCTGACCAGGGAATTGAACCCACACCCCCTGCAATGGAAGTGCATGTCTTAACCACTGGACCACCAGGGAAGTCCCTTAAATGAATGATTTTTTAATGATCTTTTTTCTCCCAGTATTTCCTTTTGATACTCTTCAATATAAAACTTCATCTTTTTCCTTCTTATTTGAGCAAAAGCAAACATTTCCCAGAAATTAAGTCAATGAAATGCCAGGATAAACTACAATTTAAATTATCAACAAATGCTTTGAATCTTTTTGAAAGTAGTGGAATAAAAATACTTAGGAAAAACCAAACATTTGAGTATATTTATTCTCAAAGCATTCACCTGGAGTGAATGAATCAAAACTGATGAAGTGATTCCTCAAGTCATTTTGGAGTACTGTTTTTTTTTGAGTTGCCCTGTGGTGCTCCAAGCATATTATTTTGGCCCTCCTAAGTGATTCAATGTCTGTGGCAGGTGACATTTATTTTTAGAAAGAGCATAGAGTCATTTGGAACCAAACATACTCAATAGAGCAAGTGATTGAATTGAACCAGAAATATGGGCTGCATAGTAACACTCCCTACACACACACACACACACACACACACACACATGGTTGCATTATGTGTGTATTTCCTAGATTAAACCAGGAAAAAACTCTCTAAAAATAGTTACCAATATACTTTTAAGTGATAACACTATTTGGTGAACAAGAGAATAATCTTGTGCAGTAATATATTTAAAGAAAAAACATTCAAAGAGTTGTATAAGTTATAGCATATTTGTTTAAAATTTTATCCCTCTATTTGATAGTAACACTTCATTTCAAAGGTAACTTTGATAATTCCAAGTTCAAAGTTTTATTCATACAGTTTCCCATAGGAGGCTCTAATTACAAAGCCGGGTAAGAAGAGGTCCTTGCTTTGGTTTTAAGCTCCCTACTGAGCACGTTATGAGTTTCTGGTCTCATTGGCACCGTGTGTTGAACTCAATGAATATCACGCACATCTATGCTTACTGTAGGCTTCTTCGGAATGTTAATGATTCATGTTTCTTACAAAAATGCTTGGAAAAGTCTTTTTTCTTTTGGTTTTTGGGCCTCCTCTCACTATATCTATATTCAAGGAGTGTTAGATAGACAACATAAAAGATCTCCTGAAGGTTGAGATGTAAGCATTCAGGATTGAGTTGGAGCAAAGCTAGAACTGCCTGGCTGTTGTCAGAAGTGGTAGAGAGAAACCCCAGAGTCTAACTCTCCTGCCTTTATAGATAGAGTGTTGTCAGAGTTTCCTGGATGAGCTCTGACAGGCTGTATGGCTTTTGACAGGCTTCCCAGGCGGCTCAGTGATAAAGAATCTGCCTACCAATGCAGGAGACGCAGGAGACTCGGGTTTGATCCCTGGGTTGGGAAGATCCCCTAGAAAAAGAAATGGCAACACTCTCCAGTATTCTTGCCTGCAGAATCCCATTGACAACAGAGCCTGGTGGGCTACAGTCCATGGAGTCAGAAGAGTCGAACATGACTGAGCACCTGGACATGCACACACACGGCTTCTGACGTGTCCTTGGCTGTCAGTTTCCTCAACTGTAAAATGGGCAAAAGTGTAAAATATTTGTCTCACAAGATATAGCAAAACTGAAATGTAATGTGCTCAGCACAGTATGTGGCCATTAAGCACTTAAATGGCAGCAAGCCCCATTGCTGTCACCGTCCTCAGCTGTCATGATCGTCTTTTGGTCACCCCTTGGGACCTGCCAGGGTGCCTGTTTAATGAGAGCAAACTAAATGGTACCTCATACTGGCCACGTCCTTGTGTTCTTTTCCTGACTTACCACAGAGCTTGGCATACAGCCAGCATGCAATAAATGAATATTAAATGAGTGAAAAATAGTCTATTTTAACTATGCGGTTGCCAGATGTAGTTCACATCAGATCAGATCAGGTCAGATCAGATCAGTCGCTCAGTCGTGTCCAACTCTTTGCGACCCCATGAACCGCAGCACGCCAGGCCTCCCTGTCCATCACCAGCTCCCGGAAGTCACTCAGACTCGCATCCATCGAGTCAGTGATGCCATCCAGCCATCTCATCCTCTGTCGTCCCCTTCTCCTCCTGCCCTCAATCCCTCCCAGCATCAGAGTCTTCTCCAATGAGTCAACTCTTCGCATGAGGTGGCCAAAATACTGGAGTTTCAGCTTGAGCATCATTCCTTCTAAAGAAATTCCAGGATTGATCTCCTTCAGAATGGACTGGTTGGATCTTCTTGCAGTCCAAGGGACTCTCAAGAGTCCTCTCCAACACCACAGTTCAAAAGCATCAATTCTTCGGCGCTCAGCCTTCTTCACAGTCCAGCTCTCACATCCATACATGACCACAGGAAAGACCATAGCCTTGACTAGGCGAACCTTTGTTGGTAAAGTAATGTCTCTGCTTTTGAATATGCTATCTGGGTTGGTCATAACTTTCCTTCCAAGGAGCAAGCGTCTTTTAATTTCACAGCTGGAGTCACCATCTGCAGTGATTTTGGAGCCCAGAAAAACAAAGTCTGACACTGTTTCCACTGTTTCCCCATCTATTTCCCATGCAGTGATGGGACCAGATGCCATGATCTTCGTTTTCTGAATGTTGAGCTTTAAGCCAACCTTTTCACTCTCCACTTTCACTTTCATCAAGAGGCTTTTTAGCCCCTCTTCACTTTCTGCCATAAGAGTCGTGTCATCTGCATATCTGAGGTTATTGATATTTCTCCCGGCAATCTTGATTCCAACTTGTGTTTCTTCCAGTCCAGCATTTCTCATGATGTACTCTGCATATAAGTTAAATAAACAGGGTGACAATATGCAGCCTTGACGTACTCCTTTTCCTATTTGGAACCAGTCTGTTGTTCCATGACCAGTTCTAACTGTTGCTTCCTGACCTGCATACAGATTTCTCAAGAGGCAGATCAGGTGGTCTGGTATTCCCATCTCTTTCAGAATTTTCCATAGTTTATTGTGATCCACACAGTCAAAGGCTTTGGCATAGTCAATAAAGCAGAAATAGATGTTTTTCTGGAACTCTCTTGCTTTTTCCATGATCCAGCAGATGTTGGCAATTTGATCTCTGGTTCCTCTGCCTTTTCTAAAACCAGCTTGCACATCAGGAAGTTCACGGTTCACATATTGCTGAAGCCTGGCCTGGAGAATTTTGAGCATTACTTTACTAGCGTGTGAGATGAGTGCAATTGTGCGGTAGTTTGAGCACTCATTGGCATTGCCTTTCTTTGGGATTGGGATGAAAACTGACCTTTTCCAATCTTGTGGCCACTGCTGAGTTTTCCAAATTTGCTGGCATATTGAGTGTAGCACTTTCACAGCATCATCATTCAGGACTTGGAATAGCTCCACTGGAATTCCATCACCTCCACTAGCTTTGTTCATAGTGATGCTTTCTAAGGCCCATTTGACTTCACATTCCAAGATGTCTGGCTCTAGGTCAGTGATCACATCATCATGATTATCTAGGTCTTGAAGCTCTTTTTTGTACAGTTCTTCTGTGTATTCTTGCCACCTCTTCTTAATATCTTCTGCTTCTGTTAGGTCCACACCATCTCTGTCCTTTATCGTGCCCATCTTTGCATGAAATGTTCCTTTGGTATCTCTGATTTTCTTGAAGAGATCCCTAGTCTTTCCCATTCTGTTGTTTTCCTCTATTTCTTTGCATTGATCACTGAAGAAGGCTTTCTTATCTCTTCTTGCTATTCTTTGGAACTCTGCATTCAGATGTTTATATCTTTCCTTTTCTCCTTTGCTTTTCGCTTCTCTTCTTTTCACAGCTATTTGTAAGGCCTCCCCAGACAGCCATTTTGCTTTTTTGCATTTCTTTTCCATGGGGATGGTCTTGATCCCTGTCTCCTGTACAATGTCACGAACCTCATTCCATAGTTCATCAGGCACTCCATCTATCAGATCTAGGCCCTTAAATCTATTTCTCACTTCCACTGTATAATCATAAGGGATTTGATTTAGGTCATACCTAAATGGTCTAGTAGTTTTCCCTACTTTCTTCAATTTCAGTCTGAATTTGGCAATAAGGAGTTCATGGTCCGAGCCACAGTCAGCTCCTGGTCTTGTTTTTGCTGATTGTATAGAGCTTCTCCATCTTTGGCTGCAAAGAATATAATCGATCTGATTTCGGTGTTGACCATCTGGTGATGTCCATGTATAGAGTCTTCTCTTGTGTTGTTGGAAGAGGGTATTTGCTATGACCAGTGCATTTTCTTGGCAAAACTCTATTAGTCTTTGCCCTGCTTCATTCTGTATTCCAAGGCCAAATTTGCCTGTTACTCCAGGTGTTTCTTGACTTCCTACTTTTGCATTCCAGTTCCCTATAATGAAAAGGACATCTTTTTTGGGTGTTAGTTCTAAAAGGTCTTGTAGGTCTTCATAGAACCTTTCAACTTCAGCTTCTTCGGCATTACTTGTTGGGGCATAGATTTGGATTACTGTGACATTGAATGGTTTGCCTTGGAAACGAACAGAAATCATTCTGTCATTTTTGAGATTGCATCCAAGTACTGCATTTCGGACTCTTTTGTTGACCATGATGGCCACTCCATTTCTTCTGAGGGATTCCTGCCCACAGTAGTAGATATAATGGTCATCCGAGTTAAATTCACCCATTCCAGTCCATCTTAGTTCGCTAATTCCTAGAATGTCGACATTCACATGGATATTCAAAAAAGTGGTGTTTAACGTGATTTCTTAATTAAGAACTTCCTCTTCTTCTGTTATGTGCTCTGAGGGTCAGCAGAGTGTGGTTACTACAAACAGGGATGCTGGAATTGGACTTTCCTGAGTGGAAATCTTGGCATTGCTTCTTGCTTGCTTTGTGACCTAAGACAAGTTACCTCCCCTCTCTGTGCCTCAGTTTCTTCATCTGTAAAATAATAGCACCTTCCTCACAGGAACTAGAGACTTTATACATATAGTGATTAGAACAGGCCCAGCAACCAGTAAAGGCCACGGAAGTATGTACCAGGGAAGGGGAAAGAACTTTACAAAGGACGAAGCAGAGCCCCTCTCCTCAAAGCAGCTTTCCGGCTCTCAGGGTTCCACAGATGCCCACGAGGCATGCAAGAACGTGAGGGAAAGCCGAGCATGAGTAAAGAGTTGAGTGGTGTCCTGGGATGTGCTATGCTGTTGTTAAACAACCAGCAATCTGGGAGAAAAAAAGCCCTGCCTTAAACAACTCTTCCAATTTCTGTGGTGTAAATAGTCCTGCTGTGGCCAGTTTGAAGCCACCACTGTGCTGATTGTGGAACCGGGAAAAAGCACACACAATTGGTTCCTGCAGGTTGATGTGACTGGGCTCCAGGACACTGCTGGGTAGAAGCTGCAGGATTCTAGAGGGCACCTCGTACTGGTGATGTGGACAAAGGGCATTAGCATCCTCCAGTCTGGAGACTTCTGCTTGGTTCTGGGAACAAGAGTTCCCTCTATCAAACCAGAGAGAGGGACGCCTTTGCTTCCCACAGCCTACCACTTAAGAACATAATTTCCCTGATCACCTAATACCTGAAAGACTTCAGAAAGTCAGTCTCTTTGACCTTTTACCAGTCTGTCCTTGACCTTGAGCTAGCCGGTGGGTAGCATTGCAAAGATGGGGTTCAGGTTTGCTGAGCTTGGAGAGATAGTAGAGGAGTGGGGCCCTCGTCTTCCAATGTTGTCTTCTTTGGGCATCTCAGGGAGAAGCAACCATCGGAATCCTGGCCCCCGCTCTGACCTAATTCCCTGGGGGGACTTTAAGAAAGCACTTAAACCCACCAATAAAATGGGTAGCATAACGTGATGGTAGTCATTCCTTTCATTGGGCATCCCTAATGATTCAAGTGGTAAAGAATCTGCCTGCAATTCAAGAGACTCAGGTTTGAGCCCTGGGTTGGATAGATCCACTGGAGAAGAAAATGGCAACCCACTCCAATATTCTTGCTCACAAAATCCCATGGACAGAGGAACCTGGTCCATGATCCATGGACCAGGAACCGTGGTCCATGGGGTCGCAAAGAGTTGGACACAGAGTTGGTTGTGGGAGGCGACTGAGCGCACAAACAGTCAATACTTCTCCACACTGATGATTCCCCGTTGCCCGCTAGAAAAGAACGCTCCTGGTGGCTCTTTGCCCTTGGCTACAGTGCTTGCCATATTCCAAATGACGCTTGTTTGGTCATTGTGGATGCTGCAGAGAAGGCGGCACGGGAGAGCTAGCAGGAAATACATATTTGTTGTGTGAGTTCGCTGAGACGGGGGTTCGTTATGGAGCACGAGCTGTCCTGTCCTGACTGACACAGGAAGCAGTGGTGAGACTCCAAAGCAGCTACGTACTGTGGATGGAAATGCTCTGTCAGCATTAAAGCACTCTACCTAAGGAAGGGATTGGCATGTCTAAATTAGCAAGTGGGGGGAAAGCTCATTCTTGGAAAATTGCTTGCAATTATTTCTTTGAAATAGAAATTGAACTCTCAGGAACTACATCTGATCTCAGGTCTATACAACAGGTCAGATTTGCTGTTAGCTTTCCTGGTCCAAGACTGGAGAGCAGTCAGCTTCTAGCCTTTGGTGTTTCCGAAAGTGTTAGTGAGGAAGGAAAAGATGCTTTATCGTTGTTTAGGGATAGGAACAGTGGCCACATAACAGAAGCCACTTCACAGCAACAGTAAGAATGGCTTTTCTTCAGTGCCTGTGTGCCAGAACTTTGTGTTAATATATAGAAATGTAACATCTCGCCCCCTTTCCAGAGTCAGAGCTCATCAAAGTTCATATAGAAGGAAGGGACCGGAGCTGGCCTTCAAACCAGGCCTGTCAGAAACTCTGCCTTAGATTTTCCCAAGAAGGCGATAAGGATTCAAGTACAAGTAGTACACTGGGCGTGCAAGCGTGCTCAGTCACTCAGTCGTGTCCAGCTCTTTTGCGACCTCATGGACCATAGGCCACCAGGCTCCTCTGTCCATGGGATTTCCCAGGCAAGAATACCGGAGTAGGTTGCCATTTCCTCCTCCAGGGGATCTTCCCGACCCAGGGTTGAACCCGAGTCTTCTCCGTCTCCTGCATTGGCAGGCGGATTCTTTACCCCTGCATCACCAGGGAAGCCCTTATATACTGGGCAGTGGGAAGTGATTCAGGAGAAGGAAGGCAGCTAATAAAGGATGACTGTCATATAATTATCATTATGGCCATGGTTTAATCTCCTGGAGATAAAACTCATGACCCAGAATAATCCCACTCAAGGGCTGAGGGAGTTACGGTATTAATATACCAACAGCTGAGTTTGAAGACTGCTCCCAGGGGCAGAGTGGCCTACTCTGGTCTGGGAAATAAGTGCCCTCAGGCACAGAGGCAGAACCTGGTGATTGGAAGTCGTTTTGGAAAGCACATATGCCCAAAGGTTGTGGATTGAGGCATGACGGCATTTGCTCCAGGCTCCAAAGCCTGAGGTCTCCACCACTTCTACCCCGTTCAGCTCCCTCAGTCTCTGAGCCATGGAAGCTCCTTGACACATCCTCCCTCCCGTCATGGAGCGCCTCTGGGGCCCCGGAAACCCCCGTCGCTACTAAGGATTGCATCTAGAGACTATCTGGTGCCCAGCAAGTATCGGACAGAGCTCATGGGTTAAACCACTTTAAATGGGGGTAGTAGAATCCATTTTCTAGGATGGCTGTGGAAATTGAATAAGTACATGTAGATTTCTTGGAACAGGGCCTGAGGCATGGTAAATGAACAATAAGTGTGAGCTGCGATGTGGTTGAAGACAATAGATTGGGCAGGAGGTGACGGAGGAAAGGAATAGTAGGACAAGGAGGGAGAGAGCAGGACAGAGGAGGGATTAAGACAGACAGAAAGCTGTCGCCACAGTGTGCCGTTCACGTGGGCTGTCGGCATCAGCAAGCTGCTCTTCTCTCCCCTCTTCTCAGAGTGTGGGGGGTTGATACTCTTTCTTATCAACCAGAACACGTGTGAGATGGATTCCTGCAGCATCTCTAGTTCTCATTCCTGCTCAAGATTACCCTCCTGGCAGTGTCACTACTGGACACACAGACAGAGAAGCTGGGGCTGAAATCTGTGCTTCTGAGCTGCATAAGGATGGGCTGGGGCTTTCCAAATGGCTTCTTTGACTGAGCCTAAGGCTCAGAATTTAATATTTGCTTCTGTGATAATGCCAGTGTATAGAGTCCTGAGTGTGTGTGTGTGTGTGTGTGTGTGTGCGCGCGCGCGCGCACATGTACGTGCTCACCTGCACTTGTGAGTGTATGTAGGCACATGTGTTTAGCTTGCAGGATGTATACAATTTCAGATATTCTGGAAATAATTGCTCTTGATTAGGACCAACGGTAGCCACCAGTTCCTATTTTCACTGCAAGTTGAAGGAGAAAAGCAGTGGCTTAAATCACAGAACAGGTGTTTCAGATTAGACATTAGGGGAGATTTCTTTTTCAGATGGATTTGATAAACTCTGGAATGGATTGTCAAGGGAAGTTTTGAAGCTTCTTTTTCTGGGAACTTTTAGAAATAGGATAGATACTTGTCTGCCTGAGGCAGCTGAAGCATATTTCCATCTGGAGATGCCCTGATGGACTGGCTTCAGGTGGGAATGGAAGGGAACAGTGATCACCTTTCTACTGAGGTCTCCTGACCAAGTGTTTCATTCCACTTTTCAGAGCATTTCAGCATTGCTGATTTTACCTGATTTCAAAAGTTATACGTGTTCATTACCTAAAATTCAGAGAATGCAGAAACATATGAAAAAGTAAAACTCAAACAAAATCCTGTAATTCAGAGGCAACCAAAAATAATTTATTTTGGTCTATTTATTTTCCAGACTTTTTTATACATTTCACACAGAATTTTCCAAAAAACTGTATCATACAAATTGTACCATACACTGCACACTTTTGTAGTCTAGCTTTTGTACTTATTATATTGTGTACTCCTTTCTATATCACTAAATATGGCTTTATATCAGTTTTGGTGGCTAAAGACAATTCCATGATATCCATGTAGCACGTTTTATTTAACCAGGTTTCTACTGTGGAGGTTTAGGTTGTTTTTCCTGGAAAGCCCTGTACATGTGTCCTTGTGGAATTGTCCAGTTATTTCTTGATAATAAATGCCTTTAAGCGAAATTCCTATATAAGGGTGTGCCTGTTTAGAATTTTCCCACCTATTGCCAGATTCCCCTCCAGAAATGTCAGATCAACGTGCATCACCATCAGTAAGGCTTGAATGAGTCTGTTTTCCCTTTTCCTACACGACATTAACTACTGTCCGTGTTCACTGGCTGTTCTCAGTGTTTTGATACACATTTCTTAAGTTCTAGAAACACTGAGGTTCTCAAGGCTTTTAGTCATTTATATTTCTTTTGTTAGTTGCCTTTTGTCTCCTTTATGCAGTTTTCTTTTTTTTTTTAATTTAATTTTATTTAGCTTTACAATATTGTATTGGTTTTGCCATATATCAAAATGAATCTGTCACAGGTATACATGTGTTCCCCATCCTGAACCCTTCTCCCTTCTCCCTCCCCATACCATCCCTCTGGGTCGTCCCAGTGCACCAGCCCCAAGCATCCAGTGTCGTGCATCAAACCTGGACTGGCGACTCATTTCATATATGATGTTATACATATAAAATATGGAACACTTCATGAATTTGTGTGTCATCCTTGCACAGGGGCCATGCTAATCTTCTCTGTATCGTTCCAATTTTAGTATATGTGCTGCCGAAGCGAGCACTATGCAGTTTTCTATTGGGGACCCAGATAGATAGATGGATGGGGTGTGTGGGTGGATGGATGGATCAGTTGTTGTTGTCTGACTCTTTGTGACCCTGTGAACTGTAGCCCACCAGGCTCCTCTGTCCGTGGAATTTCCCAACAAGAATCCTGAAATCGGTTGCCATTTCCTTCACCAGGGGATCTTCTTGACCCAGGGATCAAGCGTGTGTTTCCTTCATCGGCAGGCAGGTTCTTTACCACTGAGCCACCAGGGACGGATGGATCAATAGATAAAGATTATTTATATCATTTTCAAAGCTTCCTTTTAAGTTTACTGAATGTGAACGTATTGTTCAGAGGTTTGCTACACAAATTATTCTTTGGGCAACAGTAGTTATAACTAGGATATAATGAGCTATTGGAATCCTGGTCACAACTGTCACCTGTCTCCAGGCCAGATGAAGTCTCCAGTCACTGTGGAGTGTGGGGCAGAGTGTGGGGAGGTGGGCAAATTGTGGAGACATGGCCAGAGCATATTTTTTGAATCGGATCAGAGTGTCCTGCCTTTGAGTAGAGTCAGAGCCCCTGGGTTTGACAACAGAACAGAAACAAAGCCTTCAACCCAGGGAGCCTGTGGTGGAAGGAACAAAAGACGGATGGAGGGAAGGTGGGGACGATGACAATGGGCCAGTCATCGGATCCTTAGGGCCGTCCCTCTGTTCCCCTAAAGATAGCAGCAGCTTTTCCTTCTCAGTTCCCCTCCCCACTCCTCCCCCACACAAAGCACCCATGTTAAGAGGCTCTACCAACCAGAACTGACATCCGTGCTCTGCTGTCTCTTCCCTTAGACTGAGGAGGAGGGGGACATGAACACTTCCTAGTTGGCCGCGTAGGGCAAGGCAGGCTGCCTGCACAAGGGCAAGGTAGACAGAGGGGTCAGGGGAAAGCAGGACATTCTTGCTGGGGTAGGACTGCCTCTGGGGAGAAGGGCCTGGCTGCATGGTAGGGAACTAGAACTTGGCATCGTGCTTTGTCCCAAAGAGGGAGCTCAAACCAGGACCACATACTACTTCCTCAACTTCAGCTCATCTTTGCTTTTTCCTTGTCACCTTAGTTGTTTCAGGTTACAAGTTTTGTGAATTTTTGAGAACAGTAGCCTGTTCATTTCACAGAGAAAAAGCCAGACTCCTTACCTGGCCTGTCTGGCCCTGAATGGTGTTACCTCAGCTTCCTCTCCCACTCCCTAACTTACCCCACTCCCCAGACCGTTCTATCCCACCAATTCCTAGAACACTCCAAGTGCATGCTCACCCTACAGCTGTTGCACCTGCTGCTGGCTTTGCTTGAAGACCCTTTCCCCACATGTCCACATAGCTTACCTGCTCCATCCTCAGGTTTCTCCCCCAATGTCTCCTTATCTCAGTGGCATGTAGAGGTCCTTGGCAGACAGCTGTCTCCACGAAGTGTATCTCAGACAGCAGGGACCAGACACCAGGGAGGCCTCCTGAGGTGAACCCCAGGTCTGGGGCAGGGCTGACTGACAGGATGGAAATAGACCCAAGAGTCAGCAGGGTCCAGGGCTTGCAGCTCACCAGGGTGAGGGCTTGGGACAAGAGACCCAGTTGAGAATTCAGAACCTGGGCCGCTCTTCCTTCTACTCCTCCAAGCCCACCTGTCTCCTGCTGAGCTGCACCCCTCCTCACCCCGCCACACACACACACACACACACACACACACACACACACACACACACACACACACACACAAGCAGCATCTTGTCTTTGTTCCAGCCTCCACCACAGGTTCACGCTCAGGACCCCGCTGCACCAGCATCCAGCCTGCTCCGCTGCCCCGCGTTCCTTCTGTCTCCCCTCCCTGCCCTCTTCCTGAGACTCAGGTTTCTCATCCTGTTCTGGAAAACCTCCATTCTCTTCCAGGTGTATTGTTGCATCTGAACTCAGGCACATCCCCGGTGCAGCACACCCAGCTCTGGGAGCTGGTGAGGCAGGAATGCATCGTAGGAACTCAGCCTCAGAAAGAAAGAGCAGTTAGTTTCTGGACCACAAGACCAGAGTCAGGCAGCCAGCAAGTGTGAGCTGATGCTGTGTTTGAGAGCGCTAGGCCCAGAACTCAGAAATCCCTGCCCCTAGAGGGTAGAATTCCCCCAGAGCACAGGACGGTGCGGAGCAATCTGGAGGCTGTGCTGAGATGGCTCCAGGCCCAGGAAGAGGGATAAGGTGGTGGGGGAAAGACAGTCCTAATGTACTGCCCAGTCCAGCAGGGGCGCCTGTCTGTCTGAATCAGTGCCTGCAGGCCAATCAGGACCTTTGCTGGTGCAGCCCAGGCTTGGTCCTTTTTCAGATCTCCCTAAGTTATTTTAATGTGCAGCCCTAGTTGGGAATCACGGATCCAAGGGAAAGAAGAGGTGATCCAGGAAACTAATATTTGCTGAATACCTGCCATGTGCTAGATGGTTTACCTAGTCGTGGCTGCTGTCTATTGAGTGCTTACTACGTGCAAGACACGGTTTCAAAGCTTTCGTATCTATTGTACGTGTAACAATCCTCTGAAGAATGAGCTCCATGTCTCAATAAGGAAACCGAGGCACAGAGCACTCACAAAGCTCGTGAATGATGGAGCACGGTTTCAGATCAAGGCAGCGCAGCTTTAGAGCCCACATTCTCTTTACCATTACATCTTCCTGTCTCACAACGACCTTGGCTGTTAGTGAGGGTGGGCCATGTTGTTCTGAGAATAGAGGAGGTTACCTGGGAACCCCTTAACAGAGATCTCTTAAGAACGCAAAAATCTCCATGCTACCAAGTTAGCAAAGATGATTTCTTACTCAAACTGGCTATTCATTGAACTTCAAATTTTGTATATACAACATTCATTTATGACTTGAAAAAAAGCTGCTGTTTGTTCACGGAAGGTCCTTAAGGAGTTGGGAATGGGGGAGGGGGAGGGAATGCTCTCCTCCACAAAGCCACTCAGAGACCCAGGCTGAAAGAAGCTCCCCCATCTTGTAAACTGCATCATTTGAAGAGGAAGGTGGCCTTCGCAGTCCCTTGGACCAGGCCATAGAGAGGTGGCATACTCACACATGGATTTTTCACTGCCTCAGCTGGAAGGGGCAGAGGTAATTACCTCTGCCCCTCCTTCATTAGCTAGTCACGTGACCCTGCCTAGCTGCAGGGTGATTGGGTGATAGGGGAGCCAGTGGAATATGTGTAAGCATTCATTTCTTGGCCACACCCCCCTGAGGTGGCTGGGATTCCCAAAGGCCATCTCAGAGATCAAGAAATGTGCCTAGAGAGACCCAGAGCTTGGAGTTGGGCCTCACACTCAGCTAGTCTCACTGGAATTCTTGTGCTTTTCTACCTCATCAGTGGCATTTATTTATGCTCCAGGGCATCCAGTAAATGCCTACACCATCTCCAAACATAAGGTGACACTAGAAACTTCTGGGTTGTAAATATAGATAATTGTGCTATTTTTATGAGGTTGTGCTCATTAAATCATCTGTGGAAGTATCTCATGCCATCCTGGGAGCAGAAAGGATCACGCTTGGTGCCTAAAAATAAAGAACGGATTCACTGTGGGTTGCTAATATATGTAGCTTCAAAAAAAGCAGCCACCAACTAGCACGTCTCCTGTATGTGTAAAAGACCACAGTTACACTGTTAGTGGCAGCTTCTTGCAGTTTCTGGAGCTCTGCCATCCCAAATTGCTCCAGGTACAGAGTTGACAGGTTGGAGGACAGCTTTTTTCTCCCTCAGTCTGTGATCAGCCCTGGCTATGGTTGTTTATTAATCCACAGCATGAGCAGGAGTAGAAATTTGCTAAACTCCACAATTTTAGCATGAAACTTGGCGAGTGATAAAATTTCTCACCTTGTCCAATCGCTTAGCGTCTATTGTTCCAATAATTACATCTTAAAATACTGCCCATTTTCCAAATGTGCAGCCATCCTGATGGGAAGGAACAGCATGCCCTGAGGTAGGTAGTCCCTACTTGTATTTTCCTTGACATGGAGACGCTTTGCCCTTGGCCCCCAGGAAGCCCAGGGCTAGGACTTGGAGACCCCACATCTGTCCTGCTCCTCGGGGAAGTGCTCTCTTGCACAGTATTGCCCCCCGCCACACCATGACCCATTGCTGTGCTAGGGGTTGTAACTGCATGAATACTGACAAGTCCATCCCAAACCTTCCTCTCTGATGTGGCACCTCCTCTTGTGCCCCAAGGAACTGCGTTTCCCTCTAGAAAGGGGCCCAAGGCAAGTGTGCCAATGGTGACATGTGGGACCAGAGCAAGTCAAATAATGCAAACAGTAGCCACCACTAATGAGCTTTACCACAGGCCAGGCACTCCTCTAAGTATTCTACATGTCAATTGGTACAGTTCTCACAATAGTACTCCGAAGCAGGTGGTGCCATCATTTTTATTTCAAGGATAAGGGAGCTTGAGGCACAGGGAGGTTTAGAAACTTGCTCAAAGTCTTGCAATTAGACATCGGCAGAACCGAGGAGAGGAGGCAGGCAGGATGGTTTTTGAGGTTGAGCTCTTCACCAATACAGAAAATAAAAAGAGGCTTGAGAGGGGGAGAAATATGATTTGACAAGGAAACCCACTGATCACTTTTCCATGTTTCTCCTTGGCGTCTGTAAAGCCCATCAGGAGACTGAGGTTATCTTCCCAGACTGGCTCTGGTTCCAGAAAGATCTGAACCCCAAACCAAGCTGATCATTGAAACCATCTGGGGAACCTTAGAAAGGGCAGCTGTTTGAGCAGTACCCCTGAGCTACTAAACCAGTCTAACTCCATATGAGTCAGGGCCCCTGGAAATAGTTTTATTGCACATTAAATTTCCTCGAGTGTTTCTAACAGCCAAGCAGGTTTTGGAATCCCTGCTGTAGCAGAATCGAAACATTCCCAAACGCAGGGGTGGGCTCAAAGTGGCCTGGGGCATGCCCCGTGATGTGCACAGGAAGTATACTTAACACTGAGCAGCAAGGCTGGGTTTGAAAGGGAGGAGAGGTGGTCATGGTTCAGCATGGAAAATGTGTAGCCAGGGAGGGTGTGATCATCAGCCTGCCCTAGTCATCCCTGTTGCCTTAGTTTTGGGAATGAGGGCCTTTGAAAACACTTTTTATTGTTTCTTTTTTCTTTGTATACCACCATTGTAAAAGTGCACATCGGTGAAAAGAAGAAAAGGATCAAACACTGGCATTTCTAACACCAGAGTCATCCTGCTAACACTTGAGTGCTCACAGTCACTTCCTGCCAGATAGATACACATCCTCTCTCTTTGTTTTTTGGAAAAGCTGGTGGCACCACTATTTTGCCATCTGCCTATCTGGAACCTCACTGGGTGAGGCGCCAAGAGGTGCCTTGTCCCTGTGGTAATGTGGGTTTGCCAGAATTTGAGGCTCAGAGTCCCCATATGCAGAGCGGAGCTGGGGTCAGCAGGTCCATAGCAGTCAGGGAAGCCTGTGCAGCCAATGGATGGCCCTGGTGGGCCTGCACCGCTAGTGGCCACACCCCCTGCCACACCAGCAGCACCGCCATCACTGCACCAGCTCAGAATCATGGTGTCCGGCCTGGGAGGAACCTCAGAGACCACCACCTGGTTGTCATTTTCTAAACAAGGAAGCCAAAGCTTAGAAGGGTGAATGGCAAGCCCAGCTGTCTGTCTGCCCTGGCTATGAGCTCTAAGATGCCTGAGATATAACTACAGGTCTGGCAGAAGAATCAGGTGATTCCTAAGGGCCAAGACTAATGAATGGGCTACAGAACAAGAGATGGGCAGAGCTCACTGGAGCTTGACTTTGTGGAAATCCTTTATGGCCACCCCCGGCAACCAAGATTGCTGGGAGAAATATCAATAACCTGAGATATGCAGATGATACCACACTCACGGCAGAAAGAGGTGAACTAAATAGACTCTTGATGAAAGTGAAAGAGGAGAAAGAAAAAGTTGGCTTAAAACTTAGCATTCAGAAAACAAAGATCATGGCCTCTTGTCCCATCACTTCATGGCAAATAGATGAGGAAACAATGGAAACAGACTTTATTTTGGGGGGCTCCAAACTCACTGAAGTTGGTGACTGTAGCCATGAAATTAAAAGACACTTGCTCCTTGGAAGAAAAGTTATGACCAACTTAGACGGCATATTCAAAAACAGAGACATTACTTTGCCAACAAAGGTCCATCTAGTCAAGGCTATGGTTTTTCCAGTAGTCATGTATGGATGTGAGAGTTGGACTGTGAAGAAGGCTGAGCACTGAAGAATTGATGCTTTTGCACTGTGGTGTTGGAGAAGACTCTTGAGAGTCCCTTGGACAGCAAGGAGATCCAACCAGTCTGTCCTAAAGGAGATCAGTCCTGAATATTCATTGGAAGGACTGATGCTGAAGCTGAAACTCCAATACTTTGGCCACCTGACATGAAGAACCGACTCATTGGAAAAGACCCTGATGCTGGGAAAGATTGAAGGCAGAAAGAGAAGAGGATGACAGAGGATGAAATGGTTGGATGGCATCACCAACTCAATGGACATGAGTCTGAGTAAGTTCTAGGAGTTGGTGATGGACAGGGAAGCCTGGCATGCTACAGTCCATGGGGTTGCAAAGAGTCAGACACGACTGAGTGACTGAACTGAACTGAAGTTTGTGGCCACTGGCTCACCTGTTTGTGTTGTATAACTTAGCTGCAGCTTAACTGGAGCAAATGCAGCCAACAGACCCAACGGGATTATATTCCTACAGTTTTTTGCTGACAGTAGCCTCACACACCCCTGCCTCTCTTTCTTACTATCTGTCCCTGCAATGTGATCGGTTAGGTTTTTTCAGACCAAAGCTTGTAATTTTGGCAGATCTTAATATTGGCTATGTTAATAGAGTTACTATTAATATAAAAATGTTTGTGGTATACTGCAGGGGTTGGAAGATCATATAGTAAATATTTTAGGATTTGTCAGCCCTAGGATATGTGTTGCAGCTACTCAACTCTGCAGCTGTCACACAAAAGCAGTCATAGATAATATGTAAATGAATGAGCATGACTATGTACCAGTAAAACTTTATTTACAAAAATAGGTGGTCAGCCTGCCAAATAGCCTGTAAAGGGGTTATGCTATGCATAATAGAGATTTATTCTGATAATTCTACTGAATAATTACAGTATATCTAGAAATTCTTAATAATTTGAGTAGATGTCAAAAGAAATGACTGAATCTTTAGAGTGAGAGATCTAGTCATAGAAAAAATTCACTTGGTTCTGGAAACTCTACTTTTCCTGCTTTTTAATGACTGCCAGAACAATGTTCTTGCCAGACACGTGTGTCAGTAACTCCTTGTGAATACATTCATAGTGTGGAATTATTTAAGCTCAGACTGCCATGGTGCACTGGTCTAAGATATTAAAGCAGATGGAATATTAACCACCAATGTGAAAGTTTCATTTTTAAGACAGAAAATGCTCTCTCAGAGCAGCTAATCTTTCTAAGAAGGTATTGTAGTTGTTTTCTATTGTCAGTTAATTACAGAAACAAGCTGCCCTAAAACTTAATGCCCTAAAACAATATTTGTTTAGCTTGTCCATCCGTGGATCCCCCAGGTGGTTCTTCTGATCTAAACCAGACGAGGCCAGTTTCAAATGGTACAGATTGGATCTGCTCACACTCTCATCGGGGGCTGGGTGGTCCGTGCGGCCCTGCTCTCATGTCTGGGGGTGGGATGGCTGTCTGCTCAGGCGGTGGGGGTGGGGAAGATGGTCCAGGATTGCATGGCTCTCACTCTCCAGTTAGCTAGCCTGGACTGTTCAGTGCAGTCCCAGGGGGCCACAGTGGTGAACGGAAGCCTGAAAGGCCTCCTGTGGCCTGAGCTCTGAACAGGCACACGGGGCACTTCAGTTGCCTTCCATTGGCCTAAGCAAGTCACAAGATCAGCCAGTATTCAAGAAGTGGCGAAATAGATCCCACCTCTTACTGAGAGGAGCGCAAGGTAATACTGCAGATCGGGGAGGCATGGACAATGGGGCCATTGCTGCAATCAATCTCGCACAGTTTGTAAGAAAACAGGCAGGATAATCATCTCTTAAAGACAGGACAGGAAACCCTATTGACAGCAGCATTCACGCAGTGGAACTGAGAACAAAATTAGCAAGACTGAAGCATTTTCACAGTGTTGTGGCTCCTTCTTATTGTTGAATGTAACCATGTTTCACTGTTGAATGAAACCATGTCTGCTGGCTTTTTGTTTGTTTTCTTTGCTGCACTATGTGGCATGTGGACCTTAGTTCCCCAACTAGGAATCAAGCCCACGCACTCTGTAGTAGAAGCACAGATTCTTAACCACTAGACCACCAGAGAATCCCTCAGTTGCTGTTTCTGTCCACCTACCTCACAGGCCTGTCCAAATTTCAGCACTTTTCCTAGTGTGTGTAATTGTGCTCTACCAAAAGAAAGCCCTGGGTATGAACATTCAGACTTTCAAAAGAGAAATTAGGATGTTCTTCTCTGATTGATAGTAATTCTTTTAAGTTTTAACAGAAGGTTTTATTATAGAGTTTCTTGAAATAGTGAGTTCTTTACTTACTATGTAATTTACTTCATAGAAATTTGGTGTGGACATTTTCTGGGCCCCCCTGTTGCCAGGAACGTGACACATCCTTCTTTCTCTCAGGACTCCTTCATGTTAAGATGATACGCTTAGTCTTGTTTTTTCACCATGTTTGTATATATGAAAAGGCCAAGCCTGCAACAATGGTACCTCCTTTTTTCTTCTTCTTAAAGAAGTCAGACCACATTGGATTTGGTGGGGAGTGGGCAGGAGGGAAGCACTGGCCCAAGTTTCAGCAGATGTGAGCTGCAGCCTCCATTCAGTGAGATGGCCCAGGTACTAGAAAGAACAGCAGGCTTCGAGCCAGGAAGTGTGTGTTTGGATCTCGTCTACAAATATTTTCTTTGTTATGAGACATCATTTAACTCTTCTTGCCTCCAGTTCAGTAGGGTAGATGCCTCCACTATCTTTCACTACGTGATTCTCTTTGCTGACTGTGTGATTCCCTGGGTCTCAGTTTCCATACCTGTAAAGTGGGGCTAATGGCACTTATTTTGATCGTTTATCAATGAAAAAAGAATCAGAAACGAGTTTGTCAAGTTCCTGAAGACCAACTTTGAGAGTACCTCACATACAGAGCTTTCTTCTAAATCAGTATTCTTTGATACCTAATTTTGCATTCGTAATACTGAATCTACCAGAATTTCTTCAGGAGGAGGGTACTCAATGGTGGTGCCCATCAGGATGACACAACTTGAGTCTGCCTCCAGAGAGAACACATAGGAAGTACTTTCTTAGGGCTCTGGAGCTGAGGGTTGGGGTTGTAGTTTTTCATTTAAGGCTTTCTCCTGAAGTTAAATGCATATACGTCTGGAATGGGAAGCACACGATGTCTTACTTGTGGTTTATACTCTAGAGTGTGCGAGTTAGAACTTTTCCTGAGAGCAGGTTTTGATAGATGGGAAAGAAGAGAAAGCATAAAATGTGAGACCCTAAAATGAGTGAGGGAGACTCCATAAAGAGAAAGGAGGACAATAGCCAAGACAACTCAGGCAGTGACCAAACAGAAAGGATGTGGCTGTGGTCCCAGTGTAGGACTCGGGACACATGTAGCTGCCGGACCTGAGGTGAGGTCTGGAGGTACTAAGGGAGAGGTGGGAAGTCATAACAACCAAATGCTGACAAAGCCTTTCTCTTTGGGTGGCGTGAATGTTTTATTTTCCTTTTATTTTCCCCCAATTATAAAATAGACCTGAATTGGCTCTATCAGCATTTTTTTTCACATTTGAAAAATATTTTACATTTCAAAGAAAAGAGGACAGAGAAGACATCTCACACTATTGGACCAAAGCTGGAGTGAATAGCTTACAGTTTAGAAAATGTTTCAGATGAAGGCCCCTTCTCCAGCGTGTTTTTTATTTCCAGACACACATCCTTCTCTGAAAGAAGCATTTTCCTTCTTGAAGCTGATTCAGGCTAAATAAGGGTTTTAAAGCTATGTAAAATTGAATCTAGTTTTCTTATGGATGCTATTAAGAGCCCATTAAGATAGAAACCTTTACCGGGGCTCATTCAGTTTAATTCGATTCAGTTCTATACCTATCATCAAGTGCCAGCATGTGGGAGGTGTCACGATGAGGAAGGCTTGATCCCTGCCCTCAAGATGTTCAAAGCAAAGTGGATGAGACAGGTGCAGAGATAAGAGCCGTCTCATGTCTTTGATGAGGGCTTGAACCCAGTTAAGTCTGGCCACCCCAATCTATTGGTCTTGACCCCAGAGACAGGGAATTTTGGACAGCGCTTCGACACGTAAGGCAGTTTCTCTCCATATTATTCATGAACCATCGCCACCAATGTGCACGCAGTTCACATTGCAGCTCTCATTCCCCACCTTGGGTTTTAGAACCTAGGTCCTACTCTCTGGCTCTGCAGTGGAGACCTCTATCTGTGCAGGAACATCCCAGGACACTCTGTCCCCTTCAAACCCACCAGCCTTTCCTGCTTTGCTTCTATCAGCTTCCATTCACAAAGCATTTCACTCCCTCTGAACAAAAAAGGGGAGTTAAGTTTAAAATACCTGTATGTGGGATTTGCCCATTTTTCCTGCACCCACTTTAGCCCAAACTTCTGTTAAGCCCCATGAAATAGGGACACAGAGTGGGGAGTGGGTGGAGGAAGAAATGAATTCCAACTGGGATGGGGTATCTGAGAAAGCTTTTCAGAGGAGAAACTGTTTCATGTGGGCCTGGAAAGGTGGGTGTGATTTCAGAAGGTGAGCGCAATGCTTTCTGGCCCTGGGAGCTTCATAAAGAAAGGGCTGTAAGTTTGGCAAATGGAAGGTAGGTTTGGGGGTGGCAGACCTGGCGTCTGCTCTGGGCTGGGTGTGCCACTGCGGAGGAGTGTGGCTCAGGGGAGGGAAATAAAGGTGGAGAGATGATTTGCAGCAATTCTGCAAAGGGTCTTGGGTTCCAGTCTAAGGATTTTAAAGTTATCCTTTGTGCAGAGGAGATAACCCTAAAATATGGCTGAGAGGGGAGCATGAGAGGAGCATCTCAGAGTCCCATGTGCAGAGAGTGAGCACAGAATCTGCCCCTGAAAGCCTCTCCACACGGCTCTTACTCTTAGATCCTCTCCATAATCCAGCTTGGGCAGAATGAGGCCTAGGAGGCCAAGGTCCTATAGCACAACTTCCTACTCGGCCCCCGGAGGCCTGCAAAAGTGTATGCTCTCAGAGCCGCGAGTTACCTCCTTCTCTTCTGCTCTACAAAGCAGTGTTTACTAAGTCTAGGCCAGATCCACAGGAGTGCACTGCTGAGCCTGAGGGCACTGAAACTTTGTGAAAAATCACTCCCTGTCCAATTTAAACATGTGAACCCAGCAGCCTGCCCTGAGTAAAGGGAACATGTTGTGAAAAGCAGATTTCCTATTAACTTTTTTTTTTATGTGAAAAAGACCAGGTAGTCACTCTTGCCAACCTCCATCACAGGCTGGAGAAGGTCAGGTTCAGCTCCTGAGGAGGCAAACGGATCTCAGGGAAAAAACACATTAGAGGACTAATCCCCCTGGAGTCATTCGGAAAATTGCCTGCGCTGATCCACAATGGGAAAAACAAAGTGCATTTGATGAGTTCAGCTGAATAAGATCCTGGAAAATTATCTGAGTCAAAAAAATTTCAAAGCAGAGCTTAAAAGCCTTAGCAGACTTTTGCGCATCGGGAAATAACAGGCTCACGCACACACAGGCACACACATGCACACGTGCAGGGCAATTCGCACCTTAATGGTCTCTTTGTCAGATGGTGCCTCTAACCCAGAGTGGTGTCATTTACTGCTCATTTCCTACAGGGAGAGGGAAGTGGAGGGCTAGTGAGAGGCGTGAATGTGAAAACAGACTCCAGCAGTAAAGGAAATCTTATGGTCTTTTTCAGTGGGTGGGACTCAAGTCCTTTATGTTTTGTTATTGTTGAAACAGTTGAAGCACTGAGTCCTTGGGTGGGACTTAATCTTGAAGTTTTATGGCTAAGTCTTAAACATAGAACAAGGCATCTGAAACACTTGTCATGGGGGCACATGCCTGGGGAACAAGCAGAATTCTTGCTATTTACCTTTACTAGCCATGTTTTCTCGGAAAAGGCAATGGCACCCCATTCCAGTACTCTTGCCTGGGAAATCCCATGGATGGAGGAGCCTGGTAGGCTACAGTCCATGGGGTCGCTGAGAGTCGGACATGACTGAGCGACTTCCCTTTCACTTTTCACTTTCCTGCATTGGAGAAGGAAATGGCAACCCACTCCAGTGTTCTTGCCTGGAGAATCCCAGGGACGGGGGAGCCTGGTGGGCTGCCGTCTATGGGGTCGCACAGAATTGGACATGACTGACGCGACTTAGCAGCAGCAGCAGCAGCAGCAGCTGTGTTTTCTCTGTGCTTGAAACAGAAGCTCTGGGAGGGAGGAGCAGAGAATTCCCTCTGCAACACCTGTGACATGGGTCAGGTGCCCTGTGACCCAGGGCTCAGGGAATCCTGGGGGTCTGTCTCTGGGATGGACCTTGGGTGGCAAATCTCACCTGCCGAAGGTCTGGGACACAGGTGAGGCCAAGTGTACCTGAGGAGGCCTGTGAGATGGTCTGACAGAGGGAGGAGCCAAAGACGGTCACACGGGGTTATTGGAAGACCTGTGCTCTGGCTGGACTACATTGCAAGCTTGTTGATCAGTTGCTTAGTCGTCTGACTCTTTGCGACCACAGGGACTGCAGCACACCAGGCTTCCCAGTCCTTCACCATCTCCTGGAACTTGCTCCTGTTCACTGAGTTGATGATGCCATCCAACCATCTCATCCTCTATTGCCCACTTCTCTTGCCTTCAATCTTCCCCAGCATCAGTCTTTTCCAGTGAGTCGGCTCTTTGCATCAAGTGGCCAAAGTATTGGAGCATCAGCTTCAGCCTCAATCCTTCCAATGAATATTCAGGGTTGATTTCCTTTAGGATTGACTGGCTTGATCTTGCTGTCCACGGGACTCTCAAGAGTCTTCTTCAACACCGCAGTTAAAAAGCATCAATTCTTTGGCGCTCAGCCTTCTTTCTGGTCCAATTCTCACATTTGTACATGACTTCTGGAAAAACCACAGCTTTGAGTTTACGGATCTTTGTTGGCAAAGTACTGTTTCTTCTTTTTATTATGCTGTCTAGGTTTGTCATAGCTTTTCTTCCAAGGAGCAAGTGCCTTTTAATTTCATGGCTGCAGTCACAGCCTGCAGTGATTTTGGAGCCCTAGAAAATGAAATCTCCGTTTGGGTAGCCATTCCCCTCTCTAGGGTATCTTTCCAACCCAGGGATTGAACCCAGGTCTCCTGCATTGCAGGCAAGGTTCTTTACCATCTGAGATTACAACCTTAGGAGGACCAAAGCTGAATGTGTCTCTTGACCAGGTTTGGGGTACATCATCCCATATGAGCCATTATGCAGGAGTTGTCATCTAAAAGTGTGAAGGTGGGAAATTATTTTGAAGGCGGGAAATTATTTTGAAGGCCCTGTTCAGTGTACTCTCTTGTATGACAATGCAGCATCACTCTGTGTGTATCCAGAGTTTTACAAGGGCTTCTTCAGCCCAGGAAAGGGGCCCTACCCAGAGCAGACCCAGAACTGCCTCTCTGGAATGTGACTCATGGCTGGATTTTAACTGAACACTTCCTAAGTACCAGACCTTGTAAGAAAGGATGAGGAGAGAGCACAGAGCCTGCCTTCTAGGCCCTCACTTTGCAGAGGGGAGGCCCTGCAGGTCTCCCAGCCTGATAGACCCCCATGGAAGAGGGCCCATGGTTCACTCAAGACCCCCGACATCTACTCCTTGAGTGGGCCTCACTCCCCACAAGTCCTTACTCAGATGCCTCCTTCTCAAAGAGACCTTCCCTGTTTTTAAACCATGGTACGTCTCATCCCCTCACCCAGCACTATCCTTTCTCTTTATTTCCATACATGAGTCCACTAACAGACCGTATAATTTACTTAGTCTGATACGAACAGTGTCTTCCCTCTCGAATGGAAATGCTCACGAAGCAGAGATCTTTGCTACTTATATGACTGGTACGATAACCATAAGCACAATCTGGGCTCCCTGGATCCCAGGTTACCTGTTTGGGGTTGGCCTGCCTCCCCGCCCCTGGGTTGCCCAGGGCCAGGCTCTCTGTTCTATAGCTCAGACCACTGCTTTTCTGTCCCATTTTGTGAAAGAACATCAGTTCCTTGTTAGGAGCTGGATTCCAGGGTTACATCTCATAAAGCTCTGTTTCTAGGCTGGCAGCAGAGACTGTTTCTCTCTCTGTTTTATCTCGGATGGTAGTGCCTGGGATTTCGTAGGTAGGACTTGGTTAGTGTTTATGGGAATGAAGTGTATGTAGTTGAAAGTGGTATTTCTACATAGCTAACATTTCACCCCTCTTTTCCCAGACACAGAAAGAGCCCTGCTGTCTCTGTCACCCAGCACTCACCTCTGTGTCCCTCTGGACATGGCCTTGGGGAGTGGAAGGCCAGACTGGTGTGGAAATAGGGGTGATTCTTGTCCCATGCCACTGGTTTTCACCACAACCCCTTCCTCTCCTGATCCTAGAGTTCCCCCACATCGAGTGGCCCAAGTCCCTGCAGACAGTGCCGCCCTGCTATCATCTCCGAGCCGGCCTGGATTTAACCACACTCATTCCTGCTGACTGGGTCCCAGATCTCCACAGAAGCACACTCAGAAACAGTGTTCACATCTCTCAGCTCCTTCCTAGGTTACCCAAAATAAGCAAGGGGAGGAGGTAAACCCAGGGCAGGAGGGCCAGGAGGTACCTGTATGAACTCGAATGGGTCTTTCTGGGCCAGCAGTCACACCCTTGCTTTGCACTCGGTGGTGGGCTCCCTCTCCAAGGTGAGCAGCCTGCAGCCGAGCACGGTGAGGAATTGCAGCAGGAACGCCGACTGCTGCTTCAGTCCTGGAGGCTGACTGCGGATGCTTCTAGCCACGTTCCCATCTTCCCAGGGCTTCTCAGAAGTGTGCAGACAGTGGTATGGCACCGAATCTCTCTGTGGCTGTCAGGGGAGGGTTACACATGGGGAGGGGAGGCCCCCTCACCAAGCTAGAGCCAATCTCTGTAGCTCAGACAGGGCTGTAGCAGGTCTCAGGTGGTAGATGGTCCTTTGTCAACTGTTGTAGCCGAGAGAGAGTGGCCCTTCCATCATGTTGCTTCTTCTCTGAGAAGGTGTCTTGACAGTGAGACCAGATCAATGGGGCTGAGCCAGAGAGGAGGGCAGGGCCAGCAATCCATTTCCTCTTGATGGAGAACAGTCCCCTGTACAAGGATTCCCCTGCCTCAGAACCGACTGCTGTGGCTGTCAGTGCTCACTGGCCGTTTGGAAAGCGGCTCTCTTTGGGGACCCAGATCCCCGTATTAGCCCCTCACAAGTAATTGATGTCCTTTGGGAGAACAAGGAGAAGAAAGCTGAAGGAGATAAGGAAACAGGATACTTGGTCCAGGTGGTGTTTCACCTGCCCTTTTCTCAAGTTTGCTGCCTTGCCAAGACGTTTCCCCATACCTCTGCCATACGGCTCACCGCCACCCCACCCCTGCCCAGCCCCCACGTACGCTTCCTCTAACCCTAACAAAGGGTATCAGCTCCAGTCAGGAGCTCAGCAGAAACATCAGAAGCTGTCATCACCTTCAGGTTCTGAGTCAGCTCCCACCACAGCACGTAATTCTGCTCCAGGGGCTCTTCTCACCACGCCCGAGCCCAGGTGGCAGGGTAGGCCCCCTGGCAGCATGAGGCCGGGGTTCCTTGGAGAATCCCACCGCCATCAGGAAGCGCCACGCAGTCCCAGTTCTCCTCGGTTAAGGCCAGGTTCGGGGGGATGGGGAGGGAGGCTGTGGCCAGTGTAATCGGAGCCAGGGCCTCAGCTCAGTTCAGCATGCGTGCTGCGAGAGCCAGTGTTGTCTTACTGAGAACAAGGCACTGGTTAAAAGTGCGAAGGAAAGGTTAAAAAGGAGATGCTGCTGCTGCTGCTGCTAAGTCACTTCAGTCGTGTCCCACTCTGTACAACCCCATAGACAGCAGCCCACCAGGCTCCCCCATCCCTGGGATTCTCCAGGCAAGAGTTCTGGAGTGGGTTGCCATTTCCTTCTCCAATGCATGAAAATGAAAAGTGAAAGTGAATCCTGTATATTTCTTTTCATGTTTGGCTTTCCATTGTATCTAGAACTAGGATACTCAACTCTACATCATGGTAGATGATGATCAGCCTGTAATTTGATGATTGATCAGCCTGTAATTTGGACTAACTTACGTGGGTGAAAATCGATTTTTTAAATCTCTTGGATGATAGTGCTAACAGACCCCCGCCTACAGACGTAACTGTAAGTTACAAGGGCCTGCTGGGTCCAGGAAGTTAATAATAGAAAGTTAGCCTTCTGATCCAGGCTTTGCTGTCTATTGATATTGTTGCCTATTTGTATATCATCATGATTGTTTCCAAACATTTGCTGTGGCTCCTATTAACTGTATAAGGAACCCACAAAAGGTAGAAATCACAGTTATATGAAAACCTCTCTTCCTTGTGTTGCCCTGAACTGATCTCAATTCTTGGTCAAGAGGCATGTTCAGTATCAGATCTATTTCCTACTCATTCTTCCTGAAAGAATTGGCTTCTCAATGAGGAGTGCTTGGCCATGTCTTTGGCCTTTTGGAAATGTCTACTCACCTCCTTTAGGTAGAGAATATTCCTTCCTAGCAAAAAAAATGTGTATTATATAAGTATATAGAGAAAGCTGATTGAAAATGCAGGAACCAACTAGCCAATATCTATAATATCTTCTCTGAACTGGCTAGCTTTACAGCAGGGAGTTCTCTGCATAGCTTGAGAAGCGTTGGGGAGAGTAAGTCATATTTCATTTGTCTCTTCTCCTCTGATGGGTGCCCCATGAGACTGTGGTCCCTTGGACTGACATCTGGTTGAAGAAACATTGAAGGGTAAATGAAATGCTTCCAGTTAATCCCGTTATGCTGTTTACTGACATCCTCTCTGGGCTCAATCTATCCCCAGGGGACTTTCTACAGGGGAGCATATTTGATGGGAAATACGACTGAGCGACTTCACTTTCACTTTTCACTTTCATGCATTGGAGAAGGAAATGGCAACCCACTCCAGTGTTCTTGCCTGGAGAGTCCCAGGGACGGGGGAACCTGGTGGGCTGCCGTCTCTGGGGTCACACAGAGTTGGACACGACTGAAGTGACTTAGCATAGCATAGCATAGCATAGATTGTGTCCTAATAAGCCAACGAAGGTAATCACGAGTCCTGGGCTTGCCAATGGAGGCTGTCGCTCCGAGAGCCCACAGAACAGAACAGGTTCTGTTTCTTCCTCCACGTGCCATGCTCAGTGAGCTTGGGAAGGTCTGCAGAGACTCGGTTAGTGTCATTTAATTGCAGCACTATTTCCATCCTGAAAATCACACTACATAGAAGACCTGAGTTCAGACCTGGTTCCACCAAATAGCACTTTGTAGCTTTCCTTAGCCTTCAGGCCTTGATGTTGTTAATCAGAGTCATTGCCAGAAAACACTTGGAAAACGTGGAGGCCACATTCGCACATAAGCTATCATTTATCATGATTACAGTGTCCCCATTAAGCCCCTTTCTTTTCTACTAAATAGTGGAGCAGTCTCTTTAAGCAGAATGCATCATTTCCTGAGATATCTTCTTATTTCCCCTTTGCATTGCCTGGTATAGATCTGTCAAGAGGTGGAAGACCAACCACTTAAGTCTCCTCTTTGGGAGATAAAAAGTCCATGTGGCAATTGATTTTGCTGTGAAGAGTTGAAAAAAATTTTAATTGTAAGAATCTAGGGTTTTTTTTTTTTTTTTTTAACCTGCCTAATAACCCCTAGAAGGTGAAATCCAGCAGGGGTAATTAAGGTAAAATCAGCAATAACATCCTTCATTGAACTTTCAAAACAATATGGAACTTTGTGAACATTTTACCCAAAGCTTGCATGCATTAATTAAATAATGTAAACTAAAGTAGTGTGCTCCTTTATTTTTGCTTACTCTAGGAAACCAAGCATTCCATTCCAGCCTGAATGTTGACACACTTAGGAAGTCAAAGCTTCCTCATTTCATCATGTTGGAATGGATGAGTAAGAAGTTTCTCTGGTCACTGGCCTAAATGTATAGGTGCTGCAGTGGGACGGAGGTGCTGTGCATCAGTGAGCTCAACTTGGACAGGTGGGACAACCAGAAGGAGCCACAGATTGGGTGCTGCAGGAAGAGCACCACATCTTGGTTATCACAGATCTCTAGGTGGTTAAGATTATATCAAGGACTTGAAGTTCAAGTCATAATAAGCCTGGAACAGAGTTCTAGATTTAGGGCTGGAAGGCACTTTAGAGATCATCTAAACTCCTGTCACTCAAAAGTCTAGTCCGAGGACTGACAGCATCAGTACCATCTTCAGGTCCCACCCTGGACCCACTGAGCCAGAGTCTGTGTGTAGCAAAATCCCCAGGGGGCTGGAAGTCATGTTAAAGTTGTAGTCTCATTGGTCTAACCCATTCCTCTTGTTGTGTAGATGAATGAAGTCACCAAAAGTCTACGTGACATCAAGCAATGCCAGTTCAGAGACAGTTCTCACTGGTTCAACTAAAATTTCTACACTACTTGTATCAGTGGGTTAATATCACTTTGGTAGCTCAGCTGGTAAAGAATCCGCTGCAGTGCAGGAGACCCTGGTTCGATTCCTGGGTCAGGAAGATGCTCTGGAGAAGTGATAGGCTACCTACTCCAGTATTCTTGGGCTTCCTTGGTGGCTCAGCTGGTAAAGAATCCACTTGCAATGTGGGAGACCTGGGTTTAATCCCTGGGTTGGGAAGATCCCATGGAGAAGGGAAATCTACCCACTCCAGTATTCTGGTCTGGAGAATCCCATGGACTGTGTAGTCCATGGGGTTGCAGAGTCGGACATGGCTGAGGGACTTTCACTTTCACAGTGCTGTGGTTCTGGTGGCAGTTTATCGTGATTGTAGGTCAAGTGCTTGGGCACCTTGAGAAGGGGACTGTTAACATGGCTGCACAGAGGAAAGTGGCTTGGCACCTACTGCCTGTGGTGAAGCAGTGCGGTGTAGAGATGGGGTTCACCCCAGGGCCTTGCTCCTGCCACTCCCCCTGCCTGTGATGCTCACCTCCGAGTCTTCACAGGACAGGCGCCTCCTTATCTCCCAAGACTCACCCTTGGAGAAGCTTTTCTTGGTCACTCAATCTCGAACCACTTTCTCTCCCCATCCCAATCCCCTCAGTTATTCTTTATCCCCATGGTCTTGCCTTAAAAAAAAAATTCATAGCAATTATTAAATGAAACTATTTAGTTTAACAACTTATTGTCTGTCTTCCCTTCCAAAACATGTTCATTTGATGAGAGCAGGGACCTTGCTGTGCTTATGCACTGCCAAGTCCCTACTCACCAACAACGGAGCTTGACACAGTACCTGCTTAATAATCATTTGCTAAATGATTGAGTGAGAACAAAGTGTGCCATGTTCACGGTAAGAATAATCCTCAATAAGAGCTATTGTTTGTTGACTTTAGCAATATGTAGGGAGGGCCCTGTGCCACAGGCTTTATCTACATTGTCTCATTTAATTCTTTATTATCAAAAGCATGAACTAGTGTGGACTGCTTGAAGATTGTGACCTTATAAAATTGGGGGAGATGATTGAAATCTGACTTGAATTCAGGACATTTCCCTAAAGGAAAGGGCTGAGTGGCCTCTGCATGAAGTGGTCCACACTTGGGGAGGATCTCAAGGATGCAGGTGACTCCCAGGACTGTCTTGGTTCCCTTGATGGTTTTTCCTTTGAGCACACAAATAGGGACAACCAGACTTAGAGGCCTGATGTGCAATGAAATGTCCTGATATGCTTTTCAAAGTGATGATGGAAAAATGAACTCTTACTTACCCCTTGCATGACCTGCAAAGCCATCTGTAACAGAAAGTAACTTGTGCTTGGAGGACACGATGCCAACCAGAGGACAATCCTTGATTTTCATTTTTCACCAAAGCAAATGTGTCAGTATTGGCTCCTGTCATCAGATACAGTTCATGGTGCCTACGGAGAGAGGAGGGCTTCCCAGGTGGCTCTAGTGATAAAGAACCCTCTTGCCAGTCCAGGAGACATAAGAGATGTGGGTTTGATCCCTGGATTGGGATGATTCCCCTGGGAGGGCATGGCAACCTACTCCAGTATTCTTGCCTAGAGAATCCATGGGGGCTGGGCACTTTAAGATTTCAAAATATCTCAGAGCCCCCAGTCCCCATTCCATCCTCCATCTTGCCCTTCATGGGCCCCCCCACGTCCCTTGCAGACAGCCGCACCCAGCTGACTCAGTAGGACGAGGCCTACCAACAGATCAGGGAGTCAGCCGGAAGAGCACATCTATAAGGAGAAGCAGGAGGATGGAGCGGAAAACAACTTGAGTGGATGCATTTCATTCCAGAGAAGAGCTTTTTAAAACACCGTTTAACATTTAAAGTTCTATTATTATTTTTGGCAGCATGTTGAGTCCATGTCTCTTTTTTGGCTACTTTTCTAGTACTTTATGTATCTGGAAGCAGAATTTGCAACCGATTTCAGTAACTCTGGGAAAGTTTTTTCAGTGCAATTATAGGAGGTATTTAAATGCTATCTAAATGTTATTTGGTGTACTCATCAAACAAGAAGCAGGCACAACTGGAAATGACCAAATAAAGTGACCTGTAATTTATGTTTATATATAAAAATGCCTGAAGCATTAGTCTTTGTAGAATTAATTATGTAACTTAAAAAACAGACCCAATAACAATTACCCATAAATTCCAAGTTAATTACCCAAAGGAAAAAACAGATGGGTATACAAGACTGTGGGTGGGCCCTTCCTTTACACGGTCAGTCGTGCAGCCTTGTATCTTTATTTTAATAAGCTTTATTTAATTTTGGTTTTATTTATGTATTTATTTATTATTTATTTATTTTGTCTGTGCTGGGTCTTCATTGCTGCACTGGCTTTTCTCTAGTTGCAGATAGCGTGGGTTTTTCTCCAGTTTTGCACAGGCTTCTCCCTGCGGTGGCTTCCCACTTTACGAGCACAGGCTCTCGGGCACTCGAGCTTCTGTAGTTGTGGCTCCTGGGCTCTCGGGCGCAGGCTCAATAGTTGTGGCCCATGGGCTTAGTTGCTCTGCAGCATGTGGAATCTTCCTGGACCAGAGACTGAACCCGTGTCTCCTGAATTGGCAGGTGGATTCTTTACCACTGAGCCACCAGGGAAGCCCAATAAACTTTCTGTTAGGCAAAATTGAAAGCATATACAAAAGTAGAGAGGCACATATCATCCAGCTTCAACAGTCTCCCTTTTCTGGCCCTTTGCCCTGATGGTGAGAGGAGGAGCTGATAGGTGTGGCCCTTGTGACAGCTGGAAAGGCAAAGGAGTTGTGTCCATGGCAGGGATGGGTCATGCAGATTAACTACTTGAAGCTGTAGGTAAAGTAGGTAGATCATAACCTTAATCTCGACTTTTGCTTCAAGACATCAGGCAAAAAAAAAAAAAAGTTTATAAGCATGTATTGTCTACCATGAGCCCATCATTGCACTAGATTGTGTGATGGATTTAGAATAGTAGTCATTAGCATATTGGAATGGTAAAATAGTTTCCATTTGCCCTTCCATGTATCATCTCCTCATTACCCTACCCTGCTCTGCCTCCTGGGAGACCGATCTGTACTAAAAGTCCCCCCACCCTCTGACTTCTGCTGGGCTGAGCCAAAGGGTGGCAGGGAGAGGGAAGCCGGCAGGATGTTGGAGACGGGGACATTGAGTGGGCAGAGTACCCGCTCACACAGAATGTGAGGCCGTGCTGCCCTGACTATCCCACCAATGAGTTTTAGTTGATTCAAGAGAAATAGTATGCTCAATATAACTCATCCTTCAGTTCAGTTCGGTTCAGTTCAGTCGCTCAGTTGTGTCCGACTCTTTGTGACCCTATGAATCACAGCACGCCAGGCCTCCCTGTCCATCATCCTTAGGAAAATGTAAATTAAGCCACAGTGAGATACCACATCACACTCGTTAGGAGATATCATGTCACATCCATTGGGATGGCTATTATGGGAAGAAAGGAAAACAGAGAATATCAACTGTTGATGAGGGTGTGGAGAAATTAGAAAGTTTGTGCATTGCTGGTAGAAATGTAAAATGGTACAGCCACTGTGAAAAACAGTATGGCAAATCCTTAAAAAGGCTGATAGAATACCCATGCTGCTGCTGCTGCCGCTGCTGCTAAGTCGCTTCAGTCGTGTCCGACTCTGTGCAACCCCATAGACAGCAGCTCACCAAGCTTCCCCGCCCCTGGGATTCTCCAGGCAAGAACACTGGAGTGGGTTGCCATTTCCTTCTCCAGTGGATGAAAGTGAGAAATGAAAGTCACTCAGTCATGTCCAACTCTGAGCGACCCCAGGGACTGCAGCCCGCCAGGCTCCTCTGTCCATGGGATTTTCCAGGCAAGAGTACTAGAGCAGGGTGCCATTGCTATGATCTAGCAATTCCATTATGAGGTATATACCCAGAAGAACTGAAAGCAGAGACTTGAACAGATATTTGTATATCACTGTTCATAGCAGCATTATTCACAATAGTCAAAAGGTAGAAAAGAACCAAACATTCATGGATGGATCAATGGATAAATAAGATGTGGTATATACATAAAATGAAATATGGTTCAGCCTTAAAAATAAATGAGATTTTGATACTTGCTGAAGTAGGGATGAACCCTGAAGACATAATGCTAAATGAAAGAAGCCACACACAAAAAATAATGTAAATATTGTGTTATTTCACTTACATGAGAAATCTAGAGTAGTCCAGTTCATAGAGACAGAAAGTAGACTGTAGGTTACCAGAGACTGGGAACACTGGGGAATGGGGAGTTATTGTTTGAGAGGTACAGAGTCTCCATTTGAGAAGATGAGGAATCTCTGCAGATGGATGGTGCTGATGGTTGCAAAACAATGTAAATTGACTTAATGCCACTGAACTATATATATCTAAAAAATGGCCACAATTGTAAGTTTTATGTTATGTGTATTTTACAATAAAAAAGTCATAGGTACATTTTGCAGCTTTACCACAAAGTGAAGATATAGAAATTTGTTTGGAGGCGTTTAGCATCAGTGTACAGGATTAAACTATGTGGCCCACTCTCCCCTCCCCTGCCACTTATGCAAGGAATTTTTTCCCAGATAAATGCAAGATTGAAGAACCACAGACATCCCACTGTGACAAGTGTCTCAGATTTTCCCTCTGCAGGGTGTGGGTGCCCCTATCTCCCCACCCACTGCAGTGTTCAAAGGTCAACTGTATTTAATTTCTTACCAAGAAAAGTCTTCTTCTTCTCCTCCTTCCTTTCTTTCTCTTCTTCTTCAATTAGTATCTTTGTGTATTTAGATGTGTTCTAAGGCGAGACACAGGAAGCTGGCAATATGGAGACTTCTTCTGCAGGCAATTAGGGTACCTCAAAAAGAGAGGTGGAGAAGATAGGGTAGGTAATAGAAGTGCTGTGGAGGCCTGGCGTGCTGCGATTCATGGGGTTGCAAAGAGTCGGACACGACTGAGCGACTGATCTGATCTGATCCGATCTGATGAGATGCTGCTTTTTCCAGATCTTTTCAGGGAGGTGGTCTGGTCCTTTTCATCATCAGATCAGATCAGATCAGGTCAGTTGCTCAGTCGTGTCCGACTCTTTGCGACCCCATGAACTGCAGCACGCCAGGCCTCCCTGTCCATCACCAACTCCCGGAGGTCACTCAGACTCACATCAATCGAGTCAGTGATACCATCCAGCCATCTCATCCTCTGTCGTCCCCTTCTCCTCCTGCCCTCAATCCCTCCCAGCATCAGAATCTTCTCCAATGAGTCAACTCTTCGCATGAGGTGGCCAAAATACTGGAGTTTCAGCTTTAGCATCATTCCTTCCAAAGAAATCCAAGGGCTGATCTCCTTCACAATGGACCGGTTGGATCTCCTTGCAGTCCAAGGGACTCTCAAGAGTCTTCTCCAACACCACAGTTCAAAAGCAGCAATTCTTCGGCGCTCAGCCTTCTTCACAGTCCAGCTCTCACCTCCATACATGACCACAGGAAAGACCATAGCCTTGACTAGGTGAACCTTTGTTGGCAAAGTGATGTCTCTGCTTTTGAATATGCTATCTAGGTTGGTCATAACTTTCCTTCCAAGGAGTAAGCGTCTTTTAATTTTAAGAGACCTTTAATTAGGAATTATATTTTCATGTGTTATTTACCTGGTCAACAATATTGGCTTAAGCACTGGTTGCTATAAGCAAAATTTGCACTGAAAAGGAGGCTTAAAAATATAAGTGCACAAAGAATTTTGTAAATTGTCTCTTCAATTGTAATTTGTATCAAGGGTGAGGTCTTCTGAATGATACTTTACTAAGGCACATGCCACTTAGCATGCCAAAATGTCACAGATTATTTTCTCCTTACACACAGAATGAGCACCAAGTTTAGTTAAGAACAAATGTAACTCTGGAATAAAGGAAGTGGGACTATATCTGAAATAAAACCTGAGTTTGAATCTCAGATCTGAAAAAAACCAATATGAAAAGGTACATTGTTGCTATTCCTGTTACAAATTACTTGGACATTATTCTCACTTTACAGCAGCTCTGTTCATTATTTCCATGTTGCTGCTGCTGCTGCTAAGTCGATTCAGTCGTGTCCGACTCTGTGAGACCCCATAGACAGCAGCCCATCAGTCTCCCCTGTCCCTGGAATTCTCCAGGCAAGAACACTGGAGTGGGTTGCCATGTTACGGGTGGAGAAATTGGAGCTTAGAGACATCAACTAACTTGAGGAGTAGTTATTACGCTACAGACTGATATTGAACCAGAGCTGCCTTCTCAAACACCACAGCTCTTTGGGTCCCATCAGAGCTGCGAAAGGCAGGCGATTATATACGTGGATTTTCCAGAAGACATGATCAGAACGTTCCATTCCCTCAGTTGTTTTTAGGTCAGGAATGAGGGTAAAGTATTGTGTCAATATTTAGATGCAACCACATCATGTATTTCTTACTTGTATTTCTTGTTTACCTTATAATTTTTAAAAAGATTTTCATATCATGACTATTTCAATTCAAATAGTTGGATGATAGATTTAAGCTTGTTTAACAGGTGATGAAATTGAGATGCAACTTGACTTTTCAAAGATCAGTTTACTAGCGGCTGTTGTTGTTTAGTCGCCAAGTCATGTTCAACTCTTTGTGACTCATGGACTGCAGCACACCAGGCTCCTCTGTCCTTCACTATCTCCTGGAGTTTGCTCATGTCCATTGAGTCGGCGATGCCATCCAACCATCTCATCCTCTCTTGTCCCCTTCTCCTCCTGCCCTCAATCCTTCCCAGAATCAAGGTCTTTTCCAATGAGTCAGCTCTTGGCATCAGGTGGCCAAAGTATTGGAACTTCAGCTTCAGCATCAGACCTTCCAATGAGTATTCAGGGTTGATTTCCTTTAGCTTTGACTGGTTTGATCTCCTTGCTGTCCAAGGGACTCTCAAGAGTCTTCTCCAGCACCACAATTCCAAAGCATTAATTCAGTGTCCAGCCTTCTTTATGGTACAACTCTCCCATCCATACATGACAACTGGAAAACCATAGCTTTAACTATATGGATCTTTGTCAGGAAAGTGATGTCTCTGCTTTTTAATATACTGTCTAGGTTTGTCATAGCTTTCCTTGCTAGTGGCCAAGTTGAGAAATATCTTAGGACCCTCATCTCTGGGTTACTGGTTGTCATGACAGTGCAGAGGTGGCTCTACAGTGGTTCTTGTTTAGGTGGTGGGGCCTGGATGTCACACTGACCTAGGCTAAGCAACTGGAAAAACAAACAAACAAACAAAAAAACAAGCCTTCACATACTAGTTTCACATATTTAAGTTGTAGTTGCTAGTAATAGTTTTGAAAAAAAAAAAGTCAAAGTTGGAAATACAGTATTCACTAACTTTTATTTTCTGCAAATAATTTTTTTGCACAGGAAAAGACAATTTTTAGGTGAATTTTAGAATTAGGAAAGTTTAGACATTTAATGCAGATTAAAATGTTCCTGGTTTTGCTCCTGTAATCACTTTTTTGCTCGCCAGCATTTCTGTGAGTCAGTTACACTTGTAAGGAAAATGTAACCCTTTTGAAAAACAAACCTCAAAAGAGTGACCTCTATTAGGAGCCAGTGGTGTCCGTTCCCACAGTTGATTCTGACTGCTTTATTATTCCCACTTCCCAAACTCCTAAATACACATAGCTGTACCGTATCTTCTGACTTCATTCATTTGATCCACAAATATTTATTAAGCACGTAACATGTGCAGGGCTTCCCTTGTGGCTCAACTGGTAAAGAATCCGCCCACAATGCGGGAGACCTGGGTTTAATCCTTGGGTTGGGAAGATCCCCTGGAGAAGGGAAAGGCTACCCGCTCCAGTATTCTGGCCTGGAGAATTCCACGGACTGTATAGTCCATGGGGTCGCAAAGAGTTGGACACGACTGAGTGACTTTCACTTTCATTTTAACATGTGCAGGCACTGTTCTGGTCTCTTAGGATATGTTAGTGAACAACAGAAGAATCCCCGCCCTCTAGAAACTTACATTCTAGCAACCTTGAAGGTACTTTGCTATTCATATATTAATAGCATTACATATGTTGATTTCTAAGGGAACGGAAATCCATTACAGTATTCTCATGTAGAGCTGGTTTCTAGCCATAACCTTTCCATGACCATATCTGCTGGTACATAATCGGAATAAGGAATGTTAAAAGGAAATATTCTCATAAACTCAATATGGGTTTTTCTGACCTTTTGGCTCTACCTCAGGACAGCTAAGGGAAGATCCCCTGGAGAAGGAAATGGCAACCCACTCCAGTGTTCTTGCCTGGAGAATCCCAGGGACCAGGAAGCCTGGTGGGCTGCCGTATCTGGGGTTGCACAGAGTTGGACACGACTGAAGCAACTTAGCAGCAACAGCAGCAGGACCGCTAGGAGCCTGACAGAAGTAACGGGCTAGTTGCCTTTAAGAGTTGGGATTAAATCAAAGAAGTTTTTCTTCATGGTAGTCAAGGAAAGAAACCTTTGCTCCCCTATCCCATGCCGAGCACTATATTAATCATTCATTGCTCATGAAATTCAGACACATATCTTGGTTCTCTGCACAAAACTGCATAATGATAAAAAACCAAAGGGCTCTGGGTGGAAACCAGGCAGAATGGGGAGGAAAGAGGAAGATGATAGAACAGCCTCACAGGTTATATCGTAAATAGTGTCAAGAGGTACAAAGAGAGAAATCTTTTTATGTTGTCTCCTAGTCTAGGCTGGTCCTTTTGAATCGTGACACAGTCTTGAAATTTTTAAGAGTCTCTACAACTCCAAATCTGAAAGCGTAAGATAGTGGGGAAGTACTGCTGCTGCATCACTTCAGTCGTGTCCGACTCTGTGCGACCCCATAGACGGAAGCCCACCAGGCTCCTCTGTCCACGGGATTCTCCAGGCAAGAACACTGGAGTGGGTTGCCATTTCCTCCTCCGATGCATGAAAGTGAAAAGTCAAAGTAAAGTTGCTCAGTTGTGTCCGACTCTTAGTGACCCCATGGACTGCAGCCTCCTAGGCTCCTCCATCCATGGGATTTTCCAGGCAAGAGTACTGGAGTGGGGTGCCATTGCCTTCTCTGGGGGAAGTACTGCCGCTTCTTATTAGCTTTGTTATGTCATAGGTATAAATGGAATCAGCAAATACCTTTCAAAAAGTAAATATGAAAAATATTGAGCTTATGCATTTATGAAGGTTCTGGTTCATAAATTAAGGCTTCATTTTTTAAAAATAAAAATTGTTATTTTGAGTCAGTTATGGAGTCTCTTTCAACTTAAAAAAAAATTCAGCAGACTCTGTGTGTAGTTTTTCATATAGGAAATTGCTCTTCGGGACTTCCCTTGAGCCCATCCTCTAAGTTCTAAAAGAACTGCTGTTCATTAGGCCCAGCTGACATGAGAAGTTATAATTTTCTTGGTTTTCTTAAAAAAATGACAGTTGATATTTTGTGACTTTTGAATGTGGGTGGGAAGATGACAAATAGCAGAATATATATCATTAAGATACTCTGGAAGAAGGTGACTAAACTCTGGATGTGTGCTGGGGGTGGAGGCAGGAAAGAGGAGGAGGTGTCTCAGTGGAACAAGTGCTGGGCAGGAAGGCTCCATAGCTGACTGCTCTGTGCTTGCCAAGTACTTGGGTTCTGCAGTGGCATTGAACCACACTCTTGTTCAAAGTTGTTTTTTTTTTTTTTTTTTAAAGATACCTAATTAGGATGAATAAAATAGTCATCTCTTATGTGAAAATCTTCACTGTTGTGACTGCTTATCCTAAAAAAGATTTTTAAGTGAGTTTTGTTACGCTTCATGCTTTCCTCATTGATGCATTCTAGACTTTTCCTTTCATGGAACTCCTGGCCTTAATCCTGATGGGCACTTCAATTTAATGAGTGGAAAGTCTGTTTAGCTATAAACCAGAGGTATAGCTCTCCTCAGATTGAATTGCAGAGAGGGTCTCTTCAGTTCAGTTCAGTTCAGTCACTTAGTCATGTCTGACTCTTTGCAACCCCATGAATCACAGCACGCCAGGCCTCCCTGTCCATCACCAACTCCTGGAGTTCACCCAAACTTATGTCCATTAAGTCAGTGGTGCCATCCAGCCATCTCATCCTCTGTCGTCCCCTTCTCCTCCTGCCCCCAATTGCTCCCAGCATCAGGGTCTTTTCCAATGAGTCAACTCTTCGCATGAGGTGGCCAAAGTATTGGAGTTTCAGCTTCAGCATCAGTCCTTCCAATGAACACCCAGGTCTGATCTCCTTTAGGATGGACTGATTGTATCTCCTTGCAGTCCAAGGGACTCTCAAGAGTCTTCTCCAGCACCACAGTTCAAAAGCATCAATTCTTCGGCGCTCAGCTTTCTTAACAGTCCAACTCTCACATCCATACATGACCACTGGAAAAACCATAGCCTTGACTAGACGGACCTTTGTTGGCAAAGTAATATCTCTGCTTTTGAATATGCTGTCTAGGTTGGTCATAACTTTCCTTCCAAAGAATAAGTGTCTTTTAATTTCTTGGCTGCAATCACCATCTGCAGTGATTTTGGAGCCCCAAAAAATAAAGTTTGACACTGTTTCCACTGTTTCTCCATCTATTTCCCATGAAGTGATGGGACCAGATGCCATGATCTTCATTTTCTGAATGTTGAGCTTTAAGCCAACTTTTTCATTCTCCTCTTTCACTTTCATCAAGAGGCTTTTTAGTTCCTCTTCATTTTCTGCAATAAGGGTGGTGTCATCTGCATATCTGAGGTTATTGATATTTCTCCCGGCAATCTTGATTCCATCTCTTAAACTTTGTTAATTGCAGATTGGAAAGCTTCCTCATCTATCTGCAATGCTGAAATGTGTGTGGGCAGAAGTCAGATTCATAAAGAGAGAGAAAGGCAGAGAGTTAGCCTGAGTTACTTTATTCTGACAAGCTTGATTTTGTGTATGTATGCTTTTTGGTGGGGGCACATTGTTCAACCCACTATGAGCTAAAAAAAGAAAGAAAAAACAGCCATGAACTGAACTACAGGTCCCCTATTCCAATTATAAGTCTAAGAAATTGAGTTGAAGATAGTATTGACTAGGTACAAAAGCAATGAGTTATGGACTGTCAGGAGCCCTTCTCTAATTAACAGAATTGCCACTGGCATTGGTCTGGACTCCATAGGGGCAATTTAGGAAACAGTTGTACCTGTGCTGAACCTCTGTGCTGCCTGCCATCCCTTGTCACCATCCTCTGTAGAGCCTCAAGCCTTGGGCCAGTAAAAAGGATCATTCCATCATTACTCCTGCATAAATCATCCCCTTTTCTATTCACCACTGTCCCTTCTCAGTATATACTGCTCTAAATGTAAATTAGCATTGCCTTAAAATTTGGGGGTAGGTTGGGAAGCCAATAGTAGTAATTTGAGTGGTACATTAAATACTCTACAAAAGCTTTCTGGATCTCTATTAGGAGTCTGATAACAATATTATAATTCAAATATTACTATAAAAGTACATGCAAATCCTTAGTCTATCTTTTATTGCCTATTCTCATATTAGATGGGCTTCCCAAGTGGCTCAGTGGTAAAGAATCTACCTGCCAATGCAGCAGCTATAGGAGATTCAAGTTCAGTCCCTGGGTAGGAAAGATCCCCTGGAGGAGGAAATGGCAACTCACTTCAGTATTCTTGCCTGGAAATTCCACAGACAGAGGAGTCTGGCGGGCTTCAGTCCATGGGGTCACAAACAGCTGAACAGGACTGAAGAGACTAAGCACATATGCATGCACTCATATTAAATATGTAGCATACATCAAAAGACACAGTTCTTTTTTTTTCTAGCAATATAAAAAGCAACACAAAAAGTACAAATTCTCATGACAAGTGTAATCAAAAGCTTTAGCTAGGAATCTGTATACCATATTTTATGAAAATAATGATTGGTTAAAGTTGAATATTCTTCCCTTGAGTTTAACACAAAATCATGGATCAAACAGCGGAAACAGTGGCTGACTTTATTTTTCTGGGCTCCAAAATCACTGCAGATGGTGATTGCAGGCATGAAATTAAAAGACACTTATTCCTTGGAAGGAAAGTTATGACCAACCTAGACAGCATATTAAAAAGCAAACACATTACTTTGTCAACAAAGGTCCGTCTAGTCAAGGCTATGGTTTTTCCAGTGGTCATGTATGGATGTGATAGTTGGACTATAAAGAAAGCTGAACGCCAAAGAATTGATGCTTTTGAATTGTGGTGTTGGAGAAGACTCTTGAGAGTCCCTTGGACTGCAAGGAGATCCAACCAGTCCATTCTAAAGATCAGTCCTGGGTGTTCATTGGAAGGACTGATGTTGAAGCTGAAACTTCAATACTTTGGTCACCTCATGCGAAGAGCTGACTCATTGGAAAAGACCCTGATGCTGGGAAAGACTGAGGGCAGAAGGGGACGACAGAGGATGAGATGGTTGGATGGCATCACGGACTCAATGGACATGGGTTTGGGTGGAGTCCGGGAGTTGGTGATGGACAGGGAGGCCTGGCGTACTGTGGTTCATGGGGTCACAAAGAGTCAGATACGACTGAGTGACTGAACTGAACTGAACATGGATCAAATACTATTTATCTGGAAAATTCTCTGCTCAGTTCACCCTCCAACTCTTGAGAGGTTGTGGAGCCCAAGGCTCAAGGCGGCTTCTGAACCAAACCTACCCTCCCAACAGAGTGTATGACAAGGGAATGAGAGAGGGAACATGGTCCCACTGGGTTTTTCTCATAGTTGGGGTGCAGTGGAGCTGATCCAGGGCTGCTGGGGACTAGCACCATTCTGGCTTTTTCTTGTCCATTTATGGGTAGGCGTGCCATACCCATATGAGTAAACCCATATGAGTTTACTTTCTGAGAAACCCCTAACCTTGGGTTTTCACTCTAAACCCGATATAGACGGTATATGGTTAGAAATGGCTAGCCACAGATGAGCTTGTAGGGATAAATTGGGAGTGGTTAGCACAGAATATGTGAAACATTTATCAGAAATAGGGCCTCGAAACTAAATTTGACACCAGGCATGATAAAAAATTGAGCAACCTATTGATTAGTGGCAAGTTCTTTTTCAAAAATTTTGTCTTCTCTGGGGAGATACTGTCACAAGTGTTACGAAGAACTCATACACCAGAGGTTTCCACTTTTTGAAAAAAAACCTACTGTCTTCCCCACCCCCCAGATCTTTGAGGTATAATTAGAAATAGTGAACTAGATGTACACAAAAAGCATAGATATCAGCAACATTGTGCTGAATGAAGATGATTTTTAGTGGAAAAAAATGAAATGAGATTTATAACAGTATCATTTATGTACATTAAAAACACAAACACATAATCAACAACATTACACCTTTTATAAGGGTTCATGCATATCAGGGCTTCCTCGGTGGCTTAGATGGTAAAGAATCTGGCTGCAATGCAGGAGACCTGGGCTTAGCCCCTGGTTCAGGAATATCCCCTGGAGAAAGGAATGCCAACCCACTCCAGTATCCTTGCCTGGATAATACCATGAACAAAGGGGCCTGGTGGGCTGAAGTCAAGTGACTAACAGTTAAAGTTTTTTAAATGCATATCAGACACTTCTGAGTGACATGCCTGTAAGAAGGAAGAGTGAGGAGACACAGGGGATGGGGCTGGAGATGAAGGGGTTAAATGAAATAAAGTAAAAGCAAGCAAGGACCTGGCGCCCACCTAGAATGCTGGGCTGTGGATTCAAGAGTATGATTCACTCTGTGACCCTGAGGGCCAAAGACTCCCATGGTAGGAGTGAGAGGAGTTGGAAAGTGGGGGTCCCTGGGCACAAGGAAGGGAAAAGGAACCTACTGAGTTCATACTTCCTCCTCCGTGCTCCCCCCGCGAGGTCAGTGACATCTGCAGAAGGGGCCATGCCACAGGGAATTTTTTCTATAGGGGACTGTCTAGAGAATATTCTAGCCCATGCAGGCCAGTCTCACAGCTATTCAACTTGGTTGGTATAGCTTGAAAGCAGTCATTGACAATCTACAAGAAATGTGGAGGGCTGTTTTCTAGTAAAACTTTACTTAAAAAACCAGAGGCAGACTGCACGTGGCCCACGGGCTGTAGGCGGCTGACCCCTGGCATGAGAGCTGGAGTCCCCCCTCCTCATGGACTGCCCAGAGCAGAGCCTCCAAGATGATTCTGTCATTCAAAAATCGGACCTCAGAGGACAGACGGAAAGGCATCAGGGCTCATTTAAATTCAGAGAAAAAGAACCAGAGGTCCACAGGGACTTCCGTGATAATAGAATTTCAGACATCCTGAGCATTTGCTGCTGGGATAAATAACCTGTGGGCAGGGTTCATATCGTTTTTCATTTCATCAAGTCAAGAGCATGTTTCATAAGCAAATGCAAATGCTCAAGAGCTTTTCTGAGTTTGTAGCAAGTGGCAGGAATTTACATCCTGTGTGTCCCAGTGGCATGGTGCCAGGGGCTCCCTCTCCACCCTTCTCAGACATGTTGGCCTAAGTCTTTGGGAGCATGCCCTCTAAGAACCCCAAAATTGGACTGGAGGCTATCTAGGGAAGAGCTAAACCCATGCCTGCAGCTCATGTTAAGGGAACGGAGGACAAAAGCATAAAGTCTTCAAAATCGTCATTTCTACATGAATAGGCCAATCGAGCACAGGAGATTCAAGCATGAGGATCACCAAAGCGAAGCTTTTCAGATGTCGACAACAAAAGGGAAACAAAATCAAGAGGCTGGACTGCCTTTCACCTCCACCCTGGTTCACTGGCTTCTAGTTGCCAATTATCGTCTCTCGAGGCGCCTGTCCCATCCCCTGTCGTGTTTGTCTGGCAAGCGTCTAAGCCTCTCTCTCATTCCGGAGTGCCTGGCTGTTTTCCAGCAGAGGGCCAGCTTGCTCTGGAAGGACAGCCTGTACCATGATGCACTGACATCTTAATTTGGTCCTTTAACAGCACGCTTATCCACGGCCATCCGCTTGGTCCAAGTGAGATTTCCCCAGGCACCCCTTCCCCTGCATTTAGACTGTCTTGCTGTGGCTCCAATATTTTACTCTCCTAAGAAGAGGCTGTAGGCAGAAAAGGCCCCCTTTAAAGCCTGTATAAATTAGTGTCAGTCATAAAATTCACCCACTGTATTTCTCAGGAGTCCACATGTCAAGAGAGAGGTGAGAAGAATCATTAGCTAAGTGTGTTCTTCTGTTCCGCCTACCAGGATTTCAGTCCAGGGTCTGCACATACTGCCTAAGACAGGGCGGGAGTTCTCCAAGCCGACTTAGGGGGGAAAATTAATAGTCAAAGGCTCCACGGACCTGTTATTCCCATGTCTGGTTATAAATCTAGAATATTGAAATATTGAAACTTGTTCATGAAGATAATGCATTTTGTTAGTCTTAATTGAGAAATTGCCCTCAGCATGGTACCTGATTTGAAAGTCCTCTCTTAATGAGATTCGGAAACAGGAATCCAACTTCATGCTTCTCTGTAAGTAAAATGATGGAAAATGTGTTAATCTCAGCCACATGAGGCCTTGGGTGCCCAGTAACAACTGCGCTTACACTTTTGGCGTTGTGTCAGAGTAAAAGCAAAGACCACTTTACACCTGCTGAGTGTCCTCTGTCTTTCTGTCCAGATCCAACTTTGCTCTTGTTTTCTCAGCTCTACAACTTCATCTTCTTTTCTGCAGCGATTCTGTAGCTGAGCCCTCCAGGTCAAACACCATTATACCCTCTTCCCCTTCATGTCTGTATTTCCCTGGAGGAGGGAAACAAGCACGCCTTCTCCCTTCCAGACTCCAGGGTGACAGGGAACTCAAGAGAGACCCAGAGAGAAGATATTCTTTCTACTTCTGGTGAGCATTCTGAGCATGTTGTTTAAAGGGTCAAGAACTTGACCTCAGACATAGATAATAAATTAAAATATGTGTATATGTTAGACCCAAACTCCTAATTAGCGCCCCCTGCCCAACCTTTCCCCTTTGGTAACCACAAGTTTGTTTTCTATGTCAAAGGTCAGTCTCTTGACCCTTTAAACAAAATGCCCAGGACTTCCCTGGTGGTCCAGTGGTAGAGAATCTGCCTGCCAATGCAGGGGACACTGGTTGGATCCCTGATCTGGGAAGACTCCACATGGTGCAGGGCAACTAAGCTGGTACACCACAACTCTCGATAACCATCAAGGACCTACTGTATAGGACAGGGAGCTCTACTCAGTATCTTGGAATAACCTATAAGGGAAAAGAATCTGAAAAGAGAATAGATAGATATAACAGAAGCACTTTGCTGTGGACCTGAAATTAACACCTGGACTTCCCTGGTGGCTCAGATAATAAAGCGGCTGCCTACAATGCAGGATACCCAGGTTCAATCCCTGGGTCGGGAAGATCTCCTAGAGAAGGAAATGGCAACCTGCTCCAGTACTCTTGCCTGGAAAATCCCATGAATGGAGAAGCCTGGTAGGCTATAGTCCACGGGGTCGCAAAGAGTTGGACATGACTGAGCTACTTCACTTTCTTTCACTTTGAAACTAACACAACATTGTAAATCAACGATGTTGTTTAGTCGCTAAGTTGTGTCTGATTCTTTGCAACCCCATGGACTGCAGCACACCAGGCTCCTATGTCCTTTTTTTTGTTTTTTTTAAGGTAAGTGAATCTAATTTATTTTTTTTAATTTTATTTAACTTTACAATATTGTATTGGTTTTGCCATATAGCAAAGTGAATCTGCCACAGGTATACATGTGTGAGACACATGTACCCCAATGTTCCTCTGTCCTTCTTTACCTCCGGGAGTTTGCTCAAATTCGTGTCCAGTGAGTCGGTGATGCCATCTAACCATCCCATCCTCTGCCACCCTCTTCTCCTTTTGCCTTCAGTCTTTCCCAGCATCAAGGTCTTTTCCAGTGAGTCGGCTCTTCGAGTCAGGTGGCCAAACTATTGGAGCTTCAGCTTCAGCATCAGTCCTTCCAATGAATATTCAGGACTGATTTCCTTGAAGATTGACTAGTTTGATATCCTTGCAGTCTAAGGGACTCTCAAAAGTCTTCTTCAGCACCACAGCTATACTTCAGTTTAAAAAAAAGAGAGACTGACCTTTAATTAATAATAGTAATATAAATGTCTAGCTTTGAATGTTAACTGTATGTCAGGCTCTTTGCTAAGCACTTCTTACATATTTTATCCTCATAACAGCCCTGGGTAGGAGGAATTTCACATGGGAAAACTGAAATTGGATAAATTAAGTGACTTGCTCAGATGTGGAATTTGAAACTGGGGAGTCTAGCCCCTGTTTCCAGCCTCTATGCTACAGCAGGAAAAGGAATAGAAGAGGCGCCACCCTGAGTCTCGCCACTTTGTGGTTATACAATTATCAAGGGAGGACAGTCTCCATCATCCTGTGTAGGATTTACACAGTACAAACTAAAAATGCCTCCTGGATTAATCTTGGCAGCCCACACCTTACACCCTCCTCCTCTTCTCCTGCAATCAGTCCCTGTCTGTTCAGTGAATGTTAACTCAGGTTATTATTAGCTGAAGAATAATTATAGCTATAAATATAAAATTCATGTATGTAAATGTATTAATACCTCTCTCCTGCCCTTAATCTTGTCTACAGTGTTATCATGAAGGGCGTGTTACTGTCTTCAACCTTATCTCTGATAGAATAGAGTTTGCTTGGATTTAATGTGCACAGGGCATAAGTCCTTAGTACAGCAGAGGTTGGAGGTGGTTTTTTTGTGTTTGTTTTTAGAAATGGTTGTACCTGGTCTGCAAAAGAGATGCCACCAACCCTTTTGTCAATGAATGCTTTTCTAAACTATTTCCTGGTACGTTTTTTGAATAATGACACGTGTGTGAGATGGCCTGGCTGAGCCAGGGTTGCAGAAATGTTTTTGAAACAGTACAAAACTAACTGCACCCCTCAACACCCCCATATGCCCAAAAAAGAAAACCTTGGCTCCATTAGCACTGTTCTCTAAGGGAGGTAACTGAAAAAAAAAAAAAGAGTGTTAAGGTGCTCAGTCATGTCAAACTCTTTGCAACACCATGGACTATAGCCCGCCAGGTGGCTCTGTCCGTGGCATTTTTCCAGGCAAGAATATTGGTATGGGTTGGGATTACCTCCTCTAGGGGATCTTCTTGACTTACATTTAAGGCCCAAAGGCAAACTCACCCACCGACCAAACCCTAGAACAACAGTTAACAATAATAAGAGCTGACCTCTACTTAAAGCTTTCTGTAGGTCCAAAAAAGATCTTAATGACCTAGATAACCACGATGGTGTGATCACTCACCTAGAGCCAGACATCATGGAATTCAAAGTCAAGTGGGCCTTAGGAAGCATCTACAAACAAAGCTAGTGGGGTGATGGAATTCCAGTTTTTTCAAATCCTAAAAGATGATTCTGTGAAAGTGCTGCACTCAATATGCCAGCAAATTTGGAAAGCTCAGCAGTGGCTACAGGACTGGAAAAGGTCAGTTTTCATTCCAATCCCAAAGAAAGGCAATGCCAAAGAATATTCAAAATATACACCATTGCACTCATCTCACATGCCAGCAAAGTAATGCTCAAAATTCTCCAAGCAAGGCTTCAACAGTATGTGTACTAAGAACTTCCAGATGTTCAAGCTGGATTTAGAAAAGGCAGAGGAACCAGAGATCAAATTGCCAACATCTGCTGGATCATAGAAAAATCAAGAGAGTTCCAGAAAAGCATCTACTTCTGCTTTATTGACTACACCAAAGCCTTTGACTATGTGGATTCCAACAAACTGAGATGGGAATACCAGATCACTTGACTTGCCTCCTGAGAAATCTGTATACAAGTCAAGAAGCAATAGTTAGAACCAGACATGGAACAATGGACTGATTCCAAGTTGGGAAAGGAGTACATCAAGGCTATATATTATCACTCTGCTTATTCAACTTGTATGCAGAGTACATCATGTGAAATACTGGGGTGGATGAAGCACAAGCTGGAATCAAGATTGCTGGGAGATTTATCAATAACCTCAGATATGCAGATGACACCACCCTTATAGCAGAAAGTGAAGAGGACTTTACTAAAGAGCCTCTTGATGAAAGTGAAAGCAGAGAGTGAAAAAGCTAGCTTAAAACTCAATATTCAAAAAATGAAGATCATGGTGTCTGGTCTCATAGTTTCATGGCAAATAGATGGAGAAACAATGGAAACAGTGACAGACTTTATTTTCTTGGGCTTCAAAATCACTGCAAATGGTGACTACAGCCATGATTTTAAAAGACACTTGCTCCTCAGAAGAAAAGTTATGACCAACCTAGATAGCATATTAAAAAGCAGAGACATTACTTTGCCAACATAGGTCTGTCTAGTCAAAGCTATGGTTTTTCAAGTAGTCATGTATGGATGTGAGAATTTGATCATAAAGAAGGCTGAAGGCCAAATGCTTTTAAACTGTGGTGTTTGAGAAGACTCTTGAGAGTCCCTTGGACTGCAAGGACATCCAACCAGTCAATCCTAAAGGAAATCAGTCCTGAATATTCATGGGAAGGACTGATGCTGAAGCTGAAACTCCAATACTTTGGCCACCTGATGTGAAGAACTGACTCATTGGAAAAAACCCTGATGCTGGGAGGGATTGAAGGCAGGAGGAAAAGGGAGTGACAGAGGGTGAGATGGTTGGATGGCATCACTGACTTGATGGACATGAGTTTGAGTCAGCTCTGGGAGTTGGTGGTGGACAGGGAAGCCTGCCGTTCTGCAGTCCAAGGAGTCACAAAGAGTCGGACATGACTGAGCAACTGAACTGAACTGATGGGTTCAGAAGCTATGCTAAGCAAATTACACATACTGAGTGGTTGCTATAGATTTGAATATACTGTTATGCCCATTTAACAGATGAGGATGCTAAGGTAACAGGTAGTAAAATCGTAGCGACAAGATTTAAACACAGAACCTGTTGACCTTTTTAGTCCTTTGACTCACCATGAGACTCAGCCCAGTGACAGCATCCCTGCTGCTCCAGGGCCCTGGCAAGCAACTTGAAGAAGTGAGGTCAGCAGGTGTGAACCGCAGGGAGCGAGGGGGCTGGAACATGTGGAGAGAGCATGATCCAGCCCCGGAGGCGGTGCCACTCACAACAGGAGGGTGTGCAGGCCAGGTGCCAGGCCTTTGGATTTGTCTAGAGTGGCCAAAAAAGCTGAAGTTCAGTAAGAGATTTCCTGGGGTTTTGAATGTTGGCTCCTTATTTTAGAAAGGCACTCTCCACACCACCGCCTACACCTGCCACTCATGCAAAGCCTACAGGCGGCCCTCTCCTTCCTCCACTGCACTGGCTCCACACAGTGTGCCCCTTGCCAGGGGTTTGCTCTCAGATGTTGATCTTCTGTTTGAAAGTGCTCCCGCCTGGGCTCAAACTATCTGCCAAGCTTCACGAACTTATGCTGTTGAATAACGGTGGCAGAACTGGGGAGCCTGCCTGCTTCCATGTCTCCTCCTGCACTTTACGCAGTTCAGTGCGGACTGCACCTCCGAGCATTCCCACATCTTCTCTGTAGGGATCAGTGTCCTCTTGGCCAAAGTTCTCCTGAGGCTTTGTACCGCACCTGGCTGTATCCTTTCTCCTTTTTACCTGGTCCATTTCTCCTCTCTCCCAATTACACAGTCAACCTCTTGGGACAAATCCAAAGTCTTAGTAATTACCTCACTCTTCCCATCTTCCCCCAAGCCTGATCTCAGTGCTTCAGAGGTTTACCTCTCAAATTTTTACTGAATAAATATAAAACTTGCCGTACAAGTGAGGCTTGTCTTCGTATTCTTAATGACAAGGCAGGTTCAGTTGCTTTAATAAAGAACTAAAAGTACAGTTATTTTGCCTCTTTCAACCTGTTTTCTCATCTATTAAACATTATAAAACCCAAGGAATCACTTAATAGGTATAGATTGCATAGCACAGCGCCTGATGCATACAAGGCACTCAGGAGAAGTCAGTTCATCTTGTTGTCATAGCTTTCATGATTTAATACAGTTGTTGTTTAGACTCTTTTTGATCCCATGAACTGTAGCACTCCAGGCTTGCCTGTCCTTCACTATCTACCAGAGCTTGCTCCAACTCATGTCCATCGAGTCAATGATGCCATCCAACCATCTCATTCTCCATCGCCCCTTTCTCTGTCTTTCCCAGCATCAGGGTCTTTTCCAATGAGTCAACTCTTGGCATCAGGTGTCCAGAGTATTGGAACTTCAGCTTCAGCATCAGTCCTTCCTATGAATATTCAGGGCTGATTTCCTTTAGGATTGTGTGGTTGGATCTCCTTGTAGTCCAAGGGTCTCTCAAGAGTCTTCTCCAAAACTACGGTTCAAAAGCATCAATTCTTTGGCACCCAGCCTTTTTTTCTGGTCCAACTTTCACATCCATACATGACTACTTGAAAAACCATAGCTTTGACTAGATGGACCTTTGTCAGTAATGTCTCTACTTTTTATTATGCTGTCTAGGTTGGTCATAGCTTTTCTTCCAAGGAGGAAGTGTCTTAGTTTCATGGCTGCTGTCACCATCTGCAGTGATTTTGGAGCCTAAGAAAATAAAATCTGTCACTATTTCCATTGTTTCCCCATCTATTTGCCATGAAATTATGGGACTGGATGCCATGATCATAATTTTTTGAATGTTAAGTTTAAGGCTAGCTTTTTTCCTCTCCTCTTTCACTTTCATCAAGAGGCTCTTTAGTTCCTCATCACTTTCTACCATAAGAGTGGTGTCATCTGCATATTTGAGGTTATTGATATTTCTCCTGGCAGTTTTGATTTCAGCCTGTGCTTCTCCCAGGCCAGCGTTTCTCATGATGTACTCTGCATAGAAGTTAAATAAGCAGAGTGACAATATACAGCCTTGATGTACTCCTTTCCCAATGTGGAATCAGTCCGTTGTTCCATGTCCGGTTCTAACTGTTGCTTCTTGACCTGCATACAGATTTCTCAGGAGGCAGGTCAAGTGGTCTGGTATTCCTATCTCTTGAAGAATTTTCCACAGTTCATTGGAATCCACACAGTCAAAGGCTTTGGTGTACTCAACAAAGCAGAAGTAGAGAATGTAAAGTTCCAAAGAATACCAAGAAGAGATAAGAAAGCCTTCCTCAGAGATCAATGCAAAGAAATAGAGGAAAACAACAGAATGGGAAAGACTAGAAATCTCCTCAAGAAAATTAGCGATACCAAGGGAACATTTCATGCAAAGATGGGCGCGATAAAGGACAGAAATGGTATGGACCTAACAGAAGCAGAAAATACTAAGAAGAGGTGGTAAGAATACACAGAAGAACTGTACAAAAAAGAGCTTCAAGACCCAGAAAATCATGATGATGTGATCACTGACCTAGAGCCAGACATCCTGGAATGTGAAGTCAAGTGGGCCTTAGAAAGCATCCCTATGAACAAAGCTACCGGAGGTGATGGAATTCCAGTGGAGCTATTCCAAATCCTGAAAGATGATGCTGTGAAAGTGCTGAACTCAATATGCCACCAAATTTGGAAAACTCAGCAGTGGCCACAGGACTGGAAAAGGTCAGTTTTCATTCCAATCCCAAAGAAAGGCAATGCCAAAGAATGCTCAAACTGCTGCACAATTGCACTCATCTCACAGGCTAGTAAAGTAATGCTCAAAATTCTCCAAGCCAGGCTTCAGCATTACGTGAATGGTGACATTCCTGATGTTCGAACTGGTTTTAGAAAAGGCAGAGGAACCAGAGATCAAATTGCCAACATCCGCTGGATCATCAAAGAAGCAAGAGCGTTCCAGAAAAACATCTATTTCTGCTTTATTGACTATGCCAAAGCCTTTGACTGTGTGGATCACAATAAACTGTGGAAAATTCTGAAAGAGATGGGAATACCAGACCACCTGATCTGCCTCTTGAGAAATTTGTATGCAGGTCAGGAAGCAATAGTTAGAACTGGTCATGGAACAACAGACTGGTTCCAAATAGGAAAAGGAATACGTCAAGGCTGTGTATTGTGACCCTGCTTATTTAACTTCTATGCAGAGTACATCATGAGAAATGCTGGACTGGAAGAAACACAAGTTGGAATCAAGATTGCTGGGAGAAATATCAATAACCTCAGATATGCAGATGACACCACCCTTATGGCAGAAAGTGAAGAGGAACTAAAAGCCTCTTGATGAAGGTGAAAGTGGAGAGTGAAAAAGTTGGCTTCAAGCTCAACATTCAGAAAATGAAGATCATGGCATCTGGTCCCATCACTTCATGGCAAATAGAAGGAGAAACAGTGGAAACAATGACAGACTTTATTTTTTTTGGGCTCCAGAATCACTGCAGATGGTGATTGCAGCCATGAAATTAAAAGATGCTTACTCCTTGGAAGAAAAGTTATGACCAACCTAGACAGCTTATTCAAATGCAGAGATAATACTTTGCCAACAAAGGTCTGTCTAGTCAAGGCTATGGTTTTTCCTGTGGTTATGCACGGATGTGAGAGTTGGACTGTGAAGAAAGCTGAGCACTGAAGAATTGATGCTTTTGAACTGTGGGTGTTGGAGAAGACTCTTAAGAGTCCCTTGGACTGCAAGGAGATCCAACCAGTCCATTGTAAAGGAGATCAGTCCTGAATGTTCATTGGACGGAATGATGTTGAAACTGAAATGCCAATATTTTTGCCACCTGATGTGAAGAACTGACTCATTTGAAAAGATCCTGAGGCTGGGAAAGATTGAGGGCAGGAGGATAAGGGGACACCAGAGGATGAGATGGTTGGATGGTATCACCGACTCAATGGACATGAGTTTAGGTAGACTCCGGGAGTTTGTGATGGACAGGGAGGCCTGGTGTGCTGCAATCTGTGGGGTTGCAAAGCATCAGACATGACTGAGCGACTGAACTGAACTGAATCTTTCTTGAAATGCACCTTTTCTTGGCTCCCTTCCTATCTCTATGGAAGCTCTCCTATCTTCCTCTGCAAAGCGCATCTGCCAAGGAAATTACTTGCTCTAGAATTCTTACGTTTGGGTGTGATTCTAGAGGAACCAAAACTAGGGCTACCTGCCTTCTAGCTACCTGTGTGTGCATATGAAACATCCATATTTAAAGATGCTGCTGTGGTTTCTAATTTAACAAGATGATATATTGTACTGGGGCTTTCCTGGTGCCTCAATGGTAAAGAATCTGCCAATGCTGGAGACCCGAGTTCAGTCCCTAGGTTGGGTAGATCCTCTGGAAAAGGAAATAGCAACCCACTCCCGTATTCTTGCCTGGAGAGTTCCATGGACAGAGCCTGGTGGGCTACAGTCCATGGGGTTGCAGAAGAGTCAGACATGGCTTGGTGGCTAAACAACGACACTGCATCCAATTCTTTTTGTGGTACGGTGGTAAGTGGTTCACCTCCTGGTGAACCCTGGAGCCTCTCCTTGCAGAAAGGGTGTTCTAAAGTCCTGCCCTGTGGAAATGTCTTTGCGTCAAGTCAACTATGCTGCATTTATTTCTTCTATAAACACCAAACCCCAATCTTTTCAGAACTTATTGGCTTAAAAAAATTTTTTTTTAATTGAAGGATAATTGCTTTACAGAATTTTGTGTCCTACATCAACAAGAATCAGCCATAGGTACGCCCATGTCCCCTCCTTCCTGATCTCCCTCCTCATCCCACCCTTTAGTCTGTTGCAGAGCCCCTGTTTGAGTTGCCTGAATCATACAGCAAATTCCCATTGGCTATCTATTTTACATATGGTATTGTAAATTTCTATGTTACTCTCTCCATGCACCTCACCTTTTCCCTCCTCTCCTCCCACTGTGCCCTTATTGGCTTTGCTTAGCCTGTGCTCTTGCATCACATCTCTGTGATGGATAGGTGTGTTTGCATCAGGGTGGAGTGGTTTTAATAAGTTGTCTGATGCCTGAGCCACCTGTTTCCTTATGGGGCTGCTCTAATGCCTGGTGTGAAGTTTTCATGGTCCACGAGGGTGCAGTTGGGGAGTTGCTTCTGGATAGAAGTCCAAGCGACTATGAGAGAAACAGACTTCTGAGGAACAGTGCCAGCTGCTCTGGGTGGCAGGAAAGCTTCTGCTAAACCCACTGACCCTCAGCCCTTCCTCATTACTCTCAGGCTGGTGTTGAGCATGTCAGAGGTTGAGGTCTTCTCTGTGACTACTCAGAACCATGCTAAGGATGTTCCACATTGAGGAACTTTCGACCTTCTAGGCTCTTACAGCCAGGCCCACAGTTCTGGAAGGAGGAGCCCAGAGACAAGGCTGTGGATGAATGCATTAGCCAGGCCTCACCTGACTGCATGTAACCTCTGCAGCTGCTTTGGTGAAAGGATCACTTGTGATTGCCCCAAAAGGAAAGGTTTTGTCACAGAAGCTATTTCCCTGTCGCATGTTTTGTGAATCTTTTTCTATTAGTGTATTAATCATAAGAAGTATTGCTGGCTTAAAGGGTTTTTGTGACACAGCCAGGGGTCTACCACCGTGGTGTTTAATCACCTTCATTGCCACATGATCTTCAGCTCACAGTTGAAGGCCAGAACCACAGGTTTAAAGGACCATGGGCGTCTAACTCCACGCATCCCTGCTGACTTACTTACCTTCTGCTCATTGACTGGTAAAAAGGAAATAGTAAAGGTGCATGTTACTCTATTATTTTTCATCTAATTATTTAGAAAAGCCTCCCCTGTGAATTGATTAAGGTATTATACTGAGGGAAGATTTCAGATAGACTCTTGGTAAATCTACAGACTCGTGTAAATCCACCCATTACATCTAAATGGACTTCCTTTGAACCAGGTCACTCTGTAAATGATGAGGGCTTTAATCCTGTCTTTCGTTTAAACACGTCTTTCAAGATAATTTCTCCTAGCAACCTGTTGGGGTATTAGTTCGCTCTGATGCAGACGGAGTTAGCGTTGAACTGTAAAGCACAAAATCCCTTGTTTGGTTTCCCAGAATTTGTTTCCTAAAATTTAATAATATTTCCCTGTTTTTCTTTTGTTTGAATAAAGGCAAGGGAGTTTACTGGATTGAAGCTTCGACATTATCTTACCCTAGACAGAGGCACTGAGCACCAAAACTGTGAGGGGCTGCGTGTTAAAGGGACCATCCCTGCCCGAATCCTCTCTCATCTTCCGTTCCCATCTGGCCGGGTTTTCCTTCCAGATGCTCATCTCTTCTTTACTTCTCCACTCCCACTTAGAGTGTTTAACAACCTCAGTTGTCATCACCTCAACTGGGAGTCCCCTTGTTTATCTCCAAGTCTGCCTCCTTGCTCTTAATTCTAAATATTCCAGGCAACGCTGCCTCCTGTTTTTCTGCTAATTATCCCCAAGCATGCTTGCACCATGTGCATCCCCAACTAAGAAACATACTGTGCTCCCTACGGATTACCACGCACCTTCCAGTGTTCTCTGCTGGACTTCCGAGGCCTTCCGCGATCTAGCCTGTCCCACACAGCCCAGCATGCTCTCGTTCTCCATTACTCAACGCGCTTTGTCTTTTCCTCTTACCGTGAGCACGTCAGGACCATCTCCAGGGCCAGTGGATGTGAGTGTCCAGCCTGTGCACTGCCCCCAGCCCTGGGCGTCATGCAAAGCTGGTCATTTCTCCTTCCATGATCTTCTTTCTTTCCACTGTTTGCCTGTTAGAATTCTTCTCATCCTTCAAAACCTCCCTTAGCCACAATGTCTTCCTTAGTTGTGCCAAGTCTCATTAATCTTTACCTCTTCCTTTGAAGTTCTACAAGTCTTAGAAGCTCTTCCCCTCAAAACTAAGAAAACACCCCTGCTAAGGAGGGCATGTCATTGTTGTTATTTAGTTTCTAAGTTGTGTCCAGCTCTTTTGCGACCCCATGGACTGTAGCCTGTCAGGCTCGTCTGTCCATGGAATTTCCCAGGCAAAAATACTGGAGTGGGTTGCCATTTCCTTCTCCAGGAGATCTTCCTGACCCAGGGACTGAACCCATGGCGGCTGCAGCTCCTGCATTGCAGACTGATTCCCAGAGGGCATGTACCCCACTATCTTCCCATCCCAACAAGAGAACACAGTAGGGCTTAGTGACTGTTGAATAGTTTTCTGTCTTTTCAAATGTGATTATTTTAACTCTCCCACTACTTCCTGAGTTCCTGGAGGGAATGAAGGCCACCATCCACATCTGTAGCACAGTGCTGAGCACAGGATTGGTGTGCTATAAATATTGGCTCTTTGATTCCTAAGCATGATCTATAATTAAGACAGAAAGAAGGAAGAACATCAAATGTTGATATGCTTCTTAAGGCAAAATCGGCATCATTCTTAGTCTGAGCCCAGAGATATGTAATGTGAGGGAAAGGTATGTGATTTTCAAGTAATAAGGCCTGTCCCAGGAAGTTGTCCACATTGTCCAGAGAGAAGAATGAATTATTTTTTTACCACCAACAATATAGTTGATTTCAAGCGAGGCAGCTTCAATTATTTAGAGTACTGAGTAGCTATTCAGGGTTATTAATATGCAAACTAAAAGGCAGAAACACTAGAAAAGCGACATCTCTGCCCTCTTTTAGAGACTGAAATTTTATGAGGACTACCTGTTGTCATGGCAGAAAATTATTCTAAGTGCATACCCAACAGTAACTATAAAGAGTCATAAATTCTCTAGTAAATGCTCCAGAAAACAGGCACAAAATTCTGTCATCCCATCTGTCTTTTTCTTCTTACAAAGGATCTGTGCTGCCTTTGAAAGAAAAATGCAAAATGGAAACAGTAAAGCAGCCTCCTGCAAATGCCTTCTTTGCTGTCTCCTGCTCCAGCATTTTCCCTCTCATACCTGGTCCTGTGATAGTTGTCATTTCTTTGTGGTATTTTTAGGATGTAAGCATCAACAGAAATATCGGGTTTCTACTTGTTTTGCCCCTTCCCAGACTGCCTTCAATCCTTCCCAAAACCTCTTGGCCATCAGATGCTGGGCTATGTGATGACCACCAGTGTGGATTGTCAGTCAACTTTTGTTCATTTTCAGGTTTATATCTTGTGGTAGTGGGTAGTGGTGTTGGGTGCTGGAGGGAGATCCATTTGTACTAAATATGGGTCCACTGATGAAGGACCCATTGCCTTCACATTGCGGTGGACATCAAAATTAATGCCGCAAGTGTGAATGGGGCAGCCAGCATCTGTCTTCATCTGTGGTCTGTATATACACACTCACATTTAGAAAGTCAGGCTCAACCCAAGTGCTGTGGGTCTTAGAAATTTTGTGATTAGGCTACCTATTTTGAAGGAGGGACACAGCAACTCACTCCAACATTCTTGCCCGGAGAATCCCATGGACAGAGGAGTCCAGCTGGCTACAGTCCATAGGGTCGCACAGAATCAGACACGACTAAAACAACTTGGCAGGCACACACGTACCTATTTTGAAAATCTGATGGTGTCCACATCTCTTTCATCAGAGAAGTGCACAGGCATTTTTCATATGATTTTAGGAAGTCCCCAGCCCTTTTTGAGTCTCTGTAGCTCAGATTGATTGTAATAAGAATATCCTCTCTCGAGCCTGTGCTCCTGACTGTGCCTTCGTTGTTCTAGGCACTTTACACGTACTCTCTCACATTTTCTCCACAGGGATCTAATGAGGTGAGTTGCTCCTCATTTTGCAAATGAAGGAACTGAGGCCAAAGATGTATCTCGTTCAGCTTCCAAGGTCTTTCCTGTGATTTCATAGACTCTTGAGTTCATCTTCTTTTCTGATGTCTACACCATAAACAGAGGTCTAAAAAGTATCTTGTCCATACAGCTTGAGAAGAACTACTAAGACTTCACCTCTGATCCTCTAAGTCCCCCTTGAAAATAAATAAAGACACTCCATTGTTACCATTGTGAATGGTGTCTGCAAACGTTTCAAATAGACATATTTGAAAAGTGAAACAGTATCAGTTTTGATCTGAAATCCTAAGACTACAGTTGCCTGTAATGCCCACCATGCAGAGAACAACTCTGTAAGTGAGAGGGAATTTACATGGTATTTAGAAGGAATGACATCAGCCAAAGAGGAGCCAAGGATAACAAATTTGCATGTAACTCAGTGGACCATAACCAAAACTGGCTCATCCTGAATTGAATGGAGAACAGAGTCAGGTTCTTTCAGCCTTGACAATGCAGGTTTTGACATTTCATCAGGAATAAACAGGAACTTTATGACTAACAGCTTTTCCTACTTCTAAATCAGTAGACATAAAAGAGCACCTGCAGATAGAAGATTTCGTTAGTAGCGCTGCTAATAGCAGTTATAAATTCTTACTCCTACAAGCATCTCCTCCTCAAGCTTTCTTTTCCTTCCTAAGAGACCAGGTCATGGGAAGAGAATCAGATGAGTGACACATTTTAATTTTCTAAAAAAGTTCTTCATTGCTGCTCTTATCAACATTACTACCACTTTTAAGTAAATGTATTTAGAAATAAAGTTTGATATGTCATAGTGTTTCTCTTTATTAGGGCTTGACTTCAGACTTTAGAAAAACTAATTGGGGAGATTGCCCAGAAGACATTCACAAATGAATGTCTTTTGTGGGCTTGTAAAAATGTGTGCAAATTTCATGTTACTGTCCGGTCACACACGCACTTGCATGTGTGTATGTGTGGAGATAATTTTTTTTCTTTCCTTCTATGTTTTTTTTTTTTTTTTTTTTTTTTTGCAGTCAGCCTAAGTTTTAACAGTCTTAGTTCCCTGACCAGGAATCAAACTTGGGTACTCGGCAGTGATAGCATGGTGGCCTGGTTAGGACTTCAGGGAGTTACCTGGAGATAATTTTGATTAAGTAGTCATTGTGGAATTTTTTTAAGTTAGATCAGCTTTAAACATAAAATAGATGAGCTTTATTAATGACAACAACATATATATATACGTATTTTACTGTTTGCTCGGTGTTTTCATAGGCATTATTTACTTTGGCTTTCATAACCACCCCACAGATTTTTATTATTCCCTGTTTTATGGATGAGGAAACAGGCTCAAAGAGACAAAGTGCTTGTTGAAGGTCACAGAGCTAATAAATCAATGAATGTGGGACATGGCCTGGGTGTTTGATTCCACGTTCAGTGTTTGTTCTCCTCCCCCACAGCTGTATTCAGAGTAGAGATGATGAACTTACGTTTCAGTGGTTGGCGGTAAAGTAGGTGCTTCAGTAATAACCTGTCTAAAGATTTGGGGTTTGTCTAGAGAGGGGGATTATATGGGGAGAGTTGGTGAAAATCACATGTAGACCACCGTTTGTTCACCAGGTCATGTGGCTTCCCTGGGCCTCACCTGGGATTAATCAACAGCCACGTGGCAGCTGTAATTTAAGAGGTATCACACCTGGGTTGTATCTCACCAGGACCTTCCCTGGTGGCTCAGATGGTAAAAGCGTCTGCTTACAATGCGGGAGACCCAGGTTCGATCCCTGGGTTGGGAAGATCCCCTGGAGAAAGAAATGGCAACCCACTCAAGTACTCTTGCCTGGAAAATCCCATGGACAGAGAAGCCTGGCAGGCTACAGTCCATGGGGTCGCAAAGAGTCGGACACGACTGAGAACTTCACTTTCACTGGGTTAGATTCTACACGAAGATCTTGTCTAATCTTCTCAACAACCTGGTAGTCTTAATAATGAACAAGTAATTTAAGGCCAAGTAATTTAAGGCCTCTAGAAGGTGGAAAAATCTGGGTTCAAATTCAGGCCCATCAGATTCCAAAGCATGGGTCTTCCGTTCCACCACCCAGATACCTATACCAGTCACCTTTGTGGAAAACTCTAGTTCTCTGTCAGGCTGAAAGTGGTGTTAACTAAGCAAAGGCAACTGAGAAGTGGGAGGGCAGAACAGTTTCTTTAGCCTGTTCACATCTCCCTACTTTCTTTCTTTTTTCCTTTCTTCTTCCTTCTTTCCTTTCTTTCTCTCTTCTTTTTTAGTTTTTTCTTTTTTCCAGCTGTGCTGCATGGCTTCTGAGATCTTGGTTCTTTGAGCAGGGATGGAACCTGTGCCCCCTTTGCTGGGAGCTCAGAGCCCTAATCACTGGATCACCAGCGAAGTCCCTCCCTCCTTTCTTATTATCAGAGACAATTTTTTTTTCTGTTTTTTGGGACCCCTTTACACCTTTAAATTATTGAGGGTCTCGAAGAGCTTTTCTTTTCCTGTGGATACTTACTATTTTAAAATTGAAAAGAGCAGAATTTAAAAAATTATTTATTAATTCATTTAATAAACTGATTATGTTAATAGAAACATGTTTTATGAAAAATAATAGTTTTCCAAAACAAAACAAAGTTTAGTGAAAAGAATGGACTTATTTATATTTTTGTTAGTTTCCTTGATGTTTGGCTTAGTAGAAGCTGTTGGAGTTTCTTCTCTGTTCCTGCATTCCACCTGCTGCAGTATCACATGGCCATAGCCTCTGGAAAACATCAGTGTATCCTCTTCAAAAAAATGACAACAAAAAAGACAAATAGCATTTTGGCATTATTGAGAGAACAGTTTTGACCTTTTGAAAGCCCTGCAAGGGTCTTGAGAATTCCCAGAGGTCCCCAGGCCACATTTTGAGAACTGCTACTCGATATAATCACCTCAGTATTCACTAGAGCTGGCGAAAAACCCCAATGTTTGGGTCAGATGAAATGTTCCAGGTCACTGAATCCAACCATGCATCTGATAAAATGAAATTCCATGAAGTCCCCTCATTTTGCAAGGGTAAGAATACTAGAGAAGGAAATGGCACTTCTCTCCAGTATTCTTGCCTGGAGAATTCCCATGGACAAAGGAGCCTGGTGGGCTGCAGTTCCTTGGGTCACAAAGAGTCAGACATGACTGAGTGACTCACAAACACACAGACACAGACACACACAGACTGTTAGTTCAACATGGATTTAAATGGATAGAAAAGTCTTTATTTTGCTAAGAAGAAATTTTACTCTGTAGTTTCCATTTGCAGTCTTAACTGTTTAGAATGAATCAAATTTCTCCTCTGTATATTTCAGATACATGAAAACAACAGCCTTGTCCCTGGCTGTCATGTTCTTCAGAAGACCTCCTTCATGTTTAAGAACTTAGGAGACCTCCCTGCTCTGAGTGTTCTCTAGCCCCACATCTCTATATTCTCATCCAAATCTTCAAATGCCAATTTGAACTCATACAATGTTGCCAGAATGCACTCCGGCAGATTTTCTCATGCTTACTCTGTGCTTGGCTTTGATCAGGGCTACAAATGCTTCACATTCACAGACAGGGAGAAACATATTGTCAAAGATCACTGTCTTCTGGTTGGGCATGATCTTTGACACCCTATTACTTTCCCACTCCTTCTGCCATTCTGGTCTAGGCTATGCTTTCTCTAAGGCATCATCTCCTCCATCCCTTCTCTTTCTCCCCTACAGAAAGGCAGTGCTCTAGGTGTCGTGCTTTAAAGTTTGCAAACAGCTTTATAAACATCATCTCATATAATTAGCATGGAAACTATGCACAAAATGTTGTTGTTTAGTCGCTAAGTTGTGTCCGACTCTTTGCAACCCCATGGCCTGCAGCATGCCAGGCTTCCCAGTCATTCACCATCTCCCAGAGTTTGCTCAAACTCATGTCTATTGAGTCAGTGATGCTATCTAACCAGGTTATCCCCAGCTGCCCCCTTCTCCTTTTACCTTTAGTCTTTCTCACCATCAGGGTCTTCTCTAATGAGTAGGCTCTTCACATCAGGTGGCCAAAGTATTGGAGTTTCAGCTTCAGCACCAGTCCTTCCAATAAATATTCAGGGTTGATTTCCTTTAGGATTGACTGGTTTGATCTCCTTGTAGTTTAAGGGACTCTGAAGAGTCTTCTCCAACACCACAGTTCAAAAGCATCAGTTCTTTGGCACTGAGCCTTCTTTATGGTCCAGCTCTCACATTTGTATATGACTACTGGAAAAACCATAGCTTTGACTGGATGGACCTTTGTCTGCAAAGTGACGTCTCTGCTTTTTAATACACTATGTACAGAATGCACAGATGTGAGTAGGATAAGGAAAACACAGAAGTTTCTGTTAACCTGATTTTATGGGTTACCATGCTAATACTTCATGGCTAGGATTCTGAAACTTGCTTTGCTGGCTGTGCAACTTTCAGGGTCTCCCTATTTTAAAGCACTCTACATACTGATGCTAAAATCATCTTTCTTCCCTGCTGATCTGAACATGCCACCATCTGGAGTCCATTTATAGCCTCCAACATTCTTGGGGTAATGTATTTTCCTGAGACCTTCAAGACTCTACATCTGCTAAGACCTCTGACTGACTTTCTTCAACCTAGGATGACAGTGTTTGGCTAATCAGAGTTTTGTTCATCCATCCAGCATTCACTCATGTATGCATTTTTAACATAGCATCTGTGATGTGCTAGGCACTGCAATGGACAGAAGAGGGGAATACAAAAGCAAGTCTTCTCTGCCCTCCAAGGTTTTATAACCTCATAAAGTGGCTCTAGTGGTAAAGTACCTGTATGCCAATGCAGGAGACGTAAGAGACATGGGTTCGATCCCTGGGTTGGGACGATCCCCTAGAGAAGGGCATGGTAACCCACTCCAGTATTCTTGCCTGGAGAATTACATGGACAGAAGAGCCTGGTGGGCTACAGTCCATGGGGTCACAAAGAGTTAGATATGACTGAAGAGACTTAGCATGTACACATGTATGCAATTCAAATACTAGACTAACTGTGATAAGAGAGGTGGTGAAAGTAGATTTATAGTTGTAGGTAAACTCTGAGGTTTATCTGAGGAAGAATTAATCCCAGTGGGCAGAACATACAAGACCTCCAGGAGGGGTACTGTTGAATCTGGGCAAGGACAAACAGATTTCCGTAAGCGGGACGGGGAGATGGGACAAGCCTGGCTCAGCTTCCTTGCTGTCTGTTGGTCAAGTTAGGTCTCCTATTGTCTTCTCCGGTGTCTTCTTGGGCATTTGACCACAAAGAAATTTTTTTTTTTTTTTTTTAACCAGTGTCCTAAATACTCACAGGCCAGGTAAATGTGCACACCTGACTTAAAAAAGGAAATTTCCAGCATGATAACAGTCAATGGCATATGAAAAGGCATAAACAGACAGATTTTGTTTCAGGATTATGATTGTGTAGAAGACAAACTTGCAAGGAAGGGCACCCACCCTTATCAGCCGGTCTCTGGTTGGAGCCACCAATGCAAATAGTGTAAGGAAAAAATGTGTCATCCTTGAAGGGAATATTTGCATGATGCATAGTGCATGATATACTACACAAATAATAGCACAGCATCACACAGGTTTGTCATGAACCATCTGATGGCAGATAGTTCTATTTGTGATTCTTGAAAACTAAAATAAAATGAGTAAGGCTTAACATTTTTGGGTTTGAAACATGTTTCATTATTTTGTGACTTTTATCTCAATTGCATACTCATTCCATAATAAAACATAAAAATAGTATTAGTATCAAGCACACACTTCTGTGTGGCATCCTCAGCAGAGGCAGGGTGGGCAGTACTGGGTTTCAAGTGCAAGCTCTGCCTCTGAACTCTCACTTCAGCCTTAGTTCTTGGGAAGGTCCCATTCAGTCCATCTTGATCATTATATATTAAAGTGTTAGCAGGCTTGAATAGAGAGGCAAAACTGTATTTAGATTTTCTCTTTCAAATAGCTGGTAAAGAAATGCAAAACATCTTAAATGGAAGAAAAATTAAAACGAGAGATGTTGGGAAGGGATGGGCACCAATGAGGACTCATCAAAGTCCTGGTAGCTGTGGGGTTAGGAGACTGTATAGAGTTTGACACACATGTGTACATTTATGGGGAGATAAGTAGGTACACCTTTTCCAGTCCTGTGGCCACTGCTGAGTTTTCCAAATTTGCTGGCATATTGAGTGCAGCACTTTCACAGCATCATCTTTCAGGATTTGAATAGCTCAACTGGAATTCCATCACCTCCACTAGCTTTGTTCATAGTGATACTTCCTAAGGCCCACTTGACTTCACATTCCAGGATGTCTGGCTCTAGGCAAGTGATCACACCATTGTGATTATCTTGGTCATGAAGCTCTTTTTTGTACAGCTCTTCTGTGTATTCTTGCCACCTCTTCTTAATATCTTCTGCTTCTGTTAGGTCCATACAAATTCGGTCCTTTATCGAGCCCATCTTTGCATGAAATGTTCCCTTGGTATCTCTAATTTTCTTGAAGAGATCTCTAGTCTTTCCCATTCTGTTGTTTTCCTCTATTTCATTCCAATCCCAAAGAAAGGCAATGCCAAAGAATGCTCAAACTACCACACAACTGCACTCATCTCACGCTAGTAAAGTAATGCTAAAAATTCTCCAAGCCAGGCTTCAGCAATATGTGAACGGTGACATTCCTGATGTTCAAGCTGGTTTTAGAAAAGGCAGAGGAACCAGAGATCAAATTTCCAACATCTGCTGGGTCATCAAAAAAGCAAGAGAGTTCCAGAAAAACATCTATTTCTACTTTATTGACTATGCCAAAGTTTTGACTGTGTAGATCACAATAAACTGTGGAAAAATCTTCAAGAGATGGGAATAGCAGACCACCTGACCTGCCTCTTGAGAAACCTATATGCAGGTCAGGAAGCAACAGTTAGAACTGGACATGGAACAACAGACTGGGTCCAAATAGGAAAATGAGTACGTCAAGTCTGTATATTGTCACCCTGCTTATTTAACTTATATGCAGAGTACATCATGAGAAACACTGGGCTGGAAGAAGCACAAGCTGGAATCAAGATTGCAGGGGAAAATATCAATAACCTCAGATACGCAGATGACACCACCCTTATGGCAGAAAGTGAAGAAGAACTCAAAAGCCTCTTGATGAAAGTGAAAGAGGAGAGTGAAAAAGTTGGCTTCAAGCTCAACATTCAGAAAATTAAGGTCATGGCATCTGGTCCCATCACTTCATGGGAAATAGATGGGGAAACAGTGGAAACAGTGTCAGACTTTATTTTCTTGGGCTCCAAAATCACTGCAGATGGTGACTGCAGCCATGAAATTAAAAGACGCTTACTCCTTGGAAGGAAAGTTATGACCAACCTAGATAGCATATTCAAAAGCAGAGACATTACTTTGCCAACAAAGGTCTGTCTAGTCAAGGCTATGGTTTTTCCAGTGGTCAGGTATGGATGTGAGAGTTGGACTGTGAAGAAAGCGTGAGTGCTGAAGAATTGATGCTTTTTAACTGTGGTGTTGGAAAGACTCTTGAGAGTCTCTTGGACTGCAAGGAGATCCAACCAGTCCATCCTAAAGGAGATCAGTCCTGAATATTCATTGTAAGGACTGATGCTGAAGCTGAAATTCCAATACTTTGGCCACTTCCTGTGAAGAGTTGACTTATTGGAAAAGACCCTGATGCTGGGAGGGATTGGGGTCAGGAGGCAAAGGGGCCAACAGAAGATGAGATGGCTGGATGGCATCACCAACTTAATGGACGTGAGTTTGAATGAACTTTGGGAGTTGGTGATGGACAGGGAGGCCTGGCATGCTGTGATTCACGGGGTCGCAAAGAGTCGGACATGACTGAGCAACTGAACTGAACTGAACTGACTGAAGTAGGTACACAGGGAGGGGGAAATTACAAGGGAAAGCCCAGCTAATATATGGCATTCTGGATAATCATATGGACCACAAAAATTAAAGGAGGAAAACCAAGGTGAGTCATTGCTTCAAATTCCATACGAGGACTGGAAAGTCGCACACTGTGTGTGATCCAAGGGCCCAGTGTAGCAAGGGGTGGACTGTCTCTGCTCCTCTGTGTCCTCTGAGCGCTCCAGCCCAGTTGCATCCTTTACTATCACATATTTGGACCCCAGCATCACCATTGCTCCTGTCCTTTCTTTTGGGCTCCAGCTCATCCTTTGTTCTTGCTGCTCAGATTTTCACTGGGCGGGGTTGGGGGGAGGTGCTTCTAGTTTAGTGAGTTTAAATTCTGTGTAAACAAAACTCTCAAATCAGCTCCCCCTACCTCCTAACTTTTCTAAATCCAGAGCCATTTTTAAAAACAATTTTTTGAATAGGTAGTATGTTTTCATGTTGTTTTTTTTTTAAAAAAACAAGTTATACTTGAAAAAATTCTCCCTTTTCTCCTTTCCTCATGTAGCCAATTCTAACCACTTGCAAGAAACTTCACGTTTCTTCACATACATGCAAATAGAAATATAAATTTCCTTTTTTTTCAACTCATAAAGGAGTATATTTTTCATGGTTTTTTAAACCATGTGTTTTGGTCATTTACTAGTATGTAACGTGCAAAGAGTCAGACACAACTGAGCTACTGAACTGAACTGAACATGCATGCATGCTTAGTCACTTCTCCCGTCCAACTCTTTGCAATCCTATCGACTGTAGCCTGTCAGGCTCCTCTGTCCATGGGATTCTCCAGGCAAGAATATTGGAATTGCCATGCCCTCCTCCAGTGGATCTTCCTGACTCTGGGATCGAACCTGCATCTGTATGTAACAAATATCTCTAAACTGAGGGCCTTAAAACAATTTGTTGCTAACTCTCATAGTTTGGTGGGCTGCTTGGGCTCAGCTGTGTAGTTCTTGCTTTGGCTTCTCACTGTGGTTATGGTCAGATGTGGACTAGTACAGTGGTCACAGGAAGGCTTGACTGAGTTGGAGGTTCCAGACAGCTTCCAAATGGCTGGCAATTATGTTGGTTGTTGGATGGGAGCTCAGTTGCCAGAGCACCTCTGTATAGACTGGGCTTTTCACAAAAAGCTGGTCTCTCTGAGTGGGAGCATCCCAAGAGAGCAGGAAGTGAAAGTTACCAGGGCAACTTACAGAACTGGCAGTGTTAGGTCCGCTGGATTCTGTTGGCAAAATGGTCTCAGGGCTAGCCCAAGTTCAAGGAGATGGAGAAAGAAACCCTGTTCTCTTCGTGGGAGAGTAGCAAGATTGTATTGCAGAAGGTCTTGAGGTTAGGAGATACTGTGTTGGTCATTTTGGTAAAATACAATCTGTATCACCATCTGAAGTACCTTTCTACTCCTTCTAACACATGTCCAAGGCCTGAGGAACATTCTTTTATAATGTATAACATCTGACCTCTCCCTGTTTCTACCGACTCTGCTCATTCAAACCTGCATCCTTTTGTAGTTAGGTGAATGCCAGAATTACCTTCCTGGTATCCCACTTTCCTTCACTGCAAATGGCCAATGAAACTTTCTTAACGTTGGTGTTTACATAAACTTTAGCTTTAATGATGTCATTCTCCTAAGTAAAATTCAGATCTGATATCCCCAGTGGTTTTGTTTGACCTGTGCCAAGTTAGCATATATAGGATTTGCTTTTTTAAACTTTCAACATTGCAAAATCAGGAGGTCCAGATTAAGCTCCTTTTGAAAAACTAGGTCCTCATATGTAGAAAAATTGCATTCTTTGACTAATATCTTCTAGATACTGAACAAAAGGGAACAACTTTCAGGCTCTTGTGGGATTTAATGGACAATAGGGAAAATAGATAAATAACACAGAAAGACTGATGGACGGCAACAGTGCAGGGTTAGAAAGGAGATAGGGCCGGAGGCAGGTGGGAAGGGCTACAATTTCAAATCATGTGGTCATGGAGGCCCTCACTGAAATGGAGACATTTCAGTTAAAAAACTTAAAAAGTAGAGGAAGGGTAACAGGGAATTCTAGAACTTTGCTTTCCAGTAGAGTAGCCCACAACCATATGTGGCTATCTTAATTTGTATTAATTAAAATTAAAAATTCAGTTTTTCTGGCACAGTAGCCACTTTTCCAGTGCTCAAAAGTCACCTATGGCTAGTGGCTACAAAGCAGATATAGAACATTTCCACCATTACAGAGAGTTCTACTGGACAGCATTTCAGAGGTGGGGTATTCCATGCAGAGGGGACAGCAAGTGCGAAGGTCCTGGCAGGCGGGTGGAACACTGTGGCACTGCTCTTCTGCTCACACATTCCCGCTATGCCCTACTCTCTGTCTTATACCGCAGCTATACGGCAGTTGTCATTTAGCACCTTACCCCAAGCCAACCTTCCAAAGGCCTTTGTTGATATTAAGTTTTAGACCTTTGGTCAATGCTATAGAATCTATGGGGTCAAGTCCCAGACTCCCTGATCTTGCACTGAGAAACTCTGTGAAAGAGCATGAAGTCCAAGGATCTGGACCAGGAGTCAGAACATGTGTGTTCTGTTTTAGAGCAGAGTAGGTTCATGGTGTGATTCAAAGGGTGTTGGGGTGAAATGGCACAAGCCTCCACTCATCAGAGAGACTGCTGGCCACAAGTGTCCTGGAGTGCCTTTACTGGACCAGGACCAAAGGTCTAGTGGACTTTTAGTTGGTATTTCAGGAGGAAATCTGGAGTGTGGAGTATGACATTGGTTTTTGTTTTTTTTTAGTTGCTAATTTGTGTCCGACTCTTGCGACTCCATGGACTGTAGCCCACCAGGCTCCTCTGTCCATGGGATTTCCTAGGCAAGAATACTGGAGTGCGTTGCCATTTCCTTCTCCAGGGGATCTTCCTGACCCAGCAATTGAACCTGGGTCTCCTGCGTTGCAGGAGTAAATTCTTTACTGACTGTCATGAGGGAAGCTCATGACATTGGGGCTCAAGGCAATGCCTAATTACCAGTGGGAGCAGAAGTATTTGAACATTATATAAGCTGGCACACTCTTATATGGTCCATACAAGTGGAATTTCAGCCTTGAATAAATATATGTAATAGGTATTTGGAAACTGTAATGTCTGAGTTTATTGCAGTGCCCTTTCCAGTAAACACGCACAACTTTCTGTGACAGGATGTAAGGCGCCCAATATGTCACCAGCATCCATTCTGATATTTTCTCCTCCTCCTTCATCACAGGATCCCTCTCTCCCACCAGTAGGACACATTCAGGGCCCAATAGGTTCTGTGTCCTACCCCTCTGGCGTTTTTCTCATGTTTTTCCTTCTTGCTTGAAGGACCCACATCCTCTTTTCTGCCTGATTGAATCTTCCGCACTCAGCTTGAGGGCACAGCTCAAACTCCCTTCATCGACCCTTCTTTGCCTGTCTCAGGCCAGAAGCATTTCCCTGCTCCTGTGAGCTGCAGTGCTCATTATTCACACTCAGTTGGCAATTACCAAGACTACAACACTGTATCTTTGTTTTTTTATATGTGTATCTAGTCCTGGCTCCAGTCTTAAGTTTGAGCAAACTCTGGGAGATAGTGAAGGACAGGGAAGCCTGGTGTTCTGCAGTCCATGGGGTCACAGAGTCAGGTGCGACTTAGGAACTGAACAAGAAGTCTTAAGATCCTTGAGGGCAGAGTTCACAGGTCATTCTTTTTTCCTTGCATGGCCATATTTCCATATATATTTGCGAGGCATCTGCCATATGAGGGCTGAGAGCATAGTGGTAGACCAACATAGACCAACAAAGGGCCCTGATTCCTTGTAATCCTTGGTTGTCAACTTTACTTTTTCTAAGGTGAGTAACCTTATTCAGTTCTTGCAAGTCTTAGGCAAAGATAGGAGCCCTGTGTCCTACTGATAAGGAGTAAAACTACTGGCTGCCCCTTGCTGAAGACAGATTGATCTGGGAGGTGAAGGTTCACAGCCATCTGGACTAAGGCCCTGTTGGAAGAGTCTTGCTGCCAGGGCTCCACTATTCCTGCCTCCTGGAATGGTGTAAACAATGATTCACACCACAGCAGGCCTTTACGCTTTACCAAGCGCATTCATCACACGCATCAGGCTTTCAGGGAAGGTCAGGTTCCAACTTGTTAACAGAGAATCACCTCCAGGTCACCAGACTTGCATCTATTTTGCTCAACACCTATCATAATGAACAAAAGGTTTAGACTTTAATGATGAATGTGCCAAAGAGAGGACAGCGTGGGGGCTGTTTGACTCGTAGAAGAATACAGAGCCTATTTCGAAGTTCGTAGGCGAACACCATTTCTGGGATTAGTAATTACGATTTGGGGCCAGGCTGTGAAGAGGAAAAAAAAAAAAAACACAAAGCCACCGTGTGCGCCCGGGCGGGGTGGTGGTGGTGGTCCCCAATTCCTAGCTCACTCGGGTCACGTTCACGTTCAGGTCGAGCCCAGCATGCAGGAAAAGAGGGTGAAGTGGGACTTTTCAGCCTAAAGGGAGTAGGGGGATGGGCCGGGCAGTGGAGTGGGTTTGGTGGTGGATTCTGGGAATCCGCACCTGTGGAAGAGACGGTGCTCAAGGTTCGGGGAGTGGCTGCGGGGGCCGGGTCCGCAGGCGGAGGTGTGCCGAGGCAAGGGCGGGGCGGGGCGGGGCCGGGCGCACCTGGGCGGAGAGGGGGAGGCGCGCGGGGCTGAGCCTGGCGGGGGCCGCGGCGCGCGCCAATGGGCAGCGGCTGGCAGCGCGCCCCGCGCCCGAGCCGCAGTCGCGCCCTCTTGCTGCCTGGCGAAGGCGCGGACGGCGCGCGGAGGCGAGCGTGGGGAACAGCCGCCGGCGCCACAGCCGCCGTCAGGGCATGAGGATGGCCGTAGGTTCCGTCAAGATGCAGCCGCCGTGCGAGAGCCCGGCTCTGGCCGCGGTGGCGGCCGTGGCGGCGGCGGACGGCGCCCTGCGCCGCAGCCCCAGCGCGCGCGAGCCGGAGCGCGAGCAGCTGCCGGTGCCTCCGCGGCCGCGGCTGCGGGACCTGCCGGCGCTGCTGCGGAGCGGGCTCACCCTGCGGAGGAAGCGCAGCGCCGCTGGGGGCCGGGTGAGTGGCCGGGTCCTGCGCCGCCGGAATGGGCGTGGGAGGAGCGCACGTGGAGCCCGCGCCCACCCTCCGGGGCGGCCTAGGAGGGCATCTGGAAGTTGGGGAGGTGCCAGGAGTGGGGCGCTTGTGCCGGACTAGGCAGAAGAGGGGCCGGGGAAAGCGGGGTCGTGGGGTGTCCCCCACGGAGCGGCGGTTTCCCTCTCCCCTAGGTGCACCTGACTTAGCCCAAGCGCACCTGGATTCTGGCTGCGGGACCGTGAGCATCGCCGGAAGAAGGGCCGTTTGCCTTTCACCAGAGGGGGAGCTGCAGGTGTCCGGTGCCTAACGGCCGGCCCTGTCCCAACAGCGAGCCCAAGGCCCCAAGCGCGGGACCTCAGTTTTCAGGAGGCATGAGACGTGTGCACTGCTGTCGGACGCCTCGTTGCAAGCTTTGGGCACCGACACTGGCTCTGGCCGCCGCCACGGCCGAGGGACAGACGCCGGAGTTGAAAGTTCCGGGGCGATCTTTAGCTCCTGGGCTCTCCAGTCGCCAGCACTTAGTTCCCGGCGACGCCCCCAGAATCTTAAATATTGACTTCCTGCTGGTGTGTTCGGTAGGATTTCCTGGTGGAGGAGTGTCCCTCGTTGGGTTCTAAGTGCATCTAATGGCTCGAGCAGGTCAGACATGTTTTGTGGTTAAGAGAAGCGGGACGGCCTGGGAGCTCTCATAAGTCACTCAGCAGGCACTACTGACTTATGGGTGTCCCTGCTCACCAGGGCCTTGGGCACCTTTGGGAGGTTTTACTTAGCTTTTAAAATTTTTGCATCATTAAGGAGACTTTACCAAGAAGGTACCCCAAGGTAGATATTTTGGTCTGTAATTTTAAAAAGAAGTGGTTGTCGGCCTTAAAAGATCTTGCTGGGGGACTTCCAGCTCTTGAAAGATAGGTTTGTGAAACTTGAGTGTTAGGGAGAAACACTGGGTTTGGTATGGCTTCCTTCGGGCAGGAAAGGGTCTGAATTAATGTTGAGTCTTTGGCCTTTCTAGGATGTGTACCTCCTTCCCTAAGAATTCTTCCCACATAGAGATGACTGTACATGATCTACCTTAGAAGGATGTTTTGAGGATTAGCTGAGCAGTAATAGGACATCTTTAGGTCAAATGACCAGGGAAGTTTAGGAATTACTGCAAATGACCTTACCGTGTGGTGTACAGGGTACAAAGAAAGTGAGGAAATATGTCCCAAAGATATGATAGCTAAATAAACAGAAAAATCAAAGTTAGAGACTTTCCAGGAGTCTAGGGGAAAGTAGATTAAATTATATTCCTGTTACCTTTGACAGTTACTTTTTCGCTGCACAGAATACTGACGACATGAGGGCAGCCAGGCAGTCTGTGAGGAGGGTCGCCCAGGGTTTCTGTGTAAATAGATCTGGAGTGTTCATCTGCATAGAGGCTTGAATTTCCCCGTCTGGGATGATGTTGTGGTGTACCTTGCCAAAATACATATTTACTCTTATTAATTATTTTGAATGTGGTTACTTCAAATAAGATATACTTTATTAGCCCTTCTTTGGTTCTAATATTGTATTAGTTCTCCTTGTGACATTCTAAATACGTTTCATAAGTGCATGGCCAGTTCTTTTTTTTTTTTTTAAATTTGGGGAAGATTGTCAAGTTTTCCGACATTGGAAACCCATAATTTTCAACTGTTTTCCCTCCTTTGGCTCTGGAACCACCTTTGTGATCATGGAACCTTCCCATCAAAGGAGTTGGAAAGGGTTTGAAAGAAAGAGGAAAAATAGGTGAAATATGTATTAGTTTGTTCAGGCTACCATAAAAAAGTACCATAGACTGTGGACTTACACAACAGAAACAGTTGTGGAGGCTGAGAAGTGCAAGATCAAGGTGCCTGCATATTTATTTTCTGGTGAGAACACTTCCTGGCCAGTAGACCTTTCTTCTATGTCCTGATGTGACCATTCCTTGGTGCCTGTGGAGGAAAAGAGATGGCCTTCTCTCTCTTTTTTCTTTTTTTAAACTGAAATATAGTTGACATACAATATGATGTTAGTTTCAGGTGTACCACATACTGATTGGTATTTGAGTACATTAGAAAATGACGTAATGATGTAATGCTAGTTACCATCTGTCCCCATACGAAGTTATTACAGTATTATTGACCATATTCCTTATGCTGTATATGACATCCTCATGGCGTATTTATTTTACAACTGGAGGCTTATACCTCCTAATCTTGTTCACCTGTTTTGTGCCACCCCCATCACTTGTTTATTCTCTGTATCTTTGTCTACTTTCATTTTGTTTTGGTTTTTAGATTCCATATGCAAGTGAGATCATCCAGTATGTTTTTCTCTAGCTTATTTCACTTAACATAGTACCCTCTAGATCCATCCATGTTGTCACCAATGGTAAGAATTCATTTTTATTTTTAATGGCTAAGGACTTGGTGGCTCAGAGGTTAAAGTGTCTGCCTCCAATGTGGGAGATCTGGGTTCGATCCCTGGGTCAGGCAGATCCTCTGGAGAAGGAAATGGCAACCCACTCCAGTATTCTTGCCTGGAGAATCCCATGGATGGACGAGCCTGGTGGGCTACAGTCCATGGGGTCACAAAGAGTCGGACACGACTGAGTGACTTAACTAACTAACTAACTAACTCTTTCATTATATGTATATACCCCGTCTTCTTGATCCATTCATCAACCATCAGCGGACACTTCACTTACTTCTGTATCTTGGCTGTTGTAATAGCGTGGCAGAGAACATAGGGGTGCATATATCTTTTCCGATTAGGGCTTTTGTTTACTTTGGATAAATACCCACATGTGAGATTCCTGGATCATATGGTATTTCTATTTTAATTTTTTGAGGGATCTCCATACTGTTTTCCATAGTGACGGTGCCGATTGTAACCGTAACCAATGGCATGGGAGGATCCCCTTTCCTGTGTATCCTCGCCAGCACTTGTTGTTCGTTGTCTTTTTGATGATAGTCATTCTGACAGGTGTGAGGTGGTATCTCATTGTGGTTTTGGATTGCATTTCCCTGATAGTTCGTGATGTTGAGCATCTTTTCATATGCCTGCTGGCCATCTGCTTGTCTTCTTTGGGAAAATGTCCCTTCAGGTCCTCTGCCCATTTTTTTTTTTTTTAAAAACAGGGTTATTTTTGTTTTTGATGTTGAGTTATATGAGTTGTTTACATATTTTAGATCGACTCCTTGTTGGGTATATCGTTTGCAAATAATTTACGTACTCGCATTCAGTAAGCTGCCTTTTCGTTTTGTTGATGGATTCTTTCACTGTGAAAAAAAGCCTTTTAGTTTGATGTAGCCCCTTTTGTTTATTTTTTCTTTTGTTTCCCTTGCCTGAGGAGACAGATCCAAAAAAGTATTGCTAGACTGGTAGCAGAGTGTACTGCCTATGTTTTCTTCTAGGAGTTTTATGGTTTCAGATCTTATGTTTGTAAGTCCTCAATCTGTTTTGAGTTTGTTTTTGTATATGGTGTGAGAAAGTGGTCCAGTTTGATTCTTTTGCCTGTAGCTTTCCCAACTCTATTTATTGAAAAGGCTGTCTTTCCTCTGTTGTATATTTCTCTTTTGTCATAGATTAATGCACCGTATAAACATGGGGTATTTCTGAGTTCTCTATGTGCCAGTACCACATTGTTTTGATATAGATACCGGCATCTGTGTATCTCTTTTTGTACCACCAGTACCATACTGTTTTGATGACTGTAACTTTGCAATATGAATGGTTTGGAATCAGGGTATGTGATACCTGGAGCTTTGTTCTCTCTCTTAAAACTGCTTTGACTATTTGGAATCTTGTATTTTCATACAAATTTTAGAATTTTTTTGTTCTGATTCTTCTCTCTCTCTCCTTTTCTTATAAGGCCACTAATTTCATCATGGAGACAGCACCCTCATGACCTATCTTACCTACCTCCCACAGGCCCTCCAAATACCAGCATCTTAGGGCTTATGGCTTCAACATTAATTGGGGGGGAACACAAATATTTAGTCCATAACAGAAGTGTTTGAAGGAAAGAGAAAAACACAAGCAGTGTGTATCAAACCAGTGGGTGACTTGTAAACACCTGGGGTCATGTGGTTAGCCCCTTGGTTAGGGTAGTGATATTAATGCAAGTAAATCATGGCTAAGCTCTTTCTGTGGACCTTCAGTTTTGTATGTCATGAGCTGTACTTCTGTATTACAGCTGAGTGATTATAGGGACAAGTTAGCACAGATTCATTACCACGGGTAAGAAAGTAGCTTTGTGTATTACACAAGTTGGTAGGAAAGTTTGCAACTTCTGTATTGACCAAGAACTGATTTAGGAATCTGTGTGGCCCTTGCCCATGCTGCCTTGGGCTATCACAGATCTTAACAATCTAACATCAACTGTCATCAGATAAGCTCTTTGTGAGTTGTGTTGCCCAACCTAGGGGGCTTGTAGGCTGTCTCTTATTAGAAGAATATAAGATATTAGAAGAATATAAGCTGACTTTCGACTGTTACTATAGAACTCCTGGTTCCTTGGTTCAGTCGCTTATTGTCATATTGAATTCAGAATGCAAGCTGATTAAGACTGTTTGCACCTCTTTAGGCTAGGTGGAATGACTAGATTTTTCTTAGCTACCTCCTAAAAAATCATTGGTAAGATAAGGCATAGATTGAATTTACACCAAAACCATTTAATTTTCTTTTTTAACTTTATGTTCGAGAGATTATGAGAGAACAATGTAATTACATCCTACCTTTAGTTATTAACATTTTACCAATTTCATTTCACTTATTTCTCTTTTCTCCACTTTTCTTTTGTGGGGGACCGGTGTATTTTAAAACAGAATCCTAAATATTATGTCATCTCACTCATTAGTGTTTCAGTTTACATCTCTGATAAGGACTTTGTTCCTTAAAAAAAAAAAGTGTGCCTTTCTTGCCTAAAATTTTTAATAATAATTCCTTAACATAATTCCCATATTTAATTTTTCTCAGAGATGTCTTTTCACTTAATTCCTGGTTGCAACCAGGAATTAAGGTCCATGCATTGTGTTTGGTTGTTAGGTTTTCAAATCTATTTTATTTTATAACCATCTCCTCCCCCCATTTCTTTTTTCATGGCTTTGATGCGATGGAGATGGCAGGTCGTTTGTCAAGTAGAATGTCCACTTCTGGGGTCACTTCTTACTTGTGATGTTGTCTAGTTTGTTCATTTTTTTCCATGTTTCCTGTAATCTGGCAGTGAGGTGTAGTGGCTTGATTAGATTCAGACCTAAGAGCGAGCATTCTTGGTAGGTATTACTGTGTATAATCTGTTGCATCGCATCACGAGAGACGTGATGCCTCAATGTGTCCCTGTTTGAGATAACAAGAGTGATTAGTGGGTTCAGGTGGGGTCAACTTAGCTTTCTACCTTTCGCCTAATGATTGTAACATCCCTAATAGTTGTGACCCAGATCCATTTCATCAGAGGTTGCAAAATGATGATCTAAACCTATCATTCCTCTTGCATTTATCAGTTGGAATTCTTTCTATAAAGAATTTACTCTCAAAAAGAAAAAGAAAAATTTACCCTCATGAACTGCTTGGGTCTTCTGAAAAAAAGATTGTATAGGAAGGACAAGGGAAAGGCTTGACTTTTTTCCATTTTATCAATTTTCTGAGTTATGATTTAATGCCCTAACAACCAGTGAGTTTTTTTTTTCTTTTTCAAGTATCAGTAAGATCTTACATTTGTTTGTAAATACATTTCATTTGAAATGTATTTGTTTCAACCCATTGAAGGCAATATTCTTTTTGATGCTAGTTGACTCATTGGAGAAGACTCTGATGCTGGGAGGGATTGGGGGCAGGAGGAGAAGGGGACGACAGAGGATGAGATGGCTGGATGGCATCACTGACTTGATGAATATGAGTCTGAGTGACCTCCGAGGGCTGGTGATGGATAGGGAGGCCTGGCGTGCTGCAGTTCATGGGGTCGCAAAGAGTCGGACGCGACTGAGCGACTGATCTGATCTGATCTGAGTAGTCTCTGATACCTTTCTTCCTTTTCAGCACAAGTTATTCTAAGCGTATCTTTTCCCATTTCCTGCTCCAGACTCCAAATCAGCCATTTTCCCAAGGAGGACTGATTTTTTTTCTTCTGAAAACCATTCATGTCCCTCAACTTTGCCTCTCATAGTGGCTTTTTTTTTAAAACCTTCTTTTTAAGTCTTTCATCTTAAGTTTTTGTTTCATTAAAAATTCTTCTCATCAGGCTGTTTCTAAGACTGTCATTTTTTCCCTCTAATGAAATAACTGGTAGCTACATTCCCTCTTTCTATATATACTGTCGCAGCACTGGGGCTGCCTTATTTTGGGCTTTGGCTGCTGGAATATTTTCCGCAGTGTTCCACCACTTTCTTCATCTCCTTGAAATCTGTTTCATTTACCTCAGTAAGAATGATTCCGGTTGTGCCAGTTTGACTGTTCACCCAAGTCTTCCTGTGATTCTCAGCCTTTGGATCAATTTTCTCTGCCTTGACCTCTTCCCTTCAGCCACTCTTCACTCAGGCAGGGTCTCAGTGGCTCTTCCGACCTGAGAAACTGGAAGTTCTCTCTTTTTCGTTTACAGTCTGTACCCTGATGCACGCGTGTGTGATCAGTTCAGTTCAGTCGCTCAGTCGTGTCCGACTCTTTGCAACCCCATGGACGGTAACCCACCAGGCTCCTCTGTCCATGGGATTTCCCAGGCAGGAATATCAGAGTGGATATTTGCCTTTTCCTTCTCCAGGGGATCGTCCCAACCCAGAGATTGAATCCCACCCTGGTGACTCCCTCTCAAAGAAGAACAAGGCTGCCCATTTCCTGTCTGAGCTGGAATGCTTCGGGCCTGGCTTACCACCCTCCTCCGCTAGAAATAAGACTTTGTTGATCGAGAAACATGTTCTGCTCCAAGTTATACCAGTATAGCCAACTTATAGTCATTTTATACACATATCTCATAGGCAGAGCATGTTGTTTCTTCCTTGTATTTAAATTAAAATCAGTGCTAACACTTCATAGCACTTAATTATGTGCCTTCCAGGTTCTGGTATAAACTTTTTAACGGTCACTACAAACCTCTGTGTTAGATGCTTTTATTTGCATTCTACAGATGAGGAAGGGGGTTCTCAGGTGGTGGTGCAGTGGTGATGAATCCGCATGCAAGGCAGGAGATGTGGGTTCAATCCCTGGGTCAGGAAGATTCCCCTGGAGGAGGACAGGGCAACCCACTCCTGTATTCTTGCCTGGAAGATCCCATGGACTGAGGAGCCTGGTAGGCAACAGTCCATGGGGTCAAAAACAGTTGGACACAACTGAGTGCACTTGTGTGCACACACACATACACATAGCCCCACACTCACACACACACACGCGGCACACACACACACACACACAAATGAGAAAACTGAAACCTGGAGGTAACTTGCCCAAGATCACTGAGTGGGCGGGACAAGGGGGTTTGAATCCAGCCAGTCTGGTTCCATAGTCCACGTCCTGAATTGACTCTCAAATGCACTGAGGACCTCGGGTCTATTTTTTTTTCCCCTAAATGTCCCTTGTTGTTCAGTCACTCAGCAGTGTCCAATTCTTGTGACCCCATGGACTGCAGCATGCCAGGCTTCCCTGTCCTTCATCATCTCCCCGAGTTTGCTCAAACTCATGTCCATTGAGTTGGTGATGCCATCCAACCATCTCATCCTCTGTTGTCCCCTTCTCCTGACTTCAGTCTTTCCCAGCATCAGGACCTTTTCCAATGAATGCCCATAGGCTTTATTGTACCTGCTGGTATGACCTTACCCCTCTTGAGAATGGTCAGCACATGCTGTTGATAATGCCACACATTAACTTTTCTTTCACTGGAGCACACAAGTCCTTGTGATCCTCCTGGGATTGAGGTGGAGAGGTCGGGGTCTCAGTGGGAGGGGAAGTGCTGTGGTTATAGGTGTGTATAGTAACTAATAGTTACTAAGATTAAAGTTTGCAGTCAGTGTGTTCTAAGCAAAAAACTCCCAGGCCTATCGTCATCAATCCAAACAGTTTGTGAATTTATCCTCCTTACTCTTTTCATATCTGCTTATGGTAGCCTGTCAGAAGATAAAGGTCATTAAGGGAGGTGTGCATCTTCCAGGAAAGGTGAGTCAGATCAGATAGGACAGCACGTGTTGGTCTTATTTAAGAAACAGTGACTTCGGGCCAGCTCAAACTTTGAGTTGCAGGGCCACTACTCTCTATCCTCGCATGTTATTCTCTGAGCTCTTGAAGCCTCATTTTCTTCCACTGTTGTGAGATACACTGTGGGTCAGGTTTTTCTGAGAATAGAGGCAATGTCTGGGAAGCTTTGGGCACCTTGCAGCTTAAATGTTTTCTTCCCCAGCTGTATGCTTATTCTAAGCAAATGGGCTTACATAGACATATTTATGGAAATCTAGGCATAAAAAATTTTGCTCTTGTATGCAGTGTCAGTTTCCAAGTTTTTAAAAATCGTGGTGTCCTAACATAGAGTGAATATTTTAGGTAGTGTCTAAATACTGGTACCATAACAAAACAGTCTGAGGTTCACACTTGCACTGTCTAAAATGGACTTGGCAGTAATTGGTAACTTGTGAAACTAAAAATAGAAGGAAAGGTGGGAGAAAAGTCACTGGGGATGACTCTGAGTGCTTGTGACTTTCTTTTTGCCTCATTGTTGCATAACAACCCTAGTTAGGAATACTGATCATTCTAGTAACAATATGTTATCAAGGAGTGATTTGTGAGAGGTTATAAGATTTTATGGGAAGGCAAAGTAGTTAAAATCAATGGCTGCCCCCACCATGGTTAATTATTGTTATAATAAATCATTTATTTATAGGTCGGTATGGAAAAGGGAGAGTTCAGGGACAATATTGTGGATTCTGGCATGTCTTTATCAGATTGAAACTTCAGTAGTCCTCTAAAAGGAGAAGGTATTTTCAACTGTGAGAAAATTACCATCTAGAGAGGTTTAATAGCCTTCCATGATCACCCAGCTAAGAAGTAGTGCAGTCAGAGTGGGGCCCAGGACTATCTGATTACAGTATCTATGGCCTTTCTGCAAAACCATGTTGTCTAAGTGTGTGTGTATGTGTGTGTATGTCTGTGTGCGCGCTCGCTCAGTCGCCAGGTCATGTCCAACTCTTTGTGACCCCATGGACTGTAGCTTTGCCAGGCTCCTCTGTCCAGTCTTTACCACTGAGCCACTGTACCCTGTTGTCTAAGACAGGGATGTAATTATGACGTGTGGAGCACTCAAACAGTGGGTACCCCAAGGAACTCCAGTGGTAGAATCCCTTAGTGTGTGGTATTTATATAAAACGAGGGATGCCCTAGGCATTTCAAGTTTAGTGCAGAACACAGCTTACTTTCTTTCCAGTGTCTTAAGCAAATGGCTTCCAGGATTCGTCTTTATCCACTTGCAAGGTTTGGTGATGGCTTGGGCAGCAGCAGCAGCTGTTCGTCATCCCTCTGCAATACCAGCCATTGTTCAAGAAACAGGAAGGTTTAGGATGACTCATTTGGGAAGCCATTGCTCTGGAGATTTGGAAACTGACTGGCTGCGTATTGCAAATGAACTTGGAGATTTATATAAAGCAAGTAGCTTCCTTTTCTAGAAGACTGGAAGAAGAGGTAGAATGAGTTTCTGATAACCCGGGATTTACATTTCTGATGGTGACTTGTTTGATATTTAAGAAACATCTGATTAGGAAGTGGGAACTGTGCATACCTATCAAAGTAATAGAATCCATTTACAATTGAATCAAGTCATTGAGAATACACAAGTGTCTTTTACTAAAATTAAGCTTTGGCCCATTTATCTTTTAATGGATGTGATTACCTGAAACAAATAGCTCTCAACCTCCCCCCCAACCCCACCCCTCTAATCCCAGGCCTTTTCTGGAATCTGGGGTGGCAACCTAGAAAAAAGCATGTGCAGGCATAATTTTGCACCTCATTTCAGAGGCTTGTGGATGTTCTGAAGCCTGGGTCACCACACACCCCTAGTTAGAAGGCCTTTCTTCTAGAAGCAGTACCATGGTTCTATAATTATTTTACTTTTCATCTTTCCTTCCTCTAAAAATCTGGCATAGTGTCAGGTGCTCAGTCGGTAAATATTTCCCCAAATTAAAGCATTTTATTGGCTGGTTGAATTGGAAATTTATTCACCTCAATGCAGCGAAAGTGTCAGTGAGTCCTAGGAGGTGGTGGCCGTGGTGATGATAACTGTTATTATTTGACAAATTCTCATGTAACATACATCATCTCGGGTTGTTTGAGGTACTTTCTTGGGGTTGTTTGAGATACTTTAAGAACATTAATCACTGAATCCTCATAACAGCCGTATATGACTGATGTTCTCTTTGTCGTCTTCTTGTCTGAAGTGGAGAATGAGGTTCACAGAGGCTGGCTAGATTGCCTGAGATCACCTAGTAAATGGAGGAGCCGGGCTTTGAACCCAGGAAATCTGGCTCTGTATTCCAAGGTTTACCTATTCTGCAGCATCCTTTCTCCAAATAAGAGAATGTATTTTCTTGATTACAATCTCTTTCTCTTTTTCATTTTATTACTTTTGAAATAGGGATGTATGTTAAATTAATATGATCATTTAGTGGAATATAACTTTTTTCATTTCAAAGCTATTATTAAATTGATATTATATGTTAAAATTTGCTTCCCAGATGGAGATAGTGGTAAAGAACTTGCCTGCCGATGCAGGAGACATAAGAGACTCAGGTTCGATCCTTGGGTCAGGAAGATCCTCCAGAGGAGGGCATGGCAACCCACTCCAGTTCTTGCCTGGAGAATCCCATGGACAGAGGAGCCTGCAGAACTGCAGCCCATAGGGTCGCACAGAGTTGGACACGACTGAAGAGACTTAGCATGCATGCCATCTTGAAATCTTGATGTCTTAAATTAAAAGCTACAATAAGCCACGTTTTACTTTTTAAATGTAGCTGCCTAGTTTATCTGTCGAAATATCAAAGTAAATCACAGCTTTAAAATCGTGCATGCAAGTCACTCACTTCTGGATCTTTCCCATGTATGCGTGTTACTAAATTTTTGTTTGATTTTCTCCTGTTAAAAAAATAAAATGATGCATATGAACAAAATATTAGTTACTCAGTTGTGTCCGACTCTTTGTGACCCGGTAGACTGTAGCTCTCCAGGCTCCTCTGTGAAATTTTCCAGGTGAGAATACGGTAACAGGTAGCCGTTCCCTTGAACCTGGATCTTCCACACTGCAGGCAGATTCTTTACCATCTGAGCCACCAGGGAAGCCCAATACAAACAAAATCCATATCTATTTGTGAAGTGTGAAAAATTAATGAGTATATTAACAGTTTATCTGAGCACTGATAATTGCTTAGGTAATGCTTTAAATGACAGAGGAGAAGACATATAAATTTTTTCCTACAAAAAGTATTATCTTTAAAATAATGTTGAAGGTGAAATTATAGAAAATTTATTATTGGTTCCCTTCAGTTTTTTTTTTTTCCATAAAATTTAAAAGATAAACTTCCCATATGAATTTCTTATTTTTTTTGAAACTAACAGCCATGAATATACACAAATGCTGATAGAGCTTAGACGTTGTCTTTGAGTCACTGTACACGGTATGGGAGGTTGACAGATCGTACCTTCTGGGACTCAGTTAATCTTTTTTATGTTTTACCTGCTTTTTTCATGAGGCTTTGGCCTCTCCCTTGTAAAGTGCTTTTCTTTGCTTTTTGTACCATTTGTGTTATCTGTAGAAAAAACATAATTCAGGATTTCTAATAAAGGCAAAAACAAACCTTTCTAAAGGAGTCCAGAAACCCAGGGCTTCTGCAATCTAGCTGGTTGTCTTCCTGTATTTTTTTCTAACTGGTCTAGCAACTCCCTCCAGCCCCGTTGGTGCTTTTGCTGTTCAGTCGAATTTGACCTTGTCACATCATTTACCTGCAGCTTTTCTGAGGTGTACATGCAAATACTTGTGATTGCCTAACACTTTTGCCTCTGGTTGCTGACTGTAAATTTGTTTTACTCTCTCCTGCTACTATTGAGGGAAGTGAACAGCTTATCACTTCTGCTCGGTCTAACACTCTAAATGTTGACTGTAAAGAACAAACATTGCAAATGGGACACTCCATCATACTGTGGTGTGAATTTATATATAGGTATGAAATCTTTTGTAGGGAAAAAAAAGAAACTGTGTGATGTTGCTTTTAGAGAGTAGGGGAAGTATGATGCCTGTTTCAATCCACTGAAATAGAATTTGGCTTTGTTATAGTAGAAAAGACATTTTTTTCCTATGTTTTGTCATTTACTGGCTATGTGAATAAGTCAGATAATCTTTCGAGTTAAAATGGAATGCTTGTATTCTATCATGCAATTGATGGTGGCAGAGGGGACCAGTTTTCATTTCTTGGCCCTTGTCTGTACAGCCGAGGTCTTTCTCCATTGAGATGCCTGCTCAACCCCCAGTACACTTTGGGGGCATGTTTTAGGCAAAGGGGAAGATGGGTCTTAATATTCACCTCATCTCTGGAGTTAGAGAGGGGAAGATAATGCTTTAACAGAAAGAGCATTTGAAGGAGGAAGATTCTGATTAAATCGAGAAATGATGTTACCTATGAATATGTTTCTAGAAGATTAAATCATTTGTTTGGCCATAAACAGAATCCTGGGAGAGGAGTCAGAAGAGAACTTGTGTCAGCAGCCTTTTGTATCTGGGGAGAGCTTACCAGGTGGTTTTCTTTTAGGTGAGAGATTTGTTGCTATTTCTTGTCATCAAGGAAAGCTATTTTTTAGATTCAGATTAGCATCAACATTTGTTTTCCTCTACTGTTTCAAATTTATGAAAAATCTTCAAATAGCACCCGTTAAAACACTGAAATTTCTGCTTTTCTTGGCACATGACTTTTTTTTTTTTAAAAAAAAAGAAGAAGCCTGCTAGTCTTATTCTAATCTACCTCGAATATCCCACGAAGTTAGAGCTTAATGAAACTCCACAGGGTCAGTTCATCAGTAGCTGGCTGTTCACACTGCTGTCATTTATATAAGGCTTTATATTTGCAGATTGCTTTCTCATACTGTGTTCATAGCTCTGGAGTAGGTATTCCTTTCTTATACAGACAAAACAAGTTACTGAGTTTTTCCATAGGCCACATCTGTGAAGCAAAGATAGTGGCTGCCTCACAGGGAAGGAGAGGAAGCCGGTTAAAATGCACAGCACTTTTCAGACGAAACTGGTTTTGTGGAGGAGGCTTAGTGTGAGCTGCTGCTGCTGTTGTCGCTGCCATTGTCACTGTCTCCTGAAATGATGAATCTGAGGGATTTCAAGATCAAGCCCTTTGAAAAGCTGAAATAGATTTTATTGGCTATAGTGACCGTGACTAAGTAAGAAAACGAGGCTCAGACATTGGTATCTTGCTAAAGGTGGTAGTGAGAAAGTTCAGGGTCAAGGGCTCCTTCCACCTGAAGCGTCTCTGATAGGATATCCATGGTCTGTCCCCCCTAAAATGTCAAAGATGGGTCTAAAGGAGGACTCCTCAAACAGTAGCATATACATACATGAGAATCCCTGAGAGCTTTTTAAAACACAGATTCCCGGGCCCCAGTCTTAGAGACTTTGATTCCATAGATCATGGATAGGGCCCAAGAATCTGCATTTTTGTGCAGTTCCAGATGATGCTGATGCTGCTGGGACATGGACCACACTTACAGTCAAAAGGGCCTTAAAAGTTTGATTTCCTTCAATGTCAGAAAATTTCTGAGGCTAGGAGTCTACCTGCTGTTCTGTTTGCCACCTTCATGATGGAAGGACAAGCCAAGATGGAAGACCATGACTATAAGAAGTTAATTAGAATTAATAATACTGGAAACTCCCCCTGATTGGTTTCCACAAAGTAACTGGCAAGAAAAAGTCGTGAGCATTTGAAACACAAAGGGCCCGTGGCAGCTGGCCTACTGATTCTCTGTCCATCCCCTGTCCTCTCCATTTCATTCCTGTCTACACCTTGGAGCCTGCCCTCTGGATAGTCATGACTGGGGCTCCTGCCGTGTGGCTTTGGTTTGGGTTCAGTCAGTGGAAGGCCAGGGGAGGAGCGGAGTCAGGGGGTGGGTGTCTGTGCCTGCTGCCGCTTCTTCTTTTCTGTGTAGTGCTGGCCGTGCCTGTGACTGTCTGTCACCAGCTTTAACAGGGCAGCCTCTCCTCCATTACTTCGACTCTCTCCTGTCTCCAGTAGAGCTGTGTCTTCCCTGGTCCCTCCTGCCTGTGGCTGTTAAAGGCTTGTCATTCCCAACCCCTGTGTTCTGCAGCCTCTCCTGCTGGCTTGCAGAACCTCGCCCACACACCTTTGATAGGCTGTCTTTTGAGAGGACCCTTGATTGATACTGGAGTGTAAGGAAGAGCTCCCAAAAGATGGTAAGAGTGATGGTAGAAGGTGTAGCCTTGGATGAAAAGAACATCATGAATGAAGTGGGCAACTGGTGGTGAAGTTTATGTCAAGGGACTCCAAAATCCCTGCAGATGCTGACTGCAGCCATGAAATGAAAAGACACTTGCTCTTTGGAAGGAAAGCTATGACAAACCTAGAGAGCATATTAAAAAGCAGAGACATTACTTTGCCAACAAAGGTCCTTATAGTCAAAGCTATGGTTTTTCCAGTAGCCATGTACGGACATGAGAGTTGGACCATAAAGAAGGCTGAGCACTGAAGAATTGATGCTTTCGAATTGTGGTGCTGGAGAAGGCTCTGGAGAGTCCTTTGGACTGCAGGAAGGTCAAACCAGTCAATTGTAAAAGAAATCAACCCCTAATATTCATTAGAAAGATTGATGCTGAAGCTGAAGCTCCAATACTTGGGCCACGTGATGTGAAGAGCTGATTCATTGGAAAAGCCCCTGATGCTGGGAAATATTGACGGCAAGAGAAGGGGATGTCAGAGGATGAGATCACTGGATGGCATCACTGACTCAACGAACACAAATTTGTGTAAACTTCGGGACACAGTGAAGGACAGGGAAACCTGGCGTGCTGCAGTCCATGGGGTCGCAAAGAGGTGGATGCGAGTTGGTGACTGAATAAGACAATAAGAGGTGAGGAGTGCGGGAAAGGGGTCTGGCCTTTAAAGTGATTCTGGATTAAACACAGAAGGTCCCGAGAGGTCCCTGGGCGAGAAGGTACAACTGCTAGAACGTGACCCAAGTGTCACCCCTTCAGAAGAGCTTTTTTATGAAGAATGTACATTCCTCTTCAACAATTGCCTAGCAGTTTGTTTTTTTCTTTCCTGCCCCTGCCGTTTCCCCAGACACCCCTCAGTGTTGTTAGCCTCTACACAGGAGTCATAAGGTCTTTCTACGGCACTTTGATCTTGCTCCATTTTGTCACAGTATATTGAACATATTCTGAAGTGCCTGCCAGAACTACATTCACAAAGTAACAACTAGTTGAATAGAATAATCACGCCTTCAGTTCCTTTGCCCATGGGTTCCAGTGATAGGCATATCAATAAGATGAAAAATGCTATTCATGGTTTTGGTACTCAGCTACATCAGTCACCCTCTACAGTACCCTTGCCATGAAGCAGAACCATAGCACAGACTTGTACCAATTCTGTGTGTTTATCGGTTCTTTTATATTGAAATGTTATGCCCAGGTTGAAACTGTTCAACAGCTTTTAGAGTTTTTTGGTAGGGGTGGGTAGTAAAGTTTGTCTTAATACTTTGTCTTAAATGGTTTAAAGATAAAACAGGTCCTTGATCTCAGATTTTCTGTTGTTACAGTTCTTTAGGAAGAAGAAAAGTTCTTGAGGAAAAATGAATTCTGGAATTTTTTTCCCTCTTCTTTCTGTGTTTTCATATACCTTTGTGTCAGAAAACATGACTTTGCGAGGGAGTTGGGAGTGTGCCTTATACAATTGAGGCAAATCATGGTGAATCATCTTATGTTACCGTGGCACAGATTTCAGGTACATGAGCCCTTTGTTTCTCTTGAATTTTCCCTCCGTTCTAGTTATTTATCCTGAGGGCTTGGTGGCTGGACACCCTGAGAAGGCAAGCCACAGAGGAGAGGATCCCAAGTCCACCAGGAAGGCCATGGTGAATTCCTGGATGGAGGCTGCCTTGACGTGGTGATGTGTGAGCGTCAACTGTTAGTGGAAATTGACCGGAGGGAATAAGGGGGTTCCTTGTGCAGATGATCCTCAGAGAGACCATATCCTGTCCAGGGAACAAGGAGGAGCCCGGCAGGGAGGAGGAGGGCCCCCATCATAGGCTTCTTTTCCAGTCTTGCATCGTGGGATGAGAATGGTTCTTGCTGATCTGCTTTGTTTCCACCTCCTAGAGTCGGGGTCCTCCCTATGCCCCTCCCTGGGGAGAAAGCCTTTCTCTTGCTGGTATCTCCATCTCTGGTTTGGCCCCAGGAAATCTCTGGCAGCCCTCTCTGGTATTTTGAGGACTCACCTCCTTACTTCCCTTGGGATGAGCTAGCCATCTTCATTATCGGTTTGGTTTCCTTTGGCTCCACAGCGCCTGCTTTTCCCTCCTCCTCCCCCAGCTGTGTTCCCTAAGGCTGTTCTGGTGGGCCGTGTTCCCAGCTCACCTTCCGTGAACCAGCTCTCCCTACTGTCTGCTCTCCGTCTTTCCCTGCACAGCCCTCCTGTTTCTTCATCCTTTTACATTTACCTGGCCCCAGCTGAGGGCTGTTTCATATAAACGGGGATGCCACAAGCCCCTTTTAGAAATCTGGGTGATTCAAACCCACTTTTACATGTTAAAGGTTCCCTCTTTTTTAGGTGATTTAAGCTCTACCTCTCTTTCTTAACTTCCCAGGAGAAGAACTTTTGCATAGGCTTGGATAACCACTGTCTCACTGGTCTGCACTGGGGGATGCAGAGTTTACAAATATTGTTTTCTCATTAGTTTTCATTTTCAAAACTACCCCCTTTAAATAGAGACTTCTATCTTGGTCCAAAAGATGTGTACAAGAAGGTATTGCTCTGGTGAGAACTAGGGTTGTGAAATGCAAAATCAGTTTCATTCCTTAATGGCAGTAATAAATGTAGAACCTTCATTTAAGCAGTTAGCTTTGGGAGTACAAGGCCAGACAGATGACAAAATACAGTGGATTAATGATTTTGTTAATCAGCGCTTTCACCACAGGCAGCTCCATGATAATACAGCACTTACCCCTCCCATCCCAGACTGCTGTCCCGCGAGCCATCCTCACTTCTGCACTTCCTGATATCTTTTCTTCCTTCTAAAAATCTGTGTGAGGTACCTATCACCTGATTTGTCAGGATAGTCTAGGTTTTACAGCAATAACAAAAATACCACAAAATCTTTGTTGCTTAGCACCATAGACGTTTATTTCTTATTCATTGAAAGACCATTTTGTGTCTGGGTGCTCACCACCGGGAGCTGTCCTCCATGTGGTGGCTCTGCTTCCATCGTAGAACATTTCTGCATCATCATCACCTTCCACTATGACTGCAAAATGTGAAGAAAGAATGGAGAACTCCACAAGGGTATTTAAATACACCTCTCTGAAGGGTGTTTTGCTGACATCTGATTGGCTGGAGGAAGTCATATGACCTCATTCACTTCAAGGCACAGGGAACGTGTCCTCTTCCCAGGAGCTTTGAAGGAGAAGGAGGCACAGATATTAGCAGTGTCTACCCCAGGCTCCAGAAACTGAGAATTCAAAAACGAATAAAGGCATAATCCCAGTCTTTCAGTCCAGCTGGAGAGGTAAACAGGTTCAAAGTATTACAATATAGTCTTATAAAACTGTACAAATTACAAATTAGCATGGTAATGACTGTGGTAGAACAGAAAGCACCTAAGAGCACAGAGCAGAGCGGGGCATCTACCTCCCTGGGCTGCAGACGAGGGAAAACCCTCCAGTGGCAGTGACATCAGGGCTGGGCTTGTTCTCCAGCTTGAGGTCTCCTTACCATGGTGAGGGTGGTATCCGGCCTTATTTATGTGCTGCATCCCAGTGAAACTAACGTTTGGAATACAGCTCCAAGAAGTAGGCTTATCTTTTCTTTAAGACCTCAAGAAGAAAGTGAAAGCAGGCTGTCAGCAAGAGAAAAGATCTGCCCGTTCCCATGAAAGATGACACACAGTATCCTTCTAACAGATTTGCAGGCACTATTCTACTACTCCTAAGCTGTTATGCTCCTGACAGTTCTTTGATCTCAAAAATTAAACTTGCTGTTACAGTAGGAAAAGAGCAAAGCAGGTGTAAAATAACAATCAAGGTTAGTTATTAGGCAGCAAAGTTGCATGTACTGTACTTTGATTTGCCCAGAGATTCTGACACATTTTACATTAGATATAAATGTGAGTGGTGTGTTAACAGTGCAAATAATTTGCTTTATAGATAGAAGGAGACAGGCTTGTCCTCAGATCTGATAAAGCTACATCCTTACCCTCTTTCACTGCTCTAGCCCCACTGGCCTTGTTGCTGGTCATCCATCACAGTGGGCCTTCTCCCACCTCAGGGCCTTTGCACCTCTTGTTTTCTTTGTCTAAAGTCTTTCTCCAGATACCTATTCACCTACTTCAAGTCTTTGTTCAAAGGCCATTCTCTTGATGAGATGTGCCAGGCACCCTGGCACAAAACATTTCATAAAGTTTAAGTGTATGGGGTGCAGAATGGAGAAAGGAGAGGTTGAAGGCAGCAGAATCTGTTGGGAGCTGTTGTCCAGGTAACAGGAGCCGAGGTCCTGGTGTGAGATGGAGGTGTTGGGAGTGAGAGGTCTAAGGCTGGGGGAAGGTCAGGATGCTAGGATTCAGTGATTTCCTCTCAGTTTTCATGGGGAGCTAAAAATTAGCAAGGACTCAGAATACATTTCTTGTGTTGAAAGGAATATAAATGTCAGAAGCATGACCAGACATGGTGTCTATTCTATACAGAAGGTCTCTTAGAAATTATGAGAATGTGTGTGTGAGTTTGAATGAAAAATTGAGTAAGTCAGCTTTTGTGATGAAAAAAGAGGGAAAGGGGATTCTTTTAAAATGATTAAGTGGTAGTGTTTGTTTTTAGGACACAGTTTGAAATTTCCACTTCTTGGTTGGGGCAGAAGAGCTGAAGGGCAGTCTGCTCCCATTCTGCTGGATCGCTCAGGGTTGCTCCTGCCTGTGACCTCGGGCAGATGCCTCCCCGCCTGCCCCCCACCCCCCAGCCTTGACCTCAGGCTACATCTGCTCATGTAAAGGCTCATCTGAAGGTGGTGCCAGGTCTCCACCTTCAGTGCCGGCCAGCATCGTGCCAGCTGCCCTGCAGCCCCAGCTCAGGTCCGGCGGGGGAAGATAAAAGTAGGAGAGCATAGAAGGGAGAATTATCCTTTGATCCTCCTCTTTTTCAATTCTTAAACTTCTCTGTGAAGTCCAGGGAATTGTGGCCTCAAGATATCTATAGCTGCTTGTCTCAGTAGACTCAGGTAAAAAATTGTAAATGTTTTCAAGGCTTACCTCTCAAAATCCACCTGCCTTCTGCTTGATGTTGAGAAAAACAGACACCTCTCTTCTTTCATCAATTTCCTGACAGCTCCTGCTTCTCACCCTGTAGGATGAGAATTTGACTCATTTATGTGAGCCCCGTAAATATGTGTACCCGGCCTCCATGCCTACCTCCCTCTCACCTCGGTCCTCTGGTAATCGAGTTGCTGCTGGGCCAGAGTTCAGAGGAGCCTTTTGTGTTCACTTATACTTGTCTCTCTAATTGGATTGGGGACTGAGCCAATCAGGGATTTGATTGCAAACAAGAGAAACCAACTCTGAAATTACTGGAAGGTGTTGTAGGTCATCCAGCAGAATTATTGGAAGGCTGGAGAGGTAGGCTTCCAACAGGATAGGAACTAAGGATGTTTCCAGAGAAGAAACCATAGAATGTAAACAATCAAGAGCCCGAATGGGGACTTCCCTGGTGGCCCAGTGGTTAAGACTTCACTTTCCAATGCAGAGGGTGCGGGTTTGATCCCCAGTCTGGGAGCTAAGATCTCACATCCCTCGTGGCCAAAAAAACAAAACATAAAACCATCATTGTAACAAATTTAAGAAAGACTTTACAAATGGTCCACATGAAAAAAAGTCTTAAAAAAAAAAAAAGGCGTGAATGTTGAGAACAACCAGCTTGGTTCTCTCTTTCACTTGCCAGCTGAACAACTCTGGACACATCTCCTAACCATTCTGTGCTTCCCAAGATAGTTATCAGTGAGACGTGCATTCGTATTTGGAAGAAGTACTTAAACAGTGACTGGCAAATAATAAACAGTATCTCAGTGTTGGGTGAGTATGCGTGTCTAGTTGAGGTTGTGCATGCCTATACATATATTTTGGCTTTTAGCTGGTAAGTATAATTACTCTCTGGGCTGCAGGCTTTGCTGCTGTGCCCCCAGCTGCTGCTTTGCTGGAACAAGTTTCTCCCTTATCACTAAAGGCCAAACGTTTGTTCAAGGACATTGTTTCAGTTCTTTGTGGTTCCCTCAGAACCACTGATTCTGGGACATTATTAACAATAGAAGCACATAAAAATCACGGTCTGTGCATTTGGGGCTTTAGTTTTATGTGGCCACCCTGAGCGATAGTGTAGTCAACTTTTTTCTGCCACTTCTTGTCTTCTTTTTTTTTTGATATGTTTTCATGGTTATTACTAACATCCCCTTTACTCTTTCCTCCTGTTATTCTGTTCTGAGAGAAACAGCCAAAATGGATATTGTCATAAATGATAAACCATCTTACCTCTGGTTTAGGAGTCCTCTCCCATTTCTAAGTGTAGCATTAATATTTAAACATATTAATAATTAACATAAGTGCTTATTAGTGTTATTTAATTATTATTCATATTAAATATTTTTTAAAAGTAGGTTTCTGTAATACTTATTCTTTTCTCTGTTTGATTTTGTTCAAAGACAATTATATCTATTCTTTTATTGGAAGAATCTTTCCTTTAAGATTATTAAGAGTGTTGGTTGTTTTGGCAAGCCAGGGCATAGTCCATTTATAGAGAAGCTTTACTTAAAAGCAAAAAGTCAATGACTTGGTGTAGTCCATGTGTTGAATATGCTGTTTTGGGTCCCAAGTTTAGTTCACTTTAGTCGCTTAGTTGTGTCCGACTCTTTGCAACCCCATGAACCGCAGCACACCAGGCCTCCCTGTCCAGCACCAACTCCCAGAGTTTACCCAAACTCATGTCTATTGAGTCGGTGATGCCATCCAGCCATCTCATCCTCTGTCATCCCCTTCTCCTCCTGCCCTTAAGCTTTCCCAGCATCAGGGTCTTTTCAAATGAGTCAGCTCTTCACATCAGGTGGCCAAGTATTGGAGTTTCAGCTTCAACATCAGTCCTTCCAATGAACACCCAGGACTGATCTCCTTTAGGATGGACTGGTTGGATCTCCTTGCAGTCCAAGGGACTCTCAAGAGCCTTCTCCAACACCACAGTTCAAAAGCATCAATTCTTCGGTGCTCAGCTTTCTTTATAGTCCAACTCTCACATCCATACATGACCACTGGAAAAACCATAGCCTTGACTAGATGGACCTTTGTTGGTAAGGCAATGTCTCTGCTTTTGAATATGCTGTCTAGGTTGGTCATAACTTTCCTTCCATGGAGTAAGTGTCTTTTAATTTCATGGCTGCAATCACCATCTGAAGTTATTTTGGAGCCCAAGAAAATAAAGTCTGACACTGTTTCCATTGTTTCTCCATGTATTTGCCGTGAAGTGATGGGACTGGATGCCATGATCTTAATTTTCTGAATGTTGAGCTTTAAGCCAACTTTTTTCACTCTCCTCTTTCACTTTCATCAAGAGGCTCTTTAGTTCTTCTTCAGTCTCTGCCATAAGGGTGGTGTCATCTGCATATCTGAGGTTATTGATATTTCTCCTGGCAATCTTGATTGCAGCTTGTGCTTCTTCCAGCCCAGTGTTTCTCATGATGTACTCAGCATATAAGTTAAATAAGCAGGGTGACGATATTCAGCCTTGATATACTCCTTTTCCTGTTGGAACCAGTCTGTTGTTCCATGTCCCGTTCTAACTGTTGCTTCCTGACCTGCATACAGGTTTCTCAAGAGTCAGGTCAGGTGGTCTGGTATTCCCATCTCTTTCAGAATTTTCCACAGTTCATTGTGATCCACATAGTCAAAGGCTTTGGCATAGTCAATAAAGCAGAAATAGATGTTTGGTTACTCTTTCTCCACACAGACAGACATATAATATCTAGGTATATGGGCATGCAGTTCAGCCTGATTTTCATTATGTAAATATGTAAGTAATATCTATCAAATATTTATCTATTGAACATTTTAAAGATTTAAATAGCTATAAAATTCTTTCACTGACTCTTTAACATGAGTATTGTAGAATCATTATAATGAAATGTAAGCATTTAATATGAATATATGTAAAATAGCAATGGGTTCAGGTTGATCTCGTTTGGCAGGCGGTATAAGGAGATGATTGAACGTGTTTTGTTTCAGTTACATACAAGTACACATATGTTTATGTGACTTGGGCCACCCCATAAAATGTACTGCCCACTGTGGGTTGTAGTCAGAAAAGTTTAAAAGGCAGTGAGTAGACAAGCACTTATTCCCGTTTGTCTCTGCTCCCCTCGTAGTGGCTTGCTCCCTCCGGCACAGAAGGGTGAGAGAGAGTCAGAGAGAAGGTGGTTTGCATGGAATGCCTGACCCAGTGGGTCACAGTCTGTGATAGTGAAGTGTTTGTTGTTCAACTCGAGACACACAGGACCCAAGTGAGAGCTTTGTGAAAGGAATTGCCTGCCACGAGTCTGGAGTGAGTTCATAATTGGAAAGCTTTCAAAAGGAAGTTTCCCTCTGTATGTCCTATGTAGTTGGCAGGAAGAAATTGGGAACGACTTTGAACACATTCTCTTAGCATGGACTCTTGACTATGGAAATGTGGCTGATTGGAGAGATCCAAGTTCTGTTCTCTGCAGGTGGAACAGGCCAGGTTTTCACCTTCCTGTTTAAGGCTTTATTTACACTGAGGACCCTGATGACTCTCATGATGCACTGAAATACATTTATAAGGGCACACAGTTGCCGTAATTAAGTTCTGAAGCTTCATTTGCTTGTGATTACATTTCTAATGTTGCCATTTAAAACCTCATTAAAATTAAGAAGGGTTTGACAGGCACAAGGCCTGGAGGCTCAGGCAATTCACAGGCGAAGTTAGAGCCCAAGAAGAGCCTTCAGCTCTTTTGTATGACTTTAGTTATATGTTTATTTACTTAGTTTTGGAGGTGATCATTGTTAAGTAAATTTAGAATTTCAAAACCTTTCAAATATGGTTTAAAAATAAAACATTTTTAAAAAACTTTGTTTTTGACTGTGCTGAGTCTTTGTTGCTGTGCAGGCTTTTCTCTGGTTGCGGTGGGCGGGCGCTGCTCTGCAGTGCACACTTCTCTTGCTGCAGAGCACAGGCTCCAGAACACTGGCTCAGGAGTTGTGGCACTGAGGCTGAGTCGCTTCGCTGTCATGTGGCATCTTCCCATGTGAAGGATCAAACCTGTGTCCTCTGCACTGGCAAGCAGGTTCTTTACCACTGAGCCACGAGGGAAGCCCTAAAAAAATTTTTTTTTACATTGTGGTAAAAATATATGAAATATGAAATTTACCATCTTAACCATTTTTTAATTTTAATTTTTATAGTTTATTTTTGGCTGTGCTGGGTCTTCGTTGCTGCACAGGTTTTCTCTAGTTGTGGCGAGCGGGGGCTGCTCTCTCGTTGTGGCAGGCTTCTCGTTGCTGTGGCTTCTCTTGCTGTGGAGCACAGGCTCTAGGTGAGTGGGCTTCAGTAGTTGTGGCTCCTGGGCTCTCGAGCACAGGCTCAGTAGTTGTGGCACATGGCTTCCCAGACGGCTCAATGGTAAAGAATCCCCGTGCCAACGCAGAAGTCACAAGAGATGCGGGTTCGATCCCTGGGTTGAGAATATACCCTGGAGAAAGAAATGGTAACCCACTCAGTATTCTTTTTTTTTTTTTTTTTTTGAGTTTTATTTATTTATTTATTTTTAATCCTCACAGAATAGGTCCAAGATTTATTTTATTTATTTTTTTGGGGGAGGTTTTTTTTTTTTTTTTTTTTTTGCTTAACTTTACAATATTGTATTGCTTTTACTATACATCGAGATGGATCTGCCACCAGTATACACGTGTTCCCCATCCTGAACCCTCCTCCCTCCCCCTTCCCCACACCATCCCTCCAGGTCGTCCCAGTGCTCCAGCCCCAGGCATCTGTGGACTGACGCCCACTCAGTATTCTTGCCTGGAAAATTCCGCAGACAGAGGAGCCTAGCAGCCTACAGTCCAGAGGGCCACAAAGAGTCAGACATGACTGAGCGACTGAGTACACATGTGTGGGCTTAGTTGCTCTACAGCATGTGGGATCTTCCCGGATCAAAGATCCAACCCATGTCTCCTGGGTTGGCAGGCAGATTCTTTACCACTGAGCCATCTGGGAAGCCCATCTTAACCATTTTAAAATATACATTTCTATAGTGTGAAGCACACTCACATTGCTATGCATCAAAACTCCAGTATCATACATGGGTTTGAAGTCAGAATGGTATAAGTGTTTTAATGTAAGTATGCTTTTACTCTAGGATTTTAATAATGTTTTAGTATTCTGAGTTTTTCTGTTACTCAACCAGTGTTTTCTAAGTCATGCTTCTGAAATATATAATACAAATAGAAGGAAATCCCTGGTTACTTGCTCACTGCTATTCCCTCTCTGAATGCACTCCTTTCTTGAAAGTTCTTGGTCAACTCAATTTCTCTTGTAATTATATTTAAAGGAGTCTTGATCTTTTATTTTAGGCTTCCCAGGTGGCGCTAGTGGTAAAGAACCTGCCTGCTAATGCAGGAGACTTAAGAGACATAGATTCGATCCCTGAGTTTTGAGAAGATCCCTTGGAGGAGGCAGGACAGCCCAGTCCAGTATTCTTGCCTGGAGAATCCCATGGACAGAGGAGCCTGGTGGGCCACAGTCCTGAGGGTCATAAAGAGTTGGACACAACCGAAGCAACTTAGCACAGAAGCACGCATGACCTTTTATTTCAAGAGACATGCAAAATTTCAGACTCAAAATGGTGTGAAAATAGTAATACTTTCTTCTGTAGGACTCATTCCCTGGAGAGGGGCATATCTCTTAGGAAAAATGAAAAGGTTTCAATCTTGTATTCTTTTGCAAAGATTTTGGTCTAATTCAGTTTTATGTGTCATCCATATATGAGTTGTAAAATAGTTTTCATTCTATCTTAGCAACTGCTTTACAAACTGCTCTCTTGGTGATTTAACCTTACCTTCAGTGAAAGCTCTGTATGGAAGTTGTTAATTGAATATGTACATAAAGGCTTTTAGAACTCCTTTTCTTCTTGCTGGTTGAGGATTTCATCCCAGCCTGCACGTTCAGGACTGGGTACTGACATTGTTTTGGATTGAACAAGAGAGTTGAGTTGTTGTCCAGGACTCAGGAAGAGGTGTGATGAACAAGGAAGCCCATGAGGCCAGGACCAAAACTCACATTCTTGCTGATGTCTCTGATGAAGCTAATGTTCTGTACATGAGGATCACAATTCATTAAAAAATTGATATGCAATTTGCATACCTGAGAGTAGTGAACGCAGTGTCTGTTCTCTGGGACAGAGGAGGGGGTTAGATTTTACTAGAAATTGCATTGACCATGTAGCTTCATATCCTGTATTAAATATAGCTGTCACATGATAATCCATTGTATCTCACATTCTTCCCTTGGAAGCTGATATCTAACCTGGCTGTGTATAGACAATTAAATTCAAACACTGGGAACCTCAAAATTATTGGCATTTGACTTTGGTGTATTTACTTCTTGCATTGTTTCCTGTAGATGTTGTTAGCTCTGAGTATTCAGAGGTTGATGGCATGAGAAAGTGATCCTAAACACTTCAGTAGATTGGCCACAAAACAGACACTGACCAAGTACTGGTGTTATTAGAACAGGAGCTCTGGGCAGAGCCTGGTCTACATCCTTCACCACCAAGGGTCATTTAGAAATGGAAGGGCTGCCCCGTCTCTTCTCGCTGTGGGTTTTCAGTCTCCCCGCTGCAGTCTCATCGTCTTCTGTTGCTTTTTTCTCTCCATGGGTCTTGTTTAGCCTCCTGTCTCTTTACTGTCCTCCTGTCTCAGGGAAGGCAGGGAGATTGTGAAGTGGACTCCATGGAGAAGAAAGAGGAGGAACAAATGAAAACATCTCTCCTTGTAGAATCTTTAATCTGTAATATCTTCTTGGCTCTTTACCTAGAGATTTATCTCCCTCTTGTGAATCCAAACACACTTATATTAGAGCTAACTTAAGCTTGGATTTCTTTCTGACTGTAGACATTTTCTTAATCCTGTATGTGTAAAGAATCACCGTTTGCATTCTGTAACATGACCTTTCTGTTTTACGGTTAGAGGTGGAGGATGGTGATATAAGTAGAGGTCTTATATATTTTTAATTATAAAAGGAATATATTTAATACAGAAAAATTGAAATTTTGAAAAGATAAGAAAAATCTACCAGTAGCCAGTCCCATGAAGACCATTACTATTAGCATTTTGACATGTTCTTTTCTATTTTTTAAAAGTGTTGTTAACCTTATATATCTCTTTAGTTTTACCTGCTTTTTTATAAAAACTTCACCAAAATATTTCACTGTATTACAAGTTCTTTGCAATACTTTTAATGACTTCAGAACGTTTTGCTGGGTTCCTGGATTGTTAAAAGGGGGAGTGGGCTGTGGGTCGAGGAGTCGCAGAGCATGTCGAGTTTTTAGATAACCAAGGATTGTAAAACCCTCTCAAGCAGTAAAAAATACCCTAACAAAACGTCTCCTCCTTCGTCATTCATATATGTTATGTCAGTTAACTCTGCAGTCACCTACTTCTGGAATGTGGGCACTTTGTTAATTTTCATCTAGAAACAGATGATCAATGTTAACATACTTTGAAAGGGGCCTCTTAAAAAGTTAGGGTTGTGATTGACTCTATCTCAGCTCTGTCAAGTTAGAGAAGATATTGTTTGTTACCTGATTTTATGCAGATATGAAGAGTCCAGTTGTAGGTGTTTAAAATGAAGTTTTAAAAAATGAATTTAATTAAAACTAAAAATTGAGAAAGTTCTAAAAATGGAACCCCTCATGAGGTACCTCTCACAGTAATTATGCTTCAAGAAGAGGGGTGAACGCAAAAAATTGGAGTTGTTTTTGGATCTTACATAGCAGAACACATGTAAATGAGTTTTTGAATGTCTTCTTCGTGAAAAAATAGTAAAGAGAGAAGTCAAGATATGTCCAGAAAGTTTGCAATGGTAACAGTCTGCTTTAATCAGATGTTTAGGTGGCTCTGGTATTTGGCCTTTTTCTTTTGTTCATCTTGGCCTTACAATGTCCCACCTTTGGGGCCAAGGCTGCTGTCTGCTTCACCTCCCCTGCCAAGAAAGTAGGCAGCAACATCACTTCTGACCTTGATTAATAGATGCACTTAAAAGTCAGCGGGCCAGCAGGAGAGGCTTGGAGGAGTCACTGCAGCGCTTTAAGTGGAAGTGCTTAGGCTCTGGGGCAGGTTTCTCAATTTACTATTTTCTGTTAACACCGATAAATGTGCTTTAAGATGGCAACAGATATCTATTAAAACAGATACATTTTAAAAATCCCTTGGTCAGATGTGTTTGAGAAATGTTGTATTAAACAGAATTTATTTACTGCAGGAATTTTTCTTTTTAAATTTGTTCTTATTGGCTGTGCTGGGTCTTCATTGCTGTGCGGGCTTTTGTTTAGTTGTGGCAAGCAGGGGCCACTAGTTGCTGTACTTGGGCTTCTCATTGTTGTGGCTTCTAATGTTGCGGAGCACAGGCTCCAGGGCGTGCAGGCTTCAGCAGCTGTGGCTCCCAGACTCTTGAAACAGGAGCGCAGTAGTTGGAGTGCATGGGCTTAGTTGCTATGTGATATGTGGAATCTTTTCAGATCAGGGATTGAACCTGTGTCTCCTGAATTGGCTGGTGAGCGGCATTTACCGCTGAGCCACCAGGGAAGCTCTCCAGGAATTCTTGAACATTTTTAATTTGCTTAGGGGCACTTTTCAGCTTTAAGAAGGGAGAATAACGTAAGCGATGTCTTCAAAACTCATTTTGCCCATTTAGTCCTTTTTTTAGGAAGACCTCTGCTAGTGTCTGGGCTTCCCTGGTGGCTCAGCTGGTAAAGAATCCTCCTGCAATGTGGGAGACTTGGGCTTGATCCCTGGGTTGGGAAGATCCCCTGGAGAATGGAAAGGCTACCCACTCCAGCATTCTGGCCTGGAGAATTCCACAGACTGTATAATTCATGGGGTCTCAAAGAGTCGGACATGACTGAGTGACTTTCACTTTCACTGTTGGATGTCTTGGTCTGAAAACACTTGTAACAGAAGCAGGATTTTGTATCTAGGTGGTATGGATGAATGCTTTTCAGACTTGACCTTGATATGATTCACCTGGTGATCTTGTTCAGCTTCATCTAACTGGAGGCATCTCGGGTGGCCCCTGAGACTCTGCATCTCCCAGGAGCACCCAGGTGATGCCACTGCTGCTGCTGCACAGACCATGTGGAGGAAGGAGCTAGTTAACTGCGGATTAGTAGCCGCTTGGGCTTCCCTGGTGGCTCAGATGGTAAAGCGTCTGCCTGCAATGTGGGAGACCTGGGTTCGATTCCTGGAGTCGGGAAGATCCCCTGGAGAAGGAAATGGCAATCCACTCCAGCACTCTTACCTGGAATATCCCATGGATGGAGGAGCCTGATAGGCTACAGTCCATGGGGTCGCAGAGTCAGACACGACAGCGACTTCACTAGTAGCCGCTGAGCTGGGGCCGGAGGAAGACAAATACTTGCCAGGTGGTTTTAATAGCCTTCCAGAAGGTTCCCTTCTGAGCTGAGTTGCTGATGCCTCTTGTGCTGAAAGGGGGATTTCTAGAAGAAAACTAGAGAACTAGCTCTCCTTGAACTCCAGGGCTGCCGAGTGAGCTGTGGGGTGTGTGCTCTGTGTCTCTTTCTGGCTGAAGGGATCACTGGTTCTGTTCACTGGGGCTCTCATGGGCCTTTGTGTTGGAGTCGAATGTTGTGGGAGGGGAGGGAAACCATTTGAGGAAAGACTCTGATGATTTGTTAGAGAGAGGAAAGGATGTCCAGACAGGTTAGATGAAATAATTTGGCGGGAAGACTAGAAAGGAGGGGATTCAGTGGAGGGAGCTGCTGCTGATGCTGCTAAGTTGTTTCAGTCGTGTCCGACTCTGTGCGACCCCATAGACAGCAGCCCACTAGGCTCCCTTGTCCCTGGCATTCTCCAGGCAAGAACGCTGGAGTGAGTTGCCATTTCCTTCTCCAGTGCATGAAAATGAAAAGTGAAAGTGAAGTCGCTCAGTCATGTCTGACTCTTCACGACCCCATGGACTGCAGCCCACCAGGCTCCTCTGTCCATGGGATTTTCCAGGCAAGAGTACTGGAGTGGGTCGCCATTGCCTTCTCCACAGTGAAGGGAGAGGGAGACCTAAATCAGTGTCAGGGAATTGAAAGAGTAAGCGTACAGTCAGGGCAGGAAACTCGTCAGTGCTGATGCAGCGCAAGGCCCATTGGACTCCGCTCATTATGCACAGGGAACCTGGGGAGCAAGTGACTGTGTTTTGAACCTGCACATGGTGGAATCTGCTGTGTCAGCACACTCAGAGAAATGATGGTAAGAGCATCATCACAGGAACCAAGTTCCGATTCCCTAGTGTGGCTGTTAGAACATTTTGGGAGAGGAGAGGAAGTGACGGACCCTGATGTGGCTGTAAAGTGGGCTTTCAGTAGCCCTCAGATGTAAAGAGGGCTTCCCAGATGGCACAGTGGTAAAGAACCTGCCTGCCCGTTGAGGGGACGCAGGATACATGGCTTCGATCCCTGGGTCGGGAAGATCCCCTGGAGTAGGCCATGGTGACCCACTCCGGTATTCTTGCCTGGGAAATTCCATGGACAGAGGAGCCTGGTGGGCTATAGTCCAAGGGGTCACAAAGAGTCGGACACAACTGAGCGACTAAGAGCACAAACAGATGTAAAGAAGACAAGTGAACCAGAGGAAGGAGGACGTGTGACTCGGATGAAGTAAGTTTCACAAGCCTGTGGGACTCCAGTGCCAGCTCTTTGAGGGCTTGCGAAGTAGGTGAAGGCCACAGAGCTCACAGTTCTGTGTGCAATCGGAACCAGGCGAGGAGGAAGGCACAGGCCTGCTCCTTGTGGCGAATGGCAAGATGAGATGTCTCTGTTCTTATCTCCATCAAGAGAATGATATTTCAAACTGGAACTGTACGAGATAGGAGGCAGTGGAGTGCCCAGCAGCTTCAAGTCCCTGCAGAACAGTGACCTTGTGTGATTCTGAAAGTCTGCACATAGGATCACAGCACCACAGTCAGTATGATTTGCCAGATTGTGGAGGATCTATGTCATTGCCCTGCTATTAGTGCAGATGTCATGGATTTTATAAGTTGTGTATGTGACAGTGTAAATAGTCAAGGTTAATATCAATCCTCTCAAGTCCTAAAATGAGTTATTAACTGAAAGGTTTGGGAATGCTACGGGAGATCAGTCATAGTAACCAGAGGACACAATAAGTTGAAAGTGAATTTCAAGATTTCCACTTGGCAATGTCCAGATCGGACTTCTCTTGAAAACTCTAGGTATAGTTCATTCGCAGATGAACAGTGGCGGTGGCACATTGTTGTCATCAACAGAAGCCGGTGGAAGTTCTCTACCCGTTTGGGAGGGGACCGTGGTCCCCAGAACATGAGAACAGTCGACTGATTCTGAGTTACTCCTCCAGACTCCCAAGTATGAGAAACAGGACCTCCCCGACATGGGTCAGTCAGGTGGATGAATGAAACAGCCAGTGTCCTAAAGCGCTTGCTGTGGGAATCCTGGGCGTTGGCCTGTAGGAGAGTTTCCCTCCCCACAGATTTTCTCTTCTGACCATGAGGGACCTGGGCGAGAGGCAGAGAATTCTCTCAGAGCTGCACTGGCCTTGCTTTGTCACAGGCACTCTGTCATATCCTAGGAATTGTGGATGAAGATACAGCCCTGTCCCTGGGTAAGTTTAACACTGTGGAAAGGGAGACCCACATTCATATACATGATCATAATAATCAAGTTTGCAGCGCGCCCCCAGAATAATAATGAATGTTTCCTGGGACTTCCCTGGGGACCCAGGTTGAAGGCCCCTCACTTCTAGTGCTCCCACTGCAAGGGGTTCAGTTCTGATCCCGCGTGCCACTCAGTGCAGGAAAAACAAAACAAAGCATTAATTTCCCTCTTTGAAAACATAGTGAATGCTTGTTGAGCACTTATTACTTGAAGATTACTTAAAGATTACTCTTTAATTTTTTAAATCAGTGGTTCTCAGAGTATAGTCAGTCCATCAGCATCATCCTCTGGGGAACGCAGATTCAGAACCTCACCCCAGACCTAAGGCAGACAAAACCTCTAGAATGGAGCCCAGCAGTCTGGTTTAATAAGGTGATTCCGATGCAAGCAATTTGAGCCACTATTTTAAGCCATTTAAGCCTTAAAACAACCTTACAACAACCCATTTAAAGAGATGGAAACAGAGGCACAAAGAAGTTAAATGATTTGTCCATGGATGTAGAACTTTTAAGTGGTACAGATGGGCTTTGAATCTAAGCAATGCGAAGTCAGAGCTCTGCTCCTAACCACCAGGCAAGGCAGCGTCCTAGGAAAATAAGGTGCAATACACAGAAGAAGGAGCCGTAAACTCCCAAAGGGGAAAAGATTTAAAGCAGTAAGACCAGATTTTTTTTTGTTTCTTTGTTTATAAACATTTAATGAGAATTAATTGTATGCAATGAATTATTTTAAACATATACTGTGGACGTGTATAAATATGAGTGGAACATAGACTCTATTTTAAGATTCTTACAATGAATTAGGGACAATCCAAATGTAAGTATCTGGAATCTAAAGTGCTTTGAAGTAACCAGGAAATTTTTATGGGGCAGGGGTTGAGGATTTGAGTGTGTGAATATGTTTTAACATAAGCTGTTGTTGTTATTCAGTCCCTCAGTCGTGTCTGACTCTTTGCGACCCCATGGACTGCAGCACGCCAGGCTTTCCGTGTCCTTCACCATCTCCTGGAGTTTGCTCAGACTCATGTCCCTTGAGTTGGTGATGCCATCCAACCAACTCGTCCTCTGTCATCCACTTCTCCTCTTGCCTTCAATCTTTACCAGCATCAGGTTCTTTTCAGGCTCTTAGCTTGTGGCCAAAGTATTGGAGCTTCAGCATCAGTCTTTCCAGTGAATATTCAGGATTGATTTCCTTTAGGATTGACTAGTTTGATCTCCTTGCAGTCCAAGGGACTCTCAAGAGTTTTCTCCAACACCATAGTTCAAAAGCATAAATTTTTCATTGTTCAGCCTTCTTTATGATCCTACTCTCTCCATACGTGACTACTGGAAGAACCATAGCTTTGACTGAACAGACCTTTGTCAATAATGTAATGTCTCTGCTTTTTAATATACAGTCTAGGGTTATCATAGCTTTTCTTCCAAGGAGCAAGTGTCTTTTAATTTCATGGCTACAGTCACCATCTGCAGCGATTTTGGAGCCCCAGAAAATGAAGTCTGTCACTATTTCCCTTGTTTCCCCATCTATATGCCATGAAGTGATGGGACTGGATGCCATGATCTTTGTTTTTTGAATGTTGAGATTTAAGCCAGCTTTTTCTCTCTCCTCTTTCACCTTCATCAAGAGGCTCTTTAGTTCTTGGTGGTGTCCTCTACATATCTGAGGTTATTGATATTTTTCCCAGCAATCTTGATTCCAGCTTGTGATTCATCCAGACTGGCATTTTGTCTGATGTACCCTGCATATAAGTTAAATAAGCAGGGTGACAGTATGCAGCCTTGATGTACTCCTTTCCCAATTTGGAACAGTCTGTTGTTCCATGTCTGGTTCTATCTGTTACTTCTTAACATGCATACAGGTTTCTTGGAAGGCAGGTAAGGTGGTCTGGTATTCCCATCTCTTGAAGAATTTTCCACGTTTGTCATGATCCACACAGTGAAAGGCTTTAGCATAATCAATGAAGCAGATGTTTTTCTGGAACTCTCTTGCTTTTTCTATGGTCCAGTGGATGTTGGCAATTTGATCTTTGGTTCCTCTGCCTTTTCTAAATCCAGCTTGAATCTGAAAGTTCTCTGTTCATGTACTGTTGAAGCCTAGCTTGGAGAATTTTGAGCATTACTTTGTTAGCATGTGAGAAGAGTGCAATGGTTCAGTAGTTTGAACATTCCTTGGCACTGCCTTTCTTTGGGATTGGAAAGAAAACTGACCTTTTCCAGTCCTGTGGCCACTGTTGAGCTTTCCAAATTTGCTGACATATTGAGTACAGCACTTTCACAGCATCCTCTTTTAGGATTTGAACTGGCTCAGCTGGAATGCCATAAGCTAGTGAAAGCTCCACTAGCTTTGTTCGTAGTGATGCTTTCTATGGCCCCCTTGACTTCGCGCTCAAAAATGTCTGGCTCTAGGTAAGTGATCACACAGTTGTGGTTATATGGGTCATGAAGATCTTTTTTGTACAGTTCTTCTGTGTATTCTTGCGACCTCTTCTTAGTATCTTCTGCCTCTGTTAGGTCCATACCATTTCTGTCCTTTATTGAGCCCATCTTTGCATGAAATGTTCCCTTGGTATCTCCAATTTTCTTGAAGAGATCTCTAGTCTTTCCCATTCTATTGTTTTCCTCTGTTTCTTTGCATTGTTCACTTAGGAAGGTTTTCTTGTCTCTCCTTGCTATTCTTTGGAACTCTGAATTCAGATGGGTATATCTTTCCTTTTCTCCTTTGCCTTTCGCTTCTCTTCTTTTCTCAGCTCTTTATAAGGCCTCTTCAGACAACCATAAACTGTATGGAAACAGCATAAACTGTATGGAAACTTGGATGAGAAGAAAGGAATTCCAGGCATAGAGGATATTGTGTGCAAGATTCAAATGTTTGAAACAAAGCATATTCTGTATTACCATATAGATTGGTAGTTCCTAGTTAAAAGTAGTTAGTAAAACTAATTGCTTTTGTTTGTTTTAGTCTTGGGAGCCAATAATTGTTTTGACCTATTTCTTGTGTTTATGTAATATGTCAGTGAAGGTGGAAATGTGTCTTAAACAATTTTGAAGGAAATAATCTTAAATGGCAGCAAAAGATTATTTGGTTCAAAATGAAAAAAATTCTTACTGATAACTGGTTACTGGAATATATTGCTAGGGAGATTACAGAGCTCCTCCTACTCTGTAAAATTTGATAATTTAGACCAGGGTTGATAAACTTTTCCTGTAGAAGGACAGCTAAAAAATATTTTTGTTGGGAAAATGGCCAGAGGCCGGACGGAAACATGGGACACAGCTGTGTTCCGGTAACGCCATGAACCAAACCTGGCAGCTGGATTTGGCCTGTGGCCCCTGATCCCTCCTGCCTCAGATCACTAAGATGAAGGCTGCGGAATGGTCTGGAGACCTCCTGGTGTCCTTTCTGGTACTGTATTTCTGAGGTGCTCTGTATGGCCTGGGTGAGTAATTGAAAAATAAAAACTCGATCTAGTTTCTAAGTCTTCCTTCTGCCAGAGGACTGTACATTGTCACCTTTATTGTTTTTTGCAGCTTTCAAAAACTTTTGTACAAATTAACAAGGAACATTAAAGAGACTGACTTATTTCCAGAGCTAACAAAGAGAAGATACCTACTCCAAGGTGTGTTTCTTTTGCACAGTTCTGATTTGGCAGTAGTATAGGAAAGGAAAAGTGAGAAAAAATTACCTCTTGAAGACTCCACACAAAGTAACTTATTGAAGTCTTTTCCACAGCAAAGAAATAATTGGCATTCAAGTGGATCTTTAAGTTATAAAGCAAGCACATTTATTATTCGGTGTTTAAAAATATGCTCTGTATATGTTTGTATGTTTCATATATATGCGTGTGTTTGTGTGTGTGTGTGTTTCATATGCGACCACTTACAACAAAGTTGAGCAACTTGAGAAAGCAAGCTGGGAAGGATGGCAGAGATGGTGGTGGGTTTCGTAGGTTCTGAGGGGGTGATATCCTGCCTCGTTCTTTGGCCTGGGAGTCTGGGTCACCAGGTTATATGGCAGTGGGAGGAAGTCACCACAGGCTGTCTGCTGTGCTCTGTAGAAGGTCCTAGATTGACAGAAGGTGGAAGTCCCTCTGGGGGTCTACAAGGCTGGTAGAGGAGAGATGAGCTACATATGCAGATGGAGCCAGGAGACACATCAGTGACAAACATTGAGAGTGTTTAGTGAAAGAGATTGGTCACAGGAGGCTCAAGGCTTGGGTGAGCTTTACACAGCATTTGTGTGGATTGAAGGAAGGGCAGAATGTGGAAATAAAAAGATATACAGAGATCAGAGGTCATGGCAAAGGCTTGGGCATGGAGGTGAGATTGCACACTGTTGGCAGAGTGAAAATCGGACCAGCTGTCTGGCTAGAGTGGGGAGTTTGCAGAAGAGACATGCAGCCAGGATTATGTAGACACTGAGAGACTGGCCACTTGGGTAAAGTCTTAGAATATTGTCTGCGAGTGCATAAAAAGCATAAATGTTTTAAAATCAATTTTACTTTTTAATAATGAAGTAGTATGTAAGGAGACGTTTTAGGGAGGCTAATCTGATCTGTGTGAAGATGCTAGAGGCCGGAGTGGTCAGGGGGCAAGGAGGGTCATTCTGTTGGGCAGCCCAGGATGATGATGATATGGAGAGAGCAACTTTTAGTACAGAAATAGAGCCTGTATTTTAAGTACTATTTGAATGGTTTTTGAGGCTTTGTTTGTGGGGAGAAAGGAGGCTATTACTTAAACATTTTTTATTTCACTTTGAAATAATTTTAGACTTAAATGTATAAATACTACAGACGAAGCCTTATAACCATTACCCAGCTTCCCCAAATGTTAACATTTTATGTAACCACAGTGCACTTGTCAATACCAGCATTGACACTCAAGTAGCTCAAATATAGACCTCATTCACTTCCTGCCAGCTGACCTGCTAAGGTCCTTATCCTTGTCCAGGCTGGCACTCAGGATCCAGTTGTCTTTCCTTGTCAGTTGCCTTTGTTCTCCTCCAATCCAGGATAGGTGCTCTGTTTTTCTTGGTCTTTCCTTACCTTGACTATTTTTGCGGAGTACAAGCTAGCTATATTGAAGAATATCCCTCAGCTTGGAGTTGTGTGATGTTTTCTCATTAAATTATGGTATGCATTTTGACAAAAAATACCCTGAAAGTGTCTTTCTCAGGGTATCATATTATTAATAGCAGGCAAGTGATGTCAGGTCCCATGATTGGTGATAACTTATCACATAATTAAGATGGATCTGCTAAGCTCCGCTGAAAAGTTACTATTCTTCCCTCTGTTCCTTAATAGCTTGTGAGGAAACACTTTGACACTATGCAGATGTCCGATATCTCAATTGTACTTTTGTTTTCTCATTTTGGCACCCATTGATGAATCTTGCCTGCAACACTTAGTGCTATGTTCTTTGCCTAATTGTGATATTCTTTGCCTCTTCTCGCTGCATTTAGTAATTGAAAGCATTCTGTAAGGAAGAGCTGTTTCCCCACTGTGCCCTCTGCCCCACGTTTGTTTATTCAAGGATTTAGAGCAGTTTGGACTCCTGGGTATTTATCCTGCTGGTGTAATAATACTTCCATTGTTTTGTGCTCAAGTCCTAGATAGGGCAGGTGGGAGCTTCTTCACATTGGCTGCTGAGAAAGGGGTTCATTTTGGAGTCCAGGTGTGACTGGGGGGTTGATGTTACTGCAGGTAGGGAATTCAGTGACAAGTGGAGATAAGTAAGCTGCCAATTTAACTGCTGACCCAAAATCTTTAGTGACCTGCTTCCTAAACTGTAAAGGCTTTTCAGTGATTGTATTAACCAAGGAAGCCCACGCTGTAGGCAGTTATGCTGTTGTTTGTACACACGATGAAAAGAAAGACACTTTCCCAAGGAATGAAAAAAATCAAGTTGATGACATTTTGGGGTTTGTTTCCGTGATACCTATTGTATATATTTTCCCAGAAGCTGCTGCTTCCTGCCGATTTATCTCCCTAGGCAGGCAAGATTGTGAAATATTTATAAGTATTCCTAAGCCCCACTTTAATTTTCTCCTTTGGCTTTTAAGTGGGGCAAACATGTTTATACTAGAAGAGAAACCTTCAGTAGTGGGAAATGTAAATTAAGTCTAACGCTACAGATGCCATTAAAAGAGGGCTGTCTATGTTTTCCTCTATTTACGAGACAGCAAAAGAGACACTGATGTATAGACCAGACTTTTGGATTCTGGGACCGGGAGAGGGTGGGATGATTGGGGAGAATAACATTGAAATATGTATAATATTATATCTGAAATGTATTAATTGTTCAAACTAAATACTGTCATGTTACAATTTGTTCATATTAGATGTTTGTAATGTTTCTGATAATCAATAAAAGAGATTCTTGATAAAATAAAATAAAATAAAATTGTCACATCCTCCCCCCAAAAAAAAAATAAAATAAAAGGGGGCTGTCCTTTCAGATGGGAGGCACCTTGGCTTGGGGCTATGTCTGGGATGGGGCGGGTAGAAAACACATGCCACGAGAACAGGTGCAGGGTGCGATTCAGGGCAACACTGACTCTTTGTTCTACATGAACCAGAGTCAGAAGCTCAGACACAGACCCCAGGGCTGGTGTTCGGATCGCCTGCACCTCTGCTGTGTCTAGATCTCCGGCGGGCGTGTGAGGCAGAAGACGGCTGAGGAGTGCACCTCGCTTCATAGTGGAGGTGGGTGATGAGAGCTGCATATCACCGAGTTCAACCACTGGTTTTTTTAGTTTTTCTCAAACCAGAGTGCATTCAAGCTACCCTGAGGAGCTTGGAAAAAACCCATTCAGGCTGCACTCCTCTAGGTTCTAATTCTGTGGACCTGAGCTCCTGATTATTTCTTCAGGTTCCCTGATAGTTCTAATTTACATCCAGGGTTAAGTGCCTCTGGATCTAGCAGAGACAACTACCTGTGACATCTTCATGCAGTCATATACATTTGCTTGTCATGTGATTCTTAAATTGGCATATTCTGCATTATAAATGTATGGGAAAATAACTACAGATAGGCTTGACTTGGGTGAACTTGGGTGAACTTCTTAAGCTCTTCAAGTCTAGCTTTATCATCTACAAAATGAGATTAATAATACCTAATTGTTTTTCCAAAGTTAAGCAGTATGTTGCATGTAAAATAATCAGTACAATCTCTAGCACATGGTACAAATACATTTATTATTTAGTAACATGCAGCATGTTACAGTAGAGTGGTGACTTTGGAATCAGTCAAAATTTTCTTCCAGCCCTGGCTGTATAACTTTCCAGCTCTGGGACCTTAACTGAATTCCCTAATTTCTCTGACCCTCAGGGCTCTTGTCTATAGATGTATGAACAGGTGGGTGCAGTTCCTAGCGTGGGAAAGGGCTTAAGCACAAAGGCGGTGCTCAGTAAGCATTTCTGCCACCTTCCCTCTCAGTCTGTTTTCTTATTATATCACAAGGCAGTGGAAAAATCTAATTTTGAGAACATCATTGACTTTGGTTTGGCCAGGGTGTATGGAGAAGATACTGTTACAAATGGCCTTTGTGGATGTGACTGACTTTGGGAGCATGACCCTTGGCGCCCTGAGGGGTGGTTGGGCCAGAATTGGGACCAGAGTCTGCAGATAGAGTTGGGGTGCCCTGCCCTGCACTTCCATATCAGTACTTGGCTCATGTTTCCATTTTGCTGAACTTGTGATGGCCTTGTCCTTCTTAAGCCAGCATCCTGGCTGGGGGAGATTCTGTCCTTTTTACCTGAATCAAGCTTTGCTTGAGATGCAAGGGTATGCTGGGACTTAAAAGGACCCCCCCCCAGGTCTTGGAACTCTACTGCACAGCCTCTGTTATTGTAGTCCCTGTCTCCTAACTCAGGCGCCCTCTAGTTGCTTATGGAACTTTTGACTTCTAAGTATACTTACCCGTTTTAACATCTTCATTTCTACTTTGTCAGCCAGAATGGGTAGAGGGCAGTGGCTGAAGATGACAGAAGTTGTGTTGTGAGCTGAAGTCTTAATTTATCAATACATTTGGTAGTTCTTATTGGTTCCTTGTAGATCAGGTTATACTTCTGTGGTGATTGAAGTGATTTAGTTTTTTTCTTCTCATTTCTCTCTCCCCGTGTAGCCTAAGTTTTTTAATTCAATCCAAGAGGAACATTAAGACATTTCCTTTTAGAGCTGATTAAAAAATGTGCGTTAAGTCCAGTGATGCTAAAATGTTTAATTTAGACCCAGCCTCACAGACTACTCTAGTTGAACTTTAGTGGGCACTTAACTTAGAAAAAAATGGAAATAATACATGATTGCTTTCCAGTTATCCTTCTGAGTTATGCCATTTTTTTTCCCCCTGGAAGTTCATTTGTGAATATTAAAGGGTTGCAATTTTCTAACACATGTCTAAAATATGAGATTTACATAGAATCATTTAGGGAATCATTTTCTATGGTTCATTAAATTGGAAAGGAGAAGAAATTTGAATTAAAGTCTAATTTCATTTGTATTGTTACTAGTCTTCTCTCTATGGTCTGTATAAAGTCCTGTGTAAAAGACTCATTGCGTCTAGCTTAAGTAATTCTAGGAAATTGGAGATAAAGGGGAGAAAAGAATCATCTCATCTGGGCATTCTATTTGAGATATCATGGTGAGAACCACTGAGAAGAGGACCCTTCATCAATTGGACCAGCCACCCAAGATTATAGAGAAAATTGACAGGAAATTGGGAAGAAGAAAGAGACCTCTTATGGGTTTAAAGTGTCCTTTAGATCCTGTGTCTTTCAGTAAATCGATCTCTAAATTAGAGGATGATATCTTGTTCACATGTCTGTTTCTGGAGCTCCCATGTTGCCAGAAAAGGAGCTCAATAGGTGCTTCATAAGGAGTGTAAGCAAAGTTAGTTGCCACAGGAGTGGTGAGATGAAGCTCAGAAATGCTGAGAGGAGGAACAAAACTGAGGGAGTCCAGGGTGGAGTGAAAACAGCTGAGTATTGGATATGGTGGAAAGAAGGCTGAGTGGAGAAGGCACATCGTCAGTGTTTCTTGTGCTGCTCTTTCAGGGAAGGGCTGGGAGGGAAAGTTTGTGAGGGGCTTTAGAGCGGTGATTCTCAGAGTCCTGTAAGTTGGCCCATGGCATTCTCCCAGTAAAATTCCATAACAGTCCTTTCACAAGGTCTGTGAAAAAATGGGCTGATGGATGGTCAGTTCCTCCATGCTCTTTTTTAATAAGTCTTTGGCACTTGCAATTTTTAGTCATAAAGTGGTCTCAAAAAAAAAAAAAAAAGTACAGGCTTATGGTAGTTATTTTCAGCTGAACAAATCAGTCCTTTCTGGTACTGTTTGAGAGCTGCTGTCTGGAACATTTAGGAAACACAGCTCCCTGGGGACGAGTCGAGAGCAGGCTTCTGAGGCGTTTCTGACAACAAATCTAGGCATTGTGTGCCGTCAAAGGCAGTTCCTGATCGATTCCCGTGGGCTGGGAGCTCATCTGACACTGTTGTCTAGTCGGCATGGAAGGATCCCGTGGCTTTATTGACTCACCTTACCAATCTTTTGTAACAAGCCACCCACGGGGGAAGTTTCTGTGAAATGGAATTGTACAAGGATAACACTAGTGTCAAGACAGCCAGATTGGGGCTGGCAGCAGAGAGAAAGGAAGCCGTTTGCTTTCTTTTGTGGAAGAGGCCCCACCTAATTCTTCAGAGCTTGTTTCTACCTGGAAGCCTTCTTTTTAACTAGATCATGTGACGGAGTTGCTTTTCTGAGCTGATTTAGGCAATTAGATGAGTAATAAAGATTGTCAGTTATGGCCTGCCATATTGACTTTTAAAAGGCTGTTTAGGGGGGAAAAAATCACTTATCATGATGATTGATCTTCAAATTATAAATCTGGTGTAGCTGCAAATTTCACACTGTTCAGTATTTCAGTGAGTCCAAATGCCTAGGCTCAGATGTCAAAAGGCCTAGGAAGGGCCGGTTGGGAATGTGTGTAAACTACACCAGAAGGGGGAGTAGATATATTATTTTAATACATGATAATTAAAAAATGGCCTGTCTGGGGCTTCCCTGAGTGGTTCAGTGGTAAAGAATCCACTTACTAATGCAGAAGACATGGGTTTGATCCCTGGTGTGTGGGAAGATCCCGTATCAGATCAGATCAGTCGCTCAGTCGTGTCCGACTCTTTGCGACCCCATGAACTGCAGCACACCAGGCCTCCCTATCCATCACCAGCTCTCGGAGGTCAGTCAGACTCACATCCATCAAGTCAGTGATGCCATCCAGCCATCTCATCCTCTGTCGTCCCCTTCTCCTCCTGTCCCCAATCCCTCCCAGCATCAGAGTCTTCTCCAATGAGTCAACTCTTCGCACGAGGTGGCCAAAATACTGGAGTTTCAGCCTTAGCATCATTCCTTCCAAAGAAATCCCAGGGCTGATCTCCTTCAGAATGGACCGGTTGGATCTCCTTGCAGTCCAATGGACTTTCAAGAGTCTTCTCCAACACCACAGTTCAAAAGCATCAATTCTTTGGCACTCAGCCTTCTTCACAGTCCAGCTTTCACATCCATACATGACCACAGGAAAGACCATAGCCTTGACTAGGTGAACCTTTGTTGGCAAAGTGATGTCTCTGCTTTTGAACATACTATCTAGGTTGGTCATAACTTTCCTTCCAAGGAATAAGCGTCTTTTAATTTCATGGCTGCAGTCACCATCTGCAGTGATTTTGGAGCCCAGAAAAATAAATTCTGACACTGTTTCCACTGTTTCTCCATCTATTTCCCATGTAGTGATGGGACCAGATCCCGTATACCCCGAAGCAAATCCCATATACCCCGAAACAACTACGCCTGTGCACCACAGCTATTGAGCCTGTGCTCTAGAGCCCGGGAGCTGCAATTATGGAACCATGCACACCCTAGAGCTTCTGTTCTGCAACAAGGGAAGCCACCGAAATGAGAAACCCGTGCACACAACTAAACAGTAGCCCCCACTCGCTGCAACTAGAGAAAAACCCTTGCAACAGTGAAGAACCAGCACAGCCAAAAATAAATAAATAAATAAAATTATTCTTAAAAAAGTTAAAAATGGCCTATCTTTAAACAATTTCTGGATTGTTTGGCAGCACCCACTTGATGGACATGAGTTTGCGCAAGCTCCAGGAATTGGTGATGGACAGGGAAGCCTGGCGGGCTGCAGTCCACGGTGTCGCAGAGAGTTGGACATGACTGAGCAACTGAACTGAACTGACTGAAACAATTTCTAGGGTCGGGGGTGGGGAGCCATTGCAAGTCTTTGGCAGAGTACCAACTGACATTTCTGGATATAAAGTCCATATATATATATTTCGGTTTAATTAGAAGATAAGTAATATGGGAGCTGTGTGGAGTGGGCCAGAGGGAAAATGGAAATTCTGCCATAAAGTCTGGTAGAAGGTTCAGAGGCTGGAAGGCACTGAGTGGCAAGGAATGCTTTGTAAGTGAGTCTAAGAAGTGGAGGCGGTAGACAAAAAACTATGGGATCTCAAAAGATAGCAAGCTTCAGAATAGAAGTGTAAAGAACTTTTAAACATAGGGTTGGAAGCTCAGTAAATGTTCATTTCTCTGTTCTTTTTCCTAAACCGCAACAGGAAAACATAATAGTTTTCTATTGTGCTTAAACACATGTGGGTGATGGTGCCGCTTACTGGATTGTTAGGTAGGAAAAATTAGCTCCTACAATTCAAATCATTCAACAAATACTCAATTGATACAAGAGATATAAATAATCTGTAATAATAGAAAAATTCAACACTTTTGTGCACAGCTGTGTGCTAAAGCCTGTGAAAGCAAAGGCGGATAAGCTGCCAGCTCTCCCTCAAGGAGCTTATGGATTAGTTGGGCAAATGCATGTGTGGAAGGCCAGCCAGTAAGGCAGAGCACCCGGGAGCTGCCCCAGAAATAGTCAGAAACAAGGAGCTCCAAAGAGGGACAAATCCCAGTGGAGGGGGACAGAGCCTCACCCAGCAGGTGACTGCACAGACCTGGGCTTCACTGGGGTTCAGGGCTGTGTCAGGGAAGGTGAGGGCTTTCTGATGTGGAAAAGGGTATGAACAGAGGCAGGGATGTCTTGTAGGTTCTTCTGATAAGTGGATTTCATGTTGAATTGCAGAAGCCACGTGGGGAGGTAGAGGGAGAATACTAGAAATCTGCTGGAGGCTAACTCTGGTGGGCCCAGAAGGGCAGGCAGGGGTATTTCATTGACTCCTATAAGCAGGGAGAGACGCACCCTCAGTTGAGGGGGTACACAGGGACTTTTGTTCACTTGAGGTTTGTAGGATGGCCTGAGAGGGTATGACGGGAGCCTGGGGAAATCCACTGAGAGGCTGAAACAGCAGTCCAGGGGTGCACGGATGAGAGCTGGAATTAGATCAATGAAAGGGGAAATGGAAGGGAAAGGAGAAGTGGTATCAAAATCATGTTGAGAATAAAGCGACACGGACACAAACATCCGTTGTTCTGTTGCAGTTTTTAAAGCTGTGGAAGCCATTCTGATAGAATATCCTGTCCCATTGGAGTGAATGTTGACCAGATATTTACCTTGAATGAGAATAAAGATGTTAATCCTCTGTGGCCATTGACATTTTTTGGCTCGGACAATTCCTGGACTTCCCACGGTTGCATGTATTGTGTCTTAATGGTACAGTGGTACCAAAAAACTGTTTGGTTCTAACTTTTCCCTTTTCTTTCCTTCCAAATAGACCTTATCAAGAAGAATTTCCAATCCATACCTCGAACATACTCCATCCCAGGTATGATTCTTTTCTGCCTTACAGCATTTGTGAAACAATAGTTCACAAATCCCAGTGTAGTACTTGCTAGTTAGAAATCTGCCCTTTGCTTCTGATCACGCTGTCTCCCTCACGTGGAATGACATGGCCAAAGGTGTTTGGAATGTTCTGATAACTGTCATGTAGAAAGATGTTCACTAAATAGGGGAAAAAATTTCCCCCATTTTCCAAGTCCTTTACATGAATGTATTATGAATATGGTAGAGTTCGTATATAATAGAAATATTTTCTATTTGCTGAATGATAGAAATGCTGTATTTAAAAAATAGGGGATGTTTTACTCTGAAAACTTTGTGAAAAGGGGGATTATTTATAGGTATCTAATAGTAGAATATCCCCAGATGCTCACTGAGACAAGGTGGGGCTGCCTTCATTGTGTTGTTAAAAATCAGCTGACAGGGTTGTGTATTTTAGAAAGACTGGAGACTGTGAGGTTTGTGAGGACAGAGCATTTGGTCTTGTCCACTGCTGTGTCCCCAGCATCTAGAGTGGGGCTGATCGCTGCTCCGCGTTTTTACGACTCAGTGAACGAACGCTGTCAGGACTAGTCAGGTGGTAGTTGTTGTCTGACTTAAGTGTTTTTTTTTTTTTTTTTTTAATGGGTTTAGCATGTTTAAAATCATTTCCTGTCCTTCTTCTCATTAGGTTGTGTTTGGGAGGTGATAGTATGAAAATTAAGGGAGTATAAGGATGGGATTGGAGTGTTCAGGATTAAGTTATAGTCAATATATTATCAATTGTTTGCCTAGGGAAAAGATAAAAATATTCTGTCAAAACTTTGTGGGTGCAAAAAGAGTTCATCAAGAAACAAGTGAACAGATGTAAACATGCACCCTTTATATATCTTCATTTTCATGAGCCTTTACTTAGGAAGAGAGTTCATTTCATTTCCTCTGTGAGGCAACATTGCCCTGTGGATGAAGTAGCCAGTTAAAGAGAAAGGAGGTAGTTTATAAAGTGGGACATAGACTTCTCCAGATCTAAGGGATACCCTCCTTCATCCTCCAAGAATCAGAGGTGCATACAGGCAAATCAGAAGATAAAAAAAGTTATATGAAATTTTTATCTGCTAGATGCAATCATGAAGTAGATGAACCCAGGATGCTTGGAATTAACTATGAACTCTGCAGTTGAGTGAAGCTTAAAAGCAAAGCAGACAGCAGCCTGCTATCAAATTATATCATGGTGCGAGATGCTCACTAGATAGGAAAAAATTTAATTTTCCCATCTTCCAAGATGTTTATATGTTTTCATTATCAATATGGGAGAATCATATAAAAATGTTCTTCAGTTTGCTGTATTGATAGAAACTTTGTATATAAAGAAAAAAAATAGGTATTTTACCCTGGAAATTTTGTGTAAAAGGAAATTATTTACAGTTAAAGCAGTTTAGCATTTGGAAAGTAGTTATTATAGCCTAATAGCTTAAATGGTCCAACAGCAAAAATGAATAGGTAGTTACATAGCTATTAGCTATGTATGGTAGGATATAAGTGTTTTAAGCTTAGGGACATGGCCATAATTTTTCTGTATAGTGTGTCATTGGCAGCTCACAAATTGTCACATTATTGTTCTGCATTCTCAGTGAATCTTTTGTCTTTTCTATGTAGATTTATGGGGAGAATTCTTCTTGTGCAGGAAGAGCATTGCGGAATATTATCATCGTTCAGGCAGCTGACCTGATAAAGGACAGAGCGAACCTCAAGGGGTTTTATAGGTAACACAGTTTCCTAACACCTTGTCAGAAATTCTCCTTGAGAAAAAAAAAAAAACCTGAAAGCGTGTTAAAGTCATAACCTTGATCACAGAGAGATGGGCTATTATGAGGAGTAGGAGGGTTGCTGGGTTTGAAGTGTCTGCTTGGGAGATTGGCAGTGACTTCTCTCTTAATTAAACGAGCCGAGTGTTGGGCAGCTGGACTCCTGGTCTGAAGATCAGGCGAGGAACGCTCAGCTGCAGGTGAGCGTGGGCTCCTGAGAGTCCGCTTTGCTTCCTCAAAGACGTGATATTGTATAATGTTTTTATTGGGCGTGTGCTGTGTTGGGCCTTCTGTAAATACAGGTCCCCTCTATCAGAGCTCTGTGAGGATCCTCTGGACGTCCCTGGGGGAGAGGGCCACTACTCTGACTCTCCAGGTGGGAGTGAGCTGCCCCTTCAGGAGCTTCGGGGGTTGGGGAGGGCCAGATGAGCATAGGGATGGTACTTCTTTGCCTTGGCAGGTGAATAAGGGTGGAGGTGTTAGAGTAAACGGATAGGCATATGGTCAGCTTAAAGTACATCTGGACCAAGAAGATGGTCACGGAGAAAGTTCAGGGCACATGTCTTCATTTCATGGAGCCATTTAAAGAAATAACAAAAGTGAATGACCAGCTTTTTATGAATATTTTTCAAAGTAAAGGTATTAAACCACAGCAAAACTAAAACTAAAACCACAGTACTAAAACTACAAAAATAAACAGAGAAAGAACCACTATCATTTATTATCATTATTTGTTCTTGCAGAAATGAGATTACAATACCATGAAGAACAGGAAAGAATACTCAGAATAAATGATGCCAAAAAAAAGTAGGAAGGGTTCTCAGAATAAAGACTTTAGAGTTAACTAAGTTTAGCTTTATCACCATCTCCTTATGGTATTTTCTTTTTTTTCCACTTGCCACAGATGGGAAAAATTTCATCATGGCCTAGATTTGGGGGGAGAGTACTTCCTAGCCTGTTTGAGTAAGAAGACCCCTCATATTCTATTGAGGCATAGTTTACATACAGTAAAATGCACAAATCTAAGGGTATAGCTGGATGAATTTTTAATTATTACACATACCTATGTGTCTGCTATCTACAGCAAGATCTAGGAGGTTTTCACATCCCAGATGATGTCTTCGTGTCCCATCCCTATCAGTAACTGTCCTAGGCCGACAACTTGTTTCTAATCAAAAACTTGGCAGGATCTGTAATCTTAGGCACCACTGAGCAACTACGTAGTGATGAGAGAACTACAATGAATTAACACTTTAAAATCCCATGTTTAATTAATCTTACTAGTATTTACGTAGGTTTTGACACCTTCCACATAGGTTAGACATGATTTATTCTGTTGAGAAACAGTGTTTTTGTGTATATAGAATTGTGAATCTCTTCAAAAAGCTCCACGATCATTCCACCCACTTCCTCCCATAACGAATTCAAGCCCCTAAGTCTGAAAATTACTAGCTTAGGGCCCAGGTCAAGTAGTTGCAACATGTGGCTGGGATAGGAGCTGTGAGTATAGTTGCATTGCTGCTGCTGCTGCTAAGTCACATCAGTCGTGTCCGACTCTGTGCGACCCCATAGACGGCAGCCCACCAGGCTCCCCCGTCCCTGGGATTCTCCAGGCAAGAACACTGGAGTGGGTTGCCATTTCCTTCTTCAGTGCATGAAAGTGAGAAGTGAAAGGGAAGTCACTTAGTCGTGTCCGACTCTTAGTGACCCCATGGACTGCAGCCCACCAGGCTCCCCCGTCCCTGGGATTCTCCAGGCAAGAACACTGGAGTGGGTTGCCATTTCCTTCTCCAGTGCATGAAAGTGAGAAGTGAAAGGGAAGTCACTTAGTCGTGTCCGACTCTTAGTGACCCCATGGACTGCAGCCCACCAGGCTCCCCCGTCCCTGGGATTCTCCAGGCAAGAACACTGGAGTGGGTTGCCATTTCCTTCTCCAGTGCATGAAAGTGAGAAGTGAAAGGGAAGTCACTTAGTCGTGTCCGACTCTTAGTGACCCCATGGACTGCAGCCCACCAGGCTCCTCCGTCCATGGGAGTTTCCAGGCAAGAGTACTGGAGTGGGTCGCCAGTGCCTTCTCTACTTCATGTAAAATCTCTCTCTCTTTTTTTTTTCTTTAATAGATGATAGTATCAACTGTAGACAAGTCTAATTTTTTTTCTTAAAAACTAAAACTGCCTGTACAAGCATACCTCAGAGATACTGTGGGTTTGGTTCTGGATTACCCCAGGGCAATGAGTAGCACAATAAAGTGGGTCGCATGGATTATTGTGTTTGCCAGTGCATGTAACAGTTATTATACTGTAGTCTATTAAGTGTGCAATTGCATTATGTCTAAAAATAATATTTGTCCCTTAATTTAAAAAATACTTTATTGCTAAAACTTGACTATCATCTGAGTCTTCAGCAAGTCATCATCTTTTTGTTAGTAGTGAATGGTTTGAAATGTTGTGAGAAGTACCAAAAACAGAGACACAAAGTGAGCAAATGCCATTGCAAAAATGGCACTGATAGCCTTGCTATATTTAGCTTGCCACAAACCTTCAGTTTGTAAACATAATATCTGTAAAGTACAGCAAAGGAAAGTGCAATAAAACGAAGTCTGCTTATGTCAGTCTTGGGGCCTAGTTGTGAGCAGACTCATAGGATTCATTTTTGCTCCTGTATAAGGCTGTCTATAGGACTGGTCCTTGCTCTCAGTTTTGTTCCTGATTGGATATAGACTGAAAAAGAATTGGAAGATGTACATTAATCAGGTTCATGGAAAAGAACCACCCATCCAACCAAGAGCATACTTTGAGTTTATTAAGAATAGAATGTGGTGAAAGTCTAAGGACTGATTAATGATCTGGGTTTAGAGACAAAGTGCTAATATGATAACATCAAATTGCCAACATCCGCTGGATCATCGAAAAAGCAAGAGAGTTCCAGAAAAACATCTATTTCTGCTTTATTGACTATGCCAAAGCCTTTGACTGTGTGGATCACAATAAACTATGGAAAATTCTTCAGGAGATGGGAATATCAGACCACCTGACCTGCCCCTTGAGAAACCTATATGCAGGTCAGGAAGCAGCAGTTAGAACTGAACATGGAACAACAGACTGGTTCCAAATAGGAAAAGGAGTACGTCAAGGCTGTATATTGTCACCCTGCTTATTTAACTTCTATGCAGAGTACATCATGAGAAATGCTGGGCTGGAAGAAGCACAAGCTGGAATCAAAACTGCCTGGAGAAATATCAATAACCTCAGATATGCAGATGACACCACCCTTATGGCAGAAAGTGAAGAGGAACTAAAAAGCCTCTTGATGAAAGTGAAAGTGGAGAGTGAAAAGGTTGGCTTAAAGCTCAACATTCAGAAAACGAAGATCATGGCATCTGGTCCCATCACTTCATGGCAAATAGATGGGGAAACAGTGGAAACAGTGTCAGACTTTATTTTGGGGGGCTCCAAGGTCACTGCAGATGGTGGCTGCAGCCATGAAATTAAAAGACGCTTACTCCTTGGAAGGAAAGTTATGACCAACCTAGATAGCATATTCAAAAGCAGAGACATTACTTTGCCAACAAAGGTTCGTCTAGTCAAGGCTATGGTTTTTCCTGTGGTCATGTATGGATGTGAGAATTGGACTGTGAAGAAAGCTGAGTGCCGAAGAATTGATGCTTTTGAACTGTGGTAGTGGAGAAGACTCTTGAGAGTCCCTTGAATTGCAAGGAGATCCAACCAGTCCATTCTGAAGGAGATCAGCCCTGGGATTTCTTTGGAAGGAATGATGCTAAAGCTGAAACTTCAGTACTTTGGCCACCTCATGAGAAGAGTTGACTCATTGAAAAAGACTGATGCTGGGAAGAATTGAGGGCAGGAAGAGAAGGGACAACAGAGAATGAGAGGGTTGGATGACATCACTGACTCGATGGACATGAATCTGAGTGACCTCCGGGAGTTCGTGATGGACAGGGAAGCCTTGTATGCTGCGATTTATGGGGTCACAAAGAGTCGGACACGACTGAGCAACTGAACTGAACTGAACTGAGGCTGAGTCATTTTCATTTGTCTGGTAGTAAATTGAGGCAGAGTACCACATCAGAATTACTTTCACTGTTTTGATGTTTTCTATTCTTTTGGTACTATAGGAAAAATCATACTACTTTCTTTGAGCCTTCATGTAAGTCTCTAAATACCACTGTCCCATTGAATGAGATGAGGGTCTGCCTGTACTACTATGAACTGATGACTAAAACTGTAACTGGAGACAGAAGGAGGCCAAGAAAAACCAAGTGTTCACCCTCAGAGATTAGTAAAGTTCTTATTTTGCTGTGGCAATCACATTGACCTTGGAGCCATCACTTCCATATCATAATGTTCCTATCTAGCACTGCAGCATTGGTGAGATCTCTGTGTACTCAGAACAACTTCTGGATTCAGTACAAGACTGAAGATACGTGGGGAGTAAGAACTGCTATGGGTGTTCACACTCCTCCCTCTAGGCATCTCTGATTTCTCCACCACCCTCCTCTCAGTCCTGTCGATTCAGGGATTTAAAGTGGATTGTTGCTGACCTAGTCCACAAGTCAAGGAGGTTGTTGGTTTACTGCAGTGGCCACTTACCTTATTTTGTTTGCTTTGGTGGTATTGTTCAGTTGCCAAGTTGGGGGCGACTCTTTGCGGCCTTGTGGACGGCAGCACATCAGCCTTCCCTGTCCTTCACTATCTCCCAGAGTTTGCTCAAACTCACGTCCATTGAGTTGGTGAATTGGTGGTATTAGTGATAGTATCTATCTTTATCCCAGTGATGTTTTCCCTGGTGCAAATGGATTTTCGAAAGTGATTCGAAACACAATATGATAAATTGCAGGTGGGAGTAGAAGGAGATTGTGCACAACTGATACAGTCGCTTACTCTGAGAGCGGGAGCTTGATTATTAAGTAATACCTAGAAATAACAGCAGTCACGGCTATACCGTGTTTGAGCAAATCGACTCAGTCCTGTCCACCACGCTGTCCTCCCCACCTCGAGACAGAGCAAGTCTTTCCTGTTGAGAAGGTAGGGCTGGGTCCCTGGCCTCACCTGGCAGCCCATTAGACTTGAGGGCTCTGAGGCTGTACCCAGCCACACTGCACCAGAATCCTTATGTTAACAGGGTCTCCCAGATGACTCCCACTCAACACATTCATGGGAAGCCCTGCTCTGAGAAACGTCTTCCTGATCACCTGTGAGGAAACAAGCCGGTGCATCTGTCTAGTCACCATTTGCAGTTTGAAAGTTTAGTTTGTTTAGTAAATGTTTTGTTTTATCCTGCCAGGTTCCAGGTGGTGTCAGACACAGAACAGGCTGAGGAGCCATATGTATTATTCTGAGAACGAGGATTAAGATGATATAAGTGCTTTACAAGCCCAAAGATGCTGGCTAATTGATAGAGGTGTTGAGGAATTAACACTTTGAGCATTTACCAATGAAAGGTGTCCTATAGAATTAGAAGTTAATATTGATGGTTTGGTCTAATTGCTTGTTTTGTTGCAATCTGTTTTCTTGTATTGTTTTTTTTAAAATCCATTTATTTGACTGTTACTCTTTCTTTTGTCTTACTGCTAACCTGCAACTGGATTTGTACAGTTGGTACAACTTAAAATTGCCTTAATGATCTCAGAGTAGCTTTCAAATCTTTACCCAAGAAAGTGATATTTTAAGTAAAGCTAGAATAGTTGTTCAGATATTTTAGCAGAAATGTTTACTACCTTATTTTTCCATCATCCAAGGAAATAAAGTATCTCATGGCATTTCTTCATTCCGTTGGTTACTGGGTGATTTCTAGGTATTTGTGATTATGCCAGTCATAAAAGATAGTATTTTTCTGTTGTAAAAATACAAATAAATGTTGGCATTTTTTTGGTCCTTAAATAAAAAATATAGGAGGAAGATAGTAATTTTCATGATGCAGGTGTTTAAAAAAAACATTTTGATGTGACTTTTTTCATATGGGAGAGTGGGTTTCAATGAAATTTCTGCATAATTAACCTTATTTCAGAAAGTTTTCTTTATTTGGTTTTTCATCTGAGGCTGATAAAGATGCAAAGGTAGGCATGAAAATACTGCTTGTAATACCCAGATTAGGGCATTCTTTGAATACAGCTCTGTATTTTAAGATGGATTATAGAAAGTATTTCTTCAGGTGGTTAGCAGAATCCATCATCCAGGTTTGTGGGTTTATGATCTAGGCTGCTTGGTGGATTGCTTAGACTGTCAGTCAGTCAGTCAGTTCAGTCGCTTAGCTGTGTCCGACTCTTGGCGACCCCATGAATTGCAACATGCCAGGCCTCCCTGTCCATCACCAACTCCCGGACTCAGACTCACATCCATCGAGTCAGTGATGCCATCCAGCCATCTCATCCTCTGTCGTCCCCTTCTCCTCCTGCCCCCAATCCCTCCAAGCATTAGAGTCTTTTCCAATGAGTCAACTATTCGCATGAGGTGGCCAAAGTACTGGAGTTTCAGCTTCAGCATCATTCCCTCCAAAGAAATCCCAGGACTGATCTTCAGAATGGACTGGTTGGATCTCCTTATAGTTCAAGGGACTCTCAAGAGTCTTCTCCAACACCACAGTTCAAAAGCATCAATTCTTTGGCACTCAGCTTTCTTCACAGACTATATTAACAGTCAAATTTATTGTTCTTTGAGACAAATATTAGGTTTAATCTCTGTTTGAAGAGTAGAAAACAAAACATTATACCCCTCACTGTGGTGTAACTTGGTCTAATCTTGGAATTATCTTGTTCTCAAAGAGACGAGATAAAAATGTGTAAATGGTTGCACCAAAGTTGATCACCACTTATCAAGGCAGAAACATTGTCTTTCAGTAAAGGACTGCTAAATGTATTCCTTCGTTTATTCAAATGTATGTATTCCGAGAATTTGCTGTGTTCCTGGACTGTCCTAATGTTGGGGTTTAGTCATGAGTTACATACACATAGTCCCTCTTCTCCTGAAAATTATTCTCAAGGGAAGAAAGCAGGTATTATTCATTTGGAAAGATGTATAATTGGTAAATGTTAGAGGAGGCAGAGAAAAAGTATAAGAGGATATGATTCTAAGCTTCTATAAGGAAGTGATATTTGAGCTAAAATCTGAAACGTGAATAAGAAGTACATGTCATTTATTCTTGAGTTGCTTGTCTAAAAAACATGAAAGGGATGGTATTAATTTAAATTTTTTTTTCTTTTTGGCAAATGGGTGGCAACCATGTCTTACTGTGAATGGCTTTGCTTTTGTCTAGGAGAAGCTGCGTTGGGTCAGAACTGGTAGACTGGCTTCTAGAACACTGTCCTTTCGTCCAGTGCAGATCTATGGCCATAGGGGTCTGGCAGCTCCTACTGGACATGGGAATTCTGTCATCAGGTTAGTGTTACGTGTTCTGAAGGCACAGAATCCTGAAGCTGTTAAGCTGCTTGACCAAAATGTATTTGATTTTCTAGATGATATTATAATCTAGATGGAAATTGTTTTTGCTGGTAAATATTTGTGTTCTCTTATAAATGAAAGTGACAGGTCATCTTTTGTTATTTTTCACACCTTTTGGTACTTGCTGATTTATTAACTACAACCTGTAAGAGTCTTTCCCTTACCCCATCTCTTTTCTATTCAAAATGATGCTCACAATTTTTAAAAAAAGATCAGTGGACATCTTTAGTTGCTCTAAATGTGTGATATGTCTTGCTATACTTAGAATAATCATCAGAAACCGACTGTATGAATAGAAGGTGTCTGCCATTTTAATTGTATAAGGAATCATGAACAGCTAGAAATATGATCTCTGAAAATAAACTGTTTAAATAGAACAGAAAATTGATATTAACTAGACACTAAAATTGGAGAAGGAAATGGCAGTCCACTCCAGTATTCTTGCCTGCAGAATCTCATGGACAGAGGAGCCTGGCGGTCTACAGTCCATGGGGTCACAAAGAGTCAGACGCGACTGAAGCGACTTAGCACAGACACTAAAATAGATGGTGAATATCTCTTTTCTTTGTTGAGTCCCAGGGAATTGAAGAATTATAAGTCAAGCAGCTTGGATTCTTTTTTTTAGCTCTACCACACGGGTGCTGGGTCACTGGAAAGTTCTTTTCTTCTCTAGGTTATAAATATTGAGGGTCAGAGAACAAAATAAGGTTCAGAAAGGCATACCCAAGTCCCACTGTGGGAAAGTGGTACAGCTGGGGATATGGGTGTCATCTTAGGTGGTCACACTTAGCACCTGATGCTCTTATTTAGAAAAGCAGTTAACTGCCTTTAAGGATTATAATTATCAGCTTGCTCGTGAGGGTCAGGTTTCTGGTTTGCAAAATTTTATGTTAATATTTTTAGGAAATGTCTCCACTTCTTGATTTCTTTTAAAGTAGGGCTTCCCAGCCTTGGTAGTATCGGTATTTTCTATTTTTTTAAAATTTATTTATTTTAATTGGAGGTTAATTACTTTACAGTATTGTATTGGTTTTGCCATACATAAACATGAATCCGCCACAGGTGTACACATGTTCCCCATCCCGAACCCCCCTCCCTCCTCCCTCCCCGTACCATCCCTCTGGGTCTCTGCCAGATAATTCTTAGTTGTGGGGGGCTGTCTTGTAAATGATAGGATGGTTAGTAGCATCCCTAGCACCCCCTAGTTGTGGCAACTCAGAATGTCACCAGATGTTAAATGTCCTCAGGGTGGGAAACAGTTGCCCCTGGCTGAGAACCACTGATCTAAAACTTAGCATAGTTTTGTATTTGTGTACCATAAAAGTAATTAAATGTACTGCTTTGGGACACTAAAAAAAAAAAAGAAATTTCTTCTACTCCCTTGGAATTGCTATTGATTTCACCTGTTCCTTGAAGCAGAAGAGTTGTAAAATCCACGTGAATGTGCTGGCCAAAGTTTCAAAGAATAAAAATAGGTTGGTCGGTAAGTCCTTTTTCATTCAATGTGATTATGAGCATGAATGGACTTAATTATGGTCCTATCCCTAGCTTCTCCCTAGTAATTAGTAGGTATTTCAATGTATTACTTGGTTTGCTGCTGCTGCTGCTGCTAAGTTGCTTCAGTCGTGTCCAACTCTGTGCAACCCCATAGACAGCAGCCCACCAGGCTCCCCCATCCCTGGGGTTTTCCAGGCAAGAACACCAGAGTGGGTTGCCATTTCCTTCTCCAATGCATGAAAGTGAAAAGTGAAAGGGAAGTCGCTCAGTCATGTCCGACTTTTAGCGACCCCATGGACTGCAGCCCACCAGGCTCCTCCGTCCATGGGAGTTTCCAGGCAAGAGTACTGCAGTGGGGTGCCAGTGCCTTCTCCGTTACTTGGTTTATGACTCTCTAAATAATATACTTTACAAAACTGATCCACACCTTTTTTGTTTTCTACAGTGGACCAGCATTTATACTTTCAGGACACCTATGTTTTCTACCAGTTTTCATCTGAGGAGTGTAGCTACTTGTACTGTGAGTTTGAGAGAGAAGAGGAGTGGCAGAACGGCGTCAGACTCTTACTGCAACTTGTGCCTCTCATTCCCAGTCGTGCTGGCATCTGTGAACTGTAAGTAGATGCTGTTTTATTCTCACTTGGAGAACCATCCATGTGTCTGGGGACTGTGCTCTGCTTTTTAAGACCATCTCCTTTAAAAAGTAATTGTTTTATTCCCATTTCTCAGATGTAGGTTCAGAAAGGTAAAATGCTGAAAATTCAGTCCAGTTAATAAATGACTGAACTGGTGTTCAAACCCCAGAAGTCCATGCCCCGCCAGCTGCACCATACTGCTTCTAATTTAATCACTGCTATATGAGTAGATGATCCAAATTGGGAATAAACTTGATTTAGCTGAACTTGAAAAAAAATAATAACCGGCATCTAATTCTCTAGCTAAGTCATGACTTTCCTAAGAAAAAGCTCAACAGACATTTCTGCAAATAATCTAGAAGCAACATTTGGCAAATTAAAACCCATGAATCATTATCACATGAAGACGCTGAGTCACTATATGATTAAAATGAATTTGTTAGAGGAGGTTTGGGAGCAAGACTTGAGTCATGATATGATGAATCTGACATGCCTTTGTTTATGCACAGCATTCATGACAGGCTTATTTTAGTCTAATCAATCGCAGATTAAAATTTTTAGTAACTTTTGTGTATTCTGTTTCTAGAATACATTGAAATTAAAGGGCAAGTGGTATTATCCTTGCTTCATGGGTAAGAAAAATAGGTTCAGGGAGAAACACCTACAACCATAGCAAAGATGAATTACTCTTGTTTAAAAAAATACAATATTGAACAGTTAATACAGGCTTTTAGAAAAGATAGAAATGTCAGAATAAGACACTAATAGGTTGATTGTAAAGAATGCACTTTGTGTCAGGAACTGTGCTACATGCTTTATATTTGTTATTTCATCTTCAGATGAATTGTGTAAAACAGTTTCTATTATTTTAAAGTGAGGAAACTGAGGCATACAGATCAGGTGACCTATCTAAGGTCACACACGTGGTGTGTGGCACGTCCCATGTCTGTCTGGCTCTCACACCCATGCTTTTAACACCTGCTAGAGTGTGTGCCTAGGAGTTACGGGGGTCCTTCTGGCTTCCCTTCTGAGATAGGATAATCAGAAGCTATAAAAATGTTAGACCGACTCTGAAATGGTTATGAATTCAGTGCCACCGGCACCAGCACTGTTCATAGAGGACCTCGCCATTGTAAAGCAAATTCAGATAGAATGCATCATTCGACTAAGTGCGGAAGATGTTCCTTAATGTAATAGGCTTTTAATATAGGCCAGAAGTTTCCCAGGAAAAGTCAAGGAGCATTTCAATAAATTTTAAAAAGCTTTCTAAGAAAGCGTTGAATTAAGCTAGAGGTGGCTGTGACTTTCTGTGACTCCATGGACTGGCATTCTCTGGCAGCTCTTCTTAACCGTTTCCTATCCTGAACTCAGAAGTGTGTGCAGTCCTGATGGGTGTGCCCAGAGTGATGGGGGCATGAGGGGTTCTGCAGTAAACTTGCAAGCAGCCCTCATGGTTAGCTCCACTCTTTTCTCCCCAGCTGAGGAAGCAGATTGGAATGCCAGTGAGAGGACCTTGTTCCAGGGAAACCCTAAGTTTGCTGCAGGTTCTAAAAATGAACCTATTTGAAACAATGTGGTTCCTAATATTAACTGCATATTACTTGCAGTCTTTCGTCACTCCAGTCACCGTACCCAGGGCCATGCCTGTGGAGTTGACAGTAGCATGCCTTGTCAGCACATTCTTTTTCTCTTGATGTGATCACGTACATTCGGGAGTGGTAATTCCTCTGGGAAAATTGGCAGTGGGGAGCTATAGACCTGTTTAATCCCATATTATAAGTACAAACTATGAAAAGATAAAATTACTGAACCTACTGCAAGTCTCTTCTGGAGAGAATATATCTTTTTTTTTTTTCTCTGTACTAGAGTTATAAGCAAACTTATAAGCTCTGGTAAAATGTTTCGGGCCAAATTTTTTTAACCTAATCAAAGATTAGGTTATCCAGACTTGGAATCAACTATGGTCAGAGAAAAGGAAGGTGTCCCGGGGACATCATCCTCTTCCAGTTAGATTGTCACAGCCCTTCCTAAGGTTCAGTGCATATGATCCCATCATAACTTCTGCTCCAACCTGGTGATCTCCATCCACTGTAGCCTGAATCCCACAGCTGTTTACTCTCCGTGCCCTCGTGAAGTTCTGCTCTTTCCTTGTCTGGTCAGGGTCCTCCCACCCCTCAAGGGGGAGCCCAAGTCCTGCCTTGACCGCACAGCTTCCGTGCTGTCTGCAGTCTGTGGCAGCCTTGTGGAGTGGAGTGTGTGTGTTCGTCGCCCAGTCGTGTCCGCCTCTCTGCGACTCCATGGACTGTAGCCCACCATGCCCGCTCTGTTCATGGAATTCTCCAGGCAGGAATACTGGAGTGGGTTGCCATGCCCTTCTCCAGGGGGTCTTCTTGATCCAGGGATCGAAGCTGAGTCTCCCACATTGTAGGCAGATTCATTCACTCATTGTTACCATCTGAGCCAACAGGGAAGCCCTCACTTTTCGTAATTTACTGTTTTTGCTGTTTGTATCAAAAAAAATTTTTTTTCCATCCTTCTATGTCATTCTTAGTCCTGTGGTATCCATTCCACTATATTATCCATGCATTTTTGCCCATTCTAGTGAAATGCCCTCTAAAGTCCTCTTGACTCATTAACTTACATTGTCTATTCAGAAGCTAAAACCCATTCCTATGGTTCTTTTAATAACCTTTTTGATATCTGAAGGCTGTGAAGTTCTGCCTGTGCAGTTCCACACTGGGGTTCCTGTATTTGCTGTCTTCTCTCTAATCCCTTTAACACTATGTGAGGAAACTACCTCCTGTCCCTATGTAAATACAATTCTGTTCTTTAAGGATGTGTTTAAAAAAAAAAAAACAAAAAACAGATTTTTTTTACATTTAAAATAAAATGTTTATATCAGGAAGGAAAATGGAACTATTGCAGGTTTTTAGGCTAATGTGAAGAAACAAAATTCATCTTCTACAGAAAATAACTTTTACATCTAAGCTGAGTAGATCATTTAAAAGAAGTGAGTGCATTGGTTGTCAAGGGTAATCTCTGGGGGAGGAAGGAATAATTGTGGTAACTTATTCAAACTGACAGAGAAGGCAGTGGCACCCCACTCCAGTACTCTTGCCTGGAAAATCCCATGGACGGAGGAGCCTGGGGGGGCTGCAGTCCATGAGGTCGCTGAGAGGCAGACACGACGGAGCAACTTCACTTTCTCTTTTCACTTTCATGCATTGGAGAAGGAAATGGCAACCCATTCCAGTGTTCTTGCCTGGAGAATCCCAGGGATGGGGGAGCCTGGTGGGCTGCCATCTCTGGGGTTGCACAGAGTCGGACATGACTGAAGCGACTTAGCAGCAGCAGCAGCAGCATTCAAACTGAAAGCCAGATCAAGTCATCCAGAATGTACTTTTTTTCTAACTCTTTTTCACTCATGTGGGAGGAGGAAAAGTGGGGGGGTAGGGGGTTAGGAATACTGAAGTTGCAGTGTAGGGAAAGGCAGCCTAGTAATTCCTTCAGGACCAGTAAGACATGTTTCTCTCTTAACACTGACTCAGAGAATTTAGGCTGTGTGGAAACTCAGGCTGTTTTAATTCAACCACCTGTGTTACAGCCCTCCCAGCTTGCCCAGGGGGGAGTGGTGGTGCTCTGAATAACTGAGTCTGTGAACCTTGATACGTAAAACTGTATTCTGCCAATTACAGGGCAGTTAACGTTTACGCTGCTGTTAAAAGAGTCATAGAGGACTGCTAAAATTTAACTCACGCTCCACTCAGGCAGGTAAAGAAACATGTAAATGTAACTTTGTTTTTCTTTAAGCAGTTCGTTGTTGGCTGTCCACATGAGTCCCGTCCTGCTGGATCACCAGAAAGAAGGAAAAGAAAAGCCCCATACTTTTAGCCTCATCGAGTAAACTTATCCTAGTAAGGGGATTTGTAAATTTCTTTGCTTAGCTCCTGAGTGTGGCTTGCTAAGACAGTTGTTCCTCTGTGCCCTCTCCTTGCTCCTCAGCAAGATAGCCTTTGGGGACAGGGTGGGCGGTGTGGGCCCCTGACCCTGGGCTCTCCTGTCACGGTGGCCCTTTCCCATGCCTGCTGATCTTGCCTCGTGACCCTGGAGTGTAACTGGGGTGAGCTGTTACTGTGGACCCAGGGCCTGGCATCACTGGGTCCATCTCTCTGGGCTTGATCAGTGCCCCTTGGTCCTGGCCAATGTGCCCTCCTGGATGTGTGCTGGCATTCTGATGCTCCTGAGGCCCGCAGACCTGCATTCACTCACCTGCCCTCTGCTCTCTCCCCCTGATCTTCCCTCTGTCCTGTTTTAAAAAATCATGCCTGTTCATTGTTGTTCCTGTTAGTGAGCAGACCACTTAACTGGATGGCACCTTTGATTCCTCACTAACCACCTGTAAGGAAAGCTCAGCCCGGTGGGTTAAGAGGACTTTACTTCCACCATGCTCTAAATAGAAAAACAGACGGGTGGGAAGTCAAGAAGATGGGTGGCATGTTGAGACAATACAAGGCAGCTTGGTATGTCTGGAGCAGTAGGTCAAAACCAGTGGAACTCAGAACCTTAAGAACACGGGTGAGGAGCAGGCTCAGATTGGTTACAGGGGTCTGAAAATCTACAGGGAAGCCGATCATTATCTTTGTATTGAATAAAGAGAATGACTTAACTGTGTATAGATACTGCTGAAATAAGTACAATTTACTTGAATTCACAGTAGCATTTTGGTCATATATTTGCTCAACAGAGTTTATGTGTCTTTGATCTATTTCTATGTTAAAGGGGACCCCCCCCCAACTCTAGTAAAATGGGCTTCCCAGGTGGTTCAGTGGTCAGGAAGCTGCCTGCCAGTGCCTGCCTCCCACAGGAGATGTCAGTTCAACCCCTGGGTCAAAAAGACCCCCTGAAGAAGGGAATGGCAACCCATTCCAGTATTCTTGCCTGGAGAATGCCACGGACAGAGGAGCTTGGCCAGCTACAGTCCATGGGGTCACAAAGAGTCAGACGCAACTGAGCATAGCACACAACTACTTAAAAACGGAAAACAAATGGCTTGGCCTAACCTACCCTAGCAGTGCAATAATAATAAAATAGCAGTAATAGTTAACACGTAAATGTACTTACCACATTCTGAGCATTGTACATGTGATTCATTTAGTTTGGAGCTGTTCTGATTTTACAGATGAGGAACTATTAATACCGTGTAACTTGCTCAGAGGGCAGGCGTCTGTACTTGGTGGCAGCAACGTGAATTGAAGGCAGAAAGTGAACCATGGTTTGCAACCATGATACCTTAAAAATTAAGCAGATATAACCTGAGATCTACTGAATTGAGGTTGGGATAGAGAGATAAGACACAGGTATCAGTATTTTTTTTTTTTCAACAAGAGGCTGAGGCACACTGAGGTTGAAATCTGCTGTTCTATGACATTAGTCCTACAGAAAGAGCTCCGTCAAGTGATAGGGAATGTGAAGGTTAATTAAATCACAGTCTCAAAATACTACGTAGAGAAGCCAGATTAATTTTATCAGGACATAAAGATTTTATTGAGCATGATACTTGGGTGACACTTCTGAAATTCTGTAAATTTAGCTTCATAAACATTTATATCTGGAAAGGGATTTCTGGATAACTGAATTTGCTTCTCTTAGTTTTCAGGTAAGGAAAAGGGACAGGAAATAGTCTAGGAAAAGACACCCCCTTGTCACAAATACTGTCCACTGAGTGACTTACTTAACAGCAGTTACTTACCATTAGGTTTGTATTAATAACTGTGCCAAAGCCTTATAAGATAGTGACCACATATAGGTAAGTAATGGAAGGCCTTTTATGAGACCAGTGTTATTATGACAAAGTTCAGAAAAGGAAACTGAGTGTAAACATAAAAACTGTAACAAATATTACTGAATGGGGTCTGGCAGTATATAAAAATGATAATGCATCATAGAATGATATTTATCCCAGGAATATGAGGGTAATTCAACATCTAAAAATCAATCAGTGTAATCCACCAGATCCAGTCCAAAAAAGAAAACTGAAAATATGTGACAAACTCTGCAGATGCATGAAAGCATTTGTAAAAATTCAACATTCATGATAAAAATTTTCAGAAAACTAAGAATGTAAGGAAATTTCTTTAATCTGGTATCAGATCAGATCAGTCGCTCAAACCTTACATAAAACATATAGCTTATGTCATACTTAACAGTAAAAGACTGAATCCTTTTCCACTAAGATTGGGAACAAGGCTAATATATTGCCTCTTATCACTGTTTCCAACATGAGCCAGTGCAATCAGATCAGATCAGATCAGATCAGTCGCTCAGTCGTGTCCGACTCTTTGCGACCCCATGAACCGCAGCACGCCAGGCCTCCCTGTCCATCACCAGCTCCCGGAGGTCACTCAGACTCACATCCATTGAGTCAATGATGCCATCCAGCCATCTCATCCTCTGTCGTCCCCTTCTCCTCCTGCCCTCAATCTCTCCCAGCATCAGAGTCTTCTCCAATGAGTCAACTCTTCGCATGAAGTGGCCAAAATACTGGAGTTTCAGCTTTAGCATCATTCCTTCCAAAGAAATTCCAGGATTGATCTCCTTCAGAATGAACTGGTTGGATCTTCTTGCAGTCCAAGGGACTCTCAAGAGTCTTCTCCAACACCACAGTTCAAAAGCATCAATTCTTCGGCGCTCAGCCTTCTTCACAGTCCAGCTCTCACATCCATATATGACCACAGGAAAGACCATAGCCTTGACTAGGCGAACCTTTGTTGGCAAAGTGATGTCTCTGCTTTTGAATATGCTATCTAGGTTGGTCATAACTTTCCTTCCAAGGAGCAAGCGTCTTTTAATTTCATGGCTGCAGTCACCATCTGCAGTGATTTTGGAGCCCAGAAAAATAAAGTCTGACACTGTTTCCACTGTTTCCCCATCTATTTCCCATGCAGTGATGGGACCAGATGCCATGATCTTCGTTTTCTGAATGTTGAGCTTTAAGCCAACCTTTTCACTCTCCACTTTCACTTTCATCAAGAGGCTTTTTAGCCCCTCTTCACTTTCTGCCATAAGAGTCGTGTCATCTGCATATCTGAGGTTATTGATATTTCTCCCGGCAATCTTGATTCCAACTTGTGTTTCTTCCAGTCCAGCATTTCTCATGATGTACTCTGCATATAAGTTAAATAAACATGGTGACAATATGCAGCCTTGACGTACTCCTTTTCCTATTTGGAACCAGTCTGTTGTTCCATGACCAGTTCTAACTGTTGCTTCCTGACCTGCATACAGATTTCTCAAGAGGCAGATCAGGTGGTCTGGTATTCCCATCTCTTTCAGAATTTTCCATAGTTTATTGTGATCCACACAGTCAAAGGCTTTGGCATAGTCAAATATATTTCTATAAAGCAGAAATAGATGTTTTTCTGGAACTCTCTTGCTTTTTCGATGATCCAGCGGATGTTGGCAATTTGATCTCTGGTTCCTCTGCCTTTTCTAAATCCAGCTTGAACATCAGGAAGTTCACGGTTCACATATTGCTGAAGCCTGGCTTGGAGAATTTTGAGCATTACTTTACTAGCATGTGAGATGAGTGCAATTGTTCGGTAGTTTGAGCACTCCTTGGCATTGCCTTTCTTTGGGATTGGGATGAAAACTGACCTTTTCCAATCTTGTGGCCACTGCTGAGTTTTCCAAATTTGCTGGCATATTGAGTGTAGCACTTTCACAGCATCATCATTCAGGACTTGGAATAGCTCCACTGGAATTCCATCACCTCCACTAGCTTTGTTCGTAGTGATGCTTTCTAAGGCCCATTTGACTTCACATTCCAAGATGTCTGGCTCTAGGTCAGTGATCACATCATCATGATTATCTGGGTCTTGAAGCTCTTTTTTGTACAGTTCTTCTGTGTATTCTTGCCACCTCTTCTTAATATCTTCTGCTTCTGTTAGGTCCACACCATCTCTGTCCTTTATCGTGCCCATCTTTGCATGAAATGTTCCTTTGGTATCTCTGATTTTCTTGAAGAGATCCCTAGTCTTTCCCATTCTGTTGTTTTCCTCTATTTCTTTGCATTGATCACTGAAGAAGGCTTTCTTATCTCTTCTTGCTATTCTTTGGAACTCTGCATTCAGATGTTTATATCTTTCCTTTTCTCCTTTGCTTTTCGCTTCTCTTCTTTTCACAGCTATTTGTAAGGCCTCCCCAGACAGCCATTTTGCTTTTTTGCATTTCTTTTCCATGGGGATGGTCTTGATCCCTGTCTCCTGTACAATGTCACGAACCTCATTCCATAGTTCATCAGGCACTCTATCTATCAGATCTAGGCCCTTAAATCTATTTCTCACTTCCACTGTATAATCATAAGGGATTTGATTTAGGTCATACCTGAATGCAATAAGGCCAGACAAAGAAGGAAAAGGTATACAGATTAGAAGGAAAAGAGTAAAGCCATCTTTCTTTGCAGATGACCTAATTATAAACATAAATTATATACATAGAAGATTCTAAGGAATCCACAAGAAACCCACTAGACCTAATAAATGGTTTAGCAAGATCACAGGCTATAAGATCAATGTATGGGATGACATTTCTCTGTACTGGCACAAAAAAAGAACCTATGACATGATTAGGTGCAAGTCTAAGACTGTGCAAGAGCTGTATGTCACACACCTCATAAGCCTGATTGTAAAAAATCAGCAATTAAGTAGAGGATTTATTCATGTGCATGGATTGGAAGATTCAATATTGTTTAGATATTACTTCTCCCTATCTTGACTAATCACTTCTACGGCCATCATCTCCTGACCTGTTGCCCTCACTATACCTGCATAATATAAAACCCATGTTTGGAAACATTAACCTCTAGAGAGGGAGTGTCTGGAGCTCAGTCTTTTTTCTGCTGTCTCTCCAGATGCATCGTTACTTAGTCATATTTTTAATATCAGCTCCACAGTGATGACTTCCATAATTCAGATCCCTGTCTTCTCTGAGAACTTTATTATACAATAGTAACACCACCACCAACTCCTGCATCACCTCTGCCCTTTTTATTCTCCTTATCCTGCCTAACTTGTCCTTTTTTATTTGACATGTTTAAGCACCATGAGAAATCCATTGGCATCCTTAATTTCTGAGATGGTGTTAGAGTAACACCTTCTAACTGGAAAGATCAACTTCAAGTCTGCCATTCCTGCATCCCAAAACTTCACTTTGTATTCTTGACTTTTCTTGATTAGATTTTCATTTTATGATCCTTGGAGAGGATGAAATACTGGATGAGTAAACAAACCTTTTTTGAGTATCTCTCAAAAAATTTTTCATAATGAAACTTGACATAAGTTTTGTATTAGGGTCATAGGTGAAGAAAAATTTCCATTTATCACTAAATTGTTTATATAAAAAATGCTATGAAATCAGCTGATCTCAGTCTTTGTTATTACTCATTACTCCCTCTCCTAAGGAAATACTAAGTCCTCCAAAATTTCCATTGTTTACAGATAAGGCTTACTCCAGGTGTGTAAACAGACTACTTATCTCTATCTGAGTACATCAGCTTAGGAATAGTACAGGAATTTTAGCAAAAATTGAACTTTTAGGCTTGCTTGGCCCAGCATTTGAAATGTAGCTGTTTAACTGAATAGTAACCATTAGTTCTCAAATCTTCTATGTGAAATGTGAAAAAGAGATGTCAGTAATATTTTATTCAGTCTTAGATGAATGTGTAACTAGATACCCTGGACCCTTGATGAAACCTGTCACATTCACAACTTTCTCCTGTTTGGTAAATTTCCTCTGTAAGCATAACTAGTAGTCTGATACTATGAAAAATCACCTTCTCTTGAGAAGTTTGAACAGGTATTTTTGTTCATGATATCAGTAATCTCAAAAAAATAAAATCCACTTCTCCTATGCCTCCCCCCCACTTTTTCTTTTTGTCGTAGGCATTTGCTTTGTTAGGCCGAATAGGCCTATCTGGTTATTGGTGTTATGGGAAGGTCTAGGTGGGATAGTACCTGAGTGTCAGATATCCTCTTGGGGTCCGTAGGTGTTGGATGTGGTAGAGATCAACTCTGTGCCCCTAGAAGAACATTCTGTTGTGGTGTCGAGGACTTGGTGGCAATGGTTTCTTAGGGAAAAAAACTTTAAATTTGGCCCAGGAAACATTTCTGGGAAACAAAAAAAGGTCCCTAATGCTTTTCTTTGCCTGACATTCAACAAGGATGGAATGGACTCTGGCTTGTCCAGGAGAAGGTGGCTTCTGGCGTTGTCACCTGACCTGTCATTTCTTCCTGACGTGGTGGAGACAAGTCCCTTCTGCTCCAGACTCACTCTGCTGCCTGGGCTGCGGGTCCCAGTTCCTGATTTCTCAGTCCCTCACCCGCTGTTGGTGTTCTCCTGACTTTTGCTTCCATCCTGTTTGCTTTACAGCCAAACACCTCAGCACAACACCCAAACTCATTAGCAGTAGTTAGACGTGCCCTGACTGTCTTGGCCTTGGCCTTGCCTCTTGCCATTTCCCGCTTTTGTGCTGGTCATTCTGCCAAGTTCCAGGGCCACTCCTTTTCCATCAGAACCTCACCTCGGATATCACTTCTCCCAAGACACCTCTGAGTCATAGATCAGGCTAAGTGACTGTTGCTTGTGTTGGCAGAGTATTTCAGAGATGGATTTTTCTAAGCCAGGTAAAGAGTTTGTAGGTTGTGGGTTTTTTTTTTTTTTTTTCATATATGTGTGTGCTGTGCATCTTTTGTTTGTTGTAGGATCATCTTTGAAAGATTCCTGTATAGTCTGTCTTGGTTCTGGTTTGTTCCGTGCCCTGGAATTTCACCAGCCTCTCACTGGGGTTGCCTGAGATTCCTGCTAAAAACTGACTTTTTGTCAGTTCCTTCCAAACAGGGTGGGGCAGCAGCAGCCTGGCTCGGGGTGGGAGGTGGGGACAGGCCTGCCCCAATTCCCCAGAAACACCCTCTTCCTGACACAACTCTGATTTGGAGACAGATGTGTTCCCCGCCTTCATTAAGTCCCAGTCTAGATTATCTGTTTCCCCATCTATTTGCCATGAAGTGATGGGACTGGATGCCATGATCTTCATTTTTTAGAATGTTGAGTTTTAAGCCAGCTTTTTCACTCACCTCTTTCACTTTTATCAAGAAGCTGTTTAGTTCCTCTTCACTTTCTGCCATAAGGGTAGTGTTATCTGTATATCTGAGGTTATTGATATTTCTCCCAGCAATCTTGATTCCAGCTTGTGCTTCATCCAGCTCGGCATTTCACATGATGTACTCTGCATATCAGTTAAAAAGCAGGGTGACAATACACAGCCTTGACATATTCCTTTCCCGATTTGGAACCAGTCTGTTGCATGTCCGTTTCTAATTGATGCTTCTTGACCTGCATACAGGTTTCTCAGGAGGCAAGTAAGGTGGTCTGGTATTCCCATTTCTTTAAGAATTTTCCACTCTTTGTTATGATCCACATAGTCAAAGGCTTTAGCGTAATGAAACAGAATAGATGTTTTACTGGAATTCTCTTGCTTTTTATATGATCCAACAGATGTTGGCCTTTTGATCTCTGGTACCTCTGCCTTTTCTAAATCCAGCTTGAACATCTGGAAGTTCTTGGTTCAAATACTGTTGAAGCCTAGCTTGAAAGATTTTGAGCATCACCTTGCTAGCATGTGAAATGAACACAATAATGTGGTAGTTTGAACATTCTTTGGCATTGCATTTCTTTGGGATTGGAATGAAAACTGACCTTTTCCAGTTCTGTGGCCTCTGCTGAGTTTTCCATATTTTCTGGCATATTGAGTGCAGCACTTTCAAAGCATCATCTTTTAGGATTTGAAATAGCTCAGCTGGAATTCCATCACCTCCACTAGCTTTGTAGTGATGGTTCCTAAGGCCCACTTGACTTAGCACTCCAAAATATCTGGCTCTAGGTGAGTGATCACATCATCATGGTTATCTGGGTCATTAAGATCTTTTTTGTATAGTTCTTCTGTGTATTCTTGCCATGTCTTCTTAATATCTTCTTCCCCTGTTAGATCCATTACCTAACAGAAACTTAAAGGTCTGTCCTTTATTGTGCCCATCTTTGCATGAAATGTTCCCTTGGTATCTCTAATTTTCTTGAAGAGATCTCTAGTCTTTCCTATTGTCTTATTTTCCTCTATTTCTTTGCATTGTCCACTTAGGAAGGCTTTCTTATCTTCCCTTGATATTCTTTGGAAGTCTGCTGTAACCAGGAACAAAACAGGCAGAAATATCTATTCCCATGTCTAGGAGGGAAGTACAATTTCATAGGTAAACAGATTGATGTCAGTTAACAGTGGAAAACTTTACACAGATAAAGTAGGAAATGAGCGATAGAGTGGTGGGTCAGGAAAGGCCTCTCCAAGAGGTTGATGTGAAGGAAGAGGCAATGTGCAGTGTGGGTGGAAGTGTGCTAGGGTTGGGGACAGTCAGGGCAAGGCCCAGGACAAGAGCATTGAAGGCAGGGCCAGAGAGACCAAAATAGAGGAAAGAGAGCGAAAGATGGCAGAGCTGTAGATGCCTTAAATCCTTAAATGGGGAGTCATTTAAGGATTCTGAGCAGAGGAGGACCATGATCTAATTTCCATGTTAGCAAGACCACTTTGGATCTAGGTGAGAGATCTTGTGGCTGGGGCAGAGGTGGTGAGAAGTGTTCCAAGGCGAGAGATGCCGCTAAGACAGAGCTGATAGGATTTGGGGATGGATACAGTGAAGAGACCATAAGGAGAGGGGATCAAAGGTAACTTCTAACTAGAAGGGTGGAGTTGCCTGTAATTAAGGAGGAGAAGCCTATAGAGAGGTAGGGGTTTGTTTTGTTTTTAGTGCAGATTGATTGGAACGATAACGTGTCCTGTTTGATGGTTTGGGGGACAAGGGTAGAGGTGCACTGGTTTTTGCCATTCCTGTGTCCTTACAACAGCATCCTTAGATATTGCAGACCTCCTGAACTTACAGAGACATCTGCCCAGAGCACTGTAGTTGTAGTCACTAAGTCATGTTCGAGTCTTTGCAATGCCATGGACTGCAGCATACCAGGCTTCCCTTGTTTTTCACTATCTCCCGAAGTTTGGTCAAACTCAAGTCCATTGAGTCAGTGTTGCCATCTAACTGTCTCATCCTCTGCTGCTGCTGCCTTTTGCTTTCAGTCTTTCCCAGCAGCAGCGTCTTTTTCGTTGAGTCAGCTTTTCACATTAGGTAGCCAAAGTATTGGAGCTTCAGCTTTAGCATCAGTCCTTCAGTGAATATTCAGGGTTGATTTCCATTGTATATATGTACTGCAACTACTTAATCTGTTCATCTGTCGCTGGCCATCTAGGTTGCTTCCATGTCCTCTTGCTACCTCTTATTGATCTCTTCAGCTTCTGTTAGGTCCTTACCGTATCTGTTCTTTATTGTGCTCATCCTTGCATGTAATGTTCCCTTGATAGCTCCAATTTTCTTGAAGAGATCTCTAGTTCCTATTGTGTTGTATTGCCCAGAACACTAGGATTTGGCACTTCCCTTGGAGGATCATGGGGTCAGGCTTGCACTGTTGCCAGGCAGAGACCTTGACAAGTGGCCTTAGGAAATCATAAAAGGGACTCCAGTTGGGCCAGAGCTTCCTGCTGGCACAGACCCTCAGGGATGGGTCTTCCTTCCTAGGGTCACTTCCTTTTCTCTTTCTTTCATCACCTTGCCACTGCCATTACTGCTGAGTCCAACCAGGGTTTCTCTATTGCCCTGTCTCTCCGGAGTGTTTCTCTTCCTCTCTTGCTTACTGAGAAGTACAGCCCTCTTAAGACGCAAGTACAACCTTCCCTAGGTATTTGTGGGGGGCTGTTCCTAGGACCTCCATGGATACTAAAATCCATGGGTGCCTGAGTTTCATGTATAAAATTGTGTGCTACGTGTTACAGGTGGTTCTTCCTTTATTCTCCCATGCCCCTCCTGTTTGATCATCTGTTTTGATCCGATATGTGAGAACTTTACCGTCACTGGGTTGCACAAATGGGTATTTACATCATAAAATAATAAGATTTTATCTTATTTTGCAAAAATATACTTATGAGGGAAAAGGAGTCTGGTATTTCTGGGCCTTTTGGCATTGAGCTGGGCAGGGATGCTAGTGGTGAGAAGGGAAGCTGAGTGGGGGAGCATCGTCCTTCTCTCTTCCATCCGCCCCTCTCATGCTGCCCACTGTTTGCCTGCCTCCCATGTCACTCCTCTGTGCCAGGTGCCAGCAGGGTGGACCTGGGGCTCCTCAGCAGACAGGAAGTCTTCTGAAGTCTCAGATAGGCAGTGGGAGAGTCCCTGAAGCTGTGGGTCTGGAGAAGAGCAGGACCAGATCGGGGTTGTAGAAGGAGAACCCTGGCATCAACAGAACATCAGATACTGGAGGAGAAGCAGAGACAAACTGGTTAGAAGCTGGTTAAAGTATGTTATGGAGGTGAGAGCCTCCCAGAAAGGGTTGTGGGGAAGAAAGCAGGAAAGCAGAGCAGAGGAGGATATGGTGATGGAAAGATGTGGAATGACCACAGGGTGACGTGAAGCCAAGTGGTAAGAGGCACTGGAGTACCACTGAGGGCAGGAGACTGGAGAAGGTCACTGGAAGTTATATCAATCTGAGGGCCTCCTAAGATCCTATGTGAGTGAAAACAGTGTTCTGAGATTGCCACCTAGAGCCATGTTGAGGGCAGCTGGAAGCACAGGGTGAGCTCAGGGAAGATTCAGGGGCTAGAAAAAGACTTGAGAGTTTTGGGTATAGATTGTGGTGATTGAGGGGATAAAAACGGGACATGAGCTGGAGGATGGCACTCAGGAGAGCATCACTCTGTCTCTCTTAGATGTGCTTCCTTGAGAAACGTTTCTGCCAGGGCATGTTTTGTGCTAGAAACGTGATGAAAGATAGTTTTGCTTGAACAGAGATGAAATTATTTGTCACTGAACTCGCAACAACTTGGCTGTTACTCATTGCATAGCCCCCATCAGTCACATACACTAGAGCTTCCCTTGGAGTTTTGAGTTCCTTTCGGCAGTTTGTTGAAAATGCATTCACAACAGAATGCATTCACAGAATCTGTGTTAATGGGGAATACGTCATGCACATGAACTCATCCTTCAGGTGTCTGCTAGGGGCTGAGCAAGAGATGGCACCACCAGCTGCTCTTCACCACAGACACCAATGGGGCCTTGAAGTCCTTGGTGGTGCTCTTGTGTCTAACATTCTCAGCTCCTAATTTCCTCTCAGATCAGTTCTGTCACCCCAGCATAATCTTATAAACCTGCTTTGGTGGCTTAGGTTATAAAGGGTTCCAGTCTCTTCTCAGTGTAACTTCATGTGTATGGAAACCTTGTAAGTAGATTGTTTTAATAATAAAGCTTATTGTTTGAAAGGTTCATTATCAAGGTAATGTTTCAGAGGCTTTGCTGCACCAAGAATTAAGTTATTGAACAACTTGCCTGCACTGCTCCAGACTTGTGACATGCCATTCTTATAAAGGTGGTAGTTGGTAGTTCATTCCTCTGACCTGAAGGGTGGGACATTTTTCCTTTGAAAGGGTTTAGTAACTTTTACAGAAACCGGAAGCCAGTGCCAGAACCGATCCGACTGCTTTTCCTTTCTCAACGAGCCTCTTCCTAGCTCTCTTAGGAGCCAGGAGAAGCCCTTCTGCCCTATAAGGCTTGCACTCACACTGGCCCACTGCAGTTTCTGAGATTGAAATCCATCAGTGGACTGCAGTGCCATGGGGCTGCTCTGCAGAGCAATTACCACCAACACCCTCCCAGTCCACAGAGGTGCTAAAAGGAATTGCTTGTGGAAATAGATCTGGGAGACAATTACGTCTATTCAGTTGGCGTTAGTGTTTTTCCCTTTGACCAGGTCAGGAGAAAGAAATGTAATTTTTATAAGGTTTGTTTGAAGTAGATTTTATGTGTTAGCAATGTACATTTATGTGGTGAAAAATTTTTCATGAATTACATTGGAAAGGTGATTTTTCTAAACAGATATCACACTGTGTAAATGTTGTTTGTCTCCTTAGTTATTTAACACATGCATAATTTTCTTCTCAACTGGGCTGTGGTCTCATAAAAAAGAACAAAGTGCTCCTGCTATTGAGATCCATATAATTCCTGTCACAGGACAAGGCTTATAATAGACTATTTCCTAATAAATTTGTTTGTCGGCTGGAACTCAGATATAGTAGAAAATTCATGTTTCATATGTTCACAATCTGGATTTAATTTAGACTGACCAGAAATTTCAGTACTTAACCACGTTATATTCACCCTGTGCTTATTCTCTGTGCATACCCATGTTAGTAAATTTAGTGTGTAGGGATTATTCTTCGATTCATTTGGAGAGCCAGTGACAGTTCTTAGGATTTAATTGATGTGTGGGAAAGAGGTTCTTGCTGATTGATTTTGAAGGAATCATTGGGCTGCCACAAGTTGCGTTCCTTTGGTATTATTGTCACCATGTTATTCACATAGGTTACTTTCACTAACAACAATGCTGTTCTTTACCCTGTATTCCCCATAACTCACTGAATAAATTTGAACAGCCAAAGCTAAAGTGTAATTTATTCTTTGTTTTTCAAAGATCTCATCAGAAAATTGAAGACTCAGAAGAGAGCAGTGATGAAATTCTTGCCCGTCTAACGTCTGCGGTAAGGCCATGCGATTTCCCTGCCCAGGAGTGCAGAAGTAATGAGGGATCTTGGAAGGGAGGCACTGTGGGTAGTGATGTACAGAGACACTTGCCCTGTGGCTGCTCGTCATTGTGGGAGGCCCAAGTCAGGGCGAAAGGAGACAGTGGCGTTAACTTGCTCTTCTCTCAGGCAGCCTCTCCTGCAAGATTACAGATTCTGTTAATGGAAAGTTCCTGGAACCTTAGAGAAGGACTTTAAAAAAAAGATACTGTACGGTTTAACCCAGGGAAAGCTGTGACCTACTGCACAAAGGAGAAAGGACTGTATGTTTCATTAGGGAAAAAAAAAGATCAACTCAACCAACAGAAGATCAGTTCTTCAGTTTTTAATGTACTGGATTACAACATTTTCATTATGTCTTTTAAAGCCATTAATTAGAGTCAGTAATTAACCTGTTGGTTGAGGGAAAGCTTATCCCCTTCTTCCCAGAAGAAGCTGGCTGTGGTCGCTAATCATTAAACTCTGGTTGTTGACAGGCTCTAGCAATCCTATCTCACAAAATCTAGCCTTCCCAAAGCTTCTTGAGTACTTCTTTAACGGTATTTAAAAAATGGTGGTTGCTGAAAATCATGCTGGATTGGGTTATGTATGTGAAATGAAACTGATCTTGTATAGTTTCACACCCCAAATTTTGGCATCTGGGCACAGCTTGAAAATTAAAAGTTGTCTTTCTTACTCTTCTAGAATGTAGCTTAGAAAGTAATTTTTGGCTAAATATAGTGATGAGTAGTATAAAACTTCACATGCAATGGAATCTTGACAGCCTGTTAATAAAATATGTTTAACATGAGCTTTGCAGTTTAAAGGGCTTCCCTAGTGGCTCAGACAGTAAAGAATCTGCCTGTAATGAGGAGACCAGGGTTCCATCCCTGGGTCGGGAAGATCCCCAGGAGAAAGGAATGGCAACACACTCCAGTATCTTGCCTGAGAAATCCCATGGACAGAGGAGCCTGGTGGGCTACAGTCCATGAGGTTGCAAAGAGTCTGACACAACCGAGTGGCTGACACTTCACTTCACTTGCAGTTTAAAATGTTGACCAAAGAGGAGTACCTGTGGGTTGCGAAGTCATTAATAGCCATCTGTTTTAAAAAAAACCCACTCACTGTGTACCAAATACTGTGTTACACATTGTGTGTTTGTATGTGTGTGTACACATAGCCACGTACACATTACACTTCACTACAGCCTTGTGAAATAGGTGGCGTTATCTCTGTTTTATAGACATGAAAGCTTCTAGAGGTTCAGTAACTTGCCCAAGGTCACCCATCTAACAAGGATCAGAGCCAGGATCTAAACTCAGGATTTTCTACTTCTTCGTCATGTTCTCCTAATCACTGGGCCTCATTTTTTAAAATAATGTAATACAGTAGGTAAGTTTCGGAAGCAGTGACTATGTAAGATGTTCTTACAGCCGTACCAGGAAGACAGGCACGTTAAAAAGCTAGCTTATAAAACAACTGACAGCTGAGCACCAACAATCAGTGAGTGATAGTGAATCCAAGAACAGCAACAGAGAGCTTGATTGAAGAGACTGGACTTGAATCAGCATTGAAAGCAGTCAGGCTGTGAACAAGTGCAGGATGTGTACTCCGGCTGTGGGATTTGATAAAGAAAAGTAAAATACTTTTTGAACAACAGATTAACATGATGTAGACATTTAAGAAAGAAGATGAGTTGGATGAAAATCTAGTTTGAGAGGCTGATGAAAACCTAGTTTCTGGTGGTGTTTTGGGGAACCACAATAAAAAGGAGCATAAAGAATTGTTTAAAAATTAGTAGGACTAGGTAAATATAGAGGAAGATTCAAGTAACCAAAGCTGTGAACTTAGTGGAAAAGTGATGATACTCTTAGGAAGTTGAGTAAAATATATGGAAGGAGAGATGATATAATTTTGGACATGCTGAGTTTGAGGACATAAGGGTGTAAAAATATTCGGGAAGCACCTGGAGACGTGAATCTGGAACTCAGAAAGGTCAGGACTAGAGTTACGGGAACCAGTCCAGGTTGTTGATTGAAGAGCAGAGTGAAAGATGCAGTCTTGGGCAGCACCCAAGATAAGAGGGAGGTAGGGAGAAGAGTCTTAAAACTCAACATTCCAAAAACTAAAATCATGACATCCAGTCCCATCACTTCATGGCAAATAGATGGGGAAAAAAATGGAAACAGTGACAGACTTTATTTTCTTGTGCCCCAAAATCACTGCAGACAGTGACTGCAGGCATGAAATTAAAAGACACTTGCTCCTTGGAAGAAAAGCTATGACAAACCTAGATAGTGTATGAAAAAGCAGAGACATCACTTTGCAACAAAGGACCATCTAGTAAAAGCTATTGTTTTTCCAGTGCTCATGTACAGATGTGAGAATTGGACCATAAAGAATGCTGAGTGCTGAAGAATTGATCCTTTCAAACTGTGGTGCTGGACAAGACTCCTGAGAGTCCCTTGGATATCAAGGAGATCAAACCAGTCAATCCTAAAGAAAATCAATCCTGAATATTCACTGGAAGGACTGATGCTGAAGCTGAAGCTCCAGTACTTTGGCCAACTGATGCAAAGAGCAGACTCATTAGAAAAGACCCTGATGCTGGGAAAGATTGAGGAAAGGAGGAGAAGGGGATGGTTGAATGGCATCACCAACTTAATGAATATGAGTTTGAGCAAACTCTGGGACATAGTGAAGGACAGGGAACCCTGGTGTGCTGCAGTTCATGGGGTCACAGAGGGTCAGACACAACTTGGCAACTTTACAATAACAACAAAGGGAGATGAGGAGACTGTGATAAGAAGTGGATATACTTCTTATTGGAAGTGGAAGTTTATACCGTGAAAGTAAAATTCAAGAGAACCTCTAGAAAGGAGAGGTGGACAGCAGAGTGATGGTTGTATATTTGGTTGAGGTAATCTTACTGGAAGAAATCTCCAAGTTAAAAGACTGAATAAATTGAGGTAAGGTGGAGAAGGCAATGGCAACCCACTCCAGTGCTCTTGCCTGGAGAATCCCATGGGCAGGGGAGCCTGGTGGGCTGCAGTCCATGGGGTCCCTAGGAGTCGAACACGACTGAGCGACTTCACTTTCACTTTTCACTTTCATGCATTGGAGAAGGAAATGGCAACCCACTCCAGTGTTCTTGCCTGGAGAATCCCAGGAACAGGGGAGCCTGATGGGCTGCCGTATATGAGGTCACATAGAGTCGGACACGACTGAAGTGACTTAGCAGCAGCAGCAGCTAGAGTAGAATTGAGAATAAAGGGCATAGTGAAAGGTTGCTGCTGGACCACGAAAGACATCTGGATTCTTGGCTTCTGGAGGAGAAGAATTCAATCTGGGGCCAGAGACGAGGCTTGATCACTCAGAGCTTTTGTGTAATAAAGTTTTACTAAAATATAAAAGAGATAGAGAAAGCTTCTGACATAGACATCAGAAGGGGGCAGAAAGAGTGCCCACTAGCTAGAGTTAGAAATGGAGTTGTATACTCTTAAATTACTTATTACAGTGAATCAAAAGAATGTCTGGAGGTTGTAAAGACCTTACTAGACCCATTTCCATAATTTGCATTTTAAGATAACAGGATTAGCCAGAAGGTTTTTTCCAGAAACTGTCCTCAAGCAGGATACAATATTGTTATATAATCCTAAGGAATGTAGAGGGGAAAAAAAGCTTGTCCTTTATTCCTCCTTGAGAATTCCAGACCCCTCTCTCCTTGGGGACCCCTGGACTTCTTATCAACCTGCCTAGGAATTGACTGTCAATAGGAGAAAAATTCATGTCTTGAATTGATAGCTGACCAGCCTGGAATAATGAAACTATCTTTGAACTAAGAATGTAGACCTTGATTCTTAATTCTTTCAAACAGTATGACCTTGGCCAAATTGAGTGGTGGACTAGACAGTGTCTAAGTTCTAAAATTCCTTGGTTCCTTGTGTAAGCATTTATGAAGGGACTGTGTGCTTCCCCACCTCACAGTGTAGTTATTCCTGTTGGCAGTGGTCTGAAAGCTTTGTTACCCAGCTGTTAACATCGCACAGGACGGGAGATGTTTGCATACATCACTCAAGTGGCAGTTGGCATCCAGCATGACCCTGAAATGCATTAAGGGAAGGCAGAAGTGACATCTGTAAAGCGGAGTTGTTAAAGTGCTCTTCAGAGCTTTTGTGTAATTAGGGGTCACTGGAAGGGGGAGAGCAGTTTCCCGCAATAGAGTTTATTGCCCTGTGTATTCATCTCTTTTTCCTCAAACTTGGGCGTTTTGTAAATAAGCATTCTTTTTTAAAAAAAGCCTCCTTGTTAAATAGTTTATCTCTTAGTCTCAGCTTAATTCATCAGGAAAAAAGTCCTTTCATCTAAAAAATAATATGTAAAATTCTACCCTGGAAGAAAACGCAAGTGAGTTTTCATATTAAAGTAACAGGAGAAGGCAGTGTATATAGAAATAAAAATGCCTTGATAATTCGGTCAGATTTACAGCTGCTAGATTTACACACGGAGAAGGCAATGGCACCCCACTCCGGTACTCTTGCCTGGCAAATCCCATGGATGGAGGAGCCTGGTGGGCTGCAGTCCATGGGGTCGCTAAGAGTCGGACACTATCGAGCAACTTCCCTTTCACTTTTCACTTTTATGCATTGGAGGAGGAAATGGCAACCCACTCCAGTGTTCTTGCCTGGAGAATCCCAGGGACAGGTGGAGCCTGATGGGCTACCGTCTGTGGGGTCACAAAGAGTTGGACACGACTGAAGCGACTTAGCGGCAGCAGATTTATACAAACATAAACAGTAAAAGTGTTTTATCTACGTTTCTAGTGAGTTTCAAGAAAGAGCCACCTTCCCAAGTGCCTGACATCCAAAAACCTAAAGAAGAAAACCTTATAAGAAGTTTTCAGCTTAAGGAAAAAGGACATGACTGTAACAGACTTCTCCCATTATATGAACTCGACTGTCACACCCTGGGCATTATTATCTGAAAATATTTTGGCTTTCCCTGTGTACATAGGGTTTCTGCCTTAGCATCTTAGCCACCTTTCTAATATCTTCTGACTGAACACATTTTGTTAACTTTAAACCTTTTCTTCTTTATTTCCTCTGAGTCTCTGTCAGATAAAGCTGGCAGGCTAGAAGGAGCCTGTGGATAACACAGTCTGCCACTTCCTACCCGGGAAGTTTTGAGCATTATTTTATCTTTAAACATGAATTCTCTCAGGGTACGTGACAAAAAGAGTGTTTAGAATCGATAATACAGCTTTTATATATTTGTTTTACAATCCAGGATAAACTAGACATAGAGAAGAGTTTTTAGTCAGTAAAATACTGCTTTCAAAGTCATAGTTCTTAGGATGTAAATTTAGGAAATAAGCTAAAGTTTGAGGCATTTTCAAGAACTGAGAAGTAACTTGGGCATTATCCAAAGACAGGAAGTGGCAACATGGACATGATTAAAGAGGAGATAAAAACCGACTCTGGACTTCAGATCATGCTGCCTTAAAATCAACATCCTAAACAAACCATGTTGGGTTATTTCTGTTACTTCAGGCTAAATTTTCTTGATGTAAATTGTACAAATAAGAAAACAAACATCCTAGTAAAGTCTGGTGATTTTCATTCACATGGTCCAGTTGTTGAACTGCTGAGGTGATGTGAGCAAGGCTAAGTTGTGAATTGAACATATTAGATGCATGTTTGATGACATGGTTATATGTGTGGCATTTATGAAAGGGTTGTTGGGGGAGCTGTGATGTGGTCATCTGTGCTGCTTGTCCAGTGAAGTCAGCCATCACTCAGACGGTAAAAGAGAATTGTGCTGCGCGTCTGCACTGACATGGTGACAGTAATGATGAAGAGTTTGTGACCATGTCTTGACAGGTGAATTCAAATGAAAAATATAGTGTACAGAATTTAGGAAGAGCAGTCAGAATTGGATGAGAACAGAATCTAATACCCGGGGACCATTTAAGTAGGCGCTCATACACCCTCATCAGTTCAGTCACTCAGTTGTGTCCGACTCTTTGTGACCCCATGGACAGCAGCACGCCAGGCTTCCCTGTCCATCACCAACTCCTGGAGCTTGCTCAAACTCATGCCCATTGAGTCGGTGATGCCATCCAACCATCTGTTGTCCACTCTCCTCCCTGATACATTCCCAGCATCACGGTCTTTTCCAATGAGTCAGTTCTTCGCATCAGGTGGCCAAAATATTGGAGTTTCAATTTTAGCATCAGTCCTTCCAATGAATATTCAGGACTGATTTCCTTTAGGATGGACTGGTTTGATCTTCTCTCAGTCCAAGGGACTCTCAAGAGTCTTCTCCAACACCACACACAGATCAAAACGTTAATACTTCGGTGCTCAGATTTCTTTATAGTCCAAATCTTACTTCCATACATGACTACTGGAAAAACCACAGCTTTGACTAGACAGACCTTTGTTGGCAAAGTAATGTCTCTGATTTTTAATATGCTGTCTAAGTTGGTCATAACTTTTCTTCCAAGGACCAAGCGTCTTTTAATTTCATGGCTGCAGTCACAATCTGCAGTGAATTTGGAGCCCCCCAAAATAAAGTCTGTCACTGTTTCCATTGTTCCCCATCTATTTGTCATGAAGAGATGGGACTGGATGCCATAATCTTCTTTTTTGAATGTTGAGTTTTAAGCCAGCTTTTTCACTCTCCTCTTTCACTTCCATCAAGAGGCTCTTTAGTTCCTCTTCACTTTCTGCCATAAGGGTGGTATCATTTGCGTATCTGAGGTTATTGATATTTCTCCCAGCAATCTTGATTGAAGCTGTGCTTCATCCAGCTCGGCATTTTACATGATGTACTCTGCAGATAAGTTAAATAAGCAGGGTGACAATATACAGCCTTGATGTATTCCTTTCCCATTTTGGAACCAGTCTATTGTTTCATGTCCTGTTCTAACTGTTGCTTCTTGTCCTGCATACAGATTTCTTAGAGGCAGGTAAGGTGGTCTGGTATTCCCATCTCTTGAAGAATTTTCCACAGTTTGTTGTGATCTGCACAGTCAAAGCCTTTGGTATAAACAATAAAACAAAAGTAAATGTTTTTGTGGAATTCTGTTGCTTTTCCTATGATGTTGGCAATTTGATCTCTGGTTCCTCTGCCTTTTCTAAATCCAGGTTGAACATCTGGAAGTTCATGGTTCATATACTATTGAAGCCTGGCTTGGAGAATTTTGAGCATTACTTTGATAGCATGTGAGATGAGTGCAATTATGCCACAGTTTGAACATTCTTTGGCATTGTGTTTCTTTGGGATTGGAATGAAAACTGACTTTTTCCAATCCTATGGCCACTGCTGAGTTTTCCAAACTTGCTGGCATATTGAGTGCCTCACTTTCACAGCATCATCTTTTAGTATTTGAAAAAGCTCAACTGGAATTCCATCACCTACACTAGCTTTGTTCATAGTGATGCTTCCTAAGGCCCACTTGACTTTGTATTCCAGGATGTCTGGTTCTAGGCGAGTGATCACACCATTGTGGTTATCTGGTCATGAAGATCTTTTTTGGTACAGTTCTTCTGTGTATTCCTGCCACCTCTTCTTAATATCTTCTACTTTTGTTAGGTCCATACCATTTCTGTTTTTTATTGTGCCCATCTTGGCATGACATGTTCCCTTGGTATCTCTAATTTTCTTGAAGAGATCTCTAGTCTTCCCCATTATATTGTTTTCCTCTATTTCTTTACATTGATTGCTGAGGAAGGCTTTCTTATCTCTCCTTGCTGTTCTTTGGAACTCTGCATTCAAATGGGTACATCTTTCCTTTTCTCCTTTGTCTTTAGCTTCTCTTCTTTTCACAGCTATTTGTAAGGCCTCCTTAGACAACCATTTTGCCTTTTTGCATTTCATTTTCTTGGGTGTAGTCTTGATCCCTGCCTCCTGTACAATGTCACGAACCTCTGGCAATAGTTCTTCAGATACTCTATCAGATCTAATCCCTTGAATCTATTTGTTACTTCTACTGTATAATCCTAAAGGATTTGGTTTAGGTCATACCTGAATGGTTTAGTGGTTTTCCCTAAATTTCTTCAATTTAAGTCTGAATTTGGGAATAAAGAGTTCATGATCTGAGCCACAGTCAGCTCCACGTCTTGTTTTTGCTGACTGTAAAGAGCTTCTCCATCTTTGGGTGCCAAGAATATAATCAATCTGATTTCTGTATTGACTATCTGGTGATGTCCAAGTGTAGAGTCTTCTCTTGTGTTGTTGGAAGAGGGTGTTTGCTATGACCAGTACATTCTCTTGGCAGAAGTCTGTTAGCCTTTGCCCTGCTTCATTTTGTACTCCAAGGCCAAATTTGCCTGTTACTCCAGGTATCTCTTGACTTCCTCCTTTTGCATTCCACTCTCCGATGATGTACAGGACATATTTTTTTGAGTGTGTTAGTTCTAGAAGGTGTTTTAGGTCTTCATAGAACCATTCAACTTCAGCTTCTTCAGCATTACTGGTCAGAGCATAGACTTGGATTACTGTGATACTGAATGATTTGCCTTGAAAATGAACAGAGATCATTCTGTCATTTTTGAGATTACACCAAAGTACTGCATTTCAGACTCTTTTTTTGACTATGATGGCTCCTTCATTTCTTCTAAGGGATTCTTGCCCACAGTAGTAAATACAATGGTCATCTGAATTAAATTTTCTCATTCCAGTCCATTTTAGTTCACTGATTCCTAAAATGTTCACTCTTGCCATCTCCTGTTTGACCACTTCCAATTTACCTTGATTCATGGACCTAACATTCCAGGTTCCTATGCAATATTGCCATTTACAGCATTTGGCTTTGCTTATATCACCAGTCACATCCACAACTTGGCATTGTTTTCATTTTGGCTCTGTCTCTTCATTCTCTCTGGAGTTATTTCTCCACTGATCTCCAGTAGCATACTGGACACCTACCAACCTGGGGAGTTTATGTTTCAGCGTCCTATTTTTTTGCCTTTTCATACTGTTCATGGTGTTCTCAAGGCAAGAATACTGAAGTGGTTTTCCATTCCTTTCTCCAGTGGACCATATTTTGTCAGAACTCTCCACCATGGTCTGTCTGTCTTGGGTGGCCTTATAGGGCGTGGCTCATAGTTTCATTGAGTTAGACAAGGGTGTGGGTCATGTGATCAGTTTGATTAGTTTTTTGTGATTGTGGTTTTCATTCTGTCTGTCTTCTGATGGATAAGGATAGAGGCCTATGGAAACTTCCTGATGGGAGAGACTGGGAGAAACTGGTTCTAGTTCTGATGGGTGGGGCCAGGCTCAAGTCAATCTTTAATCCAGTTTTCTGTTGATGGGTGGGGCTGTGTTCCCTCCCTGTTGTTTGACCTGAGGCCAAACTATGGTGGAGGTAATGAAGATAATGGCGGCCTCCTTCAGTAGGTGCATTCAGTGCACCAACCCTGCAGTGGCCACCGCCAACCCACGGCTCCACGAGGGACTCCTGGACACTCACAGGCAAGTCTGGGCCAGTCTCTTTTGGGGTCACTGCTCCTTTCTCCTGGGTCCTGGTCGCACAAGGTTTTGTTTGTGCCATCCAAGAATCTGTTTCCCTAGTCCTGTGTAAGTTCTGTAATCAAATCCCGCTGCCCTCCAAAGTCAAGTTCTCTCGGGATTCTCAGTCCCTTTGCTAGATCCCCAGTTTGGGAAATCTCTTGTGGGTCCTAGAAATTTCTTAACAGTGTGAGAATTTCTTTGATATAATTGTTCTGCAGTTTGTAGGTTACCTCCTCGGCGGCTCTGTGGTGGGGTTAATGGCGACCTCCTGCAAGAGGGCTTATAGCACAGGTTTTGTGACTCAGGTAGCTGCACCCAGAGCCCCTGCCCCTGTGGCAGGCCACAGCTGACACATACCTCTGCAGGAGACTCAAACACAGGTCTGGCTCTCTCTGTGGGGTCTCTGGGTCTTGGTGTGCTCAAGGTTTTGTTTGAGCTCTCCAAGCGTCTCTGGCGGGTATGAAGTTTGGTTCTAAATGCGATTTTAACCCTCTTACTGTCTTGTTGGGGCTTCTCCTTTGCCCTTGAATGTGGAGTATCTTTTTTGTGTGTGTGGGATACAACATTCTCCTGTCAATGGTTGTTCAGCAAAGAGTTGTAATTTTGGAGTTCTCACAGAGAAGATAAGTGCACATCCTTCTGCTCTGCCATCTTGCCAGTGGCATTCCTGGCACCCTCATATTCTTTTTCAAAGCTGATGTAGTTGATGATTTTCATCAGTGTAGATTGCTCTCTTGGTATGTCTCTGCTCTATGCTGTTGCTCATTTTCTTCAGCTCATCCAATTTTAGTTTAGAACCACTCTGCATTTGATGTCCTTAGTGGTATTTTCCAAATTCCTTCTCACAGGGTACATTATTAGTCCTCTGAGAAATACCTCTGACCTTAAAAAAAAAAAAACTAACCCAAATGACAAATGAAGGTTACTGCTGTAAGTCCTGGAAGATCTTGAAGCAGATGAAACCCCGAGAAGTCAAGAGGACACGTAACTTTTGGTGCAAGTGTTAGGAAGAAGAGATTTGAGATGGAATTTCTTTTTGCAACCCTCTAGGAAAAAAAGAAACAAAAGAAGAGGTGGTTATAACTGCAGCACATTGTCAACCTCACAGCAAAGTCTTTCCCTGCTTCATGTCCAGAAGTGGTGACATTAACTCCATCAGTTTTTCCATCAGCCATGAATTTGTTCTCTGACGCTTCCTAGCATTCTTTCTAGTAAAAGTCATCTCACATTTTCCCTCTCTGGAATCCTGCTTTACAGGTAAAAAGGACCTGATTTTCGTCTCATTAACTAGGACCTGCACTTAACCCGGGCCTGTGATTCTTCTCCCATGTCATCTTTTCCTCAGATAGAATCTCTTGGGAAATACTTTTCAGAGAGGCACCAGGAACTGAGTCTTAATGATCAACCAATTGTCCTGTGTCACCAAAAGCATGACACTAGGAAACTCAAAGACCCCAACTCCCCAAGGCTGCCAGCTGTCTCACTCCTCTCACTCATTTAAAACTCCTCTCCTTTGCCCTGTCTAGGCATTCTCCTGAACCTTCCCTTGTTTTCTTTAAGGTTTGTCTTTCACAAGAATCTGCTACATCCTTTCTGGGTCCGGAAGCATATAAACGGGCTAGGATTCCTTTAGTTCATCTTTCTGGATGAATCTGTGAGTTGCATTTGATACAGTGGAGAAATTCCTTTTTGGGCAGTAGTGTCTGAAGAGAGGGCTTCCCTAGTGGCTCAGTTGGTAAAGAATCTGCCTGCAGTATGGGAGACCCAGGTTTGATCCCTTGGTCAGAAAGATCCCCTGGAGAAAGGAATGGCTGCCCAATCCAGTATTCCTGGGGCTTCCCTAAAGAGAATGGTGACAAATTTTTTGATTGGAATTGTTCACACTGGTACCAGTTCAGGAAGAAGAAATAGCATGGGATTTGAGCTTTGCCGAATGTTTAAAAAGTTAGAACTTTGGAGACTTATTTAAGAAATGATGCGTAGAGTTAGTAAGGTCTAGAAATAATCTTAGGTTACGGGAAGAGGGGAGAATCTGTCACATTGAGTACGCAATGCACACCATCCAGTGATGAATTTTGCCGCATTTAGAAATATGGCTTTTTTAATGTTAAAGTACTGATCTCCACTCACTCTTCCTGGGCTAGCTGCCTCTTCCTTTCCGGGGAACGGAGAAATGGAGTGAAGTTAATCTTCGTTTTCTGAGTCTGTCACAGACCTGAGTGGGCATGTTTGTTCAGAGAATAAAAATAAGTGACTCCTCCAGGGAATGACTCACCTTGTGTCTGGGTACTGCAAGATCTTGAACACCTTGCCACCTTGTATTTCTCAACTGTGGGGAACGTACAGTTCCCACTTGGAATTGTAGCCTGGTTCCAGCCCTTCCAGGGGCTTCAGAGCTGCTACGTGATTTGGGGAAGGTCAGGTGGATTGAGATTTGAGAGGAAGTGTCAAGTGAGGCCCAGGAAGACAGATCTGATTTCAGGAAGCATCAAGAAAGCCCTGGAGCACTTGTAGCGCAGTCTTGGTGTAGTTTTCCTTGTTCTTGATATTTCTAAGGAGTTGTGGGGTTTATTAGTACCTTCCTCATTGTGCTTTAGAGCTACCCTGATCAGCTGTCACAGCGTTCAAGGCACCTTCAGCTGTGGATTTTTAAGTCTCTAGGACCGCATGGGGGAGAAGGCAATGGCACCCCAGTCCAATGCTTTTGCCTGAAAATGCCATGGATGGAGGAGCCTGGTGGGCTGCAGTTCATGGGGTCACTAAGAGTCAGACAAGACTGAGCGACTTCACTTTCACGCTTTGGAGAAGGAAATGGCAACCCACTCCAGTGTTCTTGCCTGGAGAATCCCAGGGATGGGGGAGCCTGGTGGGCTGCTGTGTGTGGGGTCACACAGAGTCAGACACAACTGAAGCGACTCAGCAGCAGCAGCAGGACCACATGGAGAGCTGGTTATAGCTCCTTTAGTTTCTCTCAGGTAGGATCTCATGGTAACACATCACAAAGCCCACGATTATCAATATGTGAACAGGTAACTCAGTGGCATTTTTCTCTCCTTTGTAAATCAAACAGGCTTAATATGGTCTACATCTACCATACATCAAGTTGATTTTCTTCATCTTGGGAATAGCTCCCTAAATAGCAAAAGATATAGATGTACACACACATGACTTTTTAAAACTAAATACTAACTTATTGTCTCTACTTTCAAAGAAACCAGGACTTGCCTGGTGGCTCAGACAGTAAAGCGTCTGCCTACAGTGCTGGAGACCTGGGTTGCATCCCTGGGTTGGGAAGATCGTTTGGAGAAGGAAATGGCAACCCACTCCAGTAGTCTTGCCTGGAAAATCCCATGGATGGAGGAGCGTGGTAGGCTACAGTCCATGGGGTCGCAAAGAGTCAGACACGACTGAGCGACTTCACTTTTCAAAGAAACTGTCTGTACATGCTCGGATCTTGTCGTAACCTGATTTAACTCTAGGCTTGTGAAGTTTGTTTTGGTTTTTGGTGAATAGCATAGTGTATGGTGTTTTGCCTACTGAGATGAGCACAGTGTGGGGACATTAACTTAAAAGCATCATTTCAGAAAGATGTCTGTGTGCAGGACCCATTCAAGAATAAAATGTGACTTGAAGAGTCCCTTGTCAGTAAGGGAAGAAGTGTGTTTATTTATACAGTATATTATGATCTTTGGGTATCAGTTCCCAAGACGAAGATAGTAATTTTTCTCTGCAATAAACATGCAAGACAGACCTTTTTAATTGACAGGGTATACAGATAGACTATAGTTCAAAAGCATCAATTCTTCAGTGCTCAGCTTTCTTTACAATCCCAACTCTCACATCCATACATGACTACGGGAAAAACCATAACCTAGACTAAACAGACCTTTGTGGACAAAGTAATGTCTCTGCTTTTGAATATGCTGTATAGGTTGGTCATAACTTTCCTTCCAAGGAGTAAGCGTCTTTTAATTTCATGGCTGCAGTCACCACTTGCAGTGATTTTGGAGCCCAGAAAAATAAAGTCTGACATTGTTCCCATTGTTTCCCCATCTATTTGCTATGCAGTGATGGGACTAGATGCCATGATCTTAGTTTTCTGAATGTTGAGCTTGAAGCCAACTTTTTCACTCTCTTCTTTCACTTTCATCAAGAGGCTCTTTAGTTCCTCTTCACTTTCTGCCATAAGGGTGGTGTCATCTGCATATCTGAGGTTATTGATGTTTCTCCTGACAATCTTGATTCCAACTTGTGCTTCATCTAGCCCACTGTTTCTCATGATGTACTCTGCATATAAGTTAAATAAGCAGGGTGACAATATACAGCCTTGATGTACTTCTTTTCCTATTTGGAACCAGTCTGTTGTTCCATGACCAGTTCTAACTGTTGCTTCCTGACCTGCATACAGGTTTCTTAAGAGGTGGGTCAGGTGGTCTGGTATTCCCATCTCTTGAAGAATTTTCCACAGTTTATTGTGATCCACACAGTCAAAGGCTTTGGCATAGTCAATAAAGCAGAAATAGATGCTTTTCTGGAACTCTCCTGCTTTTTTGATGATCCAGTGCACGCTGGCAATTTGATCTCTGGTGCCTCTGCCTTTTCTAAAACTAGCTTGAACATCTGGAATTTCATGGTTTATATATTGTTGAAGCCTGGATTGGAGAATTTTTAGCACCAAAGAATAGTTTTTTTTGAACTGTGGTGTTGCAGAAGACTCTTGAGAGTCCCTTGGACTGCAAAGAGATCCAGCCAGTCCATCCTAAAGGAAACCAACCTTGAATATTCATTGGAGACACTGATGGTGAAGCTGAAGTTCCAGTACTTTGGCCACCCGACATGAAGAACTGACTCATTTGAAAAGACCCTGATGCTGGGAAAGATTGAAGGTGGCAGGAGATGGGGATAACAGAGGATGAGATGGTTGAATGGCATCACCGACTCAATGGACATGAGTTTGAGTAAACTCTGGGAGTTGGTGATGGAGAAGGAGGCCTGGTATGCTGTAGTCTATGGAGTTGCAAAGAGTCGGACATGACTGAGCAATTGAACTGAACAAATAAACCATTTAGCCATCGGTTTGTACATGAACAGTTACAGGTTTGTGGAGTGTTAACTGTGAAATCCTATCTAAGGCAAGTGGAAGGAGCTTTCAAAGGACGATCCATGAACATTTCGTGTTGGGTTGCTTCTTTTGTGCGTTTGTTTAAAATAGAACTTCTTATAGTTGCTTAGATGAAATTTAATTTCACATACTTAACTCAATAGTACATCTTTAGTATTATGTCCATTTGTGAAGCAGGACCAGGAGGCATATAAAAAAGAGAAAACTACTTGAGTTTTTGGTGGTGATGGAATAAGGTAAATTTTAAATTAATTTGTTATTTTATGCTGTTGTATTAATATAAATCAGAATATAAGGAAATTTTATGTGCATACTCAGATCAGATCAGATCAGTCGCTCAGTCGTGTCCGACTCTTTGCGACCCCATGAACTGCAGCACACCAGGCCTCCCTATCCATCACCAGCTCTCGGAGGTCACTCAGACTCACATCCATCGAGTCAGTGATGCCATCCAGCCATCTCATCCTCTGTCGTCCCTTTCTCCTCCTGCCCTCAATCCCTCCCAGCATCAGAGTCTTCTCCAGTGAGTCAACTCTTCGCATGAGGTGGCCAAAATACTGGAGTTTCAGCTTTAGCATCATTCCTTCCAAAGAAATCCCAGGGCTGATCTCCTTCAGAATGGACCGGTTGGATCTCCTTGCAGTCCAAGGGACTCTCAAGAGTCTTCTCCAACACCACAGTTCAAAAGCATCAATTCTTTGGCACTCAGCCTTCTTCACAGTCCAGCTCTCACATCCATACATGACCACAGGAAAGGCCATAGCCTTGACTAGGTGAACCTTTGTTGGCAAAGTGATGTCTCTGCTCTTGAATATGCTATCTAGGTTGGTCATAACTTTCCTTCCAAGGAGTAAGCGTCTTTTAATTTCATGGCTGCAGTCACCATCTGCAGTGATTTTGGAGCCCAGAAAAATAAAGTCTGACACTGTCTCCACTGTTTCTCCATCTATTTCCCATGAAGTGATGGGACCAGATGCCATGATCTTCGTTTTCCGAATGTTGAGCTTTAAGCCAACCTTTTCACTCTCCACTTTCACTTTCATCAAGAGGCTTTTTAGTTCCTCTTCACTTTCTGCCATAAGGGTGGTATCATCTGCATATCTGAGGTTATTGATATTTCTCCCGACAATCTTGATTCCATCTTGTGTTTCTTCCAGTCCAGCATTTCTCATGATGTACTCTGCATATAAGTTAAATAAACATGGTGACAATATACAGCCTTGACGTACTCCTTTTCCTATTTGGAACCAGTCTGTTGTTCCATGACCAGTTCTAACTGTTGCTTCCTGACCTGCATACAGATTTCTCAAGAGGCAGATCAGGTGGTCTGGTATTCCCATCTCTCTCAGAATTTTCCACAGTTTATTGTGATCTACACAGTCAAAGGCTTTGGCATGTGCATACTAGATGGTTAGAATTAGGGTGAATTCTGTTTGTGTCAAAATGATGATAATTCTGGTAGTGAGTTGTTGTTACTATGGATTATGCTTTGCAAATTTTAAAAATTTATCTGACACTTGGGTTATTTAACTTGAATATAAAGACAATAATTTAAAAAATTCCAGAATAAAAAAGGTGCCCATAGTGAAACCGCTTAGAAATGACTCACTTTAGTGACACTTTAGTGTTTATTACTTTCTAGGTTATATTTCTTGTGTGTGTATATTTTGTAAAATATGTCCCAAAAAAAAGACTCATATTTTGAGGTCTGTCCTTTTCCCTTAATGTATTTTCAGCACCAGCAGTACCTCCTGTGACATTGGTTGTGGTTCATAGCACCCTATGCTACTGCTGCTGCTAAGTTGCTTCAGTCGTATCCGACTCTGTGCGACCCCGTAGACGGCAGCCCACCAGGCTCCCCCGTCCCTGGGATTCTCCAGGCAAGAACACTGGAGTGGGTTGCCATTTCCTTCTCCAATGCATGAAAGTGAAAAGTGAAAGTGAAGTCGCTTAGTCGTGTCTGACTCTTAGCGACCCCATGGACGAGCCTACCAGGCTCCTCCATCCATGGGATTTTCCAGGCAAAAGTACTGGGGTGGGGTGCCATTGCCTTCCCCGATAGCACCCTAGACCATGGATTTATCATCCCTGACCATTATGGTTGTTTCCCATCTTTTGTATTAGAAACAGCACAGATGAACTTCTATGTGGGGAAATTATTGAAGAAACTTGTTTGCAGATATAAATGTATTAGCCTCTTGTTGAGTTATGAAGACCAAATGAGATCTGGGTAAAAGGCTAAGACTGGGTGAGTTCTTACCTTGTGCAAGCATCCTGCTTCTGTTTTTTATGCAGCATCGCATTTCAGCCTTGCACAGCACAGTGGGTTGTCATTTGCATTGCAGAGGTGAAGCATTTGAGACAGAAAGTATTAATTAAGAGTAATTAAAAATAGCAATTTTTGCTATTGTACAGTAATTGCTGTAGTAATTAAAAAATAGCAATTTAGGGTTCAAAAGGCAATTCTCTACATTATCTTCACTTAGGATACTTCATAGTTACTGAATAAGTCTCAACAGGTGGGGTTTGGGATTTGATTATAGAGTCTTCTTATTTGAAGAATTGTATAAAATGAAACCTATGAAATTTTATTAAACAGCATTTTAACTTTTAGCCTGTTAGGGATCATGAAATACTGTAAACATGACTGCATGGTTTAGCAATTCAGATATTTATTCAGACTGGCTCTCAAGTCATGGGATTCCATTGTGTGAACTCAGAGGTATGCTCTGGTAAAGATGTTACAGCAGGTAAATCATGACCCAGGACTAGACTTATTAGCATGTTACTATAAAATCCTAAAATGGGGTTCAAGGCTATTCTTCCAGGAGGACTCTGAGGATCTGAGTTGCTATACCTTAGTAGGTAGAATGACCCCAAAGATGAATGCACAATTTGGCACCTGTGAATACTCACTACATGGTAAAAGGTACTCTGCTGATGTAATTAAATGTACAGATCTGGATTGTCTGCAAGTACCCAGTCTAATCCTGTGAACCTTGCTCCGGTGAGCATCAAAGAGAAATGACAGAAGAGAGAATAAGGAAAGATTCCGAGCATGAGGATTCAGTGTGTTGTTGCTGGCTCTGAGAAGTAGGTCTCCCTGTGCAAGGACCAGAGAGAGGCCTCTAGGAGCTCAGGACAGGTTCTAGGAGACACAAGCAAGGAAATGGGTCCCCTAGTCACACAGATGCAGGAACTAGACTCTGCCAACCACCTGGATTTACTTGGAAGCATCTTCTCTCCCAGTGCCTCCACAGGGAACACAGCTCTGCCTGTACCTTCGTTTTTGGCCTCATAAGTCTCTAAGCAGAGGATCCAGCTGAGCCATGCTTCCTCTGCACTCCTAACCTATGGCAGTGTGAGATGATCAGTGGGTGTTCTCTTAATCTTCTCAGTGGGTCGTGATTTGCTAGGGCAGAAATACAAAAGTAATCCAGACTCCTTGTCGAATACAGCCACAATCCCTTGATTCATTCAACAGCAGTTATCTCTTGGATGCCAAAAGCTGCCAGGCCACAGCTCGTTGGTTGATCCCTCTGAAGTTGCAAAGTGAATTTCTAAATCTGAGGTCTGTCTTACATGCACTTGTAAAAGCTTCAGAATTTTGTAGAAATCTAAAAGTGTATTTTTTAAAAAATATAAACTCTAGAAATACCTGCACTGTAGGCACTTTTCAGTGAAGCCTATCAGTCACTTTTATGTTCCTGGCAATGTGGAAGCCATGTAGGAGGCATATTATAAGCAGAAGCAATACTGATTGTCAAGGAGTTTTAATAATTTAGATAGGAAGAAGGGTTTAAACAAGTGAAATAGTAAAGCAACTAGGGACTGAAGTGTCCTTCTGTTATAATTTGTTGTTAAGCTCAGCTGTATTACTTATAGTGATGTGATGATGATGATGATAATGGTAGCTAACACGCACGTAGCACTCGCTGTTGCAGGCACCATTCTTCGACGCTTTATAGGAGTTAATTCACTTCATGCCCATAGCAGTCCTGTGCTGTGGGGTGGAGGGCTGTGACTCTCCCTCAAGGTTGGCATAAACTAGATGAAGATTTCCTGTTACTGTCACAGGCTTTTGGATCTTGTTCTTCCAGGATGTGCTCCCACATTCGCAGTTTTTGCAGATAGACTTCCTGGTTGGAAGGTGTCTTAGATGATCTGGATTCATGCCAGTGCAGGAGTTTCTGTGTAACGTCCTTTGTTGTTGTTCAGTCGCTCAGTCGTGTCCGACTCTTTGTGACCCCACGTGCAGCACGCCAGCCTTCCCTGTCCTTAACTGTGTTCCTGAGTTTGCTCAGACTTGTGTCCATTGAGTCAGTGATGCCATTCAACACGCTCATCCTCTGTTGCCCCTTTCTCCTCTTGCCTTCAGTCTTTCAAATTCTATAGGACCTGTCCCTTCTGATTAGAGATCCTTACTGTAGAAGATCCCTGGAATGTCTAGAGCTTTAGGTTATACTCCTGCTGCAGTTTAGAAACTTACTTCCAAAAAGCACACTGATTAAGAAAGAGCATATAAGAAATGACATGTAATACTAAATAAAAGGCATGCTAAAGGCATAAGTTTGCAAATTATGTCTTTAAAGATACTTTGTTAAATAAACCATATCATATAAATCTATTGAAAAATCATTAAATGTGACATAGATTGAAAATACTCTGGTCTTACCAGAAAATGGAAAAAAAGTAACTTGAGACATAAAAATTTTAAAAAATATATTGATATAAGCATAATCAATGTTTTATTTCATTGTCATAGCAAAACCCAGGGTGTCCAACGTATATGTGTTTCCTTATAACATTTCATATATATAAAATGTTCATCAAGAAATTCATGTGGATGAGCAGTTACAGCTTTGGGGAAATGACTAGATCAAGAATTGTGAGAGCAGCTCTGAAGACTGAAGGAGCAGAGTCACCTGCTCTTTTGAAAAGATGTCAGTGTCATTTGCTTGCTCTTTTCAGATTACATTTGGCCAGTACATCTGCAGCATCTCCTGTTCTTTGTGCCATGAAATTGAAGAGATTTCCACAGTAAGGAATGGCCTCCAACTGTTATTTTTCATCTGTTGAGATTTGCCCTCCCCCTGTCTCTGTTAGCCAGATGAAATGGCAATAATATCCCCAACTGTTCTACTGTAGGCTGACAGATAGACGACTCCCAGGAGGCTTGTGCTTGTTCTCTTTTGATGATAGTGGATAATTTGGGTAGGAGGTATTCATAAAACAAATCTTTAGAACAAATCCTTGGTCTGGGTACTTCTGAAATTTACCTTCCCATGTAAAGCATCTTCTACTGAACTTCACGTAGTAGACCATTTCCACTGTGGGTAGCTCTGAGTATTTGAAAGTTTGTAGAGCTAAAATGTGCCTTTTTGCCACAAGAGAAGCCACTGCAATGAAAAGCCCACACCCCACAACAAAGAGTAACCCCTGCTTGGCCCAACTAGAGAAAACCCAAGCACACCCATGAAGAACTCCCTCACCCAAAAAAGGAGATGTGGAAATAGGTAATACTGAAGACCAGATGAAAAGAATATTATATATGAAATATTGGACATTGGACTCTGTCATCGTGTCATGGGAAGTCTTTGAAGAGTTTTTTAGCAAGAGATTAATGTAAGATTTATATTTTCTATTGAGTGTGATGTGGTTTGAAGAGAGGTAAATGAGAGGCAATAGTTTGATTTGGGAGGAGATGGTGGGTTGCATTAAATCAAGGACACCTCACTTTTGGCTTGAGACCCTGGGTACATGGTGGTACCATTCACTGCCTGGGTATGTGGGCCATGCTGCAGATTAGAGAGTGGAGGGAAGTGGTAAGAAAGTGACTTCACATTTGGAAATGTTGAGTTTGAGTTACTCGTGAGGCATTTAGGTCCTGGAGGTGGATGGGGATGAGACTTTTGGACCCTGGAAATGCAGATAGATTGAAATCCTGTGAGTAAGTGAGGTTGCCTAGGGAGAACGAATAGAAAGAGCAGAAGATTGAGAGGGCTAAGAACAAACCACCGAGGAACATCAAAACTTAGAGATAGGGGAAAAGCAAAGCCTTGGGGGAAGAGAAGTGGCAGCCAGAGAGAAAAGAGAAAAGCCTGGCGGGTATGGTGTCATGGAATCCTGGTGGCTAAGAACAAGAGGACGGGTAACATGCCAGACCCTGCAGTTGAGGACAAGATAAATGAAGACTGCTACATCACGTCGACTGCGAGGAGGTGACCACCTTGGGGTTGTCCCGTGAATCCTGTCAACTCCTTATAAGCTGAACAGATGGTACTTCAAACTGAGTACAATCCAGGTGTTGCTGTCTCTGGAGTCCATCATTTCTTGCTGACCTGAATGTCATCCTCGTACTATTCCAAAACCATTGTTATGCGATTCTAAATAATCTCATTTCCATTGTTAACTTATACCATGCTTATGATCAACTAAAAATTATCACATCTTTTTAATGTGAACCTCATGCATAGTGTTCTTGCTCAGAGAATCCCAGGGGCGGCGGAGCCTAGTGGGCTGCCATCTATGGGGCCGCACAGATTCAGACACGACTTTAGGGACTTAGCAGCAGCAGCATGCATAGTAGATACATGTACAAGTAGCAGACCTAAATAACAGACTTAAGAAACTAACTTACATATAGGGACTTCCCTGGTGGTGCAGTGGCTAGAGCCGCCATGCTTCCAGTGCAGGGGGCCTGGGTTCAGCCCCTGGGCAGGAACTAGATGCCACTTGGTGCGTGTGAACCTGAAACTTCACATGTTGAAACTAAGACCTGGCACAGCCAAGTGAATAAATATTTAAAAAAAAAGAAAAAAGAAAAGAACTTACATGTAGGACTTTATTCCGCTAGTTAGTTTCAGGTCACTTATGTATGTATTAGTCTTTGATCAGTGATTATCTAAGTTACAATAAAATAAATAGACATATCTGTATTTAGTCAACAAAGTCTTTATGAGATTTTTAAAAATATCCCTAATATCCTTGAAATAAGAATAAGCATATTTTATTATCGTAGCATGCTTAGCAAACACATCTTTGATATGGTGAGAGCAGTTATTAGGAAAACAACTATTTGTTAAATAAACTATTAGTTGGAGAGCGGTACTGTCTAGACAGATAAATAACCTTCTTAATTTTCCAATTATGGGTTGACATTAGCAGGTAATCACAGGATTATTCATGTGTCAGTCCTGTGGCAATATAACTATTTAGAATAGAACAGTGAATTTGGAAATGGGAAAATGGGCCACTGAGGAACAAAGAAAATTCTCACTGAGTATGTGGCTCTTTCTTCATGGGACAGAAGTCTAGCCACCATCACTACTCAGTTTATATCTTATCCAAAAATATGTTGATGGCTTTAATAAGCATATTTATTTATTTATCTAGAATTTTTAACCCTGTTTTGGGAGCAAGTATATTTGGGAATAAAACAGAAAGTGTATTGAATTATGTTTCTTCTTACATTTAATTTAGGAAATCGAGAAAATGTGTTCTGTGTTTTAAAAACATTTTGATTATATTATCAAAATTTAAAGATTTCTAAGATTAATAGATTTACTAAAAACCTTAGGAAATTTGTGAATTCATGATTTTCTGTAACATTAGTTTGTAAGGATGGCCCTTTGGTGGCATCCGTCACTGTTGGTCTGTCTCCCACAGGGACCTTCGTTGGCTTTCTCCAGCTTCACGCTTGGTTTTCAGGGGCCTCTTCCTCCAGGAAGGCCACCATGTCTTCTCAGTTGACCTCTCCATGGCCATGATCTCTGGCACTCGGGGCTTGTATTTGACACTTTCTGTTGCCTCTTGAATCTTGTGCTGATGCAAGACTCATTGCATTTGTATTTTGAGTCTGAAAGCCTTATAAAGCCAGAGGAAAACAGACAAAATGCTGGGACTGAGACTAACCCTGATTCTTGTTGAATTTCAGGCCTATTTTGTGAGTAGCCTTGCTGGTTTTTAAAGATAGAAAGCCAAAATACTTCCAACATTTTAAAATTGCTGATGGGTACCCAGAGGAGAAAGAAAATTTTGATATGTGTTTTATTGGTCCCTTAATTATCTTCTATTTAGATATTCACAAGAGCAAATATACCCTAAGCTGCAGATGTGTTTTGAGTTATAGAATTCTTTTTATATTGAGTAAACTATGTTTTAAAGTTTAAGCTTCTTTAAAAGAGCCCTTGCAATTTTCCTTGTGCTTGGGTCTGTCAAACCACTGATGTTATAACGGAATCTTACCATTTGATTGGATTATATCAAAATTTAATACCTAAAACCCAGTGACGGCCATGTTCCTTTACAAATGATTTAAATTAGAGGAGAATAAAATAAAAAGTAAAAATTGATTGTCAGTTGAAATGATTTCAAGATTAAAAGCTTGAGTCTTGGAGAAGTGAAGATGTCTTATTAAATAGAACAGTGCTTTCTCAACCCTGGATACAGTGTAAAATCGCTTAGGCAACTTGGGAACAACAGCAGCAATAAATACTGATGGCTGGACTTCTCCCCCAGAGACTCTGATTTAGATAGGGCCCAAGTATCAGTTGCTTTTTTTAAAGCTTCCCAAGTGATTCTCATGTGCATTCAGGTTCAAAATGGGTGAAAAGCCAAGCTATTTAAAAGAAAGCATTACTTAGACAGAATATAGTGACTACATAGCTATTTGACAAGAGGAAACATGAGAAAAAGATGGAGACAAACCTTCAGCTTAAAATTAGTAGAGGTTTACGATCCATTATTGACAAATCTGAAATATAAAAGCCCTAAAAAACAAAAGATTTTCATAACGTGTGTGTTTGTGTGCTTAGTTGCTCAGTGACATCCAACTCTTTTGTGAGCCCATGGTCTGCAGTCTGCTAGGATCCTCGTCCACGGAATTTCCCAGACAAGAAAACTGAAAGGGGTTGCCATTTCCTACTCCAGGAGAGCTTCTCGACCTAGGGATCGAACTCGCATCTCCGGCGTCTCCTGCAGGTGGATTCTTTCCCACTCTGCCACCTTGTGCCAGAATCTAACCTAAACTGAATATAGTTAGTAGAAAATCCTGAGACTCCTCCTGGTCTGTCTTTATCCCATTTGGTATGAATAATCATACATTTCATTACAGAAATATTAGTGTGTCTGATTTCTTATTACAAGACTTCACTGAGGGTGTGACATAGGTAGGGTACATTTCTGAGCCACATAAAATGTTCAGTCACCAATTCAATGAACATGAGTTTGAGCAAGCTCTGGGAGATGCTGAAGGACAGGGAAGCCTGGCGTGCTGCAGTCCATGGGGTCGCAAAGAGTCGGACACGACTGAGCGACTGAACAACAACAAAGGCTTGTGATAGCCCACTGTGAGAATGGACTTCCCGTCAGATCAACAGTGCATTTCTTCTAATTTTCTAGGCAGTGGTTTAGCACACTCATTAAATAAAAACAGTGGTGAATATCAGAGCATGGCTCTTGGCTATTTTTAAATATACATTTATAGGTATATATTTTTTGATACTGATCTAAGAAGAGGGTTCCATTTTGATGAGAGGGGCTTAAATTAAGGAACAGCACAAGGAGATCAAGTAGAAAAATAATTGTCTATAAAAGACTTTTCAGTGTAACACACTCTTCCCCCAAATTAATGGTTTAAATCAGCATGTATTTACTGTACCTTCTTTTTTTTAAGTGAAACAGGTTAAGTGTTTATTAGGAAAAAGGGTATGTGTGGATAGACACATACAGGCGAACTCAGAGAGAGTCGCCACATATTTATTACCTTCATCGGTCCCTGAGTGTTAGAAATTCAGGAGCATCTTAGCTGGTTGGTTTTTTGCTCAGGGTTTCCAGAAAGTTGTTATCAAAATGTGGGCCAGGATTTCAGACATCTGGAAACTTGAGCATGGCTGGGGTGTTATGTTTCTTTTTCAGTGCCGACAAGTCCCTTATTAGTGCTTACAAAGAAAAGTCTAGTCTCTGTTTCTGCAGTTGTTAAAAGTTTAAGTTTTCAGAATAAACCTAACAAGTATTTGCTAAAGGAGGCTTGGAGTCCTAATTTGTTCTGAAGATCTCTGCTACAAGTCCCTTCTTAGGGGGAGTGTCTTCTCTTTGGATTTTCCTTGTCCTCCCTCAGGCAGCCTTTTTATCCCCCACTCCCCTGGGTTCTGTCTCTGTTCCCTTAAAGTTGCCTCTTCATCCAGTGCAAGCGTGTTGAAGGCCCTGAGTCATGGTGCTGAAAAGATAGTTGCCTCAGTGGAGCTTCTGCCCAGAAGACAGGCATTAGTCACAATTGAAAATAATGAAATAATGATTGCTGGTGTGTCTAAAAAAAAGTGCTGAGAGGATACTGTGTTGTTGTTCTGTCACTAAGTCGTGTCGGACTCTTGCAACCCCGTAGACTGCAGCACGCTAGGCTCCCCTGTCCTTCCCTGCCTCCCGGAGTTGACTCAGACTCATGTCCATTGAGTCAGTGATGCCCTCCAGCCACCTATAGGAGACTCTAATGGGATCACACCCAGTTTGTGATTTGTTTGCTCAATGCTTCCCCCTTTGTATTTTGGAGGAAGAATAACCTACCCTTGGGGTTTTGCTCAAAAATGTTTTCCCTCGGGGGCAGAAATGTGGAAGCTGTTCTACACGTCTGCACGTAACATTTTGTACGTCCTCCCTGACTGCAGATGTTCAGGGCATGTGGTGTGGTATAGTAGAGTATTCTCATTTATTTTATGGAAAAAAGAAAAAGCTTAGGTTCATTTTTAACTGTGAAGGTCTTGTCTTTCTCACTATCCAGTTTTGTTTTTTTTTTTTTTTTTTTTCATCTTCTTGGCTTCCCAAAAAGTGCTCTATAGGTTTCTTGCTCATCCTTTTTCTCCCTTTCTTTCTCCACCAAATCTTTGCAGAGATGTTTTATATAGTGTTGGGAATATAACATTTTCCTTTTCTGAGCTACTTCTGTTTTGAGTCTTATGTCTAAATCAAGAAAGAAAAACTGAAGCTCTCAGGAAGAGAGTCTCAGGAATGGAAAACTAAAGGAGGAGGGTGGAGAAGACAGTTTAAGTGAGCCACCTTCTGCAGCTTTTTCTGTCTCTGCTGCCTTCCTATGTCTGAGCCAAGAGGAGTCTTCCCTGGGCGCCCACAACATTAGGAAGCTATTGACAGGGCCCCAGGGAGCCTTTCTAATCTGTGTCTTTGTCCACCTCCAGATATTCTCTCCTGGAACAGGGGATTGTGTGTAACGATAAACCTTACACACAATTTCAAATATCTAAAACAGGGGCTAATTTGTGTGTTTGTTTTTTGTTTTTTGGGTTTTTTTTGCTTTTTTATTACTACACATACAAGTATTTTGTAAAGGCTTTCCTCTGATTAATCATCACTTCTATCTCTCCCAAGTCTCTTTTTCTGCATAAGTTCTTCAACTAAATTTTTATATCTGTGAGCATTTTTGTTTATTTTTTTTAAACTTTTAATTTTGTATTGAAGTAGGAGTGGCTGAGCATGCATGCGCGTGCGGGCGCGCGCACACACACACAGCTGATTGACAAATAATGTTGTTTCTGGTGAATAGTGAAGGGACTCAGCCGTACATATACATGTATCCCTTCGCCCCCAAACTCCCCTCCCATCCAGGATGCCACATAACATTGAGCAGAGTTCCACGTGCTATACAATAGGTCTTTTGTTTGTTATCCATTATCAGTACAGCAGTATGTACATGTCAATCCCAAATTCCCTAACTGTCCCTTCTCCCTGTCCTTCTCTCAGCAACCATCAGATGTTCCCTAAGTCTGTTAGTCTCTTTCTGTTTTGCAAGTTCATTTGTATCATTTCTTTTTAGATTCCAAATATAAGGGTCATATGATATTCCTTCTCCTCTGTCTGACTTACTTCACTCAGTATGACAATCTCTGGGTCCATCTGTGTTGCTGCAAATGGCATTATTTCATTCTTTTTAATGACCCAGTGATATCTCATTGTATATATGTACCACATCTTCTTTATCCATTCCCCCATGAGAGTTTTTGGATTTCAAACCCCCGCCATTAGAGAGGGACTGATTATCTTCTCATTACAGTATAATTTTCCTGAGGAAGTCCCAAGGAAGCAAAGAATCAGTTGAATCAAGAGTATGTATACCCTTTAGACTGGCATTCACACCGGCCAGCCAGGGAAGCATGACAGTAAAGCAGTGTGGGGGAGGGAGAGTGCTTTCTTCGGGGATGACGATACCTTGATCATTGTGGTATGGATCCCAGGCAGAGTCCCAGTGTCTCGCTAAGCTGCTTTTGCTTTCACATATGCTATGCTATGCTAAGTCACTTCAGTCGTGTCCAACTCTGTGCGACCTCATAGACAGTAGCCTACCAGGCTCCCCCGTCCCTGGGATTCTCCAGGCAAGAACACTGGAGTGGGTTGCCATTTCCTTCTCCAATGCAGGAAAGTGAAAGTGAAAGTGAAAGTGAAGTCGTGTAGAACTCTTAGCGACCCCATGGACTGGAGCCTACCAGGCTCCTCCGTCCATGGGATTTTCCAGGCAAGAGTACTGGAGTAGGGTGCCATTGCCTTCTCCGTGTTTTCACATACATCAGTGTAAATTAGATTAATTTCCATAGCAAATCTTCTTTAACCTTGAACTTTCACGCTCTGCCTTTAAAATGTCACTTGTATAACACATTAAGCTTCAGGACCCTTCCAAACTCACTACCACCACCCCTGCAAACCTCCAAAGGTTTCCCAGATATTATCCTCATGCTTTTTTTTTCTCACATTATCTTTGCAAGTGACTGTGGTTATCTTTCTTCGTCTCTGTTTTATGTTCCTTTTTGAGAAAGGATTTAAGCATATATGTTCAGGGAAGAGAGAGAGAATGAATGAATAAGCAAAAATCTGGACAATAAGTGAGGTTTAGGCAGTTAGGATATTAAAGTTCATCCTGCCTGTTCCCATTTCACCTGGCCTGTGTGTTGATAGCATTTGCTTTTATGCAGTATGTTATCTGAAATGGTTGCTGTTAAACCTGTCAGGCCTCAAGTGATTGTTCATTGTATTCAGACAGAAGTCCAATTAAACTAAGGTCAGCTACTTTAGTTTTTCCACAATTTCTGTATAAACTAAAATATTTGAGAAAGAAAAAATATTTACAATCTTTGCCACAGTATTGTGCCTGTTTTAATAATTTATTTGCATTATTTTTGAATGTTACACAGTTATGTTTTTGAGGTACTGTCCATCAAAGTGTCATAAGTAACAGTGTTTTCCAATGCGTACATTCTGGCAACTGTTTATAATTTCTTTTTAAAGGAAGTCAATTAGATTCTTTGAGGTTTTCGGCCTAAAATTCCTAAGCAGAAGTTTTTCCATATTATTAAAAACAAACAAAAATATTGGCAGCAAACTTAACTCTTATCTCAACAGCTCTTAACTTTGTTTGCAGATCTAAAGATAAACCTATGTTTTTCTTATTCTAATTTGATGTTTCCCCCTAATATTTTCTTAGGTGCAGAGAGAGCTAGCAGCTGTTATTGCTTTGAAAGCAAGGAAGTCTGGTGAGTAGTCTTCCATGGGGCTAGAGGAAGATTCTGATTCTTTGGGGATATTTCACATGTCATGTGGTTGTGAGCAGTTGAATGTATCCTGGGAAGATTTGGTCCAGAAAGCATATCTCCATTTGTTTTAAAAAATTATTTATTCTGCTGTCAAAATAGCACAGGCATATATACTGTTCTTTCAAATTTCACTGCCTGGCTTTATTTCATGCTTCAAGGACAAATGAAATTCAAAATTAAAAATGTGTTTGCAGCCCACTGCAGGCATGGGTCTAGGTACCCAGCAAAAGAAAGCAAACCACTTTACATTACTTGTCATAATGAGAGAGGAAAATAGATAATGTAATGGTGGTCTCTGTTTTATATTTCTCATCTCAAAGTGGCTTCTTAAAAAAATAATTGAATTGTCTAATAGCATTTCATAGCAAGCATGTTTCATAGGAACTGATGGTATGGATCCAATTCCTAATACCTTAGGAAGCAATCTGTGACTGTAATAAGTGGAAAGGAAAAGGGAGCTCTCAGCTACATCTTGAGGAGAGAAAGCCATGTTTTGCTGAAATTCAGTATGAAACAGACGCTCAGTGAGGTAGAGAACCCTTGCATTGAAAAGAAGAGTAGCAGGAGGACCCTCGCTGTTCAGAGGAGGCTGGTGCTGAATGGAATGGCAAACAGAGGGGAGCTGCCTCGTGGAGAATGGTAAACTAGGGTAAGACTTTTCAGGTGAAGGCACTCTGACAAAATCAGAGAGTTGCCACGGTTTGAAGAAATGCCTGCAACAGAGATGTCTTCAGAACAGAAGTCATACATTTTGCATTTTCCTTTTTCTAGCTAGAAACGAAAACTTTGCTTTTCTCTCGGTGACTTTTGGGATCAAACACACCTTGTTGTGTTTGTACTATGTCATTGTTGATTTGGCTGTTGTAGAGGATGCAGAGACTGGATACCATAAAGGTGGTGGAGAAGAAAAGCGAGGCACAGCGATGCGGATCCGCAGAGCCCAGGCAGTGGGAATGGCATTAGATCGTGGATATTTGCCTGGTGGAGCCCAAGAGGGAGAAGGGACACCAGTATACAGGTTGTAGGAGGGGCGTCTTAGAAATAAATTGTGCTAGAGCTGATGTAGTTTCCTACAACCATAAGGAGACAAAATTTACAGTCTGTGTGAGTTGGGATGGTAGTGCCTTGGAAGATAGATTTATTTTTTAAGTTTTAGAAAAAGTTGGGGAAATAGTAAAATACATATACTTTGTCATTGCTGGAGCAAAACAGCAAGTAAATAGAGATGGGGCTGGAGAAGGAGGTGGTTGCTAATTTACACAGTGTGGGCTGGGCAGGCCCCTTGAGCAAAGACCTGAAGTCACTAAGGGGTGAGCCCCGTGGACGTCCAGGCAAGAGCATTGGACAGAAGTGTGCAAAATGTGTGTAGAGAACAGCAAAGAAGTGAAAGTGGCTGGATAAAAATGAACAAGGCAGAAAGAGGTAGATTCCAGACGTCAGGCTGAGAAGTTTGAACTCTCTGGAGGTGAAGAGAAATGAGGAAGCATAAGCAAGACCCACACACAGTGGACTGTGCAGAGTCAAAGACTGGTATGCAGTTGACTGTTAGGCCATGAAGTTAGCATCTCTATTTTCCTTACTTATTTCATCCATGGAGCTTGGAATGTCAAGACAACATTGGCAACTTCTCAAGGACAGAGTGAAACACAAATATATCAGGAATGGGAACATAAATTCATGGTTTTATTTTGTCAAGTTCCATGAAAACCCCATTGGTAATTTTTAAACTGTATTGAATTTATAGGTCATTAGATAAATTGGAGAAGGAAATGGCAACCCACTCCAGTGTTCTTGCCTGGAGAATCCCATAGACGGAGAAGCCTGGCAGGCTGCAGTCCGTGGGGTCGCACAGAGTCAGACATGACTTAGCAGCGGCAGCAGCAGATAAATTGGCACTTTGGAGATAAGCATTTCCATTCATGAATCTAGGATTTCAATCTACTTTTTTCATATCTTCAGTACTGTCTTAAAAATGTCTCCTTAAAGCTTTGTACATTTTTTTGCTTAATGCACTCTTTGGTGCCTTTGGTTACTGTTATTTTTTTGGCTTCTGGTATTTAGTTTTCTTTTTAAGTGAAGGTTTCTGTCTTTGTCTTTCATGACACTTTTTCTTGAAATAAACTTTACCTTTTAGAGTAGTTTCAATTCACAGAGAAATTGAGCAGAAAGTATACAGTTCCCATATACCCTGTGTCCCCACATGCCCTGCTCCCTTACTGCCATCATCTCAGAGTGATATATTTGTTATAATCGATGGCCTATGTTGACACATCGTTGTCACCCATGGTCCATAGTTTAGAGTTCACTCTTGGTACTGTCCATTTTATGGGTTTAGACTAAGTCTAATAACATGTGTTTGTGGTATCACACAGAATCACGTCACTGCCCTTCTGCTCTACCTATTTATGCCTCCCTCCCCTCCCCCATTTTCTGGCAGTCACTTATGTTATTGTCCCCATAGCTTTGCCTTTTCCAGAACGTCACATGGTTGGAATCATAGAGTAGATAGTCTTTTCAGATTGGCTTTATTCAGTCAGTGATAGGCATTTAAAGTTCATCCATGTCTTCTACTAACGACTTGATAACTCATTTCTTCCTAGCTCAGAATAATATTCCGTGGTCTGGATGTACCACAGTTTATGTATCCGTTCACCTGCCAGAGGACATCTTGATTGCTTCCAGGTTTTGGCAGTTATAGATGTTATAAATTAACCTTCTATAAACATCTGTGTGTATATTTATATCCAGTTTTCATCTACACAGACACGTATATGCACACGTAGTTTTCAGCTACTTTGGGTGAGTAGCAAAGAGTGTGATTTCTGGGCCGTGTGGTAGGAGTATGTTGAGTTTTGTAAGAAGCTGCTTCTGGTACCTACCTTCCCGAGTGGCTGTGCTCTGCGATCCCACCAGCAGTGGACGAGAGCTCCTGTTGCTCTGTATCTTCACCAGCATTTGTCGTCAGTGTTTCAGGTTTGGTTGTTTTAGTTTGCATTTTCTTGATGGCATGTGATCTGGAAGATCTTTTCATGTACTTATTTGTTATCTTTATTTCTTCTTTGATGAGGTGTCTGTTAAGGTCTTTGATCCATTTTTCAGTCAGCTTGCTTGTTTTCCTGTTGAGTCTTAAGAGTTCTGTATATATTTTTGATGATTGTCCTTTTTCAGATATATTTTGCAAGTGTTTTCTCCCAGTCTCTGGCTTGTATTCTCATTCTCTTCACATTGTCTTTGAAAGAGCAAAGATTTTTAATTTTAATAAAGTCAAGCTTATCTTTCTTCTCTTTCGGATCCTGCCTTTGGTGTTATAGCTAAAAAGTCCTATCACACACAAGATCATCTAGGTTTTCTTCTGTTACATACTAGAAATTTTATAGTTTTGCGTTACATTTAAGTCTGTAATCCATTTTGAGTTCATTTTCAGGAAGAGTGTTAGGGCTGCATTTAGGTTCTTTTATGTGTGGGTGTGTGTATGTCTAGTTGTTCCAGCAGCGTTTGTTGAAAACATTATCCTTTTTCCATTTTATTGCCTTCTCTCCTTTGCCAAAGGTCATTTGGCTATATTTGTGTGGGTTTATGTCTGGGCTCGGAGAAGGCGATGGCACCCCACTCCAGTACTCTTGCCTGGAAAATCCCATGGATGGAGGAGCCTGGTAGGCTGCAGTCCATGGGGTCGCTAAGAGTCAGACACGACTGAGCGACTTCACTTTCACGTTTCACTTTCACACATTGGAGAAGGAAATGGCAACCCACTCCAGTGTTCTTGCCTGGAGAATCCCAGGGAGGGGGAGCCTGGTGGGCTGCTGTCTATGCGGTCGCATAGAGTTGGACACGACTGAAGCGCCTTAGCAGCAGCAGCATGTCTGGGCTCTCTGTTCTCCTCCACTGACCTGCTTGTCTGTGCTTCGCCAGTACCTCCCTGTTTGGGTCACTGTAACTTTACAGTGAGTGTTGGTAGGGTGCTGTCAGCCTTCCAGCTTTTTCTCCTTCCATATTGTTCTGGCTATTCTGGGTCTTTTTCCTCTCCATATATACTTTGAATCAGTTTGTTGATCCACATCTGTAATTTTTTCTAATTGTTTATTTTTCCTGCATGAGAATTCTTGTTTTTGTGCCTATCAAAAGTGTTGAACTTAAATGAATTCTAATAGCTAGTTTTAAAATTACCTTGGGTTTTCTTTATAGGCCAATATAGTGTCTATCAATTATGACTATTTTATCTGTCTTACCAACCCAAGTAACTCCCCCTTTTTCCCCTCATGCTATTTCATTAGCTAAGGTCCTGTGATACATAAACTGAATAATAAAAAAGATAGTTGGCATTCTTTGTCCCTGACAAAATTAAATAAGTTTTCTGACTAGAAAAATAGAGTAAGCAAAGAAGATCATTTTTAGAGAAAAACAGACTTTTCTGTGCCACATTCCTCAAACCACAACAAATTTGGGAAACCGTCTAGGGGCAAAAATAACCAAAATGATATTGCAATATTCAAAGAATCCAAATGTGGACTTCAGGAGATGCCCACCTGATTCGTCCCACACTGCTGCTGCTTGATTTGGCCTTGAGAGTAGGTGAAAAATAATAGCGGCAAAGTATGAGAACCTATTCAAAAGCAGAGATATCACTTTGCCAACAAAGGTTGGCCTAGTCAAGGCTACGGTCTTTCCTGTGGTCATGTATGGATGTGAGAGCTGGACTGTGAAGAAGGCTGAGCACCGAAGAATTGATGCTTTTGAAGTGTGGTGTTGGAGAAGACTCTTGAGAGTCCCTTGAACTGCAAGGAGATCCAACCAGTCCATTCTGAAGGAGATGAGCCCTGGGATTTCTTTGGAAGGAATGATGCTAAAGCTGAAACTCCAGTATTTTGGCCACCTCATGTGAAGAGTTGACTCATTGGAGAAGACTCTGATGCTGGGAGGGATTGGGGGCAGGAGGAGAAGGGGACGACAGAGGATGAGATGGCTGGATGGCATCACTGACTCGATGGATGTGAGTCTGGGTGACCTCTGGGAGTTGGTGATGGACAGGGAGGCCTGGCATGCTGCAGTTCATGGGGTCGCAAAGAGTCGGACACGACTGAGCGACTGATCTGATCTGATGAGAACCTAACTCATAAGTATTGCTTTTATTCCTTTATCAGATTCTTTTTTTTTTAAATTAAATTTTATTTTGCTTAACTTTACAGTATTGTATTGCTTTTGCCATACATCAAGATGGATCCGCCACAAGTATACATGTGTTCCTCATCCTGAACCCTCCTCCCTCCTCCCTCCCCATACCATCCCTCTGGGTCGTCCCAGTGCACCAGCCCCAGGCATCCATTATCAGGCATCGTACCTGGACTGGCGACTCGTTTCAGATATGATATTATACATATTTCAATGCTATTCTCCCAAATCATCCCACCCTCTCCCATTCCCAGAGTCCAAAAGTCTGTTCTATACATCAGTGTCTCTTTTGCTGTCTCGTAAACAGGGTTATTGTTACCATCTTTCTAAATTCCATATATATGCTTTAGTATACTGTATTTGTGTTTTTCTTTCTGGCTTACTTCACTCTGTATAATAGGCTCCAGTTCCATCCACCTCATTAGAACTGATTCAAATGCATTCTTTTTAATGGCTGAGTAATACTCCATTGTGTATATGTACCACAGGTTTCTTATCCATTCACCTGTGGATGGACATCTAGGTTGCTTCCAAGTCCTGGCTATTGTAAACAGTGCTGCTATGAACATTGGGGTACACGTGTCTCTTTCAATTGTGGTTTTCTCAGTGTGTATGCCCAGCAGTGGGATTGCTGGATCATAAGGCAGTTCTATTCCCAGTTTTTTTAGGAATCTCCATACTGTTCTCTATAGTGGCTGTACTAGTTTGCATTCCCACCAACAGTGTAAGAGGGTTCCCTTTTCTCCGCACCCTCTCCAGCATTTATTGCTTGTGGACTTTTGGATCGCAGCCATTCTGACTGGCATGAAATGGTACCTCATAGTGGTTTTGATTTGCATTTCTCTGATAATGAGTGATGTTGAGCATCTTTTCATGTGTTTGTTGGCCATCTGTATGTCTTCTTTGGAGAAATGTCTACCTAGTTCTTTGGCCCATTTTTTGATTGGGTCATTTATTTTTCTGGAATTGAGCTGTAGGAGTTGCTTGTATATTTTTGAGATTAGTTGTTTGTCTGTTGCTTCATTTGTTATTATTTTCTCCCATTCTGAAGGCTGTCTTTTCACCTTGCTTATAGTTTCCTTTGTTGTGCAGAAGCTTTTAAGTTTAATTAGGTCCAATTTATTTATTTTTGATTTTATTTCCAATATTCTGGGAGGTGGGTCATAGAGGATCCTGCTGTGATGTATGTCAGAAAGTGTTTTGCCTATGTTTTCCTCTAGGAGTTTTACGGTTTCTGGTCTTACATTTAGCTCTTTAATCCATTTTGAGTTTATTTTTGTGTATGGTATTAGAAAGTGTTCTAGTTTCATTCTTTTACAAGTGTTTGACCAGTTTTCCCAGCACCACTTGTTAAAGAGATTGTCTTTAATCCATTGTATATTCTTGCCTCCTTTGTCAAAGACAAGGTGTCCATAGGTGTGTGGATTTATCTCTGGGCTTTCTATTTTGTTCCATTGACCTATATTTCTGTCTTTGTGCCAGTACCATACTGTCTTGATGACTGTGGCTTTATAGTAGAGCCTGAAGTCAGGCAGGTTGATTCCTCCAGTTCCATTCTTCTTTCTCAAGATAGCTTTGGCTATTCGAGGTTTTTTGTATTTCCATACAAATTGAGAAATTATTTGTTCTAGCTCTGTGAAGAATACCGTTGGTAGCTTGATGGGGATTGCATTGAATCTATCATTTGCTTTGGGTAGTATACTCATTTTCACTATATTGATTCTACCAATCCATGAACATTGTATATTTCTCCATCTATTAGTGTCCTCTTTGATTTCTTTCACCAGTGTTTTATAGTTTTCTATATATAGGTCTTTAGTTTCTTTAGGAAGATATATTCCTAAGTATTTTATTCTTTTCATTGCAATGGTGAATGGAATTGTTTCCTTAATTTCTCTTTCTATTTTCTAATTATTAGTGTACAGGAATGCAAGGGATTTCTGTGTGTTGATTTTATATCCTGCAACTTTACTATATTCATTGATTAGTTCTAGTAATTTTCTGGTGGAGTCTTTAGGGTTTTCTATGTAGAGGATCATGTCATCTGCAAACAGTGAGAGTTTTACTTCTTCTTTTCCAATTTGGATTTCTTTTATTTCTTTTTCTGCTCTGATTGCTGTGGCCAAAACTATGTTGAATAGTAATGGTGAAAGTGGGCATCCTTGTCTTGTTCCTGACTTTAGAGGAAATGCTTTCAATTTTTCACCATTGAGGATAATGTTTGCTGTGGGTTTGTCATATATAGCTTTTATTATGTTGAGGTATGTTCCTTCTATTCTTGCCTTCTGGAGAGTTTTTATCATAAATGGATGTTGAACTTTGTCAAAGGCTTTCTCTGCATCTATTGAGATAATCATATGGTTTTTATTTTTCAATTTGTTAATGTGGTGTATTACATTGATTGATTTGCGGATATTGAAGAATCCTTGCATTCCTGGGATAAAGCCCACTTGGTCATGGTGTATGATCTTTTTAATGTGTTGTTCGATTCTGATTGCTAGAATTTTGTTAAGGATTTTTGCATCTATGTTCATCAGTGATATTGGCCTGTAGTTTTCTTTTTTTGTGGCATCTTTGTCCAGTTTTGGTATTAGGGTGATGGTGGCCTCATAGAATGAGTTTGGAAGTTTGCCTTCTTCTGCAATTTTCTGGAACAGTTTGAGTAGGAAAGGTGTTAGCTCTTCTCTAAATTTTTGGTAGAATTCAGCTGTGAAGCCGTCTGGCCCTGGGCTTTTGTTTGCTGGAAGATTTCTGATTACAGTTTCAATTTCTGTGCTTGTGATAGGTCTGTTAAGATTTTCTATTTCTTCCTGATCCAGTTTTGGAAAGTTGTACTTTTCTAAGAATTTGTCCATTTCTTCCACGTTGTCCATTTTATTGCCATATAATTGCTGATAGTAGTCTCTTATGATCCTTTGTATTTCTGTGTTGTCTGTTGTGATCTCTCCATTTTCATTTCTAATTTTATTGATTTGATTTTTCTCCCTTTGTTTCTTGATGAGTCTGGCTAATGGTTTGTCAATTTTATTTACCCTTTCAAAGAACCAGCTTTTGGCTTTGTTGATTTTTGCTATGGTCTCTCTTGTTTCTTTTGCATTTATTTCTGCCCTAATTTTTAAGATTTCTTTCCTTCTACTAACCTTGGGGTGCTTCATTTCTTCCTTTTCTAGCTGCTTTAGGTGTAGAGTTAGGTTATTTATTTGGCTTTTTTCTTGTTTCTTGAGGTATGCCTGTATTGCTATGAACTTTCCCCTTAGGACTGCTTTTACAGTGTCCCACAGGTTTTGGGTTGTTGTGTTTTCATTTTCATTCGTTTCTATGCAGATTTTGATTTCTTCTGTGATTTCTTGGTTATTCAGGAGTGTGTTGTTCAGCCTCCATATGTTGGAATTTTTAATAGTTTTTCTCCTGTTATTGAGATCTAATCTTACTGCATTGTGGTCAGAAAAGATGCTTGGAATGATTTCAATTTTTCTGAACTTACCAAGGCTAGATTTATGGCCCAGGATGTGGTCTATCCTGGAGAAGGTTCCGTGTGCGCTTGAGAAAAAGGTGAAATTCATTGTTTTGAGATGAAATGTCCTATAGATATCAATTAGGTCTAACTGGTCTATTGTATCATTTAAAGTTTGTGTTTCCTTGTTAATTTTCTGTTTAGTTGTTCTATCCATTGGTGTGAGTGGGGTATTAAAGTCTCCCACTATTATTGTGTTATTGTAAATTTCTCCTTTCATGCTTGTTAGTATTTGTCTTACATATTGCGGTGCTCCTATGTTGGGTGCATATATATTTATAATTGTTATATCTTCTTCTTGGATTGATCCTTTGATCATTATGTAGTGACCTTCTTTGTCTCTTTTCACAGCCTTTGTTTTAAAGTCTATTTTATCTGATATGAGTATTGCTACTCGTGCTTTCTTTTGGTCCCTATTTGCATGGAAAATCTTTTTCCAGCCCTTCACTTTCAGTCTGTACGTGTCCCCTGTTTTGAGGTGGGTCACTTGTAGACAACATATGGAGGGGTCTTGGTTTTGTATCCATTCGTCCAGTCTCTGTCTTTTGGTTGGGGCATTCAACCCATTTACATTTAAGGTAATTATTGATAAGTATGATCCTGTTGCCATTTACTTTACTGTTTGGGGTTTGAATTTATATACCCTTTTTGTGTTTCCTGTCTAGAGAATGTCCTTTAGTATTTGTTGGAGAGCTGGTTTGGTGGTGCTGAATTCTCTCAGCTTTTGCTTGTCTGTAAAGGTTTTGATTTCTCCTTCATATTTGAATGAGATCCTTGCTGGGTACAATAATCTGGGCTGTAGGTTATTTTCTTTCATCACCTTAAGTATGTCTTGCCATTCCCTCCTGGCTTGGAGAGTCTCTATTGAAAGATCAGCTGTTATCCTTATGGGAATTCCCTTGTGTGTTATTTGTTGTTTTTCCCTTGCTTCTTTTAATATTTGTTCTTTGTGTTTGATCTTTGTTACTTTGATTAATATGTGTCTTGGGGTGTTTCACCTTGGGTTTATCCTGTTTGGGACTCTCTGGGTTTCTTGGACTTGAGTGATTATTTCCTTCCCCATTTTAGGAAAGTTTTCAACTATTATCTCCTCTAGTATTTTCTCATGGTCTTTCTTTTTGTCTTCTTCTTCTGGGACTCCTATGATTCGAATGTTGTAACGTTTAATATTGTCCTGTAGGTCTCTGAGATTGTCCTCATTTCTTTTAATTTGTTTTTCTTTTTTCTTCTCTGCTTCATTTATTTCTACCATTCTATCTTCTGATTCACTAATTCTATCTTCTGCCTCTGTTATTCTACTATTTGTTGCCTCCAGAGTGTTTTGGATCTCATTTATTGCATTATTCATTATATACTGACTCTTTTTTATTTCTTCTAGGTCCTTGTTAAACCTTTCTTGGATCTTCTCAATGCTTTTCTCCAGGCTATTTATCTGTGATTCCATTTTGATTTCCAGATTTTCAATTAATTTCACTATCATTATTTGGAATTCTTTATCCGGTAGATTCGCTATTTCTTCCTCTTTTGTTTGGTTTGGTAGGCATTTATCCTGTTCCTTTACCTGCTGGGAATTCTTCTGTCTTTTCATCTTGTTTAAATTGCTGAGTTTGGGGTGTCCTTACTGTATTCTGGCAGTTTGTGGAGTTCTCTTTATTGTGGCGTTCCCTCACTGTATGTGGGTTTGTACAGGTGGCTTGTCAAGGTTTCTTGGTTAGAGAAGCTTGTGTCGGTGTTCTGGTGAATGGAGCTGGATTTCTTCTCTCTGGAGTGCAATGGAGTGTCTAGTAATGAGTTATGTGATATCTATGATTTTGAGGTCACTTTGGGTAGCCTGTATATTGGCTTGGTTTCAGTGTAGGTTTGGAGGCATTGGATGAGCTCCTGTCAATTAATGTTCCGTGGGATCAGGGTTTGGACTTAAGCCTCCTGCTTCCAGTTATCGGTCTTGTTTTTACAGTAGTCTCAAAAATTTCTCCTTCTATATTGCACTCCACAACTGGGTCACTCAGAGATGTTCACGGAGTTATACAGAGAAGAAAAGAGGGAGGAAGGAGACAGAGGTGGTCAGGAGGATAAAAGGAGGGAATGAAAAGGAGAGAGACAGATCCAGTCAGTAATAGGCACAAATTGATTACATATACCAGAAAGCATAGATTAAAGATCTAGATTAGAGTTTGGAGTTTTCAGGAATACAATGTCAAAGAAAAGATGAAGAGATAGAAAGAGGGAGGGAAAAAAAAAAAAAGAAAAAGTCACAAAAGTTATTAAAAAAAAATGAATAGGTAAAAAATTGATAGCAATTACCAATAAGCTAAACTTATTAATCTAGAGCAGAGTTTGGAGTTTCAAAAATACAATGTTAAAGGAAAGACAAAAATAAAAAGAAAAAAAAAAGAAAAAAAGGGGGGTCGCAAGAGTTATAAAAAATATTCTAAAAGTGGAAATTACAGGAGTACTAGAGGACACTAAAAAATTAAAAAAAATTTTAATAAAAAAATATATAAATATATATATATATAAAGAAAGAAAGAAAGAATGATGGTAAAAATAGTAACAATATATATAAGACTTTCTCTGTTATTGTTGTGGGTATTGTGGGTTCAGTTCATTTTTGGCTAGTTCCTTGTTCCGGCTTAAATTTCTCAAGATCTATAGGCCCCTTTCTCTGTAGTTGGTACTAACCACAGGGTTTTAGTTTATTGCCTGTTGCTTCCACGGCGGTTCCCTCTGTTATAGCTTCTTCTGTTTGCTGATCTCTTCAGTGTCTGATTTCCACCCGGATACAAAGGGGGCGGTGGTGGACACCCTTTTTTTTTTTTTTTTTTTTTTAGGCTCACTTGTTCAGTCGCGCTGCGGGGAGGGAGGGACGCTGCAAATAAATACCACTGGCGTGTGCTCGCAGTGGCTTAGCCACACTGGGTCTGCCCCTGCTCACGCGCCTGTAGCCTCCCTGCCCACTCTGCTTAGGCTCTCTATTTCCCCGCCAGAACCATCCATGACTGGCCCTGGGCTGCTTGCCCCTCCCAGGTCTAAGCCGCTCAAGTTCAGGCACTCGGGTAGTCCTCAGAGGCCCAGGCTCGGTTGGGCCTGCGTTTTGTGCCCTTCTCAGAATCCAGCAGTCCAGGTAATGAGGTGTTTAGCAAGCGCGGCTTCTGTGACTTATCGCCTCCCCACCACTCGGTTTTCTAAGTGTACCACTGGCGCACTTTCTTAGGCAGATGTTAGCCGGCCAGAGCCCTAAGAAGTCTTAGTTAGCAAAGAAGCCTGCTTACAGTTTTGTGGATAATGTCTCTCTGGGGCTGCGATTGCCTTCCTCCGGCTCTGGCTGCCTGTCACTGGAGGGGAGCGGACTGCAGCCGGCTATCTCTGTAAAGTCCTTTGTTCTGTGCGCGGGCCTGGTGGTGTCTTGGGTTAGGGCTGGCTTTTCGTGTGGTAGGTATTCCACAGTCTGGTTTGCCAGCCCAAATTATTCTGCTCAGGTAGATCCCGGGATATTCAGGCCAATGCAGCCCACAAAGAAGCGGCCCGTGGCATCTCCCTGCCCAGCCCCCGCTTGCTAATGGTGGATGCAGGCGTTTGCGCTGTTTCTCCACTGGGGAAGTTATCGTGGGGCTCGTAGTCTATGGGTTTTAATTGATTATTTATTTTCCTCCCTGTTATGATGGCCTCCCTGCTTCCCAGGTTCGGCACAGACTCGGCAGTGAGAGTGTTTCCTGGTATTTGGAAACTTCTCTTTTTTTTAAGACTCCCTTCCCCGAACAGAGGTCCATCCCTCCCTCTTTGTCTCTTTTTTGTCTTTTATATATTTTTTCCTACCTCCTTTAGAAGGCAATGAGTTGCTTTTCTGGGTGTCTGATGTCCTCTGCCGGCATTCCGAAGTTGTTTTGTGCAATTTACTCGGCGTTTAGATGTTCTTTTGAAGAATTTGTGGAGGAGAAAGTGTTTTCCCCGTCCTATTCCTCTGCCATCTTAGCTCCTCCCCCCTGTATCAGATTCTAACTGAGCACCTACTCTAGAGCATTGATGGTACAGTGGTGAGCAAGGACAAATACAGCTCCCCGCTATTTTAAAATCACATTGCTTATTTCAGATATAAATAAACATAAGTCAATGGCTGTCTGAAAAAGGATAGTGTATTACTATGTAGTTAGGAGGTGATAAAATGAACTATTAAACACAGCCTTAATTAAACAGAATTTTAGTTGCAGAATGGTGCTTTTTGTATGCTCATTTTTTAAAAAAAAACTTTTGATTTTTTTAAGGTAGAATAAGAAGAAAGTGGTATACTTCTAATAAAAAAAAAAAGTACTGAAATAATAGTTGGCACATCTGGGGCTTGACAAAAGGAATTGATTGCCTTAATATCTGTCTTGCAGTAGAACTGTTAAGTAGGGCTCAGGTGGTCATGCCAGATTTATGTCTCTCTGTGAAGGGTTGTTAAAACAAAAATTAGTATAAAGAAAGAGTTTTTTGGTTTCAGCTCTCCATACAAACAGAAATAAAAGTAATTGCCAATTGATAGATTATATAGATGATTCAAGGATCTAGCTTTGTAAAAAATCTATTTTGTTGTAATTTTCTAAGAAGCCATATGGATGTGCCTTTAAACAGTTTTCTCGTCTAAATGCTAACCTTAGTGAATATGAATAGCATTTTAAGGCTTCATACGGTTTTAAGATGTTAACACAGATATCCTTGCATTTGTTTCTTTTTTGTTGAATTGCTGATTCTACTGCTAATTGTTAGACAGCTGGAGTCTTAGGAACATTTTCTTCCCCCTTGCAAGGGAATCCACAGCCAGAGCATGTTTAGCTCTCAGTATCTTTAGATTAGATGAAATTTGTGCCATGGTGGGCTTTTATTTCTGGAAAGCCAGAAATCTCATATTGATAAGCCTCTTTGGCAGTTTTTATATTTCACTCTCTCTCTTAGTCCATACCTAGTTAAATGTTTTAAAACTAAGTATCAAGGATATTAATGTTTGGAAAACACAGAAGAGGTTCTAGACTCTGTTTGTACCTTAAATGTCTTTGTGACTTTGGTAAAGGGATTCCAATTTGTATTGTATCACGAAGGAGTGAGTACAGAATGTAGGAACCTTCGTGATTCCTTCCAGCTCCAGTATTTAATTATAATAGTGCCTATTTTCATTAATTTCTTTCATTATCCTTAATGGAGTCACAACCTTGGGAATGTTTTATTCAGGACTCTTAGGGACAAGTGAGAGAAAAATAAACTGAAAACCACAAGGGGACTTTATTGCTCAGGGTATCTGTGGAGCTAATCAGTCTCAGCAGGAGAGAACCTCTTTCCTGGTAAGGCCCACGGAAGTCTCGGTGGGGACTTTGCTGAGGATGGAATGCCCATCTCTGGAGCAGTGGAAGCTTGGATGGAGGGCAGGATACAGAGGTTAAGTCCCATGAACTGAGGCTGGGGCAGGTGTGGCTCCCCAGAGAAAACCAGCAGGAGAGGGATGGCTGCTGGGGCAGAGTGCTCACCATAGGAGGAATTGCTTGTATTGTCTGAATCTCGTGGTTCAGAAAGGATTTAGAGGGAAACGTCGTGCCTGAGAGTACACAGGTTAAGAAGGCTGCAGCCAGTGCAAACCCAGGCTTTCCAACATCCAGTCTCTAGTTTTCCTAGCTACGCTGTGTCCCCTCCCTTTTTATTATGGGGAGTAAAGATTTGGTTTATGGAAAGGCATTCACATTTTCTACTTTTGTTTCTGGAAATGGAAAAGAATCTAGTGAAAACTTACATTTTTCAAGCAGTTGCTGCTGCTAAGTCGCTTCAGTCGTGTCCGACCCTGTGCGACCCCATAGACGGCAGCCCATCAGGCTTCCCGTCCCTGGGATTCTCCAGGCAAGAACACTGGAGTGGGTTGCCATTTCCTTCTCCAAGCAGTAAATAGCAGCAATTCCCACCCCCCCACCCCCACCTCTGCTCATTTTCAAATAAATTAGCCAGGGATTCAGGTTAATGTGTTATTTTTGTACCAAGATATTTTATTATTTCTTTGGGATGTTCAGATCAGATCAGATCAGTCGCTCAGTCGTGTCCGACTCTTTGCGACCCCATGAACTGCAGCACGCCAGGCCTCCCTATCCATCACCAGCTCTCGGAGGTCACTCAGACTCACATTCATCGAGTCAGTGATGCCATCCAGCCATCTCATCCTCTGTCGTCCCCTTCTCCTCCTGCCCCCAATCCCTCCCAGCATCAGAGTCTTCTCCAATGAGTCAACTCTTCACATGAGGTGGCCAAAATACTGGAGTTTCAGCTTTAGCGTCATTCCTTCCAAAGAAATCCCAGGGCTGATCTCCTTCAGAATGGACCGGTTGGATCTCCTTGCAGTCCAAGGGACTCTCAAGAGTCTTCTCCAACACCACAGTTCAAAAGCATCAATTCTTCGGCGCTCAGCCTTCTTCACAGTCCAGCTCTCACATCCATACATGACCACAGGAAAGACCATAGCCTTGACTAGGCGAACCTTTGTTGGCAAAGTGATGTCTCTGCTTTTGAATATGCTATCTAGGTTGGTCATAACTTTCCTTCCAAGGAGTAAGCGTCTTTTAATTTCATGGCTGCAGTCACCATCTGCAGTGATTTTGGAGCCCAGAAAAATAAAGTCTGACACTGTTTCCACTGTTTCTCCATCTATTTCCCATGAAGTGATGGGACCAGATGCCATGATCTTTGTTTTCTGAATGTTGAGCTTTAAGCCAACCTTTTCACTCTCCACTTTCACTTTCATCAAGAGGCTTTTTAGTTCCTCTTCACTTTCTGCCATAAGGGTGGTATCATCTGCATATCTGAGGTTATTGATATTTCTCCCGGCAATCTTGATTCCAGCTTGTGTTTCCTATAAAACATAAAATTGTATAAAATGGTTTTACCTACTGTGTTTAGTTTTAGCTTTTAGAAACATTATTTTTAATAGGCCAGAAAAGATGAGAAGGAAGCCCAAGTTTTACATTCACGTTAAATTGTTTGTCCTAGCCTCAGAAATCCTCTTGTTTGTTCAATCATCTTTGATTCCTATACTCAAGCTTAAATAGGCATTTGAATGAGTATGTGATTTCTCCAGCTTGGTTATTAATATTTGCTGTACACTGAACGGCATGTTTGTAAAACATTCAACAGGTGACCGCGGGATCTGGTAATCTGGGTGAACCCATCAGACAAGTTGAGGGCCTTTTATTACCTGGCTAAATTCCTAGCTTTGAAGATCTACTGCTGGTAACAGTCACTGGTCACCAATAACTCCTTATAGGAACTTAAGCAGTTTTAAGCCCCTTTGTGAGATTGGCAGGGAGTCAGTGTTGACAGGAAGCTCTGCAGAGAGGGTTGAGGTCTGACACAGTTGAAGGGACATGTTCTCCTTCAGGGCAGAAGCTTCCCAAAGAGAAGACATCTCCATCGCGTTGTCATGAAAAATGAAATAGATGGACTGATTATTTTTAACAGTAGAGAAAGGTTTCTCCCTTCTGTACATTTAGAAAAAGAAAAATAACCATTAAGCCAATGGAATTGCTTCTACTTTTATGGTCCTCTAACTTTTTACTTTTTATTTTAATGTAGCACAGTGTTTGACTTTATTCTCTCATGAACACATTGCTCATAAAGGAGGATGCACAGTAAAATGGGATTTTAGAGTGGGTGGTAATAATAAAATTAAGGACCAACAAAGGCAGACTTACCATGCTGGTACAATTATTGCTATCTCAAAGCCCTTTCTGGTTTCTTGTGATTAACTTGCTATTGAAAAAAATTTAAATGCTTTTGAAAGTATTAATAAAAGCTGTAGTAATCCTGTCTTGAATAGTTTTTTTCCATCTAATCTCTGAGTGCACTAATAATGAATGTTCAAACTAGAAAATGCTAGTATAAAATGACAGAGGTCTATTGGCTGTATTTTAAGCAGTTGAGATATTATGCTTTACTTTTAGTGATATTTTCAACCCCTTAAAAATTTAGAGTCTTCCCCAACCTGTCCTCCCGTCTCCTCTCGGAGCTGACGTTTTCACGTGGTTGGTGTTGTGTCCTCTTCTCCTTTGCCACCTCCTGGATGCTGAGCCGGCAGGGCCATGGCTCTCGTTCATGGTCAGCACAGACCCACACCGATTGTCTTGTTAGCCCCACTAACAAATGTGCTATTTAGCATTTGTCAACCAAGAGGAAAAAGTAGCATGTGTTTTCCCTCAAAATCGTCAACACAACATTCTGGTCTTCCTGATTGATTGAGGATCTAGGATGTTTTCCTGAGAAGAGAGAGCTTTGCCTAACACCATGCTGATTGTTGAAGTTTGTAAAAATCTCCCCCTTCTCGGGGCCATAATAACTCCTTGTTCTAACATTTCCAGAGGCTCTTCTGCCAGCTGACGGATTTTGTACATTCACATCCCATCTCCACCAGTGCATGTTCTTACTAAACAGTGATCAATTTAGTGGTTGACAAGTTGTATCTTTCTTTTTTTATTTAATGGCATGAAACCATAATAAGAGTCTTCAAACAGTCATTGTCAATGCAATGCAGTTAAAACTTACTTGAAAATGTAAAAATCTTCCTATCAAGAAAATAATAGCATCAATAAAACCCAGAAACAATTGAAAATGCATGTGGCAGATGCTTTGTAAATTTTTTCTAACTTTCCCACTGGGATACAAAGAAAATTGCCTTTAAAAAAGAATCCCATGACACTGTCTTTTGTAATTAGAGCTATTAAGTCAAAATGATAAATAACCATTCAGTGACATACCATAAAAGAAAATAGCCCTTTGCCCTGTTTTCTCCTGAATAGCAAGGTATCTGAGAGCAACCAGCATGGAAGTTGGGCTCTTTTTAACCCTGAGGGTTACTTAGAATTTAGGAAATTAGAAACAAAGGCAAGATGATTTTCTTTTTCCTCCTTCTACATGGTCGTGTCCATTAAGAGAGTAAATGGAACTGATTGACCAAGGAGGTGAAGAATGGTAATAACCACAGCAGAGTGTGTGTGAGCGTGCAAGGTTTAGAAGCCTTTGTTTTAAAAAATGCACTGCAGGAACTCTTCAGTGAAGGAAGGTAATGGTTATAAGGCTCAGTAGACAAAGGTATTTATCACTCTAAATGGGAGCTTGTTCTCGTTTTAGGGAACCAGATACCAGAAGGGAGAACTGAGCACTGATGCTCTCTGGTCTCATGTGGTCCAGGACAATGATTTTACGCCATTCAGATTCTTAGCTGTTATTGCCTGTATCTTATAGATGTGGCCAAACCTTGGGAAACAGTTTCCTGTTGTTTGGAGCAGAGAGTTGGGTGGAAGTGGGACAGAAACATAAAGCGGAGACTCCACAGTTTTCTGTTTGAGCATGGAAAGCTGGCTGCCAGCACTACAGCTCTTGGGAACGTATTTTCTTTGAGCAAACTAGATGAGTGTAATGAGTGTACCCTGTGCATAAATTCAATATTCATTCTACACACAAGGTCAAATGAAAGTTAATGACCATTTGCACACCAGAGATCTGAAACCCACATTTTATTTCTTTCTCGTAATGACTAAAAAGGATAGCAATTTATATTTAAATTGATTTAAATTTCAAAGCATAAACACAGAGGTCTCCCTGGTACCCTTTTTTCACCAGTGAAACTTCCTGGTAGGGCTCAACTTTCATAAAAAATTCAGTCCCATCCCATGCCGGCTCCCTAATGTGGACTGTTTTTTTGTTTTCTGTGGAGCCGCCTTGCTCCCACCCTGCTGGATTAGCAACACCAAATTAGAGCCCAGCAATGCAATCAGAACCACTTTCTTTAATGATTTAGGTTTTGCATTTGTTGAGTTAATTAGCTGATTGAGGCAACTAATGGGTGTCTTTAATACACTGTTGATGAGGTGGCTCCTCTAGAGCCTGCCGGCTCCTTTGTTCTTGGTCTTCTGGGGTTTGGGAACTGCTTCCCAGAAGAGCATATGATATATGCCACCCTGAGTCTGGAGGCCAACCCGGGAGGCTAGTATGCTAATTACCAAGTGCCCCAGAAGGACAAGCATCCACTTAAAACCCTGTATCTGACTAATTCTGTGTGCCTGAATGAAGTTCTACGTGGAGGGGGTCGAGGTGCATGGGTGAGGGGGTGGGGAGAGTGACCTGTGATCCATCTTTACAGTTAAAAATGCTATGATTGCTTCTCTGTATACACCCAGGCTACAAAATAAAAGCAGTTGGTAGATGTTTTAAAATATTAGAATAGTTAAGGAAATATTACAAGAACAAGATGATGGGATAATTAAATGGGAAGGTATATTAATGGCTAAAAAGGTGTCTTATGAACTAAAATATTCCTTAAGTAGAGGAATCCTTGTTGTATGCTGTTTTTACAAAGTTATGAAATTCTGTGGTCTGGTGAACACAGTCTGCTACCAAAATCTGGCAGTCTTGGGCATGTAGTCAGAAAATCTGGGCTGTGTTCTCTCTGGCAAGTCACTGGCTCCCCTCAGACTCAGGTTCTATTTTTTTTTTAAATAAAAGGAAGAGGCTGGGCTTGGTTGATGCCGGAGGTCCATGCTGAGTCTGCAGGTCATGCCCTCAGTGCCAAGTATGAGGTGGTATTCTTTGCTGTCTGTTTAGGCAGAATGTAAGAATAATAACTGCTGATAACTTAGTATATTTTCCAAACATTTTTTCATTTTTTGACTTTTTCCTTAGTGAAGATCTACAGACGGGCCCCTCCCCCACCTTTTTCAGGAAACATTTTCTGCTATCATTTGTATTGACAAGTAAGCACACTCGAGGGAAATCTTTGTCTTGGCCATATGACCCAGCTATTGTCCATCATTCGTCACATTAAAAGTCTAATTGTATAATCAGCCATGAAAATGGAGCTGTTTTCAGTAAAACTGAAAATGACATAGGCACAGTGTGTGTAAATATAAGTTAAATAATGTGCCAACATATGTAATGCAAAGTACACAATTTGATTCAACTGAATTATATTAGAAAAAGTGAGCCAGTTATGATAAAAGTTAAATTTATGTCACATGCTGTTCTTTCTCTTAATGTGACACATAAGTACTTAACATCTGACAATTTCTTAATCAGACATTGTCTTTGTAAGTGGCTAGACAAATTGTGGTTCTAGCCATTTGCAATTTTCAGATAGTTATAAAAACATTGTATTTTAATACTACAGTGATATCTGTTTCTGTAATGAGATTGATGATAAAAATTTTGGAGACAATGAAGGCTTCTCTTTACAACTTCAGCGATACATTTTGACATAAGTCTTTTTAGGTGGAGATGAGGAAATGGATAGATTATTTTTTAAATAATTTTAGGTTTCCTTCTGAATGATTGCATAAGAATTCCTACTTAACTAAATAAAATTTTGATTTTCTAAAGTTTCTCAAGTTGAGTCGGACAACTACCCAGCTTTACAATGTTTCTTAACCTGAGTGGAAATTTTGTCATGTGAATGGTAACAGAATTAAAAGCTCTCATGGCATTGGCAGTAAAGCCTTTGTAAACGAAGAGAAGTACTACCAAGCTTTATTTAGTGGGCAGACTCAGGAATAAGCAAATATTCCTACTGAAGTTTCTATACTAAACTTACCAGGAAGACCTTTGGGTGGGGGAGGGAGGGCCCACTAGTTTAAAGAGGAAGTGAATTTAACCTTGGCTTTGAGTGCACATGACCCATAGCCATATCCTGATAAGTTGTGGGCAGGACCCCAAGTTGAGAGGACTAAAGGGATTGTCTGCTTCTCCTTTTGCCAAAAAGGGGCTAACTTCTGTGTGTTGAAAATGCAGATACAGAATAGAAACAAAGCATTTGCTGTAAGACCTATTAAAATTAATGGAGAAAGTTTATATCTTATTGTATTATTGTTTTCTGGTAGAAAAATGACTGTGAGAAATTTGAGATTGAGGTTATCTTTATACCATTAGAAACAGATGGAAGCTTTTAGAAATGGTGCCCATTTTTCTTCCACTCTAGCTGAGATAGAAGAGCATGACAGATACAATTGCCATCTTAGTTCTTATGTTTCTGTTTTCTTCATTTCGATTTTTAGTTTTGTTTTCATATGTTTAAAAGGCCCGTTTCCATATCCTAGTTCTAAAGGTAGAGCGAGGTAAAGGTTCTTTTCTTCGGCCTGAGGGAGGCCTTATAGAGCAAACACAAATTTATCAAATAGTAAGAAAACAAATTTCCATCTTCAGGTAGGGGGAATTAGCAGGGATTAGCAGCAGACCTCCGGGAGCTGGTGATGGACAGGGAGGCCTGGCATGCTGCGGTTCATGGGGTCGCAAAGAGTCGGACACGACTGAGCGACTGATCTGATCTGATCTGAGCAGCAGCAGCAGCAGAGGCCCTGGCTGGAGCCCTCTCTTGCTACAGTGGAGGAGGGTAAGGGTGTTGTCCCAGCAGCCCGCTGGGCCTCGGGAATGTCTGTCCACCTTGTCTGGTCAGGGGAGGAGCAGATTCCATCCTCTGCTCTCATGGTGTTAGAGCAGCACCGAGGCTGTAGGCTTGGTCACTGGACACCTTGGACCCTTCAGTCATCTCAGAGTCATCACTGAACTGATTACTGGTGTGGATTCAGGCTTGTCGTTTGTACCTGAATCCAAGTTGTTGAAGCTGCTTCATTTTGCTAGTAACATTAGGCCTACTTAAGTCAACTAATTTCAAGGTTAATCTTGTAATCAAGTGGACAGTTTCATCAAAAGATTACCTTTATATGAGCGGTCCAGGTCCTTCCAAGGGAGTTTTCCTGGGGCCTGCTTTAGTGCAGTTTTTCATCACCTTGGTACTTCAAGAAGAAAGACGAATAAAACAGCCTGTAGTTCCTATCAATTGTATATGACAAAGCAAAATACATAGACTTTGATTTGAGAGGAGAGATGGCTGGCTGAGTGCCGTCAGCGTGGATGTGGAAAGTAGTCTGGCTATCAGCCAGTGCTAGTGCTGTATCAAGACTTTTTTCTTTCCACATATATCTTGGCTAGGTTTTCTTATCTGGTAATATTATGAGATTATTTTAGTTTAGGAACCATTAGAGCACTTATACTAATACTCAAAAATGGCAACACATTGTCAGAATTATTCACTATGGTGAAATGTAGACGGGAAATGCTTTCTTCTTCGTTTTCATCAACTGTGCTGAATGGTCTTACCTAGTGCCAGTGAGCTTCTAGATCTTACCTGTTTCTGATTCAACCTTTCTTTGTGATGAGCGATCTGTTCAGGATGTTGGTCCTGCCGGAGGCTGGTGTTTAAATCTCCCTTCTTGGGCCACTTAGTTTCTGGCATGAGAGGGTCCTGTGGTAGCGTGGGCTCCTCTGGTCTCTGAAGCAGTGCCCCTGCCAGTGGTGCAGGCTTGGTGGATCTGCAGGGGGCATCTGCTTGCTGTGGTATCTGCAGCGGCAGTTAGGGGCCCATGGCGGCTGGCTCTGTGTCTGGACCTTCCTTGGGCTTCTGGCCCCATATTGCCTCTTGCTGGAGCTGTAACCCCCAGTGCTTCCCTGCTACAGGCTCCAGCCAGCCCCTGGATGAGGGCAGTTCCACTGCCCGCCCCTCTTCCCAGGCCACGGAGGTACTTCTGAGTCCTTTCAGACTTCCCATCCAGGGAAGGAGGAGGAGCTCAGAAAAGTAAGCCCTACTACCCCTTGTCTGCTCCAAGCCTTAGCGTGCTCACAGATGATCCCCTGTGAGTGTGCTGGCCCCGGGTGGGGCTGGGGTAGAGTTCAAGGCCATCTCACACGGTGTAGATGTGCTAACCAGCACTCACATCCTTAGCGTCCCCTCAATTATCCACCCACCCCAGCCTCAGAGCCAAACCCACCGGGGAGCTCAGGCCCACTGTTCTGACCTCTTTCTGCTTCCTCTTTCTGCCGCCCCATCCCATGATCCACTTGTAGCAACACAGGGATGGGCTTGGTTTTTTCTCACCCATTACTTTCTGACTGTCTCCTTGAGGGGGACAAACCTGTGGCTTAGCTATCCCAGGAGAGAGAGCTCTGCAATCTAAGACTTTTAGAGTGGGTTCTTGATGTGCAAAGGAGAATGACATTCTTTACCGTGTTTGCCCTTTCAAGCCTGTTGTCTTGCTGCAAAGTTCTTTGGGTGTCAGGATACAAATATGATTGGCTTCATCTTTATACTCCTTATCTTCTGCTTTACCCAGGCTGCATGAGGGTCTGATTAGGGAGAAGATTCCATCCAGAGATGAAAATGGAAAAGAAAAAAAGCACATTACATGCTTTGTAGCTTAATTACCCTTGATTAAGCACTTGACTGCCATCCTTTTTTTCCACACACGTACCCTGTAGGGTTGTGCTTCTGATCATCCCCTTCTGCAGATAATGAAGTTTAAGACTGGTGAGTTGATGTGACTTGAAAAAGGTCATATACTAGAAATAGTGTAGAAGTGATGCCATATTTTCTCCCATATATGTAATAAAAGGACATTTTAAAAAAAAATTCAGTGGGATAGAGTTCATTGAAGGTTAAGGAAAGTTTTCAGATATTTCCTAGCCTCCTCCTGGCCTATCTGCTCCCTCCCATCCCCACAATGATTGAGCGATTGGACCATTTGGTGTCTTTGCTTGTATCAGTGTTTACAAACACTGGACTTTGAGGGGATTCTTGGCGGTTCCTCTGCATGTTTTAGAATTTCACTGTAATGTCAAGGGAAGATTCAGCAGTATAATTGCTGACAATTCAGGAACAACAACAACAGAAAAATAGCATCATATGAGAAGTATTTTAATGTAAATAAACATTGTTTTTGGAATGTAGACTCCTTGCCTACTATAAAACCTTAGTTAACAAGACTCTCTGTGTAGATCTGACCTGTTACGTTTTCTGGTTTACAGTCCTTGAGGCAAAATTTCGTAGCTGTGAAAAGCAATTTAAGAGACTCAGGTTCAGTTCTGGCTTAGTCCCTTACTGTGAAGTAATGGCTCCCAGACATTTGTTTTCTTATTCTGTGAAATGGAGCAAAGGGCATATGCCTCTGAGGCTTCTGGAGGTAGGAGAGAGTTAGATAGCATAAAGCATGAAGCTGGCATGTAGTTAGGCTTAGAAATACTTTTCTCTCTTTTTCTCTTATTTTTGGCTGCACCTTGCGGCACGTGGGAACTTAGTTCCCCAGCCAGGAATCACACCTGTGCTGCCTGCCTTGAAAGTGCAGAGTCTTAACCTCTGGACCACCAGGGAAGTCCCAGATATCATTTTGTTTTACTCCCTGAGATAAATATTTTAAAAACTTTATAATTCTTGGGTGAAACTATACAGAGTAGTGGGGTCTTTTTAAATGAATGAACATCTTAAGGTGTCTGAGCATCCCTGCTGCTCAAATCTATGGTCACAGGATCAGCCTGAACCTGTCCTGTCGCCAGAACACATTTCCTGCAAGGTGATTAAAAATGAAAGCCCTTCTGTCTCCCCAAGAAAAATGGTGAAGAAAAATGTTGCTAAGGTTAACTCGACTGTTCTTCATTGAGGTTTTATTTTAGTTGGATTGTATACAATCCATCTTTGCATTAAAAGGAAACTTGTTTATTTCTAGTACATTTCTTCACAAGAAGGACAACCAAACAGGCTGCTGGGCTCAGGTACTGATGAATTCTTTATTACTCTCACCAATGGAGCAAATATTTATGCTCTAATTAAAGGATACACTTTGCTCTGGTGACATTACCATTTTTCTCTGTTGAATAACTTTTCCATTGGCTGGACATTAATGTCTTAAACGTGACTCCAAAGAAAAAACCTAATAGGTAAAAACCTGTTAAGAAACGGAGGAAAGAAAATTTGGAGGGTCGAGTCTACTACAGAGCAAAGGCACAAGAGTTGAAATGGAATCCTCTCTGCCTCGGGGCAGGGATAAATCACACCATCAGTCAGGAGACAGGGAAACAGCTAGAGTCCCTCTCTCCATGGCTTGAGCTGTCTCCAGGCAATTGTGCGGAGTGTGGAGTATCTGATGAAGGAGATGACAGGTGTTCACCTACCTCTGGTTTTAGCCTCCGCACTGTAGATTTATTATGTTGTCCGAGTGCTATGACTTCCCACTTATCAGCACACCATTAGTCAAATGTTGGTAAAAGTAAGACATTAGTATTGAGCTCCATGTGTGCTGTTGTGTTCTGTAAGTGGCAAGAGACAGGAGTCTTCAGGGATGGCAGTGTGATGGGACCAGGCTGGCGATCTGGAAGTGGAACAGCTGAGTGGAGAATGGATGGAGAGAGGGGCTGGCTCGGAGGCTGGGCAATAGTGGCAGAAAGGTGAGAGGTGGCATGGTCATAAGCTATGACAGTGGCAGGGAGCGAGAGGGACAGAAGTGTTTCAGAGGTAGAAGTCACAGGATCTAGTGAGAGATGGATGGGAGGGCTGAGGAGAAAGAAGAACATGAAGGCTCCTGGTGGTGATCTGAACTAAAGTACAGACCCCAGGAGGAGGGAGAGGCCTGTAAGACATGCTGTGTGTGAGGCACGTGATTTCCGACCTCCATGTCCTCCCATTGTATTAAATTGACGCTCTTTCTTGAGAGCAGAGGCATGCCGCTCCACATGCCCTAGCAGCTTGTATGGAGCAGACGTGTGATGGTCTCTGAAATGAGCATCCTCAGCATGTAACCGGAGATGTGGGCCTGGCACTCAGGGAAGAGGGCAGAGATGGAGACAGATTTGGGAATAACCCGCATAATGGGGAAAGTTGAAACCATAGGAACAGATAATATCACTGAGGAGAGAGGAAAGAGAGCCTGCAGGACACTTGCATTTTTTTAGAGAGTTTCAACCTGATAAGGACCCAGAAAAGAGAGTTTTAAACAGTCTCAAGTTCAGCTGACAGGCTAAATAGATTGACAGAGAGAGTGGTTGTTGGTCAGCTTTCAAAGAAAAGGTTGAACGGCACTGGATGGACCAGATTATAATATTGTGGCATGGTGGGATTGTAAATTGGTGCAGTTACTATGGAAACAGTATGGAGAGTCCTTAAAAAATTGAAAATAGAACTATTGCGTAATGCAGCAATTCCACCTCTAGGGATATATCCCAAAGAAATGAAAACACTAACTTGAAAAGGTATTTGCACCCCCGTTTCATAGCAGCATTATCTACAGCAGCCAAGACATGGAAACAGCCTGAGTGTACACTCATGGACGAATGGATCCTACGCGTTTGGAAAAACCAAACTCATAGGAAAAGAGATGAGATTTGTGGTTGCCAGAGGTACAGAGCAGGGGAAGGGGGAGATGGAGGAAGGTGGTCAAAAGGTACAAACTTACGGTTATAAGACAAATGAGTACCTGGGGTATAATGTACAACACAGTAACTATAGCTAGCACTGCTCTATGGTACATACAGAGTAAATCCTAAGAATATTCATCACAATGAAATTTTTTTCCTTTTTTATTCTTGTATATGTAAGAGAAGATGGATGTTAGCTGAACCGACTGTAGTAATCGCTTCTGTACATGTTAAACTTATACAGTGATGTATGCCAATTATTATTCAATAAAACTGGAAAAAAGAATACATAAAACTTCAAAGAGTCAAAAGAATATTAAAAATACTACACGACATGACTCAATGGTGAATGCTGACCACTATTTTTCAAATTTCACTACTAAAAACATATATAGTGATGAGGTAAGACTTGTAACTGCTTTTCCCCTTACTTTTTAAAGATTAGAAAAGATCTGAGCATTTGGGAGCATTTTTGGGATACATGCAGATAACATGGCCTTCACGGGTGGCTCAGATAGTAAACAATCCGCCTGCAATCCAGGAGACCTTGGTTCAATCCCCGGGTCAAGAAGATCCCCTGGAGAAGGGAATGGCAGCCCACTCCAGTATTCTTGTCTGGGAGGTCCCATGGACAGAGGAGCCTGGCAAGTGACAGCCCCTGGGTTTGCAAAGAGTTAGACAGGACTAGTGACTGAAGGAATGTGCTCTGCCAGCACGTCTTGCTGGTAGCTCACTTCCATGCTTTCTCACAGGGCTGCTCGCCTTGCTGGACGTGGATAGGGTCTTGTTGAGGGGGCTCCTAAAATAAATGCTACGACCTTTTTACAGGAAATGGCGCCAAAAACATAGCTGGTTGTTTGGATAATGAGAAATGGGGTTCTGCCTCCCATGGCTGGGAATACCTTCTGTGTTTTCCTAACATATTTATGTCCACAACCTGCAGGACACTCAGAGGAGCCTGACCTGGCACACATCTAATTCCAGGTTTGCGAGAAATGCTGAACTTTACTAGTTGCAGTACATTTTGACTTTTAAGTTTTTTCCTATTCTTTCCACTGTATTCTGTTCTATTTCATTAAAAAAGAAATGGAAAGAAGTCCTGGTTGGGATCCTCATGAATGAATTTGCAGTTTGCTCGGCTGTTACTGCTCCATCCTTTACTGAGGGCGACTTGAACTGCCACAGATGCAACGTTTTATACAGGAGGATTGTATAAAATGAGAATGTTTTTACCTGCCCAACTCTGGAGGTTTTTTGAACATCAGATGAGACCCTTTATGAAAGAGCTTTCCCTCTGTAAAACTACTGCACAGGTGAAGGGTGACATTTTTGTCAAAACTTTAATTCTTGGCAAAGTACTCAATGAATTACTTCTCTTAACTCTATTTGCTGCTTTCTCACATTGAAACAGTACATTTCTGTCTGTAATACAATTTTTGGTAGATTTGTTAATTAAAAAAAAACTAGTCTGGTTGATTTTTAAAGAGCTCTCTCAACTGTAGTCACTTAGTAGATTACAGTCATTGTATTTAATGACCTGTTGGTTTGGCTTTGACTTTTACAACATTGGTTAGGAATTAAGTAAACATCATTCTGAAAGAGCATCAGTCCCCTTTGTGTTTCAATAACAGTTTTAACAGAGTTATAAGGAGAGTTTTCTTAGCAACCATCCCACTTAAGTTGTGGGGAGAGAGAACCTCTTGTCCCCAAGGCAGCAAGATGGTGACAGTCAGGAGAACCCTGACATCCTCAGAGGCTGTCACCAGTAACCGCTCTTGAATTGCTCTTGGCTAACACGACTGAGCTGAACTGAACTGATCTGAACCTCAGATATGCAAATGACACCACCCTTATGGCAGAAAGTGAAGAAGAACTAAAGAGCCTCTTGATGAAAGTGAAAAGAGGAGAGTGAAAAAATCGGCTTAAAGCTCAACATTCAGAAAACTAAGATCATGGCATCCGGTCCCGTCACTTCATTGCAAATAGATGGGGAAATAGTGGAAACAGGGGTTGGCTTTATTTTTTTTTTTTTGGCTCCAAAATCACTGCAGACAGTGATTGCAGCCATGAAATTGAAAGACGCTTGTTCCTTGGAAGGAAAGTTATGACCGACCTAGTCAGCATATTAAAAAGCAGAGACATTACCTTGTCAACAAAGGTCCGTCTAGTCAAGGCTATGGTTTTTCCAGTGGTCATGTATGGATGAGAGAGTATAAAGAAAGCTGAGTGCCGAAGAATTGATGCTTTTGTACTGTGGTGTTGGAGAAGACTCTTGAGAGTCCCTTGGACTGCAGAGATTCAACCAGTCCATCCTAAAGGAGATCAGTCCTGGGTGTTCATTGGAAGGACTGATGTTGAAACTGTAACTCCAATACTTTGGCCACCTGATGTGAAGAACTGACTCATTTGAAAAGACCCTGATGCTGGGAAAGATTGAACACAGGAGAAGGGGACAACAGAGGATGAGATGGCTGAATGGCATCACCGACTCCATGGACATCAGTTTGGGTAAACTCAGGGAGTTGGTGACAGACAGGGAGGCCTGGCGTGCTGCAGTTCATGGGATCGCAAAGAGTTGGACACGACTGAGCGACTGAAGTGAACTGAACTTACAAAGAGATACAGTTAAACCCAGTACTCTTATGTGAGTTAGTGCTAATTAATTCACATATAGTCTTAGTTCTCTTGTAGGCTCTCTGTTTACTATTTGAAGTGTATGCTTCAGGTCTTGTACTGTGACTTTTGTTGTGGTAAGTTATTTTCAAAGGCCTTTTCTGGCTCTTGGACTCTGTGTGTTGAGAGATAAGGGGATGGTTTGTGTTGGCAGAGAGCAAGGCTTTGAGCCTCCCTTGGTCCCAGAAGCTGTCATTCCTGTATCTTTGTGCCATGGGAGGGAACCGTCCAGAATCAATATTTGCAGAGGAAAATTTCCTCCAGCAGATTCTTATTCTGATGAGATAAAATAATTCAGCTCAAAATCCAAGTAACTGCTTCCTCCTCGTTCTGCCAGATGAGCCACACTCTGAGGAGGCATGGAGAGAGAAAGTGCTCCCATACGTAGTAGTAGACATTGATCTTCACATTAAAGCATCAATAAGGCATTCTCTTTTAGGTGTCGCCCATGAGACTTCATGGGGGTGATTATAAATCCTCAGAAGGCCATGATAAATAAGGTGGGTTTTTTTTTTTTCTCAAGTGGTATACGTGAGCCACTAGATAAAGTAATGTTGTGTGTAGTAGGGGACCACACTGTTTTCTTCATTATCAGGGTGCTGAGGTTGAGTCCAGTAGCACTTTGAGTGTCTCTTCTTTACCCATGTTGCGATCAGTTACTAAGTTACCTTTGTGACATGCCTTTAATGTACTTGTGTTTCTAATTCTCTCTCTGTTAACCAACATGTAACCCTGGGCAACACATTTTAAGATCTTCAATATGTGATAAGAAATGTCACATTGTTGTTGAGGAAAAGGTAGAAATACAGGACTGAATTCTTATCCCAAGTATGCATTTTTTGGTTATCTTCTCTTTGTTTTGTTCTAGTTGTATGTACTAAGAATTATGTCTAAATTTCAAAAATAGTGTGAACTCTCAATCATGAAATTGTAATTCACCATCCTGCATGTTGTCTGAATGTTGAGTTTTAAGGCAACTTTTTCACTCTCCTCTTTCATTTTCATCAAGAGGCTCTTTAGTTCTTCACTTTCTGCCATAAGGGTGGTGTCATCTGCATATCTGAGGTTATTGATAATTCTCCCAGCAATCTTGATTCCAGCTTGTGCTTCATCCAGTCCAGCGTTTCTCATGATGTACTCTGCATAGAAGTTAAATAAGTAGGGTGACAATATGCAGCTTTGATGTACTCCTTTCCCTGTTTGGAACCAGTCTGTTGTTCCATGTCCAGTTCTAACTGTTGCTTCCCAACCTGCATACAGATTTCTCAAGAGGCAGGTCAGGTGGTCTGGTATTCCTATCTCTTTAAGAATTTTCCACAGTTTGTTGTGATCCACAGTCAAAGGCTTTGGCATAGTCAATAAAGCAAAAGTAGATGTTTTTCTGGAACTCTGTTGCTTTTTTGATGATCCAACAGATGTTGGCACTTTGATCTCTGGTTCCTCTGCCTTTTCTAAATCCAGCTTGAACATCTGGAAGCTCACAGTTCATGTGCTGTTGAAGCCTGGCTTGGAGAATTTTGAGTATCACTTTACTAGCATGTGAGATGAGTGCACTTGTGTGGTAGTTTGAGCATTCTTAGGCATTGCCTTTCTTTGGGATTGGAATGAAAACTGTCCTTTTCCAATCCTGTGGCCACTTCTGAGTTTTCCAAACTTGCTGGCATATTGAGTGTAACACTTTCACAGCATCATCTTTTAGTATTTGAAAAAGCTCAACTGGAATTCCATCACCTCCACTAGCTTTGTTCGTAGTGATGCTTCCTAAGGCCCACTTGACTTCACATTCCAGGATGTCTGGTTCTAGGTGAGTGATCGCACCATTATGGTTATCTGGGTCATGAAGATCCTTTTTGTATAGTTTTGTGTATTCTTGCCACCTCTTCTTAATATCTTCTGCTCCTGTTAGGTCCATACCATTTCTGTTTTTTATTGTGCCCATCTTTGCATGAAACGTTCCCTTAATAGCTCTAATTTTCTTGAAGAGATCTCTAGACTTTCCCATTCTATTGTTTTCCTTTATGTCTTTATATTGATCACCAAGGAAGGCTTGCTTATCTCTCCTTGCTGTTCTTTTCTCCTTTGCCTTTAGCTTCTCTTTTCTCAGCTATTTGTAAGGCCTCCTTAGACAACCATTTTGCCTTTTTGCAGTTTATTTTCTTGGGGATAGTCTTGATCACTGCCTCCTGTACAATGTCACGAACCTCTGGCCATAGTTCTTCAGGTACTCTATCAGATCTAATTCCTTGAATCTATTTGTCACTTCTACTGTATAATCCTAAGGGATTTGACTTAGGTCATACCTGAATGGTCTAGTAGTTTTCCCTGCTTTCTTCAATTTAAGAAAGTGCAAGAGGAGAGTGAAAAAGTTGGCTTAAAACTCAACATTCAGAAAACTAAGATCTGGTGCCATCACTTTGTGGCATCTGGTGCCATCACTTTGTGGCAAATAGATGGTGAAACAGTAGAAAAGGTGACTGACTTTATTTTTGGGGGCGCCAAAATCACTGCAGATGGTGACTGCAGCCATGAAATTAAAAGACTTTTGCTCCTTGGAAGAAAAGTTATGACCAGCCTAGACAGCATATTAAAAAGCAGAGATATTACTTTGCCAGCAAATGTCCATCTAGTCAAAGGTATGGTTTTTCCAGTAGTCATGTATGGATGGATGTGAGAGTTAGACTATAAAGAAAGCTAAGTGCCAAAGAATTGATGCTTTTGAACTGTGGTGTTGGAGAAGACTCTTGAGAGTCCCTTGGATAGCAAGGAGATCCAACCAGTCCATCCTAAAGGAAATCAGTCCTGAACATTCATTGGAAGGACTGATGCTGAAGCTGAAACTCCAATCCTTTGACCATATGATGCAAAGAACTGACTCACTGGAAAAGACCCTGATGCTGGGAAAGATTGAAGGCAGGACAAGAAGGGCATGACAGTGGATGAGATGGCTGGATGGCATCACCAACTCGATGGATGTGAGTTTGAGTGAGCTCTGGGAGTTGGTGATGGACAGGGAGGCCTGGCATGCTGCAGTTCATGCGGTCACAAAGAGTTGGACACGACTGAGTGACTGAACTGACTGACTTATCCTGCGTGTTGTATGATGCAGTTAATACGATGAAAAAACGAAATGCACAGAAATCAGAACATTGTTGTTTTAAAAATAAAAACACTCATGTAATGGACCAAAATACTCCAAAATTTAATTTTCTTTATTTTCATCAAAGCTAAAACTTTAAAGAGCAAAAATTCAAATAAAACATAAATTAAGTGCCAAGGTATTAATTAAGTGAGTACTTAATGCAGGCATAGTTGTTCCCTGTTGGCATATTATTGACTTGCCCTCCAGGAACACTGGTCCTCATTACAGGATGAAGAAAGGCTTCTTACAATATTTCAGATAGTTGACTTATTTCTACAACTCACTGCATTTTTAAGTGGAATTGTAGATGTTATTTTGTATTTTATTTTTCCATTTTCATTTATGTCTCTAGTTTTTCAGAGAAAATATTAGTGTTTTTTTTTATTCTTAAATTTCCTCTAATTGGGCAATAGTAGCAACAGAGGGCCCCCTTTGAACAAGCGTGAATGGAACTTTTGCTGAAAGCAGAAGAAAAGCTTCTGTCAATTTCTGTTGTTACTGCCTTGCTTTTTAATGCTCAGCTGGTCGGAGTTATCCTGATTTTCCATGGAGCTTAAGAGAAGACTTTTCCTCCCTTCTTTTTTTCATAAGTGGCTGTGAAAGACATAGCTTATGTATGTAGGTGTAGTCAATTCGTGCCTTTTTGGTCACTTGGGGAGAGATTGTTCATCTCAGTTTTTAGAGCACTCACACTGTGTGTGCAGCGTTTTAGGTGGGCGCCATGGTGAGTGCCACACAGTGGGCATAAGAGACACGTAAAAGCAAAAGGTACATGAAATAATATTCAGTGGGCGACCTCACTGTCGGTAGGGTGCTGTGTTTGGGGCCTGCTGTTGATGGAGAAGGCAAAAAGAATAAGGGGTACAGTGGGCACAAGCAATGACTTATTCTACTTGGGTATCATTCTGGATTACCTTTGCTCACTAATTTCCCTTCCACCCGCCCCCCACCCTCACTTCCATGCGGCTCCCTGCCTCTCCTATTCAATTCATTGGCAAATTATGTCTCAGAAACACAGCTCAGATTCTCCCTGTTGCTTCAGCTCATCTGCCCTGCCTTCCCCCACCCGGTCTGTGCTATGGTCATTTCTAGCCCAGATGGTAAACCATGGTCACCTAACTGGGCTCCCTGCTTCCTGTCTTGCTTCTCCTAAGTCTGGTCTCCTCAAAGCAGGTAAACAGAACTTTTGAAGATAGACGTTATGCCATGCAGGTCCCAATTTAAAATTCCTTAGCCAGGCTTCAGCAATATGTGCACCGTGAACTTCCAGATGTTCAAGCTGGTTTTAGAAAAGGCAGAGGAACCAGAGATCAAATTGCCAACATCCGCTGGATCATTGAAAAAGCAAGAGAGTTCCAGAAAAAAACATCTATTTCTGCTTTATTGACTGTGCCAAAGCCTTTGACTGTGTGGATCACAACAAACTGTGGAAAATTCTGAAAGAGATGGGAATACCAGACCACCTGACCTGCCTCTTGAGGAACCTGTATATAGGTCAGGAAGCAACAACAGACTGGTTCCAAATAGGAAAAGGAGTATGTCAAGGCTGTATATTGTCACGCTGCTTATTTAACTCATATGCAGAGTACATCATGAGAAACGCTGGGCTGGAGGAAGCACAAGGTGGAATCAAGATTGCCAGGAGAAATAGCAATAACGTCAGATATGCAGATGACACCACCCTTATGGCAGAAAGTGAAGAAGAACTAAAGAGCCTCTTGATGAAAGTGAAAGAGGAGAGTGAAATAATTGGCTTAAAGCTCAACATTCAGAAAACTAAGATCATGGCATCCAGTCCCATCACTTCATGGCAAATAGATCGGGAAACAGTGTCTGACTTTATTTTTCTGGGCTCCAAAATCACTGCAGATGGTGATTGCAGCCATGAAATTAAAAGACACTTGCTCCTTGGAAGGAAAGTTATGACCAACCTAGAAAGCATATTAAAAAGCAGAGACATCACTTTGCCAACAAAGGTCTGTCTAGTCAAGGCTATGGTTTTTCCAGTGGTCATGTATGGATGTGAGAGTTGGACTATAAAGAAAGCTGAGCACCGAAGAATTGATGCTTTTGAAGTGTGGTGTTGGAGAAGACTCTTGAGAGTCCCTTGGACTGCAAGGAGATCCAACCAGTCCATTCTAAAGGTGATCAGTCCTGGGTGTTCATTGGAAGGACTGATGTTGAAGCTGAAACTCCAATACTTTGGCCACCTGATGTGGAGAGCTGACTCATTTGAAAAGACCCTGATGCTGGGAGGGATTGAAAGCAGGAGGAGAAGGGGATGACAGAGGATGAAATGGTTGGATGGCATCACTGACACAATGAATATGGGTTTGGGTGAACTCCTGGAGGTGGTGATGGACAGGGAGGCCTGGTGTGTTGCGATTCATGGGGTTGAAAGAGTCGGACACAACTGAGCTACTGAACTGAACTGATCTTAGTGCTCCCCTGCCCCCCAGCCCCGTGTTCTCAGACTAACATCCATGTTGTGTTCCGTGCTCTCTCCAGGCCTGTCTTGCATCACTGTCACCCGCTGTGTGTCTCGACCCCTAGTCTCAGCACAAGTGTCGCTTCTAAGAAGCAGTGCGCCTGGCCTGCTCTCCACAGTGACCTCCCTCAGTTGGTTTTCTGTCATTTCCCTATTTATTATGATGTTTACTCCTATCTCATTTTAAAATATTATTGTTCTGATAATTGTGATTCTTACTAGTTGCAGCAGTAGCTGTTAGCTATCCCCCAGGTAGTGTGTGTGCTTCATGAGGTCAGAGGCTTACCTGTCTTGTTCACAGGTGTAATACCAGTGCGAGGCACCTAGCAGGTACTAAGTACATATTTGTTAAAATGGCAGAGCAAGCTGTATAAGGAAAAAAATGATGAAATCATGGAGTTTGGATCAGAGCTGGGTACACTACATTCTGACATTTAATGTCAGTGTGAAGTCAGAGATGAGGAAGCCCGAGAGTTCAAGGAAGACCTTCCGTGATGAACAGTGTTCAGAGTTACTCAGATAAGTGATACAGAGACCAGAGCAGTGTACTTATTGTTATATTTTCTGAGACTCATGATTAACAGTTCTGCTCAAGCTGGATTTCAGTAAGGAGAGGCTGGAATCAGGGGCTTTGCGGTAGGAGGTTATTGCACCAGTGCAGAAAGGGTGACAAGGACTTTGATAGGGAGATGCTGGGGAATATGGGAGAAGAGGTTAATTCAAGACTCCATAGTTTAGAATTTTGTGGTAACAATGCTCCATGCAGTCCAGCTATAAAATAATCATGCTTCTTCTAGTATTCCGACTCCTGGGCATATATCCAGAGAAAACTCTTAATTCAAAAAGATCCATGCACCCCAATGCTCACTGCAGTACTATTTACAAAAGCCAAGACATGGAAGCACCTAAATGTACATTGACAGAGGAATGGGTAAAGAAGATGTGGTACAGATATACAACGGAATTTTACTCAGTCATTAAAAAGAATGAAATAATGCCATTTGTAGCAACATGGATGGACCAAGAGGTTATCATGCTAATTGAAGTAAGGCAGAAAGAGAAAGACAACTATCCTGTAATATCATTTACATGTGGAATCTCAAAAAATGATACAAATGAGCTTATTTATAAAACAGAAACAGATTCATAGACTTAGAAAACAAATGTATTGTTACCAAAAGGGGAAGTTGGGGCATGGATAAATTACAAGTTTTAGATTAACAGATAGACAGTACTATATGTAAAACAGATAAATAACAAGGTCCTACCATATAGTATAGGCAGCTATATTCAATATCTTGTAATAAACTATAATGGAAAAGAATCTAAAAAAGAATATACATATATATAACCGAATCACTTTACTATATACTTGAAACTAAGACAACATTGTAAATTATACTCTAATTTTAAGAAAAATCATGCTTCCTTCATAATACATGTTAGTTGCTCAGTCATGTCCAACTCTTTTGTGACCCCTTGGACCATAGCCCACCAGGCACCTCTGCCCATGGATTTCCCAGGCAAGAATACTGGAGTGGGTTGCCATTCCATTCTGCAGGGGATCTTTCTGACTCAGAGATCGAACCCAGGTCTCTGGCGTTGCAGGCAGATTCTTTACCATCTGCTGCTGCTGCTGCTGCTGCTGCTAAGTCGCTTCAGTCGTGTCCGACTCTGTGCGACCCCATAGACGGCAGCCCACCAGACTCCCTGTCCGTGGGATTCTCCAGGCAAGAACTCTGGAGTGGGTTGCATTTCCTCCTCCAATGCATGAAAGTGGAAAGTCAAAGTGAAGTCGCTCAATCATGTCCGACTCTTAGCGACCCCATGGACTGCAGCCCACCAGGCTCTCCCATCCATGGGATTTTCCAGGCAAGAGTACTGGAGTGGGTGCCATTGCCTTCTCCCTTTACCATCTGAGATAACACTAAACTCTTAGCCCAAAAAATCACATAAAAAATATGATATTCTCACATGAACTGGGTAGAAGTCTTTATCTCTACCCCAGCTCCCTTTTGGTAAAGCACAAAACTGGCATGATGATGTCTGGATGGGTTGAGGTGACAAGGAAAATTGAGATCAGATATTTCCAATGCTACTGATTTAACAAATGAGATAATGGACTTGAAAAATGCCCAGTGCTATCAGTGAAACTATTCATCCAAATAATTTATTGTAAAAAATAGTACTGATACTTACATTTTGGATCTCTACCTAACATTCTTTTTTCCTGCCAAATTGCCATCTGAAAAGAAAATGACCTGAAACAATTTTCTTATGATGCTACGTTTGCTTAATATTGTTCTTTTTCTTTCTTTCTTTCTTTTTTTCACTTAAGCACTTGCACAAGATGAAGAAAACAGTGACACACACGTGACTGTGACAGAGGCGGAAGCTGCTGCAGATCCTCAGGTGTGACAGGCTCTGTGAGGCCCCTCCCTACGCCCTTCTTCTATGATTAGAGTGGTGGGAGAGCGCAGGTGTCGGCTGGGGATCCAGGCCTCACCTTCTGTGTTCTGTGAAGTTGTGGGAATGGAGCACTTATTTTTGATTAGGAGATATTCTACAAGAAAGGCCTGAAATTGCTCATTAATGTTTATAATTTGATTCATGGGAGAAGGACAGGTATGGAGACAGCCCCCACTTCCCAGAGGAAGCAAGCCAAGTAAGTGAAGAACTGGGGGAGACCACCCTGGGGCCGACCACCCTGGGGCCATCCGCCCCCTGGAAGCAGCAGAGGAGAGTCAGCCTGGCCAGAGCCCAACAGATCAGTGTGGTGCCTCTCCTGGCTGAGTTTCTGTACCCACGCCCAGCATTTACCTCGTGGCATGAACATTTGGTAGCAGCTGACCTCAAATAGTATGGCAGCATAAAAACTTTGGACACCCTACTGCTGTAAACTTTATGTAAATGCAGAGCATTGAAAGTTTCTTTGTGGGAACAGGACGGAGAGAAACAGAACAGATGGCATAAGGACTTTATTTTGCAAAGTCCCCAGCAATTCAGCTCCACTCCTCAGACTTCCACTGCCTTGACACCCAGCTATAGCATTATGTGATGTGGCTAAATACCTAGCTGCATTAAAGCAGTTTCTTAACCCTTTTGAGGGTTAGATAACTCATCTCTAAACCTACCTGATAGGGAAGTTGTGAGGATTAAAAAGAGAAGTGTATTGAATAAGAAAGCCATGGGATTGTATTATATACAAGAAAGAGAAAAGAGTGGGTTCAGGGGAGTCTACTACTTGGAAATTGTGTTGTGTGCAGAGCGGTGGGGTTGACTGATCTACCCAGGGAGAAGAGTTGGACAGACTCTACACTCAGGGTGAAAGGAGGAAAAAAATGAAACAGACAAGCCCATTTGAGCCCTTACTAAGTGGAGGGTGTTGCTGGGTTCTCCTTGCTAGATCTGCAGAGGAGATGCCCTCTCAGGGTTGTGATAATGGTATCCTGGTATCAAGTGGGTCCAGACTCATCAAAATGGGTACGTTAAATGTATGTGAGTTGTTGTATATCAAGAATATGTCAGTAGGCCTGGTGAAGAAAAGATGCTTAGTTTGGTTGACGCCTCGCACTCCACCTTTAAACTTGTAAACCTGTGGATTCTGGTTAGAATAATCACATTAACTTTGTTAGGCAGGATTGCATAGGCTTTCATGGCCTAATAAGTTCATATAAGGACTTGTTTGGAATTGTTTTGCTATGGTCATACTCAGAATGCTGCAATCCTCAGGCTTATCCTGCAATTACGTTTCAGGCTTCCACGTAAACATGGGCAGGGATTGCTTTCTCAAAGGTTTCTTAAAGCATTAAGTTATTAGTGGGGCATTTTATTTATTATAGTGTCTCAATTTCAACTTCTAGTTTTAATTTATTTTGGACTTATTCTGTGGGCAAAAGTCTGTGTTAATGCAGTTCTATTCCTTTGTGTATCTCAAGTGGATGTGCAGAGCTTGCTCTACAAGATTTTGTGATTTTTCTTCAGCAACAGTGACATCTCTGAGCATCTGTAGAATGTAAGAGGAATGATGGCCTGAAACCGGTGAATCCGTAATTAGATCAGGAACAGATTCTTTTTAAGTTGGAGAGTCATGAGTTAATTCAGTGGGGTGCCTGACTGTGAGTGTTAGAGGCCTGGACAGCTGTCACCTCCACTAAAGGGTCTGAGGAGGTCTGATCTGCTCCCACAATGAGAGGGGCCGCTTTTAATGGCTTAATCCTGCAGGTCCGTCTATTCAAATGCGCTGAGTGGACTCACCAGGGGTTCAGGTTGTGTAAGGCCAGCTTAAAGAAAACATCCAGAGTTTCTCCATCACATACGTAGACAGATTTAGAAATAGATGCATGTGTGTGCTCATGGGTATAAATGTGTGTACTTTCCACAAAAAAATTTGTTCATTTGATATTTGTTATATGTGTGTGTGTATGTATGTAAAAATTAACCAAGTACTAATATGCCAGGCTCTTATAGTATTTCACATTATTGCAGTCCTCACTCCAGAGCATGTTTTAAACAAGTTAAATGAAACTGGTTTCTCATTCCTTCCCTGTATGTGATGAAGTATGTCACTACAGGAAAAACTTCCTGTGGCCGTTGAAAACTTTAGGTGTACAAAGGGTTAAGCCCATTACTAACTCTGGAGAGACTGGGCCTTGTTGTAAAAGGTTTTCTCAGAAACCTTTCTCAGAAAACTGGTTCTCTCCTCATATGCTGGTTTTCTGCCTGATAAACTTCCTGTTTCCATGCAGTGATGTGTATTCACAGTGAAGGGAGCGTGTAGCCTGGTTTACATCCCAGCCCTTCTTCCTCATAGTTGGTGCCTGTAGGCGAGTTCTGTAGTGTCTCTAAACTTGTGTATTCCTTTAGGGTGGCATCCTTTGTCACCAGAGTGTCCAAAGTATCCCCACTATGCTAGGCAGTGACTAGCATTCTTGGTTTTCATCTTTAAAGTGGAGATGTTATGAAGCTGAAATGAAGCAACATAACGAATGCCTGCCATTTTGGCATATAAAAGAGTTGCCCTGTGAATGCCAGGCCACACCTGTGAGGTTAAGAGCGCTGCCTCCCAGGTCTGGCTGCCAGGGCTCCGGGCTGGGCTCTGTTCCAGCACCCTGGGCAAGTTCCTCTGCTCTCTGGTGTCCCATGATGCTTTTCTTTAGAGCATCGAGAGTTAACACTTAGATAACACTTCAAATGCACTCTTCTAAGCTCTTTATTTTTATTAACGTAGTTTAAAACCTCACAACAAACCCTATGAGGCTGATAATATAATTACCATCACTTTACAGATGAACGGCTGATGCCAAAAGCTCAAGCTTCTCTGTACAGTGGTGTACAGCTGAATCGCATCTCAGAGACAGAATTTTGGATGAAGTAGAAAAGGATAACCTTTTTACTTTGCCAGACAAAGGGAGACACAGCGGGCCTCCTGCCTTGAAAAACTGTGTGTGTGCCCTGGCCCCTTCTCCAGAAGGCTTTGATGAAGAGTTTTATAACAATACTTCCCAAGGGTGAGTTTGCTGACAAGATTAGGCAGGGGTGTGCTGTGCTTAGTCACTCAGTCATGTCTGACTTTGCAACCCCATGGACTGTAGCCTGCCAGTATTCTGTCCATGGGGATTCTCCAGGCAAGAATACTGGAGTGAATTGCCATGCTCTCCTCTGGGAGATCTTCCCAACTCAAGGATCAAACCCAGGTCTCCCACATTGCAGGTGGATTCTTTAGCATCTGAGCCACCAAGGAAGCCCAAGAATGTTGGAGTGGGTAGCCTATCTCTTATCCAGGGGAACTTCTTGACCCAGGAATTGAACCAGGTCGCCTGCATTGCAGGTGGGCTCTTTACCAGCTGAGCCACCAGGAAGGATGTGCTAGGGTCTCCTAGTCTTGATCAGCTGCTCTGGCTCTGGCTCTTGCCTCTGGTGGTTTCTTGGTTTTCCTTCCCTTGATTAGCAACTGAATCTGCCCTTTGGAACTCAGGGAAGCTCCTGGAGGCTGGAATCTTGCCCCCAAGCAACAGGGGACAAAAAGGCCGGTCCCCCATGCCTGAGGAGCCCCAAAGGACCCTGCTAGGATTCACTGCTAAGTGGCGGGGATGGGAATCCAAGCAAGGTAGTCTGGTTCCAATATTCTTGCTTGTAACCACTGTGCTAAACAGCATTCCTAACATCTCTGAAATGGAAGTAATTGTTCTGAAGATTAAATGAGTATATGTGAAGCAGTTAGAACAGTGCCTGGCAGACAGTAAGTTCTCAGCAATAGTTAGCCTCCTGGTGTTCTCATGGTCATCTGTTGCATTATGTTTTGGTTTGAGCATCTATGGTATCTGTCAGAGTGGTGCTACAGTGTTACTCTGTCTACCGTTGTGGTGTCTGCATATCAGAAAGCATTCCAGACCTTCACTCGTTATAACCATTTATGTAGGACTAAAGGGTTAAATCATCCTTATCAAAATGTATAGAATTTTTTTCAGCTTCTAGTTTAAGGGTTGTAATGAGATATTCAATGAATAATTTATAACATTTTGAACCTTAGAAATTCTCCCTGTTTATGCAGGTGGCCACTGGATTCAGTAATTATTTTGTCTCCTATTCCCCCATTGGACTCAATCATTTTATTATTAAGTGATGATAACTGTTAATTATACAAATTGATTACCAAATAGTTCATGATTGTTTTATTAGTACCAAATAGTTTTTTTCCCAAAATAGACTAAAGAAAGCTCTTATTTAAGGTTGTGATCGCTATCATAGAAAACAGATGATGCTTTTAAATCTTTTGTGTTAGAATATATTAAATTTACTATTCTCTCTTTTTTTTTTTTTTTAAACTTTATTATTTGCCCAGCTTTGGTGCTCTGCTTTGCAGAATGGTCAATAATGTATAAGACCTAAGCTGTAATTTCTCTCAGGTCAAAACAAGGTAAAATATGGTGACTTCTCTATTCTAGTCTGAAAGTTCAAAGAATTAAATATATATAATGAATGAACCCCTTACTTCATCAATTACATTAAATTTGTGATGTATGTAGCTTCATCAGAAGAGATAGTTATGTAATATAATAGAGGAAGAAAAGTGTTTGAGGGAAGTAACAGTCATAAATTCCATGTAGCTCTGGTTTCTGCCCCCTTCTGTGTTCTGGGCACAATTTGGCCCAACACAATATCACATATTGTTGGTAGAGGATGGGTCTGACTAACCAGTGTGGTATATTAACACAGGTGATTCCACAAGGGAGGAAGACCAGAGGAGCGAATCTCTGTGAACTTGCACTGTGAGTGCGAAGTCCCAGGCGCTGTGATGCCCCAGCGTGGTGTTGAGGCCTGTCCTTGTGATGCCCTGGGCATTAGTAAACGTGCCTTTACCATCACACTTTCTATCACATTTACTTTTCACTGTAACTGCTTCTTGATTCTTTCCCCAGTTATCAAAGTGTGCATTTTTCTAGTCCATCTAGTAAAATATTTGTCATCATTTTCTTTCTCTGAAGAAATTTGAGAAAATGAATAATAAAAATGAAATTGTTATTTATTAATATTTTCAATTTATTATGAATTAACTTTTGAATTTTCCTGAAAAGAATTCTGTTTTTTTCTATTGGAAATAGGTACGTGCCATTTAGTAATGTAATATAGCATCCCAGCTGATCAGTGTTTTATTCTGTCATTTGGGCTTTCTGTTTAAAGTAGCAAAAAAAAAATTTTTTTATGAATTTGTAGTCAAGATTTAATTTTTGAAGAAATGAATCCATTATATAGTAGTCAATTCTAATTTACCCACATACCCTGAATTTATGTTGAAGAGCATTGTTATTACAGAAGTGCTTTCATGAAAGGTCGACTTTTTCATCCTGGTTTTCCTTCCCCTTAAATAGCAATTTTGGCATGATGCTTTTTCTAGGTGTTATAGAAAAGCTGATTTTTAAGGTTATGATAATGCAGAAAATGCTTCCATATATAGAACTGTGCTCTTTCACCTTATGTCGTAAAGGTTGTTCATTTATCATCCTTGTAGCTTTTCCTAAGGGAATTCTGTCCCAAGTTTCATTTTATCCCTGAAAGAATGGACCAAACATTTTTATGACTCCATTTATAAAGGAAACAGACTTTTCATTTACATTCATAACATTTCTCAAATACTGAAAATCATATGAATTCCTTTAATTATGCATTATAGAGTTTTTTTCCTCCAAAACAGACCTTGAAATAAGGCTCTTAAATAACTCTTCTGACTGTTACACATTAATCTTTTATTTTTTTCTGGTATAGAGTGTTCGGTGAACAGTTTATAATTAATTTCACATAGATAAATTAAGTAGTCCTGTCATGTGAAAGTCTAGATCAAGGGCTGTTAGTTATCTTGCCTCTCTTGCCATAACAAAGCTCTCAAAATATATTAATAAATTCATGGCTTTTTTGAATTAAATCACTGAATTACAGAACTGTGAAAGGAACCCCCTGGAGAACATCTGGTTGAGCATGGTATTTCCAAAGAGGACTGTCTTATAAAACTATCTAGGATATACGGGCATCTCTCCAGGCTTAAAGTTCTCTAGGGAGTGAAGAAGCTTTCATAACCCTCCTTGAAAGCCTTTTTTGATAGTTATATATGAGTGCTATCAAATTGATTATCTTGTGAAATCCATCTAGAAATTATGCAAGAGACCAGAAAATCTAGATCACAATACTCCTTTTAAAATTATAAGATGATTTAATTATAAACATGAAAAAATTAAGCCCATCTGGAAACCCATTTTTTAAAAATAATAGCATGTTGTGTTTAAAATACATGATTTGTAAACCCAAGTACGTGGTACTGATAAAAATGTATTTCCTCAAGAAAGAAAAGTCTCTATTTAGGATCCTAAGCAAGAAGTTCGTGTTCACATAGAAGCCAAAGAAATAGTTAAGGTCTCTTAAATTTCCTCTCCTCAGTCCTATTGTTTTGTTGCTGATGATATTATCAGTTATATTCTAAGGACATGTGTGGAACCCACAGACAGAAGTAAAGACTCTCTGTCCAAACTGGCATCTGTGGAAGCTTGGCCCAGGTGCGTTGGAGCCGGTGCTGGTGAGGAGAGGTAGCAGGCTCATTCTCACTCGCCAGGTTGGTTAGCTTGAGGTGCTCTCCTCCTGTGTACCATCCCAGCCTGGCCCATCCCAGTTGTGCCCTCTGTTACCCAAGGCTGCCACCCCAGGGAGCAGGCAGAGATGGGGACCAGTCCATCACACTGCTGAGTAAGCAACTGCAGCAGGTCCAGAGCTTACAGGGTCATTGACACCCTCTCTCCTCTAGCAAGACAGTGTATTGCCCACTGGGAGAATGACACGGATGGAGAGAGAAGAAATCCCAGATGAATTATCCATAAATGGATTTTCTGGATAACAGAGATACAGTCCTTTAAGTATCAAAACATTTAAAGAATGTTGATCATTTTTGTCTAGAAATTTCCCAGAATAGTTTCTTTGTCTTCTTACTTTTAAAGGAAGATCCTTAATTCCACTGGTCCTCTTTTTACTCTGGGACAGTGATTAAAAGAGCATCTTCAAGTTTGGCCCATTTGTTTAGCATTAGCTCAGGTTATGAACTCCATTAAAATCCTGATAAACCACTATGTCCTAAGGAGGATGGCTAGAATGGTAAAAGGATCTAAAAATAAAATCAAGTGGGTCCTTGCTAATGCTTGGCAGTCTGATTCTATTTTTGTTGTCCAGTTTCCTATTCTCTCAGGTCAGAAGTTGAGAAACCACAGCCTCCTGCCTGTTTTGTAAATAAAGTGTTATTGGAACACAGCTGTGCTCATTCACTTACATACCGTCTCTTGTTCCATTTGTGTTAAAACTGCACGGTGGCTCAGATGGTAAAGAATCTGCCTGCAATGCAGGAGACCTAAGTTCAATCCCTGGGTCAGGAAGATCCCCTAGAGAAGGGAATGGCAACCCATTCCAGTATTCTTTCTTGCCTGGGGAATCCCATGGACAGAGCAGCCTGGTGGGCTACAGTCTGTGGAGCTGCAAAGAGTCAGACACAGCTGAGCGACTCACACTTTCACTCTTTCACTTTGAGTCCTTGCACCAGAACCACACAGCCCACTGAGCCTAGAATGTTTACACTCCGGCCCTTTACAGAAAAAGGTTTGCTAACCCTTGGAACTGAAATGACTGTTACATGCTCTCTTTTGTTATGCTTCCAGCATCTTCTCAGGGTCCTTACTCTCAGCTAATTACCTGAATTGTTGTTTCTGAAATAGAGGTCTTCAAAAAAGAATTTCCATGTTCTCGTCACAGATATGCCAGCCTACCTGCAGCTCACCCCCTGTATCCTCCCCTCCTGTTACAGTGAGGGACATATTCACATGTGTGTTTCTGAGAGTAGATCTTGATGCTCTTTTTCCTACTCAAGTACATGTCTCCTGAAAATGCCATCTCTCTGGTCCACACCATCAAATTTCTCTCTACATGGGATGATTTCTGATAAAGATAAATGTGCTGGAATATCCCTCGCCTTAAATGAGCAGCCAGAGCTCCCTGCAGCGTCACTCTTTAACTAGTGTCCCGTTCTTGAAATAAAACTCCTCAAAAGAGTTGTCTCTCATTCTCTGTGAAGCCCATGTGAATAAAAGTTGTCCCCCCACCATTTTTTTCCTCCCAAAAAGGTTATACTCAAAGTCACCAATTACTTTTGTTAAATTCAGTGTCAGTTGTTTAAGCTCCTTTTATTTGATGTTTCAGCTGCACTGGATGCAGCTTTTCACTCCCTCCTCCTTGAAAACACCAGATTCACTACTCACCAGGTTCTGCTAGAGCCCTCCTCATTCTCCATTCCAGATTAGTCATCTTTGTTGTTGAGTTGCTAAGTTGTGTCCAACTCTTAGCAGCCCCATGGACTGTAGCCCACCAGGCTTCTCTGTCCGTGGGATTCTCCAGGCAAGAATACTGCAGTAGGTTACCATTTCCTTCTCAGGGGATCTTCCCAGGGATCAGAACTGAGTCTCTGGATTCTTTACCATCGATCCACCACCAGGGAGGCCTCACTCTTCATCTTCCCAGTATCTAAATATTAGACTCAGTTCATGGATTTCTTCTCTGCTTTGTTTGCATCATCCCATTGGTAACCTTAGTCTTTCCTCTGGTTTAAATACGATCTACCCTATGATGACTCCCATCCCCAGCTTAGTCTTCTCTGGATCTCCTGGCAGCCAACCCAGCAGCTCCACATTGGTGTCTTAATAGGCATATCCCATACCAGACTACCCCCCCTCCCAAAGTCTCCCAATCTCAGGAACTGACAACCCCTACCCTTCTAGTCACTGAGGGCAAATATCTTGGAGACAACCATTTCTGCTGGCCCTACCTTTGAGATAGATCCAGAATCTAACCACTTCCGACCATCTCTACTGCTGCCATTTCTTTTTCTAAACCAGTTCTTGCCTGAAGACCAGTCTTAATTGGCCTTCTAACTTCAACTGCTTTCCCCCACTTAACAGTGTTTTCTCAACCCAGAAGATGGAATGATCCTGTTAAAAGATAAGTTGGATCATTCCAGTCCTATGTTCAAAACATGTCAAAGTATTTTTCCATGTTGTTCAGTAAAAGAATGTAAACCTCTTGCATGTCATGTACAGAAGCTACACGTCCTGGTCCAGCATCACCTCTCTGAACTATCCCACAGGTCTCCCCTCACCAGCTCTGCTGCAGCCCTACTGTGCTCTTCCCTCATCCTGGAACACACTGATCACTCCCAGACCTCAGGGGTCCTTGAACTTCTGTTCTTCTGCCTGGAACATCCTTCACTCCCTTTAGGTCTCCTCTCAGATGTCAACCAACAAATCCTTCTCTGTCCCTTACCCTACTGTATTTTCCTTATTATCATATACCACCATCTGATATTTCGTATTTGTATGTTAATGTGATCCACATCTCCTATTTAATGTAAGCTACATGACATGTGACTTGGTCTTTATTGTTATTCACCATTGTATTCTTAGAACCTGTAATAGATCTTGGTGCATGGTTGTTCCAATAAAATCAGTTGAGTGAGTGACTGAATGAATGAATAAAATAGGGAACTAGGGGACTATACATGAGGAATGCATAAAGAAGGACATCATAGATATTGGTATTTAAATATTTAGAAGGTCGTCATATTGGATAAAAAATAGACATACTTTCAGTTGCTTTAAAGAACAGTGCTAGTACTCATGGATTGAAGTTTAGTGGTTTCAGAATTTTGTCTAGCATGATAAGGGGCTTTCCAGTACTTCTGGCTCTCCAGCACTGTACAGCCTGTCCTAAGATAAACTGAGATCCTTGTCTAAGGAAACCCTGGAGACAAACTGGAAGACCACTTGTGAAGCATGCGATAAAAATAAATCCCTGACTTTGGTGGAGAAATTCCACCCGCAGTTCCGGGGGAATCTGATTTGGACCACTTCTGATTTTTTTGTTTCCTTCCTGTTTGTTGGAGAAAATGCTAGATGAGGAACTGTCCTTGCCTTTAGGAGTAACTCCTTAATCACTGCTTTGCATGGACGGTTCCATTCTTCTGATGCCCACTCAACAAATTGTGTGTCTTCAGTACCAACTATTAAGACCCTAAAGTTGTGATCACATGCTGCCCATTTCTCCGTATTTGGTCACATTGCTGGGTCCATTCAAATCCTTTAGATTGTGTAGGGCAAAACGAGGATTTGATAGTTTTGGCTGTTCCTGCCAGGAATAACTTCAGATTTCTTTTTGGGGTCATTTCCTCATATATCAGTGTGAACCATTTTTGAAAGAATTTGAGTAGAGTGTGTGTTAGCAATGAACATTTTTTTTTTCTTACCAAAATCCTAGATTCTTTTTCATATTATCATTATTACTTGGTACTTGGGTATAATGAAAATATGGTGCTTTGTGGACCATTTCTAAACTCTGAGTAAATTTGAAGCTTTCTTTTTGCAGTTGATTTTTAATAACTTTCCACCACATTTCATGCAACACTGGAGTTATTTTACTAATATTGCCCCACAGTAACTTTTCAGTTTTGAAAGAAAAGAATTTCTTGTGCTTTTCTTGTGAACTCTGTTTGTACATGGAATGAGCTGGTGGAGCTAAGGAATTAGGAGGTTGTGTACTGTTATTTTTAGTTCTCTATCACTTCACCCTGATGGCCGGAGTAGTTCCTGGCTAACTTTCCCATGCGTTTTTAACCTCTTGCTGGGCTTATGTAACAGGAAACAGGCTGTCAGGAACAAATAGTGGCATAGCAGGAGCACCCTTTAGCAGCAAATGATTCAGTGTGCTCTGCCTTTCCCTCTCTCACAGTAGACTGATAAATGATCTCAACTTAAGTCTTTCGGTGCGGCGTTCCTAGGTTAAGTTTCAGTTTTGGGGAGGCAAAATATTTTTACCAAGACCATGATTCAATCCAGGCGACAACAAAAGATGAGTGTATTGTAAGGTGAACTATTCAGTGAGCGGTGTCATGTCCTGGGACTGTGGATTTAAGTATATCTTCGCTTTTTCTCCAACTCTTAAGGCCGGCATGATGTGCAAACTTCAGGAGAGAGATGATATCGGGCGAATTGAACTGGTCCAGAAGCTGGCAAGAGAAAGCTGTCAGTTTTTGCAGACGGACAGAAAAGAACAGGAGAAGTCTGAACATGTAAGCACTTTTCCTCTTTGGGATGCAGGTTTGAAGGGGTGGAGAGTGTTTCTGCCTGGTTGTACGTTTGAAGAGAAGACTATTTTATTTTAAATTCTTTGGGCTTGGGTTTTTTTTTTTTCCCCCTCCAAAAGCATGCTTCTTAGTAAAAGAGAATGACAACTGCTCTAATTTTCTAGGCCAGTGGTTTATGACACTGGATTTAGAAGCAGTCTCTTCACAGAAGTAGATTGTGGAGAAATATAAGAATGCAGAGGAGCACATATGAATGCATGTCTATTTGATAGCTTCCAGGCTTGACTTGGGGAGTTTCACCCCATCAGAAACTCTGTGGAGTGTGAATTCTAAAAGAACATTCTGATGTACTTTTATGTTGAGCCCAGGGTGTGGATCTAGTTATCAGGCAAATAAGTCCTAACTCAAGAAATAGGTGAGAACAGAGGAATAGATTCTAGATGCTTAGACCAAGCGGCAGAGTCAGAAGGGCGTTTTCCCAGTATTTTATGAACGTTTGTGTTCCAACAAGAGTTATATTGTTCAGATGCAGTTAGACTGGAGGGAAGGGATGCTTTGCTCCGTTGTCCTGAAAGCAGTTATTCAGACTGAGCCTTAGAACCAAGAACGCTGCGGTCATACTGGGGAGACAATGGGACCACTCACTTCTGCTCCACACTGTTGTCTGTTGACTTCGTGTTGTTGTTTGTAAGGCCTCACCCTCTATGCTGAGCCCTCCAGGATTGCTCATGAAGAGGAAAATTCCCCAGTGTTTATGAACGTGTCTTTTCTCTGACTTTTAATCTTTGCTGAAATGTTATTTTCAACCCTTTGCAAGGGAGCAGAATTGGTTCATGCTCGTTCTGCTCCAAGACCATCAGTACAAACAGCAGGGATTGACAGAGAGGGAGAGGAGGTGAGAGGTCCCAGGATGGCAGGCTGTTCCCGTTTGATCACGTAACACATCTATAGCAGTGCGGCATTGAGTCATTAGCTATCAGTGTCTCAAGGGGGAAAATAATTAGGCAGTTTCAGAGCCTGCAGTGGCAGTTATCTTAGAGGTTACTGTTGGCTTTAAGTTTGAGTGGATGTCTCAGGAGCCTTCACCTCAGTGGGTACCACTTAAGGAACTTTCTTGCATTGTTAAAAACACTCCAAAGGTTAACTTATGGAAGACTGACTCTTAACCTCTTCTGCATCCATAGAATATCCCGGCGCATGTCTTAAATTTCTCAAAACAATGTTCCTTTTGATTCATCTTAGTTAGAAGAGCAGTCGTTTTCATAAGCTATATTTTATCGATTTCAGGGTGTGCTCACCCCCTCCCTCCACACACATCTTAGCATTTCTGAAATCAGGATGAGTCTTAACAGTTGATGATATGAAAACATGCCCTAGTTTAATTGAGAGCATTTCTCTTCCCTGCTGCTGCTAAGTCGCTTCAGTCGTGAACAACTCTGTGCGACCCCATAGACTACAGCCCATCAGCCTCCCCTGTCCCTGGGATTCTCCAGGCAAGAACCCTGGAGTGGGTTGCCATTTCCTTCTCCAATGTGTAAAAGTGAAAGTGAAGTTGCTCAGTCGTGTCCAACTCTTAGCAACCCCATGGACTGCAGCCTACCAGGCTCCACTGTCCATGGGATTTTCCAGTCAAGAGTACTGGGGTGGGGTGCCATTGCCTTCTCCGTTCTCTTCCCTAGTGGTCCTTAAAAAGGATGACGTATTATACAATGGAGAAGGAAATGGCAACCCACTCCAGTATTCTTACCTGGAAAATCCCATGGACAGAGGAGCCTGGGACAGTTCATAGGGCCGCAGAGTCAGACAAAACTGAGTGACTGAGCACACATTATACAATGGATTGTATATTCGATTCAATGGATCAGTGACAACCTGAGGGGAGGGAGAGATCTTTTAAAATCAAACCAATAGAGTGACCCTTCCCCCTTCCCCAAGGTCAGAAATCACCAGCCTTAGGCCATAGACAGCTTTATGCTTAATAAAAAGGCACCTGTGTTGCCTTTGCCTTATTAGTTTAATCCAGAATATTATAGTTATGGTTAATGAGAATATAATACCCTCCAAATACATAGTAACAAATCTGAAGTTGCTGCTGTTAAGGACTTTGACCATGCGATGGAAATTCAGTGGTTGCTGCTGTTAAGGACTTTGACCATGCGATGGAAATTCAGTGGTGGAAGGTTTGCAGCTCTGCTTATGATTGGTACTCACTGTTCTCTTTAAACCTTCATTTTAAGATGGTAAAAAAAGAACACTGTGTTTTTTTACTTCTTGCATGAATGTTGTAATAAGGATGCATTAACAGCTCTGAAGAGTGTGTCCTTCTGAGGGGAAAGATGATGTATAAATAAATAGTAGAATGATGGCCTTTTCTCTTTAGACTTTTCCTGCTGAAGCTGACAGTCAGGAAAGGTGAATATGAAGGATCTTTCTTCCTTCTTGATAAATATGAACTTAGTCATTCTGTGCTCTCCCTCCCTCAAGCTGACATCAGCTGAACTGATCAGCTCTCAAGGCTAAGGCTTCCACAGTGCGCCACCAAAGGGAACCTTTGACACTGGATGCTTCCTGCACCTTTTACAGTTGTTTGTTAGGAATAAAAACCATCTGCTGGATTGTTTCACTCTTTTGTCTTTAGCACTTGAAATAGCAATCCCTCTGCTTGCCCATGGAGTTCAGTGTCCGTGAGCTGCTTGTAGCATTTTCATTTTTCCTGCCCTCACTTTCTTTTCAGCATCAGTCATCTGTTCTTGTCCATGAAAACACACAGAATATACAGAGGAAACTGCAGTTTACTTAATGTAAACCTACTTGTGCAGTTTCCTACTCTTATAACAATAACAATTATGACCAAACCCTAGAGTTACATACAAATTTCCTTTCTTTTGTGATTCTCAAATGCTTCAACTACCTCATCTACCATTCTTGAGCCAAAATTATTCAAGTGGACAGTGGTAAAATTTGAGTTTAGAATCTCAGATGCCTATCGAGTCATTCTTTTTAGTGAACGACTTTGCTTCTCCAGTCCCAGTAAATCATGTCCCTCTTTGTACATAAGCATTCAAAAGAGAAAGCTACTTTAAGGTACTACTGCCCAGAGATAGACATGAATTTGATAGAATAAGGCTTTTGTTGTTGGTGTATCTTTTTACAAATTGAAGAGGCTTTGAGATTTCTGAGTAGGCATATCTAATATCTTCTTAAACTGGTAAATGCCATGATTAAAAATGGATGCAATTAGAGAAATGTGTCACTCTGCTTTTGCCAGGGTGTTTCTGAAGTTTAAAAAAAATTAAATTTATAATTACCACAAGTTTCTCAGGAAGCACTTACTTTTCCTATTTTGTATTAACAGGCTGAGAGGGCAATGGCAAGCCACTCCAGTACTCTTGCCTAGAAAATCCCATGGATGGAGGAGCCTGGTAGGCCACAGTCCATGGGGTCGCTACAAGTCAGACGTGACTGAGCGACTTCACTTTCACTTTTCACTTTCACACAATGGAGAAGGCAATGGCAACCCACTCCAGTGTTCTTGCCTGAAGAATCCCAGGGACGGCAGAGCCTGGTGGGCTGCCGTCTATGAGGTCGCACAGAGTCGGACATGACTGAAGTGACTTAGCAGTGACTTAGTAGGCAATATTACCCAGCACTCATTCCTAAGTGTTGAAAATTATGTGTGAACTTTAAGAAGGGGACAGAAAGGGCTCTTTCTTACAAACATTATGAGAGTGAGCTTAATATTTTGTCATTAATTCTTTAAAGAAATTGCCTCTTTTGGAGGCATCATATTTTCTGGTCTTAGTTCTATGATTATATCCATAGAGGAAGGGGCATATGTTACCAAATGGGAGCTTTTGAGCTTGACCTGGAAGGATGACTAAGGTCATAGAAGGGCAGGACAGGGAAGAGCGTTTAAGACAGAGGGACTGTCAGGAAGGTGTGAGAGTTGAGCCTGGGCAGTTCTTGGGAAAGGAGTTGGGGTGGGCTGGGCTGTGAGGGAGGGTAAGACCTGGCAACCCGCTCTGAGCAGTTTAGACTTGCTTTTCTGGCCAAGGAAAGCCATCAGAGAAGGGAAGCGGCATAATCAGATGCGGTCTCTGTAAGATCCCTCTGGCATTGGTTTAGAGGAAAAATTGAGTGAGGAAGAGGGAAACGCTGGAGAGAACCCTTAGAAAGATACTGTTGTGAGTCAGGTGAGAGATGTAAGTCGGAACCAGGGTGGCAACTCTGGGAAATGAGAAGGTCACAGATGATGAGTCATTTAGATGGTAAACTTGGCAGCATTTGATGGCTGGTGATGGGAGGATATGTGTGCTAATTGACACTAAGCAGTTTTGAAGTTTGTACTATAATTTCCTGGTATGGGCATGAGAAAGTTGTCTTTATCACCAGAATGGCTGGTCATTTTCCCCCAAAAAGCTCTGTAGCCGTTTCCCTTGCCTTGTCCTGCAGTCATTTCAGGTATCTGAGATGCTACAGCACACAGTGTTTATCTCATCAGCAAACCGTCAGATGGGTTTTCGGCTAACAGTAGGGAGACTGCTTCTTCTGAGACCCAGGTACTTGGACGATAGCTTAAGCATAGAGAATCTCTGGTAACCTCAAAATGAACTGAATTATTTGGCCAACGCTTTGGCATTGGCTGCAGTGATGTATGTACCTCCTTCAGAACTAACTGTGATTTTCGAGGTGTTCTCCTGATCCATTTAGTCTGAGTTGGTGTTTCTATACTGTATCCTTGGTCGTTAATTCATTCAGTGCATCTTTATTAAAGCTAACATTGTAGTGGATCCAGAATAACTATGCTGGTTCCTCCCTGAAGGAGTGTAGTCACGTATGGAGAGGAGATATGGACACATATAACAGTGGTAAGAGGAGACAGTGGTAATAATCCCCAGAGAGATACATGGGTGTCACAGCAAGAATTTTCACCTGGGCAAACAGGATTCTTTCTCATGGCAGAGGTAGAGTTTGATGCGGATCTTGAAGTAGGTTTGAAGTTGGAATTAAACAGTCCAAACTGAAGAAAAGCATTCCTGGCAGAGAGAAGAGCATTAGAAAATACACAAAGTATTTTTTTTTCCTTGAAATTGAAACCACTCTGTGTCACCAGAGCACCAAGAGTTGGGTTGAAGGAGATGGTGGCAAAGATTTAGGAGAAGGAAAAGTTAGTGAGGAACGAGACCGGGGCCAGGCTGTGGAGGATTTCGAGGGCTGACACGTTTCACTTCCTTCTACAAATAATAAAGAGCATTGACTTGTTTTGTTAGTTTTCATAGAAAAGAAGGATGAGGGGGCCCTTCTGTGAGGGAAATGATGTTATTTCAGTGCGATGGGTCAGAAAGCTGAGGCTGGTGAGTGGCCAAGCAGAGCTGGGCCAGGTGGGAACTCCAGTCTGACTGCCCCTGGCCACCTGCTCGCTCAGCCGTCAACCCCGCAGGGAGCCTGGTGTGAGGACCGGAAGCCGAGATTGCAGGACGGTCTGCGGGGACCACAGCCCTGGGGGAAAGAGGACGAGTCTGTATTGAAAGGATGGTGGTGGTGAAGTCCGGGGAGGAAGGAAGAAAAGGGATGCTTAGGTACAAGCTTTTGAGTTCTAACTTAATTTTCTAAAGTGTATAGACAGTTCACATGTAGTGTCTGTGAAGCAGTTGGATTGAAGAACAACTCTAGACGTGCCTGCTGTGTTCTGCCATACCTTTGTGCTGTTTACTGGAAGACTGAAACTCAGCTTTTCCTGAAATGTTGTTTATGCTTCGTAGTGTATTATCTTGTAGAAGAGGAATAGCAACACGCAACTCCTAAATTCGACCTCCCAATTTCCACTCTGCAGAAACGAAAGTCTATAAAACGTGCGTGAAAGATGCTTGCTCTCCACAGGGGCCGGGTCTGTGTCCCCCCCCTCCCCACTCCGCTTTCTTTAGTCCCTTTGTTGAGTCTGGGACCCACCCTACTTCCTTCCCCTTTTGCAGTTCACTCATGAAATATGGGTGGGAAGGAGGTTTTACACGTTCTGAAAGCGAATCTTGGCAGGGTCTGCTGCCAGGCTGGGGTCCCTATCTCTCAATTTAAACCGGAATTTCCTCTCCCCGGTTTCCTGCAGCCTCATCCTGGAGCCCTGCTTGCGTCAAAGGGCTCACTGGACGTCCAAGGGCTTGGTGCCCTTGCGTCCCTGGGGCAGAAGTGGGCTGGAGTATTCTGGCTCTTGCCACTCTTTATTTCACACTCTAGAAGTTGGTCTCTGCATTTTCCCAACTTTCATTTAGTCTCTTACTTAAAAAAAAAAAAAACTTTATATAAAATGAAAACCCTCCTTATGCTCTGTGTGAAATCAGACTTGCTTTATACATCGAGGTGAGTAAAATTAAAGAGCAATCATGGCATTATTTGAAGTTTGCCAGTGATTTAGTTTAACCAAGAACTACTTAAAGACGAGTGCAGTGCTATCACATCATTGCTTAGTTTCAAAAGCCAGAATTCAAATGTAATAGGCAAGTCATAACATACTAAGTGGGCCACTACTGAGAAATTCTATGCAGAAACCATGTTGTTTTTCTTAATGAGAAAAGTCCCAACTTTGTTGGTTTGGCACTTACATACATACCTTTTTAGAGGAAATAGGCTTCATTGAGTGAGTTGTTTTAGTTCATCTTTAATCAGGATTAATTTTAATCAGAGTAATCACGAAAGTGATAGACGAGATAGGTCTTACCTCCAAGAAGTTTACAGTCTGGCTGGAGATAAAATTCACATGTGGAAAACCAGCGCACCATTCAAAACAGTGTTAAACAAAGTGTTTAAATAATTTTACAGACGTTCAGGGAGAGGGAAGTACCTCTGGTAAACTTTTTCACAGTTGCAGCAATCCATAGAGAAGCTCTTTTCCTTTTTCAAAAGCAAGGTTTGGAAATTTGGTTCATTTTAAATCCTGCTTTTATTTTATTTTTTTTGCGTCATAAAATCGGCAGCCGGGGGGACTTCAGTGGTTGAGCTCCCACTGTCTGGCAGAGCCATCTGCCCACTAGCTGGGGTTTTTAGGTCTCACAAGAAGCCTGTTGCAAGTCTCAACATTTAAAAAATATTATCTTCCATTTTTAACAGTTTAAGCAGAGAGGAACTTGTCATTATTGTATTCGTTTATTTTTCTGAAGATACTCGTTTATTTTTTAAAAGGCCCAGTTAAGAAACTGGATCCTGGCTCAGTTAGTTTGGTTTATCGAATTCATATTCTTAGCAGATGTTGAATTCCCTATGGTACAGATGCTACTCACGAGGTTATCAAGTTCTTCTACTTGTAATATTAAAATAGTCGTATTATCTTCAGTATGTTTGAGAAATCATACTGCTGTGTTGTGTAGTCGCTCAGTTGTGTCTGACTCTTTGCGATGCCATGGACTGTAGCCTGCCAGGCTCCTCTGTCCATGGGGATTCTCCAGGCAAGAATACTGGAGTGGGTTGCCATGCCCTCCTCCAGGGGGAGAAATCATACTAAATATGGTGAAGCATTGAAATACTAAAAAATAAAGTATTTTTCTCAACTTTTGGTCCTCTCGGTGGTATACCTCACTCCAGACCCCCTGGCAACCTTATATTCTTTTTTTCTCTATCCCTATCAAGGTGTGATCTGCATTAATATAACCGTATTAATACTTTGTAGGTTGTCACCTGATGAATTAACACTAGAAATCTTCGGTGGTTTGGTTTCATTTGAATTTGTAATAAGTGGTTTAAGACAAAAGGATAGAGCAAAGATGTGTGGACAGATGGACAGCCCTTCATAGAGAGATGGACTGTACTTCATGACAACTGTGTACCACTGAGGCCTGGAGAAATAAGCCATGGAGACACAGGTACTCCTGTACTTTGTGTCTTGATTCCCCCAAGGACTGTCCTATACATCAGTGCTTTGAGGGGAGGCAGCATTGCAACAAATTTAGAGGCTGAGTTCACAGTTACTGTTGTCTAGTTGCCAAGTCCTGTCCAGCTCTTTTGTGACCCCATGGATTGTAGCCCACCAGACTTTGTCCATGGGATTCTCCAGGCCAGAATACTGGCGTGGGCTGCCATGCCCTCCTCCAGGTAATCTTTCTGACCCAGGGATCTCTTGTGTCTCCTGCATTGGCAGGCAGTGGATTCTTTACCACTGAGCCACCTGGGAAGCCCTGAGTTCCCAGTTACCTGCATGCTAAGTTCCAAGATGCTACAGAAGCTTATCACAGGGCACTCAGCTGATCCAGGAAGACACACCTCTGTCCCTGAGGAAGAGACAGGATCTGAAGAGTCAGAAGAGTTCCTAGAAGAAATGAAGCAGGGCAGGCATTCCAGGCAGAGAAACCCGCGAGAGGACAGGAAGGGCTGGTGCAGAGGATGCTGCCGCTCTGCAGGCAGAACCAAGCGGCAGGAGCCTGGGGAGGATGAGGAGGCAGAGGAGACAAGGCCTTACCCACAGGCTGAGTCAAAGACGGGGTCTCAGAGTGATACAGAGCCCTTGTGGAGACTTTAAACAAGAGAGGAAGATGATTAGATTTGAATTTTTGAGATTCCTCCGCTTCAGTGTGGGAACTGGTTTGCCAGCCGAGAATGGATCACACTCACTCCTTTCAAAGCTTTCTGACTCGCCTTCCCTCACAGACCTCTCTTAATTTTACGTAAAACAGTAACCAGCATAAACGTCAAAGCTTTGCTGTGAAGACAGAATGTCCAATTATAGCTCAGCTCTTAACTAAATAGCTTTACTCTAAAATGTACCTCATCATTTTCCTTTAAAAAATTGACTTTGATTCAGTCCTGTTTCATAGAATGAATTTTGAACTTGCGTGTAATATGAATACTTTTTGTTAACACCCGGCAGGCATGTATGTTCACATTAAATGTACTTACTTTGCTGCATAATATTTTCTGCATATTGATTCAGCCAGAGTTTGGTGATTTCTGAGTGATTCAGATACTTCAGTTGATAAAGATGAGGAAAAGAAATTTATAAAAGATTTTCATGTGGGATGCAAAGAACCTTTTTTTTTTTTCCTTTTGCAGTGGGAAGTGGGTGGAAAGGAAAAATTCCATCTGGTATACAGCAGCCCTAAATGTTGTTTTAAGAGAGCAAAAATAGAAGATGGCTGAAAATATCATAACAGAACATAGCAGACTGTGGCCAAATGTACAGTACATATTTTTCTAATAAATCATGTTAAATACCCATATTTTACTTAAAACATGACCATGTTCTTGTTTGTCAGTATATACAAATTTGTCTTTAATTTTAAAAAAATCACCCACTCCATTATTGAAGAACAAAAGACTTGTTTGAATGTCTTGAAGTTAATGCTGTCACATTAGGTCTACCTGGAATAGGTTTTTGCAGGGTTTTCTTTCCTTTTCCAACCTCTCCCTCCTGTATTAAGGGGAAAAAAATGGAGAAAGAAGATATGGCACTTGGTCTCTTCCTTTATTCTACCTTTGTTTGTAATTACGTGAACAAGGCTCAACAATTTTAACAAAACTTTGTAAATGTCCTCTTTGTTCAGGTTCCAGGAATGACTGGGCATGATCCAGATGAGCTGAGTCAGAGTAAAGGATTAGGGGCTCCTTTAGATCCAAGAAATACAGAGAGGGAGTGAACAATGGTGATAATTAGATAATTTAGACTTCAGGAAGTGGCCCTGGGGTAGGGATTTCCAAGGAAGCTCAGGAAAACTCAGTGAGTCCCAGAAGCATATATTAGTGACCTCCCGGGTTGGGGTGGGGTAGAAGGTGTCCAGTTAAAATTTTGACCCTGTGCAATCAAAATCATATGGATGATTCGTTAAACCTTTCTTGATCTTGCCTTGGCTAGGATTTATAGAGGTAAAACAAGCTTCCTATTGGTACTCTTGTGAATAAAGAATTCTAATGATCCCTAGATGGTGCAGTACCTAATGAAATCCCAAACTGAATTTTATGGTTGATACATGCTATCACTTTCTCCCAGCTCAGTGACCTTACTGTTATTATAAGTTGGGGGGATTCTGATGATGTGGTGTTTTTTGCAATCAATCTGAGTATCCTGGAGTTTTCCTCTGAAAAGCATAGGCTTTGATAAGAACTTTTTTGATATGATGTATCTTGACTGGATAAGAAAAAATTTCACTCAAAAACTGGCAACTGCTAAATAGGATTATAAAGAGTATCCTCTAAAATGGGCAGTAAGTACTTCACAGTCCATTAATTCTGTCTAAAGTTCATTAATCACAAAAAGATGTTGAAATATTCTGATATATTTCTCCTAGTAAGATGTATACCTTTTTAGCCTCTGTTATCAGAAGCAAAAGATCATTAATTAAAATAGTCATTATCGGAGAGCCTTCAGGTTTGTTAGAGAAAGGTATAATTTAGTCTTTGTGCTTTTATCGCTCCGTGTTTCTGGAGTTATATTTTGTGGGGCTCTAACAGAGGCTAGCCTGATTGACGTGACCCTTGCTCCAGTAAGCATTTCTATTGAACTGCTTCTCCTCTGCTTGTTAGGCTCCACTGTCCATGGGATTTACCAGGCAAAAATACTGGAGTGGGTTGCTGTTCCTTCTCCAGGGAATCTTCCCGACCCAGGGATCGAACCCTCATCTCCTGCATTGGTAGACTGTTTCTTTACCACTGAGCTACCAGGGAAGCAGTTACCCCATCAGAAAACTAACACAGCAAGTCCTAAAAGCAGGCACAAACAGTTTTGCCAACAAAAAGTTACTGGGGCATTCAGTGCTTATTAAACATCCATAGGGAAGCACAGAACTGAAAATTACCTCTGTGTTAAAACAATACTTTGATATAACTGTAAAATCGCGGGAACTGAGAGGTTAATTGAAGCCATGGAGATAATACTGTCTCCTCTCCTAGTACTTATGACTGGAATATACAGTGGCAGAGACAGAAACATGCATGGCTTGAGTTAGTGCTGAATTGTACCTACAGGTTTGAGGTTAAGAAATATACCAGTCAGGTGGAGAAGGGAAGCTTTTGAGCTTCAGTTCAGTTCAGTTCAGTCACTCCGTAGTGTCCGACTCTTTGTGACCTCATGAATTGCAGCACGCCAGGCCTCCCTGTCCATCACCAACTCCTGGAGTTCACTCAAACTCACGTCCATCGAGTCGGTAATGCCATCCAGCCATCTCATCCTCTATTGTCCCCTTCTCCTCCTGCCCCCAATCCCTCCCAGCATCAGAGTCTTTTCCAATGAGTCAACTCTTCATATGAGGTGGCCAAAGTACTGGAGTTTCAGCTTTAGCATCATTCCTTCCAAAGAACACCCAGGACTGATCTCCTTCAGAATGGACTGGTTGGATCTCCTTGCAGTCCAAGGGACTCTGAAGATGAGGCTGAATTCTAACTAACCCTTAAAATCTGAGAGAAGAAACTTTGGAACAAAGCAGAGAGCCAATTTCATTCTGATTGTCTTTTAATGCCAGATGCTTGTGGGCAGATGCCTCTCAAGACTTGCTGAGCTGTTAAATGCCATTTCTGTTGTAAGTTAGCAATCGTGTCTGACCTGTATCCTAATTTTAAGTAGATCCCACTTCTATATGAAGTCAGTATATCTCAAATTCCTGTCCTTTAGTATTACTCATGATCTTGGCATAGGGAGGAGATCTTCAGAGACCTGAGACAAGTGTGCCACACCCTGGAAAACTCTTTCCTCGTGAAGATCCAGGTGGCCCTAGGTAGAGTCAACATCTGTGGCTGCTGATCCCCCTGGGTCCCACCCTATGTGCTTTGCCATTTTTGCATCTTGGCTCTGACTTCTGCTTTTAGGTACCACACCTGGCTATGCCAGAACCTTTGGAGAGGAAGGCAGTGAGTTTTGTTGGGCCCATTTTGGCCCAAACCTGTTTTAAGATCCCTTCACTCCAGAAGAAAAGTTGGAAATGCTGTCTTTTCCTTCCAAGTGATAGAGGATGCCAGACTGCAGACTTCCCAGTCTGAGGGACCCTAGAAAGAAGAGTTGGGTAGCACAGGCCTACAGAAGACCCAGAGGGAATTCAATGTGTGTTCCTTAGCCAGATGCGATGACCCAGCAATTCTGGGGGATTCAGTCACTTACTTGACTGCCTTGAGGTCTTCAGTTCAGTTCAGTCGCTCAGTCATGTCCAACTCTTTGTCACCCCATGAACCGCAGTATGCCAGGCCTCCCTGTCCATCACCAACTCCCAGAGTCCACCCAAACCCATGTCCATCGAGTCTGTGATGCCATCCAGCCATCTCATCCTCTGTCGTCCCCTTCTCCTCCTGCCCTCAATCTTTCCCAGCATCAGAGTCTTTTCCAGTGAGTCAGCTCTTCGCACGAGGTGGCCAAAGTATTGGAGTTTCAGCATCAACATCAGTCCCTCCAATGAACACCCAGGACTGATCTCGTTTAGGATGGACTGGTTGGATCAAGGCCTTCAGACCGATGCTAGCATCTCGCATCAGTCAGATGCTCTGCTTCTCTGCCATTAGCAGCTTATTTCAGATTCCCCTGTTTGAACTTGTAGAGATGATTAGGAAAAATCCTACTAGGATGGAGACAGCCAGATAACTGTTTAGCTTGCTGCTACCAACAGTGGGCATTCAGCTGTGACATGTAAAGTTCACTTTGTTGTTCAAAGTAAAGTTCACTTTGTTGAGGGCCTAAATGATTTTGAATTTCAGTAGAACTTTCTCCTTTTCAAATATAGAGCAAATTTTTTAAATGCTTGGCCAAGATTAATTTATTCTTGCCTGTATTCATTGAGAAAAGCATTTGTTAAGCACTGATGAACCAGGCATCACACATGACAGAACAGAGACATAAGTGAGCAAGATTGGATTTGAGCTCCCAAACTCATCACCACTTATGAGGGAGAAGGATTGAAAACAAAGACAAGGGAGTTAAAGAAGGGTAATATGCAGACCAAAGAAAAGAAGGGATATACTTTGAATAAGGTGTCTGTTTCTAGAAAATTGTTTCTTCACCTTCTTGTGAGGCATTTGTTAAATTAAACATCATCTCTTTTACTTCCTGGCTTTGTGACCAGGTAAGAACACAAATCATAAATGGCAGACATCATAAGTCTTGTATCTAAGGAAAGTTAGATATTGTTGGAAAATGGCATTGACCATTTTCCTCTCTCCCTATTTTCTAGCCACAAAATATTTTTAAAATTAGCATATTGTATACCTGTTTAATAATTGAATTTGTTTTTGAAAACAAGCTTCATTCTTGAGATTTATTTAACAGTCAAAAACAAGGCATCAGGCAACTTGCTGGAATTTATAGCACATTTATTTCTGTTAGAGACTTTTTTGTTTACATTTGTTCTACTAACTATAAAGTAATACACATGTTTTGCAGAGAATTTAGAAATAATAGAAAGCTACAAGGAAGAAAATAAAAATTTAGTGAGAACTAACCAAGATTTCTCCTCACCATCTCCAGCATATCAGCACATGCATTATGAGGCTTTCCTTATGTTTCTATAAGGAAACTTCACTTATCTACACTTCCCATTTGGGGGAAAATAGGGTTTCAAATTTTTCCAGTTATAATAATCTGAGATGCACATGTTTAGAAAAATCTTTATCTAAGTTTATATTTCTTAAGGGTAAATTCCTAGCTGAGTAATTACTACTCACAGGTATGAACTGCCTTAATCTTTTATGTTTTATGCTCGACTGTTCTTCATAAAGCTTATTCCAGTTTTCATAAACATCAACACTCTATTTGTTTTGTGACACCCTCACCCATATTGGAGCATCCCTTGTGGCTCAGATGGTAAAGAGTCTGCCTGTGGTGCGGGAGACCTGGGTTCAATCCCGGGATCAGGAAGATCCCCTGGAGAAGGAAATGGCAACCCACTCCAGTATTCTTGTCTGGAAAATCCCATGAATGGAGGAGCCTGGTCAGCTACAGTCCATGGGGTTGCGAAGAGTCAGACACAACTGGGCAACTTCTCTTTCTTTCTTTCTCCCATATTGATTATTATGATTCTTAGAAGGAGAAGCAAAGTTTTTTTGTCGGGTTAATGGGAAGGAAAAGTATTATCTTGTTCAGATTTGCATTTCTTTTCTAGTGAGGTTGAATACTTGCAGTTAATATCAATCCATCCATATTTCTTCTGTAATTAATCTATTCACCTCCTTTGCCCATTTTTTCTATTGGGGTTTTTCTTACTAATTTGAATAAGTACTTTATACATTAGGGACATAAATCTTTGTCGTATTTGTTACATGTAGTTTTTCCAGGCTTCTTCTTTTTTGTTTTTATGCACATATGAGCGAAAGTGTTGATTCATGTTTTTTAGCTTTAAAAATTGCCTTTAAAATTAGAAAGTTTCTCCTACTTCTATGGCTAGACACTTAATTTTATTTTTCTCTATTCTAGAGTTACACTTCTTATTCATGTCTTTAATATAGCTGAAATTTATCTTTATAATATAAAAGTAAGATTTCTCCATCAGCTATCACATGCAGATTTTTTCATGTTTTCATATTTTTACTGGTTGCCAACATTAAAAAAATCCATTGTATTCTTGAGAAATTGAAACTGCTAACAGACTTCCTCCAAATTAAATATACCAAATATAAACTTAGTGAGTAATATTACCTCTCTGAGCTTCAGTTTTCTCATCTATAAAAGTAGGAGATTAGAGGTGTAAGATTTCTTCTGGTTCTGAAATTCCTGTCTTACAGTGAAGATGACCACCCACCCCACCTTCCCCAGTTTAGCAGCATTCATACTTTTGAGTGTTAAACACTTTGGGGGAAAATGTTGCCATTTTAAAATGGATGCCGATCGATTACTCAGGAGGCCCTGAGTAGCCATTTTTTACTCTGATTGACTATGCTTATCAATGCCAAAAATCGTTCTGTTCTTTTTTGTTCTATAAATACTCCTGTGGATAGAATTTCTAAAAAATCTCCTCTTTGTGAAATGCAGTTGGTATGGGACAGATGGTGATCTAGCATCCAGCTAGAAGTATCTCTGCTATCAGGGTGGTGAAGCCACATTTCAAGCCATGTCATTAAATATTTGGAATTGTTTTTCTGAATTTACAATGTCCTGAGGAAGATTGAGATATAAAACTCTCAGATAATGACAAACTAAAAAAACCTTCTAGAACCTACTGTCTTGAACTTCTAGAAATAAGAAGAAATTAGTCTCTTTATTTATAGTGGCTCAGTTCATTAAGCACTATCCACAACCTTGCTCCAAACCACTGTTTGTTTGTTGTTGTTTTTTAATGCAAATTTTTATCTCTCACCTGTCTCTCAGAAAGAATATTTCTTCTCTGATGATGAGCTCTATGTTTTATTTGAACTTTTATCCCCAGCATCTAGCATGAGGCTTTCAATTGGTATTTGTGGACCTGATTTCTGTAGAGAAGGCAAATGTGAGTGATTTGAAATGTTTCTGAAGTTCAAGTACTCAAACCAAATCTGTGCAAATCCAAAGTTATGCCTGCTCCAGGGTTCCAGTTCCTTGGAGATTTAAAATTTTAAATTAAAGGTTTTGTACCAGGGAGGATTAGCCTGGAAATGACAGGCAGAAAGGAGAAGGAGGTTCCTCACCGATCATCAGTTGGTAACAGCAGACAAGTCTTTAGGAGAACACAGACTTGGTAAAGGGTAGAAACAAACTTTCAAGCTTCAGTGAGTCACAGCTCCTGGAGCAAGAATCTTACCTGGGCAGGTTTGTATATGAAGATTTCAATCCTCTTTGGTACACTAAGTGCACGTTAACATTCAGGAAAACATGATTTTTTTTTTTTTGGTCTGTATTATCACTTAAGCACTTCCATTTCTTTTCAGTCCATTTTTCTCTTTCTCCACATCCGTCCTTCACTCTAGAAAAAGGGAGAAACACCCACTCCTATGTAACCAAATTTATTTCTTTCTTATTTTAACCTTGTCTTCCTTTTTACCTCCTAATTTTGTTTATCTTTCAAACAATTGTATGAGTATTTCATTGTAGTTTAAATTCTCTTAACCTGTTTTAATACCAACTTTTCCTATGACTGCACAATAAACCAAGAGTGACACAGTCCTACTTGTCTCATAGTCTTGTTTCACACTGTGAAATAAGGTTTCTGCGATGGTTATTGCTGAGACCTAGGTGTGTCTCTCTTAAAACACCAAGGAATGTGCAAAACATGAAAAAACAAGAGTGTTTACTTAAGATGCTTTGTATCTCCTTGCTCCCATGCCATGTGATCTTGCAGTTGCTATGGTAACTAGGAATTTTTCATTCCATAACTTGCATAAGGACAGAGTCTGACCTTTTTATTACTGCTCTGCCCTCTCTGAAGTTATATGTGCACTTACGTGCATACACACACACACACACACGTGTGTTCACAGGCATACACTTGTAAAGTCACATTTATATACACACAGCAGTCATTTGGAAAGAGTTATAGAGTTCCTTGACTTGAAGCCTTCTCATTTTCTAAATGTATTACTTTATACTTTATTTTTTATTTAAAAACTTTTTCCAGCTTTACTGAGGTATAATTTACAAAAATTGTATATATTTAAGGTGTATAAGGTAATGTTTTGATGTATGCATACATTGTAAAATTATCACAATCAAGCTAATTAACATCTGTACATCATGAGATTATGTTTGATTGTGTGTGTATGTGTGTGTGGTGAGAATACTTAAGATCTACTCAGCAAATTTCATGGGTCCAGTGCTTTTTAAATTTGAAAAATACTTCTCCTGGGTCTGTTCACAATTAAGAGCTTGCCTTCTCAAATAATTTCAGCTTATAAATTAGATCTTTACTTATTCAGGAGGAATTTCCAGACACAACTGCATTTCCTGTAAAAAGAATTTGGGAAGAGAAACCAGTGTCATAGGAACCAGTTGGGGGGGTTATCAAGTGCTGCTGTAAAAATCCATACCATCCTCTTTTTATTCAGATTTTTAAAAGATCCTATAAAACTGCTCCTGTGAATTATTCAAACCCCAGGTGACAAGTATATCTGCAACTAGTAGAAATTTTGTCTGAATCATAATTTACCGTAGGTTTTCATCTCATCTTTAGGTTGCTTGGGGAAAGTGTCGATATTTCCCATTTAGAATAACTTTGCATGTGTGTGTCACACACACAAGATGATACGAAAATTCTTAGGAACAGGAACGTATTTCTATGATTTGTATTTGCCATTTCTGTAAAATTGCCTAGCAAACAAGATTTCAGATTTTTTAGTTGTTTTAAATCTCAGGCAACATGTTTTGTATTTTGAGGGCCATCGAGATATACCAATAATTAAAAGTGGAAATTAGCACTGTTCCCAGCACTAAGTCATCTCAGTTTTTTGCAAAGTAAGAGTCTGTTGTGAACATATTGTCCAAACCCTCTCCAAGAATGCTGTGGATTGATGGAACTCATTGATAGACAGTTTTTCTCCAGTGAACTCAGTCATGTTAACAGATACTTAATGATCTAATTTAGAATTTGAAGGCATCCCCATTTCTTCTGAATTACCTTCTAATAGGCTTCTGTCAGATCGTATATGCCCAAGGCATACCCTCAGTTGCCCTTTGCCCTAGGCTTCTTGAAGCCAAAGGATGAGCTTAGTGACTTCCCAACCCAGCCAAACCTCTGCACGTTCCCATAGACTCAGTAACCAGGGTGAGTGTATGTAGCTCTAAGTCTTAGCAGAATGAAATAGCCACCATATCTGGGACTCAGGGGCCGCAGAAGCAGTGGAGTGCGGCAGCCTCACTCCGTGACCCTGGCCGACAGCACGCCTTGTTTGTTGCTGCAGGTGTTTTATCTTGTTTATACTTTAGACATGCTGATGCTAAAGGATGTTGACTGCTCCCTTGCAAGTAATCAGCAACCCCATCCCAACCTAGGGTCTCATTAGGCATTAACTCACTCCTGAAATCTCTCCTTTCTACCCTGGCCTGCTCTCTGGACTGTCTCTTTGTAGCTGAACCTCCTCCTCCTCCTGGCCTCTGCCAACCTTTCAGTCCCTGACCTTGGGCCGCTCTGCTGTCTAGTATCTGTCTGCTCATCTGTCACTCACCAGGCCGCTCATTCGTTTTGCAGGCAGTGTTGTTCTGGACGGAAGGGCAGTACAGAGCACAAGACAGACCAAACCCATGTACTCCTGAAACAAATATCAGGGTAGAACCTGTCATGTCATTCCTCCTTACCCTTCTCCTCTCCTTCCCCACACACAGTCTATTCAGTAACCAAGAACTAGTGTATTGGAACTAGAGCACTTGCTGAGCAAGATTTAATAAAATTTAAGATTTTATGTTAAAAAAAAAAAAACTGTGTGATTTAATAACTCTCAGGGGTCACATGGGGCATGTCTTGTATGAAGCAAAGAAGAGGATCTGAATTGTAGTGAACTGATATGAGACCAGAAAGAGTGTTAGGAAAATAAAATGTGCAGGAATTAGACTAAAGTTGGCTTGGATCAGATTCCTAGCCTTGCCCTAATTGTAGGGTTCTCAGAAATCTTACTTTACATGGTAATAATTACTAGAGGCAGTAAAATTCAATAAATATGGTTCTTCCCTAGTGGCCGGAACTTTCTTTCTTGTCATGTTTACTTGTTTTCTCTGGGAGTTTGACCACGTTCCATAACAACTTTGTGTTTGCTTTCACACTGTGGAAGTGAGACTTGATCTAGATTTTCTAAGTCTGGAGATGATGAGCCCTATTAGTCCTATTTAGGCTTTAATTTGAATTATTAATCATATTATTCTTAGGATTTTTTAAAAGAACTAATGATCATTAACTCATATACTCTCTTTTTGCCAGGATGTGTTTGCTAGGCAAGAACCTTGGAATCTGGTAAATTTAAACCACTGCTCACCTTGACACACATCTGCTTACTTGATCTTTCCCTTAGCTGCTCTGTTAATCAGGTCTATCTTGCCAGCGATATCCTTTGTTTTTTTTTCTAAAGTTCTGTTTGCCTTTTTTTTTTTTTTTCTGTAAGAAAATAGAATCATGAGATACATTGTCAGCAAATTCTGTGAAGGTTGTTCTTAGACAAAATTGTTTTTGGCCAGAGAAGATATTTTTTTTTTTTTTCAGATAAGTATTCCAGTTCTGCGTACCCACATTTACAGTACAAGAATAGATGCGGGCACTGATGGTTTGGTTTGCTCAGCTGTGTGTGAATTTCCATAGTGCAAGATGAGGAGAGATTCCCTAAACACTAAATCACACGCAGCTTTCCTCTGTAGGGAACCAACACTTCTGGCTTCTGGGGAAAAAGTGAAGTCAAGACAACTGAATTTTGTAGGATCTGAGGATTTGGGAAAAATGTGAAGGTCATCATGTCCAGCCTTACTCACTGAAGAAGCACCTTCACTTGTCAATAATGTTACTGCTAGACTCTGCTCCAGGTTGAAAGAGAGGTCCTTTTGCCTCTGTATTTCCTAAAATTGACCTTGAGTCTGCTTCCTCCAACTCACAATCCATTAACAGAAGGTTACTTTTCTACAACATCACCAATAATCCTGTTCCACAAGGCAGCGTAGCTCAGAAAGTGAAAATCTCCTGCAATGGTTTCATTGTCCCTATCTTTTTTTTCTTAGACATTCCAACTACCTGAACACTACCTCAAAGGGCATGTTTCCCAGACCCTCTTGTAGCTCCTTGGTGCAGAGTCCCATGTGTTTTGATCAGCAGACTCCTCTGCCCACAGACTCCTCACAGCCCTGTTTTGTTTTGTTGGAGATAAGATTCACATAGCATAAAAGTAATCATTTTAAAGTGTACAGTTCCATGTCTGCCCAGTACTTGAGCCCATCAGGCCCAAGGCAGCTTATGCGCTGGAAGTCCTGCCAACCTTAGTCGTCAGGTCTTTTGGTTCCCAAGTTCTGTGGGCATCAGATTGAACTGACCCCTGCCATGTTTAACTCTATTTTTGCCAGCAGTTCATGTCCCCCCTGCTGGGTCTTGGACTTTGCTCTTGCTGAGCTGGTGTAGTTGTGGTCCTGAGACCACGTTCAGTCCTTGTCAACCCTCTTCTCCTCTTGGAACTCAGGATGATGTAGACACCTCTGTTGCTTACACGCTGAGCAGATTGGCTTGCTTTGGCTGCCAGCACCAGGGTAAACTAGTCCCTGCCATAGTTGTAGTCTCTAACATGTATTAGTGACCATCTTCCAGGGATGTCTGTGGTTCTGGTTAAGAGCTCTGTTGTTGGGTCTTCCTGGGCTCCATCTCAGCTTTAGCACACACACCCTTACCCTGGGATCTTGCTTGGCCAAGTTACTTTGTCAAAATGAGAGATTTAACAATATTTACCCCGTGTGGGCTGTGCTGTGCTTAGTTGCTTAGTCATGTCTGACTCTTTGTGACCACATGGACCGTCTCCCACCAGTCTCCTTTGTCCGTGGGGATTCTCCAGGCAAGAATACTGGAGTGGGTTGCCATGCCCTCCTCCAGGGGATCTTCCCAACCCAGGGATCAAACCCAGGTCTCCCACATTGCAGGCAGATTCTTTACCATCTGAACCACCAGGGAAGCCAGAATTGTTGTAATGGTTAGACAAGAAGGTGGCTTAGATGGTAAAGAATCTGCCTGCAATGTGGGAGACCTGGGTTCGATCTCTAGGTTGGGAAGATCCCCTAGAAAAGAAAATTGCAACCCACTCCAGTATTCTTGCCTGGAGAATTCCATGGATAGAGGAGCCTGGTGAGCTACAGTCCATGGGATCACAAAGAATTGGACATGACTGAGCAACTAACACTTAGATAAGATAACGGAAGCTCATCTCCTAGCTTTGTTGCTATATGGTGAACCCTCAGTAAATGTAACCAATTTATCTGCCTGGTCTTGACTTGATCCCTCCCTTGTTGCCTGTTCCCAGTGGATCTGTTAGTTGCATATGGCAATGCTATCTCCTTAGTTCTCCAATTGTAACTTCTACCACTGTGAGATAAAAATTACGTTAGCTTTCTTTAATGGTCTGGTAACTAATGATTACATGATACTTTATACTTCACCATGTATACTTACCATGTATCCTCTTAAATTGGAGAAGGAAATGGCAACTCACTCCAGTATTCTTGCCTGGAGAATCCTATGGGCAGAGGAGCCTGGCAGGCTATAGTCCATGGGCTCACAAGAGTCAAACACAACTTACCAACTAAACCAACCGACCAACCATCCTCTTTAAGTACAGGCCACATCTGGGGGCTGCCTTAGTGATTTTCACATTAATGACTCTCAGAGCAAGATCCTGAATTAGAACAAGTTGTTGTGATCTCATAACTTCTTGTCTGTCTGTATCACTACCCAGTGTGACAAGCTTGCACCTCTTCTTTTCAGTTCACCCATATCTGTTTGAGTGTCCCAGACTTCTAGCTGGTGATGGAGATGCAGAAGAGGGCCGGCCAGTGTCATCCACTGCCCGAGTAGTTGGGTGACCCTTCCTTAGGAAGAGCACCTCTCAGCAGACTGTCTACTCTGTTAGCACCATCAGAGTCCACTATTTGAAATGTAGCCTGTGAGACTTATGCTGTCATTCTGTAAACCTCCACTCAAAACTGCGCTTTTTTCCTTTCCTCTTTCTGTTCATTCACTGATTCATTTGACTACTGTTTGAATATCTATGAAGTGCCAAGACCTGTTTGTTGGGAGTTCAGTGTTGAAGAAGATATAGTGCCTGCCCACACATGAACTTATGCTTTATAAGGGAGACAAAAAAAAGGTCATCAGTGTGTGCTTTTTGAAATACTGAGTCTGAAGGATTCACGTGGCACCATGGGGTCCCAGAGGAGGGCCCACCACATCAGACTGGAGGTAGAGGGGGCAGAAAACCTGGAGGATGTGATTCTTGAAGTGCACATTGTAAGGTGAATCAAAGTCCGACCAAGAAGGGTAGGAAATGAAGGGAGTCATAATAAGCTATTGGCTCTAAATGCTTCACAGTCCTTTCAGGCTGTAATAAAACACCACAAACTGGGTGGCTTATCAACAGGATAAATTTATTTCTCACAGTTCTGGAGGCTGAGAAATCCAAGATCAGGGCACCAGTAGATTCAATGTATGATGAGAGCCCACTTTCTGGTTCATAGCTCTCCTTTTGCTCTGTCCTCACAGGGCAGCAGAAAGTCAAGGGATCTCTCAGGGGCCTCTTTTATGAGGGTACTTATCCCATCCAAGAGGTCTCCACCCTCAGGACCTAATCACCTAAAAGCTCTGCCTCCAGACACCGTCACGCTGGGGATTAGGTTTCAACATAGAATTTTTGGAGAGAGGACTCATTTAGTCCATAGCAAATGCCTTCCTATGAATAAATTAGCGTCTTCAGTTACTGTGTTCACAGACTTGAGGGAAAACAGCGTTGCATCTTGTACTGCTAGTATGACTTCGTGAATGTCATGGCATCAAGCTAGATGGTTCTGTGCATCGTTCATATGACAGTCTCTGTGCTGCCTGCTTTACACTGGTCTGATGATGGAGCCAGCCTGGGTCACGGGAGGAGTGTTGAGGATCCTGCTTGGGGCAGGAGGGGAGCTTAGAGGGTACAAAATCTACATCTTCCCCAGTTGGGCCCACAGGGTGACCTGTTCCTATCCACACCGTATTTTCCTTGTGCCCTAGACTGGGGGACAGTACCATTTAGTGCAGGCCTTCCCAGGATTGTGTTAGTTATGGGGTCTCTTATATGTCAGTTGCATGGGAGCCTGGTCTGATAGAATTTTGACAGATGGAACAAGTATAACACTCAAGTTCAAAGCATAGTTATCTCATGTGATGCGTGTTATAATAGAAGGGTGACTGAGGAGAGAGGGTAAAGGCAGCCTTGGAGGAGAGTGACTGTTGAGATTGAATCTGTGTTTGTTTTTTTATTTTATTTAACTTTACAATATCGTATTGGTTTTGCCATATATCAAAAGGAGTTCGCCACAGGTATACATGTGTTCCTCATCCTGAACCCTCCTCCCTCCTCCCTCCCCATACCATCCCTCTGAGTCATCCCAGTGCACCAGCCCCCAAGCATCCAGTATCGTGCATCGAACCTGGACTGGCGGCTCTTTTCATATATGATATTATACATATTTCAATGCCATTCTCCCCAATCATCCCACCCTCTCCCTCTCCCACAGAGTCCAAAAGACTGTTCTATACATCAGTGTCTCTTTTGCTGTCTCGTATACAGGGTTATTGTTACCATCTTTCTAAATTCCATATATATGTGTAGTATACTGTATTGGTGTTTTTCTTTCTGGCTTACTTCACTCTATATAATAGGCTCCAGTTTCATCCACCTCATTAGAACTGTGAATCTGTGTTTTAAAGGTAATCCACGTGCTCACTGTCTTCCTTGCTCATGAACTTGCAAGCTCAGTAAACCATTATCAAGTTAGTATCATTTGCCAGACCTTGAGCTGTGTGTTAGGAAGAGAAATAGAAGTCACAGTCCCTGCCCTCAAGATGTCGTCATTTCGCAGAGACCACAGAAAGAGCTGATAATCAGAGGTCAGTGTGATGGATGTCATGACAGAGTTCTTTGAGCATCTCATTTGGACAGACAGTGTTACTGGCAGGAGATTTGTCAAAGAAGCTTCCTTAGATGTGGTGATAATACGAGTTTCATTGTATGGAATGGTTTGTACCTTTTGGGGTTCATAGACTCCAATGAGACCTAGAATTCTGGACTCTGGAAAACTGTGCCTATACATAAAAAATCTTGTATACTTTCAGAGGGTTCTCTGAGTCTCTGAAACGCATTCCTGAACCCCCAGCTAAGTTTACGCTCACAGAGTAGCAGGACACGATGACATGGAGAATATCAGTGGCTGCTTTCTGTGAGCACTTGGGAGAAGAACGTTTCCTATCAGAGATAATAGAAAATCAAGCAAGTATTTGTGACAATTTCAGCAGGCCTGAGAAATCCCTTAGTAATCACTTTTTCTTGCTAGTGCCAGTGATAAGTGAAAATATAAATGCAATCAGAGATTTGGTTTGGGACTGCCTAGATGGTGACTGCCATGAAATTAAAAGACGCTTACTCCTTGGAAGGAAAGTTATGACCAACCTAGATAGCATATTCAAAAGCAGAGACATCACTTTGCCAACAAAGGTTCGCCTAGTCAAGGCTATGGTTTTTCCTGTGGTCATGTATGGATGTGAGAGCTGGACTGTGAAGAAGGCTGAGCACCAAAGAATTGATGCTTTTGAACTGTGGTGTTGGAGGAGACTCTTGAGAGTCCCTTAGACTGCAAGGAGATCCAACCAGTCCATTCTGAAGGAGATCAGCCCTGGGATTTCTTTGGAAGGAATGATGCGAAAGCTGAAACTCCAGTATTTTGGCCACCTCATGCGAAGAGTTGACTCATTGGGAAAGACTCTGATGCTGGGAGGGATTGGGGGCAGGAGGAGAAGGGGACGACAGAGTATGAGATGGCTGGATGGCATCACTGACTCAATGGACGTGAGTCTGAGTGAACTCCGGGAGTTGGTGATGGACAGGGAGGCCTGGTGTGCTGCGATTCATGGGGTCGCAAAGAGTTGGACACAACTGAGCGACTGATCTGATCTGAGACCAGCTAAACTGTGAACATCAGTTCTTGACTTTATATTTTTATTACCCTATATGTATTTCATCTTAAAAATAAATGTCTTTCATGTGAATAAATGAAAGAAGAAGAGTTGGATTTGTAAGTATAAACACTGATCTTAGTCTTGGAATGTAATCTAAAGTAAGTCGAAGATACGGGTTCTGTCATTCATTGAGAATTCACAGGCAGAAGAGCAGTGTAGCCATAAAAAGAAAAGAAATCATAGCCAGTTGCCCAAAGAATGGAACAAAGATGAGGAGCAGGGAAGATCTGAAAACCCTCCATTGTTTTTGTATTCCTCATGGACTCTGTTGAGAAGGTCCTATGAGTCTGTGATCACAGAGCTTTCTCTCAGCACTCACCCCCTCCCACTTTCAGCTGAGGATACCTGTTTATTTTTGCACTTCCTCTCCTCCCCCACCTCCCTGCTCATCCCAGACTACATCCCAAGGGCAAAGCTGTGAAGAATCTATGTGGCCCAGTCCTTGGAGTTTCTTGTTCTTCCCAACATCCCTTCAAGAGAGTAGGGCAAAGAATGAGTTTCTGCAAGCCTGAGAGGTAAAGTGTGTGTCAGGGAGAGGAGAGGATTCTCACTGAGCATGTACTAACCGGGGCTGAGCATCACAGGACAAAGCAGGGGATGGGGTAGGAATACACCTCCTGGGAATACACCCTGCTCCCCACTGCACCCTCCTCTTCAGTGTTGCACCTGCAGAGCCTTTGATCTTCTGAGGTCTGGGCCTCTTGTTCAGGCATTCTTCCTAGCTCACCCATCTTCTGAGCCCTGTTGCCTGTAATCACTTTTGGGAACATTCCTGGGTGTGACTCTCTCATCCCACTGACAAGGAAATCGGATCAGATCAGTCGCTCAGTCGTGTCCAACTCTTTGCGACCCCATGAATTGCAGCACGCCAGGTCTCCCTGTCCATCACCAACTCCCGCAGTTCACTCTGACTCACATCCATCGAGTCAATGATGCCATCCAGCCATCTCATCCTCTGTCATCCCCTTCTCTTCTTGCCCTCAATCCCTCCCAGCATCAGAGTCTTCTCCAATGAGTCAACTCTTCACATGAGGTGGCCAAAGTACTGGAGTTTCAGCTTTCGCATCATTCCTTCCAAAGAAATCCCAGGGCTGATCTTCAGAATGGACTGGTTGGATCTCCTTGCAGTCCAAGGGACTCTCAAGAGTCTTCTCCAACACCACAGTTCAAAAGCATCAATTCTTTGGCACTCAGCCTTCTTCACAGTCCAGCTCTCACATCCATACATGACCACAGGAAAAACCATAACCTTGACTAGACGAACCTTTGTTGGCAAAGTAATGGATATATGCATTTTATTCTTAACTCCGATAATCATCACCTCCACTCTGCGCCATGCTAATGGCAGGGCAGCATCTTAATGACCCTCGTCCATGGTCAGTACCCTCTGGCCAGGGACCACTGGGAACACAGTTGTAGTTGAGCAAGTTGGGTTTGCTGCTTGGCGTGGGGATGGAGCACTTGCCCTGAGGGGAGCCATGCAACAGCTCAGTGCAAGAAGGTGTTAGAAGAATTTACAGGACATGGGTTTGTGTTTGGTGACTCTGGGGAGGATTTAAAGTAGCGGGGCTTTGTTTTTGATCAAGCAGCTGGGTAACTCTGTGAGATATCTTAAATCTTATCTCTAGGAAGGAGCAGCAAAGCTAAGGCTGTCACTGGGAAAGCAGCAGCCATCACTAGTTAGCTGGAATTCCTGCTGCTTTCTGCTGTGACCAACATTTATGCTATATCTTGTTCAGAGTGGCCATGTTTTTGTCTTGTCCCACCACAGCACAGAGTGACCTTCTCTAGTGTTGACTTTTTGCAGAATCTTTGACATTTAACAGGAGAACGTGGGGCTGGGCCCGAGTGCCAGGCCGGCCCCAGGTGTCTGGGCGGCTTCTCCTTCTTCCCGTCTTCACTGCTCTGAATTGCCCTGCTTCAGAGATCAGCCTCCTTGATCAGAGCCTCCACCTGCTCGCCTGCCTACCTGTCCCCTTCACTCCTGTAAAGACTTGTCCTCAGCCCCTCCACGCTGCCCTGGTTTATCAGCTGTTCTTCCACTCATCAGACAGATGCCACGTGGTGATGAGCTGTGTGTGTGTGTGTGCTGATGCGGCCCTGAGCTCCTCTCCTGCCTCCCGTCTCCAATGCTGATCACTTCCCCAGGGTGGGGGTTGGGGGGCATCGTTCACTCTTCCCCTCTCAGGTTTCTGAACACTGTGGCAGGAAGGCCTAAAACCATACACATGTGTTTTCTATCCTCAGCAGCACAAAGCTGTCTGGCAGTTGCTTTTTCCATAACTTGTTTATTCCCTGTTGCACCCCCAAAGCCATTTCTCCAACAGTTTTCTCTTTGGGCCACCAGTGAATCCCCTCCTCCCAGAAGAGGGTCTCAACTCACACTCTGCAAAGATGATGAAAACTACCTCATCTGTTCTACCTCAGCTTTCTTCTTTCCCTGCTCTTTTTTTTTTTTTTTTTCCTAAGCCTCCATTGTCTTCCTTGCCCTGATACTCTCTGAAAGGAGGAACTCTTGGTCCATTGGTAGCCTCACCCCTCCACACCTGTTCCTGACCTGTCTTACCTCCTCTGCATCACCCCCTCACCCCCCCCCCCCCCACCTCTTCAGCCAGACTCCTTCCCTTCCTGGTGACATTCTGAGGAGGTCTTCCTCGTCTGTGCACTTCCTCAACATCCACTCACACCTCAATACTCCCCTTCCCACCGCTGGACTTAACCGTGTCTTGTCATCACTTTCTCGTAGACTCTTCATCTTCGTAAACTTGACATCAGATAAGCTTTTCATCGCCCTCCACCTACTCCTGGCTTGTCTTGGTTTCACTTCATCATCTCTTTAGTAGGTTTCCTCGTGACTCTGCTGCTGCTGCTGCTCCTGCTAAGTCACTTCAGTCGTGTCCGACTCTGTGTGACCCCATAGACGGAAGCTCACCAGGCTCCCCTGTCCCTGGGATTCTCCAGGCAAGAACACTGGAGTGGGTTGCCATTTCCTTCTCCAATGCATGAAAGTGAAAAGTGAAAGTGAAGTCGCTCAGTCGTGTCCGACTCTTAGCAACCCCATGGACCGGAGCCTACCAGGCTCCTCTGTCCATGGGATTTTCCAGGCAAAAGTACTGGAGTAGGGTGCCATTGCCTTCCCCGGGATCCTCCTCTTTTCCTTTCTACTTCCTATGTTTTCTTTTCCTTTATCCATCTTCATAATCCCCTTTCTCTCCTGCTTCCCTTTAACAGTCTCACCCACCCCCTAACTGGAATAATTCACAGATTTGTCTCTCCTTGGCCTTCTTACCGAGACCTCATTCTTTATTTCTAACTGCTTGCTAAACATCTACAGCATGATGTATTGTCAGTCCTGAAACACCAGTTGTCTGAAACCAGATCCATCAGTCTCAGCAGAACCAGTTTTTTTTGCCCCATTTAATGGCACTTCCATTCTTTGTCACCCACAGATCTGGGATTCGATCTGTCATCTTTGACAATCAAATCCCATGAGTTCTACCTTTGCTTTTGTCTCTTGCATGTGGCCTCATCTTGGGGAGCTCACCACTTTCGACTTGCATTATGGAGCTATTACCTTGTCATCTAAGGGCAGGGCACCAGTCTTACTCACCTCTGCTTGCCCCTTAGTGGCTGGCACAACACTTTCCCCACAGGAAACCCACCCCCCTCCACTGTCTGTTGGATGATTGTCTATAAGTTAAGCATTTTAATGCTTTACTTGCATTTCACAAACTATTTGTCATTGAATGCATTTCTTGTCATTAGTTCACTGAATACCTTTATTCTTAGCTTAGCAAGCACCAGAATGAAGTTTCATGACCAGAGCCTCAACTCTGGTACTTCTGCTGTTTTTCAGGAAGAGCAGTTTGGCATGGGTTGGATGCGAGGCATTAATTTCACCTTCCTTCTTGAGAGCAGATTTAATACATAGGGTTGTTATGTTTTCATGGCAATTTTAGATAACTTCCATCTCCTTTTATACATTGATTTTTCTGCCTTTTCGCTTCTTTATTTTTTAACAGGTTTTCAAAATGGAAACTACCACTGTGACATAAGATGCTATTGATAGTACATCAATATGGTTCAGCTAGTCCCCTGCCCAGCAGAGTGTAGCTGCTCCGTGCACAGCCCTGTAATACATATTAGTTACACAGACATTAGAGAAGCCCTTCCCATCCATATGTATGCACATGGCCTGTGGAAGTTAATAATGCCATATATCACATGCACGTAGGATGTAAAATGTACTTCAAAATGACAGTGGGCTCATATAAAATGAGTATTGGCTTACGACAAGAGGAAACCCAGAGGAAGCTTTTTGTCCTTTCAGACCTGCTTTTTACTGAATTATCTGCTTCTGTGTCTCAGTATCCCAGACTCCATTTTGCTACCCCCCTACTTTTTTTTTTTTGGTCAATATTATGCTCATCTTTCCAGCCACCTTATTTCACTTCAGCCACATGGATAACAAAAGAACCTCCTTGGAGAAATGAAAGATAGCAATTACACATTGGTATTCATGTTACAGGAGTCGCTGCCATCCTCGGGGACTTTAACAATGAATATCCAGCATTAATTGCCACAGTAACTGCGTGTCTGACCTTGCTGAAATGTAATACATCAGTTTTACATAGTAAAATTATTTGCTACTAAGAGATTAAAAAGGCATGATCATAAAATTATATTGCTGTTTGGAATGACTAGTAGTTTTTATTTTTAAGAAGATCTTGGAGGACTCGAATAAGTAGGTTGCTACATTTTCTTAGAAATGAGAACATTGGGAGTTGAAATCTTAGTATTCCCACTGACTTGATTGGCAATTACAACAAGAATAGTGCCTTCCTATTCTTGTGGAAGGTGAATAAAATACATTGGCATCTCCAGTTAATCAGTGGAAAACTGATTAATAAGGCATGGAGACTTGGGGGAAAATGTTCTTTTTATGTGTTTATACTTAATTTATGTAGGTTTTCTGCCAGGAGCAGGAACATAGAAACATGCCTGGAACCCTAGGACCCGTTTCCCTTTGTAAGGAAGTAGCATCATTTTTAAGGTGCAGCTTGTTGGCTCTCAGCTTCTTGCATCAATCTTTTGCTCAGACCCTCAGAGATACAGAAGTTAAATTTTCTCATGTGTGTCTCTAACACACCCCTTGCCCCCCTCCCCCACCACAATTTCCTCTGGCTGGATGTTGCCAATCAGAATTTCACACTCCACACTCTGTAAGTGTTCATCACTCGGGGCGGCTCCACACTGCTGGGTCAGCAGTGAGCCCAACTCCAACAGAGCCTCGTCAGCGGGCCACGCTGGGCTCTGGCTGTGGAAGCTGTGTGTGCAGAAATGAGTGATTGTTTGGCCTTCTGTCCGCGTTAAAAGTGATCGAGGTGAAGAAAGTCAGTGCAGTCACCCATGACACCCGAATTTCAGCCCAGATGAGATTCTAACTAGAGGATCCATTTTTTGCTCATATCCTGGCAAAACAAGTACATGATACATGTAAAGGCCATCTCAAGTTTTCGTGGGCAGGGGGATGAACTGAATAATAGAATGAGTAGTTTTTTGCTCACCTTTTAAAGTAAGACTGTGATGTAAATGACAATACATAGCCATTGCATCTACTTAATATGATTGCTCATTGTTGTTGTGTTTTGTATGGTTTTCCAGTTTTTTTTTTTACTTTACAATATTATATTGGTTTTATTTTAATATAGTGACTGTTTAGGAAGCAGTAACCAGGTAAAAGAATAGCACACATGCAGTTAGTGTTTTGTGTTTCGGAGACTTTGAACTTTGGATTTTTTTATTCAGATCATTCAAGTAGTTTTAAAAATGAACTCTGACTCCCATCTCTCACTGTGTTTTTTTTTCAGTTTCCTTTAAAATCTCTTTCTAATGGTTTATGTGTCCATAGAACTTGATCCTGGACCCATTACCATTAGACAGAGATTCTTGACCAGATTCCTAATTTGTTCTGAATCTATAAAGAAATTAGATGGGAAAGCAACTTGAGAGATTTGCAGCTTTTGTTAGCTTTTTTTGCCTTTTAATCTTCTCTCACTTTTTCCTTTTTCCATCCATCACTCCCGTCGGCAATTAAAGCAGGATGATGAAGTGGGGACGGTTGAGGTGAAAGAGCAGGACCAGAATGTCCTGGTGCTGAAGAAAGTGCAGAGCTGCGGCCCAGCCCCCCAGGCGGGGAGCGCCGAGAGCGATTGGAGGTGAGAGTTTTCACCGGAGCCCCGCGCTTCTGTTTCCTTTCCCTGCCTGCCTCCCCTTCTCCCGCTCCATCTCACTCGCTCTCTCTGCCTCCTCTTCCCTCCCTCCCTTTTTTTCTCCGCCTCTCTCGAGCGAGCTAGCTAGCGTTCTAGCTGACTGCAGAGCTCCTAGCAGCCAGATGGACTCGGTTCCCAGCGAAAGGACAGAGGTGGCAAGATCTCTGAGCGTCTAGGGGATGCCTTTGTTAGTGGTCGTGCACAATGGGCAGCTCCCGGCTGAGGGTCTTTGACCCTCACTTAGAAAGAAAGGATCCCGCCGCTGCCGCGCTGGCAGACCGAGAGCTGCCCCTGCCCACCTTCGATGTGCCTTATTTCAAATACATTGACGAGGAGGATGAGGATGAGGAGTGGAGCAGCCGCTCACAGTCCTCCACTGAGGATGACTCGGTGGACTCTCTGCTTTCTGACAGATACGTGGTCGTGTCCGGGACCCCGGAGAAGATCTTGGAGCATCTTTTGAATGACTTGCACCTGGAAGAAGTCCAGGACAAAGAAACAGGTAAGGCAGGGGTGGGGTGGGGGGTGGGGGGGTGTCTCCCGCTTCTTCCAGACTAAGGGCTCAGGGCTGCAGCGCGGTTATCAGTTTCCCGAGGGGCAAGACTCCCTCCCCAGCCAGAGCAGCAAAGCCGGGGTGGGGGCGACTGAGCCAGCAGACCTTTGTGCGCCTCCCCCTTAGCCTTCTGCCGTTTTGTTTAAATCCAGTAAATGGACGCATGGAGATCCCAGCAGCCGCCTGATAAGTGGCTGTACAAAGAAAATGATAGGAAGGCACGTATTCTTGTTTTGCTGGCAATTTTTACCAAATCTCACCTAAAGGCAGTTGACAAGAGGCCAGCATCCAGTAGCCACTGTTCAGTGGGAAGGATTACAAGGGAGATGGGGGTTAGCGGCAAGCATTTACCTAGCCTGTGGGAAGCACTGAGCTGGCAGGAGGAGCCTCCCAGCCAAAATGTCAACAATTAATGCAACTATTCAGCAACTAGAAGCTTAGCGGCAACTTCTGCATTTTTCCAAGTATTTCACAAACTGCTCAAAGCAAGCCCTACTGTGCAGAATATGAGACTTATAGCTTCTCAGACTAGAAATGATAATTCACTCAAGTCTTCTTGGTCAGGTTCCTTGTCTTTCTATTTAATCCGCAGGCAAAATACCCGCTTAGCTTTTTCACCCTTGCACTTCTGGAAATGCTATCCCTGCATGATCTACCTAAACTTCCTTCATCACACAGGGCAGTGCTGGATTCTTTTAACCAGGATTTGTAATTTGTTTCAGCCTGGAGCAGTTATCCCAATGAATAGGCCTCTGACTTTAGCCTGAATTCTGTAACTTGATCCCCTGACTAAAATGCACTTTTTGCTGCCACCATAGCACCTGTCATGACCACGGTTTGCAATACATGGACTGCATCAATAAAAGACATCTGGGGGTTATGTTGGTACAATACTTTGTACTGATAACTCCTTAAGTTTTTCCCATGCAAGAAGGATTTTGAGAGGATAGCTCAGGTGAGAACAAGGATTTCCCTGGGTCCTAGCAGTTTTGTCTGAACTTAACGGATCTGTGCTGCATTATGAAGGACATTAAGAGGAACAAAGATATGTGAAATATGCAATTGAGTGTTTAAAAAGGCAAAATGACTCCATCACGCATCCTATTGATAGTGTTATTGTTTGATCTCACAATTCAAATAAAAACTTTACTTTGCCTTACATGTGTTTGGGGAAAAAAATAGCAGTAGTCATTTATACACAGATAGGCTAAAAGAAAAATTATTCTTGTGGCATTTGCTGGGTGGTTTTTGCTCATCTGTCTATTAATATTTTGTACATTTGAGTAATGTTTGCAACTTCTGTGTCATCAGAGGTGGTCATTGTGGAGCTGGCCATAATTTTCTGTGTACCAATTACCAGACTGCTTTACACAAGTGGTTTGGACTTGATTATAGATAGGTTATCTGCCATGAAGACACCTTTGAACATGGGTGCCAGGTTGGGAGATTCAATGGCTTATTCTTAATAGCACTACAGTTCTATTCTGTAGCACGGGACTTCGTGTCTAAGCTGTATAAATAAGAGTAGACGTCAGTACTGGGCCTCCTTGGTTACTTTTTTTCTTTTGTTCTCACTGTCATTGGGGAAGGCAATGGCACCCCACCCCAGTACTCTTGCCTGGAAGAGTACTCCCCACGGAGGAGCGTGGTAAGCTCCAGTCCATGGGGTCGCTAAGAGTCAGACACGGCTGAGTGACTTCACTTTCACTTTTCACTTTCATGCATTGGAGAAGGAAATGGCAACCCACTCCGGTATTCTTGCCTGGAGAATCCCAGGGACAGCCGTCTATGAGATCGCACAGAGTCGGACACGACTGAAGCAACTTAGCAGCAGCAGCAGCAGCAGCACTGTCATTAGTTTTTGTGAGGGATGGCCTTCTTGTTGTTTAGTTGCTCAGTTGTGTCCGACTCTTGCAACCCCATGGACTGTAGCCTTCTAGGCTCCGCTGTCCATGGGATTTCCCAGTGAGGAACACTGGAGTGGGTTGCATTTCCTCCTGTGGGGCATCTTGCTGATGCAGGGATTGAACCTGTGTCTATTGGATTGGCAGACAGATCCTTTATCACTGAGCCTCCAGGGAAGTCCTGGCGGCTACTAACAAGCTCCTATACTTAACACTGGGAGTGAAAAATCACCCTGATCCCTCTCAGGAATGCCAGCGGTCGCCTCCTGTTGGGAAATGGTGTTGTAGCTTGTGTGTCCTGACTGTTAGTCTCAGGTTGTTTTAGATTATACCAACGCTGGGGTCTCACGTGTCACTCTCGCCAGGTGCTGAGCAAAGCAGAGAGGACCAGGACTTAGGGGGTGGCCTCAGTCCTGCTGGGGCCAGCCTCTCCTCACTCCTACTCATTTCCTTAGCATTTGCAAGGGACACAAACACATGTGTTTGCAGAGACACCTGAGGGGGGGGGGAATGGTAACAATACTTCTTCTGATCAAAGTAGAGTTTTATGAAAATGAAAAAATCAACTTTGGAGAGAGATGGATGTGTAATATCATAGGGACACCTAAGTAGAAGTCACACACAGTTCTTCCAAACTTTATGAATAGCACTTGGAGAAAATACAGCAGAAAGACCCATATGTGGCTTTTGTTGATAAAACTAAAAGAAATCTCATAAATATAAGTTCAGTTTCATGTAAAAATGGAAGAAAAGTGATTATGAGTTTGTTCTAGTTTGAATACCAAATGAATCACATATTTTAAAGTAGCTGAGGCCCCTTGTCACTGATAGAGGTGAATTTCAGTTCTTTATCTTGTTCAAGCTGGCAACCCTCATTATAAAAGGCCTATGTATTCAGGGGTCTAATAGAGTCTCGTAAACATATGGAAGACAGATGGAGGAAAATGAGAAGGGGCTGTAATAAAAGTATACAGCAGCGTTTTTATGTTCTTGAGCGCCCCTTTTAGGTAGCTGGAGCCATATGGAGTCGGGTGGAGCCATATGGTGGTCGTCCACATGGCCCCAGTGGCAGTGAGGGAGAAAGGTACATGGGGGGAAATAAATGATTCGTGTTGGGATGAGCCTGATCTTGATTCTTACATTCCTATACCTGCCAGAGGCTGGGGAAGTTAACCAAACAAGAGATGCAAGTTATTCCCCATCTCTTTGCCACAAAAGTCACTTCATTGTTAAAGTGTAGGTACATGGCCCAATAGAAGAGACTTATACTCAGAAAGGACAGGTTCAAGTGATTACTAATTGATGTTAAGATACAAGCAGGAAAAAAAGTTTACTTAATTGAGTGGAATAGAAATATGAGATAATGTATTTTTGTTATTACCTGAATTAAGAATAGAATAGAAAACAGCAATTCATATAGTATTCTATCACCATATCAAACTGAGTTTTAAAAGCAAAAAATATTAGAGATGCTTACAAGCAACCTACTAATGATTTTCCTAAATGATCTGACCCACACAACACTTACTATGCTTATTTTCATATCATAATCTTCTGTGTGCCCACCTTTCCTCTCTGGTAGTGCCAGGTACTAAAACCTATCCTTTGATTATCTCTGGAATGAATGAATGCGTAATCCTTCATTGTTTAAAACTGAAAAACTATTTGAGTCTGGTAACTGGATATCTGTTGGTGAACATGCAAAGACTGAAGCTGTTTGCAAAGATTTCCTTTTCTTTCAAGGTTCAGGTTCTGACTTGAAGCATTTGGAATGTTAGAGGAAAATCAAGCGGCTCTGTCTTCCATCTTCCCAGAAATAGGACAGATATCACTGGGCATTTCTAGCCCAGGAGAATTACATGGAAGGCAAGAAGCAAGAAAACCAGTTTGCTGTGTGTGGAGGAGCTCAGGGGATGGAGGTGTAAGTCTGTACCACTGCCCTGATCTGCAGTGGTGGCTGCTCCTATTTAACCCCTTCCCCTCCTTGGAAAGGATGCTAGATGCTTCTGTTAGGAATAACGATTTTTGTTTCAAAGTGGGGCAGATGGGGGTGACACACTGTGTATCAGATGGATTACACAGAGAAAATCCTTCTTACTGATTTTTTTCCTACGTTTGCATTATGATGAGTCTACTTTAGGGGAAACACGAGCAAAGGACATTATCTGCTGCCCTGTTTCTTCAGTGTCTTAGGTTTATTTTTTATCTTTTCAAAGCAAATATGCTTGTGATAACAGGTTTTCAAGAAAAACAGAGACTAGGGTAGTGGAAACAGGTAAAGCCTATCAGCCGGTGCTTACTAGGCTTGACCTGCTTTCTTCCAGGTACGGCTGTTCTTCATGAGGTTGCCATTGAGGATATCGTGTACTCAGGGTGTGTTAACCAAAGTTTAGTCCATGCGAGTGGGGGTACTTTCAGTGGCATCTACAAGGCTCCCTATGTCATGGAGAAAGTGAGTCCCTTACCTGTGTAGCGAGGCCACCACCTCTGTGAACGTTAACACCTGGGTTGTGTCATAGGGTGTCTCACTCAATTGATGGGGTACCACAGCTGCTCTCCAGCTCCAGCTTAGTAGAGTTTTTGGAGCACTGCACTGATGGGACCTTGAGTGGAGCTAGAACAGGCATGACAGTTTTTCACTGACTTTTTTACCTTCTTCCCCCTGCCAACAGCAAGCCTGTCCTGAATACATAATACGTACTTCTTTTGAAGGAAAATTAAGAATGCCTTTTTTCCTGATCATTGTAAATATAGAAGACAATTTAGGTGAACTTCTTCCTTAATTTCCTTATCTTTTAGGATTTCTGAAAAGCTGTTTGGTCCTCTGTTCCAGGCTTTCTTTTGCAGGTGACAAGATCTTTTTAAGCCAGTGCCCGCATGGCTGTGGAGGACTAGAACTTTTGGGGGCTGGCACAGAGCTTTTAGATGGTTGGGAGGCTCCCCATGGTTTTATGCAGTTAACATGCATGTAACATTATCTTGGATTTGTCTTTTTATTTTTGTGGTATCATGTGACACGTCATAGACCAGTCATACATCTTATCTGTGGCTGCATCATTAGCTGCACATGGAGCATTTTTCAAAATACCAATATGTGAGTCCCACCCCAGACATGCTGATTCAGTTGACCTAAGTTGAGACCTAGGCCTTATGGTCTTTGAAAGCTCCGCAGGTGATGCTGTGCATAGCCAGGACTGAGAGCCACAGAACTAGGATGATGACTGTGTCTCCCCACTTTCTTCAAAGACAAATTCCAAGAGTCGAATAGTTATATATTTTCCCCTGGGAGCTAGGGGGAGCCATTTCCACTTTCTTCCTCCGCCCTCCCCACTCCCTCTCCTGGGCTCATATCTGGCCTCGTATTCACTGTTTGCTGCCTCAGAACCTCTGCAGCTTGAGAAGTTCAGAATCACAAACCTGCGTTGTTGGTCCAGCCTCTAAAACAGTTTTGAAAAGAGGAGATAATCCAGGGAATCAGTGGTGCTGGTCACACAGCTCTTTGCTGTCAATTCTTGGAATGAGGAAGCAATGGTATAGTGAGCAAAACCCATTTGGATTTTTGCCAGGGTTCTGTCATGCCCCACGGATCTCTCGGTGGTCCTTCAGTCTTACAGCTAAGAACGTTTACTTCTGTAATAAATGACGTTCTGAGGAAGAATATGCAGCCAGCAGAGTAGAAGAGGCACTCAGATGAGATTCCAAGTGTTGGTTCCTGGTTGTGGACTCGATTAGTAAACCAGCCTGAGGCCTTGAGCAGTTACACATGAAGTGATTTCTGAAGTGTCTTTCATCACTAAAATGCTTTGGTCCAAAGAGATTTATATCAACCCTTTCCTTTCAAAATATGTCACAGAACTGTAGAATTCTAGATTTGGAGCCCCTAGTGTTCATGCAGACACCTGCCAGAACCTCACGGTCATTTTATGCTTACCTCACCATCACTTAGGCATGCACAAGGACTTAGGTCATTTGGCCTGACTCTTGTTGCTCTTGTCTTCGTGCTATATTTCTTCAGCCTCACTCAGAGAGCAGTTAGAATGTTGATGGGGTAACAGACTTGGAATTCAACGCTCAGTGGCCCTATTTGGTGATGATTTAAGCGTGTTTGTGTAGAACCTGGTCCAGTGGGAAACTTCTTAAGTTCCTTTCAGAAATTATGTTATAACGTTTACAAAGAACAGCTTTGATTTATCACCAACTAGTAAAATACATTTGCACAGAGTTTTATTACCAGGCCATTTTGGGTTATTCAGAAACAGCCTTTTGCCAGAGAAAAGCAGTGGGTTTTCCCCCAGTGATGAAATGTACTGCATCCTGGCTCTCAGACTAGCACTCCCTCGTAATTCCTCTACTTTTAACTTTACACGCTGCTCCTGTAATAAAATACAACAGTGTATTTTTGAGCGTCCACTTTATATATACATGTGAAAGTGAAAGTTGCTCAGTCGTGTCTGACTCTTTGCAACCCCATGGACTATATAGTCCATGGAATTCTCTAGGCCAGAATATTGGAGTGGGTAGCCTTTCCCTTCTCCAGGGAATCTTTCCAACCCAGGGATCGAACCCGGGTCTCCTGCATTGCAGGCAGATTCTTTACCAGCTGAGCCACAAGGGAAGCCCAAGAATTTTGGAGTGGGTAGCCTATCCCTTCTCCAGCAGATCTTCCCAACCCAGGAATCGAACTGGGGTCTCCTGCATTGCAGGCAGAGTCTTTACCAACTGAGCTATTAGGGAAGCTAATATACATGTGATGAATGCCAAAGAAAATTTTAATTCCTTCCTTCCACAATTACCTTTGACCTCTACTATTATGTAGGCACTGTTGTAGCCATGGGGACATAGCTATAAACAGAATACCCCAACTCCTCTGTGGGGCTTACATTTTAATGGGGGGAGTCAGTCAAAAAACAAAGAGGGAACCAGTGGATGTGAAATGAATGGGTGCTAAATAACCAATCTCATTACAGGCACTAGTGTGGGAGAATTGTATCTATATGTCATTAAAGGTAAAGAAGCTATATCTTAGCGTATCTAAAGTAGTATAGAAAATTAACATGAAGCTTCTGGTCCTATTCAGCAAAGTTCAGAACCGAAGGAAATAGTTGAAAAAATAAATAGATACAAGACATAAAAGGAATTTGAAGTAGGCATGGGTATCCCCGGATGGTACTTGCTTCAGCTAGAAGCTGTAGGCTTTGTATATCTGTAGTTGCTTGGTATCAGCCGTTTACCTTCCTGACCTGTGCAAATAACCTTCTCAGAGACTCATAACTGGACTAGGTTGCCACGTGAGGTCTTTTTCAGCTTTATGGAGCTGTCAATTTTAAATATTAGGTTAATTCTGTTTGCATACATGCTAATGAAAAAAAAAATCAACGAAAGACTGAAGAAATTCATTAGCCCTGACTCCAGCTGCCTTGGGTGTGCCTCAGATGCAGATGAGAGACCCACTGTTCAGCAAAGGCTTGTTTTTCCAAATAAAGTGAAGGCTTGAAACAGCAATCCACAGTGACAGTGAAAATCCCAAAAGTGCCGTTGAGAGAGCACTAGGAATAAAAGTGCTCATATAAGCGTCTGGTTTCTGTTCTGCTCTGTAATCTTTGTGCATTTGGTTTGGTTTCTTGGCAGTTCCCTTAGCTTCTCTCCTAATTGCTAATATGGAGAATGTGTTGTTATTGCTGATTGCAATCGAAGTATTGGAAGACTTTATAAATTAATATTGACAAAGTGACAAGATAATTAGAATTGTGTAGAAATTTCTTTCTCGGATTCCTCATTTATGAAAGCAAAGAACTTAGATCACATGACGTCTGAGGCCCCCTCCAATTTTGAGAGCCAGGTTTTGACATCACTCCGTTTATCCAAACATCTGCTCCCTTAGAATGATGCTTGTATAGGGTGATTATCTCCAGCTAATGGACAGAGACACCAAGGCAGAAGAAGTTAACTAAGGTGCTGCAGATATAGAGGGATCATTTGAATCTGGAAACGAACCCAGCTGTGTTCATAGCTTTATCTCATATCTTTTTTGTTTAGTTACTAGAATCATGGATAAAAGGCAGAATTGAAGGAAAAAATCTACCATTCACCTCTAGCTATAAACCGCAAATCAAGCATTTTAGTAGTCACTTTAGGGAGAACTACTCTCCAGCACAAAGACTTGCTTCTTGGTCTCCAGCTGTGAGTAAAGTGGCCACTGCATTGGCTGACTGCTTCCAGAGGGTGTGAGGGACGAGGTCCTAATTATCAGCTGATGCTGTATCAGACCACTCACATGAGAAATGATTAAAAATCAGATTTTAGCTGAATTTTGTTTGAGGTGTTCATCTTCTGAGCTCATCTATTCACATCACCTTTGAACAAGTGATATTATGAATAATAACAAGGGAATTGATGCTTTTACACTGCCAGTAGATTGTGGGTTAATTAATACTCCTGTTGGTAATGAAGCAAGGTGAAATGAAGTGAGACAGAGCTGAAGCATAAGGTCATTAATGTAGGCTGATTAATAATGGAAATGTGGAAGTTTTCATTACAACATGAGCAATGGGAAAAGGAGATGTTTATTGGATAAGAATATAAGCAGAAGTACAGCCTACTTTTCAGGGAAGCTATTCCTGTTTAGAACACATTGGGTCAGTGGAATACATTTTTTAAAATTGCGTCATTTTCTTGTTTGTACCACATGATCTCTTCCAGGACAAGTATAAGTCTAGAGCACATAGAAACAAGCTAAAGTACTGTAGGGCTGTAATTTCAGGAGAATCTGAAGACAGGAAATGGAAAATGAAGCACGCAAGGGGCAAGAATTACCTTAGAAAGTAGACCTGTAGTCTCCTGACTATAAGGATTTTGAAAAACTTGTGCATCTTCACAAGAGTTTTTGGACTTTCTTCTTTGAATACTTCTTCGATATTTTAAGGAAAATATCAATAACTTTATGATGGGTTAGAGTGAAGGCCAGGTTCTGGACACAGGAAGTGAGGTAGAGGATCTTTGAAAGTTTCTTTCGCACATTATGTTCTAAACGAAATACACATGTGACTGCTTGTTTCTGTGAAGTCTGTCCTGGTGGCATGTCCTCAACCCCCCAAACCACCAGGGTTTCCCTTTGTAAACTGTAGCCAGAGCAAAAGACTTAGAAATGAATGGAGTTCCTCCTTTATTCACCTTTGCACATTTTATTTGCTTCATTCCCCTTATTTCCATTTTCTTTGCTTTCCCTTTGCCTCAGATGCTCAGTTTGGTCCTCATATCTTTCGATAGACAGCTGTGGGGAACCTTAGGTATTTCTTCTTTGTAGTTCAGTAATTCTAATTTCCTATAATGGCTAGTGGATAAATTATTACAAATAATAAAATACTCTGGTACACTGAGAGTTGCCATATATATGTGCATAAATTACCAAATTTCAAAGAATCAAAATATATAAAATTACCATCTATTTTTAAACATAAAGCATAAAGGCCCTCTCTAATAAGTCACAAAGTATATAGAATATCTTTGGTTTTATAATCATGTGAATAAGATATTGACTTAAATCTGTATAGTCTCTTTGACATAGTTGCTTTTTAAACACAAACTCAGCATTACTTGAAGTTTTTCTTATAAAGACGCGTTTGAGAAAAGCTTTGTTTAGATTTCCCTTTATATTTTGTCTCCCTAATATATATCTTTTAAAAACAAAGGCTGCTACTTCTTTCTATTTATAGTTCTATAATCTATAATCTCTGTAGCACAGTTTCTCAGTTAATTTGTGCTGATTTTTGTTGTTAATAAACTTTTGGGAAGGGGGAGTTCTTTTTAAAAGGAAAATGAATTTTTATTTCCTTAAATAGAAAATGCTTTTCTCAAGTCTTAAAGTTTTAAAAATGACCGCATTTTCTCAGTGAATTTGGGGTATATTGGCACACTTAATATTGTACATTAGTAGAAACACTTGTGATTTTGTGAGCGTCCAGCTGTATTTCCAGAAACTTGTTTAAATGTGTGATATGAATCAGGTATTTTTGGAGCAGCAGATTCTAAAATTTCTGGAGATGTGATACTGTCTCAAAAGTGTGTTTAATTTTAGCAGAACCATAGTTTTAATGTAACATCAGCAAATGAAATTACTCGAGACTGTGTTTAAAGCAATTCAGTGGATTAAAAACAACTCTTTTCTCTCTCCCTCTGTTCCCTTCTCTCCCTCAGAGATCTTGTGTGTCATCTTTACTCTTGATGGAATTAATGTGAGATCATCAAGTGTTCTTGTCCATATTTTTAAATGCTGTGACATTGTCCTCAGTCAAAAATTTTAGGGTCGTGTCAGAAAATGGAGGAAGAAGTGTTTTTCTGCACAAGAGTGTGTATTTCAGATAGTCTTATAAGTGTCAGGAAGGAATGCTAGTGGATGGCAGTCTGCTGATTATAATCACCGCGTGTTAAAGTCTCTCACAGCATGTTTCTATCAAATTACGGCTTTAGGTAAAGTGTACAAAGCCACAGAATTGTTGTAATTGACAAGCACATGTCTAAAAGGGGTATTCTTCAAGTGAGAGAATTTTTGTCTTTAATACACCTATAATTGAGCTTTTCCTCATTTCTCTCTGCAGTGTTTCTCATTATAACCTTCCCCTCCCATTTCCCATTATCCTCGTTTTCTGCCCTTGGGGCTTTCTTGCTCTACAATCGAAACCATTCTTTTCATTCTGTTTGCTGCTTTTTTGCCTTGTACTTAAGGCTGCTGTTTGGCTGTCAGTCCTTCCCCCAAATCCCAGAAATAAATACGAAATGAGACAGAATTGGTAGGTATAGGTGAACAGAAAGTGTGGAAAACTAAAATGTCTTATTGTAATACCCAGAATATCTTTGTAATCTAAATAGTGGCAGAAAATTACTTTCAGAACAATGCTATATCCTTTTCTGCTTCACACTTATCCTTCTTGTCTGTTTTCAGCATAGAGGATACTTGATGAACCTTCTAATTTTTAAATCTTTTAATCCTATAAATGAGCTTCACTTAGTGTGAAGATGAAAAGCAGAAGTTAAAATTGCCCATCTCATGCCTGGTAGGATATTTCTACTTAAATTCTCAGTCTAAAAATGAACAGGAGTTTAGGTGAGTGGTGTTTATATCAGCGCTGGTGATGGATAGTAGTTTTAATATTAAAGCATCTGGTATTTTCCTTCTACATCCCTTTCTGTGCCTTAAATAGTCTTGTTATGAAGAAAGATTTACATAGTACTTAGAGCAAGTTAGTCCCCCCCACACACAGAATTTTCTTCCTGTTTTGCTTGATAGCACGTATTTTGTTTTTGTGTGGAGGCTTATAGATATTGTAAATCCAGTGTCATGTGTTTTGTTAAGGAAAAAAAAAAAGCACAGAGAGAACAGGGTGGAGATATTTTCATCCTAATTTTAGCTCTTGTCCCCAGAGTTGAACATGTAAAATGTGACCTCCTGTGTCTTAGTTCGGTTTGGTCTGAATTTGAAGGCATTGCAAAGCCATTTTCATTCACCACTGATAATTTTTATAGAAAGATTTTATTAGACTCAAATTCTGCCATTACTGGTTGGCATATTGTGAGTGCATATCTCAGAATTATTATGACCATTTACACTAATTGACTGTATTCTGGGGGAGGTTGTTGGTTCTTTTAAAAAGAAATCAAAAACATGCAAGGCAAATGTTTCTTTATCAGCACATTCTAGAAATTCACAATAGTGAGATTAGGGTAAATTCACAACACTCATCTCTCTTTCAATGTACTTTCCCTGCTTATGATAGTTGAGAAACTTGAGAACGAGACCACATTATTGATACTATATTTGAGTTCCTGAAAATTTTCTGTGTGTATATATTTTTTGTGATTAGGCATGGCTGCATATAACAGAAAATCTCGAACAGTGATGTACACAAATATCCATATACTTCTCTCTCATGTGAAAATAGAAATAAAGAAATGCACTCCAGAGCTGGTAAGGCCCATCTGAAATCAGCTAGAGGTGTGATTCCTTCCAGCTCTTTGCTCCAGGGTCCCTATATGTTTCTGTCCTTTCAAAGTAATATAAACATATTGTAATTTAAAGTGCCATGTAAATACTTTTTTAAAGCCTATAAAGATTAACTCTTATATTTTTCTCTATAGGTGAGTATTTACACTAATCTCATGTTTTCTTGTTTTTTTAATTGAAGTATAGTTGAGTTATAATGTGCCAATTTCTGCTATACAGCAAAGTGATTCAGTTATATACATAAAGACATTATTTTTTTACATTCTTTTCCATTGTAGTTTATCACGTGTATTGAATATAGTTCCCTCTGCTATGCATTAATCATAATCTCATGTATTCTTACTTCTCAGGGCTTATTTAACTCTAAGTACCTTTCTCGTGTAATTTGAACCACTGACGTCATGATTGAGAATTCTTCATCTTTTACTCCCAAATTCTCCCTACTAGTTGTGAGAAATATTTTTCATAAATAAACTTAACATATACAAAGAAGTAGTTCATGTCATAAGGCTTTGAAGAAGTTTTTTTAAACAATAGCACTATTCTTCTCAGAGTAGGCTATAGTATACCATTTTATATGCTACTGTATTTTGGGTGATATTTCAGAACTCATATGTGCCCATTACATATCTGTGTGGATCAAATCGCAGTGTATCATGCTAACAGGAAAACTTAAAAGTGTTCTTAGGCTTGTGAGTAGTACATTTACTTTAAAACAAAACAAAACTGACTTATTATTAGAACCATTTGAGACAAGGAATATGTATGAGTTCTTTTAGCCAAAAGGCAAAAGTAGCTTGCCCAGTGGCAGTTGTTACATGTTTAATGGCCTGTTTACCCAGACGTTGGACTGATGGGTGATAACTGAGGTGAGGGACAGCCAAGACGTTGACATGCAAGTCAGGTCTTTTGCTTTAGGAAAGAGTGAACACGATTTAACATACTAATGATTTCCAGTATCTATAATGTCTAATACAGAAAAGTTTATGTAGAAGAAAAGGAGTTTTATGATTTGACCTTTTAAAAAAAAAATTGTTTTCCTTTCTGTCTTTACATTTCAATTTTTTAAAATATGCATATGTGTAGTGGCCATTAAAATATCTTAAAGCATTGTGAATTTGTGGACTGTCTTAATCCTTCTATGTGATTATCATTTCTACCTTTGGAAAAGCAAATAGGTTGATCTCTTATAGCTGTGTGCTATTGCCAGGTGTTTGCTAGAAAATAAAAACAAGGCAGTATTTGAGTAGGGATAAAGGAACTCTAGCATGCTGGCACGTAGATGAAAAACAACTTCACAGGGCATCTCTGGCCATTCAAGGCCCATAAAATGACTGGGTTCCTTTATCTATGGTCCTTTCCCGTATCTCAACCCAGAATTTTGTGACTTTCCTGCATTTCCTTTCCCCCTATCCCTGACACGGACAGTTTGACTTGACACCCTTAGGAGAGCATCATGCAGTTAGAGACATTGCTGAGGCTCAGCCCAGCTTAGGACCTGAGCCCCTTCTGACATTAACTTGCATTAAGATGGTGGTGGTTTTCCTTACTTAGCTCAGTCTTGGTGTCACCATCCTGCAAAGATATAAGCCCTACCTACCTCCTATGTGGTCCATAAAGAGTGGCTGGTTTTTGTTTTGTTTTGTTTTTTTTTTCCATACAGACTAGCACTGTTTTCCCTTCCAGTGTTTCCTCATCACCCACCAAAACCACCACTAGCTTTCTGGGGTGTGGTAAGGAATAGGCATGGTTCAAAGCAAATCTGAGGCTCTCTGAGGCTAAAACAAAACAAAATAAAAACAAGACCGGTCAGCAAAAACAAGACCGGGAGCTGACTGTGGCTTAGATCATGAACTCCTTATTGCCAAATTCAGATTTAAATTGAAGAAAGTAGGGAAAACCACTAGACCATTCAGGTATGACCTAAATCAAATCCCTTAGGATTATACAGTTTAAGTGACAAATAGATTCAGGGGATTAGATCTGATAGAATGCCTGATGAACTATGGTTCATGACACGGTACAGGAGGCAGGGATCAAGACCATCCCGAAGAAAAAGAAATGTAAAAAAGCAAAATGGCTATCTGAGGAGGTCTTACAAATACCTGTGAAAAGAAATGAAGCCAAAGTCAAAGGAGAAGGAAAGATAAACGCATTTGAATGCAGAGTTCCAAAGAACAGCAAGGAGAGATAAGAAAGCCTTCCTCAGTGAACAATGCAAAGAAATAGAGGAAAACAACAGAATGGGAAAGACTAGAGATCTCTTCAAGAAAAGTAGAGATACCAAGGGAACATTTCATGCAAAGATGGGCTCAATAAAGGACAGAAACGGTATGGACCTAACAGAAGCAGAAGGTATTAAGAAGAGGTGGCAAGAATACACAGAAGAACTATACAAAAAAGATCTTCACAACCCAGATAATCATGATGGTGGGATCACTGACCTAGAGCCAGACATTCTGGAATGCGAAGTCAACTGGGCCTTAGGAAACATCACTATGAACAAAGCTAGTGGAAGTGATGGAATTCCAGTTGAGCTTTTTCAAATCCTAAAAGATGATGCTGTGAAAGTGCTTCACTCAATATGCCAGCAAATCTGGAAACCTCAGCAGTGGCTACAGGACTGGAAGAGGTCAGTTTTCATTGCAATCCCAAAGAAAGGCAATGCCAAAGAATGCTCAAACTACCACATAATTGCACTCATCTCACAGGCTAGTAAAGTAATGCTCAAAATTCTCCAAGTCATGCTTCAACATTACGTGAACCGTGAACTTCCAGATGTTCAAGCTGGTTTTAGAAAAGGCAGAGGAACCAGAAATCAAATTGCCAACATCGGATGGATCATAGAAAAAGCAAGATAGTTACATATAATCTGCTTTATTAACTAGGACAAAGCCTTTGTGTGAATCACAACAACTTGTGGAAAATTCTTCAAAATTCTACCAAACCACCTGACCTGCCTCTTGAGAAATCTGTATGCAGGTCAGGAAGCAACAGTTAGAACTGGACATGGAACAACAGACTGGTTCCAAATAGGGAAAGGAGTATGTCAAGGCTGTATATTGTCACCCTGCTTATTTAACTTCTATGCAGAGTACATCATGAGAAACGCTGGACTGGAAGAAGCACAAGCTGGAATCAATAACCAGCTTGGAGAAATTGGAGAAATAACCTCAAATATGCAGATGACACCACCCTTATGGTAGAAAGTGAAGAAGAACTAAAGAGCCTCTTGATGAGAGTGAAAGAGGAGAGTGAAAAATTTGACTTAAAGCTCAGCATTCAGTAAACTAAGATCATGGCATCTGGTCCCATCACTTCATGGGAAATAGATGGGGAAACAGTGGAAACGGTGATAGACTTTATTTTTTTTGGACTCCAAAATCACTGCAGATGGTGACTGCAGCCATGAAATTAAAAGACGCTTACTTCTTAGAAGAAAAGTTATGACCAACCTAGATAGCATATTAAAAAGCAGAGGTATTACTTTGCCAACAAAGGTCTGTCTAGTCAATGCTATGGTTTTTCCATTTGTCATGTATGGATGTGAGAGTTGGACTATAAAGAAAGCTGAGCGCCAAAGAATTGATTCTTTCGAACTGTGGTGTTCGAGAAGACTCTTGAGAGTCCCTTGGACTACAGGGAGATCCGACCAGTCCATCCTAAAGGAAATCAGTCTTGAATATTTATTGGAAGGACTGATGTTGAAGCTGAAATTCCAATAACCAACTCATTTGAAAAGACCCTGATGCGGGGAAAGATTGAAGGTGAGAGGAGAAAGGGACGACAGAGGATGAGATGGCTGGATGGCATCACTGACTCAATGGACATGAGTTTGAGTAAACTCTGGGAGTTGGTGATGCACAGGGAGATCTGGCATACTGTAGTCCATGGGTTCTCAAAGAGTCGGACACGACTGAGTGACTGAACTGAACTGAGGCTAAAATATGTGTGCTGGGTAGTGGCAGTAGGTGTGGAGATTTGCTTCAGTATTCACATGAACGGAATAGTCATCAGTCTGGAGCTTGTAGATTGCCCTTTGTAGTTCTTTAATGACCTCACCAGTCAAATTCCGTATCTTTGCAAAGGTTGACACTTTATCCTGCAACTTTGTCTTCAACCTGAAGTGGTAGGAGTTTGGTCGTCAGTTGTGACCAAACCTTTCTTTGTGACCCTAAACCACAAGTCTTCCCTGTACCTGTGTGAGAAAGAGAGCAGTCATGTGATGCTGGAAACAACTCTAGTGACTATTCTGGAAACCAGGCACAAAGGCCTGTCTGCTGTCAGTACTGGTTAAGATACTTACCCTAGAAATGTTTTCAAACAAAGGCAATATGTTAAAGTAAGTTTTCTTGTATTGGAAGCGTTCAGTTTGCATAAGATCTTGTGCCAAATTGCTTAGAAAGAGCCGTAATTGTGTTTACTTTAAATGAGTATGTTTGTAGAATATCTTTTTATCTTTAATATATCTAGCTATCATGCCACTTCTTAGCTTTAAAATAGGCAGTTGACTATCCATTGCTAAACTTTGTTTAAAGTAGCTTTTCTAGTGTCCCTAAAAAAATTTTTTTAACCAGAAACAAAAGTAAGTTAGTAAATAAAGTTTTACTTGTCTGAAATTCAACACTAGTGATTGACAGTGACCAAGAGGGAAAAATTAATACTCAGAATGGTGATATATTTCAAGTTTTGAAAGAAAGCTGATAATAGAGATTCTGCTTAGTGCTTAGGAGGTAAAAATGTCATACTTTGTTTTAAGTTTATTCAAGGATTAGAGTTACTGCTTGAAATAACCAGGCCTGCAATCCATGTGGTCGCAAAGAGTCAGATATGACCTAGTGACTGAACCACAACCAGACCTGAGACTTCTGATTTAAGATTTAATGTATAAATTAATTTTTTTTGTTTCATGAAATTTTAGAACATTTGCCAGGCACTTAGGAACACAGTTTGTATCTTAAGAGATCATTGTGTGGTGTTGATTGTACAAGATTCAACAACTCAGTTATGTTAGACTGAGCAAATCTTTGATATTAATTTTTGTTGGTAGATGCTGGCAGATTGGTATTTTAAACATCATACTTGTGATAATTGCCATATTCTCATATATACTGTTAAGTAAAACAATATTTGCATTGATCATGAAGAAATTTGACCTCTTGGCTCATTCGTGAGAGCACCTGCTGTTACTAATCAGTGAGCTACACAATTGCAAGCAGAGTCTTTGGGGAGAAACACCATGCTACATGGTGTGAGAGCTGGTTGTCAGAATGTCTGTTGTTTCTTTTGGTCTAAGTAGAGTATGCCCCTGACAATTAACAAGGGGTATATCTCTAAAGCAAGCAGACCGGAGACCGTCACACACCAAATCCAGTGACCGTTGAATGCTCTGTCTCATGGACCTCCCTCCAGCAATTTTTGAGACTTTTGATCTGCTGTCTTTTCCAGTCCTTTCTTGTTGGTTTCTATTATATTTCTGACTCCCAATTCTCCAGTTTCTTTTTTCTCCTTTTTTTTAAAATTCATCTTTCTCCTGCCATCACCCGAATGTGAACTTCCATCCCAGCTCAACCCTTAGCCCTCTGCTTACATCTTCTTAGGAATGTTGCTAAAAACTCATGTTGTTCCCAACCTCTCTCTATATACAGTAGCTTCCATCTTCATCTAGCCTTCATTAGCAAACTCTGGTCTTTAATACAGTGCTCAGTAGTTTCACTTAAAGTAACCTAGGGAATCCAGGCTCAGTGCATTTAAAAATAAACTCATCTTTCCTCACCTTATTCCTCCTTTATCCCCACTTACTTCTGGGATGCGGCAAGTGTAATCTGTATCTTCCGTCACTTCTGACCTCAAAAGTCTCTACTCACTTTCCTTTTCATATAGAATGAGCCCCAGACTCCTTAGTCTAGAACTCAAAGACCCTCTGGGAGTTGGCTCCAATGTACTTTTTTAGGTTTTCTGTTACACTGTGTGACCCTTCCATTATTGTTTCATAACTATACCATAGACTAAGACTTGCAAACTCATATGTCCGCAGAGAGTTCAAGTGAACAAAAGAAGCCAACCAGAGTAGAACTGTGCTAAACTGGGGAGGACCCTCTGCATAAAAAGTGCAACTCAGCTCTAAACCATGGTTGCCAACTGAACTGTGGACCTGATGATGCCAGATTTCTGAGTTTTAAATTTTGTCATCTAGCACAAAACATCTTTAGGAAAAATCAAGTCTCGAAGACCACTGGTCTATGACTCAGCCACAGACACACACCCATACCCACTCCTTTGCTTACACAGTTAATTTCTTTCTCCTCCAGTTCTCCTCAGAAGTTCAGGGGTCATCTCACATGCCACCTGTTTGGTGAAACCTTCCTTGGCATACGGACTCTCTCCTTCGTCCCCTATGACATCCATGGTTGGTTCTGCTTGGTGTAGTCTTAGCTCACTTAGATCATGCTGTGGACCAGCCACTGTGCTTCCCTGTATCAACCCCTAGTGCCTCAACAAGTGCCTTATGTATAGTCAGCCCTCAGTACACAGTTTTGGTTGGGTGACTGGTAGCACTTGGAGAAACGGGTGAGGACAGACATAAGTAATTTTATTTTCAGAAACTAAAGAACAGATGGGCTTCCCCCGTGGCTCAGCGGTAAAGAATCTACCTGTAATGTAGGAGATGTGGGTTCGATCCCTGGGTCAGGAAGATCCCCTTGAAGGAGGACATGGCAACTCACTCCAATATTCTTGCCTGGAGAGCACCACGGACAGAAGAGCCTGGCTGGCTACAGGTCATGGGGTCACAGAGAGTTGAACACAACTAAAGCGACTTAGCATGCATGCACAGAGCAGAAAGGATTTATTGTGTGCTTGAATCTGTTGTGATTCTGTGGTTATTGTGTGCTTGAATCTGTTGTGATTCTGCGGTTATTGTGATTCTTGAATCTATTTGAATCTGTGTGTACCAGATTCTTTGCCAGATACCTTAGCTATCCTGTTCTGACTGAACTACATCTCCGCTAGGTGTGGATTTAGGTGATTGTGCTAAGGCCCAGGGGGATGAGGTACTCTGCTCAAGGCTCCCCGGGTGGGAATCAGGGTCTCTGACTCCCTCTGCACACTCTACACTGTCTTCTGAGCTCCCAGCAGACATGGCAGATCCATGAATTGTGCCTGAACGCAGCAGCTGATGGGGGCTGGGACAGCAGGAGCTCACGGGGCCCAGCCCCTCTGTGACGACAGAGCGACCTGCAAACGCGACCCTTTCTCTGTGCGGAAAAGATAAAAGCGCCGCTGTTAATATTCCACGCTCCTTCTTATGACATTTTTAAAAGGCAGCATGTGGAATTAAATGTAGCCAAGAACATAAAACCTGCTGCACTCAAGTCATTCTGTCCTAAAGAAATGCGGTGGGATTCTAAAACCAAGTTTTCCAAGTTAAAATGAAAACGGATTATATCATTGGAAGAGTGCCACGCCATCCCTATCTAGAGTCATTAAAGGGATGACTTTTCAAGTTTGATGTAGAAACAGCCTTAAATGAATAAGCATTTCTTATGTTATCGATACCTAAAAAGAAAGCTATATCTCAGGATTTGGCAGTTTTAGAATTCTAGGCTAAGCAGTACTGTGGTGAAATTGTAAAATTCTGCAGGAATCAACTGAATTTAAGAGCTGTAGTAAACAGCTGCATTTGACATCACGAATACTGCTTTTTGAAATGTGAAATACACTGAGCAAGAGGCACAGCTCCCATCAGTGGCCTAGCACTTGAGCCTAGGATTCAAGCATGAACATGAAATTATTTTGTTTGTGCTTAATCAGATTACATGGTACATTTTGGCACTGCTTCTCAAAAAATAATGGTAAGTTGTAACATTCCAGGGCCAGAAATAGGCCCTTTCAAGTACAAAGCTTTTCTTGGCTCCTTGGAATAAAGGTTAAGTCGAGCATATTTTAGAGTACCTTAAATTTCATTGCATCTGACGTAGAAATACAGGTGAAACAAAACTACCAATAGTACTTTAGGGAATATGAGTTAGTACAGAAATGTTGAATATTCACATTACCTTACATAGGTCAAATGGCTCCAATACGCGTTGTCTGTCAAAATTCTTTTCATTTGCTTTCTTGGTAATTTACTTTAACCAGTGGTGGTTAAAGTGGTGAGTGGTTTCATTATTGCAGTGCATTTTGTTGGTGAGTGTTGGAAGTAAAACTGAAGTAGATTTTTCTAATTGCTCCTAAGTCACCCTATACTCATTACCATTTCTAGACTTCAGAGTTTTGTTTTGTTTTTTTTTTTTTTATAACTGAAAAAAGAAAAAGGCATTAAGCTTAGAATTTTGGGAAGCATTTAGACCATTTCCTTTCATTTGATTAAATTTACATAACAGAACTCTATAAAAAGGATCTATACCAAAATTACCATTCCACCTTGACATATCTTGGGGATGTTCTAGAAACCTTTGTGCTTTGTAGAAATAAAATGGAAATTTTTAGTGCTTTATACACTTAAAGTGATAGAAAAAATTTAATTTATGCATAAAAGAAAAATACATTCAAGTAAAATCAAATAAAAATAGACAATTCTTATGCCTTTAAGTTTTAAAAGTAGCAGATGATTGGGAAAAGTTCTGTATTAATTGACATCATGGCTAATTATAGACATAAATTTTAGAGCTATCCTTTAGATTTTTACAGCATATTAATATATTTTATTTCAGGTTACATAGTTCTTAAACCTGTAATAGTATTTGTCTTCCAGTTTTGATTGTTATTAGCATGTTGCTTTTATACTGCAAAAAGTAATTCTTGTAATTAAAAATCCACTGCAAAGTTTTCTATTATTTGTGGGAAGAGGGGGTATGCCCAAAAGGATAGTTGAGTATTTTTGTCAGTGATGAGCCAAGAACTTGGGATTAGATTTAGTGATTTGATTTAATGGATAGAATTTCAAAGACAAGTTTTTTTGTATATTAATACCTAGGTATTCATTAAGCTATAAATAAATGAATGCATTTTTTATGCAGAATGTGAGTCTGTATGGCAACTATGAATGTGTTTAAGTGGAAGATGTTTTTATACACAAAAGTGCTTTTCTACCTAGAGTCTTAAATTAGCATTAATTAAGCAGTATATAATATAATATATAATTATAGTGTTTTAATATGGTTGCCAGTGGATTTGCTAGTCTTTCTAAATGGCCATTGTTGGCTAATAGTCTTCAGGGGATCATTTATATAGCCATTGTGGTTCTAAAAATATGTCTAAATACCAATGGGACAGCGTTTTTTTTTTTGAAGCATGGCTATTAAAATGCACTTCTATTTGAAGTGTGTCTTTTTGATTAAATCACCCAATTACTTTCATATGTGGCAAAAAAAAATCAGTACTGAAAAGAATAAAGGAAAGCTCTTTTTATGTAGAAAATTTTCAGAACAAAATGGTAGTTATATAAAGATTTGAGTTAGGAGTGTTGGGAATCTGTTCTGTTCATAAAGAATTTTAGCTGTTCTTTTCATTAGATTTTTTAACTGGAGATGTTTCTATATAGCCTCATTGTTTTTACTTCAATTATTATTTCTATGGCAGGGAGATAATTAGGTAAATGTGTTGAATATTAAATATGGTAGTAGCTTCAGGGAAAATAAACATTTCTGGGTCAAAGCCCTCAACAAACTATTATCTTGTATGAGCTGGTTAATGGAATTGAATGCCAGATGGTTTTGCCACCATCCAACCAAACTCTCAGAGTCACTCAGTTCATCATCTAAGACTGTTTTGGAGTGGAATGGCTGCTTATGTCAAAGTTAATGGTGTTCTTTTTATTTTACTAATACAGTTCTTTATTGCATGAAATACTGTATATATTATTTATAGGTATTTCCAGTACGGTGTTCTTTTTAATGTGACTTTTTCATGGAGTAAAACTTGATTAGAGAATATTTCCAACCCCATTAAAATAGCTAAATGTAAGAACATTCCAAGGGGCTTCCTAGGTGGCTTGGTGTTAAAGAACCTGTCTGCCAATGCAGAAGACGCAAGAGATGCAGGTTTGATCCCTTGATCGGGAGGATACCCTGGAGGAGGAAGTGGCAGCTCATTCTAGTATTCTTGCCCGGAAAGTTCCATGGACAGAGGAGCCTGGTGGGCTCCAGTCCTTGGGATCACAAGGACATAGTTGAGCCACTGAGCACACACATAAGAACATTCCAAGAGAGTCTGAACCTGAGTGTCACACCAAAACCTTTGTATGCTGACTTGTATGAGGTACTCAGTGACATCACCCCCTGGTTTCTGTGTATTACATGCTCCAGTCTATAAGGGCCCATTGGAAAGCCTAAAGTAACTCTAGGCTTCTCTGAGGTCCTTACTGCCTGTATCTAATACTGAATGCAAAAAAGACTTAACTTCTAATCAGACCAGAGAAGCTGAGGATTCTCATCAACCATATTTAGTGCAGAGAAATGTCCTAATTCATGAACATTATTGTTCAGCAGCATCCCAGAGTGATAGTTTGCAGGTTAGTTTCCCAGATAGCCTAGGGGTTCAGACATCACAGCATTGTTGGATCTTAACTTCATCTATTTAAAATCCTGTAATGAAAGAGACACAAAAATTTCTAATGTATATTCCAAAGTTTTCACTAGGAGGCCAGTGACTGACTAGTGCTGTGGGTTAACTAGCTTGGGGATAGACCTTAGAATAAAACGTCTTCTGCCTTTTTGTGCATAGATTGGAAACTTTGGTGAACAAGGACCTAAGTAGAGAACCCCTAGCTCTCTGCTATGAATGTAGGCTGCATGAGTCCACTTGCATTCAGTTGTGCAGCCAGCCACAGTCACCTCTTTCCCGTGCCGGCCTTAATAGATGTCCAGCAAGGCCTTGGCACAGCTGTTTGAGAACTTGCTTTTTCCACAGACAGTAATAGTGACTCTTCACATACTGCATGTGATGCAATATGTGTAAGCTTAGGCTTATTTTACATTTTAGCTGCCATTTTTCAAATTTTATTTTTTTTAGTGAGGAATACTGTTGCTTGGGCTTCCCTGGTGGCTCAGACAATAAAGAATCTGCCTGCAGCGCAGGAGACCGGGTTTGATCCCTGAGTTGGGAAGATCCCCCCTGGAGAAGGGAATGGCAACCTTCTCCAGTATTCTTACCTGGAGAATTCCATGGACAGAGGAGCCTGGTGGGCAACAATAGTCCATGGGGTTGCCAAGAATCAGACACAACTGAGTGACTAACATTTTGACTTTTTCACTGTTACTTATCTGAAAAAAATAAATACCTTTGAAATAAAAAGTCCCTAATGTTCTTCATGAACACTTCTGATTCATTTTAGTAAAGAGCTTCTAGAAAGCAAGAAGTTTTGGTAACCCATTACCATTTGCAACCACTTTACCACTCTATGTAGATCAAGAGTATCTTGCTATTTTGCAGCATAAACAAACCATGGAAATAAGTTAACCCCTGCAGCTGATATAGGGCTGTAGGTGTCGTTCACAGCCTCTTTTTATCAGAATTTTATATTCTTCAAAACAGTCTGTTTTGCACTGATAACTTTTAAAGGAGCATTGCTGGTTATTTCTAAAAGTATGGAATTTTTCCAGTCTTCAAAATGGAGCTATAGAGTTCTGTTCTGGACAGTTCTTTTCTACTTTCACATTTGTAGTATGAAAGAGCATCAATGCCATTAAGTACACAAGCTTGCTATTCATAGAATTTATTACTATTTCAGATAGCTAGAATTTTGGTATCCAGAATGTAAACAACATGAAAACTAAATAATAGAGTAAAATGAATTTTAAGATATGGAGAGTAAATAAAAACTACTATGGCAAAAGTTCTGCTTTGCATTCTGAACATAAGTCTTTCTATCATTTTTGAAGTTTATTGGAGTTTGCCTGTTTAGCAGTTCCATATTATATGTAAGTTGGACTTTGTAGAGAGCACTCAGCCAGAGGCAATAAAAATGAGACCTGTTTGTGTTGAAGAGGTAGAAAAGAAATTAGGAAGGAGTATGTCATGATCCTTTTTATCTGCTCTCCATTTTTAACTGGACTCAGCCCTGTCTCTCTTCACAGCAAGAAGAAAATCACTCTTCACTTTCCCAACTTCTTACAGATGCTTTCAAGAGATAAAAGTGAATGGCCTTGGAAATTGCCGTGCATCCTCTGGCTTTTATTATCCATTGTTCTTATCCTAGATTTAGGCTTTTGTGCTGTGCATACTCACTCAGTTGTGTCCAACTCTGCGACCCCATGAACTGTAGCCCACCAGGCTCCTTTCTCCGTGAGGATTCTCCAGGCAAGAATACTGGAGTGGGATGCCATGCCCTCTCTGAAGGATCTTCCCAATCTAGGGTTCGAACCTAGGTCTCCTGCATTACAGGCAGATTCTTTACCATCTGAGCCTCCAGGGATTAGAATTTATAGGTGTCATTTCCTGTAGGTCTGGAGTGCATACTTTAGAAATCATATAAAATTTATTTTTAAAAGCACATTTTTTTAATACGTTGGTTTTCCATAACATCTGTACCCAAAAATATAGATGAGGTTTTAGGGAAGGAAAAAACAAATGACAAAATTATATGTTTAGAGAGCCTTATAATAGAAAAAAATCTCATTGCCTGAGGCTTTCTATATAAAGAGTTTTTAAAAGTAACTTTAATAAATGTATTTTGTACTAAAATTCTCCTAACCTTACCCTCCCACTGCCACCACCCTTTATCATATTTCTGCTGTGCACACCCTTCCAGAGCCTGGCCAAGCAGCTTGCCCCTCTTATGTCCAATTTGCTCACCTTGTGTTTGTTTTTCCTTTCTTTGCAGAGACTCTCCTTGATGACTTCCTTCTCACTTACACAGTCTTCATGACAACTGACGACTTGTGCCAGGCGCTGTTGAGGCAATATCCTTCATTAGCTTCAGGATGCTGTGTCGGCTTCCTCTCAGACAGATGTCTCACATTAGGAATTAACTGCCTTTCTTCATTTACTCAAGCCCTCAGTAGAGTGTGGCTGTGTTAAATATTAATGTCATGATAGCCGAGGTGAAAGATGAAATGAGACAGAGTATGCGGGGGGGGGGAGGGAGGGGGCAGGGCAGAGATGCAGAGCTGCTGTTTTCACAGTCTGTGTCGTGGGTACACTGTGTGTTTTCTTCAAACCTGTGTCACAAGGCTTTAGAATCTAGAGATGAATTTGGCCTACTGGGTAAACCCCAGAGTCAAGAGGTTGAGTGGATTGGCAGTAACTGAACTTACAAGACAATCAATCAGTTAGTGCCAGACAACATGGGTGGGGAAGCACGCATGTGATAGTGTTTTTCTGAGCAAGCATCCTGGGGAAGATGAGGATCCCACTTGGGAGGTCTGACCCCCCACTCCCACCCCCAATCAGCTGTCATCATTTCAGAGCTTTGTCAGGGCAGGCTGTCCTAGGATGATGGATGTGATTAGAGGGTTAATGACCAGTTAAGGACGCTTTAGGATTGCATACACTGACTAGAAGAGATGCAACAGATCAAAGGCCAGGAAGCCATGCCATGGAAACGCACGCAGTTTCCAAATGAGTGTCTTGCCTTACAATGTTTAAGGAAGCGTTTTTTCTTTATCAGAAGTCAAGCCATGAAGGTCACAGGAAAAGACAAAAAGAGCATTTGCATAAGTAGAAATAATGCAAGATAAATCCTTATATTATGCCTTTCAAGAGAAAAACTACAAGAAATGCATTCTTTAACAAATTCTTTGTGTTTGCCTGAGTTTGTTTCACAGGTAGACATCAAAGAAATCAGATGTCCTTGATGTACTTTTTTTTTTTTTTTTCCTGAGTTTTCTGAATTAGTTGCTTTAATTTCATGGTGAAAAAACAAGGATTTTAAGTATCCTCCCCCCCGCCCCCGCCCTGAGATGTATCCATTCTAAAATATTCAGTGTTATCTATAACTTTTCTCCTCTATTTTAAAATTTTTTATTGAAGTATATTTGATTTATAATGTGTTAATTTCTGCTGTACGATAAAGTGGTACCATATATATATATATACTATTCTATATATTTATAATATAAATACTATTCTGTATATATATAAAAATACTATTCGGTTCGGTTGCTCAGTCGTGTCTGACTCTTTGTGACCCCATGGACTGCAGCACGCCAGGCTTCCCTGTCCATCACCACCTCCCAGAGCCTACTCAAACTCATGTCCATCACGTCAGTGATGCTATCCAACCATCTCATCCTCTGTTGTCCCCTTCTCCTCTCACCTTCAATCTTTCCCAGCATCAGCGTCTTTTCCAGTGAGTCGGTTCTTCGCATCAGATGGCCAACGTATTGGAGTTTCAGCTTTCAGGACTGATTTCCTTTAGGATAGACTGGTTGGATCTCCTTGCAGTCCAAGGGACTCTCAAGAGTCTTCTCCAACACCACAGTTCAAAAGCATCAATTCTTTGGTGCTCAGCTTTCTTTATAGTCTTAACTCTTACATCCATACATGACAAATGGAAAAACCATAGCTTTGACTAGATGGACCTTTGTTGGCAAAGTAATGTCTGCTTTTTAATAAGCTGTCTAGGTTGGTCATAACTTTTCTTCCAAGAAGCAAGCGTTTTTTAATTTCACGGCTGCAATCACCATCTGCAGTGATTTTGAAGCTCAAAAAAATAAAGTCTGTCACTGTTTCCATTGTTTCCCCATCTATTTGCCATGAAGTGATGGGGCCGGATGCCATGATCTTATAGTATTCCACTGTGTATAAATGCCACATCTTTTTAATCCATTCAGTCCTTGATGTACTTTTGTAGGTTCAGGAGACAGTGGCTGAATTATGTTTTAAAATACAAAGGGGACCTCTCTGGTGATCCAGTGGCTAAGACTCTGCATTCCCAATGCAGGGGGCCAGGTTCGATCCCTGGTCAGGGAACTAGTTCCTACATGCTGCAGTTAGGACCCAAATAAATACTTCTTTTAAATGAGCAGATTATAAAGAATGTTACAAAGTCTGATACAGAATTTATCCCTGTTTTGCTATTATATATCAGCATTAAGGAATATAGAATCCTGTCCAATAACCCTAAAGCCTATCTGTCTTTGGTGTCATAGCATTTTCTATTTGTAGTTAATTTTTTAATGTGTTCTAGATACTCAGAAACAATAATTTGAAAGGCAGAAACACTAGAATGTTTTGGGAAGTGCCAAGCTTCTGTCTTATTCCTGAGGTTTTAAGCATGTTGCCTTTGAAGTTGTTATTTTTATTTAATTTTAACAGCATAGTTAACACATTGTCATTGTATACAAATTGGGGAATGCTTGTAAGTATAATAAAAATAATTCATGTTCTCTGAAATCTCATTACTTTAAGAAGCCACTGTTAACTATCAGTATATATCTTTCCAGGCAATGACCATGTAAATAAACATAGTTAATAGAAATAGATGATCCTGACATACTCTTTTCTTACTTGCTTTCCTAATTAGCAGTATATTGTGGATGCCCTGTATCAGCAGATAGAGTGCTGGACCATCAGCCTTATGGCTACAAAAGAGCCCTTTAAATGGATATGCAGTAATTTATTTAACTGTCTTCAGTAGTTGAAGCCTTTAAGTTATGCCTATTTAATATTTTTTATCCCAGAGAAAATTAAATTAGCAGCCCTTTTTACTTACACTTGTACACTTATCCATTTCTTTTTTTTTTTTTCCATGTAAATTCCTGGGGGTGGACAGTTGAATCACACCACAAATTATGCTCCAGAAATCCATGTTCATTTGGCACTATTTTAGAATGTAAATTTCTGAGGATCAAAGTGTGTGTGGCCTACTTCTGATGTCATCTTGACGGAAACAGTGTCCACCTATGTAGTGAGGCCAGATCTCTTGAAGCCACCCTTGTGATTAATGGCCCACCTGGTATCTCTTCAAAGTGGCATCAACCCGCACCGCTTGTGGAACTGTGTGATACATTTGTCAGTTCAATCATCCGGTCCTTATCCTCATGGCCTGCCACCAAGTGTATTTAAATCATTTTCCTGGGTTTCCTTTTGCTTTTTTCAGTGCACACCTGTTACTTTCCCTACACATGTTCTTTTCTTCCTACGTATACAGATACTTGTAGATTTTTTTCAAAAATGTACTTTAGCATATATTGTGAAAACAAGAATAAATGGATTTCTTCCTATTTTTACTTGCAATAATGCAGTATTCGTTCTTAACTATTTGTACCTATTCTGCTAAGAAGTATCAAGGCAAAGAAGAAAATTCAGATGTTCCTTGTCGGAAACGGAAGGTCTTACATCTCGTTTCCCAGTGGATTGCTCTGTACAAAGACTGGTTACATGAAGATGAACATTCAAAAATGTTTTTAAAGGTAAAGTAAAACTTCCAGTTATTCAGTTACTCTTTGATGCTGAATGACTGATTTTATTTTCAGTTGTGCATTTCAGTAATCTCATTCTTATGTTACAGTCCTCTAACTTGTTTGTAATATTGAAGTTATGATTCAAAGTATTTTTGTTTTGACTTCTGAAGCCAAATATTATTTACATAGTTAGAAATTTTTAACTTTAAATAATTCTATGAGAGTAAATGTAGAAGGCAAGTTTTAAAGTCACTCATTTAAAGTTATTTATTTTACATGTCATGAGAATTTTTATTGCAAATGAAATAATTAAGGAAGGTTAAATAAAACATAATTTAAAATTTGATACTGCCTAATATGTTGAGATGTATTACAGGTTTAAACTAACCAGTCCCATATCTACAATAGTGGGATAAAACATGATTTTTATCATGTAAGAACTCTATTGACAATGTATACATTATGAAACTTTATCAGGACCTGGTGTATATTGAGACATTAAAACAATCATAACTTATAAAACTGATGCTAAACCTAGATTTACATTTTAAGTTAGGTAAGCTGATATATGTTTCTAATCATGAGTAGGCTGCAGTGTCTTTTCAACACAGATGATTCTCTGGAGACAGTTTGTAGACAGCTGGACTCTCTTGGCCACCAAAAGCATGTTAGCTGTGCAGGTCAATGCAGAGAAGGGGTGCAGTGGAATCCGTGTGGGGGAGAGTTCTATTTCAGAATAGGCAGGTGTCTAAACTGACTTTGTCTTCATGAAAGAAATCACTTTGATTTCAAAAATCAAATATCTTTTAGACATCCAGTTAAAAAGTGGTTCAGACGGTAAAGCGTCTGTCTACAATGCGGGAGACCCGGGTTCGATCCCTGGGTCGGGAAGATCCTCTAGAGAAGGAAACAGCAATCCACTCCAGTACTATTGCCTGGAAAACCCCACGGACGGAGGAGCTTGGTAGGCTACAGTCCATGGGGTCGCAAAGAGTCAGACACGACTGAGCGACTTCACTTCAACTTCACTTCACTTAAAAACTGGTTTAAACCAAGTCTCTGACTAAACTACTGTTATTTTCAAAACAACTGGTTAGTTTAATTCAATAGATTTATTTTTCCCTCCCAAATGATTATGTGGCTATTATTTCTAAAAATATATTGTAGGACAGGCCTGGGAATTTTGAGTAGCTCCTACCCATAGCCCCTAAGAGCTGCCAGAGAGCCACACAGTTGAGCAAGGGGCTCTGAGGTGGAACCCCCACTCAGGAGCTCTTTGGTGCCTGGTTTAACCCCTTGCATCGTTCTGGATTCCACTTATCTCTCTGATCAGGTTACCTACTGTTTGAGTCTTAATCCTTACAAAATAGACACCAGACCAATTCAGCTGCCATTTTCTGCCCCCGCACCCCACCCAGACCATATACAGGAACGTGCTGGATGATGTCTATGAATACCCAATACTTGAAAAAGAGCTGAAAGAATTTCAGAAGATACTTGGAATGCACCGTCGTCAGTAAGTATTTCATTTTCCTCATCACATATAGTAAGAGAAAAGGAGCACCACGTAGGACAGAATTGGAGGTGTCTCAGAAAGATCATTTTGAACATTTCAGATCTGGGATTTATCTTGATTCATTAGGTTTTCTAGTAGTAAATATGTATTTTGTTTCTATATCTCAAGATGAGCGAACACTAAATCAAGCTTATTGGCTATTTTTTAAAAAGCCCTGTTCAGTATAATAGGAACCAACTGAGCCATGATAGTCTGGGTGCATAAGAACAATTATTTAATAAATTATTATTTATTTTTATAAGTGTAAATATTTAACTTGTCATTTTAGGAGTTCATAGCTATCTCTAATGGGATAGGAAAAAAGTTTTATAAATGAGTCCCAGCAAACCATGGCAAATGTTTAAAGTTCATTTTATGGATTCCCTGAGGTTTCTTTATTAGTTTAGAAAAATTGAAGGGAAGCACTTACTCTGTGACTTTGGTCATGTCCAGATATCACTGAAGTATCTATCATTAGTCTTTCAAATTGCTAATGCCTGATTTTACTCTGATTTACCACTAACTCTTCTTCATAATTTTGGTAAATGAAAATATCGAGTCATTATTCAGTTTTCAGATATACCTGCAAAGTTAATCTGAAGGGAAATATTGTCCTCTGATTTGCAATATAGCTTCTACTTTTTAAACATAAAACACATCTGTTGTCAAGTTGTGACAACTTATATTAAGATTTCAGCAGTCACAAATGGTGCTTCCCATAGAAAATGTTAATTCAAGCCTTTCACATTGTCAGAGACTTAAAATCTGACTTGCATTTAGTAAAGGAAGATCCTGTGCAGTGAAGGCTATATAAATAATTTTAGGGTGTAAATAAATCGTGTGTAAACCTTTGTCCCAGTCATGAAAATCACACATTTAGCAGTTCAGAAATGAGCTACAGGTTGTTAATAATGAATGTTATGAATTTTGGTGGTCATCTTTTATCATCACATTCTACACTGTAAAAAATTTCTATTGCCTAAGACTAATATGAAAATATGAACAAGCAAATGAAGCAAAAATGAAAAAGAAAGAAACATTTACATCAAAATAATACCCTACTTGGAAATAGATCTATGCTGTAAGACAGGTCTTAAAATTGGGAAAATTAATTCTGGTTTAATACAAATTTAAATACATTAAATGCATTAATGTAATTTAATACATTCCACTTGAAAACTTATATAAAAATGGGAAATAATAGATATAAGTAAGAACATGATCTAAGTCATGATTCCTGCCTCTTTGGTATGAGATAATGAAATATTATCTTTTAGATGCTGGAATACAATTTGAGCTGGGGACTTGCTTAAGGCCCCGCAAGTCCTACCACACATCGAAACAGCCTTGGCTAGCTTATTTAGCTGTCTGAAGAACAGTAATTTCACCTACAATTTAGTGAAATGTGAATAAACTTAGAATTTCTGTGGACTGAGTAAATCCAATTATTTCCTCAATGCTCACTTTCTGTGAGTAGAAAGCAAAGTATACCTATTGAATAAATAGCTCTTTTCTTCCTGGTTCACTTGAAATCCTAATGTCAAGTGTGTTTTACATAGTAAATGAGTGAATACTATGCATTTTACCGTTTTGAAATGCGAAAATCTCCGCACAGTGCCTGAAAAGTAGTGCCTGTTGACAGTGGCTACATTTTCCTGGGTTTGAGACAAAGACTGACGTCTTGTTGTTTCCCTTTCAGCACTGTAGATGAATACTCACCGCAAAGGAAGGTGAGGCAGACCCTTCTCTCTGAAACTGGGTGATCTGAGTTAGGGACCTTGCCTTGCCCCGCTTGGCATTTCTTTGTAATTAACATGAATGCTGCCCCCACCCAAGTGGGGTCAGGCAAGGAGCTGGGGGCTTCAGCTTGCCTCCCTGCTCCTGCCTCACTTAGCTTTCCCTGTGCTGGTGTGAATCCAGTTTCAGCTGGGTGCCCTTGACTTCATGACATTTCTGCATTTTTTGTGGTGCATTTTGGAATCATGGAGTTTTCCCAGTGTCCCCTGAATGACATAAACTTTATTGTTAATCGTTGATGTAAAAATAGAAAGTCATCTATGCAAGACTTTTTTGCCTACAAGAGTAAGAAAGTCTTGTAAGAAAAAGGTTTGCACTCTTCAAAACAACCGAGAGAGAGAGATTGTAGCCGGGATGAATCTGTTTCCTGTTCAGCTTCAGGGGGGAAATGCAAAATAACACATCAGGCACAAGTTTTATAGGAGCCAATATGTCAGGTGACGGATAATCATAATGAATTACGTACCTGTTTCCCCAAAGCAAGTCACTGCTCTACAGCAGAAGTATGAAACTATGTCGGAGTGGCCTTATCCGAAAGTAAGGTTGATGTTGGGGTGGGGAAACCATATCTTTCTCAGGAGAAGCAGCTGTGGGCTTTTGTAGTGGCCAGAGGTTAAAAATCACACCTGTATTCTCCAGCATGTTACGAAGAATCAATTTGGGACTTTGTCCCTGCCACTGACCTTGGCCAAGGTCTATCCTGTTGCTCAGACTCTCCACCTCCACTTGTATTAATTGAGGCAACTCCCAGTTTATTCCTCTAAGATTAGATGGATGGATTTCATATTCAAAGAAAATTGGCACACTCTTTTGGAACATGTTGCAAACAGCTGTGGTTTTCCAAAGGGCAGCAATACATTCGTTCATTGTTCTTGTTCTCCCTTCTTGCAGAATAAAGCCCTTTTCCACCAATTCAGTCTGAAGGAGAACTGGCTGCAGCACAGAGGAACTGTGACGGAAAGTGAGGAAAGTGAGTATGGTTTGAACAAGGGTTGGGACAGGTGGAGGACTTTAACACAACAACGCAACTTTAACACCTCCGCCTGCCAGTAGCTGTTTCCAGCTGGCACACTCCCACCACAACAAGCACGTTAGCATCCACAGTGAAAGCTTTTCTTCTCTTGCCATGGTATAGTTTTCTTCATCATTGAGTACTGTCCCCGGAGCCAGGACATCTTTACTTTGGGAAGCAAGGGAAGGAGCCTACGCAGAGTCCAGTGTGTTCTTGGGGAGTGGTGCAGAGGACTGGAAAGGCACTCTTAGCTGCCTTCTCCCCTGTGTCGGTCCGTTGCCTGTGACTCCCTGGAAAGTCTGCTGAAAGCACTGTTCAGGGCTTGGACTGAGTCAGTCCTGGAGATTTGGAGGAGAAAATCTTGGCGGGAATAATGAAAGGAAGGATGTGCGATAGAAACTCCTCCTAGGCAAGGCCATGCGGGCAGTGCCACACATGCAGGGCGTCCTCAGTCAGTGTTCATGCCAAAAGGGCTCATGACATCCCACCCCCCGCCCCCGCCATCCAAAGAGGGCCCCAAGGTCAGGGCAGGGGAAGCGCCTTTGCAGCACACTGACAGTGCTGACGTGCTTCTCTGCTTTACTGTTTTATAGAAGAACAGGAAGTGGTGTCCTCCTGTTAGGGTAAAGGGTGAGTCAAGTGCAGAGCTGGGAAACAGCCATTCAGATGTTCACGCTATTATGACTGGAGACTTTAAAACTCGCCTGCCCCAACAGTGCCAAAATTCTAAGTATAGACATTGAATATTTGCTCAACTTCTTGAACCCTTGAGCACCCAGGTGTCACAGATTCCTCTTCCATTCCATCCTTTGTGTATAACGAGCTGCTCATGAGGGCGCTTGGTGGGTCACATCATCTGCACCAAGTGGAGGAACAGAAAACCTCCCCTCCCCCTCTCTTAGTTGCTAACCTTCCTTTCCCATCTGTCTTACAATTAGCTGTTTAATTTTCCATGCCGAGTTTCAAAGGGTCATTTCCAGATGCCTCAGACTCTTTTTGTTCATCATTTTACTAAGCACAATGTAAACTTGCCTCACATTAAGCATTTTGTAGACTGCATCTTTGCCTTGCTCCAAAACTCCATCTTTCTATGGAAGGAAAAAAGCCTTTTTCCTCTCTCACAAGTCTGTTGACAACACATAAAACAGCTGTTTGTTGGATGCTAGAGTTTCAATGACACACCCTACCAAACCTAAAACAAAATATTGTCAGTGCCTCTGTCAAAGTGTGTTTACTTTGAGGTTTATACTAGTAAACCCATAGTTTGTCTTTTGCTTCATTTGCATTTCTGTGAAAACGTTCCTGGGTTTATTTTTGTGGTGCCATTTAAGTTGCATATGAAAATTCTCTAGGAGCTACACTCTACTTCTTTTCTTCAATCTAGAAAAGAAGAATACTTAAGTATATTATTGTCCTGTCTTTTCTAAAGAAGCTAGTGTTTTATACATTCACAAGGGGCTCATATAAAAGGCAAATAACATGTCAGTTATTTCCATCGCTATTAAGGCAGCTTCTGCTGTCAAATCATAAAGGAATATTTTTCCTGGGCCTGTTCATGATAGTGATAATGCCCTTGTAATAATGAGTAGTACTACAGACAAGAAAAAGGAAATTAAAAAGGCTGGAAATGTGACCTCCGTTTGAAAATTAAGCTCACTGCCACCTTGATATAGGCAGGGGGCGGAGATTCTTTCTAAAAAGATCAAGAAGGCTTGAAGCCAAAAACCATAGCAAGCGACAGATTTTTTAGATAAAGCTTCAGTTCAGTTCAGTCCAGTCCAGTTGCTCAGTCATGTCCCATCTGCAGCCCCATGGACTGCAGCATGCCCGCTTACGCGAATTCAAGTAACAAAGCGTGGTGGTCTTTACTGAGGCACTGGGGCTGTCGGGAGGAGAAGTGTAAAGTGAAAATGTATGAGTTAGACATTTTTGTAGGCTGCTTTGGGAGATCTCAGTAACCCTCATGGGTTACTGTGAAGTCCAGTCCACGTTGCACAGACTGCACTGTGTTGTGGGTGGGCTTCCTCCCACCAGGAGCACACAACGAGCTTTGGCATTACGTGGGTCTCTCATTAGGCTCTGGGGCGCCCAAGGACTACTGCAGCTTGCCCACCTGCTTTATAATGTCTCCATCTCATGTGTGTGTAAGCACGTGGCTCTGTTCTCATGCCCTCGGGCGCCCATGTACACGTGTAAATCTAGCTGTGTCTGTGCTGTACTGAAGAGCATAGTGTGGTGGGTGCCTTGATTTGGAAAGGTCTGTACCTTGTGGCCACAGTTCTCTGTTTACTCACAATTCTTTCACCTCATGTAGTTTTCTGCCATGTGTACATAACGGAGCACTCCTACATCAGCGTGAAGGCCACTGTTTCCAGTACAGCCCAAGAGATCCTGAGGGTTGTGGCAGAAAAGATCCAACATGCAGAAGAGGATCTGGCTCTGGTAGCCGTCACCTTCTCTGGGGGTAAGTTATATTCTGTCTTTGAATATTTAATCAATCCACTGGCTTGCCTCCAAAGGAAGAGTTGACATTTTTATGGAATGAACGTGCAGTGCGTCCCTTCTGGGTCCACAGCTGGGTGATCACCCTAACAATGAGAAGCCTCCTACCAGAGGTGTTTCCATGACAACAGTTGGGTACCATTGGATACTGAATTTCCTCCCCAAGAACCAAACAGAGAGGCGTGCCAGTGTTTTGAAATGTATTATAAAGCTTTACATAGTTTGTACTCTAGATAAGCCTTCTGTTTTCATGTTTAAATTAACTTGGGAAATTGCTAAAGGATGAAATTACTTTCGGAAGCAAAAAAAAGACAGCCTTGAACTAGTCATTTCACCGGCTGACAAGTTAATACTTAAAGACTCCCTATTGAAGGAGACAAACACTGTACAATAAGCCGAAAGCTCACGGGCAGTGTTCTTTCAGGTAGACATGAGGAGTGAGCTCGGGTTATAGTCTTCTGTTGGGCCTTACTTATCCTCTGAGAATGGTTTATTGTGTGTTTTGAATAAGATCACACAGATTACAAGCTGACCCTATTGATCCTGTGACCTGAACAGAACCCTGGGCTTACACTGGAGCCTGTCAGATCTCTGGGTTGCTGGCCTCCCATTTTTGCCTTACGGTCTTTATTTAATATCTAATTAACCCTAAAAAAAAAAAAAAACACACAAAGAAAGTGACTGAGCCTCAGTAGTTGAAAAATGGGAGGACAGCATAAACTAATCAACCAGAGACGATGTGTGGGGGGAGGGGGAGCAGATGAAGGGCATTTCTGTTTACCTTTTGTTATCACTCTAGAGTCAGGAGAAGATCAGAATGTACTTGATGTTAAAGCATTATGCGAGGGAACATTGTCTCTTCCGCTTTGTTACTCAGAGGCAGATAAAAGGGCCCACAAGCTAATCGTTTACATAGTCAAACAAATACAGCCCATCTCCCCAGTCCCAGTGCTTCTTTCCTTCCTCTCCCTGGGCGTCATGCCTTCTAGAAAAACATTCTCTAAAGGAAAAGAGCAAATCTTTCAGAAACATATGGACTTCCATGAATTTTAAGGGAGTTCCGAGAGTAGTTGAATGTCTAATAAAATATATTAGGAAATACTCTAGATAATACGATATTTATATATTAATTTTAAGTGACCAAAGATATTAAATGATTCCAGATAATAGTGAGCTTCATCAAAATGAGCATTTACCTCTCAAGGCAGTACTGTTACAGAAAGTAATTATTGGGTGCCCATGCAGACAAAAGGTGCTGGAGAAAGAAGGACCTGAGAGGGCCTAGTGGCACAGTAGAGGCCCACCCCCTTTGGCAGCTGACCCAGCGTCGGCCAGGGCCACACATGCATCTAGGAATTAGTGAATGGCTCGTTTTACCCACTATCTATCTGATGGCTGTGAAATACCACTTTTACACTTTATTAAATTAGATTCATCTGGAGTTCTGACGTGCGTATACTCATAGCTAATCATCACTAGCAGTACGAGCTTATCTCTTGAATTACCTCACAGATTTGGAAATATGCCCTCATTTTTCATCAATTAGTAGTTTTGTCTGTTAAGAACCTTTCTGCCTGCAGTTTTATGTCCCCCAAACAATAATGTTCTTATGAAGGGAAAAAAAAAAAAAAAAAAGCCCACAGAACCTAGTGTATTCCTTGCTCTAGTTACATAATTTTTAATAAATAATGTTTTCAATGCTGTGTCAAAATGAAATGACAATGAGATCTACTGTTATTTTCTCTTTCTCAAAATAAAATGCACGCTGGCCATGTTACTGGCTTCTCTGAAAGGACTAGTACTGTTGTTCTCACAGCTCTTAGTAGCCTTCTAGCTGTTTTGTGCCCAGGGGAAGTATGTGTATGTAGTAACAGAAACCTACCCAGTTACTCAGAGCTTAAAATTCTATCACTTTTCCTTGTTTATGGCATAGTGACAAACTTGGCAGTAAGAAAAATAACTCTTAGCAACTGGAAAAATGGCTGTCAGAAAACCATGCCATTTTATTTCATAGCAAATGCAGAATGGCTCTTATAAATTCATATCTAAGGTATTTATGAATATACAGAGGGTCGCAAGAAGCTGTAGCTTAAACAAGGAGGGAAGATATAGAAGAATGTCAGCGCCCAGCCATGTGGGACCATTTACAGCAGATGTCAACAGCCTGACACGACAGTACTACTGATCTTTGCAGTGCTGGGCAGTAAAGAATGTATTTGAGTATCATTTTTGTCCTCTATGTTAAGCGGAAATGTTCAAAACAAAATCTGGCATTTGAGCTGATTATGTTATCTAGAAAAAGAGATGTGATGTATTGATTTTCCAACCCTGCTGGATAAATAAAGGGCTACCTTAGGGGACACTGATTGTGTTACAGTGGAATAAACTTGAATATCACTTTGGTCAGTTTCCCCCTGTGTTTTGCAGGTGAGAGGAGGACATTTTTCTTTGTGAAGCGTATTGTGTTATGAGTCCAGCTATGGTAGAAAAATGGGCAAAGGATAGGAACAATAGGTAAATAAAATAGAAGAAGAATAGATGAAAAATATTCACTTTACTAGTTGCCAAGAAATATAAAATATACCAATAATCTATTTTTGATTTTAGCAAATCAGTAAACTTATTCAAAGTAATGATGAGTATTGGTAGACATAAGAGTTGGAAAGCAGTTTGGCAGCTTGTATCAAAACCTTTACAGATATTCACTCCCTTTGACCTAGTAATTCTACTGCTGAGACTCTGTCTTAAGAAAAATCATCTATAAGGAGCCAAAGATTTATGCAGAAGGATGTTGACTTCAGCAATATGTATTATGGCTGCTGTAATAATAGATCCCATTTATCAAATCCCTGTTATATGTCAGGCCCCTTGCTGGTATTTAGCACGTATCTCGCTATCTAATTTATATGACAAAAAAAATTGAAAACCATTAAATGTTCAACAATAGAGGAAAGATTAAATGATGGTATAATAGACTGTTATATAACCAATTACACATGGCATATATAAATAATTTTGACAAGAGGATATGTACAATAAAATCAGAATATAAAACCACATAAGGAATTATTACAAGTAAATATGTATCTATGATTCTTAATGTATACATATGAATAGCTGTGACTGTATGTACATGTGTGCACATACATATTTGCATAGATATGAGGACAGAGATATACCCAAGTGTTAGCAGTATTACTGTAGTGTGGTTACTTTCTTTTCTCTCCGTTTTTCTTGGCCCTGCCTCATGGCACACGCGATCTTGGTTCCCCAACCAGGGGTCGAATCCCTGTGGTGCACCCCGTAGTGGGAGCGCAGAGTCTTAACCTCTAGGCTGTCAGGGAAGTCTTCATGTGGTTACTTTAGAGATATGAAGTCAAGAGCGAGTTTTACCTTCTTCCGCAAGCTGTTCTGTGTAAAAAATGACTAAATATTATAAGAATGAATCCTAAGAGGGTACCTCTTTGTAGATAATGAGCTTTGATTATCTGGTGTCATTGTATAGCATATGCAGAACTGAATCACATCTACTTCCCATCCCATTTACTTTTAAGTATTTTTCTTTGGCAGATTTCACTCTTTAGCAGTACTGTGAATGCATACTAGCTCTTCTTGTGTTTTTAATTATTCTTTTCTGTAAATAAAGAAAAGCATGAGCTTCAGCCAAACAACTTGGCCATCACTAAATCCCTTGATGCCTCTGGTCGGATATACGTCTACCGGAAAGACCTGGCCGACACTTTGGTGAGTTACCTTTAGCCTTGTGCTTGAAGCACACGGGCACAGATGTCAGGCTGAGAACATGTATTTGTGTGTTTTAAAATGAATGTTAGAAAAGTACATCAAGCTGTTTCCTTCTGTAGCCAGCAGTACACTTGTCAAACAACAGTACGTTTGCTAATCAGAGGCAGGCCTGTCTTTAGGAACTGAAAACCCTTCACACTGTTTCTCTTTAAGCCTCTCTGGAAGAAGGGATTTGAGAGATGGGACACTTTCTCCAACAGAATCTTAATTCCATTTCTTCTTTCCTGGTGGATATATGGAGATCAGGCTGAGGAATCCATCCTGTGTTCATTTAAAGGGAAAGAGGTTCTATTCTTCTGTCCCCTGGGTGCCCTTTGAGCGTGCCATTCCCTTGAAGAGAAGGTACATGATCAGCATTCCCTGTGTAAGTGGGCGTCATCAGATGCCACTAAAGAGTAAGCATATGAAGAAATGGAGAAACCCCCACTGTATGTTATTTTCAGTTTTAAGAACCTTTATACTTAACTAGATGATTTGTTGTTGTTCCTAAAAACCTCGGTCTTGTGGTTGCTTTCTGGATGGTAGAATCAGGCCTCAGAGCCATCACCCATAAAAAGTGGGCTCTACCAGATCATGATCGTATCATCCGGAGTCAGGGTCCTGGTCTGTGCCATGCAGTCATCACAGGAATGGCTCTTTCCAGTTAGGCTCCTTTTATGTATATAATGGACGAGTCTGTATACCATGTAGGTTAACCAACACTGCTTATAATAAAAATGTCTCATGTAAAATTATCTACAAGATCTCAAATTGCCATAATAACATTAGTCACCCCCCCACCTCTTAAAGGAGAAGGAGCTAACATGCAGGTTACTGTTACTGGGTCTCCCACTGTCCCGCCCTTCCACCCCCAGCTATACACAGGCGTTTCCAGTGGCTCCCTCACATGTGGGTTCCCAGAGCTCTGCTGCTGCAGTCCAGGGCCACGGAATAGCAGAGGGCAGGCCTGGGGCAGGTCTTATGGGATAAATAAGTGCTGTGAGTTGAGCCAGATGCCGCTCTGCATGTGAATGCTTCCCCCACCTAAAATTTCCCCATTGGAATCATAGTTCTGGTAATTTCGGCTCCAAAAGATATCCATTGAAACAAAGCATTGTAAGGGAAGGCTAGCAGGGGAAACCACTCATATCCCCTGTGCTTGGGTGTGGGTCAGCCTTCTTGGAGAGCAGGAATCGTAACCCTGAATGATTGGAATAGAGAAATAGAACGTGTTTCCTGGGGAGGGCAGTGGAATAACCAGACGGCAGGGCTGGGGTAAGGGCACATTTAGGGAGAAAGTAGGAGGGATAAAAAGCCGAGTGACAATGTCCTTACAGCTCCAAATTCATAAGCAGAGATCTGTGTTTCTTCCCACCTCGTGGCTCTGTGAATGTCTGCAGTGTAGCCTGACTTCTGCCATGCTGGAGGCACAGGGCCAGTTTGTGCCTAGACCCACTCTGAAGGGAATCGAGTCTGTGGAATAGCTCATGGAGGTCTTTTGTCATGTTTTCAATTAGGAAACCTTTTCATAAATATAAAAATTCAAAAAGGCTAATAATTTATTTTGTAGTTCAAAAAATAAAGACTAATATTTGGATTCTGAAATATTTACCCTTTACTCTTCTATGGCATTTATTTTTGAAAAGTCCTCTTCTTTTTTTTTTTTTTCCCCAAGACATTAACTGGGGAAACTGTTCATTAACTGTTCAAGTCAAATGAGAGAATTTATTATCTTAATTTAAAAATATCAGATGTTTTGAAAAGATGCCAGATAATTTTTAATAAATTTAACAGTGATGGCAGATTTAAAATTTTGGTGGCATTTAATAATTTTATGTCAGATTTTAAAGAAATACTTTTATTACCAAACTCTTCATACCCATTTGTCTAGGGAAAACAATTGATAATTTAAAATAATCAATACAATAAATAAAATAATTTATACACCATGGGGTATAAATGAATTAACTTTTATTTTTTATTTCCTGTTTAAATTTTTTTTTTTTTTTTTTGCTTTCCACGGGCATTTTAATAAAATTTGTAAATGCATGTCTGGGATGAGACTCGTTAAACATATTTCCTGTAAAAGCCATGTCTGTCTTTATTGAAGTGCACTGTGACATTTCTTTTGTTTGTTTTTATCCTAACCCTGCTGGCACATTAATTCTTACCAGAAACCAAAGTGACTTCAGGGCTTTTGCTTTCATTATGCTGTCTGCTGGGGCAGTGTTTTATAATCAGATTTGTGCATGCATGTGTGTGTGTGTGCGTGCGTGTGCATGCTTGCCTGTGGGGAGGGAGGGACAACTCAGTGAAGTATCATTGATCACATTCTACAGCTTCTGAGGCTGTTTCCTGAATTGGCTGTAACTCACTGAAGGTGAACAGACCAGGGAAACTATTAAGTGCACTCAGACAAGATTATTTTTCTAATGTGGGCTTCTAGAGCCTTTCTGTGGCCAGCCAATTCAGTGCCAACCATCTGGGAATTTACTGAGGATTCTTTTGCTTCTGTCTGTCACTTTAGAATCCGTTTGCAGAAAATGAGGAATCACAGCAAAGGTCGATCAGGATTTTGGGAATGAACACTTGGGATCTTGCTCTGGAATTAATGAATTTTGATTGGAGCCTTTTCAATTCAATTCACGAGGTAAGAAAGGGGGAAATGATCAAGTAAATGCTACTGCCACTTTAACAAGGAATTCTTCTTGAAGAATATTTATGTGTGGTTAGGTTTTAAGACGATCCATTTTCTGGTTGATATAGTTATGCTTTGGGATACCATGGCCCACACAGATACTTGGGGACTTTAAATATATTGAAAGACTGATCCAAACCTAGGAAAATTAGAATACATGATCATGCTTTATTTGCACCTAATACAATCGGATATTTGTATAATGTATAAATATGCTATATTTTTGATGTTTGAAAACATATATTCATATATATATGTGTGTGTGTATATATATATATGAAGGTTGAATGGGGTTGAAGAGGTGTTTTATGTTTGATACCTTTGATACTGACATTTTAATTTTTCCATGGCTTCACAGTAGTTATATAAAAATCATATTTATATGTGTTCCTACATACACACACACACACACTTTCCTAAGAACATTCTATACATTTAGACTATGCTGCAGGACTTCAAGCACTCTCTTGGACATTTTGAGATACATTTCAAATTTTTATGTCCATCAACCTCTCCCTTGAGGACAGCTTAAGCGTTTATAAAACAGGAGATGTGGGGCAGAATGCTACTGACAATTGATGAATAAATGTAGCCAGTGGAAAGGCTCACAGGAATCAGTAGATGAAAAATGAGGTAGACTGTGTTGCATTTGCTTTGCTAGGTAGTGAAATGTTTCATTACAAAAAGGCCTTTCCTGCTGAAGAAGGAACTCAAGACTGATTAAAGGACCCCCAAGGTTCTCTTTCATTTTAGAGCATCTTTTAAACGTCCCCATATTTTCTCATAGAAAACATTCCAATATAACAATCTAAATTTGAGCAAGTAGTAAACTCATTCAAGCTAAATGACTTGTGACTTTGGAAGTGTTGGTAGAGTGGGATGTGTCCCGGCTTTTGTGCATATGCAGTGGGAGGATGTGAATTTCTTGTGTAAAACACACACACACACACACACAGAGCTTTCTGATTAGAAACAAATCTCTTCCATTGCTTACATTTGATCAGTCTAGTCACTAGTTACTGTCAGTTTTGTACCTTATTCTAATCTTACTCTATTTCTATGATTTGACAGTGTCTTATTTCAGTGATTCTCAAAGAGTGGGTACCCAGACCAGCATCATCAGTATACCCAGGAATTTAGTAGAAATGCAGATTTTTGGCTAGATCACAGACCTGCTGACTCAGAAAATTTGGGGGTGGGGTGGGGCACAGCAGTCTGTGCTTTAACAGACCTCCAGGTGATTCAGATTGACACTGAAATGTGAAAACCCTTGTCTAGAGAATCTACCTGTGAGGGTCTAATGTACATCTGAACAAATGATGTCATTTGCGCTTGAAGTTGCCTATAGAACAAGTTTGGGAAGTTTGGATTTGATTCAGCCTCTGATGTAAGAGTGTCTTAGGTTTTCATGAAAAGCTTCATCTTTGCAGTCTAAAAATGTAGATTTATGTAAGTCTTTTATGTGAACATCATTTCATGAGGCATTTCTGAAAGTCAACATGAATCGTCTTGAATTTAATATATTGTTATTTGTTATATCTAACATATTATGACAGTGGCTATCTGAAATAGTTCTTAAAAACCTACTTGCAGGGCAGGAATAGAGACACTCACAGACTTGGGGACACAGTGAGGGAAGGAGGGGTGGTGTGAGTTGAGAGTAGCACCAAAACGTATACATACCATATGTAAAATTGCTAGCTAATGGGAAGTTGCTGCATAACACAGGAGGCTCAGCTCAGTGCTCCGTGACCACCTAGAGGGGTGGAATGGGGTTGGGGATGGGAGGGAGGTTCAAGAGGGCGGGGACAGATGTATACTTATGGCTGATTCACACTGTTGTATGGCAGAAACACAGTACAACATCGTAAAGCAATTATCCTCCAATTAAAGGTGAATTTTAAAAAATGGATTGTATTTTGTATCAGCTTGACCCTGTGCTGTAACAGTAAATGCTGGCGTGAATACGTTGTCTTTCAGCAAGAGCTGATCTACTTCACCTTCAGCAGACAAGGAAGCGGGGAGCACACGGTGAACCTGAGCCTGCTGCTCCAGAGATGCAATGAGGTCCAGCTCTGGGTGGCCACGGAGATTCTGCTCTGCAGCCCACTGGGCAAGCGAGTGCAGCTGGTGAAAAAATTCATCAAAATTGCCGCTCAGTGAGTGTCTAGTGGTAAAAAATGCAATTCTGTTCCTCTCCTTGAGAGGAAATCTGTTTTTTCCTCTGTAATGGGATGGGGTGGGTTGTGAAGAGATGGGATACAAAAGGGTAATAGTGAGTTAAGTGACCAAATGATTGGAAAGGTCTGTTCTGAATATTTCTGTCTTCACCTTTGAAATATTTATATCTTAAAGTAAATGTCATAATAGCTGACCATAGCTCTCTGTGCTGAAGGAAAAAGCAGGCAGTGCACATGTGCCCCATTGTGCAGATAAATTACACGGTGGCCGGGTGAGTTACAGTAGGTTAGGAGCATGTGGGGAGATGATGAGAGGGGGCGAGAACTGTTGAAAGTCAGATGCGTTTCAAGGTTCTGCTCCTGGCTCCTTGATGCCCAGAGTACGAACTTTCATTGATTAAACTTACCTTTGTATATAGAATTCCTTCGCTGGGCTGTGTTAGCTTCCAGAGGACAGGGACCATTTCTATTCAAACATTGGACCTGGGGTACCTGGTACTGAAGTTGGTAAATAGCAGTGACTCAGTAGTTGGTTGGATGACATTTTAGTGACTTCCTGGGAGCTTCTGTCAAAATACCAGATTAATGTCCTGAGACCACTCTTGGGACAGCTTTCCAACACAAACAGGCAACAGGAGTCTAGATCTTTCCCAGTTCCTCCTACCTTCCAGTCTTTCCATTTTTTCCCTCCTTTGTTTTTCAAAGTAGTTTTTATATCAAACAGTTTTGGGGTACATGTCAGTGTAATATATTTAGGAAATCTGTATTGATCACTCATTATGTTTGCACATCTGTGCAGGGTATTATGGGGGAATCAGAATGCAGCTACACCCAATACCTGCCTTTGAGAACTTTGCAATCTGGTGGGCAGGGGAATACTTTCTGTAACTCTAATGGCTCATTCCAAAATAGAACCCACGGGTGCCCTACCATGAGATGAAGTTCTTTCAGGGGCTTTAGAGGACGGGAAGCTTCCATGCCAAGGGAATGGGAAAGGAGGATTAGAAAAACACTGGGAAGAAAATAGCATTTTGAATTCTAGGTAAAAATTCAGGAGTACACTCTCCATGGTGTTCAAACGCACAAGAGCGAGGCAGAGAAGTTGATGGGAGGCAGAGAGCATGTGGTCAGGAAAAGGAACCTCATCCAGTTAGGCCTGAGTGGTAGTTATAAGGAAGTTGTGGGAGACCAAGCTTAAAGGGAAGATGGGGCCAAACTGTAAAAGATATTGGATTTCAGGTTGAAGAGTTTGGACTAAATTGAAAGGCATCAGGATTCTTTATATACCTAAATCTTAGACTACTTTTATAAATGAACGCTCTTTTTTTTTTTTTTTTTTAATTCATTCAGTACATTTTCTATAATACCTATGAACTTCCTAAAGATGAGACTCTTTGTGGTCCAGAATGTTCTTATAAAAGCCAACTACTTGGTGAAATGGGACACTAATATCCCAAGGAGTAAAATGACACCACATAGCTTAGTTCCCAATGTAAGATCATAGCTGTCCTCAGGGAAATGAAGTATGTATATTCACATCTTCTCCATATGGCCCCATGCTCTTGAATGATTTGCTGTGCTGGCCTCTATTCCTGGCCCATAGAACAGAATTCCAACAGAAACATAAAGTTAAATTCTTCATAATCACACGGGTACAGATAGCCCCGGGGAAACAGTTAATTTCCATGCTCATGCAGTGTCTTCCCTGCCTAAGGCATCCTATTTGCATATTCATATTTCCTTCCTTCTTACCAATCCCATCCCCCACCTCTGTGGATTGAGTGGATTTTATTTCTTCAGACAAAGGAGTGTTTGCTAAACTGAAATGTTTTAGTGTCAGTCTGTTCTTACCTTGCAATGAATGAACCTTGGCTAAAGAGGACTCCAGATGGGAATGGTGACTGATATTTGTGCTGTATCAATTTGTCTTATAGAGAAGTAAGTCATCCGTATATTCATTTTTTTTTCTTTTTACATTCAGATATTTATTGATTGTGGATTTTTCTAATTTTAAGTATGACTGAAAAATCTGAACCAGGAAAATTGTTTATGGGGAGATAAAAGATAAAAAGATGAGAATTACATCTAAAGATTTTTTTGTAGCTAAATGATTTTTGAATATAAAAGCAGATAGTATACTGTTTATAGTGAATAATAATAAAATGATTTGCTCCCAGGGTCTTCTTTTCAACTCCAACAAATGCTATCTGAAAGTTTTGCTGTATACTGTGCATTTGAGTGTTGGACAGAGTATAAAAATGTCTAGTTGGAAATGACAGAGCCAGTGGGGCTCCCATCATGCACTACGGTGGGAGGAGGGGGAGAAAAGCAGAGCATCCAGTTGAGATGCTTCTGGCACAGGGATGGGGCTGTTCCTCACCACACGGCCCTCAGCAAGAGGCGCCCAGCATCATCACATGAAGAGATGGAGCTGACTCGAGTCTGCCCTGGCTGGCATGAGCTTGCCAGGGTGAGATGAGACAGGAGGGGTGGAATGAGGAAAGAAAGGGCAGGAGAAAGGCAGAGTTGCAGTATTGATACCTTTGGGCTCTTTTATCTCTTAGAAACAGGTGGACTTTTACGCCATAGGCCAGGAAAGTGTCCTGTTTGTTTATTCATGGATAATACCAAGCAGGCTCCACCTGGGAGAACATTGGCAGAAACCAGATGAAGGTCCAGTTAGACTGAATATCAAGTCCTTGCCTACCAGGAAACCATAGGCAGAGTCCAAAGTTGGACAGAAAGACTGTGAAAGGGACAGACCGTGCGCACTGCAGACCCAGCAGTGAGGGGCTTGCAGGGCTGTTCATCCGGTTGCTTTGGACAGTAGGTGTATAGGCAACGGTGCCTTCCCAGGTTCCCCTATTAATGAGGCTGAAATTTCTGAAATGCTCCTAGTGGGTGACCCCCACTGCCTTGCTGTCCGGCCGCAGCTGTCCTGGGCACAGCACAAAACTGGCTCCAGGAGCAGACAGGTTTAGGCGGGACCAGTCAGGGTGTAGCGAGCTCTGTATATTACCACTTCAGAGCCCAAAATCGTTTCCTGGTCCTGAATTCAGGAACCCTGCTCCCACACACACACCTGTGCGACTATACCTGTGGGAATCGGTATAGTTTTGGGAAACAGAAGTTATTAGTATGTTCAAGAATCTTAAAGTCATGATTGCTTTGATCAATCATGTAATGACTTGAAGTATAACTTAATTTAAAAAATCAAGACAGTAAAACATTTTATATGCAAAAGATATTTATTGTAGCATTCTGTATTGAATTGTGTTGAATTGAAAGTAATTTAAGCATCAACAATAAGGGAATAAATTAAAAAATTTATTTAAATGTGTTTTTGATGAAGTGTTCTATAGCCGTCAATGATAACAGTCAAGAATCCGTAATGTATAACAGTGTATACCTGAAAAAGCAGGATATTTTACACTGTTCCCAAATTCCATTTGAGCCATTGTTGGAGATGTCATGGAAGTAACGACATGTGAGGACAACTCAGTCAATGCACATTAGGTACTTTTTATCGCTGCTAAGCACTTCCATTTTTTTTTTCATATTTAATTAGGATAAATTTTTAATTTTAAAAGCTTGCCTCAGAGAAGTTGTTTTCTAATTCATTCCAGACTAAGGAGTGTTTGGAATGGCTGACCTGAAGCCCATCCTCCCTCTGCTGGATCAAACCCCCTCAGCTGGCTTTGAAAATTAGTGGAGTTTTGACCAACTGAGGGCAAGGTTGACATTCTACAGAGCAGATAACTTTCCAGAGTGATTGGAGCTTGACACGGTCTTGTTTTGCATTATATTCCTTTTTTCCTCAAATTAGAAATATGGGACAGTGTCTACATAATACATGCCATACTTTAAATATGTAAGTATATGCATAACATAGTAGCTATTTTGTTGAGAGAAAAGGAAATAATGTCTAAATGTAATAGGAGGGGAGCTTAAACCTATGAGATAAGAGGGACTTGTCAAAAAAAGAAAGGCAGCGTAAGATTAAAGAAACAGGATCCATGAGCTGTTATAATGAGAGTTTGGGATCTATAAAGAAACAGGAACGTCAGAGCTTTCAGTTGAAATTGTAAATGCATCCAAAACGGATTTTTTAAAAGAAGGAATCTTGAAGTGTCCAGAGGGTACCAAGAGCACACATCTTTGGAGAAATGTCTGTTTAGATCTTATGTCCACTTTTTGATTGGGTTGTTTGGTTTTCTGGTATTGAGCTGCTTGTATATTTTGGAAATTAATTCCTTGTCAGTTGCCTTGTTTGCTGTTATTTTCTCCCATTCGGAAAGTTGTCTTTTCACCTTACAGTTTTCTTCATTGTACTAAAGCTTTGAAGTTTAATTAGGGCCCATTTGTTTATTTTTGTATTTATTTCCATTTCTCTAGGAGGTGAGTCATAGAGGATCTTGCTATGATTCATGTCAGAGAGTGTTTTGCCTATATTTTCCTCTAGGAGTTTTATAGTTTCTGCTCTGGTGTTTTAAATCTTTAATCCACTTTCAGTTTACTTTTGCATATGCCATTAGGAAGTGTTCTAATTTCATTCTTTTACCAGTTTTCTCAGCACCACTTGTTGAAGACACTGTCTTTTCTCCATTATATATATTTTGCCCCCTTTGTCAAAGATAAAGTCCCCATAGGTGTGTGGATTTATCTCTGGGCTTTACATCTTGTTCCATTGGTCTAGATTTGGTTTTGTGCCAGTACCATACTTCTTGATGACTGTAGCTGTATAGTATAGTCTGAAATCAGGAAGGTTGATTTCTCCAGTTCCATTCTTCTTTCTCAAGATTGCTTTGGCTAACCCTCTTACACTGTTGGTGGGAATGCAAAGTGATACAACCACTATGGATAACAGTATGGAGATTCCTTAAAAAACTTAAGACTAAAACTACCATGCATACTTAGTCACTCAGTCATGTCCGACTCATGCCACCCCATAAACTGTAGCCCACCAGGCTCCTCTGTCCATGGGATTCTCCAGGCAAGAATACTGGAGAGGGTTGTCATTTCCTTCTCCAGGGGATCTTCCTGACCCAGGGATCAAACCTGCATTTCCTGCACTGCAGGCAGACTCTTCACCAGCTGAGCTATGAGGGAGGGAAGCCCTAAATGATCCAGCAATCCCACTACTGGACATATACCCTGAGGAAACCAGAATTGAAAAAGATACCTGTACCCTGATGTTTACTGCAGCACTAGTTACAATATCTAGGACATGGAAGCAACCTAGGCGTCCATCAGCAGACGAATGGATAAGGAAGTTGTGGTACATATATACAGTGGGATATTATGCAGCTATGCAAAGGACCACTGGAGAAGGCAATGGCACCCCACTCCAGTACTCTTGCCTGGAAAATCCCATGGACGGAGGAGCCTGGTAAGCTGCAGTCCATGGGGTCGCGAAGAGTCGGGCACGACTGAGCGACTTCACTTTCACTTTTCACTTTCATGCACTGGAGAAGGAAATGGCAACCCACTCCAGTGTTCTTGCCTGGAGAATCCCAGGGATGGGGGAGACTGGTGAGCTGCCGTCTATGGGGTCACACAGAGTCGGACACGACTGAAGCGACTTAGCAGCAGCAGCAGCAGCAAAGGACCACATTTGAGTCAGTTCTGATGAGATGGATGAACCTGGAGCCTATTGTATAGAGTGAAGTAAGTCAGAAAGAGAAAGACATATTGTACATTAATGCATATATATGAAATCTAGAAAGACAGTACTGATGCTCCTACGTGCAGGGCATCAAAGGAGACACAGACATAAAGAACAGACTTTTGGACATAGTGGAAGAAAGAGAGGGTGAGATGATTTGAGAGAATAGCACTGAAACATATACTTTACCATATAGAATAGGCAGCCAGTAGAAGTTTGGTGTGTGATGCAGGGCACCCAAAGCCAGTGCTCTGCCACAGCCTTGAGGGATGGGGTGAGGAGGGATGTGGGGGGGTGGGGGGGATTCAGGAGGGAGGGGACACATGTGTGCCTATGGCCCATTCATGTTGATGTATGGCAGAGGCCATTGCAATGTTGTAATTACCCTCCAATTAAATTAATTAAATTTTTTAAAAAGCACAGGTCTTTTCCTGAAGGCAATGATGAGCGGAAGTATTTGAATTTGTTTTTGTTCAGCAGACACCACTCCTCTCTGAGGGGCACATGGGTCATGGAGCAGAGTTCAGCCCCGCCCTAGAGGTTGAACCCTGTGGCCTAGGAGAGTCTTGGCAGCTTTATCTTTTGTGCTCATCTGGCAAAAGGATGTTGCCTAACAGTGCCTTCTGCTTTCTTTAATCAATAGCTGCAAAGCCCAGAGAAACCTGAACTCCTTCTTTGCTATTGTGATGGGTCTCAACACTGCTTCTGTGAGCCGGCTGTCTCAGACTTGGGAGGTGAGCCTTGGGGGTCCATGAGAGGGACGGAGTGGGTGAGAGAGGACAAATAACACTGAATAGGAAATGTTCCACCGAAAAGTCCTTATTTAAAGTAAATTGATTTAAATGGTTTAAGTGAGAGAAGTACCACTAGAAACAAATGTTATAAATTAGTGTCTCAACTCCTTAGGAACTGTTTTTTTCTTAAACTTTTTATATTGTATTGGGGTACAGCTGATTAACAATCAATGCTGTGAGAGTTTCAGGTGAGCAGTGAAGGAACTCAGTTATACATATCTGTGTATCCATTCTTCCCCAAACTCCCCTCCCATCCAGGCTGCCGCAGTTGAGCAGAGTTCCATGTGCTATACATTATTGGTTATCCATTTAAGCTTATGGTTGGTTGTGGGGGATAGTTTGGGAGTTTGAGATAGGCATGTACACAATGCTACATTTAAAAGGTATTTGGAACTATTTTGATCAAGTGGTCTTCAAAATGGTTCTATAATATATATGAAAGAAACAAAAATTGAAAAATGCTTCCTAACTTGAATTAGTTTTCTGTTTTTCTCCCTTGATGGCATGGTTACAGTTCCATGTTGGTCCTTTCAAAAGCTCCATTTGTCCAGAGGCAGATTTGCTGAGATGCGTATGAATTTAAGCTACCAGGCCTCTCATTTGCAATATCACGTGGATGGCAGATATCTTTGCAAAATTTATAAAAGTAGTTTTATATTCTTTTTTTATTAAAAAAGAGGGCCCACAAAATGTTATATGTTCCAGGCCTCCCAAATCCTGCTTCTGCCTGTCACTGTTATATGATCAAGGCCATTGGGTTCTCAGAGAGAGAAGCCCACTCGAGCTGATGACTTCAGTGTTTCTAGGCCTGGAAAATGATCACACTGGCCCAAGTAGGCAATAGGGGAAAAGAAGTTGGTTTGAGGAACTAGAAGAGAGGTCAGCAATCATTTGGGGTAAAGGGCCAGATAGTGAATATTTTTTTTTGGCATGTGGTTTCCATTCGCATGACTCAAGTCTCCTATTGAAGTGCAAGCCCTGGTTAGTCTGTAAATGATGAGCATGGCCATGCTGCAATAAAACTTTATTTACAAAAGCACGGGGTCAGATTTGGCCCATGGCTGACCCCTTGAGTAGATCGGTTCGGCCCTAGATGCGTTTACACAACTGAGACTTTTTTGTGGAATATCCAAAAGACTCAGGTGTATGCAGCTCAGAAGAATAGTTGCAGGTATCTGCATTTTATCTTTTCGCATTTATCATTCATTTGTTAATACGTATGTGTTGGTGTATGTAACAGTAGTTTCCAAACAGGTTGAATAACCTGTGTTGCTGAGTCCATATTCAGAATTATCAAATTGATATTTAAAAGTGTAGTTATTGTAGGGGTTCACCTCATTGTTTTGATTTGTTTTGGAAACAGAAAATCCCACACATTTTCTAGAACACTCGTAAGTGTTACTTGCTGAAATTTGCCGAGCACCAACTGTACGTTTCCTATGAGTAGTCTCCATTTCAATCAGAGAACGTAGAGCCTGGCTGCAGTCACACAGCTAGAAAGAGGGCAGAGTCACAATTCAAACTCTGACTGACTACTGAGACGTCTGGCTTTCCCACTTCACCATAGTAAGGGCAGGCTGGCAAATCCCAGGCCCTTCTTCCTTAGGCCCAAATTCTTATTTGGGAGGACGGCGTGTATGTTTCCATCCCCTGTCAGTCTTCAGGCCACCGTTCACATGGGTGATCTTTCCAGTTTGGTGATTCTACCCACTAAAGTACAGGCTTCATCACTGAGGGTTTTCATGGCCTTTCACTATTTAAACCTCGGCTGTGAAACATCATTATGTCATTTATACAAAAAATATCAGTCAACATTATTACTTCCTACTCAACAAGACCATTTAAGAAGGTGAGAGTGTTTGTCAAGGGTAGAATACAGAACTGAAATCCAAGCTTTCATTAAAAGATCACCAGTGTGTGGAATGTCTTAAGTTGGATTCCTGAATCCTGTGGCTGCTATTCATTTTAAACTGTCTTTAGCAGCATTCCCAAGGAATGTCACATTAAGGAATGATGAAAATTGTGTAATGAGAAGCAATCAGGGTAGAACCAATTGATAGAGGGATTTATGTTCAGAAATGTGAAGTATATAGTGCAATTTAATGAACATTGCCCTCAAAATAACTGACTTCTTTTGACCTTTTCTTTTTCTGTTTGTTTGTTTTTAGAAAATCCCTGGGAAGTTTAAGAAACTTTTCTCTGAACTTGAAAGTTTAACAGTAAGTAGTTGAACATAGTGGACTTACTCTTCAAACTGATGGTTCGCCTCAGATTTCTTCCTAGATTTCAGTGGTCAATATCTCCACTCTGGCATGTCAGGTAGCTTAGACTAGTGCACCTACATATGAACAGGTAGGTTTGCTTCTTAATGGACTGAAGGAGGGTAATGGTTACTACTTCTTCCTCTCCATGGAAAAAGGTAGCGAGAATGGTCCTTTTGGTGTGATATTCAGCAGGCAGATTTTTCAGTACAGTCCATTTCAAAGCCTATGAAATTAGCTAGTTTAAATTTACTGTGCAATTCTTATGCATTATTCTATTTTTCTTTTTACCATTTCTCCTTTTTATCATTCCTTATATCTTTGAGATAACAAAATGTGCAGTTTCTTTTCAGAACACAATAAAAATGTTCTTTTGTTTTCTCTGCATTATCTGTGCATTATGAGGGCAGTTTTTCTTTGCAGTGTGCCTAACAAAAGACTTTGGGGTTACCTCATGATAGAAATTATGGAGAGGAGACTGTACTTAAGGAACCTATTGGAGGGAAAATAATAGGGCAATCAAAAGGTGTCTCTCTTCGGCAGTCATTTCTCATTATTGTCAACCAGTAACTTGACTTCCATTCATTGCCTAGATTTCCTGCCCTAATTTAGTGAGTTTATTCTCCTAGGAAACCTTTATCTACTTTGTTCTTAGGAAGAACCACTCTATATCTAAATCATGTTCAAATTGTAACAGCCAAAGTAGATTTAGAATTGTTTCTATAGCACATTGATTTTTCTTTCTCTTTGTAATCTGCTTGGTTCGGCAGGATCCATCCCTGAATCACAAAGCCTACCGAGACGCATTCAAGAAGATGAAGCCACCCAAAATCCCCTTCATGCCATTATTGCTTAAAGGTAACAATTATCTGTCTTTTATGCTATGTAATTCCATCTTCCAGAAATTTATCACTCTGACTACGGAGGGCAAGGAAAACAATCTCAGTTGATTTCTTTAAAGTGCTTTTATCATTCCAACCTAACAGTTGGCTTGTGACTGCTTTTCACATGTTTGCTTCTTTCTGAGACACCTGAAATGCTTAATTGTTCTTAAGCAGACACCAAAGTATTTTCACTTGACTCACAAAACTTGGCACTGGAACTGTTTGTGGTTTTGCTTTATTCTGCTGCTAAGCCTTGTCTTATTTGAGTCTACAGTCCACTGAACTCAGCCAAGAATAAGGCTGGCATGAAGAATCCAAGTGGTGATCAAGTTATGTTATTTGTTTGCAACCTAAATTTTAGAGATTCGGCCCATGGCCTGCTGCTGTGTGAGAAAAACCTTCGGTCAACACCAGCAGTGTCATGTGTAAAAAGTTTTGGTAGAGAATGTACTTTCTTCTTTCCAAGAGTGAATCCAGCTGGGATAGCGTGTGACAGTTGCAAGTCAGTCGACTAACTTCTCTTCTATAGAGCAGCAGATCGGTCATCATGAAACATGTTAGTTAAACTTGTTAATGAGATCTTGACGGTCTCTTTCAAACCAAGGGGATTAGTGAAAGGGAAGTTTGTTTTCATCCGGCCCATGCTTCTGACCGGGGAAGGCAATGGCACCCCACCCCAGTACTCTTGCCTGGAAAATCCCATGGATGGAGGAGCCTGGTAGGCTCCAGTCCGTGGGATCGCTAAGAGTCGGACACGACTGAGCGACTTCACTTTTACTTTTCACTTTCATGCATTGGAGAAGGAAATGGCAACCCACTCCAGTGTTCTTGCCTGGAGAATCCCGGGGACGGAGGAGCCTGGTGGGCTGCTGTCTATGGGATCGCACAGAGTTGGACACGACTGAAGCGACTTAGCAGCAGCAGCATGCTTCTGACATTTAGTATACATCCCACCCGTGTGCTTTCCAGGACAAGGGATTTGGTCATTTCTCTTGGTCTTATTTTGATTCTTTTCAAGGGATTTTCATAGGAGTTCGCTTTTATATTGCTTGCACCCTTCAGAGGCTTATACATTCTGCTGGCTCAGGCCCCAGCACCTACACTCATAAGTGTGGTGGAATTGCCTGGAAAATGAAGGACCTGGGAACGGGTTGGCCAGCCCGTGTCCTCTGCTGCTTCCCCTCATCGCCAGTCCCACTGGCAATAAAGCCGAAAATAAACCTTTTTGGCTTCTCCTGAGAACAGCCAGAGCTTGGAGAGCTTTTGAGTTGCTGTGCATTCTTGCAGCTGTTTATCTAGTCTTCATCTAGTATAGAGCAAGAATTTCTGTGAAACGGGAATGTATTAGGACAATTAGGACAATGAAGCACAGGAACTGCTTCACTCAAGCTCAGAGCATTCTGAGAACTGTAAGTGGATGAAACAAGGAAAGATTATAAAGCCAGAATAACAACTTTAAAAAGTTCATTTGGTTCTTCATTTTTATTTCTAAGATAAGTTTATTCAGGCTTGTGATTTTTATTTAAAATAAAACACCAGCTGGAGAGTGGGAGTGGTGGCATGTGGGAAATAAAACTTAGAACCATGTAGACACAAATAGGAAAAATAGGAAAGGAAGACAGATCTGGGAAAGGAATTGATTTTAGAAAGACAAAATTTTGAAACAATAGATGTTTTTAAGGTGATGAGAAAATAGTCCACATTGTCCCTTTAATTTAGATGTGAACTGAGCCTTCTGCTATATAGTAGTGGATTTTCCCCCCAAATATTTAATGCAGTCAGGTGCCTCACACTTATGTCTTAGCTTAGATGCAATTTTCTGCTCTACTGAGTTTATCTAGACCTCTTTGTTAGCAGCAAAACAAATTTTTCTACTGAAAATACATTGTCTCATTCATTCTAGCAAATTAAACTTTTGCCCCCTCCGCCTTTTTTTCTCACTGGAAGCTCTTGAGTTTTAAAAACAAGCTCACTTGTTTTTCCTTTATCTTTATTTTTGTCATTATAAAAATAAATAATATTGGCACTCTATTGCATTTAAAGTTACTATTTTTATCTGAAGACACTTTTAAATATGTATGTATCACATCTGTGGTAAGACATTTTGGAAAACATATGCAATATTAATTCTTAGCTTTAGTAACTGCAAAATTCTTTTAAATGCAGTAAACTACTTTAGAACAAGCAACTTTTTCATGAAAATTTCCCAGCCCTCTTCTCTTGTACCTCTTGCTTTGGATTGTTTTTGTTTAGAGAAAGAGACCAGATTAAATTCCTTGGGTATTAGGAAGGATTCGGGCTCCCATATTTCATTTCATTTTTTGAGATAGTCAGTTCCCAATAACATGCCGATAATCAAAGTAAGCATATAACCTAAAAATGCTTCCAGCTATCAGCTTTTCTATTTGCCTGTGACTTTCTCACTTCTGATTTACTTTCCCCCTACTATGAAGTCCAATTCAGAGTAGTGAACAGGAAACCCTGAGTAAGTGTTGAAGAAAGGTTCCAGCTGAGCTAAAGGTCAAAAGCAATTGAGTAATCTATGTCGTGGTGTTTAGGGAGATGGTAATCCTTCCAGTAGAGTGAATAGTCAGCCGGTGTCTGAAGTTAAACTGAGGTTGTATCTGTATCTCAAGGGCAGGTTGTTATTGCGGATTTGTGGAGTTGTGTAAATGAAAGGAAGATTGAGGTGCCATCTCTTCAAATGGAGTTAGTTCATCCCCAGTCCAGTTATATAAAATGTTAGGAACATGTCTGGGTGTTTCCAGATGAAGGGGTCTGGCAGGTACTCATTTCAGGCACTGCACTTGGTGGGGACCCTCAACGGCTTCACAGCCCACCCATGACTTAGGTTGTGAGACTCCAGTTTTTGAGTTCAACCACCTATTGAGCTCACACCTTCCTAATCACACACTTGTCAGTCACCTGCATCAAAACCTGCAGCAGCCCCTCTTCTCCCCCTACCTGGCCAGACATACCTTCCCTGCCTCATCCTCATGCCAGCATCAGCCTGCCAGCCCCCCACCCCCACCCCGCCTCAGGAGAGCCTCCTTCCTCGTGTGCTGACCTTGACAAGTCCTTGAGAGCTGGGGATAAGCAAGATCGCCCACGCAGAGGAGAGGGAAGAGACAGAATGAGCGACAAAAGAAACAGTAAAATTTGCAGAGGCCCCCACATCCAGTGAATTCAGCAAATGGAATAGATGATAAGAAATGTCTAAGTCCTTCCGAGTACCAGAGAGGCACCGTGGTGAGAGGAAGCGGGCTGCCCGGGCTCGCGTCCTGGCTCTGAGACGCAGAGCTGTGGTCGAGAGCCAGCTGTGCTCCGTCCGCCTTTGGACTGTTGTTTCTTCACATTCTTTCCTGCTTAACTTTACCTTATACTCTTTTGTGAGTATTAAATGAGTTAGTGCCATGTCTGACACTGATGATAAATATAAGCTGTATCATGATCCTCATCTTGGGAACATAGGGTGGGGATGACAAGCCTTGGAACACCGGGGAAGTGGTCCAAGAACTCAGACAGGGCATTTGTAACCTGAATTCTCTGGGAGTGAGGAGATACCAGCCTCCTAGGTGGTGTTAAGGTAAACAGTGTGCACACAGTGCTTTGCTTGCTATACAGAAAGAATACAAGTTAGCTGTGTTGGCTGCTCTTTCTCTAAATATTGTGTCAGAGATATAAAGCTTGCAATTCTATTCTGAAAGCAAAACAGTGAAAAATAAAAAGATAACCAGAGAGCTCGTTAGATGACTGTGTAATGGTGAATTGTTTTCTTGCTCAGACATCAGTTTAAAAAAAGAAAGAAAAAAGCTTAGGAAAACCGTGCAGTGGGGTGGAAGCTGTGTATAAAGGATACCTTGAGAAAAGGGTTTTATCAGTGTATTGTGTGATTCGTGTCGCCCTCTGGTGGCCAGTTTAAAGCTCAGCAGCTAAGTGTGTTGTAGGCCAATTTCCCAAGTACCTGCCTTGTAATTACCCCATAGTGAAGTGAAGTCGTTCAGTGAGTCTGCGATCCCATGGATTGTAGTCTACCAGGCTTCTCTGTCCATGGGATCTTCCAGGCAAGAGTACTGGAGTGGGTTGCCATTTCCTTCTCCAGGGGATCTTCCTGACCCAGGGATCGAACCCAGGTCTCCTGCATTGCAGGCAGACGCTTTACCCTCTGAGCCACCAGGGAAGCCCTCCATAGGGACCAGCAGAATCAAAGTCTTGACTAAATGCAAATACTTTCCCTTTCTATTTAGAGGAATTGAATCTGTTCACTTCTCTCTTTTACATCATGTTATTTTAAGAAGATTTTTGAAAATGGTTTTCATTTGGTTTGCCCTGCCTGTCTGTGATATAACATGATTATTTGCACATTCTTTAAATTGTAGTGTATTTCTTACTTTGATTCTTGTCTGTGAGGATTCCCTAAGGTTCAGTCACTCACCCTCTGGTTTGAGTTTTTATAAGTCACCCCCCTTTTGGAGCTTTAGCTCCCGTCATTGTTGCTAGTCCCCATCTTTTGAAGAAGCATTCCTATAATTTTTGCAACCAAAGGGAGGTTTTTATTTGAATGTCTCCCGTCACGTCAAATGCAGCGAGGCGCAAGTTGAATGTCACGCTCCCTTGCTCTGACAATGCACCTTCTTCCTCCCTTCCTTACGTTGTTTTCATCAGTGACACTGGCTTTCCAGTGGTTGAATAGACCCAGAAACCTCACCATTTCCAACCTGTCCCTTTCCTCACTCACTCGGGATAACCACGCCAGCCTTGGTGTTTAGAACCAGAAATCTAAGTTTGAACATCCACATGTAAACCTTGATGTTCTAAGTAACGCAGACCCCATTCACTTTACCAGGGATTGTTAAAAAGCAAAGACATAAATATTAAAATAATTTTTGTTGCTGGGTATTCAGTTCTTTTCTGTTCACTGTTCTGGCCTAAAACATAATGGACCAGTTAAGTTGTAGAATAGGGTTAGCTTGTGTTAAGTGGGTTGAAGTCAAAGCCTAAGTGTAAGAGCAAGATGCACACTTGTGTGAATGCTGGAATGTTGCCTCCACATACATAAATTATGCCCTCTCACACTGCATCCTGTACAGAGTCAGCTCCAAGTTGCCTGGTCTAATGTGTGAAATAATCCATAATGGTTAAGAAAAATTAATAAGCTGTCCTGCATCTATACCTTTCCAGTCCTGACTCCTGACCTGTTCCTAATGGTACATGCATCTTCTTGTTTTCAATTTTCAGATGTAACGTTCATTCATGAGGGAAATAAAACATTTCTGGATAATCTTGTCAACTTTGAAAAACTGGTATGTAAAATTTCACTGTTTCTCTTTTTACCCACTGTAAAGGAAATGCATACTTTCCTTGCTCTGGGAGACGACATTCTCTACTGAACTGGTGGTGGTTTATTTGCTGCATGTTATGCCGTCAATAAAATGCGTCCCAATTAAAAAGAAGTGAAGTGTGCTGCCAAGGTTTTGAGGGCCAAGTATGAACATCTGCTTTTTATTTTTGAAAATGGAACTTCATTAGATTAACATCGGTGGTTGAGTGTATGTATCTGAACTAGAATTAAAGTGGTAAGGTTCCTGTCAGCAGGAATTCACACTCGTAAGGTTGAGCCTTGTGGCTCTAACGGCGTCCTCCTGTGTCTTGGCGAGCACTGCTCCTCCCCCTGGGGAGGTATGTCCTTCATGGATCTGAAGGTGGAATTTGTCGGTCTGCCTGGGAGAGGAAGGACCACCCATTTATCAGCCTGTGGGCAGGTGCTGCCACTATGTGAGACCACCTCATGCAAAGGGAGGAAGTGAGTCCGTGAGAAGGGGGCCCCCAGCCAGCCCCGTCTTACACATTCCTGAAGTGCCTCTTCCTGGGCATTCCTGGGTGCTCTGTCATGCAGCAGGCTCCTCTTAGCCTTTCTCACCGGCTGAGGGCAGAGGCGGAGTTGCCTGTAAGGGCTGAGCAACTGTGAGATCGGACTGCTCCAAGGAGACCCTGTTGACTACAAGAGTGGATTTGTTTGACAGATGAACTTTCGTGTCAGAGATGAGCCTGCCATGCATGACTAAAGATGATATCAGTGACCCCTGTCCATAGACCCTGACCTTTGACTGACCTTTTTAGTGATGGTAATGGATTCGTGTGAACTCTCAGGAATGGGCCCCTGGTTCCCTGTGAGACCAGGTCAGGCATTTGAGAGAAGGTTGAGTGAGTTGGAGGGCCATAGACCATAACCAAAGAACAGTACCAACTGATGAGTCCAAGTAAGGTTTAGCCTCTGACCTTTGCCTCCTAGGTGCCCAGCTATAACTGAGGCTAACTCACTCACATGGGAGGAGATGGCACGGTGTCAGTGTAGGCAGCTCTCGTACAACCTGAAAACCCAAGCAGCTGGGATCTGGAAGACTGACATCTTAGGGTGTCTTGCCACAGCTCTGTTTTAATAATTTGAGGATGATTGCTTTCTGGGTAGTTAGTGTTTAAGTGGACACGTCCATAATTTTTCAAGTCTCTCCCTGCAGGATGTGCTTTGGAATTGAGCTCAGTTATTTTAGATACTTCAGTCAAACCAACGCACCTGAAATAGATATTTAAAGTGTTAAGTTTTCTTATATTAAAAGTATTATTCTTGTATTAAAAATATTATTTTTTAGAGATTTGTTCTGTGTCACCCAGTAATGTTCTGAAGATCCCAGGGCCTATTTGTGACCTTAAGTCTAAGGTCACAGGCTAGGCACCAACATGCTAGCCTGTTGGTGGGTTGTCTCCAGTGTTTGATATTAATGAAATGACCACAGGAGTATGAAGCTGCTGGTCAATATTTATTTCAAATCTTGGCCAACGCCTCCGCTTAAGAACGCCAGATAAGCTTTGGTGAGTGTGTGTGAAGAGGAGGGGCAAGGTGTGAAACACCAAGGGGCGTTTCCTCTGAGCGTCTGTGCTCTTCACCCTGAGGAGCCCACAGGGAACGCAGGAGAGCAGGAGCACTCGGTGCACACTGAGTGTTGTCTCTTGTGAAAGGTAGACTGGTGGTTGACCTTCTTCCCAAAGGGGACCAGTGACTCAAGTTCATTGTTTGATTTCCTCTCAGATGGAACTCTCCAAGTAAGGGAACAATTTGAAAAATGCATAGATTGGAAAGAACAGTGGAAAGCTTCCTGCACCCTCTCTATTTCATCCTGGTCTTCCCTGGCTTTTTCCAGTAGAAGCCTTTTGATGCCAACCAACATAGTCTAGGGCCTTGCTTTCACAGAGATAAGACTTCAGACCGGCCATAGGACTTCTCTTAGGGTCAATACTGTATGTACCCTTAATATTTTAATAAAGCTTAATGAAATAATGAGGTATAAACAGGTAATCTTTCATTTTAAATTCTTGAAGAGAACTCTTACTAAAAAGCTGGCTAGAAGATAAGCGCAGTTATCCATGTGTGCGGCAGGCCCTTGGCACACAGCGCACCCATCACGGACTCGGCTAGCACGTCATTTCTAAAGGCAGCAGATTTTGTAGCATCACTGAGTTCCTGGTCCTCAAAGCAGATGGCATTTAAGAAGCAGCATGCTGACCCCCTCCTTGCACAGAGAATTCAGGGTGAAGTCAGAATTTTTTTCTGGAAGGACAAAACTCTGTTTTACATTGTTTAAAGCCCTATGTTATACTGTGATGCCAGAGAGTGAAACTGAATTTCCTGCTAGAGTCAGTAGTTCCAGTGTGTTTCTTAGCAAAAGACAGGGTTTCACTTAAGCTAAAATAGCATCATCTTTCACAATAATGAACCAGTAGATCCTAACTGGATTAACTTGTGGGAAGCCAATTCCTTATGATGGATATATTAGCCAGCGAGCAGATAATTCAGTGTATTATCTTTATCAGGCTGATCCCAGCCAACACATTAGGTCAGAGAACAGAGAAGGCTCAGAAGTGCTTCATTGGATGTAATAAGTTTTCTATTGTTCCCCTCGCTGCCTTAGCTGCTCCAAACCAGCCTCAAACCTTTAAATAATAAAGAAAAAAAATGCATTCTTCTATATTTCTCTTTATCCCTCAATGTTAAGACATCATCCTTCATCGTAGCTCTTCCCTCCCGCTTCAGAAAACCTGAAGATGAGATCTGGGCTCAGGTTGCAGTGCTGCCCTGAGTGCCAGCCTTGCATCAGCTGCACACATGGCACGTGATAGAGATCGAGGTGATGCCGTACCTTAAACCAGCGAGAGAGCGGTCCTGGGAATAGTGGGAAAATTGGGGGAAGGAAACTTAACAATACATTCACAGACATGAGTCAGGTCTCATTTCCTTTACAGTTGCAACTCGGGCTGCTGCTGTAATCACTGTCCCATTTAATTTTTTCACTATTGAGTAGAAATACAATAGAAATGCAGCCCATGAGAACAATCTAATAAGTAGGTCATATTCAAATAATGTTTCTGGAGGTCTGCTGAATTTTAAGTAATTGTTTTAGTGTCAACATTATTACGTTAGCCGTAATTTGTTGAGGGTTTGCTGCCTATAGATTACCTTGTGTTCAGTGCGTGTGGGCAGGACATGAAAAATGATGGCCCAAGGTCCCAACTGCTGTGTGTAAAATAAATACTGTATACAGATGTATTGTACAACACAGATGAATATAGGCAATATTTTATAACTTTAGATGGAGTATAACCTATACAAATTTTGAATCACTGTGTTGTACACCTGAAACTATTATAATACTGTAAATCACTATATTTCAATTAGTAAGAAAAAGATGATACCCATTTAGGAAGGTTTGGAGGACCAGATTATGAATAATGTTGATTCTGGAATTATAGGGTGATGTTTGAATTTTGTATGAAACAGAATATGGGGTCACTATAGACTTGCAGAGCACGGGAACAAGATGACAGACATTTGGAGAGTATTCTGCCAACTGCACAGGAGGAAGTGTAGTATTCTGCCAACTGCACAGGAGGAAGTGTAGTGGAGATTGGTCTTGTCCTAAATGCTGTCTTTCCTCTGCCATGGAAAATTGACTGTGGTAGAGCGAGCTGGAAGGCAGTGCAGGCACACGAGTATGAGACGAGGGGTCTTGTCAACAGGAAGGAGCTGCATAAGAAACCTTTTCCTGGAGACGAAAAGAACTTTAGAGAACTTTAGAAATTAAAGCAGAAAACTGAAGACTAGGAAAGGGAATGTAAATAACAAGCAGGGAACAGTCTCTGTAAAGATATTGATGTTTTAGAAGATGTTCGTCTTTCGTAAACATCCCCTTTCCTATCACCATTTGAGTTTCTTGAGTCTTTGATTCCACAAAATGCCTGCATCCGTTCAGCTGGTGTGTGTGAGGCTACGTATGTGCTGTCTGGTAGGTGCTGGGTCCGCAAGGCCCTCTTGTGGTAGCTGGTCTACAGGAGGAGGAAAGTCCCACCCTGATCACACCACAAGCCCAGTACACAGAGCAGCAGGGAGGTGGAGAATGGAGCCTCCCGAGTCCGGAAGGGAGACCTCAGAAAGACTTCCTGGCGGGGAGGTGAAACTTCTGAAGTGAAACCTACCTTCCAAATGTGGACAGGTAGGTTGAGGTTGGACATGCTGCATTTTTTAAATATATTATCTTTTAAATATTTGTTTTTTTTCCTTTTATTTGAGGTATAGTTAGTATACAATAGTATGTAAGTTATAGGTGTACAACTTTGTGATTCGTAATTTTTAAAGGTTCTACCCCATTTATAGTTTTTATAAAATATTGGCCATGTTCTCTGTGTTGTACTATACCCTTGTAGTTTATTTAATTTATGTGTAATAATTTGTACTCCTTAATCTCCTTCCCCTATCTTGTCTCTCCCTCCTTCCCCTCCTAACTGGTGACCAACCACTAGTTTACTTTCTATTTCTATGAATCTGTTCTATTTTGTTATATTTACTCATTTATTTTTTAGACTCCACATATAAGTGATATCATATAGTGTTTGTCTTTCTCCTTCCAAGTCCATCCATATTGTTGCAGATGGCAAAATTGCATTCTTTTTACTGTCTGAGTCATATTCCATTGTATGTATGTATATATGTCACGGCATCGTTATCCACTCACCACCTGATGGACACTTAGGTTGCTTCCTTATCTTGGAAACTGTGAATAATACTGCTGTAAATGTTGGGGTGCATATGTCTTTTGAATTAGTATTCATTTGCTTCAGATGTAGACCCAGGAGTGAAATTGCTGGATATGATAGTTCTGTTTTTAGTTTTTTGAGGAGCCTCCATACTGTTTTCCATAGCGGCTGCCCCAGTTTACATTCCCCCAACAGTGTGCAAGGGCTCCCTTTTTTCATGTCCTCAGCAACATTTGTGGTCTTTATGTTAGCCATTCTGACAGGTGTGAGGTAGTATCTCCTTGTGAGTTTGATTTGCATTTCTCTGATGATTAACAGTGTTGGAACATCTTTTCATACGCTGTCAGCCATCTGTATGTCATCCTTGGAAAAATGTCTATTCAGGTCGTCTGCTCGTTTTGTAATTGGGTTGTCTGTTTTCTTGATGTTGAGTTATATGAGCTCTTTGTATATTTTGCATATTAACTCCTTATCAGTCACAGTATTCACAGGTATTTTCTCGTGTTAAGTAGGTTGTTTTGTGCTGTGTTCTTTACAGTATGTTTTTACAAGTCTTGGTTAGAATCTGTGCAACTGGGGTTCAGAGCCACTACTTCTGCACACAAGGTCTGGATATTCTTTTGTAATCCAAACTCAGTATACTCAATTAAAGCCAGGTCTAGCACCAAATACAGCTCTTCTGTTTACATCCAACGGGATTAGACTATTCAGCCCTGCAGCACTGCTACTTCAGCAACACCTGAAATGAGCCTTCCACTGATGTGTTTCCTCTTCTGCCTTTCAGCATATGATCGCCGACACTGTCCGAACCCTGAGACACTGCAGGACTAACCAGTTTGGTGAGTCATTGAAGCTGGTTACAGCATGTTCATTTATCACACATTGGTACAGACTATGGCCATTTCATGAGTATTTGGTGATAGAAAATTTAAACAGGTGGTAAAATATAATATTCACATCATATGCATGTATTGTATTTCTCCGTCTCATCACTGCATGTTTGGGATAGAGAGTAAGATAAGAAATGGCAGTCCTTCATCCTGCCCCGACAGCAGTTTTTCACTGTACAGTGTGACTTACAACTATCAGAAGCTCCCACTCCACCACCCGCCCCTGAAAGTCTTGTTTGCTCGTCCTCTGGCTCAGAATGACCTGTGAGTTTATCAGGGGTGACCCTGTCCTTCACCTCCTTGCCTGGAGCCTTCCTGGAATAGGAATATAGTTTGTAAAAGTGCCCACAGTAGTCTTCCAGAATCTTTTCTCCTCTCCAGCGAAAACTTCCTGTCTGGAGCTTCCTTTCACTGAAAAAGTGTTTTTCTGAGCACTTTTGTAGACTCGCCACTGAGACTAATGTATGTAGGAATATTTGTTTCTTTTTAAGTCTCAAGAATAATTTACATTATGTTTAAATGATGTTAAAACATTGCAGGAAGGAAGGAAATTGAAATGTATTGAGTTCAGGGAGCTTTCACATGGGCAGTGGAATCCTGACCCCAGGGCTAGTGAATGGAGGTTATTAACTGGATACAGAACAGAAGACCCCGGCTCTGAGAGGCTGAGTCACTCGGCCGTTCCTCAGACCGCCTGGCTGGTACCCTTTCCTTCACCTTGCCCAGACTTTAGAGATAAAAAGACAGTTTTTGTTTTTTATTTTAAAGACAGAGTTCATAATTATAAATCAATCAAAAGTGACCACTAAGTAAAACCTAACTTTAAGTAATACATACTCATTGTAAACCAATGTTTTTCAACAATACAGAACTGTAAAGTAGAATGATCAAAGTCCTACTTCCTAAGGAAAATATTGCTAACACTTTGGTACATATTCCTTAAGAATTTTCTTTCCGTTACACACTCTTAAGAATTTTCTTTCCATTTCCAGTCTTGAGTAGCTTTATTGTCCTCCAACAAAGCAGTTGGAGTGAACTTCTGAGTGAATTACGAAATTTCTACTTGAAAGAGAGAATTATAAATACAGGACCTAATCTTCTAAATGTTCACAGCAGCAAATACTATTTGATACATGCTTATATAATTCTCCATTAACTACTCAAGTATAATGCAGTTTCAATAGAAATAGCTAAGAACATTGTCATGGAGATTCATTCAAAAGTATAAGCATAATATTGCTGATGAGTAAAGGATTTGTATTTCTTTCACCCTCCTTTGCTTCCCATGCATTTTGGGGTTTTCAGCAAATTCTGGGACCTCGGTCTCACTTGCCAAGGGCTTCTAGTCTATATACATTGCACGTGTGGGCAGGAGGGTTAGTGCAGTGTGGCTGGCCTTGATCTTGCAGTCAACCTCCCATCACCAGAGGATAAGTATGCAAGGCACAAAGCAAAGGAGAAATTTAAATGACCGTCAGGCCATTTGGTGTTTTGTATTTACCTATCTTTAAAAATCAAGTTTGGAACTGAATTACCTAAATTCATTTTGACAGTTTATATAGGCAGGGTTAACCAACGTCAGCACTTGGAAAGCCACTTTGAATTACAGAGTGCCCTGCAAGGGTCATGCATCATGGTTGGAAGCATTCCTCTTGCCATCTTTTTAAGACTGGAAACTTAAAAACAAAATTATCTTGGGAGCATCATGTTTTCTAAAGCAAACAAGGAGGACAGTAAAACCTTTTAACTCTTGGTGCTTTTATTTGTTGAACTGGAAAGCCTTGTTTCTATTAAACCTAAGGACTACAAGCCATCCATAATATACACACCTTAAGTTATTTCCTTAGAAAACATATCTGTCACAGAGGAGGGGGAAAATAGGTTTTCCCCAAGAGAAAAAAAATTCTGCATTAGAATGCTCAGCTTCCTGAGGGCCTTTTCCTTCTGCCCAAGCTGAACTCACCCCCTGCTTCTCCATCTGAAACCCCATGGATCACGGAGGCTCACAGTTACCTTGTGTCTCTGGAATGTAGCTCAGCCCATCTCCACAGGCCATGAGGGGGTTTTCGTTTGCTTGTTTTTGACTATGGGAAGTGGGCCTGCCCCATTGTCCAGGCTACTTTGTCTCTGGTTCCTTATCACAGCTGCCAGCAGCATGGCATGCAGGGTTCACAGTGCGCCAGAGCCTCTTGTAGCCCTTGGTCTGCTGGGCGTTTGGGAGTAGGAACCCCCTTGCCTTGTCTTTTGCTGGGCTTATGTCAGCCCATCTACACACTTCCTGAACCTGCTTCGCCTGTTAACCAGACTTTCAGTTCACTTCAGCAATGTTTGTTCACTCAGTTACTCCCTTAAATCCTGCACCTCCCCCCACCAAAAAGGACACCAAAAATTATATGAAATACTTAAAAAAAATAAAATACTATTGTGTCCATCTAGTCACCAGATTAGCAGTGATTTCTGACAATTCCAGCCTATGCAAGAGCCTGTGAAGGCCATTTAGTGGGGAGCCAAGACCATGGACCTGGGGGTCTCGTGGTCTGGGCTCCAGTCCGGCGCTGCCACTCACCTGCCATGTCTGCGCTGTTTCCCGTTTGGGGGAGAGGATCATAACAACCACTAAATACTATATCATGCAATGGCACCCCACCCCAGTACTTTTGCCTAGAAAATCCCATGGACGGAGGAGCCTGGTAGGCTCCAGTCCATGGGGTCGCTAAGAGTCGGACACGACTGAGCGGCTTCACTTTCACTTTTTGCTTTCATGCATTGGAGAAGGAAATGGCAGCCCACTCCAGTGTTCTTGCCTGGAGAATCCCAGGGACAGGGGAGCCTGGTGAGCTTCCGTCTATGGGGTCGCACAGAGTCGGACACGACTGAAGCGACTTAGCAGCAGTGAGGAGACATCGCTCTCTATGTCAGTGTTGGTGAAACATATCTTGCCAGTCTAATCACCTCACCTGAGGAATCTAGTCTGAGCCCATAAAGTATCTACATAATTAGCAAACAGACATCTCTTCTTGGATTATGACAAATGAGGGTCAGCCTTCTGGAGTTACACTGTATCTTCATGCAGGGTTTTACTGGTATTTAGAAATAGCTTACTGCTCTCATGAGACTGACTTTTTCCCCCTTCCCCAACATAGGAGGTGACATATCTCCAAAAGAGCACCCAGAGCTAAAGTCGTATGTGCATCACCTGTACGTCATTGACAGCCAGCAAGCCCTGTTCGAGCTCTCACACAGGATCGAGCCGCGAGTATGAGCCCCACCGCGCACTGCCTCGCCTACCCTGGAACCGCAGCGCCAAGCGTGTTATGTTCCTGCGAGAAAAGTTGCTGAGTTTTATCAGCGTATCACAATAAGACGCACACAGCTAAGCCAGCCAGAGCATGCTCAGGAAGTGATGTCAGCCACCTGAGTTGGGGAAAGGCTGCTATTGAAAGGAGATGGCAGAAGAGGAGGCAGAAACTTTCTCGAAATGAGAAGTCTGGCTTTTTAGGATCACTGTGTTGAACCAATCCATTGTTCACTTTGCAACGTGCCAGCATCAAGGCAGGAGGCCGCCCCTTGTCATGTGGTGACCAGACAGCTTGGTTAGAGTGTACAGGAACCAGCGGAGAGCTTTACTTGGCCTGGCAGTAGATGGCTGTGTCAGAGTAGGAGCTCATTTGAACAGTCAAAGACAGTGATGGCATCTCTAGGTTTCTATGGAGATGGACTGGTCTCCATCGTTACAAACTAGGACATCACCAAAAGCTACTTGTGTTTAAGGAGGCAGTGAGCACTGGCAGCTGCCACCCCTGCTCTAATCTCCAGAAGAGAAATGTCGAGGCATGCATTTCTTAGCAGCTCAGTCACTTAGTGCTGTATGCCTGCAGGTAAAATTCATCTCTGCACAACTTGATTTACAACTGTAAGTGAGTTAGACTAAGTTGCTTTGCCAATACGGAAAAATAGTCATCTTTAAGAAACTGACTCACTGTTTACTTTCTGGGGATTTTCTTTACATGTGCAGACAGGCTCTCATCTCTCCTCAAATACAGTACAATTTTTGACAAAAGCACAGTGCCTGCCACGTCACGGGCACTCTGTAACTGTTTCTGGGGGTGACAGAGTCACAGAAGTCCATCATCTTGCACCTGGCAGTGCCCCCGTGTTCTCACGCTTTGGCCACCTCGTGCCTACGCTCTGGAATGAGAACCACCAGTACGGGGGTGTACATGGGACTGGATATGTGGCACGCTTAGTGCTCCCTGGAGGAGAAGGGATATAAAACAGTGGCAATGGCCTGTCTTTCAGCAGATGAAAAGAGCTCCCAGAGATCCAAATACCTGATTCACGTTGGACACTTAGAAGTCCTGTAGCCCACCTCCCAGCCAAGGCAGGGGGCCTTTCTATAATTTGCCTCTTTTTTCTTCTCAAAGTCTCAGAGTCTTTTAGATCTCTTTTTATTTCCATTTTTAGAGATTGGGGCTCCCACGGTAAATAAGACCTCTGGCTGTTCTCACGAACTGGTTTGCCTCAACCTTCAAATGAACAAAAAAGACCTGTGGGAAACAATATTGAAATCCCTCCCTGCCAGCCAGATCCTTGTCACTTCGCTTAAATACAAAGTTCCCGCTTCCCATATTAGGTCCATTCATTTCCACACGTGTGACCCTGGCACCCCTCTTGCCAGCCCTGCCAGCTCCTCTCCTCGGCGCCTGTACAGAACCGCTTCCTCTCCTCTCATCAGCACCTCAGCACTGAGATACGTCCAGTGCTTTCCGACACCTTCGTAGCAGTGCTGTTCCCTGGGCTTGGCAACCATGCTGACCTGGAGAGATCACTCCAAAGAACCACATGGAGCAAATTTAGGGAGGACTTTGAGAGAGAGTCTGTCCCACTGCATCCTTCAGTCCTGAAATGAACAGGGCTTGACAGAAAGGCACCATCCTGGGCTGGTCCACTCAGAGAAATGCCCCAGGCAGCTGGGAGTGGAATGAGACTCACTGGAAGCAATCAGAACCAGGGAAAAGTGATTTCTCTCGAGGTTGATCAAACAGTGAGGTGCTTCCCTTGGCGATTGCTGGTGACGGCGTGGGCTGACAGCACCTGTGTGTGTTCTGGCCTTTTCTGTATTAGGGAGTAGCATTTAGCCATTCTGATCCTGTGAGGCTGTTTTGACATCATCTCTGTGTTTTAGAGCTTGAGTGATTATTCGCATTAGATTTACACTGCTCCGTCTAGAACTACTGCAGTTGCTCCAGTGGAGAGCTATTTCAGCACAGCACCTGCTGCTTGGACCTCAGCTCAGATATGTTCATGGCCAAACAAATCCACCTGTACATCAGGCCTGAACAGATTCTTAGGGTGTATTCAGTTTACCCCCACGTGGGATGAGTGCAAACAGACTGGGGAGAGAAGGGTGTTCGCCTGCTGTTTCCCCCAGGCTTGGGGCTCATGTGGCTCTCGGGCTCTCCCCCAGTCATGGGGCTCACGTGGCTCTCGGGCTCTCCCCCAGTCTTGGGGCTCACGTGGCTCTCGGGGCCTCCCCCAGTCATGGGGCGCATGTGGCTCTTGGGGTCTCCCCCAGTCATGGGGCGCACTTGGCTCTCTGGGCAGCAAAAGGAAAGGAGGATTTTGTTCTGTTTAGTTGTGCTTTTCCATCCCCATCTTCTGAAAGTCATAATCTCCAAATCTTCCTGAAATTTAACAACAGTCTCCAGAGGTTTCTCTGGCAGCAGGGCTCAGAAATTTCAGAAGCACTGAGAAGGCCTGAATCTGGAACTGAAGGATTCAAGGCAGGATCATGGGGACCAGATCAAGCTTAACATGAGACTCTTTCTAACAAGTCTGGAGTTGTCCCAGTGAGCAGGCTACACGGAATTTAAGCTGGGTCCCTGTTAATAGGGGTAAGTCATATACCCTCACCAGGAAGATGTATAAGCTCCTTTCCAACTCTATTAGATTTTCACAGTTGCACAAAACGTCCGTTCACTCTGAAACATCTCATGTATCTGCAACCTTCACCAGCGAGGAGTGCATGGGCCTTTCTAAGAGGGTTCTTTTTGCTACAGCACAACTTTCAGACTGTCCTCTGTGTCTTTGGATTTGTCAGCATTCCAGCAAACCAGCCCTCTTTAGAAGTTAGCAAAGGACAGTGTGCTCATCGGTCAATTGTGTCTGACTCTTTGTGACCCCATGAACTGTAGCCCACCAGGTTCCTCTGTCCATGGGATTCTCCAGGCAAGAGTACTGGACTGGGTAGCACCATTCCCTTCTCCAGGGGATCTTCCCAAACCAGGGGCTGAATCCAGGTCTCCTGTATTGCAGGCAGATTCTTTACCATCTGAGCCACCAGGGAAGCCCCAGCAACAGTTCCCAATAGGCAAAATCATAACCATTCGAAAAATATTAAATTTTTTCATACACATTTGCAGATGCTCCAAAGACCACAGTTTTTTAAACTCACTCTGTTACAATCTGTACAATTGCTGAATGGTTGTAGTGATACTTATTATCACCTGCATTTACTTTATTCTGATATTTCAGAATAAATTTATTGTCTTAGACCCCTATCCACAAGCAAGTTGGGTAGAGCATACCTGAAATTCCAAGGCATGAGGACAAAGTAAAAGCCCACCCCTCTCAACTTGTGGGGAGAGGTGTACTCACCTCTGCGTAGGGAGAAGCAGTAGTGTGAAAGAAGGTGTTGGTGGCTTTCAATCCCTGGAGCTTGGCCTTGACGGCTGCCCTGATCCCCGCCCTGTGGTTTTCTTGTGGGCATCACTCACCACAGGTCCCAAGTGTCCCTGGGTGGCACAGGGAATCCGAACTTCTCAGAAACTAGGGGCAGATCAGATCCACTGTGGTGGTCTAACGCGGAGTTTCTTTTAAATGCTTCAAAGATGTGTCCTTAAAATTTCAGCCTGCTTATTAACCAGTGAGCCATTGTGCTTAGAACCAGTGCTGGAAAAATGTTTTTTAAAATTGCCAAAAAGTTAAATGAAAATGTACTATATAAAGCAAAGCTGTATATACTAAACATTTTTTAGCAGAGTACTATTTATTTGCATAGCCTATTTATTGTATTCGTATTACACTGTTGTTAAAGACTGGAATGAAGTCAACCAGAAGCAAGGACTCTTGAGTGCTGTGACCTTGTCAGCTTGCGTTAACAGTTAGAAGATAGAAACCTGCAATCAGGGCGCCTACCTAACTTCTCAGGGACTACACTTCGTAGTTTTCCACCATTAGAAGAGCTGGTAAATATGAAACACTTGTGGAATTACCAGAATTGCCATTAACAGTATTTTCTTTCTCATATCTCATGCTTTCTGCTTCTGTACATATGACTGTGCTGTGTACTTATCAAAGCTAGTAAGCAATAATTTATATGTAAAAATGGCCAAGCAATATAAGGTGAAAACTTACATAAGTTACTGTTACCTTGTATTTTCAAGTGTTTTTTTTAAAAAACTGCTTTTCCAAATATAAGATTATGTTAAAGATACACTATTCATGCCTCAGAACGTCTTGCTTTGTGATGTTTGGGGACTCTATAGCCAGTGTTCTGGTACCATATTATGCTCAGATTGAAACTCAGGAATCGTTTACCCAGAGTGCGCTATAGGTGGGTGAAGAGATTCTCAGGTGGCCTGTGGAAGCCAAAATCATTTATGCAGTTATTGCAGAACCCAAACATGCTGTGTTAGAAATCACGTCCTTTTCTGGGATGTGCAGAGTCCGACAACCCTCACCAGCACCTCACCCCACTCAAGTGGAATGGGGTAATCTCCCTAGCCAGCCCAGACATGGAGGGAAGCTCCAGGCCCTTGTGGGGATGCTTGAGGCTGGGGCCAGTGGCAGCACAAGAGCTGAGGTGGGATGCTGAAGCAGAGGGGTGGTAATGATGCTCCACAGGCTGGAAAGACATTAGACTGTCACACCAACTCTTCTCTAGCCCTTCCTCCGAGAGGATTATACATCCTGCCCATTGGTGTCAAGCTTGGCCTCTGGCGTGTGCTGATCCTTCCCTGCAGGAGGATTATGTTGGATTGAGTACCGGCCAAACGTCATCCTCTGTTCAGTGAAAAAGGCAAGGAGTGTCCTGTGTGGCTTGGAGACTGAAGCTTTGAGGTAGCCTGTGGCCACCATGTCTCTTCTGCTGTGAGACCTGCAGTGCCCAGGTAGAGGTGTCTCCATCCACTGGACTCTCCAGCTTGTGGAGGATGTATCACTTGAGGGAGAGAGAGAACACCCTCATTAGAAGCTACTGAGACTGAATGGAGGGGTGAGGTGAGCGACCCCTGGGCAGCATTTAACCACGGCTGACTAATGCAGTCTCTAGGACACGAGGGAGAATTAAAGCAACTGCAGGGCCTTTCCCAGGTTCTACAGCAGATGTGGCTCTGTGGTGTCTCATATCTGGTAAGTCTGTTTCTCCTGGAGAACCGTGTATGGGGATGGATGGCCAAGTTCAAACTACGGGAGCTATCTTGATTGCTCACATCAAACAGCCCTTGCTCATCTAGTTCTCCACCAGCTGCTGTGTCCCTACGTTCCTGCATGAGGTCAGGCCCTCACTATCCATTACTTCAACCATTACAGTGACGTATTTAGGCTTCCTCCCTTTCATCTAAATATTCCCTTTCAAAATTGATTTTTTTTTTCCTTCCTCTCTCCCTCTTTTTTTTTTTTTTTTTGCTAAAATATAGATCCTAGCTCAAAATCCTTCCGCAGCACCTCCCAAGCTATAGAAGTAAACCTCAATAGCATACAAGTTCTTCAGATTCTGCCCTCTTACTTATCTGTCCAGGGGTTAAAGAGATTGGGAAGATAAATAATTTGGTACCTCCCCCTTAAACAGCTGTTCTACATGGGGACATTCATTGATTCTTACTAATAAGAATGCCAGATGAAAATAATATGCACCAGACATTTGCTAAATAAGTAATGTGAGACTTACTTGCTCCTTTCAAAGGTGTGGAATCTTGAAGCCACACTGAGGATGCAGAGCTCGCTAGGGTTGGAGGGAGGGGGGCAGGGGGGGCAGGATTTGCCCAGGCGGGCAGAATTGCCTTCGCTATCAGAGACGAGCTCTTCCCTACCAGAGAAGTTCCAACAGACCTAAAACCAGCCAGCAATTCAGTCATCAGATGAGCAATCTGGGAGAAGATCTCTAAGATCACTTTCAGCCCCTGGCTAATAAGAAAACTGGTGCAGATCTGCAATTGCTAGAGATAATTGGTTTTGTTTTGTTTCAGGAAGTGACTAGGCTGATGTGGGAAATAAGAACTGTTCGTGGTCCTTTGTGTCCTATTGACCTGGGCTGGGCCTCAGCTGGGAGGGAAAGGCAGTGGGCCAAGAGCGGAAGGGCGCCTCACCCTTCCCGGCCCGGCGCCCCTGCTGACTCCACAGTACAGTCCTAGCAGACACGAAGGCCTGCAATAAACAGACGGATAAAGCCCTGGAATCAGCATGGCAGGGTCTGCTTCCAGCACAGAGCCAGCTGCTGCCTCCCCAGGGGCAAGGAGGGTCCACGGTGAGGGTGAACCTCATCCTTTCAGCTGTCGTTATATTCCTGGCTGCTGCCGCCTGGCCTCACTCTGCCTTCTTGCCTAGGCCCCCTGACTGGAGCCAGCACTCAAGTCTGGCTAGACTCTTCTCCTGCCCACCCCAACACACTGTGCCCGGGACCCTTCTGCACCTACCCCCGCCCACCACCCCCCCCACCCAAGTAAAGCTCGTTCACTCCCAGATCCTCCTGGGTGACCCATCCTGCACTGAACCCCCTTATCACTGTTTCAGTTCCTAGAGCAGGTCCCACCCACGACTCTTTGGGGAACCACCCTGTGTGGTCTCTCCACCCATCTTGCGTGGGCTGCCTCAAGGGTGAGGAAAAGGACCAACCTAGCCTGTGAGGCTAGACTGCCAGGGTAGAATCAGACTCAGGCATTGAAGAGTTGACAGAACCAGCAAAAGTTTCCACCGCCATCTTAGCTGCTATTTCTGCACCTCAGAAAATGGAAGTTCATATGCCTTCTCCCTCACAAGGTGATATGAGACATAAGATGAAAGGAAAATATATAGTAGTACATCAGATGATATGAGGTTCCTAAAGAAAAAAAGCTAAAGTGCCAGGACAGGCCTTTGTAATGAGTTGAATCGGGCCCCCTCAAAACTCATGTGTTATGGTCCCAACCCCCAGGATCTCAGAATGTGACTTTATTGGGAGACAGGACCTTTACGGAGGTTAAGTTAAAATGAAGTCCTTACGGTGTAAGCCCTCTAGTAGGACCCACGTTCTTATGAAAAAAAAGTGAAAGTATTAGTCGCTCAGTCGTGTCCAACTCTTGCAACACCGTGGACTGTAGCCCGCCAGGTTCCTCTGTCCGTGGAACTCTCCAGGCAAGAGTACTGGAGTGGGTTGCCAGTTCCTTCTTCAGGAGAACTTCCCAACCCAGGAATCGAACCTGCATCTCCTACTTGGCAGGCGGATTCTTTACTACTGAGCCACCTGGGAATCACATTTGATACTTAAGGACAAGTTTGTGGACTAAGGGCCTCCACTGGTGTGGGCACCAAAATGTGAGACATTCAGGCCATCTGGTGGCATGTGCTGATCCTGCTCAGCATTTAGGTCTCAGTTGTAGATTCCTGTCCTTGAGGTCCTGGTTAAATCAAAGGACACAATGAGGCACTATTGTGAGAGAGAGGCTTGGCTGCTCTGCTTTACTGGGCCACGGTCCAGTGGGTTCTTGTTTTGTTTTTGCAACACAATGCAGATTCTTAAAAAAAAAAAAAAAATACAGAAATCAAGGGAATGAGAAAGGAGCCGAGCTGGAGAACGTTGACACTTGAAAGGGTCAGGCAGGCACTGTCTGTCATCTGCTGTCTCCGAAGGGAATGAGGCTTCTCTGGTGGATCAGCTGATTCAGAATCTGCTTGCAATGGAGGAGACCCAGGTACAATCCCTGGGTCAAGAACATCCTCTGGAGGAGGGCATGACTACCCGCTCCAGTATTTTTGCCTGGAGAATTCCATGGACAGAGGAGCCTGGTAGGCTACAGTTCATGGGGTCACAAAGAGTTGGACATGACTGAACGAACTTTCTTTCAAGGGGATGAGGGTGAGAGCCAGGCTGGAATGGATCAAGCAAGTTCCTCTGCACTCCTTGCTGTTGACCATCAAGTGAAAAGTCCCAAACAAGCCTACAAAGCACCTCCTGATCTGAGCCCTGCTTAGTTCCCCGGTACTGCTTCCCACCCCACCGCACTCCCCAAGAGACACACGTTTGCTTTACTTCAGCCAAGCTCAACCTTTCAGGCAAGCCCGCAAGCCAGAAGGCTGTCCATTCTACCATCCCCATTACCCAGCGGGCCCTCCAGCGCTAGGCGGTGCTGTGCTCTCGCGGGGCTACGGCCATGAACGTGAACGAGACGCACCACGATCCGCCCTGCACGTGCGCACCTGTCCCGGGTGAGGCCGCTGCCGGCAACTACTCGCTGCCCCTCTAAGGGACGCTCCAGCCACGGCACTGCGGGGGAGGCTGGCCCGGGCCCTCCGGCCTGCGTGGATTTCCTCCCCACTGGCTGTCCCCGCCGGCCCAGGTTTAGCCCTCAGGTAGGTGTCCCAGGCGCAGGTGAAGGGCACAGCTCACGGCCCAGCAGTGCTGCAGCGTCGGCGGGATTCGCAGCCTTGCGGGGCCAGCGCTGCCCGCTCCAAGACCCCGCAGGTGACGGGAGTCGGCTGAAGAGCTCAGGGGGCTGTGGACCAGAGAGGTCGCTTTCAGCCCCTTCCCAGTGCTGTGAAGTCCGAGGAGCTGGAAGCGATTCCAGCACATTCCTGAATGGATATAGCTGGGGTGAATCCAAGTCCCCTTTCCCAGAGCAGGTACCAGCGAGGCCACACCTGAGGTATGTGTCAGCAGTCCAGAGGTCCCAGGGCCACCACGATCACGTTTTTCCTCGAGGCCCTGAACACCGTCCGCAGTTCAGGGGAGACCTCGGGAGGCATTAGCTGAACCCTGTTCAGAAACGACCCTCTCGCTGCTAGGGAGGCGGAGAACCCTTGTCCTCCGCTCCACCCCACCTCGTCTCCCCAGCAGTCCTGCCAGAGCTAAACTTTGGCCACTCCCAGACCCCACGAGGGCTAAGAATTTCCCTGACTGTCACAGTGGCTGAGCACCCTTGTTGCCCCAGCCATGTATAAGCTGCTGGAACATTCCCAGGTGTTATTAGCCTGGTGCCCAAATTGGGGTGGAGGGGGATGGAATGAAGGGATAAAGCTCCCTTTCCTTCCTTCCTCTTCTTTCCCATGAAAGAGCCTTGATGGAAGATTCAGATGGAAAAGAAGGACAGGTCCCCTCAGTCACGCACAGTGGCCCCAGTGGTCGCGGCTGGGCTCCTTTTGTTCTTCGACACCAACGGGGTTGGGGCCACAGATTCTCTGGAGAGTCCAGAGTCAAGATGTGGGGAGCAGCCAGCGGCCCTCCTGGAACCCATGTTTCACATTATGCATTGAAATTCCCATTGGCCTGGGGCTGAGCTTACCCTGCAGAATCAAAGAGGTCAGTAAAGGCGAGGGACAAAGCACAGACTCAGCCTGGAAGCCAGAAGACACCATACAGATGGAGATAAACAGGCATTTCAGAGCAGCACAGGGCGGGGCATGGGATGCTGCCTCTTCTCTGGCTGGCAGTGCCTGGCCACTGGGTCTCCAAACAGTCCTGTTTTGGAGATGCCAGCTTGTTTTGGACCCAAGGCTTGACTGTTTTGGGGTCGGAGTGGGGAGGATTGACTGGATCACAAACGGCCTCTGGATGATAAATACGGCAGTTTGAATGTTTCATATTCTGGTACTCAGCCCTCCCCACGGGGAGGCACTGTTTTTGTTTGTTTTTAAGCTTATTTTACTGAAGTAGAGTTGATTTACAATCTTGTGTTAATTTTTGCTATACAGCAATGTGATTTTCAGTGTTATATATACACACACACACACATACATGCACAAACGTATACAGATTCTTTCTCATATTCTTTTCCATTATAGTTTATCACAAGGTATTGAATATGGTTCCCTATGCTCTACAGTAGGACCTGTTGTCTATCCTTTCTCTATATAATAGTTTGCATCTGCTAATCCCAGATGTCCAGTCCATCCCTTCCCCACCCACCACCCCTTGGCAACCACAAGTCTATGTCTGAGTCTGTTTCTTTCATAGATATGTTCTTTAGGAAGCAGTCTTTTAATTTAGCATTTAATCTTTTTTTAAAAAAAATTATTTCTTTATCTCTACTGCGCTGGATCTTAGTTGCTGCTCGTGGTCTTCCTCCCTAGTTGCGGGAGCCAGGGCTACCGCTCTTCACGGTGGCTTCTCTCATTGCAGACTATGGGCTGCAGGTACACAGGCTTCAGTAATTACATTTTTCAGACTCTAGAGCACAGACTCAGCAGTTGTGGTGCACGGGCTTAGTTGCTCCATGGCATGTGCCATCTTTCAGGACCAGGGATTGAACGCGTGTTCCCGTCAATGGCGGGTGGATTCTTACCCACTCTACCACCAGGGGAGTCCCTGGAAACACTGTTTTTTTGACAGAGTTACTTTTCCTTTAAGAAAAGTTCCCAATCTTAGGGTTTTTAAAATGATTCAAATTCTGGCAGTTCAGAGTTGCTTAGTGTCTTTGGGTAGGTGTTAAAGAGCAGCTGGGTTTTCTCCCACGGTTTTCTTTGCCCTTTGGTTTATTTCACTCAGTGTTCCAGTAGAAAGATCCTTGGAGTGTGAGTCAGGGAAACCTGAATTCTGGTGCCTGCCCCACGCTCTTCCAGGAACTGTGGCCTTGGGCAAGTCATTTATCCTCACTGAGACCAGTTCTCTGACATTCTGAGATGATGTGGAATCACAGGGAGGGAGGAGGGCTTGGTTAGTTCACTGTCACCATGTAACAGCTGTTTTGATTCTCTCTTGGAGAGTTCATTCATTCATTCATTTGTTCACCAACTATTTAATATGTGCAGAGTTCATGACAGACATGAAGATGCAAAGTTGACAAAGATATGGTCCCCACTGATGAACAGGCATGGTGGAAAGAGTGCTGATTTTCTGAGGGACGTGGCCAGGTCCCAGTGCTAATTAGCTGGGAGAGAGAGCTCAGCTAAGTTTTGATGACTTCTCTGAGCTCTAGGCTGCTTACTAGTGTAATGGGGTTATTGCATAGGGTGACCAACCATCTGATTTGTCTGAGACTGAAGAGTTTCTTAGGACACAGGACTCTTGGAACTTAAATTTAGAAGGTTCCAGACAAACTGGTAGGAGTTGGTCACCTATGTGAGAGATGAATTAAAATGACACCTAAATAGGGACTAAGCCCAGGGACTTCCCTGGTGGCTCAGATGGTAAAGCATCTGCCTACAATGCGGGAGACCTGGGTTCAGTCCCTGGGTTGGGAAGATCTCCTGGAGAAGGCAATGGCACCCCACTCCAGTACTCTTGCCTGGAAAATCCCATGGATGGTAGAACCTGGTAGGCTGCCGTCCATGGGGTCGCAAAGAGTCGAACACAACTGAGCGCCTTCACTTTCACTTTTCAAGCCCAGTGCCCAGCATCTGCTAGCGGCTTTGTCAGTAGCTTTGCCCTTCTTTGGGTATATGCCCACACAGCCAGACACCCCCACCCACACACCTCATCACAGGATAAAGGGAAAAGAAAAAGTGTAAGCAAATAAATATGCTATAGCTAAGGCAGCTATGGGAGAGAAGGACTGCTAAGAAGCCAGGAGAGGCTGCAGAGGGCGGGAGCCTGGCGTGGGGGAGAGGTGGGTTAAGTGAGGGTCCCGATTAGGGAGATGCAGCCTGTGCCTGAAATATTTGTAAATGCTTGAAAGTTTAACAGCTTCGGGCTCTTAAGGGGTGTTCTGTGTGGTTAGAACAAGCAGGTTTAGGTTAGAACAAGCCTAAAGGTAGGTTTGATTCATATTGTAAAGGCCCTATGTATGATTCTAAAAGACTTGGCTGTCATTTTGAAATTTTCCAAACACTTTTGATGATGCATCCTTCTGGTGAAAAAAAGGTGAAAACTGACACCCTTCCAAATACATGTATAAGTAATGCACATGTAATGTGTAAGGAAATAAAGCATACCAAAAAACCCAGAAATGTTTAAAGAAGCAGATGAAAGGCAAATATAGGTAGAAGTTCTGTTTTCTTTCTGTTCTCCAGTCATTTATTTTGTCTGCTTCCTCAAGTATACACACCCCATTTGAGAGATCACTTCTCTTGGTGGTGGAGAATCATGGCAGGCTTTAGATTAAAGCAAAAAAACTTCACCTGATCAGGTTTGATTTTCAGCAAGTGACCCTGGGTGCTTAAAGAAGGGCAGGGAGGCAAATAAGCCAGCAGGAGACTGTTGCCAGAGTCCAAGAGAAGGGATCAGTGGCCCACACTCAGGTGGCAGCATAGGTGTGCAGGGAAGACGCCAGATTGGGGAGGGATTTGTGCAAGCAAGAGGACACGTGACTAAGAGTGGATCTGTTGAGTTGAATAAGTGCTTGCATGCAGGCCTCTTGAAAGATGTCCTCACTCAGGTACGCCCTGGAACTACATTCAATTTCAGTGACATTTTTGATCCACACTCCAGATGTGATGCAAGGGAAGTCAGAGCTGTATTATGACTTTCATGGGCCTTGGACACTTTGCCTTCAATGAGCCCCTTTCTCTATTAAAAATAATAATAAAAATATATATTTATATATAAATAAGTACATATATATGAAAGCATCTGAGTGAATTGTATAGAGAGGAATATAATAAAGTAGTATTAATATTATATTCCATTTTGCTCTTGATTTTAGAAGAAAATCAAATACTTGCATGGGTTTCTAAAGGTATGGTGCACCTTAGGGACCGTGCCTGTGTTGCCCAAAGGCTAAGTCAGTCCTGGAAGCCTGTCAGACTCTGGGGATGTGGCAGTCTGGCAGGTTCAGTATGAGCATGGAGCGCCATCTAGTGGCTCACATGTTTGCAAGGCAGCCGAGCTGCTTATCTGTGAAAACTGGGACTCAGCATCCCAGATCAAACCCAGTCTGTCTTATGGCTGCTTGACACATCTCCAGACTGCCCTGGTTGCTGGGTTTTGAGACTGAATGGCAGGCAGACAAAACGAAACCTCAAGAGTGCAACAAGGGCACAGTAGAGCCCCCAAATCAGCTAAGAGCCAAAGTTTCATCTTTTCATCTAACAAGTTATTTAATGCAGAATTAGTTTTCAGCATTTTGGGGCTTGAGGCAATACACTGAATGGGGGTATAAGTGGACACCAGTTTAGGAAAGCAAGTTTTAAAAAAAAAAAAAAAAAAAAATCAGTTTTGCAGTGTTCTCTCAGTATTTATTATTTTCTTCTCCACTAGGATTCCTTCTGTATCTGCAAGGCAGTTATCCAGTATTTGATAAGAGGCCAGACTTTTTTTTTTTTTTCATGGCCATGTTACATTCCTTGGAGTATCTTAGATTCCCTGACCAGGGACTGAACCCAGGCCCATGGCAGTGAAAACCTGGAGTCCTAACCACTGAGCCGCCAGGGAAATTCCTATATGATCTTTTTAACTTGCTTTTGAATTAGGCTTGCTAATATCTTATTGGGTTTCTCTTATTGAAAAATTTGCATCTATATTCATCAGGGATATTGGCCTATAATTTTCTTAAATTGTAGTGTCCTTATCTGGCCAGAGTATTACTGGCCTTGTAAAAGGAACCTGGAAATATTCCCTCTTTTCAGTTTTTTGAAAGAGTTTGAGTACTGTTAATTCTTCTTTAAACATTTGGTAGAGTTCACTAGTGAAATCACCTTGTCCTAAACTTTTCTTTGTTTGGAAATTTTTTGATTACTGATTCAGTCTCCTTACTCATTATTGGTCTGTTCATATCTTCTACTACATAATTCAGTCTGGGTAGGTTGTAAATTGGAGAAGGCGATGGCACCCCACTCCAGTACTCTTGCCTAGAAAATCCCATGGACGGAGGAGCCTGTTAGGCTGCACTCCATGGGGTTGCGAAGAGTTGGACAAGACTAAGCGACTTCACTTTCACTTTTCGCTTTCATGCATTGGAGAAGGAAATGGCAACCCACTCCAGTGTTCTTGCCTGGAAAATCCCAGGGACAGGGGAGCCTGGTGGGCTGCCGTCTATGGGGTCGCACAGAGTTGGACACGACTGAAGTGACTTAGCAGCAGCAGCAGCAGGTTGTAGATTTCTAGGAATTGACTCATTTCTTCTAGGTTATCAAACTTGTTGGCATATAATTATTCACTGCTATCTCATGATCTTTTGTATTTCTGTGGCAAATTGTAATATCTCCTCTTTCGTTTCTGATTTTATTTGAGTCTTCTCTTTTTATCCTTAGTTAGCCAGCCAAAGGTTTGTCCATGTGTGCGGCTCCTGACTTAGAACTCTGGATGGGGCAAGAGAGAAAGAAGCCTATTGGCAGTGTTCACACAGCTGAAGAATCCAGGCACTTCCTCTCACACTCTCACCTTCCCGCACAGGAGACATCAAAGGCTGAGAAAGTTTCTCTTGTCCCTTAAGCTGAGCTACCCAGGAGAGGCATGGTGTAGGTAAAGTCAGATGTTCCTCTTACTCTCTCTGATGTGTTCAGTTGCAGATTTTTGTCCTTGTTGCTCCAGTCACGTGCTGGAACCTCTGCTGGATTCTTGGACTTCCACAGAGTCTCTCTGATCTGTGGGTGATTGTCTAATTGGTGATTCTTGTAGGGGAAGAAGATAGAAAGCTTCTATTTTTGCCATTTTGATGATGTCACTTTCCAACAGATATCTTTAAAGATATAAACTCGAAAACCAGAATTGAAAGAGACACGTGTACCCCAATGTTCATAGCAGCACTGTTTACAATAGCCAGGACGTGGAAGCAACCTAGATGTCCATCCACAGATGAATGGATAAGAAAGCTGTGGTACATATACACAATGGAGTATTACTCAGCCATTAAAAAGAATACATTTGAATCAGTTCTAAGGAGGTGGATGGAACTGGAGCCTATTATACAGAGTGAAGTAAGCCAGAAAGATAAACACAAATACAGTATACTAACGCATATATATGGAATTTAGAAAGATGGTAAAAATATAACCCTGTTTATGAGACAGCAAAAGAAACACTGATGTATAGAACAGACTTTTGGACTCTGGGACCGGGAGAGGGCGGGATGATTTGGGGGAATAGCATTGAAATATGTATAATATCATATCTGAAACGAGTCGCCAGTCCAGGTATGATGCCAGATAACAGATGCCTGGGGCTGGCGCACTGGGACGATCCAGAGGGATGGGGGGGGGGGGGGGGGGTTCAGGATGGGGAGCATGTGTATACTGGTGGCGGATCCATCTCGATGTAAGGTAAAAGCAATATAATGTTGCAAAGTTAAGCAAAATAAAAAAAAAAATAAATTTAAAAAAAGATATAAACTCATAAAGTTTACTCAAGAAATAAATAACCCAATAGTATGAAAGTCGCTCAGCCACATCCGACTCTTTGTGACCTCGTGGCCTCTACAGTCCACGGGATTCTCCAGGCCAGAATACTGGAGTGGGTCGCCTTTCCCTTCTCCAGGGGATCTTCCCAACCCAGGGATCAAACCCAGGTCTCCCACATTACAGGAGGATTCTTTACCAGCTGAGCCATAAGGGAACCCCAAGAATACTGGAGTAGGTAGCCTATCCCTTCTCCAGCAGATCTTCCCAACCCAGGAATCAAACCAGGGTCTCTGCATTGTGGGCACATTCTTTACCAGCAGCCCAATACGTGTATATCAAATGAAGCAACTGAATTCATAGTTTAAAGTCTATATCAGTTTGCCTGCATCCAGTCTGGAGCTTAGGCCTAACAGGAAACAGGGAAAGTTTACAATGAAGAATCATCAAACTCTGATAAAATAGGACCTGTTGATACAAGATAAAACCAGTGCTGGCAAGGATGTGGAGTAACTGGGAATTCAACATGGTATAGCCAGTTTGGAAAACAGTTTGGTAGTTTCCTATAAACTGTCATGGATCCTTAGCATTCAATTCAGCACTGCCACTCACAGATATTTACTTAAGAGAAGTAAAAAGATATGTCAAGACAAAGACGTGTCCTTAAGTTTATAACCGACTTTAGTCATAACAGCCAAAAACTGAAACCACCCACTACTTACCAACTGGTAGATGGATATACACATCATAGTGTCTACATACATTAGAAAATATCCTGCACAGGTTGAATCCTGACCCCCAAAGTTGATGGTCATAGGAGACGGGGCCTTTGGGAGGTGATTAGGTCATGAGGGCAAAGCCCTTGGGAGTGGGATCCAGGTTTTATAAAAGAAGCTCTAGAGAGATCCCTAGTCCCTTCATCTCTGCAAGTTTACAGAGGGAAGGTGCCAACTGTGGACCTGGACACAGGCCTTCATCAGAACGTGACCATACTGGCCCTTTGATCTTCGGCTTGCCAGCCTCCAGAACTGGGGGAACTTAACGTATGTCCTTTAAAAGCTACCCAACCTGTGGTATTTTGTTACAGCAGCCTAAGTGGACAAAAAAGATACATTTTGGGGAGATTGAAATATTCTACATCATAATTATGGCAGAGTTTTTAATATATATATTTCTTAAAGCTCAACAAATTGTACATTTAAAATTGGTAATTTTATTATTTGTAAACTATTTCTCAATAGAGCTAATTTTTTTTTTTTAATAGTAATGTCAAGCCTCTAGACCACCCTAATTAAAACATAATCCCTGGAGATAAGACCCATGTACCTTAGGTGATTTTAAAGTGCAGTCTGGGTTGAAAATGACTGTCCTTTGCAGAAAGAACATTTGTGGGCAGCTTCACTAAGGCATCTCAAATGGTATGGCATCAATATGAACCTTTTTTCCAACATCTCCTCCCACTTGTTCAGTCACTCAGTCCTGTCTGACTTTGCAACCCCATGAAGTGCAGCATGCCAGGCTTCCTTGTCCTTTACTATCTCCTGGAGTTTTCTCAAATCCATATCCCTTATGTCGATGATACCATCCAGACATCTCTTCCTCTGTTGCCCTCTTCTCCTCCTACTCTCAATCTTTCTGAGCATCAGGTCTTTTCCAGTGAGTTGGCTCTTCACATCAGGTGGCCAAAGTATTGGAGCTTAAGCTCCAGCGTTTATCTTTCCAATGAATATTCAGGGTTGATTTCCTTTAGGATTGACTTGTTTGATCTCCTTGCAGTCCAAGGGACTCTCAAGAGTCTTCTCCAACGCACAATTCAAAAGCATCAGTTCTTTGGTGCTCAACCTTCTTTATAGTCTAGCTCTCACATCCATACATGACTACTGGAAGAACCATAGCTTTGACTATACGGACCTTTGTCAGCAGAGTGATGTCTCTGCTTTTTAATATGCTGTCTAGGTATGTCTTAGCTTTCTTTCCAAGGAGCAAGCATCTTTTAATTTCATGGCTGCAGTCACTGTCCGCAGTGATTTTGGAGCCCAAGAAAATAAAATCTGTCACTGTTTCCACTTTCCCCCATCTATTTGCCATGAAGTGATGGGACAGGATGCCACGAATGTTTCTGAATGTTGAGTTTTAAGCTAGCTTTTTCGCTCTTGTCTTTCACCCTAATCAGGAGGCCCTTTAGTTCCTCTTCACTTTTTGCCATTAGAGTGGTATCATATCTGAGGTTGTTGATATTTCTTCTAGAAATCTTCATTCCAGCTTGTGATCCATCCAGCCCAGCACCTCACATGATGTACTCTATATACCTGGGCTTTCCAGAGGGGCCTAGTGGTAAAGAATCTGCCTCCCAGTCAGAAGACATAAGAGATATGGGTTCGATCCCTGGATTGGGAAGATCCCCTGGAGAAGGAAATGGCAACCCACTCCGGTATTCTTGCCTGGAGAATCCCATAGACAGAGGAGCCTGGCAAGCAGTGGTCCATCGGGTCACAAAGAGTCAGACGTGGCTGAAGAAACTTAGCAAACAGGCAGTCTGTGTCTAAGTTAAATAAGCAGGGTGATAATATGCAGCCTTGTCGTGCCCCTTTCTCAATTTTGAACCAGTCCAGTGTAGTGTATGGAGAAGGAGATGGCAACCCACTCCAGGGACGGGGGAGCCTGGCGGGCTGCCGTCTATGGGGTCGCACAGAGTCGGACACGACTGAAGCGACTGAGCAGCAGCAGCAGCAGCGTAGTATAAACATAACTTTTATGTACACTGGGAAACCAGAAGATTTGTGACTTGCTTTGTTATGACATTCACTCTGTGGGGTGGTCTGAAACTGAACCCACTGTTTCTCTGAGATCTGCATGCACTGTGATTTGAAGAAAAACAGAACTGCTGGACTAAGACCAACTGCTCAGAACTCCGTCCTTTCCAGAACTTAGTTCCTGGACAGATCTGAAGCACAGAGAGCTCAGCTGTTGATGACCAGTCACGTGTGCTGGCCAGACTATGGCTGACGTGCGGGCTGACCTTCGTACAGGTCTCCTTGGCCTGTAACACTCTGTGGCTTCCGTCCTGAAATTCTGAATAATTTGAGTTTTGAATTTGTGTTTTGTTAGTGAAGTCTGCTGGGACAGTGCAGCATGGGCCAGGTATTTGGAGGCTCTTCAAAGCGTCTTAGTGTGTCTTATGCTTTTTTATTCGAGACAGATGTGGAATAGAGTTCAAGGAACTGAGAGAAACAGGCCATTAGTGAAAGGTTTTGTGTTTATCTGGCTCGGGCTTGGACTGTGTTTTCTGTTTGCTCTAGCTATAAGGAGTTAGAGGCTAAACTTGCCCCGTGTCCCTGTTTTTGCCTCCCCTGTGGTCCTTGGATTTCCCCAGAGACTTCTTGAATCTTCCGAGAGGCACAGTTCTCGGAGGTGTATTCCCCAGTTGTCATACCGGAGCTCCAGTGATCTGGAAGGTGATGTGGAGGGAAAGTGTCTGTGGTCCTACAATTGACAGTCTTTTAGTGAGCTGACCTTCATAAGAGCGTCTCCATTTTCTTTGTTTTGTTTGTCCCTCATTGGTGAGACAGGGAGACTGGGGAAGGTCGAGATGGGTATATCCATTCCCCCAGGTTGGTTAGGGTCTGGTAAAACCTCAGCAGGTTAGGCTCTAGTAAATTACTTTCTCTTGAGGGCAGGCCTTGTTAGGAAGAATGGAAATGTCTGGGTGTGTTTAAGAAAGGCCGTTTCCCCCTCCCCGCACAGACATAGGAAGGGCTTCTTCTCCATCTTCCCTGTGAGAACCTGCAGGACTCCAGCAGGCCGCACTCCCAGAAGTGTGGGAGCCTCCCTGGAGGTTAACCCACCTGGCCTCCCGACCTCACCTGCCACACTTCAGCTCTTCCCGCCCAGGCGCCGGTTCCCACAGACTGGTTGCTGCTCTGGTGAGTTGTGACTCTGCATCTGCCTGTAGGTCTCTCCAGTCTGTGGGGCAGCGGCCTGCTTCAGTTCTCTGATGGATCTGAGAGAGTTGTTGATTTTTTGGTTTGTTCGGCTTTCTTTTGGTCTCTGTGTGGGTGAGAGAGATAACTTCTAAACTTCCTTATGGGCAGAGCTAGAGACTCGAACTCAAATATTGTTTAAATGCTCCTACAATTGTAATGATGTGGCAGGCAGTAAGGTTGTGGGAAAAAGAGGGGGAGGCTTTGAGGCCTGGACTGGGCACCAGCCGCCCCACCTCTCCTGGCTGCTTCACTTGACGCCTCACTGCCCTGAGCGCTGTGAACTGGCTGTGTACCCCAAACTCAGAGCTTGTAGAAAAGCAGCCTCTTGGGGGCCCCATTCCAGACCCGCCGAATCAGAGCCCACAATGTAAGGAGACCCCCCCAGGGGATCCCTGTGCAGCTTAGCATTTGCAAAGTTCCAACTACAAGTTACGACACACTTTTGAACGTGAGTTTGTTACCTTCGTTCCCAAACTGTTCGCTGAGGCGCCCAGCGGCACCACAGTGAACTCACAGGGAGCTCTCTGGGACATCTTTATTGAACACGTATCTTGGGAAACACAGGAACCTCTGTCCAGTGTCTCGGGTGCCTCTAGCTTTGGTTTATTTTCCACCTTAGATCACTGTGTTCCTTTCCTAGTCATCTTCTGGATGACTAGGAGAAACTTCAGCCGTGATCAGATGTTAGACCTGTGTGAAAGACAGTGGGGAATGAGAAACGAGTTGGCAGTTGTATCTGAAGCCAAAATCTGAGAAGCATTCAGAGCCCAACAGGTGCTAAGCTGTTAGACTATCAGTGTGGATTAGATTGTTTGAACCTGAGGCTGTCAGTGTGGATTAAATTGAACCTGACTACATAATAAGTAGAACTGTTAGGTATTTCCTTTCCTGTGGTGCCGACACACTAGGAGGACCCTGAACTGAGAACGTTTGGGAACCTCTGGCTTAACATTTGGTTAACTGCTGTGTAACCAAACCAGTCAGGTCTGGTCACCCTGTGCGAAGTGAAGCCAGTCTTGTGGCACTGGGTTGTGCCGAAGGTAAGTGCAGGTTTATCGCAGGGCACCAAGCAAAGAGTCCAGGCAGCTAGTGCTTAAAAGACCGAACTCCCCACTGGCTCCCAGGGAAAGGTTTTTAAAGACATGATGAGGGAGGAGGGTTGTGCAGTGCCTGATGGTCTCCTGGTGAAGTAATTGGAAGTTAATCAACCTTCCTGTTCCAACCGGTCTGGGTGCTGGTGCTTGTGGGAGGTATGCTGTTAACTTCTTCCACCTGGTGGAGGTTTCAGTATCTGCAAAACAGCTCAAAGGATATGGCTCAGAATATTATCTGTCGCCCTTGAAGAGGAACTAAAGATCCTTGACTTCGTTTAGTGGCTAAACTATTACTTTGCTTGACTGATTTCTTTTCTTTCTGCATTTTCTCAGTTCTCTGATTAAATTTACTCTTTAGAACTTGGGGAATGCCTAGGAGGCTCAAGTTTTTCTACAAACAAACGAACAAATGTTTGTTTCTACAAACATTCTGGAGGACATGAGGGCGTCCTGGAAAGGCCTCAAAGGGTTCTACTCAGTTACAACTGCTCTTTCACCTGATTTTTGAATGAATTAAATGAGATAATGCCATAGATGCTAGTTCTCTTCACTTTGCCCTTATTTAGTGTGCTCCTTTTCTGTTGAATTTCAACTGCATTCATTAAGGTCATATGCAATGGCACCCCACTCCGGTACTCTTACCTGGAAAATCCCATGGATGGAGAAGCCTGGTGGGCTGCAGTCCACAGGGTCGCTGAGGGTTGGACACGACTTGAGCGACTTCACTTTCATGCATTGGAGAAGGAAATGGCAACCCACTCCAGTGTTCTTGCCTGGAGAATCCCAGGGACGGGGGGAGCCTGGTGGGCTGCTGTCTGTGGGGTCACACAGAGTTGGACACGACTGAAGTGACTTAGCAGCAGCAGCAGCAAAACCCTCATACCAAGGTCAGGGAACCCCACCTACAAGCAGGATATGTTTACAACGCCATGATCAGTTTCCCTACTGTGTAGTGCTTACACCTGTATCACTCTTTATGATGAACACATGCAATCTCCTTGAATTTTAACAACCAAATGAGAAAAGCCAAAGAAATGTTAATAACTCCATTTTAAAGGAGAAAAACCAAACCCCTGAAATTCAGAGGGGTTGCATAGTTGCACAGGCTCACACAGCAGAGTCTTTTCCTCACAAAACTAGTGCCCCCTTACTTCCTTTACTGCCTTGAGGGGGAGAGGAGGGTATTCCAGAGCTGGGTGGGATGTCGGTGAAAAAATGAATGTTAGTCGCTCAGTTGTGTCCGATTCTTTGTGACCCCATGGACTGTAGCCCACCAGGTTCCTCTGTCCATGGGATTTTCCAGGCAAGAATACTGGAGTGGGCTGCCATTTCCTCCTCCAGGGGATCTACATGACCCAGGGATCGAACCCTCGTCTCCTGTGTCTCCTGCATTGCAGGCAGATTCTTCACCACTGAGCCACCTGGGAAGCCTTACAGAGAGGCTGGGCTCTGTCTAACGAGCAGCCGGGTCACTGTGCTGCTGAGGGTGATGAAGGGAACTTGTATCCTGCTTCATTAGTACTCATTTCAGGTGATTCAGTGAACCCCTCTCTCGTTCTCCCCCCACCTCCCTGGCTCCCTCCCTCCCCACCCCTCACCTCCCCCCACACACACTTCTGGAGGGTCTGAGTAGAATGGGAGCTGGTTATAGGTTCTGGTCCCTGGGCAGGGATGCTTTTGACCGGGAAGGGGAAGGTCTGAGGCCTCCCCAGAGAGCTTTGGAGATGAGAGCTACATCAGAGCTGAACACACCATTGCCTCTGGATCTCTCATTTGGCTCTTTTCCAGGTCAGGAGTGACCAGAAATGGTGACCATCTGTCCACTGTTTCTTAGCCTCCGGCCAGGGCCAGGGCGGCTTGGCACACACCGTGGCCGCTGCTCCCCCCAGCCTCCATCCACTGGATGGAATTTCCTGCTTGGTTCCTTTTCCTCCTCAGGTTTAACACCTACTTAAGGAGACAGTGTACAGAATCACTTTTCCTCCCTTTTTAAATAACAAAATCTAACATTTATTGGGAAGCCACCGTCAGCAGGTGTTGAGCTACGGCTCATACCTACCGTCCCCAGGTTGGTTTGCTGGCGCCGCCATCACACGGCACCACAGACAGTAGCTTACACAGAAGTGTGTCATCTCCCGGGAGTCCCAGGTCCAGGCGTGGGCAGAGCCCCCCTCCCTCTAGAGCACCAGGTAAAGATTTGCTCCATGTCTCTCTCTAGCTTCTGGTAGCTCCTTGACTTGTGGGGCACAACCCATTCTCCACAGGACACTCTCCCTGTGGGCCTGGCTCCACGTTTCCTCATTTCATAAGGGGAACAGTCATATCAGATCAGGGCTCACCCTTCTCCGGTAGGACCTCATCTTAATCCCATTGACAATGACCCTTTTTCTGAAAAAGGTCACATTTTTGAGGAGTGAGGACTTCAACATATACATTTGGAGGGACATAATTCAACCAATAACACCCCGACTCCCACCCAACTGACAAATGAAGAAACTGAAGCATAGAGGAGTTAAATAAGCTTCTCAGGGTCACATGGAGAAGGAAACGGCAGCCCACTCCAGTATTCTTGCCTGGAGAATCCCCTGGACAGAGGAGCCTGGCGGGCTACAGTTCATGGGGTCGCAAGAGTCAGACACAACTTAGCAACTAAACCGCCACCACTGTGGTCACCTGGCTAGTGAATGACCAAGCTGGGATTTGACCTGGAAGCCCTTTATTCGGAGAAGTAGCTTGCAGGCCGGCGGCACCAAGGCCACCCGGAGCCTCACTGGGCACAGACTGCTGGGCCCCACCCTGCGGTTTCCAGTGCGGGAGGCCTCGCACGGGGCTGCTGCCTTGCGTTTCTGACGGGTGCCGGGTGATGCCTCCGCTTGCCTGGGACCATCTTTAAAAACAACTGCCCTGGCGGCGGCTCTCAGACCCCATTTTGCATACACATCACTGGGAGCTTCTGTTTCTTCTTCTGAGCAGTTGCTGTGACCCACTCCAGGAGATTTTGATGGGATAAACCTGGACGGGGCCCAGAAATCTGTACTGGTGATAAGTAAACCCAGTGACTCTGAATCGGTGCTCAGTGGCCACCCTTTGAGAAAGCACCAGCTTCCTGTTTCCCGGTTGACTGCCAGGGTCCTTCCACTTCGCCTGCACATTGGAGTCGCCTGGGAAACTTTCAGAAGTGCTGAATCCATGGCTGGGACTCACCCTTAAAGATTCTGATGCAGTTAGTATTGGGGGATGGCCTAAATTTTTTAAAATTCAGGGTTCTTGTTTTTTTAAAAAAACAAAACAAAACAAAACACTGGGTTTTTAAAAACTCTCTTGCAGGTGACTCTAATAGCGCAGTCCAGGTTGAGAACCACAGCCATAGCTGAAAGCATGGAAAAGATCCCCTAGGGGTTGGTTACTATGACGGAGGTTCCAGACATTCATCTAAGCGCCTGGAGATCCGGGGGCTCCATTCTCCCTCAGCATTAAGTCAGAAGGGTCTTCCTCATTACTCAGGTGTTTTGCAGCCGGAAAGCCTGTATCTTTTTCCAAAGAATCAACATTGTTCTCCCTGCATTCATTCATAAGAGGCGGTGTGGTGCCCTGGGGAGTAAGAAAGCCAGGAAGCCCAGGCCTGATTCCAGCTTCTGCACTTGCTGAAAGTGTGAACCTGTATGTATTATTTATGGGGTGGCCAGCTTTCCTTATCTGAAAACCTTACCTCTTATAGTTGTAGTGAGGAGTAAAGGGTTACTGTGGGTGAAGATCTTACAACGCTGCCTGTCACAGAGTAAATTCCAAATTAGTGTGTTAGAATTTTTCACTGAACAGGGATGTGTTAAGCAGCTACCACATGCCAGGCACAGGGGTACAACAGGGACCACGAAGTCCTGTATCTCAGAGCTGATAATGGAAGGAGCAGAAGCTGATAATATCTAATGTGACAGTACTAAATTATTGTTGTCGCGGAATTCCCAGGATGTCCTCAGGGACCCTTTTTAAGGAGCTGCTTTTTCCCACCACCAGATTTCAGAAATCCTAAGCCCCAAAGTGATAGTATTTGGCCTTTGGAAGGCAGTTAGATCATGAGGGTGACGTCCTGTGAATGAGATTAGATCTCTTCCTAAGAAGAGATAAGAGGGACTTCCCTGGTGGTCCAGCGATTAAGACTTTGCCTTCCGGTGCAGAGGGTGCTGAGATCTACATGTCTCATGGCCAGAAAACCAAAACAGGAAACAGAAGCAATATTGTAACAAAGAAAGACTTTAGAAATGGTCTGCATCCAAAAAAAAAAAAAAAAACAAACTTTTTTATAACAGTGAGAGCTTACTTCTTCCCTCTGCTGTCTACCATGTGAGGACCCTGGAGAAGACCTCAGTTTGCAAACCAGGAAGAGGGTCTGAGCCAGAACTTAATCACACTAGGCTCCTTCTTCTCTGACCTCTCAGCGCCCAGAACTGTGAGACACATGTGTCTCAGTCACCCAGTGACTGCTGTAATACAGCAGCCCAAGCTAAGATACCGAAACGAGGGAGACTTCAAAAGCAAGTCCTGTGCAGACAGTGCCTCACGGGGCACCCCTTAGGAACAAGGAGAGAAGGATGAAGTGGCTGAGGCAGATTCGGAGGAAAGGGGGTTGGTCTAAAATTCCATGCACCGCTGCTGCCTTCCTCCTGTCTGATTACATCTTTCTGGGAAAGCTCTCTTGATTTCTCTCCCTTTTCTCTCTGTTCCCTGTTATATCTGCCTCCCTGCAGTTGTTCCCTGGGAAACTTCCCACTCTAAATTTTTTACGTTCTCCTGTGGAGTAACGGCTTGGGGAATGGTGATGAGATGGGCAGAGAGTCACACATGAACAAGGCCGAGGGTTGCAGGAACCGTGGCCTCAGGGCCTGGCTGGCAGGAGGATTGCAGCATTTTTGTTTTCTTTTTTCTTTCTTGGACCATAGGCTCATATCTTTCTGGGAGGCTCGTTAATAACTAATGGAAGTGCTAATTGCCTCGCAGCCACTGGAGGGCGCTGGTTCCTCTATTTCCTAAGAGACAGCTGGTCCTCCAAAAAGATCACCTGGGCTAGCGGGGTGCCATTCCGAAATTCCCCCAGGGCCCTCTTGGACAGTAGCCGGGGCTATCCTCAGCCAGGCGACTGGCCTGCGTCCCTCGCCCGGCGTGGTCTCCCTGCCCCGGGCGGCCGCCGGGATGCTTCTCCTGCGGCACTATCACCGCGTCGCACGTGCACATACCGCGTTTCCTCCGCGGGTGTCGCTGTGGTTAGGAAAGAAAGCAGGAGACGCGAAGGCTGTGCCGCTGCCTGGCTTGATAGGAGGTGGGGTGTTGCGGAGGGGGACACTAAAACGAGAGGTAAAATACCGCCATTCCAAAAGGGACTGAAATATTCCTCAGTATGAAAAATTGTTCCCTTTAGCGGCTGCGCCTAGTAGACAAAGGGGCTTTTTTTTTTTTTTGCAAAGCAGGCCTGAGACCTGTCTCCAACTATTCCTTGACTGGCGAAGTTAGCCCTGGGGCCCCTTCTTTCTGGAGCTGAATCAGGAGGATGCTTCTCAAAAGGCAGCACAACCTGTTGAGGATATTTCAGTGCACTCCTGGCCCGTACCCTGGAGCTCTTGTTTGGAACTAATGGGATGCTGCCCTGGAATCCGCACTTCTTGCAAGCACCTCTGGTGTCACAATTAGTGCAGGCCCTACTTGGAAATACGATAGTTAAGAGAATCAGATTAAATCAATTTCCTGGAGACTTACCAGGAATCTGGGTACTATTTCAAAAGATGTTATACCGGGTAATTAGAAAATTGCAGAAGTAATTTTACTTCCAAAGGGCAGAAAGTGGCCGTTTTCACACTGATGTGGCTGTATTTTGGATCTGATTTCTACCAAATGCCTGTGATCTGGTAAACTGTTACTTACATAATTCTAATTTGTTCTCCCACAACTTGATGGGAGACTCTCCATTTCTACCGACTGGTAAATGGAGGCTCTGAGGTTAAGAACTTGCCCAAAGTTGGCTCTGCTTTCCATGGAGTATGGATTCCACCCCAGGTCTGTCTGGTCCCAAAAGCTTTGTCATCTTCTGTGCAGTTTGTACAAGTGAATAAGGGAACTGTGGGTACTTGGTCTGTCAGTCTGACCCTTAATATGATGATATGCAGGTTCTGCAGACTGCAGATTGGAGTTAGTTGCAGAAAATGTGTGGAAGATTTAACCTGGAGGCCTTTGCAAATACAGCATGGGTTTTGGGTCCAGATTTGGCCAAACATTGGTCATTGCTGTGTACCAATGAGCTCTCGGTTCTTCATCCAGTGCACAAAAGCAGATTCATGGTGACTTTGCTAGACCAAGCCCCCTTCAGGGGTCACTTGTATTTATCCAACCACCTGTATATAGAGCTTCCTGCCTCAGTGCCCCCCTACAGTCTGTTCTCAATACAGCCAGAGTAGGCCTTTTAAAATAACCAGATGCTGTCACAAACCTTCCAATAGATTAGAATAAAACCCAAAGCTGTAATTGCGGCCCTTGAAGTTCCAGAGGCTGTGACCCAGGGTACCTCTCCCTCATCTTGCAACAACCCCCCAACACACACACACATACACACACACATACACAGCCCACTTAGCTATCTCTTCTCTCGTTCCCAGCTTAGGGCCTCGCTCATTAGAATGTCATGACCAAAAGGACAACAGCTTTGCCCTGTCAACTGTTATATCTTCAATGCTGGCATTTGACAAATAACTGAATGAATTTTTGTTAGTGAATTGTGGTTTTTAATTCTTGGACGTTGTTTCATTAGGGAAATTAGAGTGGGAGATAGCTGTGGGGAAACAGCTCGGTGATGTTGTATTTCACTCCTCCACATCACTAGGTTGTGAGGTTCTCCCTTCTTCGCTTTAGGGACGTACAAAGAGCACAGTTTCTAAAAGGAAAGTGCATACCCATTGAGGAGAGGAACACAGATCCCCTCTACCACTGTTCATACCACCTGTGAAGATCCATCTTGGATCAGCCTAGGGTCCCCAACCTGCTGGGGAAGAGTTTTCACTGGTTTCTTAGTGTGGAAACTCAGAAGATGGGCATCAGAACCCACTGTAAAGGGAAGTGTCTCACAAAAGTGAGTCCCAAAGCAGGAGTTAAGGTGCTTTCCCATCCAGCAAACAGCAACAAAAGTAACTCTTTCTCCTATCAGCTAGGTTAAGGATTTGGCAAGGAAAGGATAAGGTTTTTGGGTGAGGTGGAACAGGGAGAAAGGTTGATGTTTTCATTGTGGTTTGCTTTGATTTTGAAAGAGGTTGCTTGCCAAAGATGCAGCGGTGATTATCTCAACATCTTGAGTAACTTGGGGTTCCGGAGCAAGGCCAGAATTGCCTGGAGTCTGAATTGAATGACTCCCACTTGCTCTGCTCCACTTCATGGATTCCTTGATCCAACAAGCCACCCTTCCCTTCACTGTCACCACGTGCCTCATAGTCTGTGGATCTGAAATTTTACTCAGCTGCATCTGTACAGACCGCCTCTGTACAAAAGTTATGATTTTTATCTGTTGAAATGTATAAAAGCAGCTGAATTTAGTTCTCGTTAGAGAATAAGTTTTCCATTGTCCTTAGAGCTACTTTCTATCTTTAAAAAAGCCTAAGCTGAACTTTTTCTGTCACAGAGGCAGATTCATGATCAGCCTATAAAGCTGCAGATTCAGTTATGTCTTTGGCTTCTTCCAACATCCTGGGCATGACCAGGAATGTGTTTGCATGTCACATATTCTTGTACAGTTGGAGAAAATAAGGTATATTAACTGTGAACATGAAAAGTGAAAGTGTTAGTGGCTCAGTTGTGTCCAACTCTCTGTGACCCCAAGGACTGTAGCCCACCAGGCTCCTTTGTCCATGGAATTCTTCAGGCAAGAATACTGGAGTGGGTTGCCATTCCCTTCTCAATGGGATCTTCCCGACCCAGGGATTGAACCTGGATCTCCTGCATTGCAGGCAGATTCTTTAACATCTGAGCCACTAGGGAAGAAATCCATCAAAAACACTTTTTCCGCTTCAGCTTGCCCTCTATTGACTTCTTGCACCTGGTGGTGTTAGAGGTGGCAACCATCATTTTGGGATCCAACAAAGGGAGAGTTGAATTGCACATACATGGGATTCCAATTTTTTCCTATAGAAATAAGTCATGCTAAGTTACGTTAATTGTCCAGTGTGGCTTTTATGACTATCACTATGGTCTACCACGCTTCTTCACCTGACATTGTAAAACAGAAGGGCCTAACACCAAAATCTGTAAAGGAGGAGGAACAGGTTTGAAACGTACAAAGCCAGAAGCTAGTCTGTGTACAATTTGTACAGTCATCAGATCTTTAATATTGTAAGTAGAAGATTTAGGAGGAGTTGCAGGTGGTGCAGTGGTAAAGAATCTGCCTGCCAGTGCAGGAGACACAGGAGACTTGGGTTTGATCCCTGGATCAGGAAGGTCACCTGGAGTAGGAAATGGCAACCCACTCCAGGATTCTTGCCTGGAGAATCCCGTGGACAGAGGAGCCTGGTGGGCTGCAGTCCCTGGGGTTGCAGAGTGTCAGACACGACTGAGCCACCGAGCATGAGCACGAGAAAGTTCAGTTCTTATTGCTGCTGGGCCAGAGTGGAGGTTCCGTCCCACCGGAGACAAACTAAAAATCATAATGGGCCGCCACAACAGGGACATCTATGATAGACTGATTCACAACTTCCTTCACTTTATAGTATTTAAAGTCATTAGTACCCTAAACGGAGAAGGCGATGGCACCCCACTCCTGTACTCTTTCCTGGAAAATCTCAGGGACAGTCCATGGACAGGGTTGCAGTCCATGGGTTCGAGAAGAGTCGGACACGACTGACTGACTTCACTTTCACTTTTCACTTTTATGCCTTGGAGAAGGAAATGGCAACCCACTCCAGTGTTCTTGCCTGGAGACTCCCAGGGACGGGGGAGCCCAGTGGGCTGCCATCTGTGGGGTCGCACAGAGTCGGACACAACTGAAGCAACTTAGCAACGGCAGCAGTATTACCTTAAAATCTCGAGTTACTCCTGAGACAAAAACTTAATAGAAGTTTCCCTGAATTTGACAATAATCCTGAACGTATGGCATTATGGATAGTGAGTTGCTTGCTTCTATTTGATACTACAAGAATAATTTTTATGTTAAAAGTGCACCACCAAAACTGTAGGAAAAAATAATGGTGAGTCAACTAATATATTTATTATTTATTATATATAAATATTTATTTAATATATTTAAACATTATATTTATTATTTATATTATAATTATAATCATATATTTATTATAGATTATTACATTATTTACACAATGTAAAGCATTGTGTAATGCTGTGTCTCTGAATTTTGTGATAGTTATGAGCTTTTGTTTTTTATTGAGATATAATTGACAAATAGCATTATACTGGTTTCACGTTTACAGCATAATGATTTGATATTTGTATATATTGTGAGATGATCACCTCAACACACCTAGTTAACATTCATCACCACACATTATTACACATTTCCTTGTGATGAGAACTTTTACGATCTACTCTCTCAGCAACTTTCAAAGAAACAGTACAGTATTGTTAACTGCCGTCACCAGCTGTACATTTCATACCAGGACATATTTGTCTTATAACTGGAATTTTGTGCCTTTTGACCCCCTTTACCTATTTCACTCATCCCCAAGCCCTTCCGCTGGCAGCCATCAATCTCTTCTTTGTATCTATGAGTTTGTTCTTTATTAGATTCTAGCTCTGAGTGAGATCATATGGTATTGTTTTTCTCTGACTTATTTCACTTAGCATAGTGCCGCCCTCAAGGTCCGTCTGTGATGTATCAAATGGCAAGGTTCCCCTTTTTATGGCTGAACGGTATTCCATTGTGTGCATCTGTTTCTTTATCCATTCATCCATTAGTGGACACTTAGCTTGTTTCTCAGTCTTGCCTCTTGTCAATAATGCTGCAGTGAACGTGTGAACACAGATATCTTTTTCAGTGAGTTTTTTTATTTTCTTTAAAAAAAATACCCAGAAGTGGGATTGCCGGATCCTATAATAGTTTTATTTTTAAATTTTTGGGGAACCTCTTTATGCTTTTCCTTAGTGGCTGTACCAATTTATGTTCCCACCAACAGAACACAAGGGTTCTCTTTTCTCTATATTCTCTCCAACATTTAATGTTTCTTTCTCTTTGATGAAAGCCATTCTGACAGATGTGAAGTGACACCTCAATATGGTTTAGATTTGCACGTCACTGGAGGTGAGTGGCGGTGAGTACATTTTCTTATACTTGCTGGCCATCTGCATGTCTTCTCTGGAAAAATGTCTATTCCCATCCTCTGCTGGTTTTTTAATCAAATCGTGTGGTGTTTTTGTTTTTTTTTTTTTTTTGTCTGTTGAGTTGTATGAGTTATTCATATAAGATCAGATCAGTTGCTCAGTCGTGTCCAACTCTTTGCGACCCCATGAATTACAGCACGCCTCCCTGTCCATCACCAACTCCTGGAGTTCACTCAGACTCACGTCCATCGAGTCAGTGATGCCATCCAGCCATCTCATCCTCTGTCATCCCCTTCTCCTCTTGCCCCCAATCCCTCCCAGCATCAGAGTCTTTTCCAATGAATCAGCTCTTCACATGAGGTGGCCAAAGTATTGGAGTTTCAGCTTTAGCATCATTCCTTCCAAAGAAATCCCAGGGCTGATCTCCTTCAGAATGGACTGGTTGGATCTCCCTGCAGTCCAAGGGACTCTCAAGAGTCTTCTCCAACACCACAGTTCAAAAGCATCAATTCTTCGGCGCTCAGCTTTCTTCACAGTCCAACTCTCACATCCATACATGACCACAGGAAAAACCATAGCCTTGACTAGGCGAACCTTTGTTGGCAAAGTAATGTCTCTGCTTTTGAATATGTGATCTAGGTTGGTCATAACTTTCCTTCCAAGGAGTAAGCGTCTTTTAATTTCATGGCTGCAGTCACTATCTGCAGTTATTTTGGAGCCCCCCAAAATAAAGTCTGACACTGTTTCCACAGTATCTCCATCTATTTCCCATGAAGTGATGGGACCAGATGCCATGATCTTCGTTTTCTGAATGTTGAGCTTTAAGCCAACTTTTTCACTCTCCTCTTTCACTTTCATCAAGAGGATTTTTAGTTCCTCTTCACTTTCTGCCATAAGGGTGGTGTCATCTGCATATCTGAGGTTATTGATATTTCTCCCAGCAATCTTGATTCCAACTTGTGTTTCTTCCAGTCCAGCATTTCTCATGATGTACTCTGCATATAAGTTAAATAAACAGGGTGACCAATATACAGCCTTGACGAACTCCTTTTCCTATTTGGAACCAGTCTGTTGTTCCATGACCAGTTCTAACTGTTGCTTCCTGACCTGCATATATTTTGACTATTAACCCCTTATCAGATGTATGACTTCCAAGTATTTTCTCCCACACAGTAGGTTGCCTTTTCATTTTGTTGATGATTTTCTTTGGTGTGCAGAGCTTTGTAGTTTGTAGTACTCTCAGTTGTTTATTTTTGCTTCTTTTACCATTGCTTTTGGTGTCTGTCAGCTTTTAAAAATTAGAAATAGGACAGGAAATGAAATCACAACCAAAGCCATCGCTTTTGTCCCTCTCCTGCCTACCAGTTAGGATGTAGCTGCCCAGGATGGACAAAAACAGAAGCAACACCTCCTGCAGGAATCTTTCTAAATAAGCCTGTGAGGATGTGCCGCTGCTGTATGCTCCACTCGCTGCCCATCAGAAAGGGAGGGAAGAACAAAATCAAAATGGGCTAAACTGGAGAGAGAAGGAAGATGTACAAAAATTCAAGCCAAACAGGTGAAAGTCGGAAGGAGAAAGATGAAGATGCAGTAATAGCTGCTAACTAGAAAGAGATACATAAAGCAAACGCAGCAAACCGGATCCAGAGGCTGGCCCCGTCCTGGGAGCGCAGCCCCTCCCTGGCTCCCCGACCGCAGACAGACAGAACAGCAGTGCTGGAGGGCCACCCAAAGATTTTATACTTGGCTCCAAAAACTAACATCCGGGAGAGCATGCGCCGATGCCAGGCCTGCTCTTGCTGCCACCAGGGGGCAGCACGGAAGGTGGAAGCACCTGATTTCCTCTGCTGGGGACGGAATGAAGATTCTGCCCAGGCTGAAAGTTCCTACCCTTTTCTTTTCCCAGCCAGAGAGGACTTTATGGATATTGCGTCTCAGCCAACTCCTCGCCGCCCTGGGAATTTTCCTGAGATGTAATCGCTTCTCACTCTGCATTTTGGACCATAAAACTGGCAGTGAAAGTATTTCTCTGAACCGGTTGGCTGGTTTCTTCCACAAACCTGCATGCCTCCTGATTTTTTCATAGCTTTCCTCCAGGCTTTTTAGGAATCTGACACCTGCATTTGGGGTATGGGTCAGGTTGCTTAGGAGGAAAAAAGTGAGATAAGGAGAGGGTAATGTAGACTTTATTTAGGAAAAGTATACAAATTAGGTTTTTTTACACAATTATGGTTTATTGTGGGAGAAGGCAGTGGCAACCCACTCCAGTACTCTTGCCTGGAAAATCCCATGGACGGAGGAGCCTGGTAGGCTGCAGTCCGTGGAGTCTCGAAGAGTCAGACATGACTGAGCGACTTCACTTTCATGCATTGGAGAAGGAAATGGCAACCCACTCCAGTATTCTTGCCTGGAGAATCCCAGGGACGGAGGAGCCTGGTGGGCTGCCGTCTATGGGGTCGCACAGAGTCGGACACGACTCAAGCGGCTTAGCAGTAGCAGCAGAGTAAAGGAGACTAAACATTTTACAGGTTTTTTCCCCATCTCTCTGCCGGGCCTTTCCCAGATGGTAACTGAACCATTTGTTTAAATTAAGTCTTGCTTAAATTATAAGGAGCTAAGCTAATTTCCAGTATCAAGAATTCTTGGAACAGAGCCATGGGAGGTGGAAAAACATCCAGTGCTGTCGGGTGGGGACGTGGCTACACGTGTGCCAGCTGAGGACTTCTGGGATCCTTCTGGGATTCACCCCTGTTTAAAATAATAGTCACCCTCCCAAAGCCCGCACTTTTTCCCAGTGGTAGTGCTGAAGCCCAGGCCCCATGAAATGTGCAGCGTCTTTAGTGGGAAACTTCTTTTAAAAAAATTCCCCGAAATGAATGTATTAGAGGAAACGTAGGGTGGTAGCCCGCTGGGTGGTTTCTCCCCCTACTTCCTTTTAATTATAGTTCTTGGAATCAGAAGATAATTTTTCAAACAAATAAGAAACTTACAGGATTCAAAATTAAGATAAAGTTGACTTTCTTATAGTTAGGGGTCTGAAATGGTTATATTTAACAGGAAGAATTCCTTGACATTACAGACTAGAGTCCTACATATTTACATTGAAGGCAGCAGGTCTAAGATGCACTATCAGAGAAGAGGAAAGAAAACAGGCTTGAAAAGGGCAGAGATCATAGGGTCTTGTCTGAGCATCCATAAAAGAGAAAAAAAGAGAAGCACCTGCCAGATGAGCACAAATTTTCCACTTTCTCCTCACAAAACTCCCAGCTCCTTTGCCCCCTGAAAGAGGCTCCTGGGACTCTCCAAGTCCTCCCCCAGCATCTCCAGCTAAGCCAAGTTCTCTGTCAGTTGCCTTCCTTCAGAACCCTCTGCCCCAGCTAGGTCTTTCAGAAACACTTAGAGGCTGCAGCCAAGCTAGTTTTCTTTTTAACTCTCCATTTTTACTGAGTGGTAAATTAGGAGCTGGGAACAGTCCCAACTTAACTTTCCTAATACTGTCACTAAGTGGCCATGGGTAATTGCTTGAAAGCTGTGGCCGCCAGATGACAGTCAGAACAGAGCAACTTGTAGTGGCCGGCAGGCCTCGAAAGGGTCAGCCGTTCAGGCCACTCCACGGCCAATTACTTGCATGCTTTACTGAACCTGAGATGGGGGAAAACCAAGCCTCCTGGACCTGGGAAATTTGGATCAGAACTACCTGAACAGCTTCTCTGTCAGCTTTTCTAGGCTAAAGGGATGAGAATTTTAATTGTTGAATGCTAATGGTGATGATGTCTAACAGAAAATTACTTGCGCATGTACACATCAAATTGGATCGGTTACTGGAGACTATTCGCCTGATGCCAATGACATTGAGAGTATCTCAGTGCCATAGGTATGAGCATTTCCACTCTTCCAGGTCCTGCAGGGCATATAAAGGCAGTGAGGCGTGTTGAAGGGGAGTTGAACCCAGTTCCAGGCCCGCTTCTAGCCTCCCAGCAAACAGTCTTCAGCTACTCCCTCCCTGGGATCCTCAACCCACCTGCCAGTGAGGGGAGGAGGGTGCACCTGCTGTATTTACTCGAAAGGGTAGTTAAAGAGATTGTGGTTAGTGCTGAGAAAGGGTTTTGAAATGTTCTGTACAAATGTAAATAAAGCATATTCTACAAATGAAAGATCCTCTCCCCCAGCACCTCTCATTACTGGGGTCTCTGTCCCCAGACCCCACTGAATCTGTGGTCTCCCCATGGGCATTTCAGCTTATCCTGAGCCCTGGTGTTTAATGCCTTAGGTTTTGTCATTGAGAAGGTTCTTTCACATAAGTAAAAGTCAAATTTGCAAAGTCTTCTAAGACTGAAAGAACATCAGGAGTCTTCTATTTGTCACAAGATGGACCTGAACCTCAACCAGCTCATACAGAGGCACTGTGATTGACAAGCATCCGGCAATAACATGAGTGATGGAGGTGACGCTCAGAAAACCTCAGCCAGCCTGTAAAGTTTTCATCAGTTCTCTCAGCTTTTATTTTTTTTTTCTCTTTTTTTCTCTCAGCTTTTAATCTGCAATGCTAATGAAGTAAATAGCAGAGGAGTGCACTAACCTGATGAAATATTATCATTTGCTACCCTGTGGATAGATTTTTTCTGGGTTACTTACTTCTTCCTTTTAGGTTGTTATCAAGCCCAATTGTAGTTTTCTGTTACGTTCTATCTTAATTTGCTTAGTTGGTCTTAAGCTTTCCCAGCAAAAGGAAAGCTTTTTCTTTCCCCCCTAAAATTGTATTTTCAATATTGGAAAAAGTATTCCTTTTTGGGATCAATAAAAAAGTAATTCCCAACAGAGCTTTCAAATGGGAGAAACTGAGGAATTAGTGAACAAAAAAACCTTGTTTGTTTTTGCATTTGTTTTTTCCAATTATAAAAGTAATCCATGCTTAGTGTAAAGAAATTGTACAAAGAATACAGACAAGTCAAAAGAGATAGGAAAACACTGTTAACACACAGGCACTTTCCCCCCAGTATTTTTTTCCCCAATGCATTTTCTGTCACTCACATCATTTGTTGGGTCAATTTTTATGGCACCTATATGCCAGGCCACCATGCTGGGGCAGGCACTTTCTTGGAACAGGATAGTCTTACCCAATTTTATATTTGCTTGCTTCACTTCTCACAGAACTCCTCCAAGATATGTTTTCTTTACCCATCTTATCTGTAAAATTGTGTTCAGTTGTCTTCTGCTGTGGATTGTTAACTAACAATCATGTTATTCTCTAAGTCACATGAGAATCACTGTCCATTTGCTACTTACAATAAAACTACAATCATGCTTATGTAGCTCATCAGTGGTGAAAGACACCCATGAATTCTGACAATTACCATCGCCTTCACCTATCAGATTTTAAAAAGAAGCAAGTATGCCTTGATTCTGTCATAAACTTAGGAATAGACTTTGGGGCTTGTCCTTTAAAGCTATGAGTCCAGGAAAATGTTAGCAGGCCCAGCTGGTTCATCTCTTTTTATGGTTGAAAGAGAGAGAGAATGAATGTCACCGTTTTTATCCTTGCTCACATGGACTGGAATTGTTTCAGCATCTCCTCAGCACCAAAAGTCTCTGAGGTTTTGAGGGATCAGCTTGCCTATTAGAACATCCCTGCAGATGGGGACTCAGGGAGAGAATGAAAGAGAAGTATTTTTCTTCTCAATTATTTAAATTTAAGAATAGTGGTACAGATCAAACTGCAGCATCAATAGAAGTGTCTCTCCCACGATGTAGCAAGTACCCTCAGCCTCAGTCAAAAGTCAGTTAACTTTCCACTGACTCATGTGGCCTCCCCAGCCACAGAGGGGATCTCCTGTTTTTCTTTGTGCCCAGGCCTCTCTCCAACCCTTAATGAAATGGTCTAAGCATTTGTATACAGTCAAGCTCTGAGTACCTACTATGTTCCCAGTGGGGAAGGCTCCAAAGGAAGGAAGTAGGAGGCATATAAAGACTTTGTGATTCATCCTGGGAAATTTCAAAAACTTTCTCACTTTTCAGTAATATTTTCTAAGTTTTTCTCTCTCTTTCTTTAAGCACAAAGGGACATTTTCAGATCGGTTTTTCAAAAATGAGTTATATCAGATATTTTTCATAACAGAAGTCAGTGAATGCATTTAAGTGTTGAGATTAAAATTTCCCATGTTTAGATGATTCCTGCTAAATTTTTTGAGAGGTTTATTGGCTTCCATCACTCATTTTAGTTCAGGGTGGTGATTTTTAAATACTCTTAAGGCAAAGCTCTTTTTCCCTGAGAAACAGCCATTAGAAATTAAGTGTGGCTCTGTGGGTACATACATGCATAAACACATACATACACAAGTAGATGGCAAAGAAAAACCAAGCTGGACAGTAGTTGAAGAGGAAAGAACAGATTTTATTCAGGGCTATTGTAAGAAGGGGAAAGAGACCTCAGTATAGAACCAAAGCTCAATTCAAATATAGTATGGGCAAGTAGAGATTTATAGCCAAGGAGCAGGATGGGGGTCAGTGGATGGAAATTACTAACAGAAAATATCAGGGGAATGGGAATTTTTGGCCAAACAAGATTCTTGCTGAAGACAGGCCAGGAGGATCATATGTCACCTGGGAGAGGGTGGGAGCTGAGGAATCTGCTCAGATATGGAGAAGGAAAGACTCACTGAACTGACTTAGTTTTTCTTGGAATTAGATTTTATAAGGAAGTTCATAGCTGAGCCTAGGAGATTCAGGAGCCTGACTAAAGTTTGGTCAAGCAAAAGCATCTTTGTTAATACATACACACACATATATGTATCTATATACAAATACGCACAGGTATATGTATCTATATATACTTATACTATATATATTTTTTCTTTCTGATAAAATGTAATGGATTCTTAAAATTTCAGATCTTTAGTAAGAATCTAGAGCAGCACTTCCCTTGTGTAAGTCCATGGACCATCTACCTAAGAATAACCTGGGAAAATTTTTTAAAAATATAGATTCAGGGGTTGCATTTCCCCCAAATAATCTGACTTAGTGGGGCGTGAGGATCTGTATTTTAAATATGCTCACCAGATCCTTTTTTTACCTAGTTGTATTTGATAACTGTCCGGTACAGTATATTTGACCTGTCTTGAAAAGAAACAAAGCCATACATAATGCTTTTTTTCTAACATGATGGTGTCCCATGGCTACCACGGGATTACTTTCATATTCCAGGTACAGGGCTTGATGCTTCCCTATGTTATCCTGAACTACACACACATTTATTGAGAACTTTTTAGCTTCAGGAGAATGTTGCTTTTAGTAAATAAATAATTTTTATTAGAGCACACCTCACTTTCTTTACTTCATTTTCTTTCTTTTGATGAGGTCCATAAAGTTTAGTTGCATTAGACTAAAAAATCATCAAATGCATAGCCTAGAAGTAACACTGAAAATGATAGAAAGGACATTGTTAAAACACAGAAGAGTGGAGTGGAATGCAGTTTTGATAGGGGAGCTAGAAGTCGATCTTTTCATGCAGAGTCTTACAGATTCTTTTTGTGATGTTGATAGAATGCCCAGTAAATGCCTCAATATACATGTTTTTCCTTGTTCATTTTATTAATGAAACAGTGTAACTGTACTGATTTCTATTGTTAGACGTCTTAGCATTTTTTACATCTAAGGTGGAGTAATTTGCAAATTGATTCATTCCTATATGTAAGCTGTATTTCGGAGACCAGTCTCAGGGTGGGGTCTTTACCTTTTTTGAAGATAAACCAATTTGCTCAAGGTTTGGACATAGAATTGGTAGTAGACGTAGGATTAGAATCCTTAGTTGATCGTTCAGTTTTCTAATCACATGTCTGGGATATAGCTGCTACCCACCATTCTTACTGTGATGTCAGGGCATTTAAGAATATATGGAAATAATTGCCATATACCAGTTTCCTGTGAACCACAATAATTCTTACATAGAAATTATATTTAAAAGGTTTAGTAAGCCTTGGTTTTAAGTGTTTGATCTTACCTTTTGGGTTATAAAAGCATGGATTTTTGAGTTGGTGTGGTTTTAAAGGCTCTTTATATCTCCCTGCATAATCTGATTTGTTTTGAGAACATCTGCTATGAATGTGGGCTTCCCTTGTGGCTCAGCTGGTAAAGAATCCACCTGCAATGCAGGAGTCCTGGGTTCAATCGCTGGGTTGGGAAGATCCCCTGGAGAAGGGAAAGGCCACCCACTCCGGTATTCTGGCCTAGAGAATTCCATGGACTGGCTAGTCCATGGGGTCACAAAGAGTCAGATACCACTGGGCTTCCCAGATGGCCCTAGTGGTAAAGAACCCATCTGCCAATTCAGGAAGCATACGAGACACAGGTTTGATCCCTGTGTCAGGAAGATCCACTGGAGAAGGGCATGGCAATCCACTCCAGTGTTCTTGCCTGGAGAATCCCATTGACAGAGGAGCCTTGCTGACTACAGTCATTAAGTCAGAGTTGGCCACAACTGAAGCAATTTAGCGCACACACACACTATGAGCATAGCTCAAAGGGAGGCTGTCCAAATGGACAGGTCCTGGGCAGTTTCTCCCCACTGAAACATAAGCCTGGAATCTGTTTAATAACCAAAGTTTCTAAGGTTCTCAACCAATAATGCCCCAGCTAAATCTGAAGCATGAGAAAAACGAAACAACGTTCCTTTTATCTATCCAGGCACCTAACTTAATGATCACTGAATGATTTTCTGTTGATAGACATGAAATGTCTCTGGGACACTGACTCATCCTTCGCTCAACAAACATTTATTCAATATCTGTCATATACTAGCATCTGGTCCAGGCAGTTGGGATACATCAGGGAACAGAGATCCCTTGTCTCACAGATCTTTTTATTTTGTTAAACTTTCAAGCATGCTAGGCTGTTTGGATGTATCAATACCATATAGGTATTTGGTTGGTCTGTGAGTTGCACACTGGTAACCAGAGGTTCTGTTCAGCTCACAGATAATTTGTGAGGTTAGCTAAGTGGATTTTTTTTTTTTTACGTTAGTTTGAGTACTTTAAAAGCTGTGTACCCTCCAAAAGACACACGCCTGCACCATTTCTTACTGTTCCCACTTCATCAGCTGCACTCACACCTTACCTGCCTGGCCCCAGAAGGCATTGGAGTTTGTGTGCCCCGGGTTTTAGCACGTCTGTGCTTGGCATTGGTACCTCCTATTCATCTAGAATTGTCTGAATAAACTCCCTTCTCTTACCTGAAAGAATTCGGATGCTTTGTATGTGTTCAGAACTCTATCTAAAATGTCAGGCCTTTCGTGGGAAGTCAGCTCACAAGAGATTGTGAGTTCAAGACGGCAGCAGCTTGCATGGCTTACAATAGCTGAGATGCTCCTAAAACTCACGGTGCCACTCATTCCCTTACACTGGAAAGTAAAGTTGGTCTTTTTTCTGTTGGCAAAATTGTACATGGTGGTTACAGAGGAAACGAGTCTGTGGATCTGGTCTTTAGTAAGCTCTTATTCCTTACAACTGTCAGTTGTTGCACTATCTGGACTACTACGCTCATAGTGTCATTTTCAAATGGAATGCTTCTCCCCAGCCCCACCCTGTAAATCCTGTCTAGTCAGTCCGACTCATTCTTCCCTGAGGGTTTCCGTATTCTCCTTAAAGCAATTTATTCTATTCTATTTCTTGTCAATTTCCCCTCCTCTGAACTCGCAACACACTTAGGGTAGTTGATACACCCACTCATTTACTTGCTCAGCATTTATTAATTGACTACTCTTCTCTGCTCCAGGCACTAGAGCTGATACCTTCTGCTATAGTCTGAATGTTTGTGTGCCCCCAAAATTCATTTGTTGAAATCCTAACCCTAAAGGTGGTGGTTTTCATTCCAATCCCAAAGAAAGGCAACGCCAAAGAATGCTCAAACTACCACACAATTGCACTCATTTCATACGCTAGTAAAGTAATGCTCAAAATTCTCCAAGCCAGGCTTCAGCAATACGTGAACCATAAACTTCCTGATGTTCAAGCTGGTTTTAGAAAAGGCAGAGAAACCAGAGATCAAATTGCCGACATCCGCTGCATCTATTTCTGCTTTCTTGACTATGCCAAAGCCTTTGACTCTGTGGATCACAATAAACTGTGGAAAATTCTGAAAGAGATGGGAATACCAGACCATCTAACCTGCCTCTTGAGAAATCTGTATGCAGGTCAGGAAGCAACAGTTGGAACTGGACATGGAAAAACAGACTGGTTCCAAATAGGAAAAGGAGTATGTCAAGGCTGCATATTGTCACCCTGCTTATTTAACTTATATGCACAGTACATCATGAGAAATGCTGGACTGGAAGAAGCACAAGCTGGAATCAAGATTGCTGGGAGAAATATCAATAACTTCTGATATGCAGATGACACCACCCTTATGGCAGAAAGTGAAGAGGAACTAAAAATCCTCTTGATGAAAGTGAAAGTGGAGAATGAAAAAGTTGGCTTAAAGCTCAACATTCAGAAAACGAAGATTACGGCATCTGGTCCCATCACTTCATGGGAAATAGATGGAGATACAGTGGAAACAGTGTCAGACTTTATTTTGGGGGGCTCCAAAATCACTGCAGATGGTGACTGCAGCTATAAAATTAAAAGACGCTTACTCCTTCAAAGAAAAGTTATGACCAACCTAGATAGCATATTCAAAAGCAGAGACATTACTTTGCCAACAAAGGTTCGCCTAGTCAAGGCTATGGTTTTTCCTGTGGTCATGTATGGATGTGAGAGCTGGACTGTGAAGAAGGCTGAGTGCCGAAGAATTGATGCTTTTGAACTGTGGTGTTGGAGAAGACTCTTGAGAGTCCCTTGGACTGCAGGGAGATCCAACCAGTCCATTCTGAAGGAGATCAGTCCTGGGATTTCTTTGGAAGGAATGATGCCAAAGCTGAAATTCCAGTACTTTGGCCACCTCATGTGAAGAGTTGACTCATTGGAAAAGATTCTGATGTTGGGAGGGATTGGGGGTAGGAGGAGAAGGGGACGACAGAGGATGAGATGGCTGGATGGCATTACTGACTCGATGGACATGAGTCTGGGTGAACTCTAGGAGTTGATGATGCATGGGGAGGCCCGGCGTGCTGCGATTCATGGGGTCGCAAAGAGTCAGACACAACTGAGTGACTGAACTGAACTGAAAGGTGGTGGTATTAGGAGGTGGGGCCTTTGGGAGGTGATTGGTTTATGGAAGTGGAGCCGTCATGATAGACATTAATGCCCTTATGAAAGAATTCCCAGCTGGGAACTTCGGTCATGATCTTCGGTCAGACAGGGTCTGTCTGACAGACCCTGGGCATACAGGAACAACCTCCCTCCAGGTTTGGGTCATCAGTAAGGACTGTAGCAGAGTGTGCCCATCATTAAAGCTGAGAAAGTCGAGTTGTCTAACTAGTCACCATGTTTTGACTACCCTCGCCCTCACACTATTCCCTTAGCATTAGTCTTGGAAATTTCCAAAATGTCACCACCTCCAGTGAAGGCTGTCCCCTGGCCAATCCTCTCTGAAGCACTACTTTCATCATTGATTATTACCATCTGTCGTCATCAGCTTTCAGTGTCACAGCACTCACAGTGGGATAGTCTTATAGCTCTCTGGAAGATAAACCTCAGGGAGATCTCAAGTGCACTTTGATCAAAGAAGCAGAGTGTTCAGCCCTTGGTGATCACTTGATAAATACTAATTGAATACCTGACTGTAGAAAATTATTTCTTTCCATCTTACACTGCAGGTGGGAGAGGACTGGAGTGTAAGGACACAGATTTCTGTCTCCCAAAGCGGAGGAGGTAGTTCCACCTTAAGATGTCATAAAGAAGTTGGGAGAAGTAGAGAGTTAACTATTTCTTGGGACCTTCTTTAATCTCACGATCAAGAAAGTTTCACTTACTGGAGAACAAGATGGTAGAGGAGTAGGTGGACTTGAAGTACATGGACAAGAGTACCTGACCAGTAGAAAAGAATATATTAGACATTAAAATAAAGAAATGAACATTATTATAAGAGATAAAGAAGCATACTACATAATGATCAAGGGATCAATCCAAGAGGAAGACATAGCAATTGTAAACATCTGTGCACCCAACAGAGGAGCACCCCATTACATAAGACAAACACTAACAGACATAAAAGGAGAAACTGACAGTAACACAATAATAGTAGGAGACTTTAACACCCTACTCACACCAATGGACAGATCATCAAAACAGAAAATTATAAGGAAACATAAGTCTTAAATGATACATTAGATGAGATGGATCTCATTGATATCTTCAGGACAGTCCATCCAAATGCAGAATAATACACCTTCTTCTCAAATGCACATGGAACATTCTCCAGGATCGACCACATCTTTGGTCATAAATCAAACCTCAGTAAGTTTAAAAAAATTAAAATCGTATCAAGCATCTTTTCTGACCACAATGCTATGAGACTAGATATCAGTGACAAGAAACAAACTATAAGAAACCCAAACACATGGAGATTAAACAATATGTTTCTAAATAACCAACAGGTTACTGAAGAAACCAAAAGGGAAATAAAAAGAGTTTCCAGAAACAAATGACAATATAAAACACAACAACTCAAAACCTATGGGATGCAGCAAAAGCAGTTCTAAGAGGGAATTTTACAGCAATACAATCCTACCTCAAGAAACAAGAAAAACATAGAATAGACAACCTAACTTTATACCTAAAATAACTGGAAAAAGAAGAACAAAAAACCCCCAAAATTAGCAGAAGGAAAGAAATGATTAATATCCAAGCAGAAATAAATGAAAAAGAAATGAAAGAACCAATAGTAAAGATGAATAAAACTAACAGTTGTTTCTTTCAGAAGATAAACAAAATTGACAAACCTTTAGCCAGACTCATCAAGAAAAAGAAAAATCAAATCAACAAAATTAGAAATGAAAAAGGAGCAGTTAAAACAGACAGTACAGAAATACAAAGGATTACAAGACACTGTTATGAACAACTATAGGGCAATAAAATGGATAACCTGGAAGAAATGAGCAGATTCTTAGACAAGTTCAATCTTCCAAGGCTGAACCAGGAAGAAATAGAAATTCTGAACAACCCATTTACAAGCACTGAACTTGAAGCTGTGATCAAAAATTTCCCAAAAAACAAAAGCCCAGGACCAGAGGGCTTCACAGGAAAATTTAGAGGAGACCTAATGCCTATCCTTCTAAAACTCTTTCAAAAAATTGCAGAGGAAGGAACACTTCCAAACTCATTCTACAAGGCCACCATCACCCTGATGCCAAAACCAGACAAAGACAACACAAAAAAAGAAAACTTTAGGCCAATATCACTGATGAACATAGATGCAAAAATCCTTAACAAAATTTTAGGAAACAGAATTCAGCAACCCATTAGAAAGCTCATACACCATGATCAAGTTGGGTTTATTCCAGGGATGCAAGGATTCTTCAATATATGCAAATCAATCAATGTGATACACCATATTAACAAGTTGAAAGATACAAGCCATATGATAATCTCAATAGATGCAGAAAAAGCCTTTCACAAAATTCAGCACCTATTTATGATTAAAACTCTTCAAAAAATGGGCATAGAAGGAACTTACCTCAACATAGTAAAGGCCATGTATGATAAGCCTACTGCAAACATTATTCTCAATGGTGAAAAACTGAAAGCATTCCCCCTAAGATCAGGAACAAGATAAGGATGTACATACATTTTCGCCACTGTTATTCAGCATAGTTTTGGAAGTCCTAGCTATAGCAATCAGAGAAGAAAAAGAAATAAAAGGAATCTAGATCGGAAAAGAAGTAAAGCTCTTATTGTTTGCAGATGACATGATACTGTACATAGAAAATCCTAAAGATAGTATCAGAAAATTACTAGAGCTAATCAGTGAATTTAGCAAAGTCGCAGGATGCAAAATCAATACACAGAAATAAGTTGCATTTCTATATACTAACAATGAAAAATCAGAAAGAAATTAAGGATTCAATCCCATTTACCATTGCAACAAAAAATAAATATCTAGGAATAAACTTACCTAAGGAGAAAAAAACTCCAGGAGTTGGTGGTGATGGACAGGGAGGCCTGGCATGCTGCAATTCATGGGGTTGCAAAGAGTCGGACACAACTACGTGACTGAACTGAACTGAAGGAGAAAAAAGAGCTGCACACAGAAAATTATAAGACACTGAGGAAAGAAATAAAAAATCACATAAACATATGGAGAGATATTCCATGATCCTGGCTAGAAAGAATCAATATTGTGAAAATGACTATACTACCAAATGCAATCTACAGATTCAATGCAATCCCTATCAAATTACCAATGGCATTTTTCACAGAACTGGAACAAAAAAATTTCACAATTCATATGGAAACACAAAAGACTCCAAATAACCAAAGCAGTCTTGAGAAAGAATAATGGAGCTGTGGAGGAATCAACCTTCCTGACTTCAGATTATATTACAAAGGTACAGTCATCACGACAGTATGGTCCTGGCACCAAAACAGAAATATAGACCAATGGAATAAAGTAGAAACCCCAGAAATAAACCCATGCACATATGGGTACCTTATTTTTGACAAAGGAGGCAAGAATATACAAAGTGGGCAAAGACAACCTCTTCAATAAATGGTGCTGGGAAAACTGGACAGCTACATGTTAAAAGAATGAAATTAGAACACCTCCTAAAACCATACACAAAGATAAACTCAAAATGGATTAAAGACCTAAATGTAAGGCCTGAAACTATAAAACTCTTAGAGGAAAACATAAGCAGAACACTTGATGACATAAAGCAAGATCCTCTATGACCCTCCTCCTAGAGTAATGGAAATAAAAACAAAAGTAAACAAGTGGGACCTGATTAAACTTAAAAGTTTTGCACAGCAAGGAAACTATAAGCAAGGTGAAAAGACAACCCTCAGAATGGGAGAAAATAATAGCAAATGAAACAACTGACAAAGGATTAACTTCCAAAATATACGAGCAACTCATAGAACTCAATACCAGAAAAAGAAGCAACCCAATCAAAAAGTGGGAAAAGGACCTAAACAGACATTTCTCCAAAGAAGACATACAGATGGCTAAAAACAAATGAAAAGATGCTCAACATCACTTGTTATTAGAGAAATGCAAATCAAAACTACAATGAAATATCATCTCACACCAGTCAGAATGGCCATCATCAAAACGTCTACAAAGAGTAAATGCTGGAGAGGGTGTGGAGAAAAGAGAATGCTCTTGCGGTGTTGATGGGTATGTAAATAGATACAGCCACTATGAAAGATGGTATGGATTCCTTAAAAAACTAGGAATAAAACCACCAAATGATCCAGCAACCCCACTCCTAGGCATATATCCTGAGGAAACCAAAATTGAAAAAGACACATGTATCCCATTGCTCACTGCAGCACTATTTACAATAGCTAGAACATGGAAGCAACCTAGATGTCCATCAGCAGATGAATGGATAAATTTGTGGTACAAAATACACAATGGAGTATTACTCGGCCATAAAAAGGAACACATTTGAGTCAGTTCTAATGAGGTTGATAAACTGAGAGCCTATTATACAGGGTGAAGTAAATCAGAAAGACAAGGATAAGTATTGTATACTAACACGTATATACGGACTCTAGAAAAATGATCAGATCAGTCGCTCAGTCGTGTCCGACCTTTTGCGACCCCATGAACTGCAACACGCCAGGCCTCCCTGTCCATCACCAGCTCCCAGAGGTCACTCAGACTCGCATCCATCGAGTCAGTGATGCCATCCAGCCATCTCATCCTCTGTCGTCCCCTTCTCCTCCTGCCCTCAATCCTTCCCAGCATCAGAGTCTTCTCCAATGAGTCAACTCTTCGCATGAGGTGGCCAAAATACTGGAGTTTCAGCTTTAGCATCATTCCCTCCAAAGAAATTCCAGGATTGATCTCCTTCAGAATGGACTGGTTGGATCTTCTTGCAGTCCAAGGGACTCTCAAGAGTCTTCTCCAACACCACAGTTCAAAAGCATCAATTCTTCGGCGCTCAGCCTTCTTCACAGTCCAGCTCTCACATCCATACATGACCACAGGAAAGACCATAGCCTTGACTAGGCGAACCTTTGTTGGCAAAGTAATGTCTCTGCTTTTGAATATGCTATCTAGGTTGGTCATAACTTTCCTTCCAAGGAGTAAGCATCCTTTAATTTCATGGCTGCAGTCGCCATCTGCAGTGATTTTGGAGCCCAGAAAAATAAAGTCTGACACTGTTTCCACTGTTTCTCCATCTATTTCCCATGTAGTGATGGGACCAGATGCCATGATCTTCGTTTTCTGAATGTTGAGCTTTAAGCCAACCTTTTCACTCTCCACTTTCACTCTCATCAAGAGGCTTTTTAGCCTCTTCACTTTCTGCCATAAGGGTGGTGTCATCTGCATATCTGAGGTTATTGATATTTCTCCCAGCAATCTTGATTCCAACTTGTGTTTCTTCCAGTCCAGCATTTCTCATGATGTACTGTGCATATAAGTTAAATAAGCAGGGTGACAATATACAGCCTTGACGGACTCCTTTTCCTATTTGGAACCAGTCTATTGTTCCATGTCCAGTTCTAACTGTTCCTTCCTGACCTGCATACAGATTTCTCAAGAGGCAGATCAGGTGGTCTGGTATTCCCATCTCCTTCAGAATTTTCCAGTTTATTGTGATCCACAGAGTCAAAGGCTTTGGCATAGTCAATAAAGCAGAAATAGATGTTTTTCTGGAACTCTCTTGCTTTTTCCATGATCCAGCGGATGTTGGCAATTTGATCTCTGGTTCCTCTGCCTTTCCTAAAACCAGCTTGAACATCAGGAAGTTCATAGTTCACATATTGCTGAAGCCTGGCTTGGAGAATTTTGAGCATTACTTTACTAGCGTGTGAGATGAGTGTAATTGTGCGGTAGTTTGAGCATTCTTTGGCATTGCCTTTCTTTGGGATTGGGATAAAAACTGACCTTTTCCAATCTTGTGGCCACTGCTGAGTTTTCCAGATTTGCTGGCATATTGAGTGCAGCACTTTCACAGCATCATCTTTCAGGATTTGGAATAGCTCCACTGGAATTCCATCACCTCCACTAGCTTTGTTCCTAGTGATGCTTTCTAAGGCCCACTTGACTTCACATTCCAGGAAGTCTGGCTCTAGGTCAGTGATCACACCATCATGATTATCTGGGTCGTGAAGATCTTTTCTGTACAGTTCTTCTGTGTATTCTTGCCACCTCTTCTTAATATCTTCTGCTTCTGTTAGGTCCATACCATTTCTGTCCTTTATTGAGCCCATCTTTGCATGAAATGTTCCTTTGGTATCTCTGATTTTCTTGAAGAGATCTCTAGTCTTTCTCATTCTGTTGTTTTCCTCTATTTCTTTGCATTGATCTCTGAAAAAGGCTTTCTTATCTCTTCTTGCTATTCTTTGGAACTCTGCATTCAGATGTTTATATCTTTCCTTTTCTCCTTTGCTTTTCGCTTCTCTTCTTTTCACAGGTATTTGTAAGGCCTCCCCAGACAGCCATTTTGCTTTTTTGCATTTCTTTTCCATGGGGATGGTCTTGATCCCTGTCTCCTGTACAATGTCACAAACCTCAGTCCATAGTTCATCAGGCACTCTATCTATCAGATCTAGGCCCTTAAATCTATTTCTCACTTCCACTGTATAATCATAAGGGATTTGATAACACGTATATACGGGCTCTAGAAAAATGGTACTGAAGAATTTATTTACAGGGCAGCAATGGAGAAGCAGAAATAGAGAATAGACTTACGGACATAAGGAGAGGGGAGGAGAGGGTGAGATGCATGTTGAGAGTAACATGAAAACTTATATTTCCATGTGTAAAATAGATAGCCAATGGGAATTTGCTCTTTGGCTTGGGAAACTCAAACAGGGGCTCTGTATCAACCTAGGGGGGTGGGATGGAGAGGGAGATGGGAGGGAGCTTCAAAAGGGAGGGGATATATGTATACCTATGGCTGAATCATGTTGAGGTTTGACAGAAAACAACAAAATTCTGTAAAGCAATTATCTTTCAATTAAAAAAAAAAAGTTTCAACTCTGGCTTGCTTCTTAGAAACTTTGACTCTCTTCTCTTCATTTTTCCTACATAAAGGACAAATGTTTAGCCTTTCAGGAATTTCCAGTCCTATTTGAGGACACACCAAAATATTTCTGACCCTGAACCTTTTAAATAGGTTAAGAAACTCACATGCAATATACATGCACAGAGGCCCCTATATTTATGCTTATATGTGTAGCACATCTCTATACAAACAGACACATACAAACACCTTTTATCTCGATAAAGAAAGCACGTTCTATTCATAGGAAAATAGTTGGGTCAGGCTTTCTGGGACTTTGTTTGTGCGCCGCAGGGTGCCTAATCGCACTGCAGGGGCAGGCATCCGATGTCATGCCAGCCACCTACAGCAAGCCCGGGTGCCAGAGGCAGAGATGAGAGCGCTAATTACAGGGTGTCAAGAGACAAGGAGAGAAGGAACGGGGCAAAAAACCCCACAAAACAAAACTTTCCATGAAGATGGAAAGTAAACGAAGGGTGGATTTCTCCTTTTTGTTTTGCGTAGGAATTCTCTGCTTTTGAACTCTCTCCCTTGTTCTGTAATTTATAGGCCAAGAGCTGGATTCATGGAAATAGCTGGATTATTTTTCGAAGGTTGCCCACATGTTCCTAATAAGCATTTTCCAATCTGCTTTTATCTATACTTTAGTGGTGCTAATCCCTTCCTGTCCAAGCCACTGCTGACAATGCATATCCAAGAGTCTTCACCAAGATTCTTCAGTTTTATGAAATTGGTTTTATTTAATCCAGCACTCCCTATCTTCCTAGGGGCAATTTGTAGCTATGTGTTTTTCATGCACATAACTTTGTATTTAAGCCAAGCCCCCTCATCCTGGACAGTTATGTTGGTGGGCAAGACAGGTATTATTGCCTTCGAGGGGATTACTGGGATGTTACTAATACTCTACAATGACTGTCAGTAACTAAAGATTTAGATGGTTCCAGCCATATACTTGCCATTTTTCTGGAGCTGATGTTTTCCTTTATCCCCCTGCCTGTAGTTGTCATCGTTTCTAGGTAAGCCTTTCACAATCCTATCTGAACATTAAAATCTTCCGGGAGAGTTGAAAAATACCCGGTGTCTGAGTCCCACTCCGGTGAAATCAGAACCTGTGGAGGGGGACAACCAGACACCAGTCTCTTCCTGAGTTCTCCAGCGTTCAGGCAGTGTTGAGAACCACGGGCGCGGTCCTTGTCCTGTGACCTGGCTTAGGAGTACCTGTGAGGGGTCTGGCTTGGCCCGCCCTCTCTCTTCCCCACCCCCAGGCTGGACTCCGTGCTACCCACTGCTTCACTGGCCTCTGGATGATTCAACCGTATCACCAGGGTCAGGACCAGGTTGGTGGAAGTGAGGCATCTGGAGCACAGGTCCTTCATACCTTTGTTGCCTCACCCTCATCCTGGGCCTGAGATCGTTTGCTCTTCACAGAAACTTGCATTTGCTTGCCCTGGATATGAAACCATTGACGTATTTTCTCTCTTCTCCATCTAAGCCTCCTGTCATTGCCCCCTTTTGGCAATCCTACTTAGCGAAGAGATGTCTTTCTAAACTGCCTTCAGAGTCAGCACTAAGCCATAATTAAACTATTTTCTTCCCTTTAGAGGTACAGTTGCTTTTTTAAAAAAAATCATTTTATCCTGAGTAATTTGCTTCCCCATTCTCTAATGCAAAGTCCTCCTTGAGTTTGAAAATTCTTGTTCTCTTTCTGAGAAAATGCCATCGTGGAGTTCTAGAGGCTTTTTTTTTTCACTTTGACATCCCAAACCATCTTCTAGGTGTGGAACTATTTACTTTTCATGATGATTATATTATATGATATCTTCCAGGTGACTATTACAGACCCCAGCAATCATAATAGGTGTCAGTTTTCTTACCTTTTGATCCTTAGTTCCAATTGCCTACTGCCTACACCTCCTCCACGTGTACTCAGATAAACCTGTCTGAAACTCTCCTCATCGGCCTTCCCTCCCATTTCTTTCTTCAAACCTTTATGTTTCCCACCCTTATCCCTCTGGCTCACCCAACTTTATCCCCCATTGCATCAGACCGGAATCCTGCCATCCTGCTGCTCACGCACCCCTCCAACCAGCCCAATTCTGAGACCTTCTGAATCTCCTCTCTGAGCTGTTCCTCATCTCCATAATCAACCCCACCTTTTTCTGACTCCCCCCATGTCCTCCCATGTCTCCCTATCTTTGCAAATGTTGCCTGTCTGCCAGATGAGTTCTGATTCTTGTCAGAGCATTGCATGGTCTTCCTGACCTAGCTATTGTTCACCTCCCATGGGAACCTCCTTTAACCTTCCAGAGACTGAGCTCCCAATTCTGAGTTTCTGTGTCCCCTGGTGAGGGCCTCCACCATAGCTTTGGTCCTGATCACTGTAATCGTCTGTGGCTATGACTCCTTTCCACGAAATGCCAAATTCCTTGATCACAAGAGCCACTTCCTATCTATCTCTGTAGCCCCAGTTTTTAACCCAGTTAAGGATAGCTAACAGCTATATAAAGTATAACCAGATGTTTAAGTGTGAGGGAGTACCATAGGTCATGAGGATGAACTCTGGAGCTAATCTACCTGAAATCAAATACTTCAGTACTACTTGCTGGTTGTGTGAATCCAGGCAAGTTCCTTGAACCTCTGCCACAGTTTTCTGTCTGTAAGTTGATGGAGTAAGATCTACCTCATGGGGCTATTGTGAAGAGGAAGTGAATTGGGACTTCCCTGGTGGTCTAGTGGTTAGGACTTGGCCTTCCAATGCAGCAGGTATGGGTTTGGTCCCTGGTTGGTGAGCTGAGATCCCACATGTCTTGGGGCCAAAAAACCAAGACATAAAATAGAGGCAATATTGTAACATTCAATAAAGATTTTTTAAAGAGTAAGTGAACTGATAACTTTAAGGCAATTCCCAAACTAACATTCTAAAATTCTATGAAAACACTCCCTCTTCCCTCCCCTCTAAGCAAGTGTGTAAATGAGTTCGGAGATCATCTGTAATCTTAAAATCGCCTGTAGCACCTAACCCAGTGTAGTGGTTAAAACCAACTGTCTCATAGAATGTTTGTAAGGATGAGTGAATGAACACAAGTATAGTACTTAGGGTCTGATATATAGGAAGTACTTATTTAATAAGTGTCAGTCATTTTTATTATCATTAGTGCCATCCCCTCCAAATTCCTTCAAAAGTTCTACAGTTTTAACCTAATTAAGTTCAAAGTCTGTTCCCCAAGACTATGACAGATGTACCTGAATCTCATTTATGACCAACATTATTAGTACCTTTGCAAATCCTATTCAGGTATATGGCCCCATACTCTTTGCAGTCTTACTCTCTTTTTCATTTGTGAGAATCTACCCATTCTTTAAGGCCATCTCAAATTTTAATTTCTTAATATATTTTTTGGATTTTCTAACTACAAGTGAGCTTCCTTCTTCTGAATGCTGTATGAATTTTATTGATATTAAAAAAAAATAACTTTTACTACTGCTGTTGCTACTGGCATTTATTAAGCACTTACTATGTGCCAAGATGCTGATAAGCACGAAACACATGGATTAAGTTATTTAACTGTAGCAAGAAGGTTTAAGTGGTGAAGGATTCAGACAGGGTCAGCAAGGGGGTAGGATATGGCTGTGGTTATGTCTCTACCTGTGTCTAGGATAGGCTGTCTATTTTCCTAGATAGCAGAATAGGACCATTTGTTTTTGTCTTCACAGGAATTATGCCTTTCCTCATTTTAGTAATACTTCTAGTATGGAAATAATAAATTTTTAAGCCAGTCAATTTTTTTTCAAATTTAATAATTTGAAATCTAATTAAAAACCCATATGTATGTGTATGTGTTACTCACTCAGTCGTGTCTGACTCTTTGCGACACTATGGACTGCAGCTTGCCAAGCTTCTCTGTCTATGGAATTCTGTAGGCAAGAATACTGGAGTGGGTTGCCATTCCTTTCTCCAGATCTTCCCAACCCAGGGATGGAACCCAGGTCTCCTGATTGCAGGCAGGAGACTGCAGTTCTTTACTGTCTGAGCCACCAGTTCAGTTGAGTCGCTCAGTTGTGTTTGACTCTTTGTGACCCCATGAATCGCAACACGCCAGGCCTCCCTATCCATCACCAGCTCCTGGAGTTCACTCAGACTCATGTTCATGAAGTCAGTGATGCCATCCAGCCATCTCATCCTCTGTCGTCCCCTTCTCCTCTTGCCCTCAATCCCTCCCAGCATCAGAGTCTTCTCCAATGAGTCAACTCTTCACATGAGGTGGCCAAAGTACTGGAATTTCAGCTTTAGCATCATTCCCTCCAAAGAAATCCCAGGGCTGATCTCCTTCAGAGTGGACTGGTTGGATCTCCTTGCAGTCTAAGGGACTCTCAAGAGTCTTCTCCAACACCACAGTTCAAAAGCATCAATTCTTCCGCGCTCAGCTTTCTTCATAGTCCAACTCTCACATCCATACATGACCACTGGAAAAACCATAGCCTTGACTAGATGGACCTTTGTTGGCAAAGTAATGTCTCTGCTTTTGAATATGCTATCTAGGTTGGTCATAACTTTCCTTCCAAGGAGTAAGCGTCTTTTAATTTCATGGCTGCAGTCACCATCTGCAGTGATTTTGATTATACAGTGGAAGTGAGAAATAGATATAAGGGACTAGATCTGATAGACTGCCTGATGAACTATGGATGGAGGTTCGTGACATTGTACAGGAGACAGGGACCAAGACCATCCCCATGGAAAAGAAATGCAAAAAAACAAAATGGCTGTCTGGGGAGGCCTTACGAATAGCTGTGAAAAGAAGAGAAGCGAAAAGCAAAGGAGAAAAGGAAAGTTATAAGCATCTGAATGTAGAGTTCCAAAGAATAGCAAGAAGAGATAAGAAAGCCTTCTTCAGTGATCAATGCAAAGAAATAGAGGAAAATAACAGAATGGGAAAGACTAGGGATCTCTTCAAGAAAATCAGAGATACCAAAGGAACATTTCATGCAAAGATGGGCTCGATAAAGGACAGAAATGGTATGGACCTAACAGAAGCAGAAGATATTAAGAAGAGGTGGCAAGAATACACAGAAGAACTGTACAAAAAAGATCTTCACGACCCAGATAATCATGATGGTGTAATCACTGACCTAGAGCCAGACATCCTGGAATGTGAAGTCAAGTGGGCCTTAGAAAGCATCACTATGAACAAAGCTAGTGGAGGTGATAGAATTCCAGTTGAGCCACCAGAGAAGCCCATAAAATTCATATATAAGTTTTACTGAATCTCAGCATTAGAGAGAGCATGATACACTTTTTCTTTGATTGAGACATGTCCTCTGTCAACAGGAAGGGCACTGTCAATGCTTTCCAAAACACAAAAGTACAAAACAAGGACTCTTCTTGATGTCAGAAATCAGCCATTAGTATATCTATTTGCATTTGTTCTTATTACACTATTGGTCTGTGCAAAACATGTTGTCCCTTCCTGGGATGAATCGTCTTTATTTATACACTCAAAGCATAATAACGAGCTGGTTGGTCATTGAGTGCCACTAGTGGAGCAGTCTGGAAATCAGAGCATCTCCAAAGGATGTGTAAATTGCCCAAGGAATTTGGCTGCCCCCACCACCAAAATGGAGAATACCTTATCCTTGGAATCATTTTGAATGCATTTAAGCCTGTGGGGAATGTTCAGCATGTGGACACCTAGGTATATTTATAGACCTTTTCTGGATTGGCTGGTGTGCCGGATGTCCACTTTAGCCGCTAGCCTTACTCTCTGCTCAGGAAGGCTGACCTGAATCAGCGAGTTTCTTTACCTTCTGGTTCTAGTCATATTTGGCCAATGAGCAGCACCAGTGAGAGAATCCAGGGAGGGAGGGAGGGAGGGAAGCGATTTGGGGTATCATTTTCTGGCCTCTTTTCTGCAGTGGTGCCTTTGTCACAGCTCCTGTCGGGTGTGCGGTGTCCTTTCTGCACACCTCTCTGGCTGTAGATAACCTCTCCCTCCTCCTCGTGTGTTGAAGCCTAGGAGTGGTAACAGCCCTAGGATCACTAGTCTTATGGTCTCCTTTACCTTAATGACATCTTTGTAAATAGTCCCTCTATCAGACTTTCCTAAAGTCCCCCAATCTAGGTATGCCACCTCTTTTCTAGATATTGACTGATAACCCACTGTTGCTGTGTCTACATCTCTAAAAGTAGTTTAGCCTCTGAGGCCTATGAGACAACAGAAGGCATCAGGTGTAGCAATGAAAGAAAGAAAGTGAAGTCGCTCGGTCATTTCTGCCTCTTTGCAATCCCATGGACTGTATATAGCCCAGTAGGCTCCTCTGTCCATGGGATTTTCCAGGCAAGAATACTGGAGTGGTTTGCCATTTTCTTCCCCAGGTATAGCAAGGACATCTTTCCAAATCTATGACAAGTTCTAATTTGAGAGTTTACAAAAGTTCTCAAGGAAGGACTCTGACTGAGGGAGAAGTTTCTTGTGTGGTCCCATTGTTACTTCCTAGAATTGGACCCCAAGCAAAAATATTGATGAATTCTTGAGATCTGTCAATGCAAATTCATGTTTACTTGAGAGGCTGCAAATTTATTACAGCAGGCTTGAGCAGAAAATATTTGTCTACAGTGAAAAACTGGAAGCCAACAGAGCGTGATTAGAGAACGGAAAATGTCATTTTTTAAATTGGGGAAGATGGCTGTAAAGTGGAAGATTCTGTTCTGGCCCTAATTATGTGGCTGGGTCTTCCTGGACTCTCAGTCTAATCGGCCTCGATAGAAAAATTACACAGCAATCTAGAAGCTTAAAAAAAAAAAAAAAAGAAAAATGGCAGTAATTAAATGACAAAAACTATATTCAAATAAAATTAAGGGTTTGACTTAAAGCTATGGGGGGCATCTCCTTTTGTTTCTTCCTATGTAGCATTTAAAGGAAAAGGAAACAAAAAGAGCTTTCTGGAAGTATTCCTCAGCACTTACTTGTAGCCCCAGCCTCAGGAGTTTGCTAGTCCAAAGACCCCTCTGCATCCAGCTTGTCCATTGTATGACTTTGGGTTCTATTCCTGTGCTTCATGGAAAAGCTCTGGAGAAGGGGCCCAAGAATAAAAAGAAGAAACCCAGTTTAGTTCTTAGGTTTATCTATCATGCACTCAGTCACTCAGTCGTGTCTGACTCTTTGTGCCCCCGTGGACCGTAGCCTGCCAGGCTTCTCTGTCCATGGGATTCCCCAGGGAAGAATACTGCAGTGGGTTGCCATTTCCTCCTCCAGGGTGTCTTCCAAACTCAGGTATCGAACCCAAGTCTCTTGTATCTCCTGAATTGGCAGGCAGATTCTTTACCATTAGCACCACCTGGGAAGCCCTTTATTCACCATATCGAGAGGTTAAAGGTTTATTCTTTAAGTGGAAGAATTATTTAATGGAATGAAATAATTTAATGATTTAAATGGAAGTTTTTTTAATAATGATTTTTTAAAAGAGAAATATTTTAGACACACAAGAAGCACCCGTATCTATGCCCACCTATATTTAATAAACAAATATCTTGCTATGTTGTTTCATTTTTTAAAGTAAAGCCCTTTGGATGCAGTTGAAGCATCCACTGCAGTCTTCGGCCTCCCCATCTCTCCCACTGTCTCCAGAGGTGACCACAGTGTCAGCATCAACATTTTCCTTCTCTGTTTTCATACTTTGACTACATAGGCAAGGGTATAGAAATAGTGTACATAGTTGTGCTGTTTGTGTGCTTTTAAAATCTAAATAAATTGTATTTCCGTATGTTTTCAGGAATTATCTTTGTTGAGACAGGTACCTGTACATCATTCATTTTAAATGCTGTGGACTCTTTCATTATATGAGTATATACTGTGGTTTATTTCTCTTTTTCCTATTGTTCAATATTTAGAATGTTTGCCTTTCTACCATTACAGACAACGTTTGATGAGCATCCTTGTAAATAGTGTCTTGTGTACATCTGCAAGACTTTCTCAAGGATGTAGACTTGGGGAAAAAATGTTGGGCTGTATGTCAAGTACACCGTCACCCTCCCTGACCATTGCCATATCCTCTCCTGAGTGGCTGGACAATATGCGTGCTTAATGCAGGACCTGACAATTTTCATTTTCCCCTGCCCCATCTCTTATTTTATATAATCAAACTTTTACAATGTTACTATCATAGTGGTTTTATTTTCATTATCCTGATTACTAGTGAGGTTGAGTTTTCTCTCAGATGTTTATTGGTACTTCAAGTAATCTCTTTTTCAATAATCCATTCCTTTCCTCTTGCCCTTTTTTTTTCCTGGATTTTTTTGTCTCTTCTAAACCAATTTGTATGGGGTTTAAATGTCTGAGTTGCATCCTTAGGCAGTACTATGTATCAGATAACTGTCTTGGTGGAAAGTTTCAGATTCTGTACTCTTAAGCAGCAAGCATCACCTTATACCTATTGTAAATGACACATTATTCCAGGTTGACTCCAGGCTTTGTCAACAGGAAGAAGCAGACCTGTCCTGATGAACATAATAGCAAAGCTAGTCACAACCCTTTGGGGATGAGGGCCTGAGTTACTGGAGAGAAAGCTTGGAAGACCTAAGAGCAGGAAATTAGGAACCTGTTGGAGAGTGGGTCAAAGCTCAGATAGCCAGGAGAAGCCTCGAAACTGATAGAAGGGCAGAAGCAGGTTTCTACGAGAAGGTAAGTTGTAGGAGAGGCTGTGGGCTCTGTGATGGGGAGGGTGCCTCCCTGGTAGGAGGACGTCTCACGGCTATGGAACTCAGAGAAAGGGGGCATCCTAAGTGCTGACTGGCAGCCCAGTTCACCGCATGCCAACATGGGTGGGTGACAAGGAGAGAAATCAACAGGAATTCAAGAAGAAAATCCTCATAGGCAGCTGCCCTTCCCCACTCTCAGAGCCCTGAAGGGCTTTACGATGATCAGCCAGCGAGGATGGAGGGAGCCTGGGCCAGGCTACACTGCAGAGTGTGAGAACGAAGGAGGGGTAGGAAACTGGGGCTCTGATCTGTCACCAAATTGTAACTTGACTTCTGATAGTCACGGTTTCTTTTCTGCTGCCTCCACCTTCCAACCAGCAAATTGCAAAGTCACATGATTTGCATCTTACCTTCTTTGCTTTCCCTTCCTGTCCACGTTAATAGAGGTAGGATGAGTGGCAAAACAACCCTCAAGCCGGTGGCGGCAGGTAAAAGGGAATCCTGCGTGTGTGTCTGGCTGGCCGCTGGACGAGGGTTGATGATGACTGCCCTGTCGTCCTCCCATCATCATTGATGATGACCTGCGTGTTATCGCCCAGGAAGGTAGGGAAAGGCCTAAAAGCAATTAAATGCTAAATTCCCCCATCTCTTGGTTTCTAGCTATGCAGGTCCAAAGAGATAAAGCTGCTTGGTAAGCCTGTTTTCACTTGGGTGGTGAACCAGTGTCTCATAAATCAACCAGTGAGGGAATTGAATCAACCCCAGGGTCTAGGGCACAATTAGCTACCTTAGAGAAGGAATTCAGGGATACTCCTGTCCTGACTGCTTAAGTTCAGTGCAGCCTTTCCTTGTAAAGCCAGACAGTAATCTTTGTGGTGGTTTTTGGTCTTCTTGCTAATACACATAAGGGTGGGTGGTCTCATCTGAGTGTAGACTGCCCAGCAGTGCAATATATGGGGCACCAGACTTGGTAAGGCTTGCTGTGAACATGTAAACAAGGATGCTAGACAGAAGTAAGTAGACTAGTCCTGCACTATTGATGTATTCTGGAGACTTACTTCCTTTAGTTCTGTTTCATTCAGCAAACTCTCTGTTCTCTAACTTTCGCCTTCACGGTCCATCAGAACCAACTCCACGTGTCCTTGAAGCAGATTTAGAAAACGAAGGCAGATTAGAAAATTCCAAGTTTTCTTTTTGGCAGCATCAAGTGGCTATTATCCCAGAGCCAAGCAATGTTGCCAGAGACTATTTTTTTAAAAAAATCAACAGATGAGGGAGAATCAAACCGTCTAGTGTCACAGCCTGCCAGGGAGTGAATTAGCATGCCGGGGGAAGTCTCCTGCCCCTTCCAACTAAGGAATAACAGACAAACAAAATCATGGGTTAACATGAAATTTCAAACAAAGCAAATGCCTCACTCACCCTTGACATTCATCTTTACAATTCTATTAAAAGGTTTTTCATAAGAGTAGATTATTGGGTTTCCAGAAATGAACTGACAGTCATCACTACGTAATTTCTTTCTAAGGGTATCATTTGTGCAGTCTCTGGAGTTTCTCCTTTACTGCGACTTTAAGCAAAATTTTCTTTCATGAGGGCTGTGCTCCAAATTATCATGGGCTCTTAAACAATAGCAGTTGTAAGTTCTCTACAGCCACTTCTCCCACTTGTTTTGCTTTTATTTTTTAATTTACTTTATTGAAGTATAGTTGATTTATAGTGTGTCAGTTTCTGATGTACATCAAATTGACTCAGTTATATATACATACGTACATTCTTTTTCATATTTTTCATTATGATTTATCAATATCCATATTATAAGCGACCCAACTTTCTCTTATGTTTCCAATTTACTTATGCTTCTTTTTTTTAACTATTTTATATTGGAGTATAACAGTTTAACAATATTGTGATAGTTTCAGCTGGACAGCAAAGGGACTCAGCCATACACATCCATGTATCCATTCTCCCCCAAACTCTGCTCCCACCCAGGCTACCACATAACATTAGGCAGAGTTCCCTGTGCTACACAGTAGGTCCTTGTTGGTTATCCACTTTAAATATAGCATGTGTACATGTCCATCCCAATCCCTCCTCCCTATTCTTCCCCCGTGGCGGCTATAAATCCATTCTGTATGTCTGTGAGACTGTTTTGTGAATCAATTTGTTTTTAGATACCGCATATAAGGGGTGTCATGTGAAATTTTCTCCTCTGACCAACTTCACTCAGGGGAAAAAAAAAGATGTATTAAAGTAAATTTTACCTAACATTTCCAAATCTGTTCCCAGTCATATCCTGATCACCTAGTTATCTGTGTACTTAGAAAATACTTCTCTTCAACAGAGTAGTTTCGCTGCTTTCTCTAGAACTGTATAGAGAAGCTTAGCCCCTTAGATTAAAAAGTAAGGACCATCTCCTTTCTGTGTGGGGGAAGAATGCAGGCTGTCTGGTCAGATGTGCGTATGGAAAGGCTCCTTGCCCTGCTCAGTGCTTCTCTAGCCTGGGTACACGTTGAGTTACTGCGGGAACTCTGAAAAATGAATCAAACTCCTGTCATACCACACACTAATTCAATCAAGAGCTCAAGGTGAAGTCTCTGGACTGGCAGCACCTGGGAACTTGTCAGAACTGTGGATCCCGGTCCTGGTCCCAGACCTGCTGAATCAGACACACTCGACACGTGGGGCCCAGGATCTGTGGTTTAATAAGCGCTCCCAGTGGTTTTGATCTCATTCAGATTTGAGGGGAGATACCTCTGCAGTTCATATTTTAAAATATAACTCTAGGTGACTCCAATGTTCAGCCAGGGTTGAAAATTTTAGGTATTTCCTTCCAGTTGTATTCATTGTGCTACGACATTTTGTATAAGGGACTTGAGCTCCTCAGGTTTTCATATCCACAGGATCTCCCATAGATACAGAGGGAAGTTGTATTTACTTCTGTTTGATTTCAACTATAACTGCCTGTTTGGTTTCTGGTCCTTTAGATCAGTCATAGCCAAGAGAGTTCTGGTTTTATATGCCTTGGCTCTAAAAAGCCAGTCTAAAATGTGTCTTATCTCCTGGACCTATCCCTTTGACAGAGAAGAAAAATCATATCAGAGTACCAAGAAGTACTGCAAGATCCCTGAAGAAATGCAAAAGCACAACACTGTTTATCAGGCATAATAGTGTTAATTGTGACTTTTTTTTTATGTTGACAATGTTCAAAATCTCAAGATCATTTAGGGTTCTTTTGTTTGCAGTGAATCTGAATGACTTCCTGACTGCTATTCACCTAATAAAATCTCAGACTCCATGTCATTGAACTTGAAGTTTGACTGATATGCAGTCTTAGAACTCTAAATAGGAAGCATTGTCCATGAAAACATTTCCTCCTTTCAACTCAGGTTTCTCTCAGTTTCCATCCTCTCCCTCCTCCTCTCCATTAACCCTCCCTGCACTATGTTGTTCTTCCTTTTAAACAAATGACTCTTAAGAAAACACAATCCCCTTTCTGAAATGCTTAGGAGCAGCTATATTTTTTGAAGTTCATACTCGTCAATTTTAAAGGAGTAAAGTACTGTGCATACTGTATATTAAGGTCTGAAGCAAATGGTGTAGATATTCAGACTAAAGAGACTGGGGACTATACATAACATCAGGATGGTTTTGTTTAGTCGCTAAGGCGTGTCCGACTCTTTTGCAACCCCACGGACTGTAGCCCACCAGGCTCCTCTGTCCATGGGATTTCCCATGCAAGAACACTGGAGTGGGTTGCCATTTCCTTCTCTAGGGGATCTCCCCCACCCAGGGATCGAACCCTGTATTGGCAGGTGGGTTCCTTACCACTGAGCCGCCTGGGAAGCCCCTCAGGATGGTTTGGTTTAGGTTTTATGAATTGAAAGCCAAGCAAACGAAAACCCTGTGGGCCTCCAGAGCTATATGTGTTTCAGCATACTGAATGCAAGATGGTTGGCAGTATTCCATTCTTGAACCAGGAGGCAAACCAGCCCCAGCAGGACTGAAAAGCCCCAAGATCTTAAAACAAATTTAAAACATCTTCTTTATATTAAGTTTAGATGGTTGGCATTTAAGGACAGAACTTATGAATATGTAGCTTTCAATGTTAGTGCCTAGATCTGTAATTAAAGCAGCCAGGCTTCAACCATATTTTTCAGTGAGATGACAGTCTGGAAAGATCACATTGCCCCTAAACAAATGATGTTGGGACAGTGGTGAACCATGTGGAAATGGTATGAAGCTGGAACCCCACTCTCTTCTTAATTGTTGGGTGGGCCAAAAAGTTCAGTCAGGTTTTTCCATACAGTGTTACAGAAAAACGCAAACTTTTTGACCAACCCAGTGCGACTCATCCCAGATGGACTGAGCCATAAGCATTCAAAAAATTAAAAAAGAGTGACTATTTTTACAATGGCAGAGTGGAGAGGACTTTTCAAACATAATGAAAAATCCTAAGAGTTGTAAGAGCTGTAATATTTGCATAAATATCAATGGTTTCTTTAGAGCAAAATCATTATAAAAAAAGCCAAAAGTGACCCCAAGAAGGATTTGTAACACATGCTAGATACACGTGCATAAGAGTGTGTTTATAAATCGATAAGGCCATCAACCTAACTAAAAAATGAGCACGTAAGCAAGCCCCAGACAAAAAGAATTACAAATGTCCTTGAAACGTGACATGATTCTCTACCTCATATCCCATTAAATAAGACTGTGAAAAGCAGTCAGTTGTCAGACTGGCAAGGTTCATTCTGTTTGGTGACTTTGTTTTAGGACTACCCTGCAAATTCTACTCACACAAATGCATGAAGATATATGTACAAGAATTTTCAGAGCCACATTGTTTTGAATAGATTAAGTATTGGAAGCAACCTAACTGTCCTTCGGTGGCAGATTGGTTAAATAAATGAAAAGGCATCCACATTCTGTGGATGTTAGAAGGAATGAGATAAATCTACATGCACTGATGTGGAAAGGGGCTCACTGCGCCTGGATCAGTGGCAGAATAAAGTGTGGAGGGTGATTCTGTCCGTGTGAATGTTGGTGTAAGCACAGAATGTGTCTGGGATCATGCACAACATCCCTCATAGCAGGATCATACCCCAGGGAAGGTGAACACAGAGGAGTGCTTAATACAGTCTTCTGAGTCATTTAACTTATCTACAATAAGCATGTATGAAATCAGTGATACGCTATTGAAAACTTTTAAAATCTGGGCACCCTTCTTGCAAATGAAAGACGGTCTGAAGTCAGTCTTGGTTTGGTAAACTCACAGCTGGGCATAGATGGAAGTGGGGTTGAGGGATTTAATACTGTCTTTTTGCAAAGATGCCTTATCCATTTACAAGATTGCTTTCTTATATAGACTTCTTGTAATAACTTTAGTGAGTGAGTTGGAGCCATTTGCAAAGATGTGTCAGACTGAGAACAGTCACCTAACCCCAGAGGGACTTCACAGAGTTCAGATTTCTTGACTGAGGAATGTTCTTCCTTTCACTCTTTACAGCACACTCTGTTCCATAGTGTGTCAGGACTAGAGGGAGGCTGTGGACAAAATTTTGTATCCGTGTCCAGGAAGGCCTACACAAGCCTGGTCCTGGGTTGGGGGCTGTGCCCAAGTCAAGCCCTTGGTCTTCCCCACCCTGCACAGCTTCTTGGGGTGCACAGGCTGTGGGGGTTCCTGTCAGGCCTACTTGCCTAAACCCTCTTCAAGGAACTTTTACCAGTTGCCAACAAGGACATGATGAGAAAGTTTGAAGCCAAAATCGATTATGCAAGGGAGGGAAAATAGAGATGCCAGCTCTGAGGCCCTGCTAGCTTTTTCCCTGACGGTGTGGGAAGAACACAGGGCACTGATGATGCCAGGCTGTCCTCCCCCAGCCCACCAGTGCTCCTGCGACAGACTCAGAGCACACCTTAGAGCACACCACGATTGGCTCCTTACCTGCCAGACCCTTGCCCAGAGAGCACCAGTGGGCTTGACACTGGGAGTGAAACCTGAGTGGAGACCCCCGTCCCATGAGGAGAGCAGCCCCTTTCCCTGTCCTAGCTGGTGGGATGTACAGTCCAGTGGCTACTAAGTTTGGGGCTACACAGATTTTCTTGTCATTCTCTGTAATTTTACATCCTTTTTTGGTGTTTGGGAGCTACTAAAACCCATTTTAAGCTTTAGCACAGAAGTTGGGTTTCTATTAGTAGAAGCCAGTTGCACTGTTCACAAAATAATTGATGAATCAAAAGGGGTTCTACTGCAAAAATAAAAGCCATGTTTTTTTTTGTTTGTTTTTTAATCACTGTGATTTGCGTCACTTGCTTCCTAGCAATCCATCTGATTTACTATGACATCTTCATGACTCCGAATTTAGAATATTTATCTGGAAACTTTGCTTCAGTCTCCTAACAGGCTACCTCGTGACAAGGTACAGAGAAGTGGATGCTGTCTGTTTTGGGTTTGCTCATACAAAAGTCATTTCTGAGATCCATACAAAGGAAAAACATAGCGATAAGATACGAAACCCTTAATTACTCTAATGTATGTACGAAGCTCTCTCACAGCACCTCCTTCCTCCCCCAACCTCTCTTAACTCCTCGGGCGCGATCCACTAGCTGCAGCATCCAGCCCATCGCAGCTCACTTAAACGGCTGCAGGAAGTTTGTTTTACAAGGCTGGTTTTAACTAACTACCTGCTGTGCGGCACATTGCTACTGTTTGTGAAATGAATGATGGGAAAGGCAAGTCTGTGATTTCATTTGTTCAGACCGATTACTCACACGTTGCACACGGTATCATTTGCTTGTCACTTAATGACTGACCAGCCTGCCTGAATCATTAGTGCTTCGGCGCAGTGAAAGGAAGACCTCGGCATAATGAGGCGCTGAAGGAAGTGGAGTGCTGTTTTACCTAAAAGAAATGGTGTGCAGAAATCCAGCACAGCTGCAGGTGTTCCGATGACAATGTGGGAAGCAGTTAGCTTCCAATTTAGCAGAAAATTAAGAGCGAAAAAACTGTTATTTGTGAGAGAAGATACTCATGGCAGGCAATCATCCTCGCTCTGCGTCCGCAAGATGAGCTTTCAGCTGTCTTTGTCGTGACTTAAAACAATTGGTATCTTGGGCTGCATTCAACACCAGATTGGTGCTTATTATCTGCAGTTTATTCTTTCTTGGGATATTTTGTGTTTTTTTCCCCCCCTCTATTTTATGGCTAATTTGCTTGCTTGAATGTAAAGCCATTTAAGCTGAAAAATCTGGATTGTGGCTGATCATTGTGCCAGGGCTCTGAGCTGTATGATACAAGATAATTGGCAATTTTCAAATTCATATTCCATTTTGTTTCACTCTTCCCCCCCCCCCGCCCCCCGGGTCCCTTCTGCTAGCTTCTCTGCCCTGTTCTTCAGCATAATCTTTGAAACGGGTAACAGAGGGAAGGTGGGGGGACTAGATTCTGCCACTCAGGACCTGAGGCTCCTGAGACTCACCTTTGGGGGAATGAAAGATCAAAACTCCATGATGCAAACCTGTCCACCTCCGGGAAAGCAGTCTCTCCAAAGCAGATAGATACTTCCTCGTGAAAAGACTGAATTCCATTTGGAACCACAGTTCCAAGTTCTATTGGTAGGGTAATAAAAAGATTTTGGCTTCACTTGAGAGTCTGCTGTTTGAGGCAGACAAGAAAACCCTGACGTTCTATAAAGCAACTGCCAGTCTCCCATTTGGTGGGGGTCCAATGGCTAGATCTAACATAGCGTATTCTGGTCCGTTTATCCCTTGCCGTGTCAGTCAAGGTGATACTGTTAATAGATGAAGATGCCCAATCTCTTCACTGGTTAGGTAGCTCCAATATATGGTATATCGTATGCGTGTTACCTTTTGCTGTGTCAGTCAAGGTGATGGTAGATAAAGCTGCCCAAATCTATGTCCACTGATAAGTCTAGCCTGATAAGTCTACAGGATTTCACCCCAGTCGTGTAAGCCCTTCGTGTTTCATTCTTTTCTGTTTTCCTGTCAGAGCAGTGTCATCTGAGTTGACTCATTTCAGTCAAGTTATTCCTGAGCAACAGAGTTCCCCTCAGGAGATTTCTTTAGAGATGTGGTAGTATGTTCCGCTTCCTCCGTGATCTCAGGCCAGTGGAGTAGTGTGTCTTATCAGCAGTATTTGTAAGGGTGGTAACAGAGGGGTGTTCAACAGACAAGGGGTCTGTGAACAGCGGTCCTGCCACTTCAGCACGGGGATTCTGTCGAAAGAGGGACTCTTCAATGATATATGTACTTTTTATTCTTCGCAGCGCCAGCCCTGCTTTACCTGAAAGCAGGAGGAGAACCCCCTTGCCATTTTTCTTCTCTTTATTAATTGCAAATCATTTATTTTCCTGTTCTGTCACTCTGACATTTCTACGAGCATACTTGCTCACAGCACCAGTTAAAACTGTAAAACATTATGTTTCCCCATTTTGTAATAATTTTCCACTTGAATCGTAATGTTGTTTTTCAGGTACATTTGTGTGAACTAGCAGAAGGAAAATGCAAGAGAAAAACATAGAGAGCATGAACGTGGTGAGCAATCATAAACCAAACAAGCATCAGATTAGTAGCCAGAGGAGAAAAAACAACCAGAGAGAAGGGATAAAAGGCTTTCCGCCCTCAAGAGCTGTTTGGTGTTTATCTTTCATTACACTGTCTTCAGGCTTTCACCTTCCTCTCCAGCTCAGACATCACATTCCCTTTCACCATAGCTGTGTTTGTTGTTTGAAGTGCCGGCAAGCCTACATTTCCAATTTCTGCACTGCTTTCCATGGTAGAACTTGGGTAATCAGGCCCTCCGCATCCCAGGTGTGCGTTTTCATCTTACTACTTCCTCGCAGCTGGCCTGAGAAGACACTCAGCCACACTCTATTTTCATGTCCACTAAGAGTCACTCAGTCTCCTGTTCTGCCAATTTGGTGCATAATATTTTCATTTTCTCTGTATATATTTTCCAATACTCCTGTCAGCTTGCAGCATCTACTTCATTAAGCTTCTCCTCCCTCCGGTTGAACAGCCATCAGCAGTGAAGGAGCCTTTGTGAGGTCGAGGGGGGATTGATCTTGTTTTCTCCACACACTTGCGGACCTGCCAAAGCAGGACGATTTACTGCCTGTCACCCAGATTGCCTGGAGGATGCTCCTTGTCCCCATTTGTCTCGGGGCTTCCGTTGCTCACCAGGCGCTTGGGCTTGTAAACTGATTTCTGAAAATGTGAAAGGATTATCCTCGCTCATAAAATGCAAAATTTGCTTAACTGCCTGCTGCAGCATTTGTTTTTCAAGAGAGGCTGATTTGAATTACAAACTAAGGTTGCTGTGGTGTGGAGAGAGGGTGGTGATGGCCACCGGCAGGCTGGCCCCTCCTTCAGGAAAGCCAGACAGCGAGGAGCTTCATGAAAAGCTCAGAGAGGAAGCTAGTGTGTTGCCTTACGTAGGATACACTGCAAAACAAAGCAGTGGATAAAGCATCTATTTTTTTTCATTTAAGGATTCTTGGTCCTGTTTGGTCTTCCTAAAGGGCATGCAAACAGAGCATTTGAAAAGAATTACACTCCAGTAGCTGTTTAACTTTTATTAAGTAATTACAGATTCTAAATAGAATCCACAGATCTGGACCAAGGATAGTATCTCCATATTCAGTAAGTCCAGCATCAACTTCCTAAATATGCATGTGAAAGCTTTCTTGTCTTTCATCATTTACCAAATCCCACAGTGAATCTATTTTTATACTCAACCCAGACTTAAACCAACTCCCACAAACTGAGTTGAGTGTGACATTTATAACAGACTCCAGATAGCAATGTATTTTTATAAAACCATCAGCCAGCCACCTCCCCCCTCCCAAACTGTTCCCTTATTAAATCTGTATCTTTCAAAGAACACCCTTTGCTGCTGCTGCTGCTGCTAAGTCGCTTCAGTCGTGTCCGACTCTGTGCGACCCCATAGACAGCAACCTACCAGGCTCCTCTGTCCCTGGGATTCTCCAGGCAAAAATACTGGAATGGGTTGCCATTTCCTTCTCCAGTGCATGAAAGTGAAAAGTGAAAGTGAAGTCACTCAGTCATGTCCGACTGTTAGTGACCCCATGGACTGGAGCCTACCAGGCTCCTCCATCCATGGGATTTTCCAGGTAAGAGTACTGAAGTGGGGTGCCATTGCCTTCTCTGAACACCCTTTAGGACTAGCAATAAAATAAAAGGCCGTGAGCTGGGGGATCTTCCTTTTTTATCACCCTTCCTTCAGGGCAAACTTAGAAAGGCTGACTCATCATCCCTCCCTGAAGATTTCCTGGCAACAGTGATTGTGTCTTATTTAGAATCTATAAACCAAGGACCTGTGCTGGTGATTGGTACATTGTAGGTGCTCAGTACATGGGTATCTGAGTAAATGAATGAAGGGTATGGTGTGGGGGCCATTTATGTCTTCCTCATTTTCAATGGATACTCTCAACTCAGTTCACTCAAGGCAATCAGTAAAATCCTAAATTTATAAAAGGATAGGGTAGATCATCTTTCTGGTGAGAAGTGAACTTTTGTTGCGGGAGTATGAAAATATAAAGTTAAAGAATGATACAAGGGGATATGAAAGAGAATGTTCAGGTGTAGTCTTATGGATGAAATAAATGATAGATATAGAAATGGAAGTAAGAAACAGGGATGTTAAGCAATCAGCTGAGCTAAATGTCCATCCATCCTCTTTAGAGGAGAGAGGAAGAAAACTGATTTTAGCATCTGAAAATGAGGCATTTAAGGATCAGGCTTCCCTTTTCATTTCCGGATCCCCTACTGAGTCAGGGGATGTTTTCTTCTTTCTGTTTCTCTTTTATTTTTTGTCTTCACTCACTAGGTAAGCTATGCCCCTAGGCTGCTACATTCCTCTTCACAGAGGGATATAAGGCCGGACAACAGAAAACCCTGCCCTGTCACTGAAGAAATTAAACAGTGTAGATCAGGAAAAGGAGCTGCGGATATAGAAACACAGAACTATTCTATGTAATGTGATCCAGAGCCTCCTCTGAGCCCCATTTTGACGATGTTTGACCATTATTCTTTTTCTCTAGCTTCCACAATATGAAACTCAATTTTTGTCCCATCCTCTACACTGGTCTCATTTTTAAAAAAACAGTCTTTTTTTTTTTTTTTAATTGGACTATAGTTTATTTACAATGGTGTTAGTTTCAGCAAAATCAGCAGTTATATATATACACACACACATACACACACATATGCGCATACGCATTCTTCTTCAGATTCTTTTCTCACATAGGTTATCACAGAACATTGAGTTCCCTGTGCTATACACTACGTCCTTGTTGATTATCTGTCTTGTATATTGTATTGCGTATATATTAATCCCAAACTTCTGATTTATCCCTCCCCCTGTATCTCCTCTTTGGTAACCATAAGTTTGGTTTTAATATCTGCACATCTGTTTCTGTTTTGTAAATGAGTTCATTTGTGCCATTTTAAAAAAAAATCCACGTATGTGATGTAATATGCTCTTTGTCTCTCTGTGTCTAACTTCACTTAGTATGAGAATTTCTGGGTCCATCCATGTTGCGGCAAGTGGCATTATTTCATTCTCTTTTATTCTGAGTAGTGGTCCATCTCATATATGCCACATCTTCTTTATCCGTTCTTCTGTCACTGGATATTTAGGTTGCCTAATGTTTTGGCTGTTGTAAATAGTGAACATTGGGGTATATCTTTTCACATGATGGTTTTTAGGTGTTTTAAGGAACCTCTGTACTTTTCTCCTCTTCAGTCCCCTTCAGTGGCGCTCTGCCGGCTATCAGAGCAGCCTCGCCTCTCATTCGGAGGTCTGGTGCTCTCTGCCTTTCTGGGCTGGCTCCTTCTGGGTGCTGTCTTCGTGGTCTGCATGGTGAAGCTCCGTGCATCCCTGTTGCTGGCGGTGGTGTCCCTCTCATCCCGGCGCCCTGCACATGCAATTATGTAATTACCTGGACTTCTCTCACACCTTTTCCCCCATCAACTCATCAGTCTGGCCAAGTGATATTGTCAGATCACTGTAAAAATCTTTTCCATTTTTCTCCATTTTTACTGTCACTATCTCAATTTAGAAATTTAGCTTTATATCTGAAATGCTATTTTAGCTGAGGCTGTTCTCAGCTACACTGTTCTCACCAACACTACTCACAAACATGTACACACACACCTTCACCTTCTCATGTATCTGACTTGCAGTTGTCAGGTTAATTCGTGGAAAAACCTCATTTCCATTAAATTTGCCTCCTTAACAGATAAAAATAGTTTCCTAATTGAGAGAATAGCATAGATTTTATGTAACTCTACTACTGTCTCTCAATATAAACCTAAGTGTGACAATTTTTTTTGTACCTTAATACCAAGAGTATTACTTTCTATAATTTGGAAATGCAACTAAGAGAACTATCTATAGGTTTGAAAATCACTTCTCTCTTTAGAATTAAAGGATCTCCAAACTCCAACTTTGTTTATCTGAAAAATGTTTTTGTCCACACTTAATTCTTTCTGAATCCCTTCAAAGATAAAACTTTTGTCCTCGTAGATAGTTTTCAAAGGAAAGAAGAGAAACACAGAGGATACAGAAATTACCTAAACATTGGGATATGTTTCTTTTTACTTAGGACAAGCTTAAGTAAAGTTTTACTAACACCCACATGATTTGTTCTTACAAAAGGACAGCTGATTATTTTAAAACACATTTGAGCAGAGGAATTTTGAAACTGATTTTTTTCATAGTTTTACATGGGATGCAGGGGTGCTAGGGAAGTAGTAGCAGGTCCTTTTGTTGCAGGAAGGCGGACCCCTTCCAGGGCCTGAAACTGGGCTCTTGTCTAACACTTGGAAATGAATTGTCTGAGGAGACACATGTGCTGACAAACCAAGAGATTTTATTGGGAAAAGGCACCCAGGTGGAGAGCAGTAGGGTAAGGGAACCCAGGAGAACTGCTCTGCCACGTGGCTTGCAATGTCAGGTTTTATGGTGATGGGATTGGTTTCTGGGTGGTCTTTGGCCAATCATTCTAATTCAGAGTCTTTCCTGATGGTGCACGCATCGCTCAGCCTAGATGGATGCTAGCGAGAGGGATTCTGGGAAGTGGACGGATACGCAGTGTCTCCTTTAGACCTTTCCCGGACTCTTCCAGTTGGTGGTGGCTTATTAGTTCCGTATTCGTTATCAGGATCTCCTGTCATAAAACAGTTCATGCAAATGGTTACTATGGTGCCTGGCCAGGGTGGGCGGTTTCAATTAGTATGCTTCCCCTAACACTTTGGTTCATCTGAGGTCTTGGATGATTTGTAACTGTACAGAGTCAAGTTGGGACTTGTGTTTGGGACAAAGGACAGAATTGCTAAATAGCTGTGCTTAATAAGGAGAAAAGACATTGAGGCTTCAGAAGGCTGGTCTGAGGGGAAGGGGATGAGGAAGCATCTGGGCAGGGAGAGAGGAGCTGGCAGCTAGCCTGAAATACGGAGTGCTATGTGGCATGGTTTTCCCTGTGGTCATGTATGGATGTGAGAGCTGGACTGTGAAGAAGGCTGAGCGCCGAAGAATTGATGCTTTTGAACTGTGGTGTTGGAGAAGACTCTTGAGAGTCCCTTGGACTGCAAGGAGATCCAACCAGTCCATTCTGAAGGAGATCAGCCCTGGGATTTCTTTGGAAGGAATGATGCTAAAGCTGAAACTCCAGTATTTTGGCCACCTCATGTGAAGAGTTGACTCATTGGAGAAGACTCTGATGCTGGGAGGGATTGAGGGCAGGAGGAGAAGGAGACGACAGAGGATGAGATGGCTGGATGGCATCACTGACTCGATGGATGTGAGTCTGAGTGACCTCCGGGAGTTGGTGATGGACAGGGAGGCCTGGCATGCTGCAGTTCATGGGGTCGCAAAGAGTCGGACACGACTGAGCGACTGATCTGATCTGATCTGATGTGGAATGGATCAGCCAAGAGAAATCCCTGGTGTCAAATGAAAGGTGAATGGAAAGGCTTTCAACAGCATGAATGATTGAACACCCTGAGAGCCCATCAGAGAGATCAACATATTTGGGCATATTCATGTAATGGAGGCGTCCATCGCAGAAAAAATGAATTAGAGCTACATAAGTTAATATGAATTGTGTAAGCTTGATATTGAGTGAAGCCTCCGCAAAAGCAGATGTCATATGATGCAGTCTATACAAAAATTTAAAACTTGCAAACAATTATGTCCTTTAAAGATATCCATAAATGCATGGGCCTTAGGAAGCATCACTATGTACAAAGCTAGTGGAGGTGATGGAATTCCAGTTGAGTCTTTCTAAATCATAAAAGATGATGTTGTGAAAGTGCTACACTCAATATGCCAGCAAATTTGGAAAGCTCAGCAGTGGCCACAGGACTGGAAAAGGTCAGTTTTCATTCCAGTCCCTAAGAAAGGCAATGCCAAAGAAAGCTCAAACTACCGCACAATTGCACTCATCTCACATGGTAGCAAAGTACTGCTCAAAATTCTCCAAGCAAGGCTTCAACAGTATGTGAACCATGAACTTCCAGATGTTCAAGCTGGATTTAGAAAAGGCAGAGGAATCAGAGATCAAACTGCCAATATCCATTGGATCACAGAAAAAAAGAGTTCCAGAAAAGCATCTACTTCTGCTTGATTATGCCAAAGCTTTTCACTGTGTGGATCACCACAAACTGTGGCAAACTCTGAAAGAGATGGGAAGGGAATACCAGACCATCTGACCTGCCTCCTGAGAAATCTGTATGCAGATCAGGAAACAACAGTTAGAACTGGACATGGAACAACAGCCTGGTTCCAAACAGGGAAAGGAATAGGTCGAGGCTGTATGCTGTCACCCTGCTTGTTTAACTTATATGCAGAGTACATCATGAGAAATACTGGGCTGGAAGAAACACAAGCTAGAATCAAGATTGCTGGGAGAAATATCAATAACATCAGATAAGCAGATGACACCACCCTTATGCCAGAAAGAGAAGAAGAACTAAAGAGCGTCTTGATGAAAGTGAAAGAGGAGTGTGAAAAGGTTGGCTTGAAATGCAACATTCAGAAGACTAAGATCATAGCATCCAGTCCCATCACTTCATGGCAAATAGATAGGGAAACGATGGAAACAGTGACAGACTTTATTTTTCTGGGCTCCAAAATCACTGCAGATGGTGACTGCAGCCATGAAATTAAAAGACGCTTGGTCCTTGGAAGAAAAGTTATGACCAACCTCAACAGCGTATTAAAAAGCAGAGACATCACTTTGCCAACAAAGTGATCACTTTGACTCATCTGGTCAAAGCTATGGTTTTTCCAGTAGTCATGCATGGATGTGAGAATTGGACTATAAAGAAAGCTGAGCACTGAAGAATTGATGCTTTTGAACTGTGATGTTGGAGAAGACTCTTGAGTGTCCCTTGGACTGCACGGAGATCCAACCAGTCCATCCTAAAGGAAATCAATCCTGAATATTCATTGGAAGGACTGATGCTGAAGCTCCAATACTTTGTCTGCCTTATGTGAAGAACTAAGTTATTGGAAAAGACCCTGGTGCTGGGAAAGATGAAAGGCAGGAGGAGAAGGGGATGACAGAGGATGAGGTGGTTAAATGGCATCACGGACTCAATGGACATGAGTTTGAGTAAAATCCAGGAGTTGGTGATTGACAGGGAGGCCTGACATGCTGCAGTCCATGAGGTCTCAAAGAATCAGACATGACTGAGTGACTGAACTGACTGACTGATAAATGCATGGGAATAATAAATACCAAATGCAAGATAGTGGTTATCTCCGGGAGAAGGGAGTTGGAAATGTAAATGAGGAGGGATACACAGTGAACTTAAACTCTTGGTTAGCATCATTTCTTGAGCTAGGAAAGGAGTACATGGCATTAATTTGATTTTTAACATTTTGCTCTCTCATAAATGTTTTATCATGTATTTTTAGAATAGCTTTTATTTAAATTTTGACTTATAGAAAAATTGCAAAGAAAGTAGAGAGTTCCCCTATATGCAAATGTACCCAGTTTCTTCTGTCTAACATCTTACATTAGTGTGGTACATTACTTATAATTGATGAACTAGTGTTGGTTTAGTATTTTAAGCTGATTTCCTTCAGAGATCAGTCGCTCAGTCATGTCCAGCTCTTTGCAACCCCTTAAATCACAGCACGCCAGGCCTCCCTGTCCATCACCAACTCCCAGAGTTCACTGCGACTCACATCCATCGAGTCAGTGATGCCATCCAGCCATCTTATCCTTTGTCGTCCCCTTCTCCTTCTGCCCCCAATCCCTCCCAGAGTCTTTTCCAATGAGTCAACTCTTCCAATGAGGTGGCCAAAGTACTGGAGTTTCAGCTTTAGCATCATTCCCTCCAAAGAAGTCCCAGGGCTGATCTCCTTCAGAATAGACTGGTTGGATCTCCTTGCAGTCCAAGGGACTCTCAAGAGTCTTCTCCAACACCACAGTTCAAAAGCATCAATTCTTCGGCGCTCAGCCTTCTTCACAGTCCAGCTCTCACATCCATACATGACCACAGGAAAGACCATAGCCTTGACTAGACGAACCTTTGTTGGCAAAGTAATGTCTCTGCTTTTAAATATGCTATCTAGGTTGGTCATAACTTTCCTTCCAAGGAGTAAGCGTCTTTTAATTTCATGTCTGCAGTCACTATCTGCAGTGATTTTGGAGCCCCCCAAAATAAAGTCTGACACTGTTTCCACTGTTTCCCCCTCTATTTCCCATGAAGTGATGGGACCAGATGCCATGATCTTCGTTTTCTGAATGTTGAGCTTGAAGCCAACTTTTTCACTCTCCACTTTCACTTTCATCAAGAGGCTTTTTAGCCCCTCTTCACTTTCTGCCATAAGGGTGGTGTCATCTGCATATCTGAGGTTATTGATATTTCTCCCAGCAATCTTGATTCCAGCTTGTGTTTCTTCCAGTCCAGCGTTTCTCATGATGTACTCTGCATATAAGTTAAATAAGCAGGGTGACAATATACAGGTTGACATACTCGTTTTCCTATTTGGAACCAGTCTGTTGTTCCATGTTCAGTTCTAACTGTTGCTTCCTGACCTGCATACAAATTTCTCAAGAGGCAGATCAGGTGGTCTCGTACTCACATCTCTTTCAGAATTTTCCATAGTTTATTGTGATCTACACAGTCAAAGGCTTTGCAATAGTCAATAAAGCAGAAATAGATGTTTTTCTGGAACTCTCTTGCTTTTTCCATGATCCAGCGGATGTTGGCAATTTGATCTCTGGTTCCTCTGCCTTTTCTAAAACCAGCTTGAACATCAGGAAGTTCACGATTCACATGTTGCTGAAGCCTGGCTTGGAGAATTTTGAGCATTACTTGACTAGCGTGTGAGATGAGTGCAATTGTGCAGTAGTTTGAGCAATCTTTGGCATTGCCTTCTTTTGGGATTGGAATGAAAACTGACCTTTTCCAGTCCTGTGGCCACTGCCGAGTTTTCCAAATTTGCTGGCATATTGAGTGCAGCACTTTCACAGCATCATCTTTCAGGATTTGGAATAGCTCAACTGGAATTCCATCACCTCCACTAGCTTTGTTCATAGTGATGCTTTCTAAGGCCCACTTGACTTCACATTCCAGGATGTCTGGCTCTAGGTCAGTGATCACACCATCATGATTATCTGGGTTGTGAAGATCTTTATTGTACAGTTCTTCTCTGTATTCTTGCCATCTCTTCTTAATATCTTCTGCTTCTGTTAGGTCCATCCCATTTCTGTCCTTTATCGAGCCCATCCTTGCATGAAATGTTCCTTTGGTATCTCTGATTTTCTTGAAGAGACCCCTAGTCTTTCCCATTCTGTTGTTTTCCTCTATTTCTTTGCATTGATCGCTGAAGAAGGCTTTCTTATCTCTTCTTGCTATTCTTTGGAACTCTGCATTCAGGTATTTATATCTTTCCTTTCCTCCTTTGCTTTTCGCGTCTCTTCTTTTCACAGCTATTTGTAAGGCCTCCCCAGACAGCCATTTTGCTTTTTTGCATTTCTTTTCCATAGGGATGGTCTTGGTCCCTGTCTCCTGTACAATGTCACGAACCTCATTCCATAGATCATCAGGCAGTCTATCTATCAGATCTAGGCCCTTAAATCTATTTCTCACTTCCACTGTATAATCAGAAGGGATTTGATTTAGGTCATACCTGAATGGTCTAGTGGTTTTCCCTACTTTCTTCAATTTAAGTCTGAATTTGGCAATAAGGAGTTCATGGTCTGAGCCATAGTCAGCTCCTGGTCTTGTTTTTGCTGATTGTATAGAGCTTCTCCATCTTTGGCTGCAAAAAATATAATCGATCTGATTTCAGTGTTGACCATCTGATGATGTCCATGTATAGGGTCTTCTCTTGTGTTGTTGGAAGAGGGTGTTTGTTATGACCAGTGCATTTTCTTGGCAAAACTCTAATAGTCTTTGCCCTGCTTAATTCCATATTCCAAGGCCAAATTTGCCTGTTACTCCAGGTGTTTCTTGACTTCCTACTTTTGCATTCCAGTCCCCTATAATGAAAAGGACATCTTTTTTGGGTGTTAGTTCTAAAAGGTCTTGTAGGTCTTCATAGAACCGTTCAACTTCAGCTTCTTCAGCGTTACTGGTTGGGGCATAGACTTGGATTACTGTGACATTGAATGGTTTGCCTTGGAAACGAACAGAGATCATTCTGTCATTTTTGAGATTGCATCCAAGTACTGCATTTCGGACTCTTTTGTTGACCATGATGGCCACTCCATTTCTTCTGAGGGATTCCTGCCCGCAGTAGTAGATATAATGGTCATCTGAGTTAAATTCACCCATTCCAGTCCATTTGAGTTCGCTGATTCCTAGAATGTCGATGTTCACTCTTGCCATCTGTTTGACCATTTCCAATTTGCCTTGATTCATGGACCTGACTGGGGAAGGCAATGGTACCCCACCCCAGTGCTTTTGCCTGGAGAATCCCATGGACGGAGGAGCCTGGTAGGCTCCAGTCCATGGGGTCGCTGAGAGTCGGACACGACTGAGTGACTTCACTTTCACTTTTCACTTTCATGCATTGGAGAAGGAAATGGCAACCCACTCCAGTGTTCTTGCCTGGAGAATCCCAGGGACGGGGAAGCCTGGTGAGCTTTCGTCTCTGGGGTCGCACAGAGTCGGACACGACTGAAGCGACTTAGCAGCAGTAGCAGCAGCATGGACCTGACATTCCAGGTTCCTATACAATATTGCTCTTTACAGCATCGGACCTTGTTTCTATTACCAGTCACATCCACAGCTGGGTACTGTTTTTGCTTTGGCTCCATCCCTTCATTCTTTCTGGAGTTATTTCTCCACTGATCTCCAGTAACATATTGGACACCTACTGACCTGGGGAGTTTCTCTTTCAGTATCCTATCATTTTGCCTTTTCATACTGTTCATGGGGTTCTCAAGGCAAGAATACTGAAGTGGTTTGCCATTCCCTTCTCCAGCGGACCACATTCTGTCAGATCTCTCCACCATGACCCGCCCATCCTGGGTTGCCCCACGGGCATGGCTTAGTTTCATTGAGTTAGACAAGGCTGTGGTCCTAGTGTGATTAGACTGACTAGTTTTCTGTGAGTATGGTTTCAGTGTGTTTGCCCTTTGATGCCCTTGTGGAACACTTACTGTCTTACTTGGGTTTCTCTCACCTTGGGCATGGGGTATGTCTTCACGGCTGCTCCAGCAAAGCGCAGCCATTGCTTTCCTTAGTTTTTACCTAATGTACTTTTCTGTATTAAGATCCCATCTGGGATACCACGTTATGATTAGTCATCGTATTTCCTTAGGCTCCTCTTAGCTATGATTGTTTCCCATACTTTCTTTTTTTGCGTAACTTAGAGGGTTTTGAGGCTATTGGTCAGGTATTGTGTAGAACGTCCCTCTGTTGAGGTTTGTCTGATGTTTATCTCATGATTAGACTAAGATTATGTGTTTTGGGAGGAAGAAGTGAAGTGCCATGCGTGTCACATCATATAAATAGTACATAACTTCTCACTATTAACGTTGACCTTGATCACCTGGCTGGCATAGTTTTTGTCACATTTCTTCAGTGTAAAGTTACCTCGCCCCCTCCTTTTTTTTTTTTTTTTTTTAATACTTTCCTCTTTGGAAGGAAGAATAAAAATCTCTCCCTCAAATTCCTCCCCCATTTCTCTTCCAGATATTAAGGCTTTACTCAAGGGCCTTCCCTATTTTTTGCCCCCCGGTAGTAGTTGTGTTTTTCTTTTTTTTTTTTTTTTTAAAATAATTTTTTTTTTCTTTATCCTTTATTTATTTTTTTTTTTTTTTTTTTTTTTTATATTATTTTTTTTTTTTTTTTTTTAATTTTTTTTTTTTTTTTTTTTTTTTTTTTTCTTTTTTTTTCTTTTTTTTTTTTTTTTTTTTTTTTTTTTTTTTTTAAAAATTTCTTTTTTTTCTTTTTTTTTTTGTTCTCCACCCTCCCCTTCTTTTTTTTTCCTCCCTCTCCTCTCTCATCTCTTCTCTCCCCACCTTCTCTTCTTTTTTTTTTTTTTTTATTTATTTTTTTTTTTTTTTTTTTTAAAAAAAAAAAAAAAATATTATAAAAAAATTTTTTTATAATTTTTTTTTTTTTTTTTTTTAAATTTTTTATTTTTTAATATATTTTTTTTTTTTTTTTTTTTTTTTTCTCCCCTCACCCCCCCCCCCCCCCCCCCCCCACTCCCCTATACTTTTCTCTTTTTCACTTTTTTCTTTTTTGTTGTCTCGTAAGTAGGGTTATTTTTTACCATCTTTCTAAATTCCATATATATGTGTTAGTATACTGTATTTGTGTTTTTGTTTCTGGCTTACTTCACTCTGTATAATAGGCTCCAGTTCCATCCACCTCCTTAGAACGGATTCAAATGTATTCTTTTTAATGGCTGAGTAATACTCCATTGTGTATATGTACCACAGCTTGCTTATCCATTCATCTGTGGATGGACATCTAGGTTGCTTCCACGTTCTGGCTATTGCAAACAGTGCTGCTATGAACATTGGGGTACAAGTGTCTCTTTCAATTCTGGTTTTCTCAGTGTATATGCCCAGCAGTGGGATTGCTGGATCATAAGGCAGTTCTATTCGCAGTTTTTTGAGGAATCTCCATACTGTTCTCCAAAGTGGCTGTACTAGTTTGCATTCCCACCAACAGTGCAAGAGGGTTCCCTTCTCTCCGCACCCTCTCCAGCATTTATTGCTTGTAGACTTTTGGATAGCAGCCATTCTGATTGGCGTGAAATGGTATCTCATAGTGGTTTTGATTTGCATTTCTCTGATAATGAGTGATGTTGAGCATCTTTTCATGTGTTTGTTAGCCATCTGTATGTCTTCTTTGGAGAAATGTCTATTGAGTTCTTTGGCCCATTTTTTGATTGGGTCGTTTATTTTTCTGGAATTGAGCTGTAGAAGTTGCTTGTATATTTTTGAGATTAGTTGTTTGTCAGTTGCTTCATTTGCTATTATTTTCTCCCATTCTGAATGCTGTCTTTTCACCTTGCTTATAGTTTCCTTTGTTGTGCAGAAGCTTTTTAAGTTTGATTAGGTCCCATTTGTTCATTTTTGATTTTATTTCCGATATTCTGGGAGGTGGGTCATAGAGGATCCTGCTGTGATGTAAGTCAGAGAGTGTTTTGCCTATGTTTTCCTCTAGGAGTTTTATGGTTTCTGGTCTTACATTTAGCTCTTTAATCCATTTTGAGTTTATTTTTGTGTATGGTGTTAGAAAGTGTTCTAGTTTCATTCTTTTACAAGTGTTTGACCAGTTTTCCCAGCACCACTTGTTAAAGAGATTGTCTTTAATCCATTGTATATTCTTGCCTCCTTTGTCAAAGATAAGGTGACCATATGTGCGTGGATTTATCTCTGGGCTTTCTATTTTGTTCCATTGATCTATATTTCTGTCCTTGTGCCAGTACCATACTGTCTTGATGACTGTGGCTTTGTAGTAGAGCCTGAAGTCAGGCAGGTTAATTCCTCCAGTTCCATTCTTCTTTCTCAAGATAGCTTTGGCTATTCGAGGTTTTTTGTATTTCCATACAAATTGAGAAATTATTTGTTCTAGCTCTGTGAAGAATACCGTTGGTAGCTTGATGGGGATTGCATTGAATCTATAAATTGCTTTGGGTAGTATATTCATTTTCACTATATTGATTCTACCAATCCATGAACATGGTATATTTCTCCATCTATTAGTGTCCTCTTTGATTTCTTTCACCAGTGTTTTATAGTTTTCTATATATAGGTCTTTAGATTCTTTAGGAAGATATATTCCTAAGTATTTTATTGTTTTCATTGCAATGGTGAATGGAATTGTTTCCTTAATTTCTCTTTCTATTTTCTCGTTATTAGTGTACAGGAATGCAAGGGATTTCTGTGTGTTAATTTTATATCCTGCAACTTTACCATATTCATTGATCAGTTCTAGTAATTTTCTGGTGGAATCTTTAGGGTTTTCTACGTAGAGGATCATGTCATCTGCAAACAGTGAGAGTTTTACTTCTTCTTTTCCAATTTGGGTTCCTTTTATTTCTTTTTCTGCTCTGATTGTTGTGGCCAAAACTTCCAAAACTATGTTGAATAGTAATGGTGAAAGTGGGCATCCTTGTCTTGTTCCTGACTTTAGAGGAAATGCTTTCAATTTTTCACCATTGAGGATAATGTTTGCTGTGGGCTTGTCATATATAGCTTTTATTATGTTGAGGTATGTTCCTTCTATTCCTGCTTTCTGGAGAGTTTTTATCATAAATGGATGTTGAACTTTGTCAAAGGCTTTCTCTGCATCTATTGAGATAATCATATGGTTTTTATTCTTCAGTTTGTTAATGTGGTGTATTACGTTGATTGATTTGCGGATATTGAAGAATCCTTGCATTCCTGGGATAAAGCCCACTTGGTCATGATGTATGATCTTTTTAATGTGTTGTTGGATTCTGATTGCTAGAATTTTGTTAAGGATTTTTGCATCTATGTTCATCAGTGATATTGGCCTGTAGTTTTCTTTTTTTGTGGGATCTTTGTCAGGTTTTGGTATTAGGGTGATGGTGGCCTCATGGAATGAGTTTGGAAGTTTGCCTTCTTCTGCAATTTTCTGGAACAGTTTGAGTAGGATAGGTGTTAGCTCTTCTCTAAATTTTTGGTAGAATTCAGCTGTAAAGCCGTCTGGACCTGGGCTTTTGTTTGCTGGAAGATTTCTGATTACAGTTTCAATTTCCGTGCTTGTGATGGGTCTGTTAAGATTTTCTATTTCTTCCTGATCCAGTTTTGGGAAGTTGTACTTTTCTAAGAATTTGTCCATTTCTTCCACATTGTCCATTTTATTGCCATATAATTGCTGATAGTAGTCTCTTATGATCCTTTGTATTTCTGTGCTGTCTGTTGTGATCTCTCCATTTTCATTTCTAATTTTATTGATTTGATTTTTCTCCCTTTGTTTCTTGATGAGTCTGGCTAGTGGTTTGTCAATTTTATTTACCCTTTCAAAGAACCAGCTTTTGGCTTTGTTGATTTTTGCTATGGTTTCTTTTGTTTCTTTTGCATTTATTTCTGCCCTAATTTTTAGGATTTCTTTCCTTCTACTAACCTTGGGGTGCTTCATTTCTTCCTTTTCTAGTTGCTTTAGGTGTAGAGTTAGGTTATTTATTTGGCTTTTTTCTTGTTTCTTGAGGTATGCCTGTATTGCTATGAACTTTCCCCTTAGGACTGCTTTTACAGTGTCCCACAGGTTTTGGGTTGTAGTGTTTTCATTTTCATTCGTTTCTATGCAGAATTTGATTTCTTTTTTGATTTCTTCTGTGATTTGTTGGTTATTCAGGAGTGTGTTGTTCAGCCTCCATATGTTGGTCTTTTTAATAGATTTTCTCCTGTTATTGAGATTTACTCTTACTGCATTGTGGTCAGAAAAAATGCTTGGAATGATTTCAATTTTTCTGAACTTACCAAGGCTGGATTTATGGCCCAGGATGTGGTCTATCCTGGAGAAGGTTCCGTGTGCACTTGAGAAAAAGGTGAAATTCATTGTTTTGGGATGAAATGTCCTATAGATATCAATTAGTTCTAACTGGTCTATTGTATCGTTTAAAGTTTGTGTTTCCTTGTTAATTTTCTGTTTAGTTGATCTATCCATTGGTGTGAGTGGGGTATTAAAGTCTCCCACTATTATTGTGTTATTGTTGATTTCTCCTTTCATACTTGTTAGTATTTGTCTTATATATTGTGGTGCTCCTAAGTTGGGTGCATATATATTTATAATTGTTATATCTTCTTTTTGGATTGATCCTTTGATCATTAGGTAGTGACCTTCTTTGTCTCTTTTCACATCCTTTGTTTTAAAGTCTATTTTATCTGATATAAGTATTGCTACTCCTGCTTTCTTTTGGTCTCTATTTGCGTGGAAAATCTTTTTCCAGCCCTTGACTTTCAGTCTGTATGTGTCCCCTGTTTTGAGGTGGGTTTCTTGTAGACAGCATATGGCGGGGTCTTGTTTTTGTATCCATTCAGCCAGTCTCTGTCTTTTGGTTGGGGCATTCAACCCATTTACATTTAAGGTAATTAATGATAAATATGATCCCGTTGCCATTTACTTTGTTGTTTTGGGTTTGAATTTATATATCCTTTTTGTGTTTCCTGTCTAGAGAATGTCCTTTAGTATTTGTTGGAGAGCTGGTTTGGTGGTGCTGAATTCTCTCAGCTTTTGCTTGTCTGTAAAGGTTTTGAATTCTCCTTCATATTTGAATGAGATCCTTGCTGGGTACAATAATCTGGGCTGTAGGTTCTTTTCTTTCATCACTTTAGGTATGTCTTGCCATTCCCTCCTGGCTTGGAGAGTTTCTATTGAAAGATCAGCTGTTATCCTTATGGGAATTCCCTTGTGTGTTATTTGTTGTTTTTCCCTTGCTGCTTTTAATATTTGTTCTTTGTGTTTGATCTTTGTTAATTTGATTAATATGTGTCTTGGGGTGTTTCGTCTTGGGTTTATCCTATTTGGGACTCTCTGGGTTTCTTGGACTTGAGTGATTATTTCCTTCCCCATTTTAGGGAAGTTTTCAACTATTATCTCCTCTAGTATCTTCTCATGGTCTTTCTTTTTGTCTTCTTCTTCTGGGACTCCTATGATTCGAATATTGTAACGTTTAATATTGTCCTGGAGGTCTCTGAGATTGTCCTCATTTCTTTTAATTCGTTTTTCTTTTTTCTCCTCTGATTCCTTTAATTCTGCCATTCTATCTTCTAATTCGCTAATTCTATCTTCTGCCTCTGTTATTCTACTATTTGTTGCCTCCAGAGTGTTTTGGATCTCATTTATTGCATTATTCATTATATATTGACTCTTTTTTATTTCTTCTAGGTCCTTGTTAAATCTTTCTTGCATCTTCTCAATGCTTTTCTCCAGGCTATTTATCCATGATTCCATTTTGCTTTCCAGATTTTGGATTAATTTCACTATCATAATTCTGAATTCTTTATCAGGTAGGTTCGCTATTTCTTCCTCTTTTGTTTGGTTTGGTGGGTAATTATCCTGTTCCTTTACCTGCTGGGAATTCTTCTGTCTTTTCATCTTGTTTAAATTGCTAAGTTTGGGGCGTCTTTACTGTATTCTGGTAGTCTGTGGAGTTCTCTTTATTGTGGCGTTTCTGCACTATATGTGGGTTTGTACCGGTGGCTTGTCGAGGTTTCTTGTTTATGGAAGCTTGTATCGGTGTTCTGGTGGGTGGAGCTGGATTTCTTTTCTCTGGGGTGCAGTGGAGTGTCTAGTAGTGAGTTATGAGATGTCTATGCTTTTGGGGTCGCTTTGTGTAGCCTGTGTATTGGAGCTCAGGCTGTGTTCTTGTTTCTCTGGAGAATTTGCTTGGTATGTCTTGTTGTGGAACTTGCTGGTCTTTGTGTGATGCTTGGTTTCAGAGTAGGTATGGAGGCTTTTAATGAGCTCCTGTCAATTAGTGTTTCGTGGGATCAGGGTATGGACTTAAGCCTCCTGGTTCCAGTTATTGGTCTTATTTTTACAGTAGTCTCAAAAACTTCTTCTTCTATAATGCATTCCACAACTGGACCACTCAGAGATGTTCACGGAATTATACATAGAAGGAAAAAGGGAGGAAGGAGACAGAGGTGGTCAGGAGGATAAAAGGAGGGAGTGTGAAGGAGAGAGACAGATCTAGTCAGTAATCAGTAAAGAAAAGAAAAAAGGAAAGGAAAAAAGCAAAGGACAAAAAGGAAAAAAAAAAAAAAAACAAAAAACAAAACAGGGTCGCAAAAGTTATATCTAAACGCGGAGATTAAAGAAGTACTAGAGGATAAAAAAAAAAATAAAAATAAAAGAAACAAAACAAACAACAACAAAAAAAATAAAAAGGAAAAAAAAATTTTTGTTTTCCTTTTTCCAATTAAAAAATAATAAAAATTAAAAAAATATATATATATATTAAAAAAAGAAAAGAAAAAAAAAGGAAATAATGATGGTAAAAATAGTAACAATATATATAAGAGTTTCTCTATTATTGTTGTGGGTTCAGTTCATTTTCAGCTAGTTCCTTGTTCCGGCTTAAATTTCTCAAGATCTATAGGCCCCTTTCTCTGTGGTTGGTCTGTATAGTTCTTTGTTCTGTGCACGGTTCGGCGGTGTTCTGGGCCAAGGCCCACCACTCGTGTGGTCGGCGCTGCACAATCTGGATTGCCGGCCCAAACTACTCCAGTTAGGCAGCACTCCAGACAATCAGGCGAACGAAGTCTGGGCTGAGGCCCGCAGAGGGGGAAGGGCCGGCGACGGGAATGGCGGGCGGGCGGGTGGGGGAGGGGATGGGGTGGCCCTCGTGGGAGCCGCGGGCACAGCGGGCGGGGGGCACGCCTGCGCGGGAGTGGCCGGCGGGGGAGCGTCCAGTAGGGGAGAGTCCCACGGGGGAGCGTCCCTCTGGGGAGCGCCGGCAGGGGAGCGTCCCGCGTGGGAACGGCCAAGGCGTCTCCCTGCCCAGCCCCGGCTCCCCAATGGCAGATGCGGGCGTTTGCAGCGGTGCTTTTCCGCTGCGGAAGTTACCGCAGGGCCCGCAGTCTGTGGGTTCTAATTGCTCAACTGTTCTCCTCCCTGTTATGATAGTCTCCGTGTTTCCCAGGTTCGGCGCAGATTCCGCAGGGAGAGTGTTTCCTGGTGTTTGGAAACTTCTCTTTTTAAGACTCCCTTCCCCGGACAGAGGTCCGCCCCTCCCTCTTTGTCTCTCTCTGGCTTCTATATTCTTTCCTACCTCCTTTAGAAGGCAGTGAGTTGCTTTTCTGGGTGTCCGACGTCCTCCGCCAGCACTCCGAAGCTGTTTGTGGTATTTACTCGGCGCCCAGATGTCCCATTGATGAATTTGTGGAGGAGAAAGCGTATTCCCCGTCCTAATCCTCCGCCATCTTAACCGGAAGTCTGGCTGGGCTACTTTTATTGATTAGTGGTTATTATAAACCAAGGTCTGGTTGCTGGGTGTGCTCAATGCTGCTGGGATATTGGTGCTTCTAGGCCCTCTCAGTAGTCAGAGCAACGTATAGACATATATCTTTAAATATTGTCTATATATCACCATTTGTTTCTGCATTAAGCTAAACATGAGTTCATACTGATGTCTTTAATTCTAACTTATTATCATATGAGTCATCCTGTTCTCTTCCCCTTGCCTGTTAATTCTCACCCCAATATAATCAATTCGTTGTTAAGCCAATCTGGAAATTGGAATAAGAGAAAATGCTGTATGCATATGAAGAATGAATATTAATTGTTGTTCTGCCACAGAAAGTTAATTCTGCTCATCCTTAGCCTATATGGGGAATTGAAAAACACAGTAGCTGAACTGTCATAAGACTGTAAATAGCCTGGAAGTAGAGTATGTGTACATCCTACTTTAATACACAAACTACACACACACACACAATTTTATTTTTTAAATTTTATTTAATTGGAGGATAAAAACTTTACAGTATTGTGATGACTTTTTCCATCCATCAATGTGAACTGGCCATAGGTATGCATGTATCCCTCAGTCCTGAGCGCCACCCCCACCTGTCCCCCCACCCAGCCCATCCAGGTTGTCACAGGGCACTGGCCCTTGGTGGTCTGCTTCGGGCACTGAACTTGCGGTGGTCTTCCATTCTACATATGGCAATGTACATGTTTCACTGCTGTTCTCTCAAATCATCCCACCCTTACCATCTCCCACTGAGTCCAGAAGTCTATTATTTACCTCTGTGTGTCCTTTGCTGTATGTAGGATTGTCGGTACCATCCTTCTGGATTCTATATATATATGCATTAATATACAATATTTGTCTTTTTCTGACTTACTTCACTCTGTATAATAGGCTCTAGGTTCATCTATCACATAGAACTCACTCAAATGTTCGTTTTATATATATATGTTCCTTTTTATAGCTGAGTAGTATTCCATTGTCGGGGAAGGCAATGGCACCCCACCCCAGTACTCTTGCCTGGAAAATCCTGTGGACGGAGGACCCTGGTGGGCCGCAGTCCATGGGGTCGCTAAGAGTCGGACATGACTGAGCGACTTCACTTTCACTTTTCACTTTTATGCATTGGAGAAAGAAATGGCAACCCACTCCAGTGTTCTTTCCTGGAGAATCCCAGGGACGGGGGAGCCTGGTGAGCTTCCGTCTATGGAGTCGCACAGAGTCAGACATGACTGAAGCGACTTAGCAGCAGCAGCAGCAGCAGCAGCACTCATTGGAATTCTTTAAAACTATTTTTTTTTTTTTGGCACATGAGAAAATTCTTATATATATGGGTGGATGCTTGGATCCTATTAGTTTACAAATCTGACAGAAGCCTCCCAAAATCTTATAAACCCAGTAGAAGCCTAATTAAAATATTTATATTTATGGTAATTAAAGAAGATACTGGTTATGCATCCACACCAAAAATTTAGCATGAACAGGCTCTCAGGAGCTAATGAAAGAATTTTAATGAGCTACCAGTAAATTTTACTAATTTTTGATAATTGCTAATGCTTCATGGTAAAGGCCAATAATAAAAGCTAGAAGAAGATTGTTGATTGCTTATGGGCCCAATTACTTTTACAATCTGTGATGTCAAGAAAACTTCCAAACAACTAATACTTTGCAATGAGACCTACAGCACACAAAATAATAAATGATTCTATATCTTGGAATTTCCAAAGAATTTCCACCAAGAATAAAGGAGACGTATGCCCTTTCCACCAGCCTTCTTGCTCTTCTATGGAACTACTAGCAGTGTGTAACTGGCATAACACGATAGTCCCATAGAGTCATTGTATTCGTCCTGCAGGTATCAGTCTGTTTACAGATGGAGTTAGATTACCACTTCTCTCGGGCTAGTAAACAGTGCTCTGTTGTGTGTAAGAACTTGAAGCCCTCAGAAGCTCTTATTTTTGTGACCACTGCAGAGAAAAGAAGAAAGAAAGCCTGTGGTTCCATTATGGGAAATCATAAAGTGTTGGATAACATGAGGCTTAGTTTGAGGCAGGAAAAAAAAAATAAAAGGAAGTTCATGTGCAGTTCAGTTATGTCTGAATGCATTAGCAGTAAATATAATTTGTGAACTGTTACTATTTCCTACCCCAGGCAGGTTTTATGGTTTTCTACAATTATCTGAAACGTATTTTACAGACTTTTGATGGTGAAAAAAATTTAGGTGGTACAGACAAGTTTTGTGGTAAAACAATTTGACAGGTTTCCTTACCAACACAGAGAAGGGATTTATAACACAGTAACTGGAAGGAAAAACAGTAATTTTTAGACCCATGGAGATTGCTTCATAGTTTCCTTTAATTAGAAGTAGAATTCCTTAAGTGGAGATTCATATTTCTGATATTGTATTATCTTTTGTAGAAGAAGGGATTTATATTATTTTTAACACACTATCAAATTTGCTGTAAGAAGTAATTTTTCTATCCATTGGCTGTAAATCTTAGATTATAAAATCAATGATAACAACTCAGAATTTGTAGCAATGCACTTAGTTAATTGTGTTCTTAGTTATTGCTAGTTATGAAAATATGTGATTTTGGAAATTACTAAGAGTAAATGTGTCCCTTTAAATCTCCAATTTGGTCAACTTTTATACAAAATTATTGCCTCAAAGGACCTCTATTACATTGAACAATTCTCCAAATATCATTAGTTAAGAAAGATAGTAATATAGCCTTAAATTTTATCTTTCAAAGGATCATATAATGTATATATTGCTACCTAACAACCAACCCCCAAATTTAGTAGCTTGAAACCATAGTTGATTAATTCCCTTGATTCTGTAAGTTGGGTGGGAAATTATTGTACCAGGCCCTCTGAGGTCACTCATTCGGTTGCATTCAGCTGGTGGGGCAGCTTGGAACTGGCTGTGACCCGATGGAGGGCCGTTCTCTCCAGTCCCCTGGAGATGTCATCTGGGACATTTCACTTCTCCTTCACAGGGCCTCTTATCCTCCAGTGGGTTGAACTGAACCACTTTTAAAGAAGGACTCCAAAAGGGCAAAAGCAGAAACCTGCACTCCTGAACTTGGACATCACTTCTACCACTATCTGTCGGTCAAACCGAGTCCCAAAATGGTCCAAATTCAAGTGATGGAGAGATAGACTCCATCTCTCTTGATGGAGTAAAGTATTCTGGGAGCCATGTTTTCCGGGCTCCCACAGCTATGTAATCAGAGATGCCAAAATTCAGTCCCCACTACTAGCTCTGCAGGTTATGCAAAAAACAGCTCAACACACTTTACTGCCATCTTCTAAAAAATTGTAATAACTACACAGATCTATCAGGACTGCTAATAGGAATGATGTCTCCTAGAGTCATGCAAAGCACATTTACAAGTTGAAAATGGTTGTCCTGTCCAATTTCGTGTTTATGAGCACAGTAGGAAAGGTAGTAAGGGCTGGGATATCAGTAGACACTTGAGATGACAGTGCAAAAGAGTTTAGACACCAGAAATCTTAACCTCAGGTATTGATGATGACAATAAATTGTAATCTTCAAAAGCTCAGACCACAGAGTTAGTCTGTCGGAAATGAAATTCCGTCCTCATTGTTAATGAGTCTTGTGATTTTAGGCAAAGTCCTTCATGTCTCAGTCTTCTTATCTATAAAATGAGGATAATAATGATACCATGCACCAACTTGTGGAAAGAATTCATTGATGTAGAGCACTTAGAAGGTGGCTGGCATCTAGGAAATGCTGCTTAAGTATTTATTCTTTTCATCACCATCACTGTCATCATCATTGCTGGCAGGAGGAAGAATCCAACTAATTGGATACACTGTTGAAAAAGGGGGAGCAATTTCTTTTAAAACCAAAATAATCATACTGTATCATCTTCATATGCAAGCTAAATGTTTGGGACAAAAAAGAAAATTTTGAATGTTTCTAAAATATAATTTTAACCAGGAATTTATCTAAAATCTTCAAAATTTAAAGACCTCCTCTGTTTCATCAAATAATCAGGGATGGCACAATGTTAACAAACATACATAGAACTAAAAGATGAAAAGCAGCAGTTATTCAGTGACTTTGGTTTGGATATTTTATTCACATACATGTTACATGTTAGTTACCTTCCCAGTCCCCTCCCCTCAAAGTTCGGTTGCATGAATGTGTGCATGTATCTGTTTATAATTGGTGAGAGGCCAGGAATCCATGTCTTTTTTAAAACATCAGATCAGATCAGTCGCTCAGTCGTGTCCGACTCTTTGCGACCCCATGAACTGCAGCACGCCAGGCCTCCCTGTCCATCACCAGCTCCCGGAGGTCACTCAGACTCACACCCATCAAGTCAGTGATGCCATCCAGCCATCTCATCCTCTGTCGTCCCCTTCTCCTCCTGCCCTCAATCCCTCCCAGCATCAGAGTCTTCTCCAATGAGTCAACTCTTCGCATGAGGTGGCCAAAATACTGGACTTTCAGCTTTAGCATCATTCCTTCCAAAGAAATCCCAGGATTGATCTCCTTCAGAATGGACTGGTTGGATCTTCTTGCTGTCCAAGGGACTCTCAAAAGTCTTCTCCAACACCACAGTTCAAAAGCATCAATTCTTCGGCGCTCAGCCTTCTTCACAGTCCAGCTCTCACATCCATATATGACCACAGGAAAGACCATAGCCTTGACTAGGCGAACCTTTGTTGGTAAAGTAATGTCTCTGCTTTTGAATATGCTATCTAGGTTGGTCATAACTTTCCTTCCAAGGAGTAAGTGTCTTTTAATTTCATGGCTGCAGTCACCATCTGCAGTGATTTTGGAGCCCAGAAAAATAAATTCTGACACTGTTTCCACTGTTTCTCCATCTATTTCCCATGTAGTGATGGGACCAGATGCTATAATCTTCGTTTTCTGAATGTTGAGCTTTAAGCCAGCCTTTTCACTCTCCACTTTCACTTTCATCAAGAGGCTTTTTAGCCCCTCTTCACTTTCTGCCATAAGAGCATAAATCTATTTTTTAATGCTTTTGGATTTTTTAAAAAATTTATCTTACTGAAGTATAGTTGATTTACAATGTTGTCAGTTTCTCCTGAGAGCAAAGTGATTCAATTATACATATATTTATATGTACACTCTTTTCCATATCCTATTCTGTTGGACTAATCACAGACTATAGAGTATAGTTCCCTGTGCTGTACTGTAGGACCTTGCTGTTTATCCATTCTGTATATAATATTGAATAGTTAGCATCCGCTAATCCCAAACTCCCAATCCATCCCTTCCCTGCCTCCCTCCCCCTTGGCAACCACAAGCTTGTTCTCTGTGGCTGTGAGTCTGTTTCATAGGTAAGTTCATTTGTGTCCTAGTTTAGATTCTGCAGATAGGCGCTATCGTATGGTATTTGTCTTTTCTCACTCTGACTTATTTCACTTAATAGGATATTCTGTAGGTCCATCCATGAGGCTGCAAATGGCATTATTTCATTCTTATGGCTGAATAGTGTTCCACTGTATACAAGTGCTGCATCTTCTTTATCCATTCATCTGTCAGTGGACGTTTAGGTTGCTTCCAAGTCTTGACTGTTATGAACACAGAGGGTGTTCATCTATCTTTCTGAATTATAGTTCTGTCCTGATATATGCCTAGGAGTGGGGTTTCTGGATCATATGATGACACTATGTTTATTCATTTATTTCCTTTTGGCTGTGCTGAGTCTCCTCTGCTGCAAGTGGGCTTTCTCTAGCTGCGCTGCATGGGCTTCTCATCGTGGTGGCTTCTCTTGTTGTAGAGCACCGGCTCTAGAGCTATGGGCTCTGTTACTGCACAGCATGTGGGATCTTCCTGGACCAGGCACCGAACACGTGTCCCCTGCATTGGTAGGCAGATTCCTATCCACTGTACCACCAGGAAAGTCCTCTTTTGTCTTTTTGAGGAACCTCCGTATTGTTCTCCATAGTGATGGTACCAATTTACATTTCTACCAACAATGTAAGAGGAGTCCTTTTTCTCCACACCCTCCAGGAATCCACATCGTAAAAAATACCCCAGGGAGTCCTTATGATTAGTCATGATTGGAATATACTCTTCCTTCTCAAGTGTGGTCTGTGGTCTAGCTGCATCTGTATCACCTGTTTGCCTGTTAAAATGCAGAGTCTCCGGCTCCATCCCGGCCCTCCTGAATCAGAATCTGCATTTTAACCAGATCTTCATTTGATTCTTATGCACATTAAGATGTAAAAATAGCTAGTGACACACAGTGGCACTTTTGTTCCATTTCTTAAATTATTCTCAACCATTACAGTTTGCATTGAAATTATTAGTTATGTGATTACTTATAGCATTCTCATATAAATTCTGTCATTTCAACAAAACTATAAGATAAACCACAGGAAGATAAACCAACTTTTTTTCATACCTGGTGTTTATGTCTCAAGGTTATTAAGCCTTATAATGATGGCTTTAAAATAGCAATCACATATGAATATGTGTGTGTGTATATATATATACACACACACACAGTGTATTCAAAAGCAGAGACATTACTTTGCTGACAAAGGTCCGTCTAGTCAAGGCTATGGTTTTTCCATTGGTCATGTATGGATGTGAGAGTTGGACTATGAAGAAAGCTGAGTGCCGAATAGTTCATGCTTTTGAAATGTGGTGTTGGAGAAGACTCTTGAGAGTCCCTTGGACTGCAAGGAGATCCAACCAGTCCATTCTAAAGAAGACCAGCCCTGGGTATTCTTTGGAAGGAATGATACTAAAGCTGAAACTCCAATACTTGGGCCACCTCATGTGAAGAGTTGACTCATTGGAGAAGACTCTGATGCTGGGAGGGATTGGGGACAGGAGGAGAAGGGGACGACATAGGATGAGATGGCTGGATGGCATCACCTACTCGATGGACGTAGGTCTGAGTGAACTCTGGGAGTTGGTGATGGACAGGGAGGCCTGGCATGCTGCAATTCATGGGTTCACAAAGAGTCAGATACGACTGAGCAATTGAACTGAACTGAATAGCTATATATGTTATGTATAATTTTCTTTATATATATGAAATTATTCTGTGTACTACAGAATATATATAATTATAATAATAATTACACAGAATTGTGTGTATGTATAGCACATGTATCTATGTAGAATCTTTGTGACTAATTAAAAGAAATACTAATAACCATACAATAGCTACCAATTGATAGCATATTTATCTGTTAATATCTCTACTATATATATTTACACATACATATATTAAGTATAAACCTCAAATTCTCCATAATAAATCACAACACTATTTTATCATTAATTTAATAGTAATTTAGGTGCTCTTGCTTAACTTATAGGTAAAATCCCCTAGAGCTGTGCTTCTCTTTCCTCTACCTTTTAAGAAGCATTAGCAGTGTTTCTTTTAAGAATCATTAGCAGCTCTGGTACTTTTGAATTAATTACTCTTTAATAACATTGCTCAGTTGTATATGGCTTCACTATTAAATAGAGTCCTCCAGTGGGTAAGACATAGTATCATCTCTTCTTATGACTTTTTCCCTCATCCATCCATCCATTCATTCATTCATTGAACAAATTACTATTGAGTTCAATGTGTTTCGGCCTTTGTCCTCTTACAGAGGATAACAAAATATGTTCTATGTCTTTGAGAAACATCAGTCTAATAGAAAGGCAGACAAGAAAGTCAGCAGTCATAACTAGATTCAATAAGTAGTTTAACAGCATTTTAAGGGGTACAACAAAGAGCATCACAACTGAGGAAGGTTCAGATAACCCCCGTCCTAATGGATGAGCAGAGTTAGCCCAGGGATGTGGTGAGGAGGGGACTTACAGATCGAGGAGGCAAAACAAGTGAGCATGTGAAATAGCCTTATGTGTCTGGGGATTGCTTCAGTCTGGTTGGAATGAAGTTATGTGTGTGTGTTCAGACATGTCATTGAAAATGTTGGCAGAAAGGCTGGGTTGTGAAGGCCAGGCTGAAGAGTTTCAGTGTTACATGGGTGGCAGTGGCCAGCCATCAGAGGGTTTCCTAAAGGGAGTGAGATGGTCAGAAGTGCACTTTGGAAAGAACACCTGGCAGATAAGTGGAGGACAGAACTGAGACAAGGGGGCCACACTGAACGAGTCTACAGGCCAGAGCAGGGATCATACTGGGGAGAAGACAAAATCAGAAACGTGAAAGGCAAAACAGACATGGCTTCATGTCCTGTTGAGTCTCAGGGATGCAGAAGAGACTCCAGGATGACTCCTCTGAGCTGAGCTGGTGGAGGTCCTGGGTGAGTGATGGTGTCAAGTATGAGGAGCCGGTTTGGGAGGTGAGAAGACTCGCTGTTGGGAGCAGGTTCAGTCTGCAGAGTCTGTGCCTTCCCCACTGGAGGTAGGGGGTAAACAGCTGACCTAGGGCCCCAACGAGAGGTGCCCAGTTATTTACGGAGTGTCTACTGTGTGTGCAACCAGGAATCATTCTAATTCTCGTATATAATCATCTCAGCTATCACATGCTGGTAAGGGGCATTCTGCCCTCTGTATGCCACTTTCTTCTGTGAGCACCTCCCTTTAAACAATACACAGAGTTAAGCAGAACTGTGTTTTCTCTTGTAAACCATGAACACTGATCTCACCGAACACTCTGAGGTACAGGCACACCTTGTTTTATTGGGCTGCAGTGTATTTCACTTTGCAGATATTAAGTTCTTGTTGGTTTTGTTTGTTTTAGAAATTAGAGATTTGTAACAACCCTGCCTTGTCGAGCAAGTCTGTTGGTGCCATTTTTCCAGCAGCACTTGTTCACTTTATGTCTGTGTCACATTTTGGTAATTCTCACAGTATTTCGTTATGATTATGTTTGTTATGGTGTTCTGTCATCAGTGATCTTTGATGTTACTATGGCAAAAAAAATTATGCCTTGCCAAAGGCTCAAATGATAGTCTGCATCTTTTAGCAATAAAGTATTTTTCAACTGAGGTATATACATTTTTTAAAAGATATACTGCTGTTGAACACTTAATAGACCATAGTATAGTGTAAGCATAACTTTTATATGCACTGGGAAACAAAAAAATTCATTTGACTCACTCTGTTGCCATATTCGCTTTATCGGGGTGTCTTAGAACTGACCATAATATCTCTGTCTGCCTGAAGTAGGTTTCTTTCAGGTATAACCTCCCACATCCTTTCTCACCAGTTGAGTTGAATCCCTACCAAGAATTAGCTGTATTTGTTCCCAAACCTGTATATACCAGTCATGGTTGCTATTTTAATTATATAATTTAATTAAGTCTTATGTAGAGCAATGAAATATCAATGTGAGAATAAAGAACGTTGTGGTTTCTATGAGGACAAAAGCTGAACCTTTGAGAAGACTTAATAAAAATACATTCTCTTTAAGAATTGCTGTAATATTAGTGATGAGACGAGTATGATAGGTTAGGGGAAATAGTCATAGTCTGGAGGTGCTCAAGTGTTCACTGGCTTTGCCTGTGTATTCTTCACTCTGCTTTGTGGAATGCAGGCAGGAAACTGCATAAGGATTGTGTCTATAATTAATGCAAGAAAGATATTGAGGAATTCTAATCAGAGGCTGCATTTTCAAAGGCAAGGTTTTGACCCTCCATCAAAAAACTAAATTGGCAAGTTAAATTCATTTATAATTTTACATTAAAAATGAAATGTGTGAGCTATGTATATTGATATTCAGTCGCTAGGTCCTGTCCTACTCTTTGCAACTACAGCACGCCAGGCTTCCCTGTCCTTCACTATCTCCCAGAGTTTGCTCAGACTCATGTCCATTATTGGAGAAGGAAATGGCAACCCACTCCAGTGTTCTTGCCTGGAGAATCCCAGGGATGGGGGAGCCTGGTGGGCTGCCATCTATGGGGTTGCACAGAGTCGGACACGACTGGAGCGACTTAGCAGTAGCAGCATGTCCATTGAGTCGGTGATGCCATCCAACCATCTCATCCTCAGTCTTTTCCAATGAATTGGGTCTTCACATCAGGTAGCTAAAGTATTACAGTTTGAGCGTCAGTCCTTGCAACGCAATGAATATTCAGGTTTTGATGTGTGAATCTTTAAAAAAAGTTTCCCCAATTTAGCCGCTTTTTTTTTTTTTTTTTTTTTTTTAATAACCAATACTGGTCCTGATCCCTCCGATGAGAGGGTTTCTAGTATATATGGCACCTCTGGCAGATATTGTCTATAGCTTGAGCACCTAAAGAAACAGGGTGACTGCAAAGAACAGAACCTCAAGTCCTCAGAAAGCCTAGGATCCTCTGCATGGTCTTTCATTATCAGTTTAGGCTCAGACAACTTTTTTTTGCTCTCTATCCATTATTTCTCTTGAAAAATGGTGATTTTAAAGCAAGTCGACTACATTAAAAAGTTTGATATGCCAGAGACAGTGACAGTTTTGCTTTAATTAAACAAGCTCTTGTTCTAATCAGACCGTAAGGGATGTCTTCATTTCATATCATTTAGGATTTTCTGCAGGCATATTGATGTTGGGAGCTAACGATTCCCTAGAACGTGATCTTGCTACCTTATTTGCTCTCACTTTTTAAAAAAATGTGCATATATATATACACACACATGTATGTATATGTGTGTATACACATAAATATATATACTATTTGTCCACTGAAAGCAATTATGTGCAATTAAAGCACGTCAGTTAGCATTTCATGCATCATGCCACATTACATTTGCCAGAAATGAGGGAATAATGGGGCTTATGTGATACCCCAATGGTTAATCCATTGGCTAAATTTGGAAGCATAGGGAAAGTATTGCCACTGAATCTATCTGAAATGCTAGCATCTCTAGAAGCTATGCCCTCAGTGATTATTAAGGAAATCAGCAAAAGAAATATTTTCTTTTGCTTCTTCTTAAATACCTTTTATATAATATATATTACAACAGAAAGATTATAAACTAGTCACTCATAAGTCAAGGATTTTACTCACATTGCTCTGTAGGACTGAGTGCTTTTTATTTTTTTAAATTGGAAGATTTCCTACAAGAAGGATTCTTAATAGAATCAGGACTGAAAATCAGCTAGCGCTGAGCTATGTCTGCCCGTTTCCTCAAAGGGTGTGCCCTTCTGAGTCAGGTGTCCACATACTACCTGCCTGTCTGAGATAGACATTTCAGTTTGTAACTCTAAAAGTAATCATTTAAAATTAACCACTGATACAAAATTCTTAGCCAAATTTCACATTCCTTGTTCTCTTTCACTTCCTTCAATTAACCTCTGTCAGTAATTGAGTTTTGTGTATATTTTGCTGTGTATCAACTTTTTTCTAATCTAAACCTTCATATGTGTTACTTTATATTAATCACCTGTTTAACTGCCTGCTTCTAATATGTCTTGAGGGCTTTTCTTCTTTATTTATGTAATGGTTTTAGTCTCTAAATATGGTTTGGAAAGGTGGTCAGACTACTCCAGGGTCAGCAACCTTTTCTGTGAAGCACCAGACAGTAAAATTTGGGGGCTTTGCACATCATACAGTTTCTATCCAACCACTCAATTCTGCCGTAGCCCCCAGACAGCCGTAGACAAGGTCTGAGTCTGCTCAGGCTGCCGTAACAAAAAGAGCAGAGACTGGAAGGCTTAACCAACAAGCCTCCCAGTTTATCTTCTTATAGGTTCGGAGGCTGGTATTCTGAGATTAGACTTCCCTAGTGGCTCTATGGTAAAGAACTAACCTGCCGATGCAAGAGATTCAGTTTCAGTTGCTGGGTTGGGAAGATCCCCTGGAGAAGGAAATGGCAACCCACTCCAGTATTCTTGCTGGCAAATCCCATGGTCAGAGGAGCCTGGTGGGCTACAGTCCATGGGGTCACACCATGGTAAGTCCAAGTAAACAACTACAGTCTGAAATCAGGGTGCTGGTGTGGGCAGATTTAGGCGTAACCTCCCTTCCTCGCTTGTAGATGGCTGTGCCTTTACATGACCTTCCCCTGTGCATGTACTGAAAAGAGAGAAATCTCTTCCTCCTTTTGTAAAGCCACCCATCCTATCAGATTAGGACTCTACCCTTAGGACTTCATTTAACCTTACTTACCTTCTCAAAGCCCTGTCTCCAGTAGAGTCACACCAGTGGTTAGGACTTCAACATGTGATTTGAGGAGAGAGGGAGTGAGCATGGAGAAATACAATTCAGTCCATAGCAGACAACACATAAATGATTGACTGTGATCATATTCCAAAAAAACACACCTTATTTACAAAAATAGGCAGCAGGCTAGGTTTGCTTTGGTTGCTGTATTTTGCTGACCCCTGTTCTAGATCACTTCTTGATTTATTTTGAAATGGTACTTTTAGATTAATTTCTTTCTTTCTGCCTCTTCTGGCTGTTAAAATTGGCATCTTCCTAGTGAAACTGTTTACCTTAGATTAGGACTTAGTTTATGACTCTAACCCATGTGTCCAGGACTGTAACCTGGCAAAAAACCCTGCTTGGGACTTGAACCCATGTGACTGGGACTCGAACCCATGTGACTGGGACTCAAACCCAGTCAAAACCCATGGTACCTGGTTTCAGGACCTAATGAAGCTCAGGCTCTTGATGTCTCATCACAGAAAGAATTCAGTGAGAGACAAAGTGATAGGTAATAAGCAGGTTTAGAGAAAAACACACCCCACAGACAGAGTGTGGGCTATCCTAGAGGGTGAGTCTGGCAGCCTCGAAAATGTGGTGTGGTTAGCTTTTATGGGCTGGGTAAGCCATGAAATTAAAACGTTTGCTCCTTAGAAGAAAAGCTATGAAACACCTAGACAGTGTATTAAAAAGCAGAGACATCACTTTGCTGACAAAGGTCCATATAGTTACAGCTATGAGTAGTCATGTATGGATGTGAGAGCTAGACCATAAAGAAGGCTGAGTGCCATAGAATTGATGCTTTTAAACTGTGGTGTTGGAGAAGACTCTTGAGAGTCCCTTGGACTGCAAGTGATCAAACTAGTCAATTCTTAAGGAAATCATTCAATATTCATTGGGAGGACTGGTACTGAAGCTCCAATACTTTGGGCATCTGATGTGAAGAGCTGACTCATTAGAAAATACCCTGATGCTGGGAAAGATTGAAGGCAGGAGAAGGCAATGACAGAGGATGAGATGGTTGGATGGCTTCACCGACTCAAAGGACAGGAGTTTGAGCAAGCTCCAGGAGGTGGTAAAGGACAGGGAAACCTGGTGTGCTGCAGTCCATGGGGTCATAAAGAGTCGGACACGGCTGAGTGACCGAACAGTGAACAACAGTGAGTGGGAGGATTATTCCAGCTATTTTGGAGAAGGGGTGGAAGATTTCCAGGAGTTGGGCCACTGCCCACATTTTGGTCTTTTGATGCTGCCTTGGAACTGTTATGGTACCTCTGGTTATGTCGTTTAGCTTGGTGATTGAGGATCAAAGTCTAGTTAAAGTTGACTTGTCTGCTATCACGGACCCATTTGATTCTAATCAGTTTATGTTTATCCTTGGGCTGTGTCATTCTTTCAAAAGTTGTACCCTGCATCATCTTTCCCTCCTTTTTATTAGCAAGCTACATGGAACATGGGCTATGAAAAATGAAATGTTTTCCAATTGTGAAGATAGCTTAATGTGCACTATGTGTATTGATTAGCCTTAGAGAGAAGTGGAGAAGGCCCCAAAGTGGGGTTACCCCTTAGCCTAACTGGCTTACCTTTCCCATCCAAGCAAGTTACATGTGAGGTCCCAAGGGACATGGGAATAGCTGAAATGAACCTGAAGTGAAGTGAAAGTTGCTCAGTCGTGTTGGACTCTTTGTGATCCCATGGACTGTATAGTCCATGGAATTCTCTAGGCCAGAATACTAGAGTGGGTAGCTGTTCTCTTCTCCAGGGATCTTCCCAACCCAGGGATCGAACCCAGGTCTCCCCTATTGCAGGCAGATTTTTTACCAGCTGAGCCACAAGGGAAACCCTAAAAATTACATCAAAAGCACCAACATCCAGATGCTCACAGTGCTGGCAGGCAGTTTAACAGGAATTATTCTGCCCTTAGAGATTGGTCTTTAAATGAGGTCAGTGCCTTTGAATTGAGGACTGGGTAACAAATTAGCTACACAAAGTAACAAAACACACTTTAGTTTAATGTTCCCAGACAGGATCTTTTAATCTGGTAGGTTGGTGGGGCTGGGAGAAGGCATCATTTCATTTGCAAGAAATCCAGAGTGCTTTACGAATTTTAGGAGACGCCGGGAGATGAGTTGGGAATATTTTCCAACCTTGGGCACCGGTGTTGTACCCTTGGGAGGGAAGGAGCTCTGTGGGGTTCCCCCCATCTCCAACAGAGTGTGGCTCTGCGTAGAACAGTGCCTCCCCTTGTTTACATTCTACCCACACAGCCCTCAGTGATCAGCTAAACAGTGTCGCAGCAGCATTCTCTGTTGTTTTCATGGAAAGGCCGTGTTGACACGCGCTACCTAGCTGTGAATGTAAACACGAAGATGCTGACAGCAGCCGGAGCAGACAGCTAGCAGGTACCCACACTTACAGCGGGCAGATGTTTAACCTTGACATGAGCAGTAATTAAGCAGAGCCTCGGTAACCGGTGCCTCCCCAGGAGCCAATTAATAATTTGGTGGGGGAGATGCTATATGCAGATTTCCCCCCAAACCACTGCAGCGTGCCTTTCCAGCCTCCCCCAGTGGACGGGGCTGGGCAATCATTTGTAACAGAGCCCTGTGGTGTGCGTGTGAACAAATTGTAATTAGGCGAATTAAATGAATGCTGCATGTACATCAATTAATTTCTGGTCACAAGATAGACAGCGATCCATTATATATCAAAGTCTTCATCTTGGAGGCAGCACTCACCCGCCTCTGCATACTAGCCCTCTTTCTTCTACACCCACCCCCAGGAAAAGCCTTGGCCCTCACTTAATTCTCATTGAGTTACTTCATCCCAGTTTGTTTATTTCTTTTTGGCAGCAATATAGCAATATACACATTCCAAGCAGTCTTCTGACTTTTAAAAGAGAAAAAAAAATTCCTGCTTTAAAAGATGTTTAGAAAATGCATGCATTTAGCATATATTGCTCTTTCTGGGTCCAATAGTGATAGCATCCATTTCCTCTCCCACTGAGGCAAGGAAAATAAAATAAGGCTTCTGTGAAGGATGGCAGGCACAGACTGGGGACTTCCCCACAGACTAAACTGTTCACAGAGGGCACATGATTCAGTGTAATTGTCCCAAGTGGGTCCCCCTCCTGTGGATCTCCGTGGGCCTGAGTCATCCCAGAAGGAGAATGCCTCGCCGGAAATAGAGTTCAAGAACCCACCTCTCACTTCTTGCTGCTCACCCAGACTGCATTGCATTAACCCCCTCAACACTGAGGTCGCACCCCTATAGAGCTGCCTAAATTTGTACACTAACATTTTAAGGAATAAAAACTTTTTTTTTTTTTTTTACTATATCTGTCAGGAATAGAATAAATAAAAGCAAAATGTAGGCCTTCACTGTAACTTAGCCCTAGCAATCCCTTCATCGCTGATGGAAGGACCTGGATGCTAAACTCTCCTTCATGTACCATTATTTCTTTTCTTCAGGAACTGTCATCTGTTTTGTTATGTTTTTTTAAACTCTGGCAAAACTGACCACTCAAGAGTTGAAGAGTTGCTCTTCTACCCTGAGTGGTTTGAAGCAGAGAGTGAGAGTGTCCAGGAGCAAAGGGACACAGGACCACCTGCTCAGCTCTCGAGGCAGGACCAATGCTTCTCCCCAGATCAGAGCCCCAGACTTCGCAAAATGCCTGGCTTCTACTTAGGGATGCTTTTTACAGCCAAGCGCTCTTTATTTGTATGAATTATGTTAACATAATCTAAACAGAACATATGAGTGAATGGATGGATGAGTATTGATTTATGTCAAAGCCCTCCTTTTCTGCCCTCCCCCCATGGTCTTGCCCACCTGGGCACGCTCTTGGTTCCAACACCCTCAGTAGACACTGCCGTCTCTGTGTGATCACAAGCTCCCCCGAAGGCCGACTGCAGACCTTCCCTTGCTCTTGCCGCACTGCCCTGGTCCCACAGCCTCTAGTGCGGTGCTGAGTGTAACACAGTGGGGCTGTGCAGAAGACACTCCTTGAATATAGCCAAGGAAAGTGAGATCCTGAAGAAGCTGAGGATTCAGGAAACTAGAGCATCCTGGATATTTGGGGTAAAGAACCAGCTGCAGGGTACGCCCCACAGGCTTCTGCCAGCATCAGCAGAACCCCCTTTCCCACTCTTTCCCCCTCTGCTTTCTGTTCTCGTGCTTTCCTGATACTACATCTTTTCTTCCCTCATGCGTTTTATCTTTGTCACACTAACTGATGAACAACTTCCAAGTATTCTTTGTGTCTCAGCTTGAAATTTCTCTTCTCTGGAAGCCTTCATTGCTTTCTCAGGGAGGGGTTAAATTCTTTTACATTCTCCCAGAGCCATCCGCTTTCCTCCTTTGTCATCCTCATCTCATATGTACTGTTCAACAACTGTTCTTATTGATGTACTTTAAAATTTTTTTAATTTTATATTGGGCTATAGTTGGCAATGGCACCCCACTCCAGTACTCTTGCCTAGAAAATCCCATGGACGGAGGAGCCTGGTGGGCTGCAGTCCATGGGGTTGAGAAGAGTCGGACACGACTGAGCGACTTCACTTTCACTTTTCACTTTCCTGCATTGGGGAAGGAAATGGCAACCTACTCCAGTGTTCTTGCCTGGAGAATCCCAGGGACGGGGGAGCCTGGTGGGCTGCCGTCTGTGGGGTCGCACAGAGTCGGACACGACTGAATTGACTTAGCAGCAGCAGCATAGTTGATTTACGATGTGGGATTTTAAAAATAATTTTGTTTATTTATTTTTGGCTGCGCTGGGTCTTAGTTGTGGGAAGTAGGAGCTACTCTTTGTTGCAGTAAGTGGGCTTTTCAGAGCATTGACTTCTCTTGTCGCAGAGCACAGGCTCTAGGCACACAGACTTTAGTAGATGGGGTTCGTGGGCTCTAGAGTGTGGCTCAGTAGTTGTGGCACACGGAATTAGTTGCTCTGAGACACACGGAATCTTCCTGAACCAGAAATCCAACCTGCATCCCCTGAATTGGCAGGTGGATTCTTATCTACTTGGCCACCAGGGAAATCCCACAATGCTGTGTTAGTTTCAGGGGCACAGCAGAATGATTCATTTGTACTGTGGTACTTTGGATTTGATGATGAAGAAGAGATGGTGGCTGTTGTGTCTGCTATTTTATTCCCCAGTACTCAACACAGTGGATGTTTTTGTTGGATGCCTGGATATGTGAATGGGGAGATGGACAGAAAAATGAGTGGATGGAAGGGTGAATGAATATATGGGTGATAGGATGGATGAGTAGGTGAGTGGGTAGTTAGATGGTGGGTAGATTTGTCTGTTCTGACTCTCCCTTGTACCTGGAGGCCCAGGGCTCTGCTTGGGCTGAGCTCTCTGGAGCTAAGCTGAGGCAGGGCTTGGGCTGTGGAGGCCTTTGCTGCAGGGAGGTCAGTGGGCAGAGCCCAAGATGAGGGGGCCACATGAAGTACCAGGGGACTAAAGGGGAGACCAGGTGGAGACAGAGATGTGTTCTGAGGATGAGGGACTGCAGCCAGGCTTCCAAGGAAGAAGAGGAATCCGAAAGCCACCTGGGGATGGGGGGCTGTATTTAATTTTGTTGTTTTTCAGTTGCCCAGTCGTGTTCGACTCTGTGCCACCCATGGGGTGCACACCAGGCCTCCATGTCCTTTAGGCCCTATAAAATAGAGGTTTCCTGATTTCTTCTGATGATGAGAACAGAACTGTTGATCACATTGAGCTGTTTTAGACAAATACATAAAGAGTCACCACTTAAAGTCTTTTCTCCCAGAAGTTTAACACAGGACTAGCCTCTGTTGTTCCACATTTCTAATTTCATCAAGTCAGTAGCCTAATGATGGAGTGTAAACCTCCAATTTATCACACCTCAGCTCAGTGGTTCTCAAACCTGGCTGGAGATTGGAATCACTGGAGAGCTTTAAGAAAAACATCAATGCCCAGGCCCCACCCAAAAAAGATTGTCACATTCACTTGCAAAATTCTCCCCAGTGATTCTTGTGTGAAGCGAGAATTGAGAGGCAGCTACTCTTCACTGCTCAAGAAGGCTACAGTCTTGCTACTCAGAGTGTGGCCCATGGACCAGCAGCATCAGCCTCACTAGGATCTAGGTAGAAATGCAGAATCTCGGGTCTCACCCAGGCCCCCTCGGTCAGCATTGTGTTTCAGCAAGGTCCCCGGGTGACTCATATTGAACACTGAACATTGACATTGGAGAACAAGACTCTAGTTAGTCCCAAAGTCAGAGACTTCGTAGAATATTCACCAAGGACTGGCTCAGAATACATGCGTGTTTATTCTAGTTTGCTGTTACAACAAAGTACCACAAACTGGGTGGCTTAAACAAGAGAAATGTATTGTCTCACAGTTCTGGAGGCTAGAAAATAACAAATCAAGGAAGAGGTAGGGTTCTTTCTTTCTGAGACCTGCAAGGGTGGAGTCTCTTCCAGGCCCCATTCCTTGATTTGTCTGTGGCCATATTCATGTTCATATGTGTTTTTCCTGTGAATTTCTGTGTCCAAATTTCTCCTTTTTATATGGTCACCAGCCATATTAGGCTAGGGGCCTGCCCTACTCCAGTGCCTCATCCTACCATAACTAATTATATCTGCAATAAACTTATTTCCTAATAGGGTCATATTCAAAGGTACTGGGGACTCCTACATTTGAATTTTGGGAGGATAACATTCAGTACACAACAGTACCCAAAGCATGGCTTATAATTTATCATCCCTTTAAATATACCTTGAATATGTTTTTTTGCAAACTGAAGTCTAATCTAAAGTACCTTTTCTAAGTTATGAAACACATAAAGGAGAAAATGAGAAGTCATTCATTCTGCTCCTGTGGGGTGGGTGCAGCCCACCCTCCATCTGTCTTCTCTTTCTGGTTTCTCTATCTGCTTCTACTGCCAGCACTAAGTAGGCACAGAGTGCTGTGCCTGTCTTAGCAGAGACTTAACCAGCAGGAAAACCTAAATTCCTGCCTTCTCCACGGGCACTCCTGAAGAGGTATGGTTACCATCTTCTGACCTCACCAGTAAAAAAATTATCTCCTCTAAATACACTTTGAAAATGAAAGTGTCAGTTGCTCAGTTGTGTCCAGCTCTTTGCGACCCAGTGGACTGTAGCCCGCCAGGCTCCTCTGTCCGTGGAATTCTCCAGGCAAGAATACTGGAGTGGGTGGCCATTCCTTTCTCCAGGGGATTTTCCTGACGCAGGGATTGAACCTGGGTCTCCTGCATTGCAGGCAGATTCTTTACCATCTGAGTCACCAGAGAAGCCCCAAAATACCCTTATATTTTTTGTTATTGAAGTATAGTTGCTAATCAGTGTTGTGTTAGTTTCTACATGCAGCGAAATGAATCAGCTATCAGATCAGATCAGATCAGTCGCTCAGTCGTGTCCGACTCTTTGCGACCCCATGAACCGCAGCACACCAGGCCTCCCTGTCCATCACCAGCTCCCGGAGGTCACCCAGACTCACATCCATCAAGTCAGTGATGCCATCCAGCCATCTCATCCTCTGTCGTCCCCTTCTCCTCCTGCCCTCAATCCCTCCCAGCATCAGAGTCTTCTCCAATGAGTCAACTCTTTGCATGAGGTGGCCAAAATACTGGACTTTCAGCTTTAGCATCATTCCTTCCAAAGAAATTCCAGGATTGATCTCCTTCAGAATGGACTGGTTGGATCTTCTTGCTGTCCAAGGGACTCTCAAGAGTCTTCTCCAACACCACAGTTCAAAAGCATCAATTCTTTGGCACTCAGCCTTCTTCACAGTCCAGCTCTCACATCCATACATGACCACAGGAAAGACCATAGCCTTGACTAGGCGAACCTTTGTTGGTAAAGTGATGTCTCTGCTTTTGAATATGCTATCTAGGTTGGTCATAACTTTCCTTCCAAGGAGTAAGCGTCTTTTAATTTCATGGCTGCAGTCACCATCTGCAGTGATTTTGGAGCCCAGAAAAACAAAGTCTGACACTGTTTCCACTGTTTCTCCATCTATTTCCCATGAAGTGATGGGACCAGATGCCATGATCTTCGTTTTCTGAATGTTGAGCTTTAAGCCAACCCTTTCACTCTCCACTTTCACTTTCATCAAGAGGCTTTTTAGCCCCTCTTCACTTTCTGCCATAAGAGTGGTGTCATCTGCATATCTGAGGTTATTGATATTTCTCCCAGCAATCTTGATTCCAACTTGTGTTTCCTCCAGTCCAGCATTTCTCATGATGTACTCTGCATATAAGTTAAATAAACATGGTGACAATATGCAGCCTTGACGTACTCCTTTTCCTATTTGGAACCAGTCTGTTGTTCCATGACCAGTTCTAACTGTTGCTTCCTGACCTGCATACAGATTTCTTAAGAGGCAGATCAGGTGGTCTGGTATTCCCATCTCTTTCAGAATTTTCCATAGTTTATTGTGATCCACACAGTCAAAGGCTTTGGCATAGTCAATAAAGCAGAAATAGATGTTTTTCTGGAACTCTCTTGCTTTTTCCATGATCCAGCGAATGTTGGCAATTTGATCTCTGGTTCCTCTGCCTTTTCTAAAACCAGCTTGAACATCAGGAAGTTCACGGTTCACATATTGCTGAAGCCTGGCTTGGAGAATTTTGAGCATTACTTTACTAGAGTGTGAGATGAGTGCAATTGTTCGGTAGTTTGAGCACTCCTTGGCATTGCCTTTCTTTGGGATTGGGATGAAAACTGACCTTTTCCAATCTTGTGGCCACTGCTGAGTTTTCCAAATTTGCTGGCATATTGACTGTAGCACTTTCACAGCATCATCTTTCAGGACTTGGAATAGCTCCACTGGAATTCCGTCACCTCCACTAGCTTTGTTCGTAGTGATGCTTTCTAAGGTCCATTTGACTTCACATTCCAAGATGTCTGGCTCTAGGTCAGTGATCACATCATCATGATTATCTGGGTCTTGAAGCTCTTTTTTGTACAGTTCTTCTGTGTATTCTTGCCACCTCTTCTTAATATCTTCTGCTTCTGTTAGGTCCACACCACCTCTGTCCTTTATCGTGCCCATCTTTGCATGAAATGTTCCTTTGGTATCTCTGATTTTCTTGAAGAGATCCCTAGTCTTTCCCATTCTGTTGTTTTCCTCTATTTCTTTGCATTGATCACTGAAGAAGGCTTTCTTATCTATTCTTGCTATTCTTTGGAACTCTGCATTTAGATGTTTATATCTTTCCTTTTCTCCTTTGCTTTTCGCTTCTCTTCTTTTCACAGCTATTTGTAAGGCCTCCCCAGACAGCCATTTTGCTTTTTTGCATTTCTTTTCCATGGGGATGGTCTTGATCCCTGTCTCCTGTACAATGTCACGAACCTCATTCCATAGTTCATCAGGCACTCTATTTATCAGATCTAGGCCCTTAAATTATTTACATATATACTCTCCTTTTTGAATTTCCTTTCCATTTAGGTCACCACAGAGCATTGAATAGAGTTCCCTGTGCTATATATAATAGGTTCTCATTAGTTATTTTATATCAGGCACTTTTACGTCACTAAAGGAACAGCAATATTTTCAATGAAAAATAGCAAGCTAGGAATAAATTAGGAGTTTGAGATGAATAGATATAGACTACCATAGATAAAATAGATAAACCACAAGGGCCTAGTATAGCACAGAGAACTTTACTCAGTGTCTTGTAATCTCAATATAATGGAAAAGAATCTGAAAAAAGTGTGTGTGTGTGTGTATATATGTATGTATATAACTGAGTCACTTTGCTCTACAGCTGAAATACTATAAATCAGCTATACTTCAATTAAAAAAAATGCAAGCAGTTTACCTGATGGGCTGAAGAAGTGATTTTCTATCAATTCATTTTGTAAGAAATGACTTACAGAAAGTCATTTGTCTCTCAGTTCTCTTTCAGCAAACTGTGAAGGGGGTGTGCCCAAGTTAACCGTGAGCCCACTTTTGTGGGCTGTGATGACTGTCCTTTGTGATGCCTCCTCGGGATGTTTTTAAGAATAAAATCATGAGGGAGACCTTTAACCACAGAGGAAGGTCTTGTGGAGTTAAACCAGCATTTCTCAACCTCAGACTGTTGACGCAGGTGGCAGGACACTTTTCTGTGGTGAAGGCTGTCTCGTGCTTTGTAGGATGTTTGGCAACACCCACCCTAGATGCCGGGAGCAGCATTCTTAGTCATAACACGTAAGTCTCTAGACATTGTCAGATTCCCCAGAAGCCCATGGGGTGAAAATCACTTCTGGTTGAAAACCACTGAGTTAAACAAACAACAAAAAAAGACTTACTGATCAGCTCTGTCCTGGAAAACTCATTCTTAATTCTCCTAATATATTGTGTTATTATTTTTCCCATTTGTGTAATAAATGACCGCTGCTGCTGCTGCTGCTGCTAAGTCACTTTGGTCGTGTCCGACTCTGTGTGACCCCATAGACAGCCTCCTACCAGGCTCCTCTGTCTCTGGGATTCTCCAGGCAAGAATGCTGGAGTGGGTTGCCATTTCCTTCTCCAATGCATGAAAGTGAAAAGTGAAAGTGAAGTCACTCAGTCGTGTCTGACTCTTAGTGACCTCATGGACTGCAGCCCACCAGGCTCCTCGGTCCATGGGATTTTCCAGGCAAGAGTACTGGAGTTGGGTGCCATTGCCTTCTCGGAATAAATGACTACTTTGGTTAAAATTATACTTATGATAGTGATAGAGGTCATTTTTTTCCCTCCTTCCTTGTAAAAATTGTTCTGAACTTTAGATAGTTAATAAGAAACAAAGGGCAACATGGTAATTCTGAAACTATTGGCAAAAAGATAAAGGCATTTTAAACTTGCCGCAAGGTGACTTAGTCTGATAATATCTCTTCTTAAGATTCAGCCAAAATGTGTTTGTAAGCCCAAGTGAGTCTCATAGGAGAAAAAAAAAGAGTCAAGTTAATAGTTTATAGTTAATAGTTAAGAGGGAAAGAGAGTCAATTTAAAAGGTGCATAAGTTCCAGATCTATGTTTTGGGCTCTTCTATGTGGGTCAGAGTGAACCAGGAAGAATGGGATTAGAAGAGTGAGAAATGACTACACCTTGTTAAGCAGAAAAATTAAAAAATTCCAAAAATTTAACATCAAATTTCTTTAGAAGTTGTTGTTTAGTCACTAAGTAGTGTCCAATCTTTGCAGCTCCATGGACTGCAGCACCCCAGGCTTCCCTGGTCTTCACTATTTCCCGGAGTTTGTTCAAACTCATGTCCACTGAGTCAGTGATGCCATCCAACCGTCTCATTGTCTCTCGCCCCCGTTTTCCTCTTGCCGTCATTCTCTCCCAGCATCAGGGTTGTTTCCAATGAGTCGGCTCTTCACATCAGGTGGCCAAAGTATTGGAACTTCACCTACAGCACCAGTCCTTCCAATGAATATTCAGGGTTGATTTCCTTTAGGTTTGATCTTGCTGTCCAAGGGATTCTCAAGAGTCTTCTCCAGCAATACAGTTTGAAAGCACGAATTCTTGGGCACTAGGCCTTCTTTATGGTCCAACTCTGACATCGGTACATGACTACTGGAAAAAACATACCTTTGACCATATGGACCTTTATTAACAAAATAAGCAATTCATAAAAAGCCTGTAGCTTTATTCCCTTGGAAGTTTCTTAAAACAGACTTTCCTCCTAAGCTCTCATGTCTTATCACAAATGATAGAGGGCATAGTTTTCTGCAATTAAATATATCACGTCATATTTCTTATGTATATAAAAGAGAGCCTTCTCTGATTCAACTTTGTGCTGCCTCAAATCCTATGGAATATGATGCTGTAAGTGTGAAATGATATCTATATCAAGATAGTTTTCAATTTTGTATGTCTTTCCCACTGTGCTGCACGTAATAAATGGCCTCAGAGGAGCAGGAGGAGGAGGTTGAATTCCCCAGCTGGCTGGACTGATGATGAAGTTTAGAAATCAAGTCAGCTTAGATGAGACACAGAAGGTGATACGCTTGTGCATGTGACTCTATGGATCAAGAGTCTCGCTATTAATAGCTATGTATCCTAGCTCAGTTGGTAAAGAATCTGCCTGCAGCACAGGAGACCCAGGTGCAACCCCTGGGTCAGGAAGATCCCCTGGGGAAGGAAATGGTGACCCACTCCAATATTCTTGCTCAGAGAATCCCATGGACAGAGGAGCCTGGCAGGTTGCAGTCTACGGGGTTTCAAGAGTTGGACACAACTTAGCGACTGAACCACACTGCACATACATAGTCCAGGGCTTCCCTTGTGGCTCAGCTGGTGAAAAATCTGCCTGCAGTGCGGGAGACCTGGGTTCAATCCCTGGATTGTGAAGATCCCCTGGAGAAGGGAAAGGCTACCCACTCCAGTATTCTGGCCTGGAAAATTCCGTGGGCTGTATAAGTTCATGGGGTCGCAAAGAGTCAGACATGGCTGAGCTACTTTCACTTTCACATACATAGTCTGTGCTGCCGTGAGTCATAACAGAACCACAGGGTGTTGCCTTTTGTCAGTTTGGGAGCCTCTCACATGATGGTGTACATGGAGTTTGTGGAGATGAGCTGATCTAGGGAAGACCAGTCCTACCAAGTGTGGTAGGCAGACAGGAGCTGCTTTGTGTAGCCTGTAGCATCATCAATGCCCAGCCAGCAATGTGAACCTCAGTGAGCACATTACAAATTAGAGATGGTAGAGACACAACCACTGCCCTTGGGGAGCCCATAGTCTCAAAGGGGAGATGGACTTTGAAAATATGCAGTGGTTGGGCTTCCCAGGTGTCTCAGTGCTAATGAATCTGTCTGCTGATGCAGGAAACATGGGTTTGATCCCTGGGTCAGGAAGATCCCCTGGAGAAGGAAATGGCAACTCACTCCAGTATTCTTGCCTGAGAAATCCCATGGACAGAGGAGGTTGGCATGCTACAGTCCATGGGGTCACAAAAGAATCAGACACGACTTAGCAACTATAAACAGTTCAACCACTGAATAGATATTTTCAAAATTCATCTCCCCTTTGAGACTATGGGCTCCCCAAGGGCAAAGGTTGTGTCTACACCATCTCTGATGTGTAATGTGCTCTCTTAGCTTCACATTGCTGGCTGGGCATTGATGCTGCCACTGCAGTGGTTATATAGAGAAGGAAGTGATAAATTGTTGATGAGGATCAAAGGAAGGTCAAGGAAGTTTTCCACCAGAGACTACTCTTATATCAAACCTTGCAAATGCAAATCCAGTGTTTACCTGGGTGAAAGGGGAAAGACAGAATACCAGGCAGAGGAAATCATGTGTGTGAACACGGAGAGGTGTAAAAGAGAAGTCAAATTTGGGAAATGATGAGAAGCTCAGTGTTAGGTGGGCCTATGGCAAGAGGCAAGACTTAATACAAAGGTCAGACAATTAAGTGCTTATAAGCAGTGTGAAGGAGTGTGGATTTTTTTCTGAAGGCAGTAGGAAACCACTAAAGGAGGGGAGAAAAGTAGTAAAACATTCATACTGATTTTGTTTAAATTCATTTGGTTTTTAAATTTTTTTTTAAAATTTATTCAAGTATAGTTGAATTATAGTGTTGTGTTGATTTCTACTGTACAGCAAAGTGATTCAGATATATATATATATATATATAAACACACACATTCTTTTCCATACTGTTTTCCATTATGATTTATCTCAGGTTATTGATTACCTTGTTTATCCATTCTATATATAATCATTTGCATCTGCTAATCCCAAACTCTCAATCCATCCCTCCCCCAACCTTAATAAAGATTTTCAAAGACAAAGCAGCAAAGACTCTGTGGTCAAGGATAGCTGTCAGAGACAGTGAGATATTCATTTCCATGACAATGATGGTAATGCCATAGCAACAGTTTTAGACCCAGGACAAATAGCTCTAAATGTATCTTCAAATCAGTGAGAGCACAGGTTGGGAGGAAGAGATGAAGAAGAAGCAATCTGGGCTGGCCTTCCCCTGCTCTTGATCTTGGATCACGGGTTGCCTCGTGGAGAGTCCTGGAGTCAAGGGAGAGTTAGAGAGTGGAGCGCAGGATAGGGCGATGTTAGGGAGGACGCCAGTGAGGTGGGTGCTCGGCTCCAGGGAGCAGCCCTCCCCTGGGAGGCTCCAACACACTGCAGCTCTGAGAGGGGGCCTGTCACCAGCCTTTGCTGGGCCACATGGTCACAAATGACCAGCGGAGGAGTGGGCCACAGCTGAGCTTGGAATGTGGGCATCATCTGAGACACTTAGGAGCTAGAGTGTTTGAAGCCAAGTCTCATTCATTGCAGGTCTTGAGGGAGGAAATCCACAAACTCCATCCTGCAGCTGAGGTCCCAGAATCCTGGGAGGAGGGGATCTCCCTACAATTATGGAGGCTGGAAGTCTAAGATCACGGTGTCGGCAGTTTATCTCCCGTGGGGTCTCTCTCCTTGGCTGTTAGATGGGCACCTTCTCCGTCTGCCCATGGGCCTTTCTCTATGTGTGTCCGTGTCCTAGTCTCCCCTCTGTATAAACAGACCAGACAGGCCTGTTGCAGTGGGGGCCACCCATATGACCTCATGGACCTGAGTTACCTCCTTGAAGGCCCCTCTCCCAGGGCTGTCACATTCTGAGTATTGGGGGTTAGGACTTCAACATGCGAGTTTTGAGGGACGCAGTATGGCCATGGCAGGAGGTCAGAGTTGGTTTCAGCTGCTTGCAAAAATCCAAGCCAAACTGAAAAACTAGAACAGAGGATTGACATGTTGCAGACTCTTTAATCATTTCGCTTTGATTGTGGCTCCTATAAACACAGCACTACGGTTCCTAACAGTCCACTCCTGCTGGGCAGGGACCAGATCTGGTTTGGCATCAGGAAGCCAGGGCCTCCAGATAAGGGCCGGGTTGTGGTCTGCCAGGGGCCCCCTTCTCCTGTCATGGGGATCCCCAGTCCCATGAGGTAGCTGCAGTCACAGAACTGATGTGGATAAAAGCCCTGTCCGTCAAGGCAGAGCGATTCCAGCTGCCTGCTCAGGCTGTGGCTCTTGGCTTCTGTGTGTTCCTCCTTCATCATTTAACACTCAGATTTTGTAGACACTGTCAAGTTGCTTTTTTGACCAGTTCATCAAGTTACTGATACTTGAGTAGCAAGAGAGAAGACATGGAATGGGACAGACTAGCTGAAGGAGAAAACTAAGATGAATTTCTGATGAGACCGGCTTTCCACTTTGCGGCATAGCCTAATATCCAATTACAAACTTTCCTATCAAGGAAAAGGCTGGGAGGCTGAGGGTACCCTTGTTCTCCATTAATGATTTGTTTGAGCTGTATAGTTTTATGTTTAAAACTTGAATTTTAGATGAATTCTTGTTTAATATGAATCCCATGATATGTAGAACCTAATTAAAATTCTTAATGTGAGTTAATGTATCTTCACATACATTTCTATAATGTGTAGGACTACTTAATTTAGCGTAATTATCAAGATGAACCACATCTAACATTACAAGAAAATTGCAACCTGTCATAAAATAAGAGGGCCATATTATAGCAGAGTCCTCACCCTCTGAGATATCTGTTAGAAAAGCCAAATAATGCAAATAGATCATCACTCCCCAATTTGATGCTGCTTTGGTGATTTGATTAATTATTGTGAAGTGAAACAGCTAACAAAGAAGGATAAATAAAAATAACTTTTTGTATCCATAAAAGGGTGTAAATTTTAACTCCAGTGCATGACAGCAAATGTAAGCAAGAATTATAAACAATGGAGCTGGCTGAATGAATTAATATGCATCAGCCTTTATTGCTAGAAATAGGCCCCTGTATTGTACTGGTACATTGTGGTTTCGCTCAACTGCAAATTTGGTTTTTCTTTTCCACTTCTCCTGGGAATTCAGAAACTGCGTTCTTATTAACAACAATGGGGAAACACCAGAGCAAAGAGGAGCCTGAAAGTGTGTAACGTCTCATCTCTCTGGGTGCTTTGCCCTTTTGCCAACATTCTGCTATTTTTATAAAGTTTCTCTGGGTTTGTTTAATTTTGTTTTTTCTTTTTCTGCATTTTTTTACTACGGACCAGCTAACTCTGCAGACATTAAAGTCCCTCCACAAATCCCTGCAGGGCAGTCTCCGCTAGGTAATCACAAATCTGTCCCTTGGTTCATGGTTCAAAGTCAAGCCTTAACCCTGGAAGCTATTTTAAATGTTATATCTTTCTTTAAACCCCTCACTGAACCTGACCTCTAGGCCCCTATTTAATTGATGGCTGCCACGCATAGACCCAGCACCTATTAGGTGCTTAATAGATAGCTATGGAGAGACAAGCTACCCTAATATATAACTTTCCACACCTAGATTTCCCTTAATGCTCCACCCTCAATCACATCCTTTTCTGGTTCCAGGGAGACCTTGCATCTTCCGTAGCATCTCACCTGTTCTCTCCTAACTGTTTCTTTTAGCTTCAAACATGTTGCCAAAAAGAAATTGACTTGCAAAACAACTACAAAGCAACATCAGCAACAACATAAGCCAACCAGCCTACAAAATAAACCAAAAACCTTGTCAACTTGCCATTAAGTCTCTTGATCCCCTTAAAGCGGGGTAAACTCACTGTATCACAAAATAGGCCAGCCCTACTGGTGGTCGAGTGTGTATTTACCCAGGTCCCAAGCAGAGTGTACATCTTCCTTTGCTGAAAGTTTCAGCCCAGAAAAGGCCCCTTTCCTGGAGTCTCTCCATCATTCCTTTATTGCCCATCTGGTTATAACAAGCATCCTTTTTCTTGTGCTTCTTGGATCTAAGCTAACAATTGCCAGTTATCCCCAGTTCTCATATTCAGCACTTTCAGCCCCAACAGCCCTCTCCATTGCTAGCATGGCTCATTTCTCATGGCATTGTGTGGATACGTGATGTTGCTAAAAGACCCCCGTCCCATAGCGCCGGACACCAGAGGAGGATGATTGGGGGTGGGGGAGTCCTTCACCTCATCTGACTGCTTCTCCCACCTGCCTTTCTGTTTCTCTTATATTTTGTGATGCATTTCTCTATGTGGTCCCATTTTCTCATCTCATTATTGGTTCTGGTCCAACTATCACTTCCCTCTTCTTGTCTGCCTGGGGCCATGCTCTGGCACCCTTCTGATGGTGCAGTTTCCCCAGGTGCCCCTTTGTCTGATCCCCAGGGCACCCCGTAGGCTCTTGGCCTTTAGTCATCCCCTTTTCCTCCCTTTTCAGTGCCCATGACTGAAAGTTTCCCATCTCTCCTCCTCATCCAGATATCCCAGGTTTCCTTGGTACTGAAATGGCTGGTCTGCAAATTCTAACTCTTCATATATATTAGCCCTGCCTGGTTGGCTAGGTTCAGAGGGCTTATGGACTGTGACTTCACCCAGGCTCAAACCAGCTTATCACAAAATCATCAGTCTCAGTCACCTCTCCAAAAGAACAAGATGCCAACATTTTCCTTTGGCATTCTCTTTAGTGGGCATCTGGCCTTAGTATTGCTAAGTATCTAATTTCCTCAAGCCAGTCATGCATCCCCACATCATTCATTGAAGCCAGGAGCAGAGTAAGCATGAATGTGTATGAACACACACATGGCCACTCTGGGAAGCTGACCTCCTCAGATTGGAAGTCTTAATGCAAAATGAAGGACATGCAGCAAGGACATATTAAGGTTTCTAAAAATGTGGTACGTTTTCATTTTTCCTTCTATAACTGCAAAGTGAGAAAGCTACCACTTCTCTGTTTAAAATGTACTGACGATCTGTGTCACTAAATTTCCATTAACTGTTTATTGCTGGTACCAGCTTACTTCTGTTAGGGTACCTTTAACAACCTCCTGCTCAGGTGACGGCCACACCATGAGTCTTGTGCCAGCAGAGGCACTCGTCCTGCAGCCATTGTCAATGCCTCGTACTCTTGAGAGTGCCACGGTGGACTATATTGAAGAGTGTGCATACCAAGGAGTATGAGGTGGGGGCCTTGCCCTAAAGGAGCTATCAATATGTAAAATGATAAATGTGTACATAAAATATTAAGAGCTCAAAGTATTATAGAATTAGAGTGGTAAATGGGATCAAAACCATAAACCAACACACAGGGATCAGAGCAGAGAGAAGGAGAGGAAGAAAAGACTCCTGGGTTGAGTATGAGGGCGTTATCCCTGATGGGTTATTAACATATCTAAAGAAGTAAGCTTTTGGTCAGAAAGGAGGGAGGTTAACTAAGACGATATGGCCCAAGAGGTAATGGCTGGCAGGGTCCACTGGAAACGGCCAGTGTGCGGAGCCCATCCAGTGTGAGGACGGAGGAACACGCGGACAGAGCCAGACGCCGTTATGCACTAAGAGGTTCTGAGTGCTTGCTCACCAAGCGACTCTGTCACCCGACCCCGCAGTGACCTGCAGCTTCTATACATGAAGCAATTGTTTAGGATAACAATTGTTTAAGACAACCCATCCTTCCTGTCTCTTTAAAAGTAATATTTTTGTAGTGATTTTGTTTTATTGCTTTCTGACTTACATGTCAGGCTCTCAAGAGCTTTTCAATGTGCGTTAGCTTCCCGGAGCATGATCAGCCACAGGACGCAGAAAGGATCAGAGTCCTCTGAACTTTTACAGCTGCTGCTGCTGCTGCTAAGTCGCTTCAGTCGTGTCCGACTCTGTGCGACCCCACAGACGGAAGCTCACCAGGCTCCCCTGTCCCTGGGATTCTCCAGGCAAGAACACTGGAGTGGGTTGCCATTTCCTTCTCCAAAGCATGAAAGCGAAAAGTGAAAGTGAAGCCACTGAGTCGTGTCCGACTCTTAGCGACCCCATGGACTGGAGCCTACCAGGCTCCTCCGTCCATGGAATTTTCCAGGCAAAAGTACTGGGGTGGGGTGCCATTGCCTTCCCCTGATGCCAAACTATATCCAGGGCAGGGATTTGTTATTTCTTTTCTAAAACTGAATTTCCCTTCTGTTAGTAACAGAAGTCCTGAATTTTAGCTCCATGGCCTCACAAAACACCATATTTTCAGCTTCCCTGTACCTTGTGTCTATATGGCTGAGTTGTGGCAAAATAACTATAGGTAGAAATGAGGTATCCAGGTTCTAGGTCATGTCTTAAAAAGGAAAGAATGTGCTCATGTGCCCTGTGCTGTCCTTTTCTCCTCCCCACTTTCTGGAAGGTGGACTTTCCACCTAAAATGAGATGAAAATGTCCTAAAGAATGGTAAACTCAGATCCCCAACACTATGGAGTCAGTTCATCCCTGTACTTTTTAATCTCGGTGACTGCATAGCAATAATTAACTTTTATGCTGTTTAAGCTATCATTATTTAGTTGGGACATTGTTACAGCAAAAGAAATTGTATCTTAACTAATTGGGTACCATAATCAGTTTCTCTTGGAGGACAGTCATCAAAATCTTCTTCAGGCCATTTGCTTCCATTCATCTCACTGGGGGACTTTCCACTGGAAACATCTACAGTAAGTCCAGCCAGTACTGTAAATCAAAATAAAATGGTGAAAATGGAATATCAAAGTGCTAAGGGGAAAAATGCTCAGGGACAAGTTAAAAGGGAAAAACAATTACAGCTGCCATTATTCTTTTTAAAATTTTTATTGGAGTATAGTCGATTTACAATGTTGTGTTAGTTTCAGGTGTACAGCAAAGTGAGAAATTATATATTATCTACTCTTTTTTAGATTCTTTTCTCATATAGGTTATTACACAGTACTGAGTAGAATTCCCTGTGCTGTGCAGTAGGTCCTTATTAGTTATTTTATATATAGCAATGTGTATATATCAGTCCCAACCTCCTAATTTATCCCTCCCTCCCCAACATTTCCGTTTTGGTAACCATGTTTGTTTTCTACGTCTGTGTCTTTCTATTTTGTAAATAAGTTCATTTATACCATTGTTTTTAGATTCTGCATATAAGCAGTATCATGATATTGTCTTTCTCTGCCTGATTTCATGCAGTATCACAATCTTTAGGTCCATCCATGTTGTTACAAATGGCATTGTTTCATTCTCTTTTATGGCTAATACTCCATTTATGTATATGCCACATCTTTATCCATTCCTCTGTCGATGGACATGTAAGTTGCTTCCATGTCTTGGCTATTGTAGATAGTGCTGCAGTGAACATTGGGGTGCATGTATCTTTGCAACTTACGGTTTTCTCTAGATCATATGCCCAGGAGTAAGATTACTGGATCATATGGTAGTTCTATATTTAGTTTTTTTTTTTAAGGAGTCTCCATACTGTTCTCCACGATGGTTGTACCAGTTTACATTCCCACCAGCCATGTAGGAGGGTTCCCTTTTCTCCATCCCCTATACAGAGTTTATTGTTTGTAGATTGTTTGATGAGTAATCGTCATTATTAAACAATCATTATGTCTCAGATGGTAAAGAATCCGCTTTGCAATGCAGGATCCTGCAATGCGGGATCCAGTGCAATGTTTGACTCGTAGGTCGAGAAGATCCCCTGGAGAAGGAAATGGCTACCCACTCCAGTACTGCCTGCAGAATCCTATAGACAGAGGAGCCTGGCGGGCTATACAGTCCATGGCGTTGCAAAGAGTTGGACATGACTGAGCAACTAACTCATGCACATGTCAAGTGCATTAGAGAATAGTGGTAGATACTATAATCTCTGTATTTACAAATAAGTAAAACAAGGCATGCTATGCTAAGTCACTTCAGTCATGTCCGACTCTGTGTGACCCCATAGACAGCAGGCCACCTGGCTCCACCGTCCCTGGGATTCTCCAGGCAAGAACACTGGAGTGGGTTGCCATTTCCTTCTCCAATGCATGAAAGTGAAAAGAGAAAGTGAAGTTGCTCAGTCATGTCCGACTCTTAGCGACCCCATGGACTGCAGCCTACCAGGCTCCTCCGTCCGTGGGATTTTCCAGGCAAGAGTACTGGAGTGGGGTGCCATTCCCTTCTCCAAAACAAGGCATAAGTGGTTTAAAAATTTGCCCAAATTAACAGAGCTAGAAAGTGGCATGCCTAGGATTCAAACTCTATTCTGTTTGAATTCAGCACATTATACTGGACAAGTCAAGCCCTATGAGTCAGTCAGATTGATAAAACAGCAATTTTCATATCTTAGATATCATGGTTGCAAACTGGGAAGAAATATAGATGGGGAAACAGTGGAAACAGTGTCAGACTTTGTTTTTCTGGGCTCCAAAATCACTGCAGATGGTGACTGCAGCCATGAAATTAAAAGACGCTTGCTCCTTGGAAGGAAAGTTATGACCAACCTAGATAGCATATTCAAAAGCAGAGACATTACTTTACCAACAAAGGTTCGCCTAGTCAAGGCTATGGTCTTTCCTGTGGTCATGTATGGATGTGAGAGCTGGACTGTGAAGAAGGCTGAGCGCCGAAGAATTGATGCTTTTGAACTGTGGTGTTGGAGAAGACTCTTGAGAGTCCCTTGGACTGCAAGAAGATCCAACCAGTCCATTCTGAAGGAGATCAATCCTGGAATTTCTTTAGAAGGAATGATGCTAAAGCTGAAAGTCCAGTATTTTGGCCACCTCATGCGAAGAGTTGACTCATTGGAGAAGACTCTGATGCTGGGAGGGATTGAGGGCAGGAGGAGAAGGGGACGACAGAGGATGAGATGGCTGGATGGCATCACTGACTCGATGGATGCGAGTCTGAGTGACCTCCGGGAGTTGGTGATGGACAGGGAGGCCTGGCGTGCTGCGGTTCATGGGGTCGCAAAGAGTCGGACACGACTGAGCGACTGATCTGATCTGATCTGATACTTCAGAAAGATTTTTAAATATACTTATTCAATTCTCTAATATTTACATACAAGAAGAAGAGGAATTATTCAGGACATCAAATATTTTAAAAAGTCATCAGATCATTAACTTGTAGCACAAATAATGCTTCAATTTAGAATTTCGTGTGGAAAAACTCAGGCATCTTGAGCAACCCGTGCCTGAAAGCTTTTGTTGAACTGTGTCATTAAATCTCATCACAGCCACCACATCCATCAACTCCAATCGTTTTAATAAGCCTCCAATACATCTTAACCAAATCATTTTAGTTAGTGATTATCTTGAAAAAACTCCCATATTTAAAGTGCTTTGATTTTTTTCAAATAACTTTAAGATGCTGAGTTAGAGTCCTCTTTGTTCATCGCTTCTTAGAACAAGTATGAGAATGAAGCACTCGGCACACCTGGCATTCTGCTGGGCTTTGGGGACAAAGGGATGAAAAGAGTAGTCTTAACCCCGAGGGGCTCCCTAGAGTGGTAAGCACTCACTCCTCTCAGTGGAGAGTCACAGTAAAATGTGAGAGGCAGAGTCATGGAGGTAAAGAGCAACCGCACTCGGGAGCTTTTCTTGGTCTTTCCCAGAGGAGTGGGGTCTTCAGGGCAGTGCCATCTTCTCTCCTCCTCCCCTTATCTGACTGTTCTCTGTTCCATTCCCACCACTGTCTCAGGAGAGAACACTTGGAGAGAGAGCCAACTGCAAGGCAATGTTTGTTCCTTATCAAACACATCAATCAGTTCAGTTCAGTCACTCAGTCGTGTCCGACTCTTTGTGACCCCATGGACTGCAGCATAGCAGGCCTCCCTGTCCATCACCAACTCATGGAGCCTACTCAAACTCATGTCCATCTAGTCGGTGATGCCATCCAGCCATCTCATCCTCTGTCGTCCCCTTCTCCTGCCTTCAATCTTTCCCAGCATCAGGGTCTTTTCTAAGAAGTCAGTTCTTCAGGTGGCCAAAGTATTGGAGCTTCAGCTTCGCATCAGTCCTTCCAATGAATATTCAGGACTGATTTCCTTTAGGATGGACTGATTTGGTCTCCTTACAGTCCAACGGACTCTCAAGAGTCTTCTCCAACACCCCAGTTCAAAAGCATCAAACACATCGTAACAATGAATATTTGTGCCAAGAAATTTAAAATTTAAATGTAGGCCCCTTTATCACTCTTTCTTTATTCTGAACTGTTGTTGGCTTACCCTTGTAGAAGAGATGAACTTACTCAGTTTCCTAAGAAAAAATCTTCAAAGCTCAGTTACCTTGGTAGTTTTTAGAAAAGATAATTGGCTTTTTAATTTTGGGACTATTTGTTGAAACTCGGCCTCTGTTTCCTCATGCTGAACAGAAATGCAGAGACAGAGGTTTGGGTGAAGTTTGCTGGCCAGGCAAAGGGGGCCACAGCAGGGGTGTCCGTGTGTATGTGTCCGTGTGAGTGTGTGTGTGTGTGTGTATGTCCGTGTGTGTGTGTCTGTGTGTGTCCCCCTCTACTGCTCTCCTGGAAGAGTAGAGAAGTGTCTTGCAGAGTTCAGGGAGCAGGGCATGATCAGCTGTGGACAGTTGGTGGATTGGTTGGCATCAAGATGAAATTTTAAGCATCATCAACCTTCTGCTTTCAACCAGTCTAGCTCCTGAACTGAACTGAGGGTCTATATTCTTGTGGTCAGTAATTTTCATCTGGAGGGAGGGTGTCTGCTTCATGTAAAAACAATTTAGGAATGTATGTCAGGCTTTTATCTGTATCTTTCAGAGAACTGTGAATTCAGTGATTCTGTTCTGTAGCAGATTTACAATCTAAATTGTTACCAGTTCCCTTGCCCAACAGCTATTTTTTGTTTCTGCATCTTCACATTTCCCAACCATTAACTCTTGAGTCAGAATTTTGTTTCAAAAGACAAGGACACAGGGGCTTGTATACAGTTTCAGAACTAGCTTTGAGTATTATGTTGCTGATCTTTATTAAATATGTCTACATGATATTTGCTGCTGCTAAGTCACTTCGGTCATGTTCGACTCTCTGCAACCCCATAGACGGCAGCCCACCAGGCTCCCCTATCCCTGGGATTCTGCAGGCAAGAACACTGGAGTGGGTTGCCATTTCCTTCTCCAATGCATGAAAGTGAAAAGTGAAAGTGAAGTTGCTCAGTCATGTCCGACTCTTAGCGACCCCATGGACTGCAGCCTACCAGGCTCTTCCATCCACGGGATTTTCCAGGCAAGAGTACTGGAGTGGGGTGCCATTGCCTTCTAGTCATTGTTAAAAGCCTCATTAAGAAAGAGGAGACAACTCTGCAAAATCAATATTGAATAAAATGTCTTCAAAATGATTTTAAGTTTTAACTTTCTAAATGTAGAAAGTTTGCTAAAGCAGTTACATGGCCAAACCACCAAAAAGAATTGAAGTAATAAAGACAAGAGATCTGTATTTGGAGAGTCATAGCATCAGTAAAGATTTCTGGCAATATAATTATTTATTGTTGTTGGTCAGTCACTCAGTCGTGTCCAAATCTTTGCAACCCTGTGGATTGCAGCATGACAGGCGTCCCTGTTCTTCATCTCCCAGAGTTTACTCAAACTCATGTCCATTGAGTCGGTGATGCCATCTAACCATCTCATTGTCTGTGATCCCCTTCTCTTCCTGCCTTCAATCTTTCCCAGCATCAGAATCTTTTCCAATGAGTCGGCCCTTTGCATCAGGTGGCCAAAGTATTGGAGCTTCAGCATCAGTCAGTCCAATGAGTATTCAGTGTTGATTTCCTTTAGGATTGACTGGTTTGATCTTCTTGCTGTCCAAGGGACTCCTAAGAGCCTTCTCCAGCACCACAATTCAAAGATATCAATTCTTTGGTGCTCAACCTTTTTTATTGTCCAGATCTCACATCCGTACACGACTACTAGAAAAACCATAGCTTTGACTGTATGGACATTTATAGATGAAGTAACGTCTCTGCTTTTTAATATGCTGTCTGGGTTTGTCTTAGCTTTTCTTCCAAGGAGCAAGGGTCTTTTAATTTCATAGCTGCAGTCACTGTCCACAGTAATTTTGGAGCCCAAGAAAATAGTCTGTCACTGTTTGCGTTGTTTCCCCATCTATTTGACATGAAGTGATGGGACCAGATGCCATGATCTTAGTTTTTTATATGTTGAGTTATAAGCCAGCTTTTTAAACTCTTCTCTTTCACCTTCATCAAGAGGCTCTTTAATTCCTCTTCACTTTCTGCCATAAGGGTGGTGTCATCTGCATATCTGAGGTTGTTGATATTTCCCCCAGCAATCTTGATTCCAGCTTGTGATTCATCCAACCTGGCATTTTGCATGATGTACTCTATGTATAAGTTAAATAAGCAAGGTGACAATATATAGTCTTGATGTACTCCTTTCCCGACTTGGAACCAGTCTGTTGTTCCATGTACAGTTCTAACTGTTGCTTCCTGACCTGCATACAGATTTCTCAGGAAGCAGGTCAGGTGGTCTGGTATTTCCATCTCTTTCAGAATTTTCCACAGTTTATTGTGATCTGCACAGTCAAAGGCTTTGGCATAGTCAATAAAGCAGAAGTAGATGCTTTTCTGGAATTGTTTTGCTTTTTCTGTGATCCAGCGGATGTTGGCAATTGAATCTCTGGTTCCTCTGCCTTTTCTAAAACCAGCTTGAACATCTAGAAGTTCACAGTTCATGTATTGTTGAATTTTTCACATATTTTTTAATTGCTTAGAGAATTTTGAGCATTACTTGTGTGTGAAATGAGTGCAATTATGCGGTAGTTTGAGCATTCTTTGGCATTACCTTTCTTTGAGATTAGAATGAAAATTGACCTTTCCCAGTCTTGTGGCCACTGCCGAGTTTCCCAATTTGCTGGCATATTTGAGTGCAACACTTTAACAGCATCACCTTTTAGGATTTGAAATTATTTAGGATAATTATTTATGGGCAATATACAGCACACCTATTTTTGATAAGTTCTATCAAAGTTATAGTCATAGTCACAAGTATCATATGTGAGACAGCAGAACAAAAGATGTGGCACCAAATGATCAATAACCAATAGAATATTGAATGTTCAAAAATAATAAATATGTTCCATATGTATTACCACTTTTTGAAAGAACCACTGAAAGAGTAATACCTCAGAAGGGAAGAATATATATTTCAAACAGATATATGAAAACAGCCAGGAACTTACAGTAGGAAAATGGTTCAAGAGGTAATGGTATATTCAAAGAGTAAAATATTGTCTAGTCATTAAAAATATTACTTTCAACAGTTTGAACTTGTGAAAAGGCTGGCAGTAGAGTGTGAATTGGAATGGTAGATACAAAGTTGAATACATGGCAGTGTAATCTGAACTTTGTAAATGAAGCAAAAAAGTAAATTGCAGAAAGTGGCTGAAAGAGTAAAGAGAACAAACTATTAACAAAGGTTATTTCTCAATGAGATCTTGAGGAGTAGTATTGATCTTTGTGTTTTGTTTTTTTTTTTTTAACATTTTCTGAGTCTCTAATGGCTACATGTTATTCCTTCCCTCCCTCTCTCTCTCTTCCCCTTCTCCTCTGTCTTCTCCTTCCCCTCTTATGCCTCCTTTCTCTTTCCTTCACATCTTCCTTCTTTTTATTAATTAAAAAGTGCCAAGCACTATGCCAGATTCAGCAAATATGAGTCCCTTGAGGAACTATCTACTCAAGCCTTAAAACTTTTGAAATGTAGCTATAGACAGGTTGAAAGGTAGGGTGATCAAGAATGAGGTCAGAGAGTGTTATTCTCAAACATTTGTGTGTGTGTGCTAAGTCGCTTCAGTCATGTCCAACTCTTTGCAGTCCTATGGACTGTAGCCCACCATACTCCTCTGTCCATGGAATTCTCCAGGCAAGAATACTAGAGTGGGTTGCATGTCTTCCTCCAGGGGATCTTCCTGACCCAGAGATCAAACTCGAATCTCCTGCATTGCCGGCAGATTCTTTACCACTGAGCTACCAGCACAGTCCATTCCAAAACATAATTATTTTAAAAATCCCTTAGAGTTTCAAGTGAAATGTAGCCAGTGGTTATCTTACTATGACTTCAGACACCTTAGGACAAATGCAGAGTATAGATTCTTCAATATAGAAATGCCCTGACAAGAGGTCCTGGCACCTCTTCCTGAGATGGGTGTTGGGAAGCACGATTCATTTTGGCCTCTTCCCAGAGGATCCTGGAGAAAGTCCCCTGCACCAAAGCCTCAGCAGGAGTGTGTGACCCCCCACCAGAACACTTAGCTTTGGGGCTCTTGCCACATCACACGCCCAACTTGACTGAGCCCACGGCGGGGACTCAAGGGGGTTCAGCAAGGCATCAGGACCCTGCTTGGTTCTCCTGACCCTTTGCATCCTGGTGGCCTCTGGTGATTGAAAGCATTGTGGCCTGTTCTCCTGGACTCCCCGTACTCTCCCAAGGCTGCCCTCAGCAAGGACCCTGAAGGCCCAGTGGTTGGGAAAGATGAAAGCAAAATCTACACGGTGTCTGAACAGCTGAAATAAAAGCCTCTCTCTTTCTCATATCTTACCATACAGTTTTCTTTTCCTTTCTTACTATTCCTTTTTTTTTTTCCTGAGGAGAGGGGGTCTTAGAGGCTGTTTTTTTCCCCAAAGACCAGCTGATTTGTAGCTCAGGAGAAAAAAAAAAGATAAGCATCCAGAAATCTGGAAAGAAGAAAGAAAATCTTATGAATATAACTCTGACCTCAGCTAACTCAAATAAGGTGTTCATTACCGAACGATTAGAGCCACCTACACAGGACAAAGTGAATTTCTAATCAACAGGTAGTAATAGCAGAACCCCCTCCGCAGCCAAGAAGCATTAGAATGGATTATCCACGAGGAGAGGATTAGAAAAAGAGAGACGTGGAGTCCAGCAAAGGAAACCCCAGCGGGCCAGCTGGCTAATGTTTGGGATAATAATTCCAAAAGTATTAAAATAAATTGTAAGAAAGAAAAGGCTGAAGGCAATAAAAGCAAGCTTCACACGATACTGTATATTGTGGATAAAATCATGCACATTTGCAGTAATCACTTCCCCAGAGGCAGGTGGTAAACGTGCCACCAGCAGAGACTGGTAGAGTTTAAAGACACAAAGCCTGGTACGTGAACGAGAGTTGCGAGAAGTGGGGGCAGCTGTCATGGCGTCTACCTGATAGACAGTGTCCTGGTCTGTTCTGTTCTGTAGCCTGAGCACTGCTTCACAAACAGTGTGCAAACAGGAAGGAAGGTGTAGGAATAGATGGCTTTACTTCCCCACAGTCTTAAATGCAGGCTTGCTGAAGATCTTAAGCAGGGAGAAAAATGCTCTTTCTTTTTTCTTATTTATGGAATTTCACCAGCCACATGGATGTAGAGCATGGAAGCCTCTTTGGCCTCTCAGCTCTTGTCCATCAGTGAAGAACTAGAATTCAGAAACTGACAATAGAGTAGAATGATCAGTTTTTCTTTGGCCATATACATTCCCCATGGACTGTAGCTCTCCAGACTCCTCTGTCCATGAAATTCTCTGGGCAAGAATACTGGAGTGGGTTACCATTCCCTTCTCCAAAGGATCTTCCTGACCCAAGGATCAAACCCGGGTCTCCTGCATTGCAGGCAGATACTTTACCATCTGAGCTACTAGGGAAGCCCACCGTACTCAGAGCCTGCCACCATTTTTAATCTTGATCTCCCATTTTCTTGTTTTGTTGTTGTTTTTACCTATTTAAGGTTAAGGCCTTGTTACTTCCAGGAAATCTGCAAATGGTATTTAAATGCTCCTCATAATTTTTTTTCCATTTTTATTCTACATCAGTGAGCCTAAGCTAGGGGGAAATCACTGAGCCAGAGGTTCCTATAACTATAGTTGTTGTTATTGTTCAGCCGCTCAATCATGTTCAATGCTTTGTAACCCCATGGACTGTAGCATGCCAGGCTTCCCTGTCCTTCACCATCTCCCAGGATTTGCTCAGACTCATGTCCATTGAGTCGGTGATGCCATCCAACCGTCTCATCCTCTGTTATTCCCTTCACCTCCTGCCCTCAATCTTTCCCAGCATCAAGATCTTTTCCAATCAGCCTGCTCTTCACATTAGGTGGTCACAGTATTGGAGTTTCAGCTTCAGCATCAGTCCTTCTAATGAATATTCAGGACTGATTTCCTTTAGGATGGACTGATTGGATCTCCTTGCAGTCCAAGAGACTCTCAAGAGTCTTCTCTAGCACCACAGTTCAAAAGCATCAATTCTTAGATGCTCAGCCTTCTTTATGGTTCAACTCTCACATCTGTACCTGACTACTAGAAATACCAAATGCCATAGCTTTGACTATATGAACCTTCTATAGACTCTATCTTAAATGTTTTCTTCGTGAAGCTGGGTATTCCCTTATCCTTAATGCTTGAATAATTGATGATGTTTTTACTGAGGAATTTTCTCGCTGAATTGACTTGAGAAGGCAATGGCACCCCACTCCAGTACTCTTGCCTGGAAAATCCCATGGATGGAGGAGTCTGATAGGCTGCAGTCCATGGGGTCGCTAAGAGTTGGACATGACTTAGCAACTTCACTTTCAGTTTTCACTTTCATGCATTGGAGAAGGAAATGGCAAGCCACTCCAGTGTTCTTGCCTGGAGAATCCCAAGGACGGGGGAGCCTGGTGGGCTGCCGCCTATGGTGTCGCACAGAGTCGGACACGACTGAAGCAACTTAGCAGCAGCAGCAGTGAATCGGTTCAAGTTAATAACATCCATCCATTTATCCATATAGATTGGATATAATATCCATATATCCATTAGTACCAAACCTGTAATAAGTACTGTTAAAAATGCAGTGAGTTCAAGATGAATAAAACATAATTCTTGCCATCCAGTCTGTATGGTTTATCAGGGAAGCAGACATGCAACAAGGAATTAAAGCAATGGTGTCAGAGAAGAAATAAAGGCTTGCTGAGGGCTCAGTGGAAAGTCCTAAGAGAAAGCTCCTGATTTCTTTAAATGAGGGCTCCAGGGCATCTCTGCAGAGGATCTGAATGGGTATTAACCTTGAAGATGGAGTAAGAAGCCAGAAGTCAAGGACATGTGGGAAACGACTTGCCCCAGAAAGAGTGAGAGGCAAATACAAGTGTAGGAGCTGGGAGGACAGAAAGAGCCTGACTTGTGCATGGGGAGCTTCAAGAAGCTTGTTGTACATAGATCTCGAGTGGTGGTGGTGTTTTTAGATGAGGGAGGGGAGAGATTTGGGAGGAAGTTACAGGAGATGACAGGAGGTAGGGGGTCAGGGGCCAGACAGTATCTACTGTCATACCCCAGAAGAGAATAGGGCCAGAGCAGTTGGCTGGTTACTGAATGTTGTTCTAACATGCTTTGCTCCTATTCTCCCTTCCAGCCAAATACATCTTGCTCAATATTCTAGAGTCCTCCTTTTTGGATGGCTGTTCACCTGTTCTTTGTTCAAGCCGATATGACAGGACATGATGAAGGCCTTAAGTACCTTACCTCCTCTTGCGGATTGCTCAAGGATCAGAACAAGGTTAGGTCAATCTGTTTTCATAACCCTGTGTTGCCTCATACAACCTTTCAACCAAAAAGCTGCAAATCTGTCAAACAAGGTCTAGGATAGAAAACTAGGGATCTGGAACCATCAAGACAACTCAAAACTGGAGGGTCCTTACCCAAGTTTACCAACCTGTTGTTCTGCTTGTGAAGCTATGCGAGAACTATGTACCTCTGCAAGCGTTAGGAGAAGGCAGTGCATTGGTTTCAGCCTTTTATTAATAACATAATAGTTAAGAGTAAGAACTTTTCTTTTTAAATAAAAGTTGTTCATTTATGGGGTATTTGTTGAGACAAGTGAAACAGCAAACTGCAGATATGTATGAAGGCAAAGTTATAATTCCGATTCATCTACACCAAACAAGATAAAACAGTAAGCGTGGAGGCAGTCTTATGGAGTGGTTAATGGCCTGGACAAGCTATGTGACCTTAAACAACTCGCTTGGTTTCTCAAAGCATCAGTTTTCTCATCTGCAAAATGGGAACAATAGTACTACTACTTCTAGAGAATTGTACCGAGCTTTAAGTGAGATGCCGGGTCTTAGGTGCATGCCTGATGTTGATCAGGTCACTTGCACGTGCTTGCTGATGTTGTTTTAAACCTGATAGGAAGAGCAAGGTGTTTGCTCATTTCTTTCCTCCAGGAAAAATTGTTGATATTCCCATCCACCATTTACTTCACAAGGCTGGGCTGCTGCCCTTCCTAAGAAATATACTCCCATAGGATCTTAAGTCTACAGTCCTTGGAAACACTTTGCATTATGAACTATGATTTCCCATTTGCAGTCTGATTCCCTCTCCCCCGAGCCTATGTGAGCTGCTTGAACTTGGAGGCTGTGTCTTATTCAACATGGATTCTCTCGGCCCAGGCACAAGATCTGGTCCGGGTCCACTCACACGCAAATACTCAGAGGACGACATGTTTGAAAATGACCAATAGTTTCAAAAGAAACTTGTGGTACATCACAGTCAGAAGTGCATCTTGTGAACTTTGAGCCAAAATGTTTCTGTAGGAGAGAAACAGTGCCCAGTTAACTTCTGTCCCCTGTGTTATCATCTGGCTTAATGGCTGGACTATCTACAGGCCTTGGTGGTACAGGAGCCTGGAGTTTAAGCCAGGCTCTGTCACCTGTTTCTATGTGGTCTTAGGAAAGTTACTTAGTTTTTCCAGGACTCCAGTTTGCCATCTCTAAAATGGGAATGAAAGGGCAAATAAGAGAAAATAGATGTAATTTGCCTGGCATATAGTAGGAACCCATCAAATGGAAATTGCTGATTTATTAATTAAGTTGTGTTAATAGCTTTGTTGATGTTTTTGAGTACTTGGAATAACTGTTAGTATATGATTTTATTGCTCACATAAATAATGGTAGCTAGCATTTATTGAGGGATTAGTTTTTACCTGCCAGGCACTGTTCTAAATATTAATACCATACTAGTTTATTTAATCATAACAGTTCTGTGAGATTATGTACCATTATTGTCATCATCCCATCTTACAGATAACAACCCTGAGTACAGAGAGATCAGCTTGCCCAATGCAGAGCCTAGATGCAAACCCAGGTCCCTGCCCTTGACTGTTGCCTGCTGAAGGACAGGCCCAGGGTATAAAGACCAGTGCACTGCGGAGGGAAGATGGAGGCCTCTGCTCTGGCTCCTACGGGACAAAGTCCCTCGTACTCGGAGACTGCATTTCCCTTCTGTAATATATGAGGAGTTGTGTTTATCCTCATAAGACTTTAGTGACTGAAAAAAACGTCGTGGTTGGGAGTTAGGCTTTGTTTGGGGCAGATGAGGTCTAGAGCCCAGGAGACAGCTTCTCAGAGAGCTTTGAGCACTGCTCCGAAGAGGCAGGCAGTGGAGGAGGGCAGTGGGCATCTGATCTGGTGAAGGGGGTGCCTGTCGTCAGGCACACGTTTTGGCAGAGGTCTGCTGCTAGTCATATGAACAGATGTCTCTGCTAATGATTTTAGTGCTTTTCTAGGTCTGAGAAGATGCAAGAAATTGGATTCACAAATTTTCTCCTGTCTAACTATCTGAAGGCCTATTCTGCCAGTTTCTCCCAGAGAACAGAGTGCCTCATTCCTGATATCCTTTCAGAGGGTGTTGAAGGTCAGCAACTGCGGTGGCTGGTGACTTCATCCTTGGAGAAACAGGTGGCAAGTGCCAATTTTTAGTTGGCAACTCCAAAATCAAGTACGGACACACTGCTTTTTACTTCCACAGTGGTCACCTGGAAACCACTTTGAGCAGTGAATCATTGCTATGTGTAGTATATTTTCCCATAGGAATGATGTGCTAGTTGGGGATTGTATTCCTGAACAAGGCCTCAGAATCAAGTAAATCATTAATATGAACCAAAATGTGTCAAAGAAGTAGCTATAGAACAACCATAAACCTATAACACGCTTTTTAAAATAAATTAATCATCCAAGTTCTACAAAATAGGCACATATGCTCCATACCCAGACCAAGAAGACATGAAGAGGAAAGGGTACTGCTAACAGATTGAACCCATAGGCACTGAAGATCCTTGCTGTAATAGCCCCTAACGGGTAATATTCTACTCTTTTTAGAACTTAGGATAATTTTGGAGGAAGTCACCAAATTCAACACCTTGTGGTTTATGTATTTCCTTATGAAAAGCAGAGGCAGTCAGGATAATCCCAGTGGCTTCTGAGTTCCTCTTAAGGTTGGAATTAGTCTATTATAGTGTACTCCTTATAGCTTCTAAATATTTAAGGGATTCCTGAGAACTCAGGTTCAAAAACTTTTTGAATCTCGTCTTTTCATTTATTTTCTGTTTTGTGATTCAGCCTCCCTGCTTCCCTTCTTCCCTGTGAAGAACAGACTGAAACCAGGGGGCCCTAGAGAAGAAGTATTTGGTTTCTTGTTCCTTTGCTGCCTTATTGATAGAGGATGTTTGAGAGCTGATTAAGCAGAAAACACCCATGGGATAGTCCTCACTTAAAGATGTCCTGAGACCCTGTTGTCCAAATGAACTGAAATGAAATTGTGATGTGCAAGGGCCTAGACCATGAGGATTAACATTTTTGGAACAGTGATGACTATGTATATAAATGAAATATTTGGAACAATGATGATTATTTATAATATTATTATTACTAATGCAATAAAGCATTTATAGGCAACATAAAGCGTGATTCCACAATTGTGAGTAATAGAAACATAAATCTAAAGGAGAGCTGTTATTTACTAGAAGAATCATGGTGGTTATGTAGCTCTTTGGCCTCTGGAAATGTTATCTTTTTACAAAGGACAATTTCTTGGCAGTATTTTTATTTTTTCAATTTCAGAAGTTAAACTCAGACTCCCAGATGTGCAACTGTTTTTGTTTGTTCCAATATGAAATCCTTGAGCAGCATGTATATGTAGCCTGTTGTGTGGTTTTAGTGCATACCCAGCATTTGATTAGGTCTTTGCCCCCTGCAGACATATTTATTAATAAAACAAAGCCGTTGGTAACAGTAATGGAGAACGGTGACCTTAACTTTTTTTTAACTTTCTATTTTGTATTGGGGTATAGCTGATGGAATGAGGTTTGTGACATTGTAGAGGAGACAGGGATCAAGACCATCCCCATGGAAAATAAATGCAGAAAAGCAAAATGGCTGTCTGGGGAGGCCTTAAAAATAGCTGTGAAAAGAAGAGAAGCGAAAAGCAAAAGAGAAAAGGAAAAATATAAGCATCTGAATGCAGAGTTCCAAAGAATAGCAAGAAGAGATAAAGCCTTCTTCAGTGATCAATGCAAAGAAATAGAGGAAAACAACAGAATGGGAAAGACTAGAGATCTCTTCAAGAAAATTAGAGATACCAAGGGAACATTTCATGCAAAGATGGGCTCAATAAAGGACAGAAATGGTATGGACCTAACAGAAATAGAAGATATTAAGAAGAGGTGGCAAGAATACACAGAACTGTACAAAAAGATCTTCACGACCCAGATAATCACGATGGTGTGATCATTCACCTAGAGCCAGGCATCCTGGAATGTGAAGTCCAGTGGGCCTTAGAAAGCATCACTACGAACAAAGCTAGTGGAGTTGATGAAATTCTAGTTGAGCTATTCCAAATCCTAGAAGATGATGCTGTGAAAGTGCTGCACTCAATATGCCAGCAAATGTGGAAAACTCAGCAGTGGCCACAGGACTGGAAAAGGTCAGTTTTCATTCTGATCCCAAAGAAAGGCAATGCCAAAGAATGCTCAAACTACCGCACAATTGCACTCATCTCACATGCTAGCAAAGTAATGCTCAAAATTCTCCAAGCCAGGCTTTAGCAATATGTGAATCGTGAATTTCCTGATGTTCAAACTGGTTTTAGAAAAGGCAGAGGAACCAGAGATCAAATTGCCAACATCCGCTGGATCATGGAAAAAGCAAGAGAGTTCCAGAAAAACATCTATGTCTGCTTTATTGACTATGCCAAAGCCTTTGACTGTGTGGATCACAATAAACTGTGGGAAATTCTGAAAGAGATGGGAATACCAGACCACCTGACCTGCCTCTTGAGAAACCTATATGCAGGTCAGGAAGTAAAAGTTAGAACTGGACATGGAATAACAGACTGGTTCCAAATAGGAAAGGGAGTATGTCAAGGCTGTATATTGTCACCCTGTTTATTTAACTTCTATGCAGAGTACATCATGAGAAACGCTGGACTGGAAGAAACACAAGCTGGAATCAAGATTGCCGGGAGAAATATCAATCACCTCAGATATACAGATGACACCACCCTTATGGCAGAAAGTGAAGAGGAACTAAAAAGCCTCTTGATGAAAGTGAAAGTGGAGAGTGAAAAAGTTGGCTTCAAGCTCAATGTTCAGAAAACAAAGATCATGGCATCTGGTCCCATCACTTCATGGGAAATAGATGGGGAAACAGTGGAAACAGTGTCAGACTTTATTTTGGGGGGCTCTAAAATCACTGCAGATAGTGACTGCAGCCATGAAATTAAAAGACACTTACTCCTTGGAAGGAAAGTTATGACCAACCTGCTGCTGCTACTGCTGCTAAGTCGCTTCAGTCGTGTCCGACTCTGTGCGACCCCATAGACCGCAGCCCACCAGGCTCCGCCGTCCCTGGGATTCTCCAGGCAAGAACACTGGAGTGGGTCGCCATATGACCAACCTAGACAGCATATTCAAAAGCAGAGACATTACTTTGCCAACAAAGGTCCGTCTAGTCAAGGCTATGGTTTTTCCTATGGTCATGTATGGATATGAGAGTTGGACTGTGAAGAAAGCTGAGCAACGAAGAATTGATGCTTTTGAACTGTAGTGTTGGAGAAGACTCTTGAGAGTCCCTTGGACTGCAAGAAGATCCAACCAGTCCATTCTGAAGGATTAGCCCTGGGATTTCTTTGGAAAGAATCATGCTAAAGCCGAAACTCCAGTACTTTGGCCACCTCATGTGAAGAGTTGACTCACTGGAAAAGACTCTGATGCTGGGAGGGATTGGGGGCAAGAGGAGAAGGGGACGAGAGAGGATGAGATGGCTGGATGGTATCACTGACTCGATGGATGTGAGTCTGAGTGACCTCCGGGAGTTGGTGATGGATAGGGAGGCCTGGCGTGCTGCGGTTCATGGGGTCGACACGACTGAGCGACTGAACTGAACTGATAGCTGATTAACAATGTTGTGATAGTTTCAGAAGAGAAGAGACTCAGCCATGCAAATACATGTATCCATTTCCCCCTCAAACACCTCTTCCATCCTGGCAGGCACATAACATTGAGTAGAGTTCCATGTGCTACGCAATAGGTCCTTGTTGGTTACCCATTTTAAATATAGCAGTATGTACATGAACTTCCCAAAGTCCCTAAGTATCCCTTCCCTTCCGCATCCATAAGTTCATTTTCTAAGTCTGTGAGCCTCTTTCTGCTTTGTAAGTAAGTTCATGTGTATCATTTCCCTTATATGTGAAGAGTTTAATTATTTAAGCTCATTTTAAAAGTGAAGCTAAAACAATTTCTAGAGTGCCCTGTAATTCTGAGTTATTCCAGTAGATGGCACTGTTGTATAAAAACAACTCATCAGGGCTTAGGGACTGAAGAAAGATTTTTTTTTTTCTCGAAGAACCCTCCGTCTTCCAATGGACAAACAGGAAAAAAGTGAATAATGAAGAGATTATTTCCTTCTGTGGTACAATATGGATGGTGCTCATGGGAAAATGATTTTTTTAATTTGAATATGTATGTATTTGATAATTTTATCCATGCTACTGAGTTTGGAAGGTTACCGCTTCCTCCCTCCCTCTCTCTCCTTCGTTGTTCTCTCTCCATGCCCAAGTTTAACAAACTTTTTGGTTTCAAAAACGAGAGGTGAGAAACCTGAGCTGTGCTTTAATTATTTCTCTCCTCATGATAAAGATGTGGAGTGAGAAGTTGACGCGTTTTGGGGTTGCTGCTCTTTTCCTCAGCTTGTTTATGTCTAGAATAGTGGAGTGGAAAGATCATGTGCTTTGTACCCCCAAGAGTCCAAATCCTGAATTTGCTATTTGCTTGATCCCTCTGAGCCCCGCGTTTCTTGTCTGGAAGAAATGGAAGCGGTAACTAACAAGTCCCAATCGTGCAGCTTTAAGGGACTAGAGGTCCCTTATATGCAGCCTGGCAGTGTACCCTGTACAGGGCAGATTCTTAATAACTGGTGGCTGTTGATATGAAAAGTGGTATTGCAGTACGATGTAAGCCATTGATTACATTGCTCAGTGATTAATTTCTGGTCTTACTCAATTTTCCAACCTTGACTTAAGCTGAGGTAAGAAAACTGCCAGCCTTAGGAGAGATCTGGTGCATTTCTTAAGGAAATACTGACCCCAGCAACTACTTCAAAGTGATGTGTGTACACCAGAGTGCTACCTTCATCAGAAACAAAATACTGTTTTAGTAAAGCAAGGTGATCATTATGGCTCAAGCACGTGTTGATGGAAGAGAGGTGATGTTTGTTTAATGTGATGATTGGTGACTCGTGATTTCACATCTAAAATAGAGTTTATAAAACGGAACGTGCAAGCCACTCATTTTTTGGATAAGGAAGCTTAAGTCCAACAAAGCTTTTAAAAAGACACAAAAACCCTTTTTCTTTTTAAATAGTTTTAAACTTGTAGAAAAATTGCAGAATTATACAGAGAATTCCTGTATATCCTTCACTCCGCCTCTAGAATGTGAACCTCTTCCATAACCACAGTAGGTCATGTAAGGAAATTAAACATTAGTATAATACTGTAAATCTACTCACCTTATTTGAATTTTTACTAACATCCGTTTCAGTTCTGGGACCAGTCTAGGATCCTGCATTGGATTTAGTTATTGTGTCTCTTTAATCTCCTGTAGTCTAGAACAGTTTCTCAATCTTTCCTTGACTTTTGAGACCTTGTCACTTTGGAAGAGTACTAACTAGTTATTTTGTAGAGTATGCCTCATTCCACAAATTTGGGTTTGTCTGATGATTTCTCATGCTTAGATGAGGTTGGGCATATTTAGCAGGAATACTGTGAAAGTGATATTGGGCCCTTTCTGTGCATCGTATCAGAGAATATGTGATGTTATATCTTATTACTGGAGATGTTAATTTTAATTGCTGGCTAAGGTGATACCTACTACATGCTCCACAGTTAAATTACTATTTTCCTTTTTGTCGTTAATAAATATCTTTGGGGAGAAATTATAAGACTACGTACAAATCTTTTTTCTTCTTAAACTTTTACCTACTAATTTTAACATCCATTAATACCTACAACAGTTGTTATTACTGTGAAGTTTCTTATTTCCTCTTTCCTTTTACATTTATTAATTCGACTTCTGTAGAGTTGTCTCTTCTACCCTGTTTATTTACTTAGTATATTGTTCCTTTATATCAGTGTAGACTCATTGATACTTATTTTATTCTGTAGGTTATAATCCAGTGCTAACTTTATTTCCTTTCCTGATCAAAATTAGTCCAGTTTTGGCCCTTGGATGCCATCCCACCTACTTTTGACGTAACCCTGCCTTTTTGTGAGCATTTCTCTGTATTCTAGCATACCAACATGTGCAGGCTTATCTTGTATTTCGCCTGCTCTGGTCCTGGAATCAACCACTTTGCTAAGGAGCATTGTTCTTTTATTGGAGAATGGAATTTAGGAAACAGAATCAGCACTACGTGTGCTCATGGCTGCTGCTGCTAAGTCACTTCAGTCGTGTCTGACTCTGTGTGACCCCATAGACAGCAGCCCACCAGGCTCCCCCATCCCTGGGATTCTCCAGGCAAGAACGCTGGAGTGGGTTGCCATTTCCTTCTCCAATGCATGAAAGTGAAAAGTGAAAGTGAAGTTGCTCATGGCTACTAGGGTATCATTGTTTCTAGACTGTCCCAGCAGACAAGGAACTTATTGTATGTATACTACTCCGATCCATATATATCTATATTTATCTGTCTACACACATGCACACACAAAAATAAGTTTGTAATGATAATTTTGACACTAATCTAATAACATAGGTTTCACTCTTTTTGAAATTGTCTTTCCCCTTTTCTTATTTATAACTTTATTTCTGACAATGAGAAACCCGGCTCATTTTATCTGTATGTGTGCTTATTTGTTCAATTCTAGTATATACACAAAATAGTTTCAGATAGTCCACATCCCTGTTAGAAACCAATTTACATGCAAGGGCATCTGTATACAGTATCTTTAGCTTTTAGCCTTACAGTATGAAGTCTGAATCATGTTTTCCAGATTTCTGTAGGTTAGTTCCTTTTTTCCCTACCCCTTACTGGTTTGTTACATATTTAAATTCATGTTATGTTTGTGTTCCATTTCAGGTTCCCTCCCTGTTCTGATTGCTTTTAATGTTTCAAGGTTTGTGAAATATTACTCTGGTTCTAAGAGTCAGAGCTGTTTAAAAAAAAACAAAAACCAAAAACATGTATACTCAGAGAAAAGTATTCCTTCTATCTCACTTCCATTCCCCTATTTTTTTCCCATTCCATCCCCACCCATTCTCTACTGTAACCTACAGAGTTTAATTTCTGATTTAATTAGTAACTATGTTTCTCTTTCACAAGTAAACAGATACACATGTATTTTTCTCTATCCTTTTTTCTCAAGTGAAAGGTAGCATACTGTAAGTAGACTTTTGAACTGTGTTTTTTATAATTAATATATCCTGGAAATTACACAATATCAGTTCACAGAGATTGTCCTCTTTCTTTCTTTCTTTTTTTTTTTTTTTGCAGTTCTATTCTATTCCACTGGGTAAATGTACTCTGGTTTATTCAACCCATTCTCCTACATGTTAGCACTGAAGTTGTTTCTCATACTGTCAATTACAAACAGGAATGCTGCAGACAACCTTGTGCACATATATTTTTGTGTTGTTGGATGTGCGTCTTCAAGGTAGATTCCTAAGAGTAGAATTGCTGGGTCAAAAGATCAGTAGAGGTGTGGAAAATAGCTTGAAAAGTTGAATACGCAACTACCCTAGACGTAGACATATCATGTGCACTCCAAAGGAATTCAAACCAGAAACCAAACAGATTTGTGCACACCGTTTTCGTAGCAACATTATTCACAATAGCCAAAAGATAGGAGCAACCCAAATGTTCATCAACAGAAAAATGGAGAAACGGAATGTGGACTGCACATACAACAGGATAGGAGTCAGTAAAAATGAACACGATCCTGACACATTATGCTTATTGAAATAAGCCAGACACGAAAGGGAATATATGATTTCACTTACAGTAAGGTACTTGTACCATAAGGTACCATTCAGGTATGACCGAAATCAAATCCCTAATGATTATACAGTGGAAGTGAGAAATAGATTTAAGGGACTAGATCTGATAGATAGAGTGCTTGATGAACTATGGACAGAGGTTCGTGACATTGTACAGAAGGTAGGGATCAAGACCATCCCCATGGAAAAGAAATGCAAAAAAGCAAAATGGCTGTCTGAGGAAGCCTTACAAATAGCTGTGAAAAGAAGAGAAACGAAAAGCAAAGGAGAAAAGGAAACATATAAACATCTGAATGCAGAGTTCCGAAGAACAGCAAGGAGAGATAAGAAAGCCTTCCTCAGTGATCAGTGCAAAGAGATAGAGGAAAACAATAGAATGGGAAAGACTAGAGATCTCTTCAAGAAAATTAGAGATACCAAGGGAACATTTCATGCAAAGATGGGCTCGATAAAGGACAGAAATGGTATGGACCTAACAGAAGCAGAAGATATTAAGAAGAGGTGGCAAGAATACACAGAAGAACTGTACAAAAAAGATCTTCACGACCCAGATAATCATGATGGTGTGATCACTCACCTAGGGCCAGACATCCTGGAATGTGAAGTCCAGTGGGCCTTAGAAAGCATCACTACGAACAAAGCTAGTGGAGGTGATGGAATTCCAGTGGAGCTATTCCAAATCCTAAAAGATGATGCTGTGAAAGTGCTGCACTCAATATGCCAGCAAATTTGGAAAACTCAGCAGTGGCCACAGGACTGGAAGAGGTGAGTTTTCATTCCAGTCCCAAATGAAACTAAAAGAAAGGCAGTGCCAAAAAATGCTCAAACTACTGCACAATTGCACTCATCTCACATGCTAGCAAAGTAATGCTCAAAATTCTCCAAGACAGGCTTCAGCAATATGTGAACTGTGAACTTCCTGATGTTCAAGCTGGATTTAGAAAAGGCAGAGGAACCATAGATCAAATTGCCAACATCTGCTGGATCATTGAAAAAGCAAGAAAGTTCCAGAAAAACATCTATTTCTGCTTTATTGACTATGCCAAAGCCTTTGACTGTGTGGATCACAATAAACTGTGGAAAATTCTGAAAGAGATAGGGATACTAGACCACCTGACCTGCCCCTTGAGAAATCTATATGCAGATCAGTAAGCAACAATTAGAACTGGACATGGAACAACAGACTGGTTCCAAATAGGAAAAGGAGTATGTCAAGGCTGTATATTGTCACCCTGTTTATTTAACTTCTATGCAGAGTACATCATGAGAAACGCTGGACTAGAATAAGCACCAGCTGGAATCAAGATTGCCAGGAGAAATGCTGGTCTGGATGAAGCACCAGCTGGAATCAAGATTGCTGGGAGAAATATCAATAACTTCAGATATGCAGATGACACCACCCTTATGGCAGAAAGTGAAGAGGAACTTTCATCCTCTTGATGAAAGTGAAAGAGGAGAGTGAAAATGTTGGCTTAAATCTCAACATTCAGGAAACAAAGATCATGGCATCTGGTCCCATCACTTCATGGCAAATAGATGGGGAAACAGTGGCAGACATTATTTTTTGGGGCTCCAAAATCACTGCAGATGGTGACTGCAGCCATGAAATAAAAAGACGGTTACTTGTTGAAAGAAAAGTTATGACCAACCTAGACGACATATTAAAAAGCAGAGACATTATTTTTCCTACAAAGGTCCATCTAGTCAAGGTTATGGTTTTTCCAGTAGTCGTGTATGGATGTGAGAGTTGGACTATAAAGAAAGTTCAGTGTTGAAGCATTAATGCTTTTGAACTGTGGTGTTGGAGAAGACTTGAGAGCCCCTTGGACTGCAAGGAGATCCAACCAGTGCATCCTAAAGTCGATCAGTCCTGAATATTCATTGGAAGGACTGATGTTGAAGCTGAAACTCCAATACTTTGGCCACCTGATGTGAAGAGCTGACTCATTTGAGAAGACCCTGATGCTGGGAAAGATTGAAGGTGGGAGGAGAAGGGGCCGACAGAGGATGAGATAGTTGGATGGCATCACTGACTCAGTGGGCATGAGTTTGAGTAAACTCTGGGAGCTGGTGATGGACAGGGAGTCCTAGCGTGCTGCATGCCATGGGGTCTCAAAGAGTCAGACATGACTGTGTGACTGAACTGAAGGTACTTGTATTCGTCAGATTCATAGAGACAGGAAATAGAGTAAAAGTTATAAGGGGCTCGAGAGAAAGGGGTTGAGGAGTTAATGTTTAAAGGGTACAGAGTTTCTATTTTGGATGACACAAAAATTGGTGATGGTTGCACAGTGAGGATGTACTTGCAGCACTGAACTGTACATTTAAGAATGGCTGAAGTCGTGTTTTGTCATGCGCATTTTATCACCAAATAAACTTTAAAAAATAAGTACACGCAATTTTTAAGTATTGCCAACTTCCCCCAGCAGGATTGGATCAGTTTTCAGTCCTCTCAGTAAACGAATGCGGGTACCTGTTTCCCAACAGCCTTGCCAGTAGGTGTTGCTGTACTGCTCAGTTCTGTGACTTACTCAGTGAAAAATGGTATCTCAGTGTTGTTATAATATGCATGTCTCTACTTCTTCTGAATTTAGATATATTTTAATGTAGTTGAGAGCTGTTTTTACATCCTTTTGGGGAGATTGTCTCTTCATATCTTTTCCTCATTTTTCTAGTGACTTTTCTGTCCTTTACTGTGCAATTTTTAGAGTTAAAAAGTGCATATTTACACCTATACACATACATACATAAAGGCTATAAGTCCTTCACCTATAGTATACATAGCAAATATTTTCTTCCTGTTTGCCTATGGTCTTGACTTTGTAATGCTTTTGCCATGCATATATTTTTGATGCAGTAAAATTTATTGATTATTTTCCTATTTGTCTCTCTGTTTTGATTGAGAAAGAGCTTTTCCTTACACTGAGGTTAGAGAAGAGTTTATAAGTGTACTTGAATTTGTATTGTTTCATTGTTTTACACTTAAAGTCCATAAGTTTATGCTTATATATTTTGTAAGACAAATACATAGTTTTTTTTTGTATGTACACAGTAACTGAAATGCAGATTTTTTAAATGAAGCTATTGATTTAAAGGGAAAAAAATTGCAGCATGGCAGTAATCAATCTCCTCCCGGCCTTCAATCAGCTTTTAGAAACTTTTAACTGTTGAAGAACTACTTTGTAAATCAACGTAAATGTTCAGTGACAGTATAGAACTTTTTTGTAAATTAACCCTGTATATTTCAGTTGGATTATATTGGAAATCTTTAAGGCACCATCTTTATACAAAAACAGCATCAAAACACTTCAGCTTTTGAAACATTTAGCATGTTTAAATTATTGAAAATAAAACGGGAACATTTGCAGATTAAAATGTGTTCCTTTAAAGAAAGCAAGGGAGAAGCTGAACTAATACTGATAGATTAATAAGCACTCAAATGGTATACAAATACAGTTTTAAAATTTTTGAGTTGTTTTTGGACTATCTCTACATGCAGAAAGAATGTTTTGATGGTGCTCCTAATTTCAATTGGATAAATTTATATTCTCTGTTAGAACAGAACATTTAGTAGCATCTTAATTTGAATATTCAACAGAATTATAAATAGAGACAAGTTATTTGATAAATGTCTTGTAAAAATATTTGTTTAAGAAAGGTATTATGAGCAGAGATGCAAGTGGACCCATGAGGCTCTTTGAGCTGAGATAGTTTCACAATTTAATATAAAAAATTAGAATTGCAGATAGCTTTCATTTATCAGCACTTGCTCTGACCTTACCAGGTATGTCAACACTTGTAGAGAAAATATTTTCTCAATGAAAAATATTATGACTTACAGAGAGAGGTCGGTTTCAAATACATCAACAATAAAATGTAAATGTGAAGAATATTGATAACACTTTGAAGAAAAAGTTAAAAAATAGGACCGCATACACTCTTTGGAAAGATACTAATGACTGTCTAGAGACTAATACAGTTAAGAAATGAATTAAAATAAAAGAATGTGTATCCAGAATGATTCTTTACTTTCCCTAGAATGATTTTTTAATGCTTATGCTATTTTAATATCATTCTGGGTACAGCCTGGAGGATTATTTTGATAAACAGTATAAAAAGATTTCTTATTTCAATATACTTACATATATGCTATTTTATTTTTAGAAATAATTTTATTTGTAAATAAAATTTGAATTAAAAATTATGCATATCCACCAATTTAATTAAAAGCTTCTTGATCAGTAAGTAAATATTCTTTAAACCTATATATTTGTTTTGTAATATCATCTTTCATACTCAAAAGTTCCTGAGTGGTAAAATACGTGATTCTATACTTAAGGATCATCACCTATAAAACACAAAATATACCAGGCATTGAAAAGATGCTTTTAGTCAGACTGTTACAATAGAATACAGAATAAGAGGAACATTTTAAAGAGAATGGAGGGGCCAGGATTTTGTAATCTAATTTGGTAAAAACATTCAGAGAAAATATTATATTGAACCAATGAGAGGTAAAGACCTTTCTGAATTACATAAAAACATACAGACACACAGAGCTTCTGGCTTCAATCCTAAAATTTCAGACATGAGTAAAATGTAAAGACAGAATTACAAAATTCACTAAACCATATCAAAGAACTGTTCTCTTCCTAGTGGATATGACTTCTTAAGTGATTTGAGCTCAAACAGACAAATAGACAAACCAGGAAGGGAGACCAACCAATCAGACTGTCTCTCATCTTTCACTCAACAGACATAAGATCTCTAGGAACCATCACTCCATTTGCAGAGATCACCAGATGGTTAGACCATAAAACCTAGAGAAGCAGGCACCAGAAATGCAACAAACACTCAGATTCCAAATAAATCAAATCTTTGCCGTGTTACCAACGGTCAAGTTTGCAGTACAAGACTAGGAGTTGGGCTCAGCGCTGAGTCCCTAGATCACCCATAGGGACAGAGCACAGAGATGTTCTATTTAGGTGACAGCTTTGGGGAGAAACTTCATTAATATGAAACACGTCAAAGAAAAGAAAAGGGGTTGGGAAAGCAAGTTACATTTGCTTATATATGGAAGCACGTTCTTTTCTGAAGATTTCCTTTGGTAACATCCAGATAAACCACTTTGCAGTTACAATATTATATAACCTACAGGTGTATAATGTGACGATTCACAACTTTTAAAGGTAATACTGTATTTATAAGTATTACAAAATGTCGGTTATATTCCATGTTGTATCGTGTATCCTTGTAGTTTATTTTGTACATAATGGTTTGTACCTCTTGATTTTCTACCCCCATTTGCTGCTCTCCATTCCCTTTCCCCACTGGTAACCACTAATTTGTTCTCTATACCTGTAAGTCTGTTTCTCTTTAGTTAATCACTAGTTGTTGTATTTTTAAGAGTCCACATATATAAGTGATATCATATAGTATATGTCTTTCTCTGTCTGACTTATTTCACTTAGCATAATAGCCTCCAAGTTCATCCATGTTGTTGCAAATGACAAGATTTTCTTTTTTATGGTTGAGTTGTATTCCATTCTATGTATATACTCTGCTTCTTTATTCATTTGCCTGTTAAGGGACACTTAAATTACTTTCATTTCTTAGCAGTTAATAATGTTGCTATAAACATTGGGTTGCATGTATCTTTTTCAAAATTAGTGGGTTTTTTTTTTTCCCCAAATATAGACCCCAGCAATCCATGAAATTGCTGGATATATGGTAGTTCTATTTTTAGTTTCTTGAGAAACCTCCATACTGTTTTCCACAGTGGCTGCACCAATTAACATTTCTATCACCAATATATGATGGTCCCCTTTTCTCTAAATTTGTTATTTGTGTTCTTTGTTTATAGCCATTGTTACAGGTGTGAGGTAATATCTTATTGTGGTTTTGAGTTGCATTTCTCTGACGGTTAGTGATACTGAGCATCTTTTCATGTGTCTATTGGACATGCAGATGGCTGATAGGCACATTTCTCCTCTTTGGAGAAATGTGTATTCAGGTCTTCTGTCCATTTTTTAATCTGGCTGTTTGATTTTTAATGTTGAGTTGTAAGAGCTGTTTGTATATGTTGGATATCAACCCCTTACCAGTCATATGATTTGCAAATATTTTCTCCCATTTAGCAGGTTGTCCTTTGTTTTATTCATTGTTTTCTTTGCTCCTGCAAAAGCATTTATGTTTAATTAGGTCCCACTTATTTTAATTTTGCAGATTAGTCCTTTTTTTGGAGCTGAAATTTTATTATTTTTACAGTATATTCTTATTAGTTATCTATTTTAATATAGCAGTGTGTGTTTCAACCCCAAACTCCCACCATCTATCCCTCTCCCCTACTCTTCCCCCTTGGCAACCATAAATTCATTCTCTAAGTTTGTGAGTCTATTTCTGTTTTATAAATAAATTCATTGGTATCATTTTTTAAAGAAAACATTTTCTTTGTAGGCTATTCTTTAGTTGTTCTGTGCAAGCTTCTCCTTGCAGTAGCTTCTCTTCTTGCAGAGCACAAGCTGTAGAGCATAGACTCAGTAGCTGTGGTGCAGGGGCCTAGTTCCAGCAAGGCATGTGGGATCCTCCCAGGCTAGGGGTGGAACCCAGGTCTCCTGCACTGGCAGGCGGACTCTGCCACTGAGCCACCAGGGAAACCCTCATTTGTAAAGATTCTGATTATAAGCAATATAATATATTTGTCTTTCTCTGACTTAACTTCACTTAGTATAATAATCTCCAGATCCGTTTATGTTGCTGCAAAGGGCATTATTTCATTCTTTTTGTGTCTGAGTAATATTCCATTGTGTGTATGTATCGCATCTTCTTTACCCATTCATCTGTTGATGGATATTTAGGTTGCTTCCATGTCTTCACTATTGTAACAGTGCTGTAGTGAACACTGGGGTGCATGTATCCTCCTCAGCCATGTTTTTCTCTGGATATATACCCATTAGTGGGATTGCTGGATCATATGCTAGCTATATTTTTCTTTTTTTAAGCAACCTCCACACTGTTCTCCATACTGGCTGTTACCAATTTATATTCCCACCGAGAGTGTAGGAGAGTTCCATTTCTTCACACCCTCTCTAGCGTGTATTGTTTGTAGATTTTTTGATGATGGGCGTTCTGATTGGTGTGAGGTAATATCTCGGTGTAGTTTTGGTGTTTTGAAAGGAAACTTCCCTTTGGGACCAGCTCATGCCACATTGAAGCAGCATATTTATAGGAAGTTTGCGTTGAAATCTGTATCTCTAGAGCTTCCACCTCGCTCAAATTCTCTTTTCTGGAGGAAACTAGTCCAGATCTAATAACTCTCCTTCACATGGCTTAGCTCTTCAAATACTTGAGAAAATTGTTGTTGCTGTTGTTCAAACGCCAAGTTGCGTCTGACTCTCTGCAACTCCATGACTGTAGCACACCAGGTTTCTCTGTCCTCCACTCTCCTGGAGTTTGCTCACACTCATGTCCATTGAGTCGGTGATGTCATCCAACTATCTCATCCTCTGTCACCTCCTCCTCCTTCTGCCCTCAGTCTTTCCTAGCATCAGGGTCCTTTCCAATGAGTTGGTTCTTAGCCAAAGATTTGGAGGTTCAACTTTAGCATCAGTCAGTCCAATGAATATTCAGGGTTGATTTCCTTAGGATTGACTGGTTTGATCTCCTTGCTGTCAAAGGGACTCTCAAGAATCTTCTCCAGCACCAGAGCTCAAAAGCATCAATTCCTGGGTGCTTAGCCTTCATTATGGTACAACTCTCACATCTGTATATGACTCCTGGAAAAACCATAGCTTTGACAATATGGACCTTTGTTGGCAAAGTGATGTCTCTGCTTTTTAATATGTTGTCTAGGTTTGACATAGCTTTTCTGCCAAGGAGCAAGCATTTTTTATTTTCTGGCTGCAGTCACCATCCACAGTGATTTTGGAGCCCATGAAAATAAAATATGTCACTGTTTCCAATTTTCCCCCACTTGTTTGCCGTAAAATGATGGGACCAGATGGCATGATCTTTATTTGAATGTTGAGTTTTAAGCCAGTTTTTTCACTCTCCTATTTCACCCTCATCAAGAGGCTCTTTAATTCCTCTTCACTTTCTGCCATTAGAGTGGTGTCATCTACATATTTGAGGTTGTTGATGTTTGTCCTGGAAGTCTTGATTCCAGCTTGTGCCTCATCCAGCCCAGCATTTCATATGATGTATTCTGCATATAAGTTAAATAATCAGGGTGATGATATACAGCGTTGATGTACTCCTTACCCGATTTGAAACCAGTCTGTTGTTCCATGTCCAGTTCTAACTGTTGCTTCTTGACCTGCACACAGGTTTCTCAAAAAACAGTTAAGGTGGTCTGGTATTCCCATCTCTCTAAGAATTTTCCACAATTTCTTGTGATTCACACAGTCAAAGGCTTTAGTGTAGTCAATGAAGCAGAAGTAGATGTTATTTTTGGAATTCCTTTGCTCTTCTATGATCCAACGGATGTTAGCAATTTGATCTCTGGTTCCTCTGCCTTTTCTAAATCCTGCTTATACATCTGGAAGTTCTCAGTTTGTGTACTGGTGAAGCCTAGCTTGAATTTACCTTGCTAGCATGTGAAATGAATGCAATTTTATGGTAGTTTGAACATTCTTTGCCATTGGCCTTCTTTGGAATTGGAATGAAGACTGACCTTTTCCAGTTCTGTGGCCACTGCTGAGTTTTCCAAATTTGCGGGCATAATGAGTGCAGCACTTTCACAGCATCATCTTTTAGGATTTGAAATAGCTCAGCTGGAATTCTGTCACCTGCACTTGGGTGACTCCAAACCACATCTCTGTCTAGATTAGCCATCTTCAGTTCCTTTCACAATTCCTCTATGCCGTGGTGCTTATCCGTTACACTTGCTCTGATTATAGTCTGTTTGGACTGTATATTCTTGTAAGTGTGGCTGGTACCATCCCATGTGCTCCTCCAAACAAAGTAGAAACTGAATTAAGTGTTTCTGTTTGTTTGGCCAACACTTCAAATAATGTGTGATTTGGGGCTTAGATGGATTTTCATTTTTAAAAAACTTAATTGTGGTAAAATAAACATAACATATAACTTACCTTCATAATCATTTTAAAGTGTAGAGTTCATATTAAGTTCCTATTCATATTGTTGTGTAATCAGTCTCCAAAATTTTTTCATCTTGCAAAGCTCTGTAACCCATTAAATAAAAACTCCCATTTCCCCCTCCCAACCCCTAACCACCATTTCACTTTCTTGTTCTATATATTTGACTACTCTATGTACCTCATATAGATAGAATCATGTAGTATTTATATTTGCATGACTGGCTTGTTTCACTTACCATAATGTTCTCAAGGTTCATCTATGTTGTAGCATGTGTTAGAAATTCTTTCTTTTTTAAGGCTGAATAATAGCCTGTTACATGTGTAAACCACATTTTATGTATTCACTCATCTGTCAGTATATACCTGGGTTGTTTCTACATTTTGGTTATTGTGAATAATGCTGCTTCCTCTTGATGTTTCAAAGAGTAATTAAAAACCTAATTGGCTGGAAAGTAACAGGAGCTTCAACTCATGTATTATGCATTCATTCATTTCTTCAACATTTATTGAGTACTTGCTACAGGTAAGATGTCACTGAAAGGATTGAAGGGAGAAACAAAGATGAGCTCAACTAAGTTCTACTCTCAGTAAGGTATGTGGGTAAAAACTTGATCATACACTGTTACTCTTGATAAATTATGCTCTCCTCTAAATCAGACTTGTTAAGGCTTAATAAAAATAAGGCCAAGAAAAGTATAATAGATATCAGGAGAAAGCAACTGAGATCAACGGGAAAAGAGGAATGCCACAAAATGGCATTTGGGAGACTTGTGAGCACACACTTTCCCATAGATGTGTGGGCCCTTGTGCATTTCTGTCTCTGAGTGCCTTGTGTATTCATCAAAAAGTCCTGGCACTTTTTAAACTAGGAAATTTGAACGTGTGGACCCTTTGAACCAGAGTATCCTTTACATTATCTGTTATTAGATAATATTGATCATGTAATTAGATAATAGATAAACCAAAGTCATGGCAGAAGTTCCCAGGGAGAGAGAATAAGGCTTAGAAATGGTTATTCAAGAATATTCTTGGAAAAGTAAGTTATTGGGTATAAAGTACACACATATCTTTGAAGGTTCTCAGATTTGAACAAGCTGTTTGAAAAATCAGAGGGGACAGGGATCATGGACATATTAAGATGAATTAGTAGGTAATGACCCACTGGTACTACTGATAAAGCTGTCCCTTGGACTTTCCTGGTGGTACAGTGGATAAGAATCCACCTGTCAATGCAGGGGTCACAGGTCCGATCCCTGGTGGGGGACGATTCCACGTACCGTGGAACAACTAATCCCACACACCACAACGACTGAGCAGACGCTGTAGAGCCTGTGAGCCACAAATACTGCCTCAAATCCTTTCTGGGAGAAGGCAAAATATAGAGTATAAACAGAGAAGCAAACATTCTACCCTGACAACCTAGGATCTTTCTCGAGAGTGAAGCTGCTTGGCAGAGAGAACTGTATCAGGAAAACCATGGGGCAGTGCCCTGGATATCCGCCAGGAAGTCTGGCAACCACCGAGTGTCCTGCCCTGGGGTCTGCTCAGGGTCCCTCTGAGCAGCCACAAGTGCATGGTGTGTGGTCTCCGCCCTCAGGAACCTTCCTGTCCAGTTGGGAAAGCAGCTCTTGAATGAACATGAAGCAATGAGAAACAGTAGAGAATAAAATCAAATGCCAAAGTATTCTAGTGGGGGACACAGTTATCTTGCTAGAAATGTAACTAGTTTGGGGAGCTTAAGATTCCTCCTTTCACTGACCATTTTCACTCAGGAATCAAAACATCATGTTTAATAAAGAAGCCGAGCTTGAGCACTCCTGTGCGGCCAGCCTGGTCTGTGGAGTGATGTTTGGTGTAGAGTCTAAACCAGTGGTTGTCAACCCTGGCTGCACATTGAAACCACCTGAGAACTTAATAAAAATCCTGTGGCCCCTGTGGTATGTCCAGATATGGCAATTTGAATAGTCTGGAGTTCAGTCTCGCTTTCTGGATTTTTAAAAAGCTTCTCAAGCGAGTCTCATGTCCACTTAACATTGAGGACCTCTGATCTCAATGTTTGTGACATCTTGTTTGCTTCCTAAAGTTTGGATGCCTACTATGCGCATAGTGATAACAGCAGTTACTGTGTTAGCACTCACACTGTGTGAGTGTGATTGTCATTGAGGCTGTTCATGAACATTTTTCCTTCCAGGCACATGATAAGATTGTATTTTTTTGTCCCTTTAAATTAGACATGAATAAGTGACATGCTTTGGCCAGTGGAATTTGGGCAGAAATGATGTGACACGTCCAAGACTATCCTTTAGAAGACAGCATATAACTTATCATACTCCCTTTTCCCTGCTTCGATAATTAAGGAGGTGACTGTTGAGAGGGTCTCCCATCATCCCGAGTCCTCAGTGGTTACTGTGAGCAGTTGTCAGCAAATTGGCTCACTTGTGGCAGGCAGACATGTAACAAGAATGAGCAAGTTTTGCTGGGTTAACTACAGGCGGGGCTCTTTGACTCCTGCTTGCCTTTCTCCAAGGCCCCTGCCCAGCTAGTCTCCTTCCCCTGAGGCATGACTGGGAAACCAGAATGGTTGACTTTATCTTTTCTCCTCATTAGGTTACAGTCCCCCAGGAGCAGTGGCATCTTGTTTCATACTCCACAGGCACTTTGAAGCTTGTTAATTAATTAATGCTGATTAAACTGAAAAGAATTGACATTTAATCCAGCAAATGTTTCTCAGGTTTCTACTGCATGCCTGATACTCTTCTAAACACTGGTGATGAAGGCAGAAAGGTCTAGCGTGGGGATGTACGACAAATACGAGCTCAGTAAATCTGCACAGCGAGAAGGAAGGGCATAGTGTCTGCTCTGAAGGGGCTCAACCTCTGAGGAAAAGTGCAGACAACTGAGACATCTACTTTTATTATTTTTCAATTTTTATATTGTATAATTATTTTACAATGTGGTGTTAGCTTCAGGTTTATAGCAAAACAGTTCGGTTATACATATACATTTATCCATTCCCTTCTTTTCAGATTCTTTTCTCATATAGGTTATTACAGAAGATCAAGTAGAGTTCCCTGTAGGTCTTTATTGATTATATAGGTAGTAGGTAGTTCCCTACTACCTATGCAGTAGGTCTTTATTGATGCTCTGTTTTTTATGTAGTTGTGTGTATATGTTAATCTCCTCTAATTTATTTCCCATATTTCCCCTTTGGTAATCGTAAGTTTGTTTTTGAAGTCTGTGAGGCTGTTTTTTGTAAATAAGTTCATTTGTATCACCTTTTTAGGTTTGACATATAAGTGATGTCATATGATACTTGTCTTTCTCTAAATTATTTCACTTAGTAAGACAATCTCTATCTAGGTGCATCGGTGTTGCTGCAAATAGCAAAAGCAGAGATTCACAGACCTCAGAAGCAAACTTTTGATTCGTCCCGGGGGAAGATTTGAAGTCATTTAAATAGGGGCTGAATGATCAGATTTGGAGCTGTCAGCAGTTCCGAAGGGGGCTGAGTTAAATGTTTGTGTCCCCCCAGAATGTATATTCATGCCCAGTGGGATGGTATTGAAAGAAGGGGGGCTTGGGGGGGCGTGAGGATTGTGCTCTTATGAAAAAGGCCCAGAGAGACCCCCTTGCCCCCATGTGAGATTACAGCAAAAAGATGATCATCTAGGAACCAGAAAGTGGGGATAGCAGATACCAGATCTGCCAGCACCCTGATTATGGGCTTCACAACCTCCAGAACTGTGAGAGGTAAACTTCTGCTCATGAGCCACCCAGTGAGTGGGTATCTGTTCAGTTTAGTCGCTCAGTCATGTCCGACTCTTTGTGACCCCATGGATGCCAGGCTTCCCTGTCCATCACCAACTCCTGGAGCTTGCTCAAACATATGTCTATCGAGTCGGTGACGCCATCCAACCATCTCACCCTCTGTCGGCCCCATCTCCTCTGCCTTCAGTCTTCCCCAGCATCAAGGTCTTTTCCAATGAGTTAGTTCTTCACATCAGGTGGCCAAAGTATTGGAGCTTCCCTGTCAGTCCTTCCAATGAATATTTTAGGACTGATTTCCTTTAGGATTGACTGGTTTGATTTCCTTGCAGTCCAGGGGACAAGAGCAGCGTGAATGGAGTGAGACTGGATTAGGGAAGTCGGGACACAGGGCAGAAAACTGGTGGCAGAGAGACAAGTGCTGAGTTGGCCAGGCCAGGACAGGGTGTGACCACGAGAGTGGCAGCAGAGACGGGTCAGCACCCAGAGGTGCTGGAGAAGCGGCTTGTTAAATGACGTGAGGGGGAGCGAGGGGCAGGACAGGGGGTTAGGATGGCTGGGAGGTTTTTTGCTTGAACCCTTAGGAAGGGAGTGATAAAAATGTCACTAAGACATGCTGAGTAGAAGAAGGAGTAGGTTTGGGAAAACCAGGCAAGTATTATCATGTGTGTTGAGCGTCACTTCCTACACTTTCAAAGGAGATATCCTGGAGGTAATTGGATCCCTTGTATGATAATAAGGAAGGTGATAGGATGGTGAATGTCAGCCCCACAAAAAGGAGATTCATGGAGCAGTCACATTATTCTTTTTTCTTTAATTCTTATTTTTCATTGTGGCAAAAAATGTGTAACAGAAAATTTGTTGTCTTAGCCATTTCCAAGTGCACAGCTCAGCAGTGTTGTGCATTCACACTGTTCTGCAGCCAGACTCCAGAACTTTTTCATCTCACAAAACTGAAACACTTGACCCATTAAACAACAGCTCCCCATCCACCCGCTCCCCCATCCCAGCAACTGCCTTGTCCTTTCTCCTTCCTTCTGTCTGAATGTGACTGCTCTACATGCCTCACGTAGGTGGAGTCCTACAGCGTTTGTCTTTTGTGACTGGCTTGTTTAGCTCAGCATAATGTTCTTTACGTGCTGAATTGTGTCTCCCCCCACCCAGTTCATATGTTCACATTCACATGTTCAAGCCCTAATCCCTAGCACCTGTGAATGTGACTGTTTAGAGATGGGGCTTGTAAAGGGGCAATTATATTAAAATGGGGTCACTAGGATAGGCCATAATCCAGTCTGACTGGTGTCCTTTTAAGAAAGGGACATTCTGACACAGAGAAAAGCCCAAACACAAAAGCAACCATCTGCCAGTCAATGATGAAGGCTGCAGGAGAAACCAAACCTACCAACACCTTGACCTTGAACTTGCAGTCTCCAGAACTGTCAAAAAACAAATTTCTGTCATTTAAGCCACTTAGACTGTGATATTTCATTATGGCAGCTCTAGAAAATTGACACAGTCCTCAAGGTTCATTATGTATCATAATTTCTTCCCTTATTAAAGCTGAATAATAGTCCACTGTGTGTGTACATTATACAACATTTTGCTTATCGATTCATCCCTCCATAGATACTTGTGTTGCTTTTTGGGCTGTTGTGAATAGTGATGCTCTGATACTGATGTGTAGTCATCACTTAGAGACCCTGCTTTCAATTCTTTTGCATAAATACCCAGAGTGGAATTGCTGGGTCATATCAGTCGGTTCAGTTCAGTCACTCAGATGTGTCTGACTCTTTGCAACCCCATGGGCTGCAGCATGCCAGGCTTTCCTGTCCATCACCAGCTGGCAGAGCTTGCTCAAACTCAAGTCCATCAAGTTGATGATGCCATCCAAAAATCTCATCCTGTGTCATCCCCTTCTCCTCCTGCCTTCAATCTTTCCCAGCATCAGGGTCTTTTCCAATGAGTCAGTTCTTTGGATCAGGTGGCCAAAGTATTGGAGTTTCAACTCCAGCATCAGTCCTTCCAATGGATATTCAGGACTGATTTCCTTTAGGATGGACTGGTTGGATCTCCTTGCAGTCCAAGGGACTCTCAAGAGTCTTCTCCAACACCACAGTTCAAAAGCATCAATTCTTCAGTGCTCAGCTTTCTTTATGGTCTAACTCTCACATCCATACATGACTACTGCAAAAACCAAAGCTTTGACTAGAAGGACCTTTGTTGGCAAAGTGATGTCTCTGCTTTTTAATATGCTGTCTAGTCTGGTCATAACTTTTCTTCAAAGAAACAAGCATCTTTTAATTTCATGGCTGCAGTCACCATGTTCAGTGATTTTGGAGCCCCCCAAAATAAAGTCTGTCACTGTTCCCATTATTTCCCCCATCTATTTGACATGAAGTGATGGGACTAGATGCCATGATCTTAGTTTTCTTTAACATTGAGCTTTAAGCCAACTTTTTCACTCTCCTCTTTCATGTTGAACAAGAGGCTCTTTAGTTCTTCTTCACATTCTGCCATAAGGGTGGTGTCATCTGCATATCTGAGGTTATTGATATTTCTCCCGGCAATCTTGATTCTAGCTTATGCTTCATCCAGCCCGGTGTTTCTCATGATGCACTCAGCATATAAGTTAAATAAGCAGGGTGACTATATACAGCCTTGATGTACTCCTTTCCCAGTTTGTTTGGAACCAGTACATTGTTCCATGTCCCGTTCTAACTGTTGCTTCCTGACCTTCATACAGATTTCTCAGGAGGGTAGGTAAGGTGGTCTGGTATTCCCATCTCTTTCAAAATTTTCCACTGTTTGTTGTGATCCACACAAAGGCTTTGGTGTAGTCAGTAAAGCAGAAGTAGATGTTCTTCTGAATTCTCTTGCTTTTTCTGTGATTCAGTGGATGTTGACAATTGATCTCTGGTTCCTCTGCCTTTTCTAAATCCAGCTTAAACATCTGGAAATTCACTATTGACATACTGTTGAAGCCTGGCTTGGAGAATTTTGAGCATTACTTTGCTAGCATGTGAGATGAGTGCAGTTGTGCAGTAGTTTGAACATTTTTTGGCATCATCTTTCTTTGGGATTGGAGTGAAAACTGATCTTTTCCAGTCCTGTGGCCACTGCTGAGTTTTCCAAATTTGCTGGCATATTGAGTGCAGCACTTTAGCAGCAGCATCTCGTAGGATTTGAAATAGCTCAATTGGAATTCCATCACCTCCACTAGCTTTGTTTGCAGTGATGCTTCCTAAGGCCCACTTGACTTTGCATTCCAGAATTTCTGGCTCTTACGTGAGTGATCACACCATTGTGGTTGTCTGGGTCATGAAGATCTTTTTTGTGTAGTTCTTCTGTATATTCTTACACCTTTCTCAATATCTTCTGCTTCTGTTGGGTCCATATCATTTCTGTCCTTTATTGCATAAAATGTTTCCTTGGTATCTCAAATTTTCTTGAAGAGATCTCTAGTCTTTCCCATTCTGTTGTTTTCCTTTATTTCTTTGCATTGATCACCGAGGAAGCCTTTCTTGTCTGGGTCATATGGTTCTTGTATTTTAATATTTTGTGGAATCATCATGCTATGCTCAATGGTGGGTCCACCACTATATACTCACATCAGCAGTGTAACAGAAATTAGAAATAAATAGTATCTCCATGTTCCTGATGAAACTTATTTTTATAGTTGCCATCCTAATGTATATGAAGTGATATGTCATTTGATTTTCATTTACATTTTTCTAGTGGCTAGTGCTGAGCATCCTTTCACATGCTCGTTGGCCATTTGTATATCATCTTTGGAGAACTGTTTGAACCAATTTTTTTTCCTTTTTTCACCAGTAAATACTGAAGATTTTAATTCTAAATCAATAAAGAACTAATAACCCCTATGCTCTCTTTTTTTTCCCAAGCTTTAAACTTTTTATTTTGTATGCGGGTATCGCCTATTAACAGTGTTGTGATAGTTTCAGGTGAACTGCGAAGGGACTCAGCCATACATACACACGAGTCCACTGTCCCTCCATCCCCGCTCCCACCCAGGCCGGCCATGACATTGAGCAGAGTTCCGTGTGCTCTGCAGTGGGTCCTTGTTGGTTATCCATCTTACAGCAGTGTGTACATGACTTTCCCAAAGCCCCTAACTGTCCCTTTCCCACTGGCAACTGTAAGTTCATTTTCTAAGGCTGTGAGTCTCTTTCTGTTTTTTACCTAAGTTCATTTGTATCATTTCTTTTTAGAGTCCACATATGAGGGATGTCATGCGATATTTCTCCTTCTCTAACTTCACTTAGTATGACACTAAGTCCATCCATGTTGCTTCAAATGGCATTTCATTCTTTTAATGAATGCATTTTTGATCAGGTTATTTTCTTGTTGTCAAGTTGTAGAAGTTCTTTATTCATTCTAGATATTAACTCCTTAACAGATGTATGATTTGTAAATATTTTCTCTTATTCCAGGTTGAATGTGTCCTTTGAACACAGAAGTTTTCAGTTTAGACATAGTCTAGTTTGTTCATTTTTACATTTGTTATGCTTTGGCTGTCCTAACCAGAAAATCCAATGTAATGATGTTTCCCCCCATGGTGTCTTGTTAAGAGTCTTAGAGTTTCATATACACTGTTCTTTAAGGAGGAATAATCTGAAGCTAAGGTAGGATTCTTTCGAGATAAACAAGAAGTATCACGTTTATAAGCTAAGAGGAAAATGCTGGAATTGAGATAGAGCTTGAAATATAGAAGAAAGGGGATGATGGGTGGATCAGGGTCTCAGATATCATAAAGGTGTGTTTTGTTGGGCAAGTGGTATCTGGAGGTGAGAAGAAAGAAGGGATGTAAGATGTCCTGTCAGATGGCTTCTGTTTTCTCTGTGAAGCAGCCCTCACATCATTTAATGAGAGTAAGGAAAGGAAAGGTGGAGACTGGCAGGCTTGGAGAAACTGCTGAGGGGATGGGAGAGGGAGACGTCTGAGGAGACACTGGAAGAACCGCAAAGCACATTTAGACCATGAGTCTGCACTGAGGCTGGTACCAACCATGTGATTTTATCATACAGTCTCTCACAGAGACTGAAGTCGGCTGTTGGATTGAATTCATGTGAGAGTTTTCATCTCAAGTGCTGTATTATTTTTGTTTTTCAGAAGTTCAGTTTGACCTTTTCTAAAATATCTTTCATGTCTCTGCTTAATATACACATACTTTTGTCTACTTTCCTCACATATTTGAGCGTCTTTGTCTGCTGGTTCTACTATGAGCATCATATTTGGGTCAGTTTATGTTAACTGTTTTTTTTTCCTCCTCATTATGGTCTGTGTTTTCCTGATTCTTAGCATGCCTGGCAATTTTATATTTGATCCCAGGCATGACGAATTTTACTTCATCAGGTGTTGGTATTTTTGAAAAATGTTAAACCTTCCTTGTTCTGGATGCAATTCACTTACATGGTAGCACTTTAATTTTTCTGAGACTTGATTTTAAACTTTTTTAGGTGGGATCATAGCAGTCTTTAGTTTAAGGCTAATTTTTACCACGATTGAGATAAGAATGTTCAGAGTATGCTAATGCCCGCATATTAAAAAGCTTTTCTGCTTCCACTGGTGGTATTATAAATTATTCTTGGCTCTATATGAGTTGCGAGGACTCTTCTGCCTGCTTATTTTGGTTGGTTCCTTTCCTGGCTTTGGGTTTGTCGTCACGTGCGTGCACTGATCGGTACTGTGCTGTGTGTGGTAAGGAATCCACCGGGTAGTGCAGGAGATGCAAGAGACGCAGGTTCGACCCTGGGTCGGGAAGATCCCCTGGAGGAGGAAATGGCAACCCACTCCAGTATTCTTGCTGGAATAACTCCATGATGAGAGGAGCCTGGCAGGCCACAGTCCCTGCACTGATCAGTACTCAGCTGGAAAGGGGCATTCCCCCCTGCAGATTTCTGCAGAAGCTCTGTCCTCTCTGCCCTACAGACTCTAGAGTTTGGCTCTCAGACATCCAACCTCATCTCCTCAGTTCGGAAAGACTTCCAGGTTCTGCCTGAGTTTTCCTTTATTGAATTATACCTGCTAGGCAGTGAGCTCGGACATTCATAGGGGCCACTTCATTATTACCCCTTCTCTCAGGGACCACTCTCTGGTACTGCCTGGTATGCAATATTTAAAAACTGTTTTTCTCTTGTGTTTTGTATGATTTTTTTTAGTTGCTTAGGATGGGAGAATAAATCTGGCCTTTGTACCTCAATCTGGTCTAAAAGTAGAAATTTAATATGAGGGCTGCTGCTAAGTCGCTTCAGTCGTGTCCGACTCTGTGCGACCCCATAGACGGAAGCTCACCAGGCTCCCCCGTCCCTGGGATTCTCCAGGCAAGAACACTGGAGTGGGTTGCCATTTCCTAATATGAGGGCATTACAGAGTAAATGTTCCAAAGCAAGAAGGACTCAAGATGATTGAAGGCAACCGTGGGTATGGAGTTTGGACTGATTAGGAAATGTAATGAAGAAAGAGGGGGCTGGTACAAAACAACCCATTTTTTTTAAATGAGGTGGAATAAGAGATGTGATAATGGAAGAAGAGAATATTGGAGGAGAACTGAGATACAGTTTTGAAAAATATAGGGATTGTACCTATTATATTAACTGATAGATTCTCAATACCTACAATAGTGCCTGGAACATAGTAGACAGTCAGTAAGCATTTGTGGAATAAATGAATGAAATGAGAAGAGGTAATGGCCAGAGAATAAATTGTCTGAATTTAAGAATCCAGAGTGTAGTATTGCTAGGTGATGGCAAGGATTGATATTTGGCTATGAGGATGAGTAGAAGATGTGGTATGTAGGAAAATTCACTGTGTTGAGAAGAATGAACGTCTACAAGGCCACTGATATCTCCAAGGAAGATAGATGACCTGAAAGGGGTGATGGAGGGAATGATTCTCAACCCAGTGACACAGTATTTCACAAATGTGGGCTGTTGATCTAAGATCAATATGGAAATTTAGACTGAAAGGAATTTACTCCCATAATCCAGGGTTCCAGAGGAAATAGTGGAGAGCTTTGAAAGTATGGATCGGGGGTGAACAAACCAAGAGCAAAATAGGGATGGAGAGAAGTCGGGTTGTGGTAGGGGCTTACATTAGGAGTGGTGACCAAAGATGTCAGTGATTTAAAAAGTTGTGATGAGAATAAATAGTTTCAAATGTGTAAATTAAATTCATTTTATCATTCTGAAGTAACCCTCTTTATCTCTGACAATACTCCTTGTCCTGAGGTTGTCTTTGGTATTAATATAACCGTATCAGATTTCTTTTCTTTTCTTTTTTTTTTCTACACCAGGTTTCTTAGACTTACTGCTCACATGGCATATTGTTTTTCATTCTTTTCCATTCAGTTTTTCTTTGCCTATGTATCTAAGGTGCGTCTATTATAAATAGCATAGAGAGTCTTGTTTTGTTTTGTTTTTAATAAACTTGACATTTTCTGCTTTTACTTGGAGTATTTAGTCCATTTACATTTAATGGATATTGATATGGTAGTATTCAACTCTATAGTCTTGATACATTTCCAAACAGAAACAGCCTTAAGTGTTATAAGTTTTATCAGTTCCTAACTTCTCGATCTTGGGTAATTAACTGAATATTTCTGAGTCCTAATGTCCTTATCTGTGCAGTAGAGATAAGTGCTACTGTGAGAATTAAAACCAATGAAGATAAAGCACAAGGCACAAAGTAGAAGTCCGATAAAATGTGACTCACATTCAGAAGCATCATTGCATTAACTGTATTAATCTTGATGATAAAGATCTCTAACTTTTCTGAAGAAAATAGTTCATATAGCATTCTATAGTTTATAAAAATTTTTTTGAAGTGAAATTCATGCAATGTAAAATCACCCATTTTAAAATTAAAATTCAGTAGCACATACTACATTCAAGATATTGTACAGCTACCAGCTCTAGCTCCAGAACATCTTCATTACCCCAAAAGGAAAGCCTGTACCCATTAAGCCTCTGGCAACCACCAACATGCATTTTATAATATTTCTATTGACTTACCTATTCTGGTTATTATAAGTAAATGGAATCATACAGTATCGACCTTTTGTGTCTGGCTTCTTTCACATAGCATAATGTTTTCAGGGTTCACCTATGATGTAGCACGTATCAGTACTTCATTCCTTTTTATGGTGAATAGTGTTCCAGTGTCTGGTTATACCACATTTATCCATTTTTCTGTTCGTGGATATTTGAGTTATTTCTTGTCTAACTTATGTAGTATGGGAAAGCCTCAATAGGGAAAAAATTTAAATCTTGGAAAACCATAGAATCAAATGCTTAGAGCTTTTGAAACTTGGAGCATCCAGTCTAACCACATCATTTTTCAAATGAGCAAAACCCCAAATCTCCCAGATGGTTTACAGCAGAGCTAAGATTAGAAGTCAGCAGCTACACTTCTGGCTGTTGTATGAAGTAAACAAATGAGTATAGTTATCTTGGGAAAAGCTCCTTAAATGAGTCCCAGCATTCAAGATACACACACTCAGAGGGAAATGTATGAATGATGCTCCTACCAAATACGGACACAGCAGCAGATTCAGTTCTTTTTTAGACTATGTATGTTGAGACATAAAGAATTATAGTCCTTCACATGATTGTCTAAAACTGCTTAGTTTGCCCTCTTCTGACTCAACTTCATGGTTTTCCCAGAAGCAGACCCTGAGACAAAGAATTGGATGCAAGTTTATTTGAGAAAGTGAGGGGAGCACTTAGAGGGAAGCAGGGAATACAGAAATGGGAAGGTGGTGGGCATTAAAGGTTCCATTGTTAAGTCTCCTGCCATAGTGGGAACTGGAGCCTGATCTTACAGAAAATGGTACAAAACTCACACAGAATTATTGCTACCCAAGGGGAAAGCAAACCAGGGCATTTACACCAGTTATCCAAGCATCACTGGTTGAGGAGTTCCCTGGTGCCCTGGCTGGCCATGGCAGCGGGCAAGGGTGTCTTTTGCAATTCTGGAAAACCTCAGACACACAGAGGCAGACAGATATCAGCAACTGGAAGTGAGCCAGGGCACACTGCAAGGTCGGAGGGCTGCAGGCAAGGCTCGGACAGCATCTGCCACAGACTTCTGCCCGGACCAGGAGTAAGAAGACGTGGATATTGCAGTACTCAGTATGGCTTGGGTAATTATCCAAATAGTGAGATTACAGAAAATAGTTTTCATTTTTAGATTCATTAAATCCCATGGAAAGCTGTGTCTTGACTTGTAAATTTCTTTAAGATACCTTTAATTCTGGATCAGATCTTAGAAAATATGAGCCAGTGAGAAATAGAGCTTAAATGTTGACATTCAGGGAGAAAACCTATACTTCTCTGCTTCCCTATGAGTGCTCCCCACATTTTCTCAAATCTAAGTTCTTTTGGGGAAAAAAATTATTTTGTAGGTGAAATGGATTTATTGCCATTTAAAATTTTCAAACAGCAAACAATGGAAAGAGAAAAGGCTTTCAAAATAGACTCTATAGAATAACTAGAAAGAATGTGATCAAATAAAAGGAGAATCCCTGGAACTATTGTCTCTGTGAAGTCTGCCATCTAGAGAAAGGTCAAGATTGTAAGGTCAAAAAAAGTATCCTTAATTTGTTTTTCATTGTTTTTCCTACAGCCAGCCTTTTGTTATGCAAAAGAAAACCATTAGATTTTGCAAGCCTGGTTGTTGAGCATTGGTAGATCAACTCAGAGACACAGGAAACCAAATGACCCCTGGTTCAGGGACTAGAATTTAGAAAGTCAGACATGAAAAAGTGGGACCCCAAAATAAAAATAATTGTTACCAATTTCAGAAAAAACTGGCAATTTGCTGGTGCAGAAATACTTCTGAGGCTGGAGTGAAATACCTCCTTCACTTTATGAAATTACTTCACCACAAATAAGAAATATTTGTGGCCACCAGTTGCATGAGCTGTCAAAACTGAAGTATGTGGCATTTAGGAGGGATTTGGAAAGTGACTGGAGTGGGGTGCCATTGCCTTCTCTGTGGAAAGTGACAGGAAAATTCACTGGCTGGTAACAAGAGAAAAGGGCAGAGCTCACTGCTTTAGCGCTTAACTGGCCATGACCTTGTCCATTGGTGCCGAAAATGATGACAACACAAATTGGGCTTTGAGAGGAAGCAGGATGTGTTGGGGAAAGCACTAGAATAGAAATCAGGAGAATGAGTTCCCAGTCCTGGGGCTGCAGGACAAGGTAGTTCTCTCAGTTCCCTTATCTCTAAGTTGATAGGTAGGACAGTTCATTTCAAAGGCGTCTTTTCCAAGTGAAGCTATGCAATTCTCAGTTGGTTCTGAAAGCTAGGACAAGCTGCTTCTGAAAAAGAGGGAATGATTTTGTTGATTAGTTTATTAATGCATTCAAGCCATCAGTTCCTGGAGGAAGGGTGTTTAAAGAGGCAGCATTAATACAGATATTTAAAGATGCAGCCAGACAACCTAGCTTTAGATCCTGGCTGACACATAATTATGGTATAATTCTGGGCAAATTGCTCAAGGGTTCTGTGCTCAGCTTCCCTGTCTATAAAACAGGATTAATAATCATGCCTACTCTAAAAGTTGTTGTGATAAATAAGTGAATTAATGTATTGTGGCAGAAAATAATGAATACATTATGTGCTCACCAGTATGGATTTGCTCCTTTTCCTAGGAACCAAAGCTAGACTACATTTCCCAGTATCCCTTGCAGCATTTTAAGACTATGTTAATGGGTGTTCTGGTCCATAGTGTACAGAGAAAAAGGAACTTTTTTATGCTGAACCTGGCTCATAAAGACCTCCCATATGATTCTCCAAAGAACTAGGAGTTGATAGGCCCACCAGTTATTAATAGAAGAAACCTTTTCAAACACTCATCAAACTTCTAAGGAGATAAACTTCTATTGCGGTAAGCCACTGAGATTTGGGAGGCCTGGCGTGATGCGATTCATGGGGTCGCAAAGAGTCAGACACGACTGAGCAACTGAACTGAACTGAGACTTGGGGTTTACCGGTTACAGCAGCTAGTGAGTATAATTCACTAACTAATAAAACATGTCAAATACTAAGCAGCTTCTGGCATAGAGTGGAGATGTGAATGTCCAGCAGTATTTAGATCTCCTGAGAAGGGAACTGCTGGGGGATAGAACCCAGCTTGGGTCCGCTCACTCATGCACAGTAAAGCCAATCTACTGCTACCAGGTTGTGATGAAGGAAAGTGCAGTGTTGATCACAGGGCACCAAGCACGGAGTCTAAGCAGTTAGTGTTCAAAAGACCCAAACTCGCTGCAAGCTTTCAGGGAAAGGATTTTGAGGACAGGGTGAGGGAAAGGGACTTGTGGGATGTATGATCAGCCTTTGGACATTCTTCTGATTGGTTGGGGGTGAGGTCATGATGAGTCAGCATCATCAACCTTCTGGTTCCGACCACTCTGAGGTCTACGTGCTTGTGGGCACATGTAGTTAACTTCTTCCATCTGGTGGGGGTTTCAGTATCAGTATACTGGAGTGGGTAGCCTTTCCCTTCTCCAGAGGATCTTCCCAACCCAGGGATCAAACCCAGGCCTCCCACATTGCACGCGGATTCTTTACCAGCTGAGCCACAAGGGAAGCCCAAGAATACTGGAGTGGGTAGCCTATCCCTTCTGCAGTGGATCTTCCTGACCCTGGAATCAAACCAGGGTCTCCTGCATTGCAGGCGGATCCTTTACCAACTGAACTATCAGGAAAGCTGCTTCAGTATCTGCAAAACAGCTCAAAGGATATGGCTCAGAATAGTATCTGTAGCCCTTGAGGAGGAACTAAAGGTCCTTGACTTTGTTTAATGGCTAAACTATTATTATTTTGTTCTTCTTGAATGGTTCCCTTTCTTTCTGCGTTCCTCTGATTAAATTTATTCTTTGGCACTCAGGGAAGGCCTAGGAGGCTAAAGTTTTTCTACAAATGAGGGGCAGGCAGAGGACACGGCTGGGCTTGGAGGTATGTCTGTTCTAGAAAGGCCCCATTGGGTTCTGCTTGGTTGTGTTAGTCGCTTCAGTCATGTCTGACTCGGACCCTATGGACTGTAGCCCACCAGGCCCCTGTGTCCGTGAATTTCTCCAAGAATACTGGAAGTGGGTTGCCATTTCCTCCTCTAGGGGATCTTACCAACCCAGGGATTGAACTCAGTCTTCTGCCTGGCAGGCAGATGATTTACCACTGAGCCACCTGGGAAGCCCCCTGCTTGGTTACAGAGCCACTTGAGCAAATGAATGACCACGTTATGTTTGAAAATAGAGTAACCTGCTGTAGCTGGAGGGCAGGTTCCCTGCAGGATTCTGGACTTAAGTGTGGTGAGAAGGGGGGTTGTGGTTACATTAGCCCGAGTACCAGGCTAAGTAACCTGGAGGGTACCCAGTAAGTCGGGGTGAGCCACGAAAGAATGGGAACTGTGCTAATGTTGCCACAAAGAAGACATTCAGAGCTACAATTTGGGTTGCTTTTGTTTGGATTCCCTTCCAGGTAGGCTCTGAGGGAGGACTTAAATGCAACTGGTTTATTTGGGAGGTGGTCCCAGGAGGCACTGAGGGAATGGGATGTGATAGTAGAAGGGAGGAAGGTCACTGAAGGGTGTGCAGTGAGCAGGTTACTGCTGTGGGTACCTGGGCCTCAGTTCCCTGGGCACTTGGGAGAATCACGTGGACCATGACTCAGGATCATCCCACTTGAAGAGACAGGGAGGGAGGTGTGTATTGAGCAAAAAAAAAAAAAAAAAGATCTGTTCCCAGGATCTGAACTGCCCAGGAGTTCAGCCCTCCCACATGTTAGCCAAGCTCTCCCAGAGCCTGAGTGTGCTCCTAGCTGAGAGACAAGATGCTGCCGGCTCATAGGGAAACTCTGCTAATGAGCTTGGGATGGAACAGAAAGGAGCCTGGGTGAGCACTGACATCTGACATAGCCCTCCACACTCTCTTCTTCAGCCCTCTATTTCTAGGTTCCTCTTTGCCATCATCTGTTAAATTTGATGCTGAAAGGAGTGTGGTGATACAGTGCAAAGAATAAAGGTTTTGAGGTGCAGTAAACCTGGGTTCGAATCATGCCCCTACCTCTTATGAGTTGTGTGATCTTGGGCAAGTTGCTTCCCCTTTCTAAACCCCAGTTGCCTCTTGTTAAATGGAGTTTAAAGTAGCTAACAATCAAAACTTGCTAGTGTATAAATGAGGCATCTAGCAATACTAGCTCACTTCTCCTTCTCTGAGTTCTGGCAGATACCATCAGTGACATGATGCCTTGATGTAGAGAAGATGGGATGGAGAGGTGGGGGACTGACAGGGTTGAGTGTTGCCATGGTAACCAGGCATCCTTTTATTCCTATAATACTTCTTGCATTCCTTTTTCTAGACAGGTGGCTCCTGTAAAATACTCACTTATCTATTAATTCATGTGTTTGGTTTTGGCATTTTTTAGGGAAGGCCATCAGGCTGGGACAGGATGAGGCTGAAAGGATAGCAATAGGCTAGACTTTCCGAGAGTCTGTGTGTGGAGGTCACCTGCCAAGAGCTAAGGAGACCTACGCAGGGAAAGAGGCCATGGACTTGAAACCACTGAAATGGCTGAGACAGCCGCCCAGTGATCTGACTTCACGCCCTGTGACCCACGAGTATTCAGAAAGATCCCCAAACTCATGCTATTTGTAGTGTAGTTGAGTTTCCTACAGGGTCTGGCAGTGGGGCATGCCTGTCAGCTCAAGGCTGAACCAAGATGGCCCATAAGCGCTTAATTTAAGAGACAGAGGAGAATAAGGAGAAATAAGGTCTGAGTTTACAAAAATTCTGAGGAGGATGCAAAAAGGACCATCTGTTCTCTTATAGGGAGTGACTGCAATTTTGAATTTGTTCATAAATGGTAGATAAGTAGGAGACTAAACTCCCAAGATGTGTGTGTTAGTAGTAATGCCCCGAGGAGAGGCCAAGACAGGATGGTACATGCAAGAAATTTTTTTTTTTTTTTTTTTGCAGGGGAAAATGGACAAAGGAAAGGATCAATGAGGGTGGGAGGGAAATGGGAAGAAAGAAGGGGAGTGATGGTGGGGAGGAGTATATGTAATTTCTTAACCAATGGCTTTCTGTTTTTAATCACAAAGAACACTTAAAAAAATCATGGTGAGTTCATCTTATATTAGGAGGTTTGTTCTCGAAATGAAAAGTTCAGAAAACAAAAAGTCCAGTTTGGGTGTCCTCATCTTTAGGCACATCTTGGTATTTTGTATTGGTAAATCTATCTTTACCACAATATATTATTTAGGACAGGATCACATTTGTCACCTCTTCCTCCCTACTACCCAAAGTGGTACCAAACCCACAAAATAGTCAATAAACCTCTACAGAGTGAGCAAATAAGTCTTTTTTTTTTTTTTTTTTTTTAAACTCTCCTGAGTGAACTGAATTTTTTGAGGCTCATAAGTAAATATGTTTTCCTCTTTACTTTGTCTATTACAGCCAGATTATATGAGTGGGGTGTTAAAGTCTCCCACTATTATTGTATTGCTCTAGAGAATGTCCTTTAGTTTTTGTTGGAGAAATGGTTTAGTGATGCAAAATTCTCTCAACTTTTGCTTATCTGTGAAGCTTTTGATTTCTCCTTCATATTTGAATGAGATCCTTGCTGGATACAATAATCTAGGCTGTAAGTTATTTTCCTTCATCACTTTAATTACGTCTTGCCATTCCCTCCTGGCTTGGAGAGTTTCTATTGAAAGATCAGCTGTTATCCTTATGGGAATTCCCTTGTGAGTTATTTGATGTTTTTCCCTTGCTGCTTTTAATATTTGTTCTTTATATTTAATCTTTGTTAATTTGACTAATATGTGTCTTGGGGTGTTTCGCCTTGGGTTTATCCTGTTAGGGACTCTCTGGATTTCTTGAACTTGAGTGGTTATTTCCTTCTCCATTTTAGGGAAGTTTTCAACTATTATCTCCTCAAGTATTTCCTCATGATCTTTCTTTTTATCTTCTTCTTCTGGAACTCCTATGATTCGAATGTTGTAGCGTTTGATGTTATCCTGGAGGTTTCTGAAATTGTCCTCATTTCTTTTGATACGTTTTTCTTTTTTCTCGTCTGATTCATTTATTTCTAGGATTCTATCTTCTAGTTCACTAATCCTATGTTCTGCCTCTGTTATTCTACTATTTGTTGCCTCCAGGGTGTTTTGGATCTCATTTATTGCATTATTCATTATGTGTTGACTCTTTTTTATTTCTTCTAGGTCCTTGTTAAACCTTTCTTGCATCTTCTCAATCCTTGTCTCCAGACTCTCTAACTGTGATTCTATTTTGATTTCGAGATTTTGAATTAATTTCGCTATCATTATTCGGAATTCTTTATCAGGTAGATTCCCTATCTCTTCCTCTTTGGTTTGGTTTGGTGGAGATCTATCCTGTTCCTTTAGCTGCTGGGTATTCTTTTGTCTCTTCATTTTGTTAAAATTGCCAAATTTAGAGTGTCCTTACTATATTCTGGTAGTTTGTTGAATTCTCTTTATTGAGACGGTTTACAGGTCTTTTCAATATCTGATCTCTGCCTTGTTACAGAGGGGGCGGAGATGAACACCCAAATCTAAACCGGCCAGGTTCAGGCACTCAGATAATCCTCAGAAGCACAGACTTGGTTGAGTCTGCATTTTATGCCCTTCCCAGATCCGAGTAGCGCAGGTGATGAAATGTTCAGCGAGCGCAGGTGCTGCGACTTATCGCCTCTCCGCCGCTCAGTTTTCTGGGTATACACACAGCGCACTTTCTCAGGCAGATGTTGACCATCCAGAGCCCCAAGAAGCGTGAGTCAGCACAGAAACCTACTCACAGTTCCGTTAGACAGTGTCTCTCTAGGGCTATAATTGCCCGCCTCTGGCCCTGGCTGCCTGTCACGGGAGTGGGACGGCCTGCAGCCGGCCAACTCTGTGCAGCCCTTTGTTCCGTAGGTAGTCCTGGTGGTGTCTTAAGTTAGGGCTGGCTTTTGATGTAGTAGATAACCGACAGTCTGGTTATTTCGCTCAGATGGCGCCCGAGATAGCCAGGCCAAATCCTTTCTCAAAGCAATGCAGGCCTCGCCGCTCCCCCTAGCCCAGCCCCCACTTGCCAATAGCAAATGCTGGTGTCCGCGCCAGTTCTCCGCAAAAGGAGTTACCGCAGGGCTCGTTTTCTCGTTTTGAAGACAATGAGCTGTCTTTCTAAGTGCCTGATGTCCTCTGCCGGCATTCAGAAGTTGTTTTATCGAGTTTATTCAGCATTCAAATGTTCTTTTAATGGATTTGTGGAGGAGAAGGTATTCTCCCCGTCTTACTCGTCCGCCATCTTAGCTCCTCCCCTCCAAGAAATTTATTAGGAAGAACATCTGTGGGAGGAAATGGGGAGGGAGCAAGGAGAAGCTGGGAGAATCATCAGACCCTGATGCAGGGTGAACCCCAAGTGCAGGAGAGAAGGGCAGATGTGCGGACGGGAGTGTCTTGGACCACAGTGCAGCTCCTAGAAGCTTTGGTGATGGCTCCAGGGAGCCCTCCAGCCAGTGTCACCTGCGGGTGGATTCCCACGTCTCCTAGAAATGAGCTTGCTTTGTTGTTTGTGCCTTAAAAAGGAAGCGATAAGAAAATGACTGCTGCTTGCTATTGTCATCAGATGACACAGAAAACACCATCTAACTGAAAATAGTGACTTGAGGAATATACAGCACACGTAAGCTCAGACACCGCCCCCCCCCCCGCCCCCATCTTTCTTGTACCCTTACACCTTCTCTGTGGCTATATCAAACTGTGGTCCTAAGCTTGAGTAATTTTCTTGATGAAAATATGAATGGTCCAATATCAATTTTCTGCCTTTGGTAATGTACTATAGTTGAGTGAGATGTTATCATGGGGGGAAGCTGAGGGAAGGTACGCCTACTATTTTTGCAGTGTCTTGTTAGTCTATAATTATTTTTAAATTAAGAGTTAAAAAGTGCTTAATAAAGAATCTCAAACATGAATAAGCCTACTGGTTTTAAGAATCCACATGATAAATAAAAAAGGAAAGCCTGAATTATACAGGAGGGTCTTGAAATAATAGTGTTTGAAAGAAATGGTGGGAAATGAATGTGATATGACAAGAGCAGCAGGCCTAAAGGGACATGCGTCTTACCTTCAGAGACAAGGCTGCAAACCTCGAAAAAAGGTAGCGTAACATACCACAGTTTTCACCTGCTTCAAGTGGGGTTGAAAACACTTTTCAGTGGATTAAAAATAAGGACTACTAATACCCAGTGCAGCAGGCCAGGAGTTCCTGAAATCTGGTCCTATTTGGAGCCAGAGAAGCTACTGCTTTATGTAAAAAGGAAATTGAAAACAGCAACAAATGCAGGTTTCTCTTTTAATCCAGATTGGAAGAAAGAAAATGAGGAGGACACTGAGCTGTCTACCTCTGGTGTCACAACATTTGTCTTCAAACATCTTTTCTCCACTGTTTCTATTAGAAGCTACATTTACCATATCCACTTTGACCAAGCAAACTTCACTTCGCTTATTTGGGCAAAGGCCTACGTTTCCGCTTGCACATTAGAAATTTAAGACATTTAAGACTGTGGTAACATTTTTACTGGGTCAGTTTGTTTTATTTTAGTTACATTTTTAAAAGCATATTACTCTTGAGACTTGATTTTTAATGTTATGCCTTTGCCATCTCAGGCCTGTTGTTTATATTGTAGAAGATCCCGGGATGTGTGATGACACCTTCTGGACTACTGTTTCTTGTGAATGAGCGTTTCCCTCGTTACTAAAACCGTTCTTTTCTTTTGTTTTCTAGCCATTTGTGTGTCTCTTCTTATATCCCTTTTTGTTGTGATGCACACGTTGTAACGTCTACCGTTTTTCTGTTGGCTCCTCTGTCTTTTTCTAGTGGCCAAGAGCTTTTAAAAATATATTCTGGATAGTAATCTTTTAGTTGTTTTGTATGACCTAAATATTCTCTGTTATATAATATTTTTTTTTCTTCCCACTCTGTGTTTTTATCAAGATAATATTGCGAAGAGTTAAAAAATAATTAATTCATATCCAGAAGTGGATTTCTCTTGAAATTAATGAAGCCTTAAGTTCAGGGCCTTCACTTGCATGGTTCTACAGTCCTCACACAGTCACGTATTTTCATAAAATTTACCAAAGCTATATAAGTTAATGACAATCTGTTGAGACCACTGCCTCTTCTATTTTCATTCATGTTGGGGGATGCTGGAATTATTGGCAACTTACTAAGTGGACATTTTTTATTTAGTGGGATATATTCATGTGATTTGCAGTCACTTTCACACACAGTGACATTATTGTTGGCTGTCAAGGTATGGGAGTTGCTTTTAGGAATACCTTTGTTGGCCAGCTCACAGAGTATCATGACAGGCAGGTTGGGGCTAGAGGTCGTACTGTAATATTGTTATTCAGTCGCTCAGTTGTGTCCAACTCTTTGCAACCCTGTGGACTGGAGCACGCCAGGCTTCCCTGTCCTTCACCATCTCCCAGAGTTTGCTCAAACTCATGTCCATTGAGTTGGTGATGCTATACAACCATCTCATCCTCTGTTACCCTCTTCTTCTACCTTCAATCTTTCCCAGCACCAGAGTCTTTTCCAATGTTGTTATGTATGATCCAAATATTCTCCGTTATGTTACATGTTTCATGATGCTCTTCACATCCAGTGGCCACAGTATTTGAGCTTCAGCATCAGTCCTTCCAATGAATATTCAGGGTTGATTTCCTTTAGGATTGACTGGTATGATCGCCTTGCTGTCCAAGGGACTCTCAAGAGTCTTCTCCAGCACCACAGTTTGAAGGCATCAGTTCTCAGCCTTTTTTATTGTGCAACTCTCACATCCATACATGACTACTGGAAAAACCACAGCTTTGACTACACAGACTTTGTAGGCAAAGTAATATCTCTGCTTTTCAATACGCTGTCTACGTTTGTCATTACTTTTCTGCCAAGGAACACGCATCTTTTAATTTCATGGCTGCAGTCACCATCCACAGTGATTTTGAAGCCTGATAAAATAAAGTCTGTCACTGTCTCCATTGTTTCCCCATCTATTTGCCATGAAGTGATGGGACTGAATATCGTGATCTTAGTTTTTTGAATGTTGAGTTTTAAGCCAGCTTTTTTATTCTCCTCTTTCACCTCCATCAAGAGGCTCTTTAATTCTGCTTCACTTTCTGTCTAAGGGTGGTGTCATCTGCATATCTGAGGTTATTGATATTTCTTCCCACAATCTTGATTCCAGCTTGTGCTTCATCCAGCATTTCGCATGATATACTCTGCATATAAGTTAAATAAGCAGGGTGACAATACTCCTTGTCGTACTCCTTTCCCAATTTTGAACCAGTTCATTGTTCCATGTCCAGTTCTAACGGTTGCTTCTTGACCTGCACACAGATTTCTCAGGAGGCAAGTAAGGTGGTCTAGTATTCCTATCTCTTGAAGAATTTTCCACAGTTTGTTGTGATCTGCACTGTCAAAGGCTTTAGCATAGTCAATGAAACAGAAATAGATATTTTTCTAGAATTCTGTAGCTTTTTCTATAATCCAATAGATGTTGGCGATTTGATCTCTGGTTCCTCTGCCTTTTCTAAATCCCACTTGTGCATCTGGAAGTTCCTCAGTTCACATACTATTGAAGATTTTCCCAGTAATGGAAACATGTCAGAGAGGAGAAACTAGGTTTGAAGTTTACAGAGTCAGAAACTAGTCTGTGGGAAATCCTTCTGGTGATCAGATCTATGAATTATAAACAGAGGGTCAGATTCTCGGTAATTCCTAGAATTTCTTATTTACCTTAATAAATCACTACGTCAGTATATAACATACCACTGTAAGATTGAATTGATATGATCAAAAGAATTATGACTATCTTCGACTTTTTCAAGTATTTAAGATTAGTTAACGCACACGAAAATTTTAAATTCCTTGGCACTTGACTGCTCATGTATGAAAGAGAGTGAATAGAGTTTTTCCCAAACTTACCATAAGTTCTAGTAATTTAAATGACATTATTAATATCAAGTCATGAAGCTTAAAGTAAATTTTCTAAACTGTCAATAATAAAGAGCAATTTCAATCACCAGTGCTGAAGAAAGACTATCTTTTGCTCCCTCTACAGGAAGTGTCATTATATTAGTTTCATATTCAAATGAAGAAGTACCCCAAAATATCAGGAAGTTTATTAAAGAGCTATATCCAGCAATATTTAATGAAAATATGATTTTTTAAATATTTTATGATGTCTTCAGTATTTTAATTTTTTCTTAAATTTGTAATTTTTGTGTTTTTTGAAATTTTAAGCGTGTATTCACTTTTGTGACTAATTCTTATTTGTAAATTTTACTTTTTTGTTTTAAGGGGCTACTCCCACCATATTATATGAACTTCAAGTGCCACACAACTTAAATCTGCCCTGGCAATATTTTTAAAAACTTGTGATAAAGACAAGAAGTTCCTTTTGTTAGTTTTCCTTTCTTCCTCAGTCATTATACTTTGCTTTTTTTCCAACTGTGATTCTATTAGGAATTTTCATATTCCTAAATAATATACTTGAAGTACTACTTCTTGCTTAATTCAAGTATAAGATCAAAGTATAATGATCCTCAGTCATTATACTTTGCTTTTTTTCCAACTGTGATTCTATTAGGAATTTTCATATTCCTAAATAATATACTTGAAGTACTACTACTTGCTTAATTCAATTTTAGATATTATCTTATGGTTTCTACCTTGACAAATAAAAATGTACTCCTCTTTAGGTTTACTATTTTTCTTTTACCTTATCCAGATCAGATCAGATCAGTCGCTCAGTCGTGTCTGACTCTTTGCGACCCCATGAATTGCAGCACACCAGGCCTAGTGCACTTTTATCACTATTTTTAGACAAATAGCCAGTATTTATGTCATAATTCCACAAATATCATATATTTCAGGGCCAAGACATGTACCGTAATTATAATTTCTTTACAAGACAGCTTTATTTCTTGTTGAAATTCAAACTGCCTCTTTGAGGTATGATGTGTATTCTCTCTTTTCCCCCAATGCTCCATCTGATCATTTTTTTTCAATTTCCTCTTTTTCCTGGTACGCTTTTCCTTTAGCCTTCTCTGCTCTGGTCCAATCTCTCCCTCTCCCTCTTCTCATTAATATTTTATGCTGTGTTTCCCTTTCATTCTGTAGCTAACCTTCATCAAATGTTAGAACTCTTGCATTAATTCTGTGTGTCTCTTAGCTTCTCTCTGATACTTTCCATCTCTTTTTCTTTTTTCTTTACCCTTAAGGAAATTTCCTGGATCTTATCATCAAAGCCTTTCATTAAATGTTTTACTCTGATCATCGTTTTTTTAATTTCTTAGCCTACTGTGCAGTTATTGATCACCTCTTCCCTCTCCTTCTTGGATCTATTTCCCTCCATCCCTCTCTAATTTTTCTCTCTGGTTTCAGAGTTCATCTAGTATCTGAGAAGTGTGCTTTGCTTGTATGATAATGTATACTAATAATAAAATAATGGTATTGTTTTATGCTTGCACAGAATTGCTACTTTTGCTGGGTGTTTAAAGTGAGTAAGTAAGTGAAGTTGCTGAGTCGTGTCCGACTCTTTGTGACCCCATGGACTGTAGCCTACCAGGCTCCTCTGTCCATGGGATTTTCCAGGTGAGAGTACTGGAGTGGATTGCCATTTCTTTCTCCAGGGGATCTTTCCGATGCAGGGATAGGATCCTGTCTCCGGCATTGCAGGCAGATGCTTTACCCTCAGAGCCACCAGGGAAGCCTCATCTTCGCTGGGTGTTTAACTGTAGCTTAAAACCACATTCTCTCTGTGTTTTGGAAATGTTTCTCCATCTTCTTCTAGATCCAGAATACCAGAAAAGTTTGATGTTGTTCTGTGTTCTGTTCTTTCTATAAACTTTGAGGATCTTTTTATACCTGGTGTTCTGAAATTTCATGATGGTTTGGAATTTCGTGAAGACAAGGCTATCTCAGCACTTCATATGTTAGCTACTCAATGAATCCTTTCAGTCTTGATAAACACTACGTTTCTTGATCTTTCTCTCTCTTGGCATCCTGTTCTTGTATATCAGTATAATATCTTCTAGTATCTCTTTGAGGATACAAAAAAAAAGATTTAAAAATAATTTCTCTAGAGTATGATTTATCTTTTTTTTTTGGCAGGTTGATCTTCCCTGTTGGCTTATTTGAATTTCTTTTATGTTGATGCATTTCCTGAAATGTCTGGCATTTCTTGTTTTATGGTTTACATCCAAGAGGAGTTCAAACAATGCTGACTGGAAGCTCTGGTAGCAGGGACCTGACTTGGCAGCCAGTGGGCTTCACTTTAGGGCAGTAGAGCAGAGCAGGGAATGTTTGCTTGGGGACCCTACGGTGTCAGTATGTGGCGTTTGCCTTGGGGTTCCCAGTCTCTCTGAAGAAACTGCTGATTTTTTACCTGCAGGTTGGATTCCAGGTTGTGTAAGGAGGAAGGGAAGAAGTGGGGGCCCATCCAACCACACTGCATGCATTTTCTGAACCAGTCTCCATGTTTTCAGAGTCACACCCCACCTTGCCCTTGTTCTTATTCAAGAACCTGGTTCTCTCCACCTGGGCCTCCCATTTGACAATGCCCCTGACTACTGCCTTCTCTTAATGAAGGACACTTCTGGGCAACTGCTTTATGGAAAGATTGCTCTGACATGCCTAAGACATAACTGCAGACTCTGAGAGGAGAGTAATAAAATGCCATGGTAGTTAAGGTGAGCTCAAGTGAAGTTCAATAGTGACAATAATAATAATAATATTGATGGCTTATTTGTTCTATGCCAGGTACTATTGTGTGCTTTATATGCGTTAAATCACATAATCCTCAGAAACTACCCTATGAGGTAGGTTTTTTCATTGTTCTCACTATACAGGTCATAAAATTGAGACACAGGTTAAAAAACTTTCCAAAAGTAACACAGCCAGAAAGTACCAAAGATAGGATTCAAACTCTAGCCAGCTGGTACCTGTGTTTGTGAATCAAAGCACTTTAGTGCCTCCAGATTTAATTCAAATAGTGAGTATCAGTTTCAGAAAGACATTGTGTCCAGAACCCAGTGTCACACAGCCCACTGTTAGCCTGAGTGATGATAGTCGACCTGTCAAATTTCATGGGGTCCAGTGTGGTTTGGACTCCACCACACAGCTCCTGTCATTACCTTTTCAGAGTAACTTAGAGCGGCTTGTACCCCATTCAGTCACTGGATCTTCTTCCTTATTTCCTGAGATGTAGAACCTAATGTGATCTACACATGTGGGATAGGATTTTGCCCAAATCTGAATAGTTCCACCAGGTATCGGCCTCCTTACTTGATCAACTAAGATCATGGCATCTGGTCCCATCGCTTTATGGTAAATAGATGGGGAAACAGTGGCTGACTTTATTTTTCTGGGCTCCAAAATCACTGCAGATCATGATTGCAGCCATGAAATTAAAAGACGCTTACTCCTTGGAAGCAAAGTTATGACCAACCTAGATAGCATATTAAAAAGCAGAGACATTACTTTGTCAACAAAGGTCTGTCTACTCAAGGCTATGGTTTTTCCATTGGTCATGTATGGATGTGAGAGTTGGACTGTGAAGAAAGCTGAATGCTGAAGAATTGATGCTTTTGAACTATAGTGTTGGAGAAGACTCTTGAGAGTCCCTTGGACTACAAGGAGATCCAACCACTCCATCCTAAAGGAAATCAGTCCTGAATATTCATTGGAAGGACTGATTCTGAGGCTGAAACTCCAATCCTTGGCCACATGATACAAAGAGCTGACTCATTTGAAAAGACCCTGATGCTGGGAAAGATTGAGGGCAGGAGGAGAAGGGGACGACAGAGGATGAGATGGTTGGATGGCATCATTGACTCAGTGGACATGGGGATGAACAGGGAGGCCTGGTGTGCTGCGATTCATGGGGTCGCAAAGAGTCGGACACGACTGAGCAACTGAGCTGAACTGAACTTGGAGTTGAGGACTGGCTGGGCCAGTAGCTTATCTTCTGGTGTTTGGTTTTCTTCAGCAACCATTCCCCTCCTGGGCAGTTCCCTTGAGCAGGACTGACACCATTTGATGCAGCAGGTACAGCGCCCAGGCTTGTGATACTTCAGGGCCTACACAAATGTTTTAAAATCAGAAAGTAAAATGAATATAATAATATGGTCTGGATTATATTCGTATTTATAGTAATGTCATCAGATGACACCACCCTTATGGCAGAAAGTGAAGAGGAACTCAAAAGCCTCTTGATGAAAGTGAAAGAGGAGAGTGAAAAAGTTGGCTTAAAGCTCAACATTCAGAAAACGAAGATCATGGCATCTGGTCCCAACATTTCATGGGAAATAGATGGGGAAACAGTGGAAACAGTGTCAGACTTTATTTTTCTGGGCTCCAAAATCACTGCAGATGGCGACTGCAGCCATGAAATAAAAAGACACTTACTCCTTGGAAGGAAAGTTATGACCAACCTAGATAGCATATTCAAAAGCAGAGACATTACTTTGCCAACAAAGATCCATCTAGTCAAGGCTATGGTCTTTCCTGTGGTCATGTATGGATGTGAGAGTTGGACTGTGAAGAAGGCTGAGCACCGAAGAATTGATGCTTTTGAACTGTGGTGTTGGAGAAGACTCTTGTGAGTCCCTTGGACTGCAAGGAGATCCAACTGGTCCATTCTGAAGGAGATCAGCCCTGGGATTTCTTTGGAGGGGATGATGCTGAAGCTGAAACTACAGTACTTTGGCCACCTCATGTGAAGAGTTGACTCATTGGAAAAGACTCTGATGCTGGGAGGGATTGAGGGCAGGAGGAGAAGGGGACGCCAGAGGATGAGGGCATCACTGACTCGATGGACATGAGTCTGAGTGAACTCTGGGAGTTGGTGATGGACAGGGAGGCCTGGTGTGCTGTGATTCATGGGGTCGCAAAGAGTCAGACACGACTCAGCGACTGAACTGAACTGAGTCACAAATAGAATTCTTAATATTTGGAGGCCCCTTGAAAGGCAAAAGTACCATTATGTCCAAAGTCATAGGGGCCCCCCTAAATGGGATGGAAATCCAAAAAAGAAGGGACTTAGAGTATACATAGAAGTGATTCACTTTGCTGTGCAACAGAAACTAGCACAATATTGTAAAGCAGCTATACACCAATAAATATTAACTTAAAAAAGATTACAATTTTAATTTAAAAAGTCATAGGGGCCCTAGTGTGTATTAGTTAGGGGCTTGTGTGTATTGGTTATGCTTTTTGGGCAGCGGGGTTGGATTTGTTGTTAAACTTTTTTGTAAATTAGAGTACAATTGCTTTACAATGTTGTTGGTTTCTCTGTACAGCAAAGAGAATCAGCTGTACATGCACACATCTCTCCTCCCTCTTGAGCCTCTCCCGACCTCCTACCCGTCCCTCCAGGTCATCACAGCCCTGAGCTGAGTTCCCCGTGCTCTACAGCAGCTTCCCACCAGCTGTCTAGGCAGTGTGTATGTCAGTGGTACCCTCCCGACTCATCCCACCCTCTCCTCTCCTCTCCCAGAGCCCACATGTCCCTTCTCTATGTCTGTGTCTCCATTCCTGCCCTGCAGATAGGTTCATCTGTACCGTTATTCTAGATTCCATATATATACGTTAATATATTACATTTGCTTTTCTGACTTGCTTCACTCTGTATGACAGACTCTAGATTCATCCACATCACTGTAAATGTCTCAGTTCCATTCCTTTTTATGGCTGAGTAATACTCCATTGTGTATAGGTACCAATTCTTTATCCGTTCATCTGCCCATAGACATTTTAGGTTGTTTCCATGTCCTGGCTATTGAAAATATTACTGCAATGTACATTGGGATGGGTGTCTCTTTTTGAATTACGGTTTTCTCAGGGTATATGCGCAGCAGTGGTATATATGTGCACAATATATTGCTGAGTCATGTGCTAGTTCTGTCTCTAGTTTTTCAGGATTCTCCATATCTTCTCTGTAGTGGCTGTATAGATTTACATTCCCATCAGTAGTGCAAGAGGGTTGGAGGTAATGATGTTGAGCCTCTTTTCATGTGTGTGTTTGGCCATCTGTATGTCGTCTTTGGAGAAGTATCTATTTAGCTCTTATGCCTTTTTTTTTTTTTTTTTTTTGATTGGACTTTTTTTTATATATTGAGCTGCCTGAGCTGCCTGTCTATTTTGGAGATTAAGCCCCTATCAGTTGCTTTGTTTGCAAATATTTTCTCCCATGCAAGGGCTTGTCTTGTTCATGGTTTCCTTTGCTGTGCAAAAGCTTCTAAGTTTAGTTAGGTTCCATTTGTATATTTTTGTTTTGATTTTCATTACTCTAGGAGGTGGGTCAGAAAGGGTCTTTCTGTTATTTATGTCCAAGAGTATTCTGCGTATTCTGTGTTTTCCTCTAAGAGCTTTATTGTGTCAGTTAAGTTTTGCTGCTTGACAAGTCACTTCCACTTTTGTGTCTTTAGCAAACGTGTATTCCCTCATGCCGTTTCTGAGGCTCAGGAAGCTGGGAGTGGCTCAGCTGGGAGGTTGCTGTGGCCCTAGCTCTCTGCTAAGGCTGCCGTGACCTGGAGGCTTAGCTCCAGGAAGCCGTTCCTGGCTCTCTCTTGTGGCTGCTGGCGGGTCTCTGTCCCACGCAGGCTGTTGGCCGCATACTTCACCACAGTGCCTCTTCATAAGCTGCCTGAGTGTCCTCAGAAAGTGAGGAAGCTTCCCTCAGAGTGAGTGATCCGAAAGAGGCCATGAGGGAAGCCACAGTCTTTGCTTGTTTGTTGTTGCTTTTGTTGTGCTTCGCTTACTCCAGCGAGTCATATTTTTCACGTATGCTACAGATCTCTTGTGGGTGGGCATAGAGTTCTGCTCATCACAGTTATAAGGCTGATGGAAATTCCATCTTCACATGCACTGCCATGATTGCAGAGCCAGGGAAAAGGAAATATGTTGAACCACATGCTGGCTTTTAAAAAGTAGTATTATTTTTCATGATTTGAAGTAATTAAAGACTCACAGGAAGTTGCCAAAACAGTACTGAATTTTTAATCTTCCCCTGAGAAAGCAGACACCTCTTCCAAATAGAGAAGTGCTTCTGAAACTTTGTCCTCTTGAGGTCTGTTTATAAGCCTCAATCAGCTTCACCATCATGGCATCCAGACCCATCTCTTCATGGCAAATAGATGGGAAAAAAGTGGAAACAGTGACAGAGTTTCTTTTCTTGGGCTCCAAAATCACTGTAGCCATGAAATTAAAAGACACAACTTGAAAGAAAAGCTACGACAAACCTGGACAACTTATTAAAAAGCACAAATGTCACTTTGCCAACAAGGGTCCGTAGAGTCAGAGCTATAGTTTTTCAAGTAGTCACATACAGATGTGAGAGTTGGACCATTAAAAAGGCTGAGCATCAAAGAATTGATGCTTTCAAACTGTGGTGCTGGAGAAGACTCTTGAGAGTACCTTGGACTTCAAGCAAATCCAACCAGTCCATCCTGAAGGAAGAGAAGACTCATTGGAAAAAACCTTGATGCTGGGAAAAATTGAGGGCAGGAGGAGAAGGGAGCAACAGAGGATGAGATGGTTGGATGGCATCACCGACTCAATAGACCCGAGTTTGAGCAAGTTCTGGGAGATAGTGAAGGAGAGGCAAGCCTGGCATGCCGCAGTTCATGGGGTCACAAAGAGTCAGACACAACTTAGCAACTGATCAACAGCAGCAGCTTCACCAAGTCACACAGTTCCAAGGGTGCTACTCTTTTTTCTGAAGCTAGTGGCTCTAATCTGAAAGGACAGGTGGCTAGGGTCTTCCCTGGTGGTTGGGCACTTCCCTGGTGGCTCAGATGGTCATGAATCTGTCTGCAGGGCTGGAGACCTGGGTTCGATCCCTGAGTTGGGAAGATCTCCTGGAGAAGGGAATGCCAACCCACTCTAGTATTCTTCCCTGGCAAATCCCATGGACAGAGGAGCCAGGTGAGCTACAGTGCTGGGGGTGGCAAAGAGCTGGAAATGACTGAGCAACTAACACACACGCACAGAGGTTCTAATCTGAAAAGGACAGGAGGTTGAGGCACAAACATTAAAACAGGAACTCTAGCTAAAAGTAATCATGTACCACATTTGTAAATGCTCTAAAAAGAATGAGGCAGACGCACAGCACTGGCTCAACGTCCCCTTTGGGAGTTGATACGTGCTGGGGTGACAGGACTGAAGAGGAACATTCAGGTTTTACTCTCTTTATGTCTGTATAGTTTGAGTATTTCAGGAGAGTGTATTTGTGTATTATATATGTGATTAATTTTTTAAGGAAAAATACAGTAGTCAAAAAATTTTATTCTTTCTTGGTAATCTATCCCTGTTTTTTAAAATTGATTATGCAGGTAGAGTCACATCCATTAAAACATCTCTCAGATCCATTTGCACCCCCTACCTTGTAAAAACCTATCAGGCATGATCCCACATCTGCCTGGCTGTCTCCAATCAGAAGTTTGGTGGGGCTTGAGGAGCCCTTGGTCCCTCAGTCTTTCTTCCTTTTTTGGCTTCAGGTGTCGGACATTGGTCCATGGCCCAAACTTTAGGCCTTCACCGACTTCAGAGATCTTGGTTACCCAGACCGCCTCAGCTGTGTGTTTCTGAGAAACCAGGGAACCACGTCTGGGATCACCTTGCCCTCAGCTCAGATCTCTTTAATCACCGGGCAGAAACAGCTGGGAGTTAGGGGAAAACATTAACACAGCCCTCCCTGTGGGCACTAAGGCTGTTCCGTCTCTCAAGAGTCCTCAGCAGTCTCTACTTTGGTTCTAAATGTAACTGAGGTGAAGTGAGGGATGGGAGTGAGACCAGTTCCGGGTGTGATACCAGATTTCCTGAACTGCAGACCAGAGGAAACATATACCCAAAACACACAGACACACACCCTTCACACAGACACACACTGTACACATACTCAGCATACACAGACACATACACACACCACACACAGACACACACCTCACACACAGACACATACTGCACACACAGACACACACACCATACACACCGACATATACCGCACACACAGACACACACCTCACACACAGACACACACTGCACACACACACACACCATACACACTGACATACACCGCACACACAGACACACCATACACACAAACACACACACACCATACATACCGACACGCACACCGTACACACAGACACACACCGCACACACAGACACCATATACACAGACACACCATACTCACAGACACACACACCATAGACACACACCATATACACAGACACACACACCATAGACATAGACACACACTGCACACACAGACACACACCATAGACACAGACACACACACCATTCACACAGATACACACTGTACACACACCATACACAGACACACATTGTACATACCGACACACCATACACACAGACACACACTGCATACAAACACAGACATACACGCCATACACACAGACACTGTACACACACTCACCATACACACAAACACACACCATAGACACACACCACACACACAGACCCACAGCATACACACAGACACATACACAGTATACACAGACACACCATACATACACATACCACACACACACACTGTATGCACAGACACCCACACCATATACACAGAGACACACTGTACACACAGAGACACATCATACACATACATAGACACACACCGTACACAAAGACACACAGAGAGAGTAAATTATCAATTTAATTCCAAAATCCTAGCCAAAAGGAAGTGGCCAGATAGGACAAGAGCAGATACAATCTTAGAGCAGCTTCCCCCAACCCCGGAACTCCTGGAAGAATTTGTGAAGGATCAGAGACGCTGCTGACTGTCCAGGGCACCCGAGAAGCCGAACTCCGTGCTCTGCTGACCTGTCCCCAGTGCTCTTCAGGAAAACCTGCTCAGATTCACTGTTCGCTGCTTCTATTGAAGGAAATACTTTAAAACGTCGGCTCAGGAAAATCCATTTCTGTTTTGTACGCAGTGTCCGTTGGTGCCTTCTCTCTCTTGTTGGCCTCAGTCTTGTGGAGGCTTGTATAAGTTATGTATCTTTTCCAGGAATCAGCTTGATGTTTCTATATTGCCTTTGTTGTTCACTTATTCGTTATTTTATTACTTCCTTCCTTCTAGTTGAATTCTTGAATTCACTCTCTTGTTTTCTTTTTTGAAACTTGAATTCTTAGTTCATCTGTGTTCAATATGTCTTGGATTCTAATGCAGTTTTAGGCTTACATATTCACCAAATTTGTCTTTAGTTGCATCCCCCAAGTTGTGATTGACAGTGCTCTGGATATTTTTATTGATAGTTCATATTTTATATTCTCTTTTGTTTGAACTCACAAGTTCAAAATAAATTTTTCTTTCTATTTTTGGTTTCTTTATCTTTCTATTGTTGATTTCTACTTTGTTTTTGCATTGAAATTAGAGAAGATGATAGATGTGATTTTGACCCTGCAAATACCTCATTTCATTATTGCCTATCAGTGTCAGTAAGGATTTGTTAATTTATCTTTGTAATTCTTAACATTTTTATATATATTTAAGATTATTTTGACAGATACACAAAAGCACATAATTATTATAAATTCTCAAGGGACTATTTTGTTTATTATACAATCTCTTAATCCCTTGTTATGCACTGAATTGTGCCCATCTATTGAAATCTGAATCCACAGTACCTCAAAATAGAACCATCTGGAGGTAGGGCCTTTAAAAAGTTAATTGAGGTAAAATGAGGTTATATGGGTGGGTCCTAATCTACCAGGACTGGTACCCTTATAAAACGAGGAGTTTGGGAGGCAGACATGTCCATGCACAGAGGAAGACCGTGTGAAATGCAGGGAGCAGGCAGTCATCTGCAAATCTGAGAGGTTGGTCTCTGGAGAATCCCAGCCTGCGGACAGCTTACTCATGGACTTTTAGCCTCCAGAACCGTGAGAAAATGACTTTCTGCTGTTTGTCATCCAGTCTATGGTATTTTGTTGTGGAAGCCCTGGCAAATTAATGCAGTGCTTTTTATCCTTTATAATAATGCTATATTAGCTTCCATTGGAGAAGGGAATGGCAACCCACTCCAGTGTTCTTGCCTGGAGAATCCTGTGGACAGAGGAGCCTGGTGGGCTGTCGTCCATGGGATCGCACAGAGTCAGACACGACTGAAGCGACTTAGCAGCAGCAGCTTCCATTTGGTTATTACTTATCAGGTATATCATAAAGATTAGTAAGAAAGAACAAATGTGTTGTCATCTATAGATGCCATGATTATATAGAAAAGCTAACAACATTTTATGAAAATTCCTACAACTAGTGTGTTTAACAAGATTTCAGGGTAGAGTCAATATACAAAAATCATTTGCACTTCTGTATAACTAGCAAGAGACAATTGGGAAATGAAATTTGAAAAAAATCCAAGGGGAGATGAAAAACCAGACGATTGAATATATAAATTGGGAGCCAGTGGACGAGGTTGATTAGAGAAAGAGATTAAATCAGTCAGGAAAGTGGTCCCAGGGTTCAGCTGTGGGCATTCCAGGGTTTAGAGGTCAAACAGGAGAAGCAGAGACAGCAAAGGAGACTGAGCAGGAGTTGCCAAATAGATAAAGAACCAGGGAAGATGGAATTTCAGAAAAGACAGAGGAGATGTGCCCAGTTGAGCCCATTGCTTTTGAGAGGCCGTGAATGATACAGACAAGAAATGACCATCTTATTGACAACATGGATAACTTTGTTAATGTTGACTGAAGCCCAATTAGTCTGGGTTCCTGACTGAGCAGGACTAGGTCTAGCTACTCCAGGCAACCCTGACTGAAGGTTTTGTTGTCAAGGACGAATAGGGTCTGGTAGGGGACTGTGGGCTCACGGAAGGTTTTCCTGCCTGCCTGCCATCCTTCCTTTCTTTTTCTCTCCCTCCCTCCCTATATCCATCCTTTCTCCCTCTCTCTCTTCCCCGCCCTCCCTTCCTTCTGTCTTTCCCTCTCTCCCCTCTTCTTTCTTGCAGTTACGTGACTGTTTCAGTCCACTTAGATTCTAGGGAGCAATTGATTATTAGAGATGAGGAGGGGAGAATTGTAGAAATAGAGTCCTGGGGAGGAAGAGAAGAGATGAACGCCAGGGCCCAAGCAGAGGGGCTGATGTGTGATACAGTCAGGGTCATGTCTCACACTTTAGGCTCCGATACACTGGGCTGGTCTATCTTGTGGGAGCTCTCATATGATTGTTTCTCTTTTTTGCCATTAAATGTGGGAAAAGGTCATTTCTCTGACAGTGATAGGGGCATAGCGTGAATGAGATTGCAGGAGAAAGAGTGAACTAGTATTTGGGAAGGGAGGGAAGTAAACACACCAGGAAGATATGATCAGATGGTTGAGGAATATTGAGAGCCTGTTTGAAATTTATGGTTGTGGAATTAAAGTGACACTAGATAATATTCAGCTACGTTCATGCAGGCATGACGTAGCGGAATGTTTGCACGTTATTAGGGAGGACACTTTGATGGGCAAGTAGGACACAGGAGAGAAAATCCCGGAAGTCAAAGGTAAGGGGGTGACTGACGTGTCGTGGAATCCAGGCTGTCTAAGGAGGAAAATGAGCACATAGGAAGATGGATCTGACAGCCCTATCAGGGCCAAGAGACTGAAGGCTGAAAGAGGCCAGAGTGACGCTGAGAAAGGAGTATTAGAGCTGGTGAGCTCTAGGTGTTGGAGGTAACTGTCAGAGGGTGAGATGCTTGGAATTATTACTTCAGAGGTGATGCCAGTATTTGTGATGACAAGCTCAAGTGTATGATTGTGGGAAAGAGTGACCAAGGTGAGGTGGAAGGAAGTGTCATGGAGAGGCACAGTTATTAAGCCACTGCCTCTTAGCTCCAGACTCACCTTATGTACTTTCCCTGGGATGCTAGGGCTGGGACTTTGCAAATCATTTTTTGCTTTGCCAAATAGCTCCCTGTTACACTCTGTCAACAGTTAGAACTGGACATGGAACAACAGACTGGTTCCAAATAGGGAAAGGAGTACGTCAAGGCTGTATATTGTCACCCTACGTATTTAAATTATATGCAGAGTACATCATGAGAAACACTGGGCTGGAAGAAGCACAAGCTGTAATCAAGATTGCCAAGACAAATATCAATAACCTCAGCTATGCAGATGCTGCTGCTGCTAAGTCGCTTCAGTCATGTCCTACTCTGTGCGACCTCATAGATGGCAGCCCACCAGGCTCCTCCATCCCTGGGATTCTCCAGGCAAGAATACTGGAGTGGGTTGCCATGTCCTTCTCCAATGCATGCATGCTAAGTCACTTCAGTCATGTCCAAATCTATGCAACCCCATGGACAGCAGCCCACCAGGCTCCTCTGTGCACAGAATTCTCTAGGAAAGTATACTTGAGTAGGTTGCCATTTCCTTCTCCGATATGCAGATGACACCACCCTTAAGGCAGAAAGTGAAGAGGAACTAAAGAGCCTCTTGATGAAAGTGAAAGAGGAGAGTGAAAAAGTTAGCTTAAAGCTCAACATTCAGAAAACTAAGATCATGGCATCTGGTTCCATCACTTCATGGCAAATAGATGGGGAAACAGTGGAAACAGTGACAGACTTTATTTTTGAGGGGCTCCAAAATCACTCCAGATGGTGACTGCAGCCATGAAATTAGATGACACTTACTCGGAAGAAAAGTTATGACCAACCTCGACAGCATTTTAAAAAGCAGAGACATTACTTTGCCAACAAAGGTCCATCTAGTCAAGGCTATGGTTTTTCCAGTAGTCATGTATGGGAGTATAAAGAAAGCTGACTGCTGAACAATTGATGCTTTTGAACTGTAGTGTTGGAGACTCTTGAGAGTTCCTTGGACTGCAAGGAGAGCCAACCAGTCCATCCTAAAGGAAATCAGTCCTGAATGTTCATTGGAAGGACTGATGTTGAAGCTGAAACTCCAGAACTTTGGCCAGCTGATGTGAAGAACTGACTCATTGGAAAAGACCCTGATGCTGGGAAAGATTGAAGGTGGGAGGAGAAGGGGATGATGGAGGATGAGATGGTGGGATGGTATCACCAACTCAATGAACATGACTTCGAGTAAACTCCGGGAGTTGGTGATAGACAGGGAGCCTTGGTGTGCTGTTGTCCACGGGGGTGCAAAGAGTCAGACATGACTAACTGAACTGAACATTCTGCCAAGAGAGGAGTCTAGAATGAGTAAGGCTGGGGGAGGAATAAGGGGCTTGCTTCTTCCTGTTTCCATCACTATTATGGCAACAGTGTTTCTTCACCCAGGCAGCAGTTCCTTCCCATAGTAGTAGAGGAGTTCAGTTTGAGTGTTTCCTGCACTTGCAGAACCGGCTTTATTGAGCACATCTCAGAGACACCAGCGTTAGCCAAGCAACACTGCTCTTCAGAGATGTGGCTTCAACTCTGAGGCCCTCCTCTTTGGGCCTAATCTCTTACAGTCCTAGTCCCTCCCTTGTCTCCATCCTGACCTAGGGATGGTAGCTGCCTCCTGCAATTGAGGTCTCTGTGATACCTTGCTACTGCTACTGCTAAGTCACTTCAGTTGTGTCCGACTCTGTGCGACCCCATAGACGGCAGCCCACCAGGGCCCGCTGTCCTTGGGATTCTCCAGGCAAGAACACTGGAGTGGGTTGCCATTTCCTCCTCCAATGCATGAAAGTGAAAAGTGAAAGTGAAGTCGCTCACTCGTATCCCACTCTTAGCGACCCCATGGACTGCAGCCTACCAGGCTCCTCCATCCATGTGATTTTCCAGGCAAGAGTACTGGAGTGGGGTGCCATTGTGATACCTTAGTATTCTCTAATCTCCTTTCCAGTTTCCTTGTTAAAAATTCTACACTTAGCTAACAACTCTTCATATTGAATTCTCTTTGTCAAATAACTGGCATGGTTCCCATTTCCTGACCAGACTCTGACACAGGATGTGAGGATATGAAGGAGCAGAATACTTGGATGTTGATGTCAGCAAGAATGGTGGTAGGAATAAGGGTGGAGACCAAGGCAGTGGTCTCCGGAAGTGAAAGTAACTAGTGAACGTGAGGGATGGAACACTGCCGGAAGAGGGGCATCGGGGACTAAAGTCTGCTAGATTTTTTATACTTAAATGTTTAACTTGAGATCTTACTCTCCACGGTTTTGGCTCAAAAGTGTATTTAAAATCCAGTAAATTCTTTTCACAGGTCACTTTATTTTTTTAAATTTAAAAAACAGTTATTGAAATATAGTTGATTTACAGTGTTGTGTTGATTTCAGGTGTTGTGTAAACAAAATAATTCAGTTCTGTATATATTATATACACACACATATATAATATACATTCTTTTAAAGATTCTTTTCCATTATAGATACTACTAGATATTTAGTATAGTTTCCTGTCCTATATAGTAGGTCCCTGTTTGGTTTTTTTAATATATATAATGGTGTATATATATTAATCCCGAACTCCTAATTTATTCCTCCCGCCCTTTTCCCCTTTGGCTCTCATACATTTCTTTTCTATGTTTGTGAGTCTATTTCTGTTTTCTAGGTAGGTTCATTTGTAACATTTTTTAAGATTCCACATGTAAGTGATATGATACTTGTCTTTCTCTTTCTGACAGACTTCACTTAATATGATAATCTCTACAGATGACATTATTTCAATCATTTTATGGCCATAGGTGCACTTTAATGACATCTTCTCCTACCTGGTAAAAATTAGGTCAGAGTTTCTCAAAGTATAGTCTGTGGGTTTTCTGTACTAAAGCTATTAGAATTCTTGTTAAATATGCAGATTCCTGGTCTACACAGGTAGGGAGACCCAAAACTGAGAGGTGTCCCAAATAGTATGATTTTAATGGTAAAACCAGGAAAGTCCTGGACAAATCGGAGGTGGTCGGTCAGCCTAATGCCAGACCTACTGAATCTAAATCTTAAAGGGCAGGGCTGACGTCTGCCTTTTGAATCAGTGTCTCAGATGGTTCTTAGGCATACTAACATGGAAATTAACACCCTGGGTATCTCCAGGCCTGGCGGTCTAGGTAAACCTCTTTCCTTCTGGGCTTCACACTGCCTCCTATTGGGTGGCATTCTCTGATCAAGGAAGAGTGTCTCACTTTCTTGTCGTGGCGTGTTATGGAAATCCTGGATGGAAATCACTCCAACTGCTGATAGTACGATCTTGAGCATATAAAAAGTGAACCACACTTCTTTTGATTTTTTTTTTTTTTGGTCCTTATAACAAGATGTACCACCACTGATTTTTCATGGTAGTGTGGGCTGGCCATGTGTAGTAGAAGCCTGTCCCTCCTAGAGTGTCCCTGGCACATATCCAGTTAGTCAGCTCAGGCTGCCATTGCGAAATACTATAGCCTGGGTAGTTTTAAACAACAGAAATAACAGAGCAACATACAAAAATCAATTGCATTTCTACTGGTAGAAGTGAACATATGGAAGCTGAAATTAAAAACCACTTATAAATACTATTTACAGTTGCTACAAAGAAAATACTTAGGTGTACACTTAAAAATACGTACAAGATCTATATGCTGAAAATTACAAAATGCAGATGGAAGAAATCAAAAGAAGACAAGTAAATGGAGAGATGAAACTTGATCATGGACAGGAAGAGCCAACATATTGAAGATACTGTAATTGGATGAGGCTGGTACTGAAGCCAAGCTCAGCTGCTCACTGCTCAAGGCCAATACTCAAGAGACAAGTGTTGGTGGAAAAGGAAAAGTTGTTGTATTCAGGAGGCCAGCAACCTGGGGAGATGGTAGACTAATGTCCAAGACCATCTCCAAGTTGCCAATTGGGAGACGGAGATGTTAAAAGGCAGTGACCTCATGCATAATCCTCAGATTGGCGGGCATCAAGGTGAAGTCTCGAGCATCACCAGGCTCCGTGCATGTGGTCAGCAGTTTTCATTTGTGAAGGTCTGCTTCCTGATTCCTGTAAAAAGAGTTTAGGACTGTGTATCTGATCTTTATCCATTATCTTCCAGGGAACTGGGAGTTTGGTGACTCTGCTCTGTGACTGGTTTATAGTCTAAATTGTTGCCATTTCCTCTGCTCAACACTTAATCTTTGTTTCTACATCTTCACATTTCCTAATCCTTAACTCTTAAGCCAGCCTGCTTGGTTACCATATCAACTCTCCCCTAACGAATCTATAGGCTTAGTGCATTTCCTATCAAAATTCTAGCAACATTTTATGTTGATATAGGTAAGCTTATTTTAAAATTTATATGGAAAGGCACAGACCTTAGACTAGTTAAAACAATCTTGACAAAGATAAATACAATGGGAGGAATCACTCTTGATACTAAGGCCTTTACTATATGCTTGAGTATATAGTGTGATACTGGTAGAGAGATCTCAATGGAATAGAATAAAGACCCAGAAATAGACTGACACATGCATGCTGAACTGACTTTTGACAAAAATGCAAAACCTATTCAATGGAAGAGGGATAGCCTTTTCATCAAATTGTGCTTAAACTATTGAGTATTATAGGAGGATAAAAATGAACCTTGACCTAAATCCCATACCTTATACAAAAATGAATGCAAAATGGATTGCAGACTGACATGTAAAATGTAGAATTATGAATGCTTTAGGAAAAATGAGATAAATCTGATCAAAACAAAAAACTTTTGCTCTGTGAAAACATATGTGAAGAGAATGGAAAGATAAAGACTGGAAGAAAATATTTGCACACCACATATCCGATAAAAGACTAGTATCTAAAACATAAAATGAGTCTCACAATGCAACAGTAAAAAAAAAAAGTCTAGAGAATGGGCAAAAGACACAAACTGACACTTTATCAAAGAGGATATAAAGATGACAAATACGTACATAAAACATGTTCAATATCGTTAGCCATCAGGGAAATGCAAATTAAAACATCACTATACACCTCTCGGAGAAGGCAATGGCACCCCACTCCAATACTCTTGCCTGGAAAATCCCATGGACAGAGGAGCCTGGTAGGCTGCAGTCCATGGGGTCGCTAAGAGTTGGGCACGACTGAGCGACTTCACTTTTACTTTTCACTTTCATGCATTGGAGAAGGAAATGGCAACCCACTCCAGTGTTCTTGCCTGGAGAATCCCAAGGACGGGGGAGCCTGGTGGGCTGCCGTCTATGGGGTCGCACAGAGTCGGACACGACTGAAGTGACTTAGCAGCATACACCTCTCAGAATGGTTTTTTTTTTTTTTTTTTTTTAAAGTGACAACACCAAATGCAGAAGATGCCTTTGAAACAGGGTATTGGATCCTGGAGAGGAAATTGGATCGTTCGCCCATTGCTGGCAGGAATGTGAAGTGGTACAGCTGGTCTGGAAAAGTCTGTCAGTTTCATGTAAAACTAAACTTGTAGGCACCACAGGACCCAGTGAGAGTATTCTTGGGCATTTATTTCAGAGAAATGAAAACTGTGTTCACATAAATGTTCATAGCAGCCTTATCTGCAATTCCTCCAAACTAAAATCAGCCCAGATGTCTTTCCACAGGTGAATGGTTAAAACCCATGGTATGTACATACCATAGACTAGTACCCAGAAATAAAAAGGAGCAGACTGTTTGATAGCTACCACTGCTTGGATTAACCCCCAGAGAATTGTGCTGAATTTGACAAGCTAATTGCAAAAGCTGACATAGTGTTCTCCAAAAGGTTATGTAACATTTTTGAAATTATAAAATTTTAGAAATAGAGAATAGATTAGTGGTTATCAGGGGAAGGAAGTCAGGGTATGGGAGGGGGATAGGTGGGCGTGAGGAGGACCTGGTTATAAAAGGGCCACATGACGGATCTTTGTGGTGGTAGAAGTGTTCAGTATTTTGACTGTGGTGGTGGTGGATGCACAAATCTGTACATGTGATAAAACTGTATAGGTCTAAACACACACACACACACACACACAGGTGCAGGTCAAGCTGGGGAAATCGGAACTGGATTAGTGAACTGTATCTGGGATGGGACGGTGTACTATGGTTTCTCAAAATGTTACTGTTGAGAGAAATTGGGCAATAGGTACATAGAATCTCTCTGAATTATTTCTTAACAACTCCATGTTGTAGGGAAGGGAAATTTCCCTTCTGTTGTTTTTGTTTTGTCTGGTATAATAATTAAATTGTTACAAGACAGATTAACAGGACAACAAAAACCCAAACTTAATTTTTTATGTATGTAGGTCTCAGGGGCCTGGCACTCAGAAGTGACTGAAGCAGGCTAGTATATACCTTTTTAGGTGAAGAAATCAGTTATGAAGATTTGACAAAAGGGTTTGGGCTTATAATAATGAAGAAGTAACAAGAGTTTGTTCACACAGCTTCCTCTGCCCTTTCCCTATCTCTGTGTAAGATGCCTTCCCTCCTTCGAGTGGGGAGGACTCCTTCCCGTGGGAGTTTTGTTTTCTGCTCTCAGGGGAACAAAGAAGGGTCAGCGTGTTCTTCTTGGACTGGCTTTTTCTCAAATAACTTTAATTCAAAATAATCAATATGCCTAAGTGACATATTTGGGATGGTCTGTTGTGAACCCCATCAATGTGAGCCTATAATAATCTCAGTGTTGATTTGAAGCTCCAAGTGGGAGAGGGAGTGGTTGTTAGAGATCTCCAGTGACCAGATGCCTGCTGAGATCTGGAATGGGGTTGCTCAGCAGCCACATTGGGCAATCAAGATGCTGGAGCAGGGGCTATTAGCACAAAGGACTTGGCTCAATTCCAGGGTTTTATTTAAAAGATCTGATGAGGGTTAAAGACACTTAAACACTTTCAAGCACTCACAGTTTTACTCAGAAGTTAAACTTCAGAACTGCTGATTTTAGCCTGTGACTTTTGCCTAATGTATTTCAATAGTTTGCCCCCCACCCTTTTTTCTTTTTGATTTTTTAAGTGAAGGATAATTGCTTTACAGTACTGCATTGGTTTCTATCAACATGAATCAGCCATAAGTTTACCCATGTTCCCTCCCACTTGAGCATCCCTCCCACCTCCCTCACCAGTCCACCCCTCTAGGTTGTTCTCAACCCCGGTTTGAACCCTGGGTCATAGAGCAGATTCCTTTTTTCCCTTTAATGGGAGTAGTAGAAAGCAAAAGACAAATTTATGATACCAAGTAAATGGTCTGCTTGGATTGCCTTCCTCTTCAGTTTCTACCTTGTGGCTGAATTCCCCTTTTGGCTGTAATATAGACACTTTTTTACCTTTTCTTAGAACATGGTTTTTAGGCCATGAGTACATTTCAGGCACTAATAGCCTATAGAACATGAGCAGTTTCTGAGATAGTAGACCTCCACAGTTTATTATTATTGTTGTCTTGGTTTCTGTTTGATTGCTTAGCTTTTCTTCCAACAATGGGATAAGTGTATTTTGAGAATCAAGTATAATAGCTTCCAGCCATCACATCTTTGAACTTTGCTAAGGAATTGCGAAAATGATTTCTCTTTACATAAGAAATCCTCTCAGCCTTTCTTGAGCCCTGTGGAGAACTGTAAGCTCTGGTAGATAAAGTGCCTGACTATTTGGAGAGTTTAGGAAGAAAGTGGAGAGGAAAGATGGAGAGGGAACAATTGTAGAAAAGAGGCAAGGGGGCTGGTATGTTGCTTTTCCTAAAAAAACAAACAAAAAACTTGCCTCAAAATATAAGATTTTAGCTTCTTTGGTCAGAGTCTGATTGAAACAGTACATCTTCTGTTCAGTAGAGGAGTGTGGTAAGGCTATGCCTGCAAAATGACATTCTGTAACAAGCTCTATTCAACCTGCTTTCAGATTAGGTGGCCTCTTGACCATTTCATAGACAGTTGGGATTTACTTTGGAAGTAACTGTCAGAAAGGTCGTGCTGTAGTCTGTCTCCTGAACCTAACTGGGAATTTGTGGTTATTGTTTTCATTATTTAAGTCTTAAGATGAGACCTTGAATTTTATGCTGTCAGAAATTTTCCAGGGCTGGGCTCCAGTTAGCAAGGTCAGGAACTCATTTGGATTCAACAGTTGTAGAAGAATCCAGATGTGACAGGTAGGTCACTGTCAAAAGCGATGAAATACAAGGTGATCAGATTATCAGCTGAGAGTTACCATATGGGACAATTTAGCCACATTAAAGTCCTGACCATGTGTGGTGGACTTTGGAAAAGAGAGACAAGGGGGTGGGGTGGGGTGAGGGCAAGAGACTCTTGAAAAGAGTGCAGGAGTATTTGTGATGAAAGAAATTTATTTACTGAGGTATGGGGAATTCATTCTGGCTTATAAATGAGTTAACTTGAATTTTATGCTAACTAAAATAGCCTGTTTGTGGCCTATCAAACATAGATTGTAACTGTTTAAATGATCAAAGAAAAGGATGCCTTGACCTGAAGTAAAGAACGCCCATGTTAAAAATAAGGATTAAATGCCCTTCATGCTGGAATGCCAATGCTAGTACTCACTTGATAGAGACTTCCTTCTTAGGTGCCAAGGCCATCCTGTGCGTGCTGGATATGTGTACGTGCTGGTCTGGTTTATTTGAAACCTTGAAGAGGTGTATTCCTGACTGACTGAAAGTTTGTTCTTTGTTATGACAAAATTTAAAACTGGCTAAAAAATCCCTGCTTCTCCAGAGCAATTTCTCAGAGTAATCTGGGAAACGAGCTTCCAGGCTGTAGTCTTCAGATCAGATCAGTCGCTCAGTCGTGTCCGACTCTTTGCGACCCCATGAACTGCAGCACGCCAGGCCTCCCTATCCATCACCAGCTCTCGGAGGTCACTCAGACTCACATTCATTGAGTCAGTGATGCCATCCAGCCATCTCATCCTCTGTCGTCCCCTTCTCCTCCTGCCCTCAATCCCTCCCAGCATCAGAGTCTTCTCCAATGAGTCAACTCTTCGCATGAGGTGGCCAAAATACTGGAGTTTCAGCTTTAGCATCATTCCTTCCCAAGTTTGACTCAAATAAAACTCCAATTCTTATTATTGATTGCTCATTGACTATTTTTGCTAAAACTTGCTAAATGTGACCTTTCAATGAAAAAATACTTTCAGAAACAAATGTGGAGAATAAACCAGAGTCACAGGCACAGTAAATCAGTAGATTGGGATGATAGTATGTAAGGAACCTCATTCCTATTTCCTTAATTAAATGTAAATTTCTTTTATTGCCATTACTCACCCTCTCTAGCTACTGCTAAGTCACTTCAGTCGTGTCCGACTCTGTGTGACCCCATAGACAGCAGCCCACCAGGCTCCCTGTCCCTGGGATTCTCCAGGCAAGAACACTGGAGTGGGTTGCCATTTCCTTCTCCAATGCATGAAAGTGAAAAGTGAAAGTGAAGTCGCTCAGTCTTGTCTGACTCTTAGTGACCCCATGGACTGCCGCCCACCAGGCTCCTCCATCCATGGGACTTTCCAGGCAAGAGTACTGGAGTGGGGTGCCATTGCCTTCTCTGCACCCTCTCTAGAGCACCAGGCTAAAGGAAAGAGAGGCATATAAAGCTCATCCGAGTTCTAACTCGGCTCTGCTAGGTCACCTTGAGCGAGTTTTTTAAGCCCTCAAAGCCTGTTTTCTCATTTGAAAAATGAGGATAGGATTATGTACATCAGATGTCTGTAGCGATGACTGAGTGAAATATGGCATAAATAGTTCCTAGAATGTGGTATTCAATAAATGGCAGGATTATCACTATTCATCACAACTGTCCACCACCCTAGCCTTTTCAAAATACAATCACATCTGATACTACATGTGTTCATTTTGTAGAAATACTGTTGCATGGATTGGGCAGATATGCAGTATCCCCATTTTACAGATTAAAAAAAAAAAGGAAGCTCAATGATTAGTTCTAAGGTCACCCAGCAGTTGACTTAGATTATAACCATTGTGGTTCTTTAAGTAAGGATCAGAATCACCTGGATGTGAGCATAACTCAGATTGCTGGGCCCCACCCCCAGAGTTTGCAATACAGTAGGTCTGAGGTGAGGCCCACTAATTTGGATTTCTTTGCCAGAACTCAGGTGATACTGATACTATTGATCTTAAGACCTCACTGTGCAAAGGCCAAGCTAGACTAGAGCAATGGTTCTCAAATATACCTGTTCATTAGAATCACCTGGAAACTTAATGGACTCAACAGACCTGTAGCTGCCTCAAGTCCATAGATTTTCTGCTATCACAAATGTGATTCAGTCTTAGCACTAGCATATAAAAACTTGATTATTCCAAGTAAAAAAGGATAAATCCCAAAGTAACAACTTTGGGATTTCTACAGTCTGGAGAGTTGTGGGTTTTTTTCCCCCCAAATATAGTATTTTTTCCTTCCTTATTAAAAATTGAAGTATAGTTGATTTATGATGTGTTAGTTTCAGGTGTAGGCAAAGTGATTCAGGTATATCTCTATACAAATCTGTCTACATATCTTTTCAGATTCTTTTCCATTATAGGGTATTACAAGGTATTGGATACAGTTCCCCAGTTCCCAGTGCTATACAGTAGGTCCTTGTTGGTTATCTATTTTATATGTAGTAGCGTGTATCATTGCCAGGAGAAATATCAATAACCTCAGATACGCAGATTACACCACCCTTATGGCAGAAAGTGAAGAGGAACTAAAAAGCCTCTTGATGAAAGTGAAAGTGGAGAGTGAAAAAGTTGGCTTAAAGCTCAACATTCAGAAAACGAAGATCATGGCATCTGGTCCCATCATTTCATGGGAAATAGATGGGGAAACAGTGGAAACAGTGTCAGACTTTATTTTTCTGGGCTCCAAAATCACTGCAGATGGTGACTGTAGCCATGAAATTAAAAGACGCTTACTCCTTGGAAGGAAAGTTATGACCAACCTAGATAGCATATTCAAAAGCAGAGACATTACTTTGCCAACAAAGGTCCATCTAGTCAAGGCTATGGCTTTTCCTGTGGTCATGTACGGATGTGAGAGTTGGACTGTGAAGAAGGCTGAGCGCCGAAGGATGGATGCTTTTGAACTGTGGTGTTGGAGAAGACTCTTGAGAGTCCCTTGGACTGCAAGGAGATCCAACCAGTCCATTCTGAAGGAGATCAGCCCTGGGATTTCTTTGGAAGGGATGATGCTAAAGTTAAAACTCCAGTACTTTGGCCACCTCATGCGAAGAGTTGACTCATTGGAGAAGACTCTGATGCTGGGAGGGATTGGGGGCAGGAGGAGAAGGGGACGACAGAGGATGAGATGGCTGGATGGTATCACTGACTCGATGGACGTGAGTCTGAGCGAACTCCGGGGGTTGGTAATGGACAGGGAGGCCTGGCGTGCTGTGATTCATGGGGGCGCAAAGAGTCGGACACGACTGAGCGACTGAACTGAACTGAGTGTGTATCTGTTAAATTCCTACTAATTTATCCCCCCTCTCCCCTTTGGTAACTGTAAGTTTTTCTGTTTGTGAATCCGTTTGTTTTGTACATAAGTTCATTTGTCTCATTTTTTAAGATTCCACATATAAACGATAACATGATGTTTGTCTTTGTCTGACTTCACTTAGTATGATCATCTCTAGGTCCATCCATGTTGCTGCAAATGGCATTATTTTGTTCTTTTTATGGCTGAGTACTGTTCCATTGTATATAAATACCACATTATCCATTCATCTGCCAAGGAACATTTAGGTTACTTACATGTCTTGACTGGGGAAGGCAATGGCACCCCACCCCAGTGAACACTGGGGAGCATGTATCTTTTTGAATTAGAATTTTCTCCAGATATATGTCCAGGAATGGGACTGCTGGATCATACAGTTATTCTACTTTTAGTTTTCAAAGGAACCTTCATACCACTGTTTGTAGTGGCTGCACCAATTTACAATCCCACCAAGAGCGTAGGAAGGTTGAAAAATATAGCATTAAAACAAAACATCTGTAGAGCCAACTATTTTGAGAAGCTTTGTAGCAAAACCTGCTATGACTTCAGGACAATTTATCAACCGCTTTCTCTTATACCTGTTTCAAGGCTTCCAAAACATCTACCAGCTTAATTCTTCACTCTTCATATTTCAACTCTAGTCTTCCCTGACCTTAGCCAAATTAAGTCCCCTTATTTTACACGACCATAGAACCACTTACCTTTCACTTCTGGCATCTATTGTAACAACACATTTACATTTATTTGCATCACTATTACTGAAATTATCATCATTATTATTAAGTAAAGGTTAATAATCACTAAAGTGGATTCATTATTAATCAAATTATAATTACATCATTACTACATTTATATCACGGTCAGTGGCTGGCTCCCTGCCTGTAAACTCCAACAGAGCAGGGGTCTGTTTTTTGTCTCAGCTTGTGTACACAGCGCCTGACACACAGTAGTAACTGCCCAGGCAATATTTGTCAGTCTTCCTGACCTATAAAACTGTCTAGTGGGGCTGCAAGGCCTACATGTACAGTGGTATAGAACGGGCCGTCTGAAGTTCCAGGGAGGTTTGCAGTTCCCGACCCTCGGGGGCCTGGGTTATCGGTTTTGCAAAGTGAGCCTTGAAACCAATGTTTTGAGAGGCGTCGGAACCCCGCCCCTTTACAACTACGAAACAAAACAAGTTCTGAGGCAGCCCTAAAATGCTTTCCCTGCTCTGAGACACACTTTGCTTCAGAGGCTCTGCGCTCCAGGGCACTACCTGGAATAAACCGTGCAAAGATCTGGCGGGCGCCGCAGTCGGGCGTGCCAGCTGGAGGCTGCGCCGGGACAGCCCCCTCTCATTTCTCCCGCGCGAAACCCGGCCGGACGGCTCCACTCCCTCCCTCCGCTGCAGGGGGGAGCCCGGCGCCCCCAGATTGGCAGCCACCTCGGGCGGCACCCGGCTGCAGCCCTTCTTGCGCCGCCTGAGAAGCGAAATCCATCGGTTGCGAAGTTTGGGTTGTGTAAGCGGAAGCTCGCGGGCGGGCGCGGCAGGACGAGTGAGCAGCGTGGGGCGCTCCCCCTGTCCCGGGCGCCGAGTGCGCCCCTCCCCGGCCCGCCGGAGCTCCGGGCGGGGCGAGCGTGCAGCGCGGCCGCGGGCGTTCTCCGTGCGCCGGGCCCCTGGAGAGCCAGGTTCCCGTGGCCGCGTGCTGGGAGGAGGCCGGAGTCCCGCGGGGAAGGATGGCGTTGGCGACTCGCTCGCAGGTGAGGGTCTGGCCGCCCGCCGCAGCCCGGACGCGCCCACGTCTGCCTTCTCTTTGCGCCTGGCTCTGCTCCCCGCCTTGGGCTGGAAACGTGGCCCTCGGCTGCCTGGTTGTGGAGCGGGCGTTCCCCGCAGGTGTGTGCGGTGGGTGACGGGTGTTCTCCGGGCGCGGAGAGGGGGTGCGCCCCACGCGGGCGCTCACCGCCGTCTCGGGTGGGACCTCCGGGGTCGCAGGCCGTGCTGCTGCGGCCGGGAGCCCCCGCAGTGGACGCACTGGAGGGCAGTGCCGGCTGCGAGGCCTCAGGGACTCAGCGACTGCGTTTGCAGTGCTCGTGGGACGGGGAGGAGGAAGCTTTTTCTGTGCGCGCACCCCACTCTGGGATTGGTACGGAGTTAAGTAAGTTTAAGTGTAATTTTCTAAAAACAAAAAAAAGCAGTCGAGGATTAGGCAGTTCAACTTGGATAATGGAGTTTGTAAGGAATGGCTTTTGTATTTGTTCTAGAATTTTTGTAATTGTTTTCAAGGAACTTGTAACTGTTTGGGGGAACTGGCACCGTCATTAGTCCAGGTTCAAAAACAAAAAGCCCCAAGATCCAAATCATATATACAGCATCACCCTAGTTACCCATTGTGGTTTTAACTAGGTCTTAAAATTTTCATTATCAAGGTTCCAAGTGTTACAATGGGTGGTGGGAAAGTAGCCTTCGCTTTAGTTTTCTTTTGGACTTTATAAAAAACGCTTCTCTCTACTTTCTAGTAACGAATACACAGATTTTATTCAGAGGTAAGCAGCAAAATTTTTTCAAATGTACTGCAAATAAAAGTATTAGAAAGGGAAGGAAGTAGCTCGTGAGATCCCGAAAGATGCTTTGTGTGAAGCTTGGGGTTTTTCTTGCCTTTGTGAACACCTCTCTCACTGCTTCCTCCTTACCTTTGGCTTTCTCCACCTGGGGACTGGGCCTCCCCAAGAATGGGCAGACCTGAGGTGGAAGGTGGTACCTGAGCCCTGACGCTGCCATCTGCCTGGGTCTGGCCACACAGTCGCGCCACCGATGGTCGCTATGGGCATTTGATGATTTCTGAAAGGCTTCCTGAAAGTGGACACTTGAGAACAATCTACTGTTGTGAATGTTTTTGAGGAGTATTTTTAAACTTCTCCAATGAAGGGAGGTATTAAAAACAAGGAAAACTAACTCAAGAAGGGGTGGGACAGGCTTAGTTAATGTTTTTATGTTTACCACTGGCCTTCACCATACAATTAGTATCCTAGGCTTTTAGGAGGTTTGGGTTTCTCCAGGATTTAAGCCTTTCTGTAAGGAGCTTCCAGGCCCTCGTGAATTTCATCAGAAAATGTATCTTGATGGTGTATCCTTCCTAAGACCTGTTGTTCTGGTGGTGCAACATAACAGTTCCTGCTTAGGAAATTTTGAATGTCCCAGGATGTGTACTTGGAAATGAACACTTTACTGTCAAATAATGAGGCTAATTTTCCATAGTGTTAATACTGTTTAACCACGTGTGCAGGTGGAGGTAAGCCACCAATTAGAGCTGTTATGCACCCATTAGGGCAAGTTACTTTTTGTAAGATGATCAGGTGTTTTTTTTTTTTTCCCTCCATCTCAGAAGACCTTCTAATTGGCAGTGCAAATTAAGATGTTAGGATATTTTTCAGTGGAAATGTTCATCATAGTTTAAGTGCGAGCATATTATAGTCTTATCTGAGTGGAGAATGATTCTACCGGGTGGCCAGGTGACTGTGAATAAAAGCACTTAATGGACATTTCAGGCCCAGCACGGTGTTGAATTCATGTGGCTCTTCCCTGTACCCCACTTCTTGCACAGAGGAGCAAGGTGAGCACTCCAGCACACCTTGAAGGGAGGCTCAGCCCAGTGTGCAGTGGGTTTTAATCCCACGCATGCAGCAGATAATTTCCATCCCTTGCAAAGTGCAGAGCTGGAAGGGGCTTCAGTAAAGCAGCTTAGGCCCAGTGTTCTGAGTAAAGGGAAGTAGGCAGGGACGAGACAAGACATTTGTTTAAACTCTGTGGACTCCCTTCTAGCCTCTGCTTTTCTGCAGCTTCACCAGTGTGTCAGATTTGATGTCCTTTGACAGTGATCACACACCTCCCATGGGGTCTAGTCCTTGTTGGGCTGACCACTGTGTCTTTGTGCTTTTGTATTAAGTGACAGCAATGATGCCCAATAAAGACTAGGGGATGGTCCCTTACTGAGAACACTCAGCAGAGAAGCTGGCAGGAGCTGGAGGATGGGACCGCCTTGGCTTTCTTGCAGAGAGCTTGGGAGTCGAAGAACTGACTCATTGGAAAAGACCCTGATGGTGGGAAAGATTGAAGGCAGGAGGAGAAGGGGACCACAGAGTCTGAAATGGTTGGATGGCATCACCAACACGATGGACATGAGTTTGAGCAAGCTCTGGGAGTTGGTGATAGACTGGGAAGCCTGGTGTGCTGCAGTCCATGGGGTTGCAAAGAGTCGGACACGACTGAGTGACTGAACTGACTGACTGGGAGGTCCTGAATGTTGGTGTGATCTTTTTGCTCTCTTCTAGCACTGAGGTGCCTGTGGGATCCTTAGAGAAGGAAATAATTCTAAATGTTTCATGTATTGCATGAGCATGCTGTCTGGATGAGGAAAGGAGTTTATCTTTTTTTTTAAATTTATGTATTCATTTTAAGGAGGATAATTACAATATCATAATGTTTTTTTGCCATTCATCAATATGAATCGCCCATAGACATATATATCCCCTCCCACCTCCCTCCCCACAGGAATTTTTCTGATGGTGATCTCACAGCCACAAAGTGTACTCATCTGATCCTCTGACTTAAAACATGTGCCCAGAGCCCCGGAAGCTGGTCACAGAGGGCGGTCATTTATGACATCTTAGAAGGCCTGCACAATGATCTGTCATTTTAATAATCCCGTGTTTAAAAGGCCACTTGTTCTTCCTTTTGATGTACTGCTGACCCCCCACCCCTACCCCCTCCCCCGACAAAAGAGCTAAATTCTCAGTGGTCGGGAGAAACCTCAGCACAGCAGTTTCAGTTCGGTCAGGTGTATGGGACAGAAGACCGAAAGATACTTATATGACTTAAAACAGTTCAGGAACAGTGCAGTAAAGTAAGGAAAGGTCATTCAGATAGAGTAGTGTAGGCATGCTGATTTTAAACTGCCCTTAAGCATTCTCTTATTACTCTGTGAACCACAGTATAGAATTTTTACCTCCAAGATACAGTTTTGATTTGTAAAGGACATAGCTTTACGCATCAAAATGGAATCAAGACAGGCTGCTTGGGGAAGAATGTGCTGTGCTTAGTTGCTCAGTCAAGTCCAGCTCTTTGCAACCCCATGGACTGTAGCCTGCCAGGCTCCTCTGTCCATGGGGATTCTCCAGGCAAGAATACTGGAGTGGGTTGCCATGCCCTCCTCCAGGGATCTTCCCCGCCCAGGGATTGAACCCAGATCTCCCACCTTGCAGGTGGATTCTTTACCATTCGAGCCACCAGGGAAGCCCTAGGGAGGAATAGAGGTAAAATACTTGTGGGATCGGTTTCTTTTTCTTTTTGGAAAGCAGTGGTCTATAGGAGTTTTTAGATAGGGCCATTCAGAGGCATAGTTGGCATATAGCTGAAGTTAACATGCCAGGATAATTCTCTTCTATTGTAGTAAATGCCCTGTGTAGAGGGCAGAGAAGTAGGTTGTGAAGTCCCACAGTGAAAGAGGCCAGAATTTTGGTTCAAGTAGCTGATGGTTTCCTACCATCATAAACATCAGCTGATGAGTGAAGTCCCCCTGACTGGCTTAGTTCTTTTAGTGGCTACTGGGTGCTAAGCATTACGTCACTTGTGGTGGAAGAAACAGAGACGCCTAAAACACTGTTCTTTCCCAGGACCCAGTCAGAGATCACTCTGGAGCTCCTTGGCTCTTGGACAGAGTTCAGCTGGCTCCTGCTCTGAGCTGGGAGACCTCGGTGGCCTTCAGTTTCGGGGGTAGGAGAAGACCTTAAGAGTCATCTTTCTCCCCACCCTCCAAGGAAAGTCGTGCTGTGCTACGTACTTAACATTAACAGATTTCATCCTCACTGTGGTGATGTGAAGTAGGTTGCGTTATCTGCATTTTAAAGATAAGGCTAATAGACTGATTTGCTTGGAGGAGCCTAGTGTGAAAGGAGCTGAATCAGAACTTGGTCTGCAGAGCAGGGGGCTGACTCTTGCTGCTAGACATGATCAAGGACACACCAAGTTTAAACTGTGTAAATAGAAGGAGGTGTCAGCGGTGTGGGGTTTTCTCATACCTTTGCCCCTCCTTTTAAAGAGAAGAGCTGAGGTGTTAACAGCAGCTCATCTAGTTCTTTTTAAGGAACTGGGCAAGTTATGCTTTGAGCAGGATTCCTTGGGTGCTGGCTGTAAAAGTCGGCTTGGGAATGTGAAGAAGATCCACAAAATTTATACACAGGATTGACTTAGATGAATTTTGTGTTGTACAGATAACACCGTGTTCACAGAAGCTGAAAAGGAAACAAATTGAACTGTTGCTCTACCTCACTTCTCCCTGGGTATCATTTTCTACTTATTTTTCCTTCCCTGTTTGCCTGTGTCCAGTGACCCATTTTTGCTTAACTTCTACGTATGCTGTTGAATTTTATAGTATGATTGTTGTTTGAATCCTGCTTTCTTTAGCACTGTCTGTACTATTTTTCTGAGTAGCTTGGAGGTCTTTACAGTTTTCATTTTCATTCAGATGAGTGTTTTATGTATTTTCTGTTGAAAAATTTTTATTTATTAACAAATACATTTAAGAAACTTTGCAATGACCGTCTTGGGGTGGTACATACTATATGCCCTGTGCTGAAGACAACGGTGTTCTTAATTGCTGCCCTTATCATGTACTTACTATTTGGTAGAACATGCCTGATTGTCAGTACATGAGAACCTCTCACATACTGTCTTCCTAAGGCATTTCTCCTTTCGTTGTATTAGCTGACAGAAGGCACTCTGTGCTCAAGTTAGAATCAGGGCTCATGATAACTGGCCTGGAATAATGACTGTTTTCATCCTGAACTTAGAGCCCCCAAGCTAAGCCTTCTTTGGTCTTGCTTATTTTGGCTGTAAATTGTCTTCTAGGTGGCATTCCTGAAAATGTGTTTTCCTTGATGTTGTGGATGTCTAGAGATCAAACAGTAGGTTCACTCATATAAAGCTCTTTCTGAGAGCTTAAAAACAAAGATTTTTCTTGATGTGCTGGTTATAATAGATGGGTGCAGTTTGTAAATATCACCACGCTGTTCACTTAAGATCTAGACATTTTCTGGTTGCATGTTGCACATGAAACAGTATCACATGGGCCATCAGGTGTGTGGTGACACCTTTTGCAGGTTGTCCTGCCAGTTGGACTGGTATCCTCAGGGCTGGGCGTAGTCCAGGGATCCCTCCCCAAAGACCCCCTCTCCTGTTCCCCCAAACCCTGCATAGCTGCAGCACTGCTTGTGGGCAGCCCCCCCCCCCCCCCCCCCCGCCCCACCATGTTTAAAGCTCTGCTTCTGAGGATCCTGTGTACCTGGCAAGTGCCTTTGAGTCTTTTTGGCACAGGACCTGGCCCTCCCTCGGCTGCCCGCTGGTGGACACCTCCTCCGCTTGGAGAGCCCAGGATTTACCCCAGGGTGATGACTGATCATCCCAAATCATGTGGCAGGCCCAAATGGTACTTAGCCCAGTGAGGGAGGGCCCGGCTCAGTCACGCCTGACTCTTTGGGGCCCCGTGGACTGCAGACTGCCAGCCTCTTATGGCCATGGAATTTTCCAGGCAGGAATATTGGAGCAGGTTGCCATTTCGCACTCCAGGGGATCTTCCTGACCCAGGGATTGAACCTGTGTCTCCTGAGTCTCCTCCATTGGCAGGTGGATTCTTTAACACTGGTGCCACCTGGGAAGCCCCTGGCAAATCACAGCTGTGAAATATTTGGTGAATTTTTTTAAAGAAAGATGGTTTAGGATTGTCAGTGTATAGTGAGTGCAGGCATGAGTTATGACAGGCTGGAGCAGAGCTTCTGGAAATTTTTGTTGGACTAATTCATGGTGGAGGCGTTGGTGCCTGCCCCAGTGGCCTGGAGGTGTGCAGTCTCTGCCTGTGCAGGAGGTGTTCCCATTAATCTTGTTTTGTCTTTAAAAGTCATGCCTATTCCATGATATGTTTTTATTTGTTTGTATCAAGAATGCTATTTTAAATTATTCTTCTGGGAAAAAAGCTTCGCCTCCCCATCCCCCTCCTGTGGTCCTGAAAGCCCTCTGGCTGTCACTGAGCTCCCCACCTTAAGAGCATGGAACTGCCAAGTATAAAATTTAGAGCTCGTACCTTTAATAAGCCCTGAAATATATATCTACTGCCCACTCCCCCAACCTACTCCATCCTTTTACTTAAAGCTCCATGACTTTGAGGGTGGTTAAGTGGAGGGCAGTGGGGCGAGGGGGGCCATCATTGATATTGAATCTCAGAATATTTTTTTAATGCAAAATGCCTAGTGCCCTTTATTTTGTTCTCCAGTAACATTGGTTTAACTGCTGCTGCTGCTAAGTCGCTTCAGTCATGTCCGACTCTGTGCGACCCCATAGACGGAAGCTCACCAGGCTCCCCTGTCCCTGGGATTCTCCAGGCAAGAACACTGGAGTGGGTTGCCATTTCCTTCTCCAATGCGTGAAAGTGAAAAGTGAAAGTGAAGCCGCTCAGTCTTGTCCGACTCTTAGTGACCCCATGGACTGGAGCCTACCAGGCTCCTCCGTCCATGGGATTTTCCAGGCAGAAGTACTGGGGTGGGGTGCCATTGCCTTACCCGATCAGATCAGATCAGATCAGATCAGTCGCTCAGTCATGTCCGACTCTTTGCGACCCCATGAACTGCAGCACGCCAGGCCTCCCTATCCATCACCAGCTCCAGGAGGTCACTCAGACTCACATCCATCGAGTCAGTGATGCCATCCAGCCATCTCAACCTCTGTCGTCCCCTTCTCCTCCTGCCCTCAGTCCCTCCCAGCATCAGAGTCTTCTCCAATGAGTCAACTCTTCGCATGAGGTGGCCAAAATACTGGAGTTTCAGCTTTAGCATCATTCCTTCCAAAGAAATCCCAGGGCTGATCTCCTTCAGAATGGACTGGTTGGATCTCCTTGCAGTCCAAGGGACTCTCAAGAGTCTTCTCCAACACCACAGTTCAAAAGCATCAATTCTTCGGGGCTCAGCCTTCTTCACAGTCCAGCTCTCACATCCATACATGACCACAGGAAAGACCATAGCCTTGACTAGGCGAACCTTTGTTGGCAAAGTCATGTCTCTGCTTTTGAATATGCCATCTAGGTTGGTCATAACTTTCCTTCCAAGGAGTAAGCGTCTTTTAATTTCATGGCTGCAGTCATCATCTGCAGTGATTTTGGAGCCCAGAAAAATAAAGTCTGACACTGTTTCCACTGTTTCTCCATCTATTTCCCATGTAGTGATGGGACCAGAAGCCATGATCTTCGTTTTCTGAATGTTGAGCTTTAAGCCAACCTTTTCACTCTCCACTTTCACTTTCATCACATTGATTTAAAATAGAAAGTTAAAAATAAAAGTGCATTGAAAAATCATTAATTTTTTAATTTTTATTTTTTATTTACATATAGTTGATTTACAGTGTTGTTTCTTCTTTGCTGTTGCAAAGTGATTTAGTTATACAGATGTATATTCCTTTTCATATCCTTTTCCATTATGGTTTATTATAGGATTTTGAATGTAGTCCCCTCTGTTGTACAGTAGGACCTTGTTTATTTTATATAAATTCTATTATATATATATATATAAAAATATTTGCAAATCCCAAACTCTTGATTGATCCCTCCCCCACCTCCTCCCCCTTTGGTCACCAAAGCTTGTTTTCTGTGTCTGTGAGTCTGTTTCCGTTTTATAAATAAGTTTATCTATATCATATTTTAGATTTCACATATAAATGATATCATATCGTATTTGTCTTTATTTTTCTAACTTCACTTAATATGATAATCTCAAGGTCTGTCTATGTTGCTGCAAATGGCAGTGCTTTATTATTATTTATGGCTAGTATTTGCCTGTGTGTACACAGCGCCTCTTCTTTATCCATTCATGTGTCAGTGGGCATTTAGGTGCTTCCATGTCTTGGCTGTTGCAAACAGTGCTCTGTGAACATTGGGGCACAATGTTCTATTTTTTTTGTATTAACATTTTCAGCTTTTCCTGATACATGGCCAGGAGTGAGATTGCTGGATCACGTGGCAACTCTGTTTTCAGTTTTTTTAAAACTTTCATACTGTTTTCCAAATGTCTGCATCAATTTACATTCCCACACACAGTGTGTGGGGGATTCCTTTTTCTCTGCACTTTGTCTAGCATTTATTATTTGTAGACTTTTAAAGGTCTCTTCTGACTAGTGTGAGGGGACAGCCTCACTGTATAGTTTTGATCCGCATTTCTCTAAGAATTCGCCATGTTGAGTGTGTTTTCATGTGCCTGTTGCCCATCTCTATGCCTGCCTTGCAGAAATGTCTACTTAGGTCTTCTGCCTTTTTTTTTTTCTTTTTTATTGAGCGGTGTGGGTTGGATTTTATTGTTTTGGGAGTTAAACCTTTGATGGTAACATCGTTTGCAAATATTTTCTCACATTTTGTAAGTTGTCTTTTCATTTTGTTTGTGGCTTATTTGCTGTGCAAAAGCTTTTTAAGTTCAATTCAGTCCCATTTGTTTATTTTTGCTTTTATTTTTATTGTTTGGGAAACTGACCTGAGAAAGCATTGCTGTGATTTATGTCAGAGAATGTTTTGCCTGTTTTCTGGGAGTTGTATGGTCTTATGTCTTACATTTAAGTCTTTAAGCCACGTTGAGTTTATTTTCTTGTATGGTATGATGGTGTGTTCTAACTTGACTGGCTTACAGGTGGCTGTCCACCTCTCTCAGTACCACTTGCTGAAGAGACTCTCTTTTCTCCATTGTATATTCTTGCTTCCTTTGCTGAAGATTAATTGGCCATAGCTGTGTGGATTTATTTCTGGGCTCTCTGTTCTTTTCCACTGATCCATATTTCTGTTTTTTGTGCCAATACTAAACTGTTAAAAATCATGTTTATTCTTAATTCTCTGTTTTTTTTTTTTTTTTTTTTAACTAACAGTTGGTCCCAGTTGGGGGAGGGAAGGGCTTCCCACGTGGGGCAGTGGTAAAGAATCTGCCCGAGAATGCAGGGGTCGTATCCCTGGGTTGGGAAGATCCCCTGGAGGAAGACATGGCAACCGACTCCGGTATTCTTGCCTGGAGAATCCCCATGGACAGAGGAACCAACAGGCTACAGTTCATGGGGTCACAAAGAGTCATACTGAGCATGCACACACACCGATTTATTTGGGGATTTTTTTTTTTTTTTTTAATAAAATAGTTAAAGTCAGTGGGGCCTCATCCAGCCTTTCTCCTACATGCACATGACCTCTTGCAGAAGGTTTTCCGTACCTGACTAAAAAAAAAAAAAAAAAAAGTATAAAACTGCCTGTTCTCTTTTCCCACACTGATAGCTTCAAAAATTCACTGAAAAGAGCATCTGGTTGTCCTTGCGGTCTTTATTGTACTAAGTGACCCTCTTCCCCAGCTGTAATTGGGAGCTGAGAAAGGATGCACTCTTAGGGAGTGTATACATTCACCGTGGCACAAAGCCAGGCGCCAAGTGGTGTCAGCTGCCTGCACAGGCCGACATCCCAGGGATTGTTCAGCGTGTTTTCCCCTAGCAGGGCAGAAGTGTGTCGAGAGGCTCCCTCTATAAAGTGTGCAGGGCTGGGCTGTGGGGTGTGCAGGAGTGTGCAGGTCTGGTCAGTGCTTGTCTGCCTTGAGCATAGGGACAGTGGCTTACCAAAAGACAGTGTCCCCCTGCCCGCATGTCCTCCCGACTCCTGTGTCCACCTGTGGATTTCCTGCACGTCCTCTAGGCTGACTGTGTGGACGTGGCTGACCTCGTGGCCCCTGGAATTCTTCGGTTATCACACTGTGACTGGGTCGGGTGCCCTCCTGGGCTGAGGGCCCCTCCCTGTTTGCATATACTGCACCTCACTGACACTGACTGTGGATTGCCCATGTCACCCTACCCCTGTGACTCATTGCTCATGGGGTCCTTTGGCACACGTTGGTACAATTACACTCTATAATCACTTTTAATAATGAGCATCGACTCAATGTCTTCTGCTCTACGGAACGCTTTTGTCATAGTTTGGTAGCCATCAGAGCTCTATACAAATATTCTTGTCCTTTGGATAAATGTGAAGAATGCATTTTCCTGGCCCCTGAAACAGGTAAGACTTAGATGTGCTCTGGCTAATGAAATGTGAGCAGAAGTCTTTTGTGTCACGTCCAGCTGACATTCTCTAAAGCCAGCGCATCATCTACCTTGTCACGCTCCCTCTGCCCATGTTCCTGAAGATGGAAACTCTGTCAGCCTGCATCCTGTGTGAGGACGGTGTGCAGGGGCCCACCTGGCCCGGGACCGACGTGTCCTGTGCACGAGAAAGAAGGCTTTCTTACTTTAGATTGTTCAGATGTGGGGTCGTTTGCTGCTGCTTTGTAGTCTGTCCTGTCTAACAGACACACAGAGGCATGTGTGTTTCAGTTTGGATTCTGTGGTTCTCATCTGAGTGAACTGGTGTCATGGGGGTAACAGAAGTGGGCTGCTTTTGGCTTGTCCAAAGTCGGGGAATGTGCCTGTTGCCAGGGCTTCAGAGGTCAGGGATGTCAGTGCCCTGTATTAGGCAGGGCAGAAGTGTCCCAGAGGGAGAAGCCACCAAAATGTCAATAGCATCTTATTGAAAACCACTGAGAGCAGACTAGTTTGATTTGATGATCAGTCTTTTAGAGTACAGAGAAGTCTTAACATTGGCTTCACATTTCCTGTCTGCTGACCCTTTGGAAAAGGAAATTACCCAGAACTTCCCAAGTGATTTGGCTCTGTTCCCTCCCAGGATGTCTGCCAAAACTTTGTTTGGTTCGTAGGCTACTCTTCTGAACAGCTATTCTAAACCCTAGATACAGACACATCTGTTAATTTCCTCCCACTTACGTTTTATTTTAAAAATAGCATTGATTTTTTTTTTCTTCTGCCTTTTTTTTATGATGGCAGAATATACATAACATAAATTTTACTATGTTAACCATTTTCAAATGTATAACTCAATGGCATCTAGTTCAGTCACGTTGTTGTGTAACCATTACCACTGTTCAGACCCAGAACCTCTTTATCATCCTGAACTGAAACTGTACCCTTTAAACAATTCTCTTCATTCCTTCTCCTTCCCTCCAGTCCATAGTAATCACCCAGAAACACTTTGTGTTTCTGTGAATTTCACTGGAAGCATACAGTATTTGTCCCTTCATGTCTGATGTATTTCATTTAGTGTATTTTCAAGGTTCAAAGATATCTCTTCTTACAGTCTGAATAATAACCCATTGGATGCATATGCTACATTTTATATATTGTCCATTCATTTGTGCATGGACATTTGGGCTGCTCCTACTTTTGGCTATCTTTAATAATGCTGCTATAAACATTGGTGTAAAGTATCAGTTTGAATCCCTGCTTTTAATACTTACGAACATAAACCTAAAAGTGGAATTACTGGATCACATGATAATTATGTGTTTATTTTTTGGGGAACTATCATATTGTTTGCCACGGTCGCTGCACACTTTTTCATAACCACTAACCTTATGGCAGAAAGTGAAGAGGAACTAAAAAGCCTCTTGATGAAAGTGAAAGTGGAGAGTGAAAAAGTTGGCTTAAAGCTCAATGTTCAGAAAACGAAGATCATGGCATCCGGTCCCATCATTTCATGGGAAATAGATGGGGAAACAGTGGAAACGGTGCCAGACTTTATTTTGGGGGGCTCCAAAATCACTGCAGATGGTGATTGCAGCCATGAAATTATAAGACACTCCTTGGAAGGAAAGTTATGACCAACCTAGATCACATATTGAAAAGCAGAGACATTACTTTGCCAACAAAGGTCCATCTAGTCAAGGCTATGGTTTTTCCTGTGGTCATGTATGGATGTGAGAGCTGGACTGTGAAGAAAGCTGAGCGCTGAAGAATTGATGCTTTTGAACTGTGGTGTTGGAGAAGACTCTTGAGAGTCCCTTGGACTGCAAGGAGATACAACCACCATTCTAAAGGAGATGAGTCCTGGGTGTTCATTGGAAGGACTGATGTTGAAGCTGAAACTCCAATACTTGGGCCACCTCATGTGAAGAGTTGACTCATTGGAGAAGACTCTGATGCTGGGAGGGATTGGGGGCAGGAGGAGAAGGGGACTCCAGAGGATGAGATAGCTGGATGGCATCACTGACTTGATGGATGTGAGTCTAAGTGAACTCCAGGAGTTGGTGATGGACAGGGAGGCCTGGAGTGTTGTGATTCATGGGATCACAAAGAGTCAGACACGACTGAGCGACTGAACTGAACTGACTGAACAGTAATCAAATGTTCCAATTTCTCTGCTTACTCAGAAACACTTATTTTCTATTTTTTTGATAATAGCCATCCTAATGTGTGTGACGTGATATCTCATTGTGGTCTTGATTTGCATTTCCCCAATGATTCGTGATGTTGAGCATCTTTTCAGTTGCTTATTGGCCATCTGCATATATTTGGAGAAATATCTGCTTAAGCCTTTTGCTAATATTTAAATTGGTGTTTGGTTGCACTGTAAGAGTTCGTTGTATTTTCTGGATATTAACCCTGTATCAGATACATGATTTGCAAATATTTTCTCCCATTCTCTAGTTGTATTTTTCGTTCTCTTGGTAGTATCCTTCAGTGCAGAAATTTTTTTAATTTTGATGAAGTCCAATTTATCTGTATTCTTTTCCTATTATTGTCTGTGCATTTGGTGTCATAGCCAAGTCATAAATTTTTCCATCTGTCTTTTCTTCCAAGAAGGAAAGAGTTTTTATAGTTTTAGCTCTTAACATTTAGATTTTTTGCATTTCTAGTTTTTTGTAGATGGTGTAAGATAAGGTTTCAGCTTCATTCTTTTGCATGTGGAAATCCAGTTTTTCCAGCATCATTGGTCAAAGACTGTCCTTTCCCCATTGAACAGTCAGGATCCTTGTCAAAAGTCATTTGACCATCTAGTCAAGGGTTTATTTTGGGGTGCTGTGTTCTAGTACACTGATCTCAAAGTCCATCTTTGTGCTAGGACCATACTGTTTGGATTAGTGCAGTTTTGTATAAGTATTAAAATCAGTTAAGTGTGAATACTCTAGTGAGGTTCTTCATTTTCAAGATTGTTTTGATTTTTCAGGGCCTCTTGAGATTCCACATGAATTTTAAGAAGGGCTTTTTTGTTTTTGCAAAAAAGTGTTACCCTGATGCTGATGAGGATTGCATTGGGTATATAGATAGCTTTGGGTAGTGTTGTCATCTCAACTACATTAAGTCTTCCAATCTATGAGCATGTGATATCTTTCCATTCATTTATGTCTTCATTAATTTCATTCAGTGGTCTTTTATAGTTTTCATTGTGTAAGTCTTTAGCCTCATGGCCCAAGTTAATCCCTAAGAGTTGTTTTTTTTTTTTTGATGTTCTGATAAATGGAATTTTTCCAGATTGTTCCTTGTTAGTGTATAGCAATGCTACTGATTTGATTTGAATTTGTTAAATAGTGATGACAGTTTCTATGGGGTCTTTAGATGTTCTACGTAGTTACATCACCTGCAAGCAGTTTCAGTGCTTTCTTTCGAATTTGGATGCCTTTTATTTTCATTGGATAATTGCTCAAATACTATGTTGAATAGAAGTGGTGAAGGTAGATGTTTTGTTCCTGATCATAGAAGAAAGTGTAAAGTCTTCCACTATTGAGTATATTATCTGTGGGATTTTCATATATGGCCTTTATTAGGTTGATAATGATTCCTTCCATTCTTGGTGGAGCTTTTTAAAACCATGAAAAGATACTGAATTTTGTCAAATGCTTTTTCTGCATCAGTTGAGATGATTATGTGTTTGCATTACGTTGATTGATTTTCATATGTTGAACCATACTGTATTCTAGAATATACCCCACTTGGTCATCTTGTATAATCTGAGCCACTGAATTTGGTTTGCTAGCCTTTTTTTTTGAGGAGTTTTGCACCATAAGGGCTATTGCTCTGTACTTTTCTTGTAGGTTCTTTGTTTGGCTTTGCTGCCAGAATAATCAGATCAAATCAGTCGCTCAGTCATGTCCGATTCTTTGCGACCCCATGAATCTCAGCACTCCAGGCCTCCCTGTCCATCACCAACTCCCGGAGTTCACTCAGACTCACGTCCATCGAGTCAGTGATGCCATCCAGCCATCTCATCCTCTGTCGTCCCTTTCTCCTCCTGCCCCCAATCCCTCCCAGCATCAGAGTCTTCTCCAATGAGTCAACTCTTCACATGAGGTGGCCCAAGTATTGGAGTTTCAGCTTCAACATCAGTCCTTCCAATGAACACCCAGGACTTCCTTTAGAATGGACTGGTTGGATCTCCTTGCAGTCCAAGGGACTCTCAAGAGTCTTCTCCAACACCACAGTTCAAAAGCATCAATTCTTCGGCGCTCGGCTTTCTTCACAGTTCAGCTCTCACATCCATACATGACCACAGGAAAGACCATAGCCTTGACTAGGCGAACCTTTCTTGGCAAAGTAATGTCTCTGCTTTTGAATATGCTATCTAGGTTGGTCATAACTTTCCTTCCAAGGAGTAAGCGTCTTTTAATTTCATGGCTGCAGTCACCATCTGCAGTGATTTTGGAGCCCAAAAATATGAAGTCTGACACTGTTTCCACTGTTTCCCCATTTACTTCCCACGAAGTGATGGGACCAGATGCCATGATCTTCGTTTTCTGAATGTTGAGCTTTAAGCCAACCTTTTCACTCTCCACTTTCACTTTCATCAAGAGGCTTTTTAGTTCCTCTTCACTTTCTGCCATAAGGGTGGTGTCATCTGCATATCTGAAGCTATTGATATTTCTCCCAGCAATAACCAGCCTCATAGAATGAGTTAAGAAATGTTCTCTCCTCTTCACTTTTTTTTTTTTTTTTTAAGAATTTGAGAAGGATTGGTGTTAATTTTTCTTCAAATGTTAAATATAACTCTGGTCCTGAGATTTACTTTGTTGGTAGGTTTTTCGTTATTGATTCAAATTCTTACTAGTTAGAAAGCTTTTTAGGTTTTGTGTTTTTGAGGAATCAGTCTTGGACAGTTGTGTGTTTTACCCATTTCATCTAGCTAATTTTTTGACATATAATTGATCATAATACTCTTTTTAAAAAAATATTTGCTTTTCGCTGGGCTGGGTCTTGGTAGCTGCGTGGGCTTTTCGCTGGTTTCTTTGAGGGGCTGCTCTCTAGTTGCAGTGCACGGGTCCTCATTGCAGTGGCTTCTCTCGTGGTGCTCGGGCTCTCGGAAGCACGGGGCTTGGTAGTTGCCGCACACAGGCTCAGGAGTTGTGGCTCCCGGGCTTCCGAGCACAGGCTCAGTAGCTGTGTAACGTGGGCTTGGTTGCTGCACGGCGTGTGGGATCTCTCTGGATCAAGGACTGAACCCGTGTCTCCTACACTGGCAGGTGGATTCCTTACCACTGGGCTACCAGAGGAGCCCCTAATTACATATAAAGGACTGTTCTTGTTATCTTTGTTACATTTGTAAAACTAGTAGTAATGTCTCTGCTTTATTTCAGCAATTTGGATTTTCTTTTTTCCTTAATCTGCCTAAAAGTTTGTCAGTTCTGTTACTGTCATAGAACTAATTTTTGGTTTTATGATTCTTCTCTATTGGTTTTCTGTCCTTTATCTCTGCTGTAATTTTTGTTTCCTTCCTTCTGTAACCTTTGGGTTTAGTTACTGTCCTTCTTCTAGTCCCTAATAATATACAATTAGTTTGTTGGTTTGAGATCATTTTTAATATAAATGTTTATAGCTATATATTTTTTCTTAGTATTACTTTCTCTGCATCACATAGGTTTTGGTATATTTTGCTTTCACCTCTTTGAAAATATTTTGTAATTTCCCTCGTGTTTTCTTCTTTGACCACTGGTTGTTTAAGAGTGTTGTTTAATTTCTACTTATTTGTGAATTTTCCAGTTTTTCTTCTGTTACTGATTTCTAGTTTTCTTTTATCATTATTACAAAGATAGTTTATGTGATTTTAATCTTTTAAATTTATACTCACATGTTTTGTAGTGTCACATACAATCTGTCTTGGGGAGTTTTCCATTTGCTCTTGAGGAGAATGTGTATTCTGCTGTTATTGGGTGTTGTGTTGGGAGGAAAATGTATATTCTACTATTGTTCTATCTATGTCTGTTAGTTCTAGTTGGTTTATAATGTTCATTTCCGGTTTTTCCTTGCTGATCTTCTCTCTAGTGTTTCTGTCCATTATTGAAAGTATGGTATTGAAGTCTCCAACTATTATTGTAGAATAGCTTTTTTTTTTTTCCAATTCTGTCAGTATTTTCTTTGTAGGTATTGAAGCTCTGATGTTTCATACATATTTATAATTATTGTTTTGTTTATAATTGTATTGTTTATAATTATTATTTGTTATAGTGTTGTCTGGGTACATGCCCAGGAGTGGGATTGCTAGGTGATAAGGTAATTCTATTCCTAGTTTTTCTGAGGAACCTCTATACTGTTTTCCATTGTGACTGCATCAGCTTACATTCCCACCAACACTGTAGGAGGTTTTCCTTTTCTACACACCCTCTCCAGCATTTGTTATCTGTAGACTTTTTAATGATGGCTGTTCTGACTGGTCTGAGGTGATGTCTCATTGTAGTTTTGATTTTTACATTTCCCTAATAATTAGTCATGAACATCTTTTCATGTGACCATCTGTATGTCTTCTGTATATGTCTCCTGACCATCTGTTTGTCTTCTTTGGGGAAATGTCTGTTAAGACCTTCTGCCCATTTTCAGTTGGGCTGTTTGGTTTTTGTGGTTATTGAGTTGTAAAAACTGTTTGTATATTTTGTTTAAGCCCTTGTCGGTTGCATTATTTGCAGATACTTTCTCCCATTCCATAGGTTGTCTTTTCCTTTTTTTTTGTTTAATCATTTCCTTTCCTGTGCAAAAGCTTATAGGTTTGATTAGACCCCATTTATTTCTGTTTTTATTTCCATTATTCTAATGGATCCAAAAAGAGACTGCTGCAGTTTATGTCCAAGAATATCCTATGTTTTCTTCTAAGATATTTTTAGTATCCAGTCTTACATTTAGGTCTTTAATCCATTTTGAGTTTATTTTTGTGTATGACGTTGAAGAATATTCTATTTTTTTTTACATGTAGCTGTCCAGATTTTCCAGCATCACTTATTGAAGAGACTATCTTTTCTCCATTGTGTATTCTTGCCTACTTTGTTGAAGATTCATTGACCGTTGGTGTATGGTTTTTTCCTGGGCTTTCTGTCCTGTTACATGGGTTTGTATTTCTTTTTCTGTACCAGTATCATATTGTTTTGATTACTGTAGCTTTGTAGTATAGCCTGAAGTCAGGGACCCTGATTCCCTCAGTTCTGTTTTTCTTAAGATTGCTTTGGCTATTTGGTGTCTTTTGTGTCTCCATAGAAATTTAAATTTTTTTTTTTTGTTCTGGTTCTGTGAAAAATGCCATTGGTAAGTTGATAGGTATTGCATTGAGTCTGTAGATTGCCTTGGGTTGTATAGTCGTTTGTCAGTGTTGATTCTTCCAATCCAAGGACATGGTGTATCTTTCCATCTGTGTCATCTTATGATTTCTTTCATCAGCATCTTACAGCTTTCAAGGTATACGTTTTTTGCTTCCTTAAGTAAGTTTATTTGTAGGTATTTTATTCTTTTTATGTGATGGTACATGGGGTTGTTTATTCAATTTCTCTTTCTGATCTTTCGTTGTTATTATATAGAAATTCTATGTATTAATCTTGTATCCTGTAGTTTTACCTAATTCATGGATGAGCTCTGGTGTTTTCTGTAGCATTGTTAGGATTTTCTATGTGTAATATCATATCATCTGGAAACAGTGACAATTTTACTTCTTCATTTCTAATTTGGATTTCTTTTATTTCTTCTCTGATCACCAAGGCTAGGACTTCCAAAACTATGTTGAATAAAAGTGGTGAGAGTGGGCATTCTTGTTTTGTTTCTGATCTTAGAGGAAATGCTTTCAGCTTTTCAGCATTGAAAATGATGTTAATTGTAAGTTTGTTATATATGTTAATTGTAGGTTTGTTATATATGGCCTTTATTATTTTGAGGTAGGTTCTTTCTATGCCCCCTTTCTGGAAAATTTTTATAAATGGGTGTTGTATTTTGTCAAAAGCGTGTTCTACATCTGTTGAGATGATCATGTGATTTTTATTCAGCAATTTGTTAATGCAGTATATCGCACTGATCGATTGGTGAATGTTGAAAAACCCGTGAGTTCCTGGGGTAAGCCCTGCTTGATCACGGTGCTTGATCCTTTTAATGTGTTGTTGAATTCAGGTTGCTAGTATTTTGTTGAGGACATTTACATCTATGATCATTAGTGATATTGGCCTGTAATTTTCTCTTTTTGTGGTATCTTTGGTTTTGGTATCAGGGTGATAGAATGAGTTTGGGAGTGTTCCTTCCTCTGCAATTTTTTGGAATAGTTTTAGAAGGATATGTGTCAACTCTTATCTAAATGAGTGTTTGATAGAAATTGCCTGTGAAACCATCAGATTCTACATTGTTTTGGTTGAGTATTTTAAATCACAGTTTCAATTTCAGTACTTGTGATAGGTCTGTTCATATTTGCTATTTGTTCCTGGTTCATTTTGGAGAATTTGTCCATTTCTTTTAGGTTGTACATTGCATTGGCATATAGTTGCTTGTGTTAGTCTGTTATGAGTCTTTATATTTTTGTGATATCAGTGGTAACATCTCTTTTTTCATTCTAATTTTATTGATTTTAGCCCTCTCCCTTTTTTCTTGATGAGTCTGGCTAAAGGTTTCTCAATATTATGTTTTCAGAGAACCAAGTTTTAGTTTCACTGGTCTTTTCTATTGTTTTCATCTCTATTTCATTTATTTCTGCTCTGATGTTTAAGACTTCTTTCTTTCTACTGACTTGGGACTTTGTTCTTTTTTCTCTGGTTGCTCTAGGGTGTAAGGTTAGGTTGTTTATTTGAAATTTTTCTTGTTTCCTGAGGTAAGATTGCATTGCGATAAACTTCCTTAGAATTGCTTTTGTTGCATCCATAGGTTTTGGATTATGTTTTTGTTGTCATTTGTCTCTAGGTGTTTTTTTGAAATTTCCTCTTTGATTTCTTCAGTGATGCATTGATTCTTTCTGTCTCCACGAATGTTTGTGCTTTTGGTTTTTTCTTCTCTTAATTTCTAATCTTGTAGCATTGTGGTTGGAAAAGATGCTTGATGAGATTTAAATTTCTCAAGTTTGGCAAGACTTGCTTTGTGCCCCATCATGCAATCAATCTTGGAGAATGTTCCAGGTGCACTTGAAGACAATGTATATTCTGCTGTTTAGGGATGGAATGCTCTGTAAATATCAGTGAAGTCCATCTGGTCTTTTGTGTCATTTAAGGCCTGTGTTTCCCTATTGGTTTTTCTGTATAGATGATTAGTCCATTGATGAGGACTAATAGTGAGGTGTTAAAAGTCCCTCACTATTGTGTTACTGTTGAATTCTCCATTTATGGCTGTTAGTATTTGTTTTGTATATAGAAGTGCTCTTAACTTGCTGTTGCTGCTAAGTCACTTCAGTCGTGTCTGACTCTATGTGACCCCATAGATGGCAGCCCACCAGGCTCCCCCGTCCCTGAGATTCTCCAGGCAAGAACCCTGGAGTGGGGTGCCATTACCTTCTCCAGTGCTCTTATCTTGGGTGCATGTATATTTACAAGTGTTGTATCTTCTTGGATTGATCCCTTGATCATATGTAACGTCCTTCCTCGTGTCTTGTAACAGTCCATATTTTAAAGTCTGCTTTTGTCTGATAAGAGTATTGCTACTCCAGCTTTATTTTGATTTCCATGTGCATGGAATATCTGTTTCCATCCCTTTTCTTTTAAGTCTGTATGTGTCCCTAGGTCTGAAGTGAGTCTTGTAGACAGTGAATGTACCGTCTTGTGTGTTTGTATCCATTCAACCAGTCTGTGTCTTTTGGTTGGAGCATTTAATCCATTTAGCTGAAGGTAAATATCAATATGTATGTTCCTATTGCCATTTTCTTATTTTTGGTTTGTGTTTGAGCCATTATCCCCTAGGTCGGAGGTGTGACCAACGTTGTGGTAACCAGGCCTGAACTGGCCTCCCCTTTGCTGTGGTTGTCACTGCCTTGTCAGAGGTGGGTCTGCTCCTTAGATGTTGGAGTGGAAATCCCCAGATCTGTTTCTTGTCTGTGTTTCTGACCCTCAGCGTGAGGTAGGCAAGATTGGAGCATGCCCACTGGAAGGAAAGCTACTGAGTATCCCTCCTCTGGAGCTGTTTACCTGTTGTATGAGCTTTCGATTACACTGTTGTTGGCCCTGCTCTCAGCCCCACCTTAACTATGGGCATGCTTGTAATTGGCCCTGGTGTCTTTCAGACGTTGTTTTCACTAGGCCATGGCACAGATCCACTGAAGTCAGGTTCCTGGATTTGGAACAGTGATCACAGATCTGGACCCACTGTGGGCTCTGTGAGAGCAGCTCAGACTCTGGTCTGGCTCAACCCCCACGTGTACACGCCTGCAGAGTCTACAGCTGCTAAAGCTAGACCCATCTTGGCCATGGGAGCATTTATTGTCCTTTTAGATGTTCTGTAGGTGCGGAGTTTATGAATCCAGTTTGCAGGTCACCCAGTTGTGGGGTTATCAATGTGTGATTTGCATAGCTAGTTGCATGGGGGTCTTTTCTGTCATTTTAGATGCCCGAGGTCTCTGCTAGTGTTCAGCCGGTGTCCTGTGAGAATTGTCCCATTTGTAGATGTGTGCTTGATGCCTCGTGTGGAGAGATGGACTCCACGCCCTCCTACTCCCCCACCATCTTGACTCCTGATATGTTTTTTTCCCCTCTATATTTTTGCCTTTTCCAAAATGTTACTTAGGTGTATTCAGACAGTGTGTAGTCTTTTTCACTTGGCATAGTAATGAGACTTATTCATGTTGTTGTTGTGTTTATCACTAATTTATTATTTTTTTTTATTGCTGAGTTAAATCCTGTGGTGTGATTTTTCCACGGTTTGTTTATCCATTCTCTAGTTGACTTGGATTATTTGTTGGTTTGAGAATAAAACTGCTAACTGCAAGTTTTGTGTGAACATAACTTTTATTTTACTTGGGTGACACCTAGGAGCAGGGTTGCCGGATCATGTTCTGAGTGTATATTTAACTTTATAAGAAACTTCCAAATTGTTTTCCAAAGTGGCCATATGATTTTGCATTTCTACCAACAGTTCATGAAAGTGCCAGTTGCTCCACATCCTTGTCAGCCCTTGGTATTGTCAGGTTTTCAAAGCTCTGGTTTTTCCAGTGGTTATGAGTGGATGTGAGAGTTGGACCATAAAGCTGAGGGCCCAAGAATTGATGCTTTTGAACTGTGGTGTTGGAGAAGTCTCTTGCGAGTCCCTTGGACTGCAAGGAGATCCAACCAGTCCATCCTAAAGGAGATCAGTCCTGGGTGTTCACTGGAAGGACTGATGCTGAAGCTGAAGCTCCAATACTTTGGCCACCTGATGCAAAGAGCTGACTCATTGGAAAAGACCCTGATGCTGGGAAAGATTGAAGGCAGGAGGAGAAGGGAACAACAGGTTGAGATGGTTGGATGGCATCACCGACTGGATAAACATGAGTTTGAGCCAGATCCAGGAGTTGATGATGGACAGGGAAGCCTGGCGTGTTGCAGTTCATGGGGTCGCAAAGAGTCAGACATGACTGACTGAACTGAACTGAATTTCTGATAGGTAGGTAGTTATATCTCACTGCAGTTTTAATTTGCATTTTTGTAATGACTGTGGATGTCCAACTGTGGATATCTTTTCTTGTGCTTATCTGCCATCCATTTATCTTTGGTGAAATGTCTGCTCACCTCTTTTGTGTGTTTTTAAATTGGGTTATTTGTTTATATTGTTAAGTTCTTGAGAGTTTTATATATATTCTAAGTATAGGTCCTTTATTAGATGAATGATTTGCAGGTATTTTTTCCTGTTGGCTTTTCATTCCCTTAAGAGTGTTTATTGAAGAGTAGACACTCTTAATTTAAATTGTCTAGTTTATACACTTAGAAAATCTGTATTGTGCTTGGTGCCTTATGTAAGAACCCAATGTCACAAAGATTTTCTCCTTTGTGAAACAATAGAAATGTTACTGTTTTAGGTGTTATATTTAGGTCTGATCCACTTTGAGTCGTGTAAATAGCTCACAGCATGTACATTTCTTATGAACAAACTGATTTAATCATAAGAGATTTAAGGAAATGGCATTGTTTATGGAGAAAATGATATGAAATACAGCACCCTTTGTGGAGGGTTGAAGGAACGCTTTCCTCTGTGTAAAGAATCTCTTTACACAGATGTAAGATAGTAGACCCTGCAAATTCTGCTGTCCTTGCTATCAAAATTACTTTAGGAACAGTTTTTCAGAATAAGACTGTAGTAGCGCACACACATTTCTTTTCTACTGCTCCTTAGGGCTTAAAATGAATCTTGTTTCCAGGTGGAATACACACTAGTGTTCCTAGAAAAAGAAACAGTTCCTGACCCTTCATAAAAATCATAAAATCAGCTCTCCAATAAATTGCCTTTAAAGAGAATCTCAGTTTCTTTTCATTCCAAAACTGCTGCTGCTAAGTCGCTTCAGTTGTGTCCGACTCTGTGCGACCTCATAGACGGCAGCCCACCAGGCTCCCCCGTCCCTGGGATTCTCCAGGCAAGAACACTGGAGTGGGTTGCCATTTCCTTCTTCAGTGCATGAAAAGCAAAAGTGAAAGTCAAGTCACTCAGTTGTGTCTGACTCTTCGTGACCCCATGGACTGCAGCCTACCAGGCTCCTCTGCCCATGGGATTTTCCAGGCAAGGGTACTGGAGTGGGGTGCCATTGCCTTCTCCCCTTCAAAAACTAATGATGATAAATATTTTCCTTCCTTCTGACTGGGTGGTGTTTTGTTTTGTTTTAATCCAGAAGGAATAAATTTAAATATCCTTGAGAAAGTCTTGATTTAGACATTTTTACCTGGTTTTAAAATTTCTTTATTTATATGAATTCGTTGATGCTGTTTATCAGTTACTGGTATTTACTGAGGACCTCTGAGTATGCACAACTCTATTCTTGCTGCGGGAGTGGGGCAGGGTGAGAAAGACAGATGCCAGCGAGATCCAGAGTGTGCTATGAGGATTACCTGCCTGTAGGAAGGAGGTTAAGATTCATACAAGAGTAGCTATTGTGAAATAGGAAAAGTCACATCCCTTAAGACAGGAACAGAAAATGAACTGGACCTTTTATACTCAAAACATGTTCTGCAGACCAGAGCATGGGAGCTTGTTAGAAATGCAGAATACCAGGCCTCTGGTGTGCTTTTTGTTGTGTTTTGTTTTTTTTTTTTTTTTTAATTTTACTGAGGTTTAATTGGCCTATAACAGTGTTACTTTCGAGGGGTACAGTGCAGTGATTCAGTATTTATAAGAGTTTATAATATTCCACTGTGTGTTTATGACGTCTTGTTTATCCATTCATCTGTTGATGGGCACTTGGATTGCCTCTGCTCTGTAGCTTTTGAGAATAGTACTACTATGAACAAGGAAAGGGCCATTTTTCTCTACATTTTTACATTAATTTTTGGCTGCACTGGGTCCTCACTGTTGCTCACAGGCTTTCTCCAGTTGTGGTGAGCAGGGACTTCTCTCTGTGGTGTGTGGGCTTCTCATTGCAGTGGCTTGTCTTGTTCTGGAGTGTTGACCCTAGGGTGTACAGGCTTAGTTGCTCCTCGACGTGTGGGATCTTCCCGGACCAGAGACGGAACATGTGTTTCCCGCATTGGTAGGTGGACTCTTAACCACTGGACCACCAAGGAAGTCCCAGGAAGGGCTATTTTTAATTTAAAGTTTTTCTTTTAATTTTCTTAACATTTTGGTGTCCAGAACTTCCACTGCCAGGCACTAGTTAGAGATACTATCAGTAACATTTGAAATTTTGACTTTAAAGATGTCCTTGGTGTCCCGCACAGCACCATGAGTTCTGCCGCGTGCCTTCCCTGAATGAGTTTAGATCCAGCCTGTACATCTTTGGTCCTTAGGATTGGAAGCTGACATTTTATAACTGAGAAATTTCTCACCAAGACTAAAGATGCCTCAGTTCTCTGGGGAGGTTGAAGGTTGAGCATACTGGAGCCCGGCCACTTGGTGGCTTTGCTCTGCTGGGGTGCGGGAGCGACCATCCTGCCCGGACTTGAGTCAGCACTGTGCCACGCAGCCTTGCCCTGAGCTGCTGCGGTCGTTCCCGCCTGCTTGGTTCCAGAGCCTGTTGAGTTTGAGTTCTTTGTTCCCGGACATGAGCCCTAAGGTAGTTTGCAGGGCAAGAAAGCGAAGTCTGCAGTGGTTTCTGAAGAGGTGCAGTGAATGTGACTGCTTTGTATGTAGGTGCTCAGAAATTCTGGGAGAAAGTCCTCTTGGATAGAAAGGTGACAGCTTGCTTCTTTTGACCCCGTGTACCTTTCCTAGGAAACACACGTTCCCTGGGGAAATGCCTACAAGATCAGATGCTTGCGAGGATTTATTGATGACCTGCTTTAGGCCAGGCCCATGTCAGGTGCTGAGAACTCCATCCCAGCTTCTTTGTTCCAGTCACAGAATTGAATCTAGGGGCCCCCAGTTGACCTTTGAGGATACACTGTTATCCTAACAAGGACAGAGTGAACAAATCTAGGGGCCCCCAGTTGACCTTTGAGGATACACTGTTATCCCAACAAGGACAGAGTGAACAGGTACATACAGAGTGTATGAAAGGAAAGGAAAAAATGGCTGTTTTTTAAAAAATTTTGTTGCTTAATCACTCAGTCAAGTTTGACTCTCTGCCACCCCATGGACTGTAGCCCTCCAGGGTCCTCTATCCATAGGAATTCTCCAAGCAGGAATGCTGGAGTGGGTTGCCATTCCCTTCTCCAGGGGATCTTTCCAACCCGGGGATGGAACCTAGGTATCCTGCATTGGCGGGTGGATTCTCTACCATCTGAACCATAAGGACACAGAATAGCACCTTTCGTTACTCTTTACAGTTGAGACTTCTGAGGCTCAGTAGAGTCACACAACCTATTCCAGGTCACATAGCTGTGAATATAAGTCTTTTCACTTTCGAAGAGAATTTTGATTCCTTTCTGGTTGGCTAGACTGCATTTATCCTAATATTACGCAAGGTGAACTACTGTAAGTATAATGCACTAGTTGGGAATATTTAATGTTTTCAGTTTTTTGCTTTTATATTTTTGGTTTGTTTTGATGTGTCTTTTGATTGGCATTGTAATCAGATGGAGCCAAAGGTCTGTGTGCTCTGTCCAGGCTACATAATAGTTGTTGAATGGATCCCTGCTGAGTGGAACGGGGAAGTGACAAATCCTGGGCCTGCAGTGTTGACCTGTGTAGCTGGTCTCACATTAGAAGCATGTCCCTGAGGATCCTCCTTCATCAGCTCCTTTGGGTCCCTCGCACGTGATCCTTGCCACCTTGGTTGCCTCTGTTAGTTTGTTGCACTGATGACACTTGGATATTTTACAGACTTTTGTTAAATCCCGGAGTTTATGACTGTCTGAATTGCTTCTCTTAATGCCTGTTGAAGTTGGGCAGCAAGAAACGAAGAGCCCTGCATGCCCCAAGAGTGTGTAGCGCACTGTTCTTTAGAAAGTGTGTTCTTTGGTTCTGGCCCTGATGGGTAATCATAGCCTTGCTCTGGGCACCCCTGGAGCAGACGCAGGAGGAGGAGCGGGGCAGACACGGCTCCCCGCAGTGGCGGCCGTGCCGGTGGCCCCAGGGCTAATGCGATTGACCGCGGATGCGGTTTGTTTGTACCAGCAGGATCTCCACTCCTTATACGTGCTTCCCGTAAGCCATTCCATTGGGTGCTCCTTCTCTAACTCTTTATGTCAAAGCAGGCTTCTGGGCCAGCGGGGTTTTTTGATTGATAGAATAATGATAAGTCAAAAAGTGCCACGTAAGGGACTGAACGCACTGGCTGTTACGTAAAGTCTGACATACTTCCGTAAGTATCATCTGTGTTTCTCTGGTAAGAGTATTTTCTTGGTTGTATTGGTTCTGATGAGTAAACAATAGTAAAACATGTCTTTGAAAAGACAAAGGAGCTAAACACTGTTAAATTCACCTTCTTAGAGGGAGGAGGAGTTTTAATTTTTCTCCCAAGAACCATCTCAGATTTAGGCTCTCTCTTTTTAGGAGCATCTCAGCATAAATGTTAACAGTATTTTTCCTGTTGTTAGTGGAACTCTAATTCTGTAAGTGTCTGTTTGTCTCTTGACGTGATTTCATTAGATGGTTTGTAATTAACTGACATCATTAATCTTGTATTCAGAGTCTGGATTTGTGTTCTCTGGAAGCCAAGTGTTAAACTTCCTTTGGTTGAACCATTGGCCATCTAATCATTGTTACACAGGAATCATTAAAATCATGATAAAAATGAACAGTTAGGGATTAGTGATCTCTCAGATGAACCTGACTGTTGAATTAATTCAATGCACAGAAAACAAGGATCCAAAGAATTCAGGAAACTTTGGAATACACATGTCTGTGTATGCTAGTGCAGCTGTTATTGAAAGGGAGGTGTGGGGAAACCCTGAAACCCTTCCAGGGTTCCATGAGGACAAAGTTATTGTCATAATAATATTAAGACACATTTTGCCTTTTTTTGCCATGTCAGTATTTGCACTGATGGTGCAAAACCAAAGGCAGGGAGAACTGCTTGTCCTTAGCATGAATGAAGGCAGTGGCTTCAAACTGCACTAGTTAATGGCCATCTCTTTCTTCATCTCCATGCCACCAGTGTTAAAAGAAACTATGTTTCACATAAGCATGTCTTCTTGTAGCAGTAAACATTAGTTTATTAAAACCCCGACCCTGAGGGCCTCTCTCTCATGTAACTCACGATGCCATGTGAGGCACACGTGAAGTACCTTTCACGCCCTTTCACAGCCGTGGTCCGGTTATCTCAGGGAGGAGACCTGGGACCTAGCAGGACTGTCCCGAGGATAGCAAGTGTTCCAAAGAAGTCTTGAGCTTGAATGATTGCTGTTGTCAGTGGTGTTGATAGCTGTGTTGGTGGGCTGTCTGAAACCGTTTTGTGTGTATTGTGGACAGAGCAAGTGGGTAGGTCTATGAGAAGTACTGGGAATTGGGGTTTTCATTGTGGGGAGGGAGATACTACTGGCCTGAGGGAAATGAGCAAGAATCCTGTCATGCTGGGTATGAATTCAAGATGTAACACTGAACTTAGATGGAAGGTATTTTTGACACCTTTGCTCTGTCCTGCCTTCCCTGATGGCTCAGTTGGTAAATAATCTGCATGCAACACAGGAGACCCGGCTTCAATCTCTGGGTGGGGAGATTCCCCTGGAGAAGGAAATGGCAACCCACTCCAGTATCCTTGCCTGGGAAACCCCATGGACAGAAGAGCCTGGTGGATTTGGAGAGAGTCGGACACTGCTAAGTGACTAAACCACCACCACCTTGCTCTGTCCAGTCAAAGCACTGATACTCTGCTAGCAGAGAGGACACCTGGGTCTCAGAGCGTAATTTCTAAATGTCCGGGCTCCTTGGAGAAATGGCTGATTCAAGGTCTGGGGCAAGTACAAGGCTCGCTTGACACACTTGTTGTGTCAGAGAGCAAGGAGGTGCTCAGAGACTATTGGGGTTGTGTCAAAATGACGCAGAGTTTGGCTTGAAGGAGCTGCTGATGGCTGAATTTGGGACAATTTGAGCATGAAAAAGAATGATGAAACAGTAATGAGTAATAACAACACACTGACTTTAAAGAAGTCCACGAGACTACCTGGGAGGGAGGGAGAGAGGGATAGACCGGAAGGGAGAGAATTTTACATTGCAGGAGAATGCCACCTGATATATGAAAGAGGAATAGTGTTAATATTTGAAAATCATTTTGTAACCCCTGATGTGGTAATTGATTCAGGTGAAAGTTAACAACTGATACTGAAACTGCTCTCGGGGAGAAAGGATAGTCACAGAATGTCAAGTGTCGCCCTAGTTATTATTAAGTACCAAGGACTATAAAGATGCTTTTGCTAACAAGATATCTGGCAGACCCCACTCTAACTTGATGATCAAACAGCATCAGCACTAAAGGCAAAACCAGGTGTCATGGGCTCTACCTGCAGAACACAGCACTGCCCACAAGGCAGTCTGGCCCCAAAGAAGCAATCTTGAGCCTGACTGAGCCTCTAGATCTAACCACCAAATTATAGGAAATCCAAAGGGACTGAAGAGTCTGTTAAATACCATCCTGGGGCTACAAAAACCAGAAAACCAAAAACCTCTAGACTCAGGCAGACTCTACAGTCAGATGAATCAGTTTCTTCAAAGATCAGTTGTGCAAAAATAACACGAAGGAAACATGATAAAGGACTTGAGACGTATTGACCAACGTATGGACCTTATTTGGATCCTGATACAAATACATTTGGGAGTAGAAAAAAGTAAGTTAATAATAATTCTGGACACAGACTGTATATTTGCTGGTAACACAGTGTGAAATTACAGTATGTTTACAGTTTTAAAATAATTTGGAAGGAGGGCAGTTGGGTCTGGATACAGATGGAACAAGACTAGCTGTAGATGAATCATTGCTAGGGTGTTCACATGTGTGTTCATGACACTATTCCATATACTTAGGAATATATTTGACAGTTTTATAATTAAAGATACTGCTAATTAATAGGAAGGCTGCAGTCTGTGGGGTCACTGAGGGTTGGACACGACTGAGCAACTTCACTTTCATGCGTTGGAGAAGGAAATGGCAACCCACTCCAGGGTTCTTGCCTGGAGAATCCCAGGGCCGGGGGAGCCTGGTGGGCTGCCGTCTCTGGGGTTGCACAGGGTCGGACACGACTGAAGCGACTTAGCTGCAGCAGCAGCAGTTTGACGTTTTGCACCTCTCAATACAAAGCATTGAGAAACACATGTCCTCTGTATAGAATTGGCGCCAGAAATATTTAACTTGAATCTATCAGAAGACAATCAGATCAGCTCAGAATGTGTGATATTCTACAAGGCAGTTTCCTTGGGTTGTTTAAAAAACGTCAGTGTTACAAAAAGCAACAAAAAATAGTGTCATAAGAGGACCATCAAATGCAATGAGTGATCCTTGCTTGAGTGGATCCCTTTTGCCCTTAAAAAGTTATGAAAGACATAACTGAAAATAATAAATGATATTATTGAATAAGTATTATTTTGAGTAAGATTATGGTTGTGTGATTCTGTAGGAGAATGTCCTTATTCTTGGGATATGTGTACTGAAATATTTTAGGGTAAATTGTATGGTGTCTGCAAATTACTTGAAACATATGTGGATTCAGTTCAGTTCAGTCCGACTCTTTGCGACCCCATGAATCACAGCACGCCAGGCCTCCCTGTCCATCACCAACTCCCGGAGTTCATTCGGACTCACGTCCATTGAGTCAGTGATGCCATCCAGCCATCTCATCCTCTGGCGTCCCCCTTCTCCTGCCCCCCATCCCTCCCAGCATCAGAGTCTTTTCCAATGAGTCAACTCTTCGCATGAGGTGGCCAAAGTACTGGAGTTTCAACTTTAGCGTCATTCCTTCCAAAGAAATCCC